>CM050514.1:113556002-114979127 GCA_027563665.1 Antrozous pallidus
ATAGCATAATTATGAAATTCAAAATCTGAGACATTATATGACTAGATGATAAGTGTATATGAAGGCAGAACTGACAAATACCAAAATGAATTGGAAAAGAATAAGAAAAATATTTAGAAAGAAAATGACACTTAAGCATAAGTTTTTGAGAAAACAAGAAGAATCCTATCTAATAAAAGAGTAATATGCAAATTGACTGTCATTCCAACACACAAGATGGCTTCTCCTATATGGACACCAGTTGGCAGTCACAAGATGGCTAGCAGGGGAGGGCAGTTGGGCGGGACCAGACCTGCAGGGGAGGGCAGTTGGAGGCAATCAGGGCTGCAGAGGAGGGCAGTTGAGGGGGACCAGACAGAAGGGGAAGACAGTTAGGGGGAAACCAGGCCTGCAGGGCAGGGCAGTTAAGGGCAAGTAGGCCTGCAGGGGAGGGCAGTTGGGGGGAACTAGGTCTGCAGGGGAGGGCAGTTGGGAGGAACCCAGGCCAGCAGGGGAAGGGAGCTAGGGGGTACCCAGGCCAGAAGGGGAGGGCAGTTGGGGGCAACCAGGCCTGCAGGGGAGAGCATTTAAGAGAGATTAGGCCTGCAAGGGAGGGCAGTTGGGGGGACCCAGCCTGGCAGAGGAAGGGAGCTGGGGGACCCAGGCCAAAAGGGGTGGACAGTTAGGGGGACCAGGCCTACAGGTGAGGGTAGTTGGGGGAGAATAGGCTAGCAGGAGAGGACAGTTTGGGGTGACCAGGATGGCAGAGGGGCATTTAGGGGTGACTTGGCTGGCAGAGGGAGGCAATTGGGGGGAACAAGCCCTGCAGGAGAGAACAGTTGGAGCTGACCAGGCCAGCAGGGGAGGGCAGTTGGAGTGACCAGGCCAGCAGGGAAGAGAAGTTAGGGGCAATCGGGCTGGCAGGGGATCAGATAGGCATAGATCAGGCTGGCAAGGGAGTGGTTAGGGGGTGATCAGGCTGGCAGGCAGAAGTGGTTAGGGGCAATCAGGCAGACAAACAAGTGAGCATTTAGAAGCCATCAGTCCTGATAGTGAGATGGATCCCAGATTAGAGAGGGTGCAGGCTGGGCTGAGGAACAGCCCCCATGCATGAATTTCATGCACTGGGTATCTAGTTGATTCTCTAAATAGTTCACACTTTCTGTGAACATGGAGCCAGAACCGTCTATACCAAGATATAGACTTATAAAACAATTACACATAAGTAAAAATTGCCTTTGAAAACCCAAACACCCACTGCCACCAATACAAACTTATGCATACAAATCAAGTAATCAATAGTGGAAAGAAAATGAAATTAACATCAAATTTCTCAGCAGCAACATTTTAAGCTATAAAGCAATGAAGTAACATTTTTTTTATGTACTCAGGAGAGGAAAAAAATGTGAGCCAATGTTTTTATACCCAGCTAGATATGCCTTTGGTACACATGCTACAGAGTTATGAACATGTAGTACTTAAAACAATATTATTCTAATAAAGTTTTCTTGAGAAATCTACTACAGAAAAAAAAACTTCAGAAAAATATATCTGAAGAGCTTCTTTTTTTAGATCTTCAAGGATTGGCAGTAAGAATTTAAAGACAGAAATATGATGATGAAAATTACAAAATACAGTTTGAATACTATACAGTCTTATGTTGGTTATATGCTAACAATTTAAAAATAGAAGGGGTAGAATAAATGAAAAATAGAACAATTTACCCATTGGCACATTAGTATTGACTGTGAAGAGATATCCTTTAAAACTGATAAATGAAGAACATGAAGCTTAAATACATTTTGCTTAACTGACATCCACATTAAGATAATATTAAGGAATAGAGAAAAAGAAGCAGTTACTTGATGGAATTAATATTGGTAATACAAAAAAAAAAAACAACAACACTTATAACTTCAGAACAAAGTTGTGGTTAAAAGTATTATTGAAAGGTACTAACACAAAGTTGTCCATTAGGAAAAGAGTTCAATGTTCCCAAATACCAAAAAGAAAAAAAAATAATAAGGGAAAAGACAGCAAAACAAACAGCTAATATATTGTAAATGATATATATTCATCTATACTAATAAAAGCCTGGGTGGCTCTCCTGCCCTCATGCCCTAATATCATCACAAGATGGCCACCACAAGATGGCCAGCAGGGGAGGGCAGTTTTGGGTGATGAGGCTAGCAAAGAAGGGCATGTGGGCGATCAGGCTGGCAGGGGAGGGCAGTCAGGGGCAACCAGGCCTTCAGGGAGGGCTATTGAGGGCAACCAGGCTGGCAGAGGAGGGCTGTTGGGGTCAACCAGGCTGGCAGGGGTGGGTAGTTGGGGGCAACTGGGTCAGCAAAGGAGGGCAGTTGGGGGTTATTGGGCGAGAAGGGGAGGGCAGTTGGGGGCAATTGGGCTGGCAGAGTAGCAGTTAGGTGACAATCAGGCTGGCAGAGGAGCGGTTAGGGGGGTTATCAGGCTAGTGAGCAGAAACGGTCAAGGGCAATCAGGCAGGAAAGCAGGCAGGCTGGCATGCAAACAGGTGAGTGTTTAGGAGCCAGCAGTCCTGGATTGTGAGAGGGATGTCCAACTGCTGGTTTTTGGGATCAGGCCTAAACCAGTAGTAGGACATCCCCTAATGGGTCCCAGATTGGAGAGGTTGTACCCTGGGCTAAGGGACACCCTTTCTCCAGTGCACGAATTTTATGCACTGGGCCTCTAGTATACATCATAAAACAAAATAACCTTTTATAGAATGAACACCAAACTATTAGTTATTTCAATATGTGTTAATGCACTTAACTTACATAACATAGAGCAGATATTCAGATTGAACTAAAAAAGAAAAATTCAACTTTATGCTGCATGGAAAAATACCTAAAATAAAATTAATTGAAAGGCTAAAGATAACAGCATGCACAAAAATTTAACAAGTAAATGCAAGTAAGAAGAAAGCAGGGGCCATGATCTTGATCTAAAACAGGTGGAATTCAGGCCAAGAAGAATTAAACAATACAAAGGAGGACATTCTATAATGCTAAAAGCTACCATTCACACGGAAGATATTAATATCTAGTCACCAAATATCAGTACAGTTTTCTTAGAACAGAAACGAGAGGAGATAAAAGCAGAAACAGATACATATCAAAAATAGGAAACTTCTGCACACCATGCTCAGATCTAAATAGATCAAGGAGACAAAATGTTAGAGAACATAGAAGACTCAAAAACCATAAGATTAAGTTTATAGATATATAATAAGAACTTTATCCTGATAGCACAGATCATACCTTATTTTCAAGTATATATAAACATCTATTAAAATTAGCTACATATTAGGTTACAAATATACACTAATAAAAGAGAAAGATGCAAATTGACCGTCACTTCACAAAACCCACCAGCCAATCAAGAGTGAGTATACAGATTAACTCCACAAAGATAGAGGGTTAATTTGCATATGCAGGTGCTGAGCAGATGGAGGTGGGGTGGCCGCTTGCACATGTGCAGGCACCAAGCAGCCAGAGGTGGGGTGGGAACATCCACAGTGTTGCCATGGCAATGAGGCAGATGTTCCCACCCGGCAGCCACTTATGTGTGCACCAGCACTAAGTGGCCTGCATCCCAGGGACATGTGTCCTTGGCACCCAAGCTGCACTGAGCCTGTAGGCCTACATATATACCTGGAGTGTCCAGGGTTGGGGAATGACCCTGGCCACTCTGAGCCTACTCCATGCAGGTGCAGAGCAGCTGGGGGCGGGGCAGGATCATCCCTGGGACCCAGGCGCTCTGAATTGGCATGCTTGCAAGCAGTCAGGAGCAGGGTGGGAATGTTCCCTGCAGTGAGCAAGCAGACAGCAGACTTCAGGGGACTGCTTGCCCCATTCTGCAGGCAGTGAGGCATAAGCAGTCCCCCACAGTGAGCAAGCAGACAGCAGGGCCCCCACAGAGAGCAGACATCAGACCCCTGCTTGCCCCTGCAGAGGCGAGCCAGAGACCAGACACCAGGACATGCGGTGGCATCGAGTAGATAGGTCTGCAGAGAGCATAGAACCATGGAGAGCAGGCCTAAGTCATCAATAGGACATCCCTTGAGGGCTCCCAGATTGGACAGGGTGCAGGTTAGGCTTAGGGACCCAACCGCGTCTCCCCCTCCTCCTCTCGTGAATGAATTTCATGCACTGAGCCCCTAGTAACTCAATAAAATATAGTTATTTGTAACTTAACATAATTTGTTTTGCTTAATCCCTTCACTTCTTTCTTTCTTTCTTTCTTTCTTTCTTTCTTTCTTTCTTTCTTTCTTTCTTTCTTTCCTTCCTTCCTTCCTTCCTTCCTTCCTTCCTTCCTTCCTTCCTTCTTTCTTTCTTCTTTCTTTCTTTCTTTCGTTCTTTCTTTCTTTCTTTCTTTCTGAATAAAGCACTTTTTTTCCAAACAAATAATGTTATTAGGCAATGATGCAATAAATCCTCAGGTAGTAGTAACAACAACAAGAAATCCCCTACAACAGGAAACTTAAAAGAAGTTAATTTCTAAATCAGAGAGTACCATCTGATTCCATTCATATGTGGAATCTAATGAACAAAATAAACTTAAACAGAATAAAATCAGACTATAGACAGAAAACAGTCTGATGGCTGTCAGAAGGGAAGGATGTTGCAAGGCTGCATAAACGTGGGGGTGGGTAGAAAAGAGATCAACTAGGTAACTTTAATGCATTTATGCATAACCCATGGACAGACAATAAGGTAGTGGAGGCCTGGGGAGAGTAGAGGAGGGCTATAATGGGTCAATGGGAGGGAAAAAAGGGACATATATAATAGTTTCAACAATAAATATTTTAAAAATCTGATTTCTGTTTTACCTTATGCATCATGAAAATAAGTGTTTTGCCCATTACAAAAGAAAAAAAAAAGCCCTATCCTGTTTGGCTCTATCGAACATTGATCGCAAACCTAAGGGTCCCAGGTTGGATTTTGGTCAAGGGCACATGCCCATGTGGACTGGATCCCCAGTGGGGGATGTGCAGGAGATAGCTGATCAATGATTTTCTCTCATCATTGATGTTTTTCCCTCTCCTTTCCTCTCTGAAGTCAATAAAAACATATTTTTGTTTAAAAAAAGAAAAAGGTGAAGGGATTAAGCAAAGCAAACAAACAAAAAAAAAAACTCATAGACAGATAGCAGTATGATGACTACCAGAGGGGAAGGTTTGGGGAGGTGGAGGAAAGTAAAGGCGGGATAAACAGTGATGGAAGGAAACTTGACTTGAATGGTAGCAGTGGAGATATCGAAAAGTAAGCAGATTTTATAATTTTTGTGTGTTGTTATCTAGAGAACTTGGTAAAGGTTTGATGAAAATGGTAATGGAGAGTAGGACACCAAGAATAGTCATAGATTCACTTGCACAGACCAGGCGGTTGAAATTACCACTTTGTGAGAAAATAAATTTTAGGTGTGATGGTAGTCGAATGTAATTTGCAAAACAAATGGCAAAATAGATAACTCATAGCAGAAGAAATTTAAAAGACCAAGAAAATATGACTAAGTTCACTTTATTCTTCATCAAAGAAATCTATACTAAAGTAACTATACAATTTTAACCTATCAAATTAATAAATTATTGAATATAGTAGTGAAATGAACATTTGCATACCTTGTTAATTTTTATAAACATTTTATCTCTCTGATTAACAATATGGAATTACATGATCCATAGATCATGTAATCTCTAATTCCATTTCTAGGAATGTATCCTGAAGAACTAATTAGTTATTTGTGCCAAATTTATGTGCAGATATGTCAATCACAGACTAATATATTAGCAAAAATTGGGAGTTAAACACTAATTCATTATGTAAATTTTAAATGACCAATGTTAACAAATTATACTAAAATACAATAAATGCCTTCACAGTTATCATTAATCACTGTTTTGAAGGCATAGTTCAAAAGGCATTTTTGGAGAGTTCTTTGATGTTATCTAGCTAACTGCACAAGTCTCATTCTAAAAATGCAGATACAGTAAATTCACATAAAAATAGGCAACAAAAATATATCAAGGTAAAGTACCATACCAAATTGCAATAAAAAAATGAAAGAGTAGCATAACATTTCTAAAGACATGAAAGCTTGTTCTAATAGCACACTTAAAAATAAAAAATTGCATATTGTTTTAAAATAAATTAAAAACCATTAAGAAAAATTTTCAAGACATAAAATAATAGCCATAGCATGAACTAGAAACCTCAGAAATAAAGTACATTGAGTGAGAACACTTGGATTCTATAGAGTGATTTGAATTGTGGGTTCTTGTGTGAATTCCACAGCCTCAACTATGAATATAATAGAGCACACACATATATATGCATCAGTACAGACACCAGACAAGAAAAAATGCTCCCCATTGTTATATCTAAGTGATAGAATTACAGATGATGTAAATGTTCTTATATTTCTTATACTATGACTATACTGTATATTCTTTCTACTATATAGATATAGGACCTCATGTAAAGAAGACAAAAATAATGATTCATTTTAATTCATGGGATATCATCTTTTGTTCACGAGGTCACTTTTTCTTGTTTATTCTCCTTACTAGAAGCCCAGTGCATGAAATTTGTGCACAAAGGTGGGGGTTCTCTCAGCCCTGCCTGCACCTTCTGCAATTCAAGACCCCTACACCTTTTTCTTATCTAGCTGGCCACTTCACATTTAAAAAATTAACTGAAATATCACCTACTCTAGGAAATTCTCTTTGAACAAATGACTTTACAATCTGTATTAAGTGTTTTCATTGTATACAATTCTTTTTCTTTAACAGCTACTGACAGTGGATGCAATGTGGTTTTCATTCTTGCATCTGAATTTTTTCTTCTTGTTCTTTTAATAGCAAATCTTATCCAATTAACATTTGCCCTTGAAGGCTTATATTTGGTTCAATTTGTAGTTGGCTCCTTGCTTTTTTTCTTTTTTTTTTTTTTAGCAATAAATTTGGGTTGTGTTAGTAAGTCTCTCTTTTAATCAAGTCTGTAGGTCTCTCTATATGAATATTTCTATAATACCTATAACTTTAGCATATACCAGAGATTGTGTTCATTTATAGAAAACTAGAGGCCCACTGTACGAAATTCGTGCACAGGCTGTGTGTCCCTTAGCCCAACATGCACCATCTCCAATCTGGGACCTCTTGGGGATATCTGATAGGCAGTTGGACATCCCTTTCACAATCCGGGACTGCTGGCTCCCAATTGCTTGCCTGCCTGCTTAATTGCCCCTAACTGCTTCTGCCTGCCAGCCTTATCACCTCCTAACCACTCTGCTGCCAGCTTGACCAACACCTAACTGCTCCCCTGCCAGCCTGATCATCCCCAACTGCCCTCCCCTGACAACCTGGTCACTCCCAAATGATCTCCCCTGCATTACCCCTCTTTATTAGATAGGATTTTTCTTTAACATATTGGACAACCCTAACTTGTTTTGCTCAGTAGATGGAGCAATGGCCTGCAGACTCAAGGGTCCCAGGTCTGGTTCCAGTCAAGGCCATGTACTTTGGTTGCGGGCACATATCCAGTGGGGAGTGTGCAGGAGGCAGCTGATCAATGTTTCTCTCTCATAGATGTTTCTAGCTCTCTATCCCTTTCCCTTCCTCTGTGTAAAAAATCAATAAAATTTATTTAAAAAAGAAAAAAAGAAACGTTTACGATTCCTCCCTATCTGCCTGGCTGGCGTGACTCAGTGGTTGAGACCCGAGGCTGGGGCTGAGAAGGAATTGCTCCATGGAGCAACGTGACCCTCCCAGGCCGAGACCGCAGGCTGGGGCTGGGAGGGGATCGTTCCGTTTTTTATAAAGGGTCAGGAGGGCCTCTGGTGGGCAGCATTCTGCCAGGCTGCTTATGCTTCCGGCTCTCAGCAGCAGCCCACCCTGGGACTAAAGGACTCTGGTGGGGTTTAGAAGACTGGGTGCTGCCATCTTGTGCTGAAATTTTTGTTGTGGAGTGTCGGTTAATTTACATATTACTCTTTTATTAGATAAGATAACAATAAATGTCACCTGATCATTTGATATTCTAGTAATATTTTATAGCAAGATCTATTATTATAGTAATTTAACTATTCAAAAACTGAGGCATACAGAAATAAATTACATTGAACAATAAAGAATGACTCAAATATCAAGTCATAGTACACTTAGGGCCTCCCTTGTTCTGTGCCTCAGGTATCATAACATAGCACACAGTTCACGTGGAACTCAGCTTCCTTTAAAATGGGAAGGGATGCAATACTCATGAAGCAACTAGTTCCACACGTATTTTTAAAATTTAATTCACAGCACATACTCTTTGTACTAATTATTGAAAAATCATCCTAGCAATTGCCTCTGTTCCTCTCTGTATTGTTGCCTTTCATTCTAATGTTATTACTGCATTTTTATCATCCCCTTGCTCTAATAAGATTGTGAATTTTTTAAAGGCAGAGATCATGACTTGAGCTTGTGTTTCTCTGTCATGGTGCCTAGATAAATATTCAAATGCCATCCAGTCCAAATCACTGTGAGAGAGACCCACTGTTGCTGGAGACCTCTGATTTTTATTTAAGGGCCTCAATTGTTCTGTGCCTTTACAGAGGGGTGAGTAGGAGCTTAGGGAATTTGAGGAAACCCAGACAAAGTTCTCCTCCTAAAAGATTTTGCTTAGCTAGTGACTGGGACTACTGGGCATCTGTCCAATTAAAATCCGGACACACAGCAATAACAAAGGCACTGGTCTCCTACTGCTAATGCTTGGGGATCAAACCCTAGCCTGCGGGAACTCACTCCTGCAGTCAGGTTCAGGCTTCTGAGTATACCTGGGCTGGTGCTCCTATCTCTGTGGAGAGGGAGACTTCCCATGGCTGTAGGCTAGAGGCCCTGGTCTCCAAACCATGTGCCCAAATAGGTCCCTAGCACAGGTTCGTCAGCAGGTGGCTTCTTCACCTGGGATTGCAGGGCAGCTTGGCCAGGCTAAGCCTGGCTTGTTCACCCCATGATTCTGGGGTTGCTGGGCCTGGTTTGTTTGCCCATGAGTGTGAGTCAGCTTGGCCTGGCCTGTTCTCCCCACGATCACAGGACAGCTTGGCCTGGCCTGTTCTCCCCATGATTGCATGGCGGCTCTTGGAGTGGCTTGTCCTGGGCTCTTTGATCCATGATCACGGGGCAGCTTGGACCCAGGCAGACAGCATCAGATGCTTTCCCGCAGCCTGCCCAGGTCCCCGATGTTGGCTTGGATTCCACTGGTGGCATAGGGCGTTACTTGCGCCACCTGCATATGCAAATTTACCCTCCATATTTGCTGGGTTACTTTGCATGTCACTGCTGATTGGCTGTGGGCATAGCGGAAGTATGATCAATCAGCATTTTTCTCTTTTATCAGTGTAGATTTTATCCCTACTTCTATTCCCCTTCCTTTCATGAACAACCATTCTCCTGTCATTAATTCTACCACTTTGTTATATGTATTTAAGGTAAAATTTTTATTTTGTGAGTATGCATTTTAGTTTATATCAATGGACAACTCTTTGAAGTTGGCAAGCTATCAGTACCAAGTCCCATTTTAAAAATACAGATAAAGTAAATTCATAAAATATGCAACAGAAATCTATCAAGCTAAAATACTGCACAAAGTTACAATAAAAAGAATGAAAAATTTAGCATAATATTCTTTTAAAAAAGAAAACCATGCTATAGGTGACATATTTTAAAAATATCAAATCTATTACTATATTAAAATAAGCTAAATGATTACAAATAATTCAAGACATGCTGAAGAACAATATAAACATAAATTTAAAATATTCAGAAATTAGTGACAGAGTTAAAAAAAATATTCTATAAAGAAAAACTCGTACTAGAAATAAAGGCTTAGCTAGCAGAAATACAAGAGTAAACAAAAATATCATGCCTTAGACAATTACAAGGTAAAAGGGAGAAAATGTAAAAATCAATAGTAAGCAATAAAGGAGGTTTTAAATATGTAAATAAAGGAACAAATCATAGTGGTGGGAAAAGTAGACCCAACATGTGAATAGGAATTCCTGAGGAACGAACCAAAGCAAAAAAAATGAATAAATAAAAAATAATAAAAAAATAAAAGTAACATTAGAAACTAGAACTAAATACATTTTTAAAACAAAACAGACATTTGAAACTACATGTTGAAAGTTATCTTTATCAATAAAGAAAGGACAACACCAAAACAAATTGTAAAATCATTGTACTTCAAAGGAAAGGAAAATATCCCAAAGTTATTTAAGCAAAATAATTCTGAAATAAACTTAGATTACTATCAGAACTTTTGACAGCAATGTTTTAACTCCCTCCCAAATAGGTAGTATATTTAAGATATTCATAAAAAGAAAATGTACTAGTAAACCAAATACTTTTTTAAATGTAGCAAAATGTATCTTCAAATATAGAGGTCAGAAGCTAATAATTATCAAATTGGTACATCTCAGGGAGTATTGTTACCATAATCTTCCTGAAGAATCTACTAAAGAATCAGCCTTGGGCACTCAAAATGACCAGACAGAATTCTGCATAAAGAACTGGTTGTGAGTGGAGGAAAAGATGGCGGCAGGTCAGAAGGACACGTAATCATTTGTGTCCGGGGGTAGACGGGGTGAGCAGCTGAGGGTCGCGGGGGGAGTGTTTGTTGGCGAGTGGGGGGACAGCAGGGCTTTGGGAGAAGGAGGGGGACTGCTAGATTAGCCGCCCTTAATGGAGCGGCTCTGGTGCGGCTGGGTTCTCTCCTGGAGCCTGGCTCAGAGGCGGCTGCGCCATCTTAAAGGGGAAGAGCCTGAAGATTTTACAGTTGCGGTACCCACTGGGCGTCTGAGACTCCCACCTCCCCCCCAACATCGGTTCCTAGTTGGTGAAGAAGCGGACTCCGAGGAAACCTGTGCTTAGCCACGGAAAGGTCAGGTTTCTCCGGGGGTTAAGGGAGCTGGTAACACAGGGAGATTCGCGCCTGGCGAAAAAAGAGGAAAAACCCCCGGCTGTTGGAGCCAGCAAACGGAAGAGGGTCCTCAGTGCTGGAGACAGGAGGGGGGATACATAGAGGGCGACCCATTTGGACCTGAAGGAGAGGGCCAGCCTGGCAGTTTTGGGAGGGAGCGGGCTGCCAAACCCAAGGGGAGAAAGGGTTTCACGCAAACATACCAGCAGGACGTGAGTTCGCGCGCCTGCGTATGTCCTCTCTAAATCCGAATTTCTCAGCACTGAACGAGGAAGGGGGGATCCCCTGGTGGGGGATAACCTGGGAGACCACAGGGGCGAGCTGTTTTTCTGACGCTGGGGATCAGAACAGGTCCTCACCATTAGAGAGGCAGCTCTGGGGTAGCCTATTTCCACAAATCAGTAGTAAATACCATAGACATAGCGGGATTTTAGATCAGGCTAGAGAGGACCAATAGACCCGGAGGTCAAATCAGAAACACTGCCACCTAGGGGCTGAATCACAAATTGTCTCTTGTGTAACACAAATTAAGGAATCAATTTTATTTCTACTACTATTTAAAAATTTTTTAAGTGCCATTTTATTCCATCTTTATTCTACTCAGAGATTAGTGATATATAGTCTTTTTTCATCTACCCTTTAGTATCTCTTTAATCTACTTCAACTTCCCCCTTATGCCAGCACTCTCTTGCTAACCTTTCCTTAGTTAGTGTCTTATTCCCCTTACACTTTTTCTGGTTTAGATTTTCCTTATTCTCTCTTTTTAGCCCCTGTTAAAATTTCACCCCACTTTTATATCCAATCTCCAACCACCTGCTCCAAGTCCATACACATCTAATGCTTCTCCGACTTCACTATCCTAAAATGTTTTTCTCTCAGTCCTGCTGATGTTGTTTATATTTTATGCATATTTGTGAGATTGGTTTGGTTATTCTTTCCTTTTAATTTGTTTTGTGGGGCGGGAGTTGGCATTATTTTGTGTATTGGTGATGTTTACATTGTTTTTTGATAGATTTAAGCTTCTGTGTTCCCAAACCTCCCTTGATATTAGTTGTTGTATGTAGTTTCTATCAGTCTCCAGGTACTCATTGCTGGCTTTTGCTGGGATTAGTGGTGGTCCTCTGGGAGGTTCCAACCCATATTTATAGTTTACTCCCTTTTCCTTTCTTTTTACTCCTTCCCTTTTCCCCAACTTTATTTTGGCATTCCCTTTCTTTCTTTCTTTCTTTTTTTCTTTCTTTATTTTGTGTGTGCAAGTGTGTTTTCTCTTACTCTCTCTTACCCCACCTATCACCTAATTTACCTTCCTCTGGCAATCACTTTTAATTTTGAGTTACCAATACTGTGAATACATTTTTCTTCTGTGCCTGGTGTGCTGCACCTGGTTGTGTTGTAGTCTGAGCCTTTAAATCAACACAGGAGAGTGAGAACTACATAACAAGACACACAGAGAAGAAAGACTATGGGGAGACAAAGAAATAGCCCACCAATGAAAGAAAAACAAGCCTCACCAGAAAAAGTGGTAACCGAAATGGAAGCAAACAACCTGTCAGAGAGAGAGTTCAGAGAAATGGTTATAGGGTGGATGAAGAGAACAGAAGCCAATACAAGTAAGAACCATGAGGAATTGAAGAGGAATCAAGAGGAAATGAAGAAGAGCCAGGAAGAAATTAATAAGAAATATGAAGAAATGAAGAATTATGAAGAAATGATGAAGAATTATGAAGAAATGAAGAAGACCCAAGAAGAAATGAAAAGTGACATTGCTGAGGTAAAGAACTCCATAGAAAGTATCAGGAGTAGACTAGATGAAGCAGAGGACCGCATCAGTGAGCTGGAAGACAAGGTAGGAAAAAACACCCAAGTAGAGCAGCTTCTAGAAAAAAAATTAAAAAGCAGGAGGAGAGCCTAAGGGAACTTTGGGACAACATGAAACAAAACAACATACGTATAATAGGGCTTCCAGAGGGACAGGAAACTGAGCAAGGAATAGAAAACCTGTTGGAAGAAATAATGACAGAAAACTTCCCTGATATAGGAAAGAAAAACCCCACACAAATCCAAGAAGCTCACAGAGTTCCAAGCAAATTAAACCCCAAAAGACCTACACCAAGACATGTTATAATTAAATTGGCAAACATCAACGACAAAGTGAGAATCCTAAAAGCTGCCAGAGACAGACAGAAAGTCACCTACAAAGGAACCCCCATCAGATTAGCAAGTGATTTCTCAACAGAAACTTATCAGGCCAGAAGGGATTGGAATGAAATTTACAAAGTCATGCAAAGGAAGGGTCTGAATCCTAGAATACTATAACAAGCAAGGCTATCAATAAAAATTGAAGGTCAAATCAGGAGCTTCACAGACAAAAAAGGTCTAAGGGAATACATTACCACCAAACCAGCAATGCAAGAAATGCTAAAGGATCTGCTGTGAAAAGCAATAGGAAGCCATGAAAGAACATAGGGGCAAAGAACAAAAATGGCTACAAATAACTATCTATCAATAATTACTTTAAATGTAAATGGTTTAAATGCTCCAATCAAAAGACATAGGGTAATAGACTGGATAAGAAAACATGACCCATATATCTGCTGTCTACAAGAAACCCACCTCCAAAAAAAAAGATGCACACAGACTGAGGGTGAAAGAATTGAAAAAGGTTCTTCAGGAGAATGGAAATGGAAAAAAAGCTGGGGTAGCAATACTTATATCCGACAAATTAGATCTCAAAGTGAAGGATTTAACAAGAGATAAAGGTCACTACATAATACTAAAGGGAGCAATCCAACAAGAAGAAATAACTCTGGTAAACATATATGCACCTAATATAGGAGCACCCAAATACATACTAAAACTCCTAGAGGATATCAAGGGAGAGATAGACAGCAATACTATCATAGTAGGAGACTTTAATACCTTCGGCTTGTGGAGAAGGTGAGCTTCTGGGGAGTGCACATGAGCTTGGGAACAGAGCAGCTGCCTGACCACTCAGAGAGCACTTGTGACTTGCTCTTTCATTCGGGAAACCGTCAGACTGCATTGTTTTGAGACCTTGGGTGAGACATTGGGTGTGCAGACTCATTTGGGGAGAGTCTGAATTCTCCGGCAGCCAGTGGAGCTCAGCAGCAGCTCTCTCTCAGAGACTCTGGGGCCACATAGGGCGGAGCTAATGCTGTCTTCTTGGCCCAGAGACTCTGCCCATCCAAACCGAGCACAGCTGAACATCACAGACAATTGGCCTGGAGGTCAACCCCTCCAAGTGCTTACAACGATTAACCTGAGCTTAACTTCAGCAAGATTGTGCAACCCATATCCACATCAGGTAACTGGGGAGGCTGAGCCACTGTCCCTTGTAGGACATCTACCACAAAAAGCTTCACCAACTCAGGGAAGCAACCACCATGCAGAGACATTGAAAGAAATCAGATGTGAAAGAAATGAAGGGAAAAAAATGACTGGACATGGAATTCAAAACCACTGTTATAGAGCTTTTCAAGAGGCTCCTAGAAAAGGTTGAGACCTATAAGGAAATAAGCAAGACCTACAAGGAAATGAACAAGACCCTCAGGATATGAATGAGGCCTGCAAGGAAATGAACAAGACCAACTTGGAAATGAATGAGTCCTACAAGGAAATGAACAAGACCCTCAAGGATATGAACAAGACTCTCAAGGATATGAAAAAAAAACCAACCAGAAATTAGGCATACACTGACTGAAATAAAAAACATTAGACAAAGACCTAAAAGTACTCTAGAGTACCCCAAGAACCAAGTTAAAGATTTGAAATACAAAGAGGTAAAATACACTCAGCTGAAAAAGGAAGAAACCAAAGAATCCAAAAAAATTGAAGATAGTGTAAGGGGCCTCTGGGACAACCTCAAGCATACCAACATCTGAATTATAGGGGTGCCAGAAAAAGAGAGAGAGCAAGACAATGAAAACCTAATTGAAGTAATAGTGACCTAAAACTTCCCACACCTGGTGAAAGAAATTGACTTAGGAGTCCAAGAAGCACATTGAACCCCAATATATAGGAACCCTAAGAGGGCCACACCAAGGCACATCATAGTTAAAATGCCAAGAGCAAAAGACAAAGAGAGAATATTAAAAGCACTAAGAGAAAAACAGTTAGTTACCTGTAAGGGAGCACCCATACGATTGTCAGCGGATTTCTCAACAGAAACGATGCAGGCCAGACGGGAGTGGTAAGAAATATTCAAGGTGATAAATAGTAGGAATCTACAACCAAGATTACTCTATCCAGCAAAGCTATCATTCAGAATTAAAGGTCAGATAAAGTGCTTCGCAGATAAGAAAAAGCTAAAGGCGTTCATCACCACCAAACCAATATTATATGAAATGCTGAAAGATATTCTTTAAAAAGAGGAAGAAGAAAAAGATAAAAGTTAAATTATGAACAACAAATACACATCTCTCAACAAATGAATCTAAAAATCAAGTGAATTAATAGGCTGATGAACAGGATAAACTGGTCAATGTAACAGAATCACGGCCATAGAGAGGGAATGGACTGACAATTCTTGGGGAGAAAATGGGTGTGGGAAGTGCAGCAAGAGACTGGACAAAAATCATGCAACTATGGGAGAGGACAGTGGAGGGGGGTGAGGGCGGAAGGTGGGATGGGTATCAGATGGATGGGAGCTATAAGAGAAAAAAAAGGTAACAATGTAATTAATAAACTGAATAATAAAGATTAATAAAATTCCTATTCAAATTTCAAAGAGAAATGTATACCAATACTATCAATTTTTATACAGATTGTAGAGTCAAAAGAATATTTCTATAATGATACTGGCTTTAACTTAATTTATATATATATATATTTGAGACACTGGCAAACTCCTGAATCAGAAAGCTGTATTTATTTATTTATTTTAATGTCACCACATTTTTGCTTATTGGAAACACCTTTTACAAATGTTTTTATTGTTTAAAGTATTACATGTAGTATTATATACACCCCCTTTTCCCCCAGTGACCTCCCTCCTTCCACCCGCAACCCTCCAGCACATGACCTCACCCCCTAGTGTCTGTGTCTATTGGTTATGCTTATATGAAGGCATACAAGTCCTTTGGTTTATCTCTTACCTTCCCCCTACATTGTCACTGATGTTTGACAGTGTGTTTGATGCTTCTTTGTCTCTATGTCTGCTTTTGTTCATCAGTTTATTCTGTTCAATATATTCCACAAATGAGTAAGATCAGCTATATTTATAGTAAATACGAGCCTTTTACACATTAGTAATGGTAAGCTAGGATCTAAGGTGCACAGAAAATGTGTGTGTACATACTCAACAAATGTAAAATATATATGCATACAATACCCATGCACACACATGTACACACACACATTTTTAATGTAATGGTCCTGTAGAAATAGGCCAAGAAAGCTAGAGTTACTTCATACTAATCCATGTTTTCTAGCTTTATGGGGCTTAGAATATTTTCTATTGAGCTTTCTTGTCCACCGAATTAAAAGAAAAAATCAAGAACTAATTTGCTAAGCCACAAAGCCTGTTTTAATTTGTGGATGTGCTGAATATGAAAGAAAGCCATAAATGAAATTGTGAACACTTTCTTTAGGTCACAAAATTACTAATAGAATATAGGTTCTTTTTTTTTTTGAAATTAATACTCATGTATGTAGGTGTGCAAACATTTCATGCATAAAATATCTTCATGATAGACTCATAAAATATAACTTAATGTGTTCATTTCTTAATGTGTGCATTATTTTTATATGGTCTGGCAATAATTCTTTTTATCATAAACTGTTATTATATTGAAATCATTATGTGCCTTAAACACCTGGTTAATCTTTTGCTTAAATTCTGTATCAATCAGATGTCCTCTTATAAATCACATAAAGCTTGGATATTGCTTAAGTGTGAAATAATCCTGTTGCTTCTGAGAGTGAGTGAACCCAGGATTAGATCAGATAAAACACACTCAAGCTAAAGTGCACAAGGTGGATTATGCAAGAAAAGAGGATTTAGTTAAGAACAGATCCACAACTGTTGTTAACACAGAGAATGGTCTTTTGTAAGTAGCATTTGTGGAAATTCAACTGGAGCTTTAAAAGCTCTGTCTTTTGTTGTATATTTCTCTGCACACATTTGCTTTATGGTTGGGAGTGCTAACTTTGGAAGCCATGCTGGGCCAGGACTCCTAATCATTTTGTCTGATGAAAGGCTAAGGATGCACTTTCATTCCTACATTCTTGTTCTGTCTTCTTTGAAGTTTATTAAGCTCCCCTAAAAGATGTGAGGTTTATTAGGCTGTTATTATTATAAACACAAATTAAATATCTGTTCCCCGGGGAGTTATAATCTTCAAGTATAACCTGTACTTTCTATAATGTTTACCTAATGCTGACATATTTCTTCTTGTTCTTACTATAAAGAAGACAACACAACCATGAAGATGTCTTAGGGGATCTCTTAAATTTAATCTTATACTTGTTTATTTATTAATGTTCTAATACATCTTAAAGTTACAAGTTACATACATAGCTGAAAGGTAGAAAAACAAGAGATGCTTTAAGGGATATAATACTAATATAAGATTATATACTAGAACTTCTCAGTATTATAATTCTGTGTGACTCTTTGGGAAAGAGTTTTTTTCTGTATTCAGACATGTTCCTTCAATCCAAAGTTTCACCATTTCTGTTTTAACATGAGTCTTTTAAATGGGAAGGGAAATAGACATTTTATTGCATCCATGGTTTTAGTTTGTGATGGAACAAATCAGATGCACCTCTAACTTGGAGATTAAAGGATTAGTGAGTCCATTCTAGTCAATTATTCCTACTCTGTTATAATTAATTTGTTAAGTGCCTGTATGTTCTCTGATCATCCAAATGATTGTCTTCTGGATGTCAGTGAGCCCTTTCACCTGCAGAACTATTCCATATGCTAAGCTTTCTGAGTGTTTTTGTCAATGTTGTACTTAAAAGTGATGATGAAGTAGAAATGGCAAGTGTACACACACACACACACACACACACACACACACACACACACATCATTCTTGAAATTTGGATATAAAATTATTACTTGATATTGATTGAGAGATTAATTTAATACAACTGAATTTTTAAGAATAAGCCTAACAATTATGTTTTTCACAATTTTCTTTTGCTGTAATTCATTCTTAATAAAGAAAAATTATGTAATATTTACCAATCTATGGAAATAATACATGCTCATATATACAAAAAAAGTATTTCCACTCTTAGAATAATAGGATGTGTTTCAAGATGAAAAGAAATGTCTCCTTTTAAATCCTTTTCCCACTAGTCCACCAAGTGTGTAATTTTTACTAAGAGAATCTTTTATTAGATATATATTTTCTGAGACATATTAAAATGTCTTACATTTAATTAATAAATTTAAAAATTAAATCAAGCCAATAGAGAGTGATAACAGATGAATGGCTCATTCAACATTTATTATTTACTATATGTAATATTGTATTAGACAATTAAATATAAAAATAGCACAACTATAGAAGGGTATTAGAGGAAGTTTTTGTCAGTGGAACCTCACAAAGCAAGATTGATTTTTTAAAAATGGGAATGTCAATCTTTATTCTTTTTATTGTTGTTGTTGTTAATCCTCACCTGAGAATATTTTTTCATTGATTTAAAAAAAAATAGTAGAAGGGAAAGGGAGAGACAGAGAGAGAGAAAAAAAAATATAAGAGAGACACAATGACTGGTTGCCTCCTGCATTCACCCCGACCGGAACCAGGGATCTAGCCTGCAACTGAGGTATGTCTGTTCCCTTGACCAAAATCAAACCGGGCCTCTTCAATCCACAGGCTGATGGTCTACCCACTGAGCCAAACCCAGTAGAGAGACTAATTTCTCACATTCACATTTTTACATTGGCTAACTCAGTAGCAATTTTTTTCCAGATAAAATAATGCCATGATTTTTTTTAGCTATCAGAAAAGTTGAACTAATTCAAGACTAACTACATATAACTATAGAAACACTTAATATGAATTTTTGCATGTCAGCCCTCATGAATGTTTTTTCCTCAATCACATTTTCTCTTCAATTAGATACTTTGTGTTGTTAATATCATCTTTCAGTACTCTGGAAGATATCAAGGGGGATATCAACAGCAATACGATCAAAGTAGGGGGTTTTAATACATTACTGACATCACTGGGTAAATCCTCTAGACAAAAAATCAGCAAAGAAACAGCAATCCTAAATGACTATCACATGGACTTAATTGATATCTTCAAAAACTTTCACCACAAAAATATGGAATATACATGCTTTTCAACTGCACATGGAATATTTTCAAAGATAGACCACATATTAAGGCACAGGCTAAGTATATACAAATTCAAGAAGATTGAAATTATAACAAGCATCTTCTCAAATCACAATGGCACAAAATTATAAATCCAATAAAAAACCAATAAAACACAAAGAGGCTAAATAGCATGCCATTAAACAATGAAAGCATTACCAAAGAGATCAAAGAAGAAATAAAAACATTCTGGGAACAAATGAAAATGAAAACACAACAATCCATAATCTATGGGACACAATGAAAGCAGCCCTGAGAGGGAAGTTCATAGCACTACATCTCTACCTCAAGAAACAAGAAAAATTGATAATAAAGTATTTAACCCTACAACTTAAAGAATTAGACAGAGAGAGCAACAAGAAAAATCCAAAGTAAGTAGAAGAAAACAAATAATAATAAATATCAGAGTGGAAATAAATGACATAGAGACAAAAAAAAAAAAAGATCAATAGAAGCAAGAGATAGTTATTTGAATGGATTAACCAGACTGATGAACCTCTCTCCAGGCTCACCAAGAAACAAAGATAGAGGACCCAAGTAAACAAAAATCAGAAATGGAAGAGGTGAAGTAACAATCAACCCCACAGAAATACAAAGAATTGTAAAAAAAAAAAATACTGTGAACAACTCTACTCAAGCTAACTGGAAAACCTAGATGGAATGGACATATTTTAGAAAATTACAGTCTTCAAAAACTCAATTAGGAAGAATCAGATAATCAGAATAGGCTGGTAACTACCAATGAAATTAAAGTAGTAATCAAAAAACTTCCAGCAAACAGAAGCCTTGGTCTGGATGGCTTCACAGGGGAGTTTTACCAAACAGTCAAAGAACTAACCCAGATCCTCTGCAGAATCTTCCAAAAAATTCAAGAGGAAGGAACATTTCCAAGCTCTTTCTATGATATCAGTATTACCTTAATCTTAAAACCAGATAAAGACACCACAAAAAGAAAGCACTGCAGACTTATTTCCCCGATGAACATAGATGCTGTAATACTCAACAAAATACTAGAAAATCACATCAAGCCATACATAAAAAAGATCATACACCACAACAAGGTGGGATTTATTCTAAGGATGAAGGCAGGTACAATGTTGGCAAATTAATAAATGTGATACATCAATAAATAAACTGAAAAAACATATTGAAAGACAAAAACCACATGACTATATCAATTGATACAGAAAAAGCATTTGGCAAAATACAATATCTTTTTTAATAAAAACTCAGCAAAGTGGGAATAAAGGCATTATACCTCAACATAATAAAAACATTATATGACAAACTTACAGCCTACATCATACTCAATGGGCAAATACTAAAACCATTTTTCCTAAGAACAGGAAAAGACAGGGATGTCCACTTTCACCACTTTTGTTTGACATTGGAAGTGGTAGCCATAGCAATCAAACAAGAAGTAGAAACTGATGGTATTAAAATTGGAAAAGAAGAAGCAAAAGTTTCATTATTCTCAAGTGTCATGATATTGTATATTGAATATCCTAAACATTCCATCAAAAAACTACTAGACATGGGAATAGAAAATGGCTGCCAACAGGAAAGCAGGCTGCAAGATAGTGTGTGAGTGAGAGAATGAAAGGAGGGAGCATGGACGTGTGGGGAGTGTCTATTTGTTAGTGAGGTTCAGTTCCCAAGGGACTGTTGGGGACTGCCAGACCAAGCTTCCCTAACTGGGAAGTCCCTACTACTGCTGAAATCTCTCCTGAAATGGCTGCCTCTGCCACAGAGACTACATTATTTTGAAAGGGACAGTGGCTATGATGGGAAGCCTAGCCTTACTTTCAACCAGGAGGAACTCGGATACCACCCAGGACCCTACAACCACAACACCCAGGGACCAGCTGTGAACCCAGGAACACTAGGTCTCAAACAGTGTTAACATTAAGATGCAGAGGAACCCTGCACCTTCTAGCAGGAAAGTCAAATATCACCTAGAGCAGTAGTCGACACTGCGGCTCTTTGGCCCCTTGTGTGTGGCTCTTCTACAAAATTCCACTATGGGCGTGCATGTACAGTGCAATTGAAACTTCGTGGCCCAGATGCAGAAGTTGGTTTTTGGCTCTCAAAAGAAATTTCAATCATTACACTGTTGATATTTGGCTCTGTTGACCAATGAGTTTGCCGACCACTGGCCTAGAGAAAAGTGAGGTCTGCAATCCAGGCTGGAGGGAGCAATGTACACAGCTGGATCTAGAGCTTCAAAGGAAGTCTGTGCCCACAAAATCTGCAGCCATTAGGGTCAGCATAGCTTGCAAATGTGGAATAAGGTCCACAGGGCTGCTGGCAAAAGAGAACTCTAGAAATTAAAAGGCACTCTAAAGTTATACCAGCATACCAGCTGCACAGTGCCAAGGGAAAATGATGTGAGTCCACACACTTACTCTGGAAATTTTTTTCTTTTTAAATTCTTGCTTTTGATTACCAAGCCCAGTACAGAGGATCTCTTAATTAAAAACACTTTCAGAGACTGCAGGGGAAAGTTGTTTTATGCAACCTGGGGATCAGAGTGGGGAGAAATGATCAGAAAACTAGCTTTGGGGCAGTTCATTACCCCAACCCAGTATTAAGTGTAGCAGGGAAAACAAAACCTAAATACTGGCTAGAGAAGACTAATAGCCATGCATTTCCATACAGAAACACTGCAACCAAGAGGTTGAATCACAAATTGACTCTTGTGTAAATACAACTAAAACCAGGCTCAGAAACAAAGAAATACTGCCTGCTTGACAACAGGATAGTTGCATATGACACAGAAGAACAGTAGAATGCAGGGAACTTCAATACTGGCCTGACTACCTGATAGGAAACAGGCATGCCAAACAGAACAGTAGAGAAATTGAATGATATTCACTACTGCACATTTTTATTTTTTATCTTTCACTTAAGAAATTAAATGTTTTACTTTTTTCCTCACTTTATTTTAATTTTAAATTATTGTATTTCTATTTTAATTAGTATTTCTATGACTATTATTTACCTTTTATAAAGTTTCATTTTCTCTATTTTATTTTATTTTATTTTATTTTATTTTATTTTGGGATTACTGTCATACATTCTATTTTCATTTTTCCTTTAGAATAATTTTACTCTGTCTCAAATTTACCTTTATGCCAACACTCTCTTCCTCACTTTTCCCCTTTTATTGTCCTGTTTCTCTTACCCTATTCTTGCTTTATATTTCCCCTATTTTCTTTTTTACACCCTGTTAAAAATTCATCCTTCTTATATTTCTAATTTCTGCTCCTCTGCTCAAATTTCATACACACTTCTCTCCTCTCTTTCTTCACAATCCAATTCTTTTTCTCTCTTTCTTTTTTTCTGTTATATTTTTGTTTTATTTCGCCCATATTTCTCTCTGTCCTATTGTTTTTTCTTTGCTTGCTGATTAGTTTGATTTGTTTATTTGTGTGATTGTTTCTCTCTCTCTTTTTTTTTTGCTTCTTTTTTTCACCTTTTCACTTGTTATTTATTGTTTGTGGTTTGCATTCATGTCTGGGTGTTTATTTGCATTTTTTGGATTAGCTGTTGTTCTATTGGAGTTTTCTCCCCATCTAAATAGTTTTTCACCCTTATTTTTTTATTCTCTTTCGTTTCTCTCTTACTTGTTTTCCTTTTCTCAATATAAATTTTTTCACTTCTTTTAAGCCCTAATTCTCTTTTCTCAGGTGGTCATCTTTACTTGGGATTATCAGTATAGTGAATACATTTGTATTCAGTTCCTTGTGTGTTGTGTTTTTATGTGTTGTATTTTGTGCCTTTAAGTCAACACAAGACAGAGAGAGCTACATAACCAGACACCCTGAGAGGAGCAACCATGGGGAGACAAAGAAACAACCCACATACAAAAGAAAAAGAGGCATCACCAGGAAAGAAATTAAACTAAATGGAGGCAAGTGATATGACAGAGAAAGAATTCAGAGAGATGGTCATAAAGTTGCTGAAAAGGTTGGAAGGAAAATTCAAGAATATGTGTAAGAACAAAGAGGAAATCAAGAAGAACCAAGAAGAAATGAAAAATGAAGTTGCTGCAATGAAGAACTCAATAGAGAGCAACAATAGACTAGAAGAAGTGGAGAACTGCATCAGCGAGCTAGAAGTCAAGGTAGGAAAAAAATACCTAAGCAGAGCAGTAATTGGAAAAATAACTTAAAAAAAAACACACAAGAAGAGAGCCTAAGGGAACTTTGGGACAACAAGAAATGAAACTGCATCCCCTATCAAACTAGTGACTGATTTCTCAACAGAAACACATCAGGCCAGAAAGAAATGGAATTAAATATAAAAAGTAATTCAAAGGAAGGCGCTGAATCCAGTAATACTGTACCCAGGAAGTCTATCAATCAAAATTGAAGGTGAAATCAAGAGCTTAACAGACAAAAAACGACTAAGGAAATTTATTACCATCAAACAAGCAAGACAAGAAATGCTAAAGGTCTGCTGTAAAAAAGAAGAAATGGGAAGTGAAAAAGGAACTCAGACATAAATAATAAAAATGGTGACAAACAAGTACCTATCAGTAATAACTATTTTTTCAGCTCACTTTTATTTTATTTTTTATTTCTTAATATTTATTGTTAAGTTTATTAATTACATTATTGTTCTTTTATTCCCCCTATAGCTTCCCTCCACCCGGCACCCATCCCACCCTTTGCCCTCACCTCCCCCCACTGTCCTCTCCCATAGGTGCATGATTTTTATCCAGTCTCTTGCTGCACCTCCCACACCCCTTTTCTCTCCAAGAATTGTCAGTACATTCTCTCTCTATGCCCGTGATTCTATTATATTCACCAGTTTATCCTGTTCTGTTCATTAGACTTTTAATTCACTTGATTTTTAGATTCATTTGTTGATAGATGTGTATTTGTTGCTCATACTTTTTATTTTTACCTTTTTCTTCTTCCTCTTCTTTTAGCATTTCATATAATACTGGTTTGGTGGTGATGAACTCCTTTAGCTTTTGCTTAGCTGTGAAGCACTTTATATGACATTCAATTCTGAATGCTAGTTTTACTGGGTAGAGTAATCTTGGTTGTATATTCTTGCTGTTCATCACTTTGAATATTTCTTGCCACTCCCATCTGGCCTGCATAGTTTCTGTTGAGAAATCCACTGACAATCATATGGGTGCTCCCTGTTTTTTTCTTGCTGCTTTTAATATTCTCTCTTTGTCTTTTGCTCTTGGCGTTTTAATTATGATGTGACTTGGTGTGGTCCTCTTTGGATTCCTGTAGTTTGGGGTTCTGTGCGCTTCTTGGACGTTCAATTTCTTTCACCAGGTGGGGGAAGTTTTTGGTCATTATTTCTTCCAATAGGTTTTCATCATCTTGCTCTCTCTTCTTTTCTGGCACCCCTATAATTCAGATGTTGGTATGCTTGAGGTTGTCCCAGAGGCCTCTTACACTATCTTCAATTTTTTGTATTCTTTTGGCTTCTTGCTTTTTCAGCCGAGTTGATTTTGCCTCTTTGTATTTCCAATCTTTGACTTGGTTCTTCGGTCCTCTAGATTGTTTTTAGGTCTTTGTGTAATATTTTTTATTTCAGTCAGTGTATGCTTAATATCTAGTTGGTCCTTTTTCATATCCTCATAGGTCTCATTCATTTCCTCATAGGTCTTGTTCATTTCCTTGTAGGTCTCATTAAGTTCATTGGCCTTTTCTAGGAGCCTCTTGAAAAACCTTATAACCATGGTTTTGAACTCTATGTCCAGTCGTGTGTTTTTTTCCCCTCCATTTCTTTCACATCTAATTTCTTTCCATGTCTCTGCATGGTGGCTGCTTTCCTGAGTTGGTTGATTAGCTTTGTGTGGGACAGTGACTCCGCCTCCCCAGTTACCTGAGTGGATACTCTTGGTGAAGCCCTTTATGGGTTGCACAGTCTTGTTGAAGTTAAGCCTAGCTTATTGTTGTTAGCACTAGGAGGGTTTGACCTCCAGGCCAATTGGCTGTGAGGGTTAGCTGTGCTCAGGTTGGATGGGCGGAGTCTCCAGGCTGAGCGTCAGCTCTGTCCTATGCGGTACCTGGGTCTCTGTGCTGGGTGGTAATGGCTGCAAGAACCTCTGAGAGAAAGCTGCCACCGAGCTCTACCCACTGCCAGACAATTTAGCCTCTCCCCTAATGAGTCTGCACACCCAAAGTCTCACCCAGGGTTGAGACTTTCTAATATAATTTATTATATTAGAAAGATAATAAATTATGACCAAGTGGGATTTATTCTGTGGATGTAAGGATGGTACAATATCTGCAAAGTCAAGTGGTTTCCCAAATAAGAGAGCAAGTTACGAGTCCTCTCTGCACAATTGCTCACCTTCTGCTGTTCCCAAGTTTATGTGCACTCTCCACAAGCTCATCCCCTCCACAAGCTTGCAGACCTTTGCAGCGCCTGAGTTTCAGCATGCTTCCCTACTGTCGAGTATCACCCCATATGAGTGTTGGTTCCCCGGACCTTGCCCAGAGCTGGGAAATCAGTGCAGTGGGACACCTTTGTCTTTGCAGCCACCCGCCCTCTCAGCTCTGTTCTGTGTGCACAGGGCTCCAAACCTCTGACTCTGTGTGTATCTTCAACGCTGCCCTCTGCTGCTCCTCTGAGTCTCGGTGTCCTATCTTTACTTTTATTTGTGGAATTTTCACTCAGCCAGCTTTTAGGTGATTCTGGATGATGTTGGTTCTGTCATTAAGTTGTAGTTTTGAAATTGCTGTGTGGGGCAGCAAGATAGGTGTTTACTTATGCCACCATCTTGGTTCCTCCTTTCAGTAATAACTTTAAATGTAAATTGATTAAATGCCCCAATCAAAAGACATAATGTAGCTGAGTGGAAAAGGAAACATTGACCTATATATCTGCTATCTACGGAAACCCACCTCAGGACAAAAACTCAAACAAACCATGAAGGGATGAAATAGGTGAATGGAAATGAAAAAAAAAAAAAAGTTGGGGGTGGCAATACTTATATATGACAAATTAGACCTGAAAGTGAAGGCCATAACAAGAAATAAGGAAGGCCACTTCATAATACTAAAGGGATTGATACAATAAGAGCATATATCCTTGATTAATATATATGTACCCAATGCAGGAGCATCCAAATATATATGTATATATATAAAAAAAAAAAACTTCTGGAGAATGTCAAGATAGAGATTGACAGCAATAGAGTCACAGTAAGGGATTTTAATATCTGAGTACCACTCATGGACAAATCCTCTAAACAAAAAAATCAGGAAAGAAACATCATAGAAAAATACAAACTTCCAAATATCAATCAAGAAGAAAAAATCTGAATAGGCCAATAACTACTGAAGAAATTGAAACAGTGATAAAAAATCTTCCCAGAAACAGCCCTAACCGGTTTGGTTCAGTGAATAGAGTATCGGCCTGTGGACGTAAGGTCCCAGGTTCAATTCTGGTCAAAGGCATGTACTTTAGTTGCCGGCACATCCCCAGTAGAAGGTGTACAGGAAGTGGCTGATCAATGTTTCTCTCTCATTGATGTTTCTAACTCTCTATCCCTCTCTCTTCCTCTCTGTAAAAAAAAAAATCAATAAAATATATTTTAAAAATAAAATAAAAATCTTCCAGCAAACAAAAGCCCTGGTCCTGATGGCTTTTTATAGTGGAGTTTGACCAAGTATTCAAAGAAGTAAAACTTACCCTCCTCAGACTACTCCAAAAAATTAGAGGAAGGCATATTTTCAACGTTTTTTTATGAAGCTAGCATTACTCTAATCCCAAAACCAGATAAAGATACCACATAAAAAAAGAGATGAACATACATGCTAAATTCCTCAACAAAATATTAACAAATTGGATTCAGCAATATATTAGAAAGATAATAAATTATGACCAAGTGGGATTTATTCTGTGGATGTAAGGATGGTACAATATCTGCAAAACAATAAATGTGATAAATCACATAAACATACTGAGAGACAAAAATCACATAATCATATTAATTGATACAGGAAAGACATTTGACAAAATTCAATACTCTTTCCTGATGAAAACTCGTAGCAAAATGGGAATAGAGGAATAATATCTCAACATAATAAAAGCCTTATATGACTAACCTACAGTCAACATCATACTCAATGGGCAAAAGCTAAAACCATTTCAACTAAGAAAAGAAACAAGACTGGGATACTCACTTTCACCACACCTATTCAACAAAGTAATAGAAGTGCTAGCCACAGTGATCAGACAAGAAGAAGAAATAGAAGGCATCCAAATTGGAAAAGAGGAAGTAAAGTTGTAAAAAAGTATTGGCAGAAAATATGATATTGTACCTAGAAAAGCCTCAAAACTCCATCAAAAAATTACTGGAGCTAATACATGAATTTGGCAATGTGGCAGGCTACAAAATTAACAAACAGAAATCTATGGCTTTTTAAATACACCAATAATGACCTAACAGAAAGAGAAACTAAAAAACAAAACAAAACAAAAAAGCAAAAACAAAACGATCCCATTTACCATTGCAACAAAAAAATTAAGATACCTAGGAATAAATTAATCAAGGAGATAAAAGACCTGTACACAGAAAATTACAGGATGCTGAAAAAAAGAGATAGAAGAAGACATTAACAGAAAAATATACCATGTTCATAGATGGGCAGAATCAAAATCATTAGAATGTTGATACCAGCCAAAGCAATCTATAGAGTCAATGCAACCTTAAATAAAACATCAACACCCTTTCTTGATAAAAACTCTCAGCAAAGTAGGAATAGAGGGGTAATACCTCAACATAATAAAAGCACTATATGATAAATTTACAGCCAACATCAAACCCAATGGGCAAAAACGAAACTCATTTTACCTAAGAACAGGAACAAGACAAAGATGCCCATTTTCACCTCTTGTGTTTGACATTGTTCTAGAAATTCTAGCCATAGGTATCAGACAAGCAGAAGAAATAAAAGGCATCCAAATCAGGAAAAAAGAAGTAAAACTGTCCTATTCGCAAATGACACGATACTATACATAGAAAACCCCAAAGACTCCATAAAAAAAACTACTAGACCTAATAAATGAGTGACAATGTACCAGGATACAGAAATAACACCCAGGAATCTATGGCCTTTTTATATGCCAATAATGAACTCACAGAAAGAGAAGAGAAAAAAACAATCCCATTTACCATTGCACCAAAAAAAAATTAAGATACTTAGGAATAAACTTAACTAAGGACATGAAAGACTTGTACTCAGAGACTACAAGACATTGAAAAAAGAGTTAGAGGAAGTCATAAACAAATGGAAGAACATACCATGTTCATGGGTTGGTAGAATCAAGATCATTAAAATCTCTACCTAAAGCATTCTACAGATTCAATGCAATACTTATTAAAATACCAATGGCATATTTTAAAGATCTAGAACAAACTCTCCAAAAATTCATTTGGAATTTTAAAAAGACTCTGAATAGCCACTGCTATCCGGAGAAAGAAAAACAAAGTTGGAAGGGTCACAATACCAGATATCAAGCTATATTACCAAGCCACAGTTCTCAAATCTAGCTGGTACTGGCACAAGAAGAGACATATAGATCAATGGATCAGAAGAGAGAACCCAGAAATGGACCCAAGCCATTACACTGAATGAATATTTGACAAAGGAGGTAAGAGCATATAATGGAGTCAAAACAGTCTCTTTAATAAATGGTGCTGGGAAATTTGGGCAGATCACTGCAAAAAAAAAAAATAAAACTGAATCACCAACTTATACCATATACAAAAACAAACTCAAAATGGCTAAAATACTTGAATGTAAAATGGGTAACTATAAAAATCCTACAAGACTCCGTAGGCAGGAAAATTGTAGATATATGTCATAGCAATATCTTTACTGACACAGATCTTAGGGCAAGAGAAACTAAGAAGAAAATAAACAAATGGGACTACATCAAAATAAAACCTCTGCACAGCAAATAAACCATCCACAAAACAACAAGAAAGCCCATTGCATGGGAGAAAATATTTGCTAAGATTATCTCCAATAAGGCTTTAATCTCCAACATTTACAAAGAGCTCATACAACTTACAAAAGGAAGATAAACAAGCCAATAAAAAAAGAGCCCCTTACCTAAATAGATACTTTTCAAAAGAGGACATTTAGAAAGCCAAGAGACACATGAAAATATGCTCAGTCACTAACCATATGAGAGATGCAAATCAAAACAACCATGAGGTAAACCTTACACCTGTCAGAGTGTCTATCATCAACAAATCAACAAGTGACAAGTGCTGGAGAGGCTGGGGAGAAAAAGGAACGCTTGTGCAATGCTGGTGCGAATTCAGAGTGGTACAGCCATTTTGGAGAACAGTAGGGCATTTCATCAAAAAACTAAAAATGGAACTCGCATTCAACCCAATGATCCCACTTCTAGGAATATATCCCAAGAAATCAGAAAAAATATATATGCACCACTATGTTCATAGCAACACAATTTACCATAGCTAAGATTTGGAAATAGCCTAAATGCCCATCAGCAGATGAATGGATTGTGGTACCTCTACACAATAAAATACTATGCTGCTATAAAAAGAAGGAATTCTTATCATTTACAGCAGCAATGATGGAAATGGAGAGCATTATCCTAAGTGAAATAAGCCAGTCAGAGAAAAAAAAATATCACATGTCTACTTATTTATACATTATAAAGAACATTAATACCTGATGAAGTAAAAGATAGATACAGGAGCAAAGAAGCAATGAACAGACTGTCAAATTACAGCAGGATGGCTGGGGAGGGTTGAGGGCAGAGGTAAGAAATCAACCGAAAGACTTGTATGCATGCATATAAGCATAACCAATGGACTCAATACACTGGGGTAGTGGGATAGGGTGAGGGCATGTGCCAGGGGTAGGGGGCAGGGAAGGGGCCGAAGGAAGGTTAATGGGGAAAAAAAAGGAGACATATGTACTACTATTTGTAATACTTTATTTATTTACTAGAGGCCTGTTGCATTACATTCGTGCACAAGGGCCAGCCCAGCCTTCACCCTCTCTAATCTGGGAACCCTGAAGGGATGTCCTAGTGCAGTTGGACATTCCTCTCACAACCCAGGACTACTGGCTTCCAATTACTCACCTGTGTGCCTTCCTGATTGCTCCTAATTGCTTGGGCCTACAGCCTGATCACACCCTAACCACTTCCCTGATAGCCTGATTGATACCTAACCGTTCCCCTGCCAGCCTATTTGCCCCTAACAGCCCTCACCTAAAGGGGTGGTCACATCTAAGTGCCCTTACATGCAGGCCTGGTCACCCCTAACTGCCCTCCCCTGCAGGCCTAGTCCCGCCCCCCTGCCCCCCCTCCCCCATTGCTCTCTCCAGCAGGCCTGGGTCACATCCAACTTCCTCCTCTGCAGGCCTGGTCACCTCTAACAGTACTCCCCTGCTGGCCATCTTGTGGTGGCCATCTTGTGTCCAAATGGGGCAGCTATCTTGTGTGTTGAAGTGATTGTCAAGCTGCATATTACTCTTTTATTAGATAGGCTAGAGGCCAGGTGCACGGGTAGGGGCCAGCTGGTTTGCCCTGAAGGTGTTCCAGATCAGGGTGGGGGTTCCTTTGGGGTATGGGGTGGACTGGGTGAGGGGCCTGTTGCAGTTTCAAGGCCAGCCATGCCCCCCAGCAGCCTTGGTATCTGGGATTTATTTATCTTCTATAACTGAAACTTTGTAGCCTTGAGCGGAACCAAGCCTCCTGCTTGCTCTGTGGCAACAACCATTTTTGTTGGGATTTATTTGTCTTCTATAATTAAAATTTTATAGCAGAGGCCAAGGCAGGCCAGGGCTGTAGGAGCTTGGTTTCCTCCATCACTGGGGGCAACCCAAGCTTCCTGCTCTCTCTGGCTCTGTGGCTGCCACCATTTTTATTAAGATTTATTTATCTTGTATATTTGAAACTTTGTAGCCTTGAGTGGAAGAGTGGGCCTGCCAGGGTGTGCAGAAAGCTTGACTTTCTGCATTGCCAGGGACAACCAAGCCTCCTGCTCTCTCTGTGACCACAGCCATTTTGGTGGGGATAATTTGCATATTTGCTTCTGACTGGCTTGTGGGCATGGCTTGTGTGTATAGCAGAGTGATGTTAAGTTACATATTACTCTTTTGTTAGATTAGATTTATTTATTTATTTATTTATTTATTTATTTATTTATTTTGTTTATTATTCCACATTTCTATTTTTATTTACTTTATTTTTTTAATAAATCTTTATGGTTCAGATTATTATAATTGTTCCTAATTTTTCCCATTGTATAGCTCCCCACCACCTGGTTCCTACCCCACCCTCTGCCCTTACCCCTACATTGTCCTCATCCATAGGTCTCTTCTCACATTCTCCACACCCCTTTTCCCCTGAGAATTGTCTATTCTCTTTCTATGCCCCTGATTCTATTATATTTACCAATTTATTCTGTTCATCAGATTTTTTATTCACTTGATTTTTAGATTCACTTGTTGATAGATATGTATTTGTTGTTCATAATTTTTATCTTTCCCTTTTTCTTCTTCTTCCTCTTCTTAAAGAATACCTTTCAGCATTTCATATAATACTGGTTTGGCGGTGATGAACTCCTTTAGCTTTTTCTTATCTGTGAAGCTCTTTATCTGACCTTCAATTCTGAATACTAGCTTTGCTTTGTTGTAGGTTCTTGCTATTCATCACTGAATGTTTTTTGCAACTCCCATCTGGCCTGCATAGTTTCTGCTGAGAAGTCAGCTGACAATTGTATGGGTGCTCCTGTGTAAGTAATTAATTATTTTCCTCTTGCTGCTTTTAAGATTATCTCTTTGTCTTTCCTCTTGGCATTTTAATTATGATGTGTCTTGGTGTGGTCCTGTTTAAATTTCTTTTGCTTGGGGTTCTGTGTACTTCCTGAACTTGTAAGTCTTTTTCTTTCACCAGGTGGGTGAAGTTTTCTGTCATTATTTCTTCAAATAGATTTTCAGTATCTTGCTCTCTCTCTTCTAGCACCCCCATAATTCGGATGTTGGCACGCTTGAAGTTGTCCCAGAGACTTCATACACTATCTTCAAATTTTTAAATTCTTTTTTCTTTTTGCTTTTTTCATTGGGTGTTTTTTTGCTTCTTTGTATTTCAAATCTTTGACTTGATTCTTGAAATCCTCTAGTCTGCTGTTGGATCTCTGTATATTATATTTTTTATTTCAGTCAGTGTATGCTTAATTTTTAGTTGGTTCTTTTTCATATCCTCAAGGGTCTCGCTATACTTTTTGGACTTTTCTAGAAAATTCTTGAAAAACCATATAACCTTGGTTTTGAACTCTATATCCAGTCATTTCCTTTCCTCCATTTCTTTCATTTGTAACCTGTTTCTTTGTCTCTGCATTTTAGCTGCTTCTCTGAGTTGATAGAGTGGCTTTGTGTGCTAGGTGACCTATAGGGTTCAGTGGCTCAGCTTCTTCAGTTACCTGAGGTGGACATCATTGGTGCACCCCTTTGTGTGCTGTGTGCATAGTCTTGTTGTAGTTAAGCCTTTAATGCTGTTGTTATCACTAGGGGGAATTGACCTCCAGGCCAATTGGCTGTGAGGATCAGCTGTGTCTATGCTGGGAGAACTTCTGTGCTGGAGATACCCTTATGAGACAAGACTTGCAAAAGCCTCTGTGCTCAGCTTGGATGGGGCGGGATCTCAGGACATAGCAGAGAGCAATGGCTTCCCATCAGCCCTGCCCTAATTGGCCCCTGGGTCTTGGTGTACTATAGTAATTGCTACAAGCACCTCTGATAGAAATCTGTCCTCGAGTTTTGCCCACAGCTACACAATTCATTTTCTCCTGAATGAGTCTGTGACCCCAGAGTCTGGCCCAGAAGTGGAATTCAGAATAGTCAGGAGCTTCTGTCTCCCTACTGACTGAGAAAGCCAGCCACATACTCAGTTGCTAGTCCTTTATGTTTGCGTGTACATCTCCGTACCTCTGCTTTCTGCACCTCCTGTTATTCTCCATGTGCTTTTCTATTTCTGTCTAGTTGTAGAATTTCCACTCAGCCAGCCTTCCTAATGGTTCAGGATGATGTCTCTTTTGTCTTTTAGTTGTAGTTTTGAAATAGTTGTGCGAGGCAGCAGTTTAGGTGTTTACTGATGTCACCATCCTGGTTTCTCTCTTATTTGTAATACTTTAAACAATAAAGTAAAGTTAAGAAAAAACAAAAAGAAAAAAAAAACAGAACTACTATCCTATCTAATAAAAGAGAAAGATGCAAATTGACCATGTCCACCAGCCAATAAGTAGTGATTATGCAAATTAACCCAACAAATATGGCAATGGTCACGGAGCTAAAGCAAGCTAGAGGCTTTGGTTTGCCCCAGAGATGGAAGTAGCCTCTGCTCAAAGCTACAAAGTTTCAATTATAGAAGATAAATAAATCCTTGATACCAGTGCCTTAGCTTGAGTCCCCAGGGGGCATAGCTAGCCTGCAAACCACCATTGGTCCCTCACCTAGGCTGTCCCACACCCCAAGGGAACTCGCAGTCTGATCTGAGACACCCTTCAGGGCAAACCAGCTGTTCTACATCTGTGTACCAGACCTCTATTTTATCCCATAAAAGAGTAATATGCAAATTGACTGTCAATCCGACATACTAGATGGCTGCCCCCTTGTGTTCAAAAAAGGATGTCCCCATCTGGACACAAGATAGCCACCAGAAGATGGCCAGTAGGGAAGGGCAGTAGGAAGGTGTCAGGCATATAAGGTATGGCAGTTTTGGGTTATCAGGCGTGCAGGGGAGGGCAGTTAGGGGTGACCAGGCTGGCTGATCAGAGAAGTTGGGGGCAAACAGGCATAAATGGTAGGGCAGTTAGAAGGGACCCAGACATGCAGGGGAGAGCATCTGCAGGGGACAAGGCTTGCAGGGGAGGGCAGTTAGGGATGACCAGGCCTTCAGAGAAAGGCAGTGAGAGGAGACCAGGCCTGCAGGGGAGAGCAGTTAGGGGCAATCAGGTTGGCAGAGGAGTAGTTAGGGGGGGTGATCAGGCAGGCAGGCAGAAGTGGTGAGGGGCAATCAGGAATGCAGGCCAGCGAGGAGTTGGGAGCCAACAATCCTGGATTGTGAGAGGGATGTCCAACTGCCTGTTTAGCCCTGATCCTACTGGGATTGGGCCTAGATGGGCAGTAGGACATCCGTCGAGGGGTCCCAGATAAAAGAGGGTGCAGGCTGGGCTTAGGGGACCCCCCTGTGAATGAATTTCATGCACTGGGCCTCTAGTATTTAATAAATGAATTTGACAATATACCAGGATACAAAATTAATACCCAGAAATCTATTGCATTTTTTTATTTATAGATTAAGGTATTACATATATGTCCTTATCCTCCCAGTAACCCCCCAGTCCCCATTCATGCCCTTATCCCCTTGTGTCTGTGTCCATTGGTTAAGCTTATATGCATGCATACAAATCCTTTGGAGATTAAACCGTTATCAGAGATAACATTGGCAAATATGTTCTCCCGTGCAGTGAGCTTTCTTGTTGTTTTGTTGATAGTTTATTTTGCTGTACAGAAACTTTTTATTTTGATGTAGTTCCATTTGCTTATTTTCTCTTTAAATTCCATTACCCTAAGAATTATCACTTTTTTATATACCAATAATGAATTAACAGAAAGAGAAAATAAAAAAGCAATGCCATTTACCATTGAAAAAAAAAACAATTTAGAGACTCAGGAGCAAATTTAACTAAGGAAGTAAAAGACCTGTACTCAGAAAATGACAGGATGTTGAAAAAAGATAGAGGACTATATAAACAAGTAGAAGAATATACCATGTTCATGGATTGGTAGAATCAACCTCATTAAAATGTCCATATTACCCAAAGCAATCTATTGGTTCAATGCAATCCCTATTAAAATACCAATAGCATATTTTACATACCAAAACAAACTCTCCAAAAATTTACATGGAATTAAAAAAGACACTTGATAGCCACAGCAATCCTGAGAAAGAAGAACAAGTTGGCGGGATCATAGTACCAGATTTCAAGATACATTATAAAGCCACTATTCTCAAAACTGCCTTGTACTTGCACAAGAACAGACATATACCTGATAGACCAATGGAACATAACAGAGAACCCAGAAATTGATCCAAACTATTATGCTCAATTAATATTTGACAAAACAAGGAAGAGCATACAATGGAGTCAAGACAGCCTTTGCAATAAATGGTGTTGGGAAAAATGGGTAGATACATGAAAATAAATAAAAATAGACCACCAACTTACAGCATACACAAAAGTAAACTCAAAATGGGTAAAGGACTCAAATGTAAGATGGGTAACCATAAAAATCTTAGAAGAATCTACATGCAGCAAAATATCAGATATATGTCATAACAATATCTTTACTGGTACAGCTCCTAAGGCAATGGAAACTAAGGGTAAAATAAACAAATGGGACTTCATCAAAATAAAAACTTCTGCCGAAACCAGTTTGGCTCAGTGGTGGAGCATCAGCCTTTGGACTGAAAGGTCCTGGGTTTGATTCCGGTCAAGGGCATGTACCTTGGCTGCGGGCAAATCCCCAGTAGGGGGTGTGCAAGAGGCAGCTGATTGATGTTTCTCTCTCATTGATGTTTCTGACTTTCTATCTCTCTCCCTTCCTCTCTGTAAAAAATCAATGAAGTATATATTTAAAAAATAAAATAAAAACTTCTGCACAGCAAAAGAAACCATCAACAAAATAACAAGAAAGCCCACTGCATAGGAGAACATATTTGCCAATGTTGCATCTGATTAATGGTTAATCTCCAAAATTTATAGGGAGCTTATACAATTTAACAAAAGGAAGATAAACAATTCAATCAACAAATAGCTGAAAGACCTAAATAAAAACTTTGAAAGTAGACCTACAAAAGGCCAAGAGGCATTTGAAAAAATGTTCAAAATCCCAAGTCATCCAAAAGATGCAAATCAAACTGACAATAAGGTACCATCTCACACCTGTTAGAATGGCTATCATCAACAAATCAACCAAAGACAAGTGCTGGTGAGGATGTGGAGAAAAGGGAACCCTTATGCACTGCTGGTGGGAATGCAGATTGGTGCAGCCACTGTAAAAAACAATATGGAATTTCTTCAAAAATTTACAAATGGAATCCCATTTGACCCAATAATCCCACTTCTAGGAATATATCCCAAGAAATTAGAAATGCCAATCAGAAAGAGTATATGCACCCCTGTGTTCATAGCAGCACAATCTACAATAGCTAAGATTTGGAATCAGCCTAAATGCCTATCAGCAGATCACTGGATTTAAAACTGGTGGTACATCTACACAATGAAATAATTTGTTACTGTAAAAAATAAAGAACTCTTAAGATTTGCAACAGCATGGATGGGACTGGAAAGCATTATGCTAAGCAAAATAAGTCAGTCAGAGAAAGATAAATACCACATGATGTCACTCATTTGTGTGATATAACAAATAACACAATCTGATTGACTAAAATAGTTCCATAGATATAGAAGCATCAAACAGACCCTTGATACTCAGAAGGGTGGGAGGGAAGGGTGGGAAGGGAGTTGGTATAAGAGATCAACCAAAGAACTTGTGTGCATGCATATATGCTTAACCAAAGGACACAGACAGTAGGGGGTATGACATGTGTTGGGGATAGGGAGGATCAGATGTGGATATGCCACTGGGGGTGGGGGGAAGAGGAATGGAGACATGTAATACTTTCAACAATAAAGTATTAAAAAAATAAAATAAGAAAAAAATATGAAGCTTGGGATGATATCTGAATCTGTGTATCTCTTCTCAGAGTTAAAATCATTGGAAAACTTTTTTTTTGTAACACTAATTTTAGTCAGATCTGATACTATACATTGTAAATATTTGGAAAAATGAATATAATATATAAAATGCAATTTTTAAAGTTTAAAATCAAGCCACTGATATATTGAATAACATAGCCTAAATTATCTTAAAGAGATGTATACTTAAGTACCACATTTTAAGTTTCTGTTATTATAATAATAAGTAGTCACAAAATGGCTCCCCATTTATGCAGTGTGTTAGTTGTAATGTTTCTTAAATTGGACAGACAAGTGCCTTCTTATAATGTATGTTTACTTCATGAACTTGTGCAATTACATTGTAATTATGTCTTTGTAGGTGCTTTTTACTGACATACAGAGTGCCAGTGTGTTTGAAATGTAATTGCAGTCCTCTGTACCATTTAGCAAAGCTGAAAACTGTTAAAGGTTGTAAATTATCTACATTTAGACTATAGGCACCTAGGCAAATTAAGTGACACAGTCAGTAATGTTACAGCAGAAATTGGTAACGAGTATAAATTTAAGGAAGACGTTCTATTCTAAATTAGAATTTTGTTCAGAGAGTGCCTTCTAAAAATAAATAAAATAGAAAGAAAAAAAGTGCAGCTGCTTATTGACGAAGTAGATCAGCCTTTTAATGCACATGAGAAGCAAGAGCTGGTCTGCAGCACATTTTAAATCATAAAGATATATAAATTAGGAATGTGGATGGGGGTTGCATAACTCAAAGAAAACAAGGAAGTGGAGGGCTCTGGAGAAGCCATTCCTATAACAAGTTTTCATGAAACTATTCAACAAAGTGAGGGAAACCTGACACTCAGAGTTTAACAGAATTCTGTCACTTTTTTATTTCAATAAAATATGTTCACATTATTTAATCTTGAGATTCAATATATTAATTTAAAACAATAAAAAAAATCATAGTAAGTTTCAAAGGACTCCTGTAAAGATTCAGTTGAAGTATATAAGCCCTGAATAACTGAGTCCTCTTAGTCTACTCTTCTCCTGACAGGTGATTGGCTCTGCTCTTCTGCTGTGATGAGGGACAAGATTTTTGGAGGCTGTGCTGAAGCAGCCACCAGCCTGCAAAGCTGACACAAATTTACTTCACCCCATAGATTAAAGAAAACCAAGGACTGTTGTATACTGAAAAATGCTTGCTATTGCTTCTGAAGCAATGTTCCATAGAGAAAACTAGTCTCCAAAGACCAACAATGCCAGTTAAGGAAATTAATTGTGAAAGTATTACTTTGTCACTCTGTGCCTCCAGGCCAGTAGCTTATTGATGGCAAGGGTTTAGTTAGGATAAAATCATTTCACCCATGCAAGGGCTTTCCATTAAATGGGAAATGAGCATCTGGACTTGACAGCTCAGAGGCCTAAGCTGGGCAGAAAACAATTCTTACAAGGCATTCTATGTAAGTTAAGATTAGAGAGAGAGAGTTGGCACAAGGTCATGTCCTAAAGTACAAATGATGAATTAATAATATAAAATTACATGAAAAAATAATATAAAAAATTCCACACTCATATGACATACATATGATAAAAAGTAATGCTTTAAGCTGGGGAATCCTGTAGCTGTACAGAGAGGTTCTGAAGAAGCATCAGACATGTGATGTCTAATAGGGTAGTTATTTCTCACTGGGTAACCTCAGGCATGTCACTTGCCACTCAGAGTCACAATTTTCTCTGAAGAAAAAAAAATCGTATACTTAGGTACCACATTTTAAATAATTAAGAGCTGCCATTTTTCCTCACTGTTGTTGTAAGTTTATAAATGAGAAAATCTGTGGCAAAACACTTTATCAAGTATCGTATAGCATAATTGTTATTATATACAGATCTTTCAGAGACTTTGGTCTAGAAACTTAAACACTGATATTGTAGCTCTCCTTCCCTATATTGCTATCATTACATTTTCTATTGTGTCTAAAGTAGAATTGCAGCAGAAAGGAAAAAACAGCACCAGCACATTCATACAAGCAAAAAAGGTGGCCCCTGGGCCCTGCAGTGTGTTTTTACAAAGCATTCCCCATAGTTGAAACTAATGGAAGTCTATCCTTAGATAGAAGTAAGCCAGCCTCAGCTGCCCACCCACAGTATCTTGCGGAGCGAGGCCAATTGGACTAAAGTTTGGAGGTTAAGGAAATGTCGCAGAATGTAAGGGAGTTTCTTAGAGTGGATTCCAAATTTCACAGGCTTCAGAAAAAAGAGGCTATCGGGTCTGGGAGCATACAGTAGCGTGGGGCTGAGATAACGCCAGTGGTAAATTCACAGGTGGGCTAAGCATGACAGGGATTAGAAACTCTGTGAAACATGCTGGCTGCCAGATTATGGCCGGTGAGAATACCACAGGCATGTCAGAGGCTTGATGAGGCCAGAATCTGTGTTCTGATCTGAAGCCTTTGATCTAGCTCGAAATGAAGCACTAACACAAAGTATTTCAGAATCTCCAGAAACCTTTGTCCATACATTTGGAGAAGGAATTTAATTTCTCTGAAAAGGAAATGGGAAGTTTTCCTTGTGGGTCTGATTCTAACAAAAGGCCATTGATGCTACAGAAGCACCCTGTATGGAAGGCCAAGATATGGCATGGGAAAGCAGGCAGCTGCACAGGAGAGGGGTTCCTGAGGGAAGGGTTGCCAGCACACCTATCACCTACTTCTCATCCCCCCTAATTGTTTGTATTAGACAAACTCCCAAAGTAAAATTCATTTTACCAGTATTGTAAGTTAACTGCTGGCTGGGAAGGGTAGACAATGAGAATATGTTGGTGGTGAAAATAAAGCCTACTTGAATAGTAGTTTAGACTCATAAAACACTTTTAAATATATATATATTTCTCTGAACTGCTTGAAAATAAGTGAGATACTTTTAGCATATACTCAGATCCACATTTAACAGAAGGTGAGTCAAGATTGAGAAAAGATAAGTGATTTGAAAATGAATTGGGGCAGTGTTGGAGAGGTCTCCTCTAGTGTCTCAATGCTAGAAAGCCTGAACAGCTGTCCAGTGGCATCTGAGCTACCCTGACGATGGTTAAGTAGTGAACTGAGCTAAGATGCAGAGAGGACTCTCAGTACCCAGGGTCCAAAAACCTGGAGAAACTGAACTTGTGGAGGAGGAAGCAGCTGTTTTCAAAATTTGGAGGAAGAGTGTTTTTCCTTCTCTTTTTCTTATTATAAACAATTATTTTCCCCAGATAGATAAGCATGCCATATTAACATTATTTATTAAATAATACATCACATTCCCCCTGATTTTTATGGAAACCAAGCCAACTTCAATACTCATTCAAATGAAGGAAGTTTTATTCTTATTTTATATATGAGACAACTGAGGCATGCAGAGTTTAAGCAATTTGTCCAAGGTCAAAGAGTTAGGATTTGGAAAAAGCAGAACTCAAATCTAAGTAGTTAATTCTGAAGCCTATTTTTTTTTAACAATTTCATAAAAACAGGAACATTAAAACTCTGTATATATATATATGTATGTGTATGTATATGTGTGTGTGTGTATGTGTGTGTGTGTGTGTGTGTGTGTGTGTGTGTGTGTGTATGTAGCTAATATGCAAAGTATTCCCACGGGAGTTTGACCAGGAGACCAGAAATTCTATCGGTCACTATGACATGCACTGACCACCAGGGGGTGGTGCAGAATGAAGGAAGGCCCGGTTGACAGCCAGAAGGAAGGCCCACTGGCCAGCACCTGAAAGGTCCCAATCCGCTCTGATCACCAGCCAGGCCTAGGAATCCTACCCGTGCATGAATTTTGTACACTGGACTTCTAGTACTTATATATCAGTAAAGTTATAAAATTTTATTGATGGACTTAAAGAAAATTTAAGCAATTAGGAATATATACCAGCTTCTCAGATGTGTTTCTCAGGAAAGGCTTACTCTAACCTCAAGCCTAAATAGGGCAGCCTTTTGCCCACAGCACAATTGCAAACATTTTCAGTGACTGCCTACTTTCTTGCATATTAAATGGACCTTCCCTGGGTGACTTGGCAGGTTCCTATAATTTCTCTGTTAATATGCTAACTAACTCTTATTTATCAATCATACTCTACTCTAGTATGCCATCTTAATTCCCAATTTGATGGTTTCCATCTCTCTAAATCCCCTACCATACTCTTTTTTGTGTACAAACTACCCACTATTCATGGTTTAGTTCATGTCCTCCTTTCACAGGTTAGCCTTCTCTGACAATCAAGTCCTCACTAGTTTTCTCTCCTTTGTGTTTAATTGTATATTTTAACACATTTATTATTATATCAAGGAGAAGTCAAATCTTCCTAACTCAATAATAGCCTTCTTGGTTCTCTTTACTCTCTTCCAGTGGCATAGGTTAGTGGCATAGGTCCTGACTTGTCAATCCACTTGTAGGAACTGCACCTAACTGCACATATCAGAGATTCAACTATGGTGACTTTAACACATAGATTTGTTTTTTTGTGTTTTTTTTCTTCATGTATGAGAAATCTAGAAGGAATTGAGAACAAGTATTGGTTTAATGGCTTAGGAATGTCCAAGCTGAAGTTTTTGAAATTCTCCCTGGTTTTTCTTCATAGTCCAAAAGAGATTCTGAAGCTCTAGTCATCATGTCTGAGTTCCAAGCAGGAAGAAGGAGACAAGAGAGTCACACTTTGAAGAGCTTTCCTTAAGCCTTCCCTAACTTATGTTTATATTTCATTGATCACCTCTCTTTTCACGGAAAGCCTCTAATAATAAAAACAAGATACTAGATATTGAATAGGCAACTACCAGTTTCTTCTACACCCTTCTTGACTTGAGCCTTTTTCCTTCGGATTCATCCACAGCACAACATTGTCAGACTTACAGCTTTCATGCAGAGCTTTTCTTCTCAAGTCCGATAGAAAGTCATGAGCATTACTATATTATTTAGCCTGTCTTTTAATGCCTTTTCATAACTTGACCCAGCTATACTTGCCCAAATTGTACCTGTACATACCTTATTTACATACAGGTTTTTCTTTTCATTGTGCCATTCCTTCCTATTTTTGTGTCTGTCCTCATTTGTTTTCTTTTTACCTAAAATGCTCTAATACTTGATCATCCCATCTTTCCTGTGATTTCCTTGGGAATCAAGGATTTTTTTTTCTCTCCTAAATGTTATGAGTGCAGCTTGCAGATTTTCACTGCCTTTGGGTTTTGCCACACCTGAAGAGAGAAAACTTAACCCAAAGCCAACTTTCTTCCCAGGCAACCCACAGCCAACAATGAAAATGAGGCAGGCTATAAATACTGAAATAAACCTCTTAGCCTCAGCTGGGGATAACAGGGAAGGGCTGACTGGTCCACCATTAAGACTCCTCACTGGGTGAGCTGAAGCTTCCTGTGAGATTGCGTTAACTGTGCCCACTCTTGCTTTTCTCCCTTCACTTAAAAAGCATCCACATAAAACATCTGGCACACAAATCTCCTCCTCTGGTTTTTCTTTCTAGAGAACCTAACTTGCAACCCTTCTCATTCTTGACCCTCTTAAAAACTGACACTTTCACTGTTTGCATAAATTCGGCCTAAAATGCTCCCCACAAGCCTGGGTAAAATGCCATTTCTCCCACAGAACTATTCCTGCCACTTCAGTTTACACCATCCTGAAATCTTAGTCCCTCTATGATGATGATGATGATGATGATGATATTGATGATCATGATGGTAATTAAAATAATCAGCTCTACACAACTCAGTGGCTATGTGGTCCATAATTATTTACACTTAAAGTTTGTCTTTATAAAATATATTTAAGATGATTAATATGGTTACATAGTAGGTACTCAGAATACACACACAAAAAAGCAGGGAATATGATATATGGTATTTGTTTTATTTTTTCCAAAGTAAATAACATTATGCTATCCATACAGTAGCAAATGAACTTGTTGATTAAAGGTCAAAACTCAAAAATCTTTGGTAATTAACTTTTAGATCTGAAACATCATACATATCAAGCTTCTCCATGTGCAGAACGGTGGTCCCCAAAACATTCATGAAAAAGAGAAACTCATGCTTGATGAATGACTCATTCCCCTTACTGTCCTTTTTTCTCCTTAATCCATCCATCTTCCTTCCCCGTCCACTGCTCTCAGCTCTCCCAAATACTGTACAAGCTTAATTCTCAAGTGGCATTTGTTTTCTTGACTGTACTCTGGTGAACATAGCAGGTAAACAACCAGTGTCCATTACCGTTTGCCATCCCATGTCTATATCCTATAAGTCTGTTACTATTTTAACACTGACAAACATATCTTATCAACAACAAAAAAGAATAATACCAAGAATCCATAGTTCAGAACTTATTTTTAATAAAATGTTACTTGAGAAAAATGTGTTTGTGAATGCCACAATTAGAAACTAAAGAATAAAAAAATCTACATCTTTATGTAGATAGAGAACAAACAGTAACCTACATTATGACTACTCATAAAAAAATTGCTGTACAGCAACACTGGTTTCCAACAAATTTGATAACTTGCTTCTGTCTCCCCCTTTTTCCATTAAATTGAACTCTGAATTATTCATGAGGGCTATTTTAATGGGATAATTTTTTTCTTGCAAATGCTGACACTAATTCTAAGGGATATCTCTAGGTATTCATCTTGAATAAATAAGGTTTCTGGTAACTCATTTCCTTGATGCTCCACCTTATTCAAATGGACATATATGGAAATAACTAATGTGGACCTTTTTTTTTTTTTTACAATTAATGTTTTCAATATGTTTATCTCCATATATGTGTAGTCAAGCATACATTTGCTTGAGAATTAACCAGGATGTTAAATTAAATAAAAGTAAAAGCTGAAAATTAAGCAATTCTCAGGTGGACTCAGGCAAGGCATTAGGAGGAAATTTGAAGTCTCCATTCTCTAGCTGTGACAACAGCTCAGAGTGACACTGGGAATTGCCCACCCCTCCATAGTGCCTTGGCTACATTCACAATGGATAATTCACTCAAATGTGTGTATTAGGTGTTCTTAACTCTGGATAGTAGGTTTTCAGGGATTTGGTGAGTTCCCTGCAATTGTATACAAAATTTTTGTGTATGACTTTTTTCTGAAAAAAAAGTTAATAATATTCATCACATTCTCAAAGGTGTTCCTGACTACTTCATTACCAACTCCTCTAATGAGAAGAATTCACATTTTACACAGAAGTAAAATTCCAAAAGTCAGGATTCTCTATATTTCCTGTGTGGGGTGAGAATATGGGGAGAGGTGGTTACTTGTCCTTTATTAAATTTAGTATTATGAAAATTCACATGCAACATTTGCAGAACTTAGACAAAATTATACTTTTTAGATTAATTATACTTTATTGCTTAATGCTGTTAAATTTTTACCCAAAACTGAGAATTCTTTTTCAGGTATTTCTAAATCTGTTCTTGTTTATCCCTAACCAATACCTCAAATAATTTTGTGGGTTTTTCTTTGTTGTTGTTCTGATAACAAGTTAATTAAATATCAGGATGATCATCTTCAACTTATTCTATTAGATGGATGATACTAAAATACATTGTAGAAGCCATAATAGTGCCTATAATGATGCTGTTATATAATAAAGTTAAAGACACTGTTTCTAGAGTAGTACAACTATTTTTATTTTAATCATAAGGTATAATAAAAACTTAATTTACCTTCAAAGAAATAAAATTCTGACAAAATACTCATTCCTCTATACAATGCAACTTTCTAACATTTCTAACAGTTCTGGATAAAGCCAACAAGATTTTTAAGGCACTGAGGTGATGGTCATTGCTGGGATGTATCCTGGTGGCGTTTTCTGTCAGAGGGGATGACAGTGAATCTTCCCATGCAGATTGAACTGGTGTTTACAGATTTGCCCAGTGTGCATTTCATCCCACTGCGGTAAAGTAACAGGCTGGCCAGTTTCTGGCCAGCTCGGATAATAGAAGGAAGGCTGGAGAGTGTCCTCCTTGTGCCCCAGCCTCAGAGACCAGCAAGGGTCCATTCCTGTCTTCCTTTACAATGAATGATACTGTTTCAAACATTTAACTTTATTTGTTCCCTACCTCTTCGGGAGAAGCATTGGAGATGAATGTGCAAAAGATTCAATAGTGAATTGAGTGCTGAAACTCAGATTATTAAATGTAGAAAAATATTTGCATTTGGGATTCAATTTTTAGAAATGTTATAAGAGGCCTATAAAAAAATGTTATAAGCTTTAAAAGGGATTACCCTTTTTTTTTTTGTATGTGTAATAAGAATACTCCAGTATGTTGAGTTGGAAATTTAACAAAAATGACTTGCTAAGGAAATTGCCTTAGATTGAAGACTGGAGTTTCTGGTTCTGCTACTGTTAAGCTTTGAGGTTATAGGAAAGTCACTTATCTTGATAAGCTTGACTTGCCTTATCTGTAAAACAGGATTGATAAGATCTTTCTGTCTATCCTGCCCCACCTGGTACAATCTGTAGAGTAATCTACAAAATGGAACATTAAAAAATATTTATGTAGTGCTCTATAGCATTTAGCACATAATTCTCACTCCTAAAATGAAATCAATCTTTTTTATTTAATTACTAATTTTTTTAAAGCACAATTTAAAGACTTTGGAATAGAGGTATGATTTATCATTATTGATAATGTTGTAACTAACCTAGTTATGAATAACTAGAAAGAAACAAAGGGAAGGCAAACTATTATAGGCATGCCCAGTAAAGTCTAGGTGAAATAGGAAAGGTACTTTCCTGTTAGTCACACCTGGGGAGACTAGGCATGGTTATTGCAAACACAGAAATATTTGAGATACTTAGGCTGCTAAATAAAGAAGTTTGCTCTTTTGGTTCATGCTCTTGCTTGCTCCCACTTAACTATGGGCTCTCATGCTCCTACATTGAACCAAATGGGTCACAGCTATGTGAACCCCATACAATGAACTGATGGAGTATAACTAGTACAATGCTGTACCGGACCCAGCTCCACAATGGAATGAAAACTCTGGACAGGGCTTTGCTTCTAGCTCTGATGAATCTCCAGTTGCACCTCTTCCAGGACTGGATTAAGGGGAACGGGACTTTAGAAACCAAGAGATGCAATTCCACAAAAATAAAGCTTTCTATCAGATCTTCTCCTTCTATGCGGACCGCTGGAAATGCTTATTCCAGCAGCACCCCAGAATGTCACTCCCACTAACAACAGAGAAAGACAATCCATGCGTTTCTCTGTTAGTCCTCTTGTATAATAAAAGAGAAACATGCAAATTTGACTGTACCTTCGCTCCTGATTGGCTATGCTACCAGCCAATCAGGAACTGGGGTGGGGCCAAGTGGTGGGAGCGCCAGGGCGGGGGGGGGGGGTGGTGGTGGTGGAGATGAAACCGTGGTAGTGGCGGCAAGCGCCCAGCCCCTGGGTGCTGTGAGGGGAAGCAGTGGCAGCAGCAGCAGTGGTGGTGGTGGCTGTGAGCAGAAGTGGTGGCAAGCACCCAGCCTTGGGCAGGCTGGGGGTGAGCCATCCATTGGACATCCCCTGAGGGCTCCCAGTATGTGAGAGGGTGCAGGTTCGGTTGAGGGACCACCCACCCCCAGTGCACGAATTTTGTGTACCGGGCCCCTAGTATTACAATAAAATACTAGTAGCTAAAACTTTTTCCTCTCAGCAAATAATGTTGGGGGAAAATATGTTTTATCACCTACTCTTTCAAATTAAGTTTTTGGGTTACATTTTAAAAATTATTAATTTTGAGAAAAATGAATGTCACATACATAGAGGATATCAGTTCTTTAGAGGATATTAAAAATATTTTTAGTTATTAACTAAAATTAAAACAGCCACTAAGATTATTTTTAATTTCTGATAAATTTATATAATCAGTGATTATTGTATCCCATCACTGTAGCTACCCCTGCTCTCAACACATTTTTCTTTATATCATCTTCATTTGACAGGTGAGGAGGCCCCTCGGCAAGCTGGTAAAGAAAAGAGAGTTGACTTAATTCAAAGTCTGTGTACTTTCTTCATTATGCTCCATCCCTATGAGATAGAAAGACCAAAAGACTACAGTATTTCTCTTCATATGTGTTATTTTGAAAGCAGCACTTATTTTTATAATTTTGTAAATATGTATGTGTTCATAAGAGTTAGATTATTCATTTTATTGAGCTGACTTATTCCTAAATAAGCAATTGATTGATTTGTTAATGTATTTTTGAACTGTCTCTGGCTTTTCTTTCCGTTCTTTTATTTTTGCTTTTTCTTTTGTTTTGTTTTAAAAAATTTGGGGACTATCTACACTAATAAAAGAGTAATATGCAAGTTGGCTGTGCCTTCATGATACCCACCAGCCAATAAGAAATCAGTATACAAATTAACCCAACAAAGCTAGCTGGTTAATTTGCATATGCAGGTGCCCAGTGACTGGGGGCTGGGTGGGATGCTTGATTCTTGCCATGGTGATGATGAAGGCATTCTGCACTGCTTCAGCCACTCTGGGCCACCAGGCAGCGTGAGAGGGCAGAAAGGCCGCTCCAGGCCAGAGGTTAAAGGTGGCTCTGGCAAGAGTGAAGGTGGTGACGGCAACAAGGGGAAGGAAGGCCCATTCTTGCACTAATTTTTTACATTGGGCCTCTAACTTGTATAAGATTCCTCCAAATGCTGACCTTATTGCAAATATTTGAGTACAAGTAGTTTATTTGGAAGGTGAAGTCAATGGAAGAAGCATCCAAACCTGTAGAGAATTTTTGTGAGTTTATTTGAGCCAAACTGCCGATAATTTTTGGAAACTAAAATCACAAGAAATTGGAGTAATGCTCCAGAGAATGGTAGTTTTATATCTTATTTTATATCTTATTTTATACTAGGGGCCTGGTGCATGAAGATTTGTGCACAGAGGGTGGGTCCCTCAGCTTGACTTTCACCCTCTCCAATTTGGGAGCCCTCAAGGGAGCCCTGTCCAATCCAGAAGTTCCTGTCTGTCTTTGCAATCATCTGAGCAAATTGTCTGAGACCCTAATCCAGTTTGGTTTGTTGTTCACAGAATAATAGAGGAATTTTTTTTCTTTGCTTCATTGGAGGATATTTCCTGGAAGTTTTAGGAAATCGTCCCTTTAATTTTTCCTAGACACTCTGATTTTACTTGTCTCCCACCTTTGCTTTTCCTCCATCCCTCACTGCAATAGTAACTTGCTCCAGGCTCACTTTGCTCTAGTGTCTAGGAGATCCATCTACCATAAGAACTATGATTCCCAGCATTTTTGGTGCTCCCCATACTCTGGGCTTTCACTTCAGTCCTGGGGCTGCCACCAGAACTACTATTCCAAGAATTCCAGGTGTTCCTCACATTCTTGGTTTTCCCTTCCTGCTTTATCTCTGTCCCATGGCCTCCTGCTCTGCCAAATCCTCCAACCATCAGCTCTCCCTCTCTGCTCTCCATCTGGCAGCTTAGGGAGCCAAGTTCCCCACACTGTTCCAATCTCTGTCAGCTCTCCTGCTCTGCTCTCCGCCAGGCGCTTGTGTATGGAAATTAACCTGCCATCTCTGTAGGGTTAGTTTGCATATGCACTCCTGATTGGCTGATGAGCATAGTGGAGGTACAGTCAATTTACATGTTTATCTTCTGTCAAAAGAGAAGATGTAAATGGGTTACATGAAATCCACTAGTGATAGATTAGGCAGGCAGGAGAAAGCAAAACAAGGAAACCTCGCAAATTGGATAAAAAGGAAAATTATAGGCATACTAGAGGCCTGGTACATAAAATTCATGCACAGGGGGCAAGAAATGTCCCTTAGCTCAGCCTTCACCCTCTCTAATCTGGGACCCCTTGAGGGCCCTATAGGATTGGGCCTAAACGGGCAGTTAGACATCCTTCTCACAATCCAGGACTGCTGGCTCCAAACTGCTCACCTGTCTGCCTCCCTGATTGCTCCTAACCACTTCTGCCTGCCAGCCTGATCACCCACTAACCACTACCCTGCCAGCCTAATTGATGTCCCCTGGTAGCCTGTTTGCCCCCAACTTCCCTCCTCTGCTGGTCTAGTCACCCCTAATTGCCCTCCCCTGCAGGCTTGCTTGTCCCCAACTCTCCTCCCTTGCAGGCCTGGTCCCTCAAAACTGCTATCCCCTGCTGGCCTGATCACTCACAACTGCCCTCCTTGTAGGGCCTAGAACCTCCCAAAGGCCCTCCCCTGCTGGCCATCTATGGTGGCCATCTTGGGTCCACATGGGGGCAGGATCTTTGACCACATGGGGGCAGCCCTCTTTTGTATTGGATTGATGGTCAATCTGCAAATTACTCTTTTATTAGATAGGATAGAGACCTGGTGCATGTGTGGGGGCCAGCTGGTTTGCCCTGAAGAGTGTCCCAGAGCAGGGTGGGGGTTCCCTTGGGGTGAGGGGTGGCCTGGGCGAGGGGCCTGTGGAGGTTTGCAGGCTGGCCACGCCCCCCAATGACCCAAGTGGAGACCCTGGGATCTGGGATTAATCTGTGTCTACAATGGAAACTTTGTATCCTGGAGTGGAGCCATGCCTTCTGCTTGCTCCAAGGCAGCAGCCATTTCTGTTTGAAATTTTTTAGCCTAGAGTGGAGGCCTAGCCCAGCAACCTCAGGCTGAAAGATTGGCTTCCTCTGTTGCCAGGGAAACCCAAGCCTCTGTTCTCTCCAGCTCAATGGCGCCACCATTTCTGTATCTTTTATAATTGAAACTTTGTAACATTGAGTGGAGGCCTAGGCAGGCAACAGCAGGCGGAAAGCTTGGCTTCCTTTGTTGCTGGGGAAACCCAAGCCTTTTTCCTGCTCTCAGTGGCAGCAGCCATGTTGGTTGGGGTTTATTTGCATAATCTGCTCTTGATTGGCTGGTGGGCATGACTGTGGGCATGGCTTGTGTGTATGGCAAAGATACAGTCAAATTTGCATATTAGTCTTTTATTAGATAGGATACATCTTTTACATAGGTGGGTACAGAATAGTTAACAGTCAACAATTAACACAATAACAAGAATAATGAGGGGATCTTTGGTCTCTGTTCTACCATAGTTGTGCCTGGAGGCATCTGGAAATGGGGAAGTTACCTTGACATTACAGAGGTATGTAATCATGGATGCAAAAGACAACACACAGGCTCAATTAGGGTAAAGACTGACTTTTGCCAGGGAAGATTCTAGGATATGACTGCCCACTTTGCCTGCTTTTAGCTAAAAAGTTTTAATTTTAGGCCATATTCTGTGGTTACTTTAGGTCTTTGAGTGTAAGGCAGCCATATAGGTCTTCCCTGAGCTTGTCAGGTTTAGTTTTACAATATCTATCTTCTTGCATGAGTTTCAGAAAATTGTATTTCTCTGGACATCACAAGAAGCCCATTCTCACCAGCAACCAGAAGGATATGGACCTCTCACCACTGTGATATGGTAGGGGTAGAAAACCCCCTGGGAAGGGACATGGGCATTTCTCTAACTATTGTCAACTGAATCAGAGGCGACAGGCAGAGCCATGCCTCCAATACACATATGGACAAGAAGGCGGATGTGTTATCAGTACTGACTCTTGACTTTGTCCAGGTGTCCTTGAGAGCAGGTATTGATATGTAAATCCAGTCTAGCACCTGGAATGAGGAAATAAGACCTGGGCCCACACAAGGTCCTTTTATGCTAAGTTTTCCAGTACAACTCCTTTGTATTTTGGAATATAAAATAAACTTGCTGTGTGGGGTCTGCATCCCTGTCTCTCCATCAGAGAAGACAGTGCCCCACCCAGCACCTTCTGTTCTCTCTTCATTTTCTCAATCTCCGGCTGCCTCCACTCAGAACCGGTTCCATCTTTCTTTCTGTGCTGGACACGGAAAAGGGAGATCCTCACCATATTTGCCCCCCACCATGCCACATCTGGTGCCCACACAGGTAGGGGCATAATAGAGATAAGAGAAGGAAAAAGATAATACAGAGTGCATTAATGAACATGGTTATGCTGTGAGTCCTGCAAAATTCTGGGAAACAGAATACAACCTGTTTCTGAGTTAAACCTCACCATTGACCATGGCTCCCAGTATCTATAACCTCCAGCACACCAGAGACAGCCTTAGGGACAGAGGTTCAGGTGTGGGTAGTATGACATTATCATTCTGTGCATGAAAGGGGGGTGTTGAGTACATGTTAGCAGAAAACCTACAATGATTGTGATACTGTTTTAGATTCGCTTCTGTGGTGAGAAGTTTCCATATTTATCTTTTTTATGTTGTTTTAACAGATTAAGTTTAACAATAAAAATGAACAACAATGTTGCAGTCTGAGAACATACTACTGTGAAAAACAAAACAAAATAAAACAAAAAACCCAAAACAGCAGCAACAACAACAACAAAAACACCTTGGCAAGCCAGGGAATAGTGGGTATGGTCTGGTCTAGATTGGGAGAAATTTAGAAGTCTGTTTCCTGGGAAGGAAGGTCTTCCAGTACTGAGAGTACCTAGAATACATTGAGCAAGTTTTTCATCTCTTTACTTAAAAAAAAAAATGACAAAGCAGATATATTAGCCTTTAAAAAGTATCCCTGAAGACAGAGTTAGAAAAATTGAAAAAAACAACATAATGTTATGATGCAAATTGTTAGCTAATTGGAGTTTGTAACAGTTAAATTGTGAGGATAGAACTCAATTTGTACTTAAGTTTTTATTTTGCATTAAGCTCTTGCTCTGCTGAGGGTTTTAAGTTTTACAGAAAGCAAAACATAAACTTACAAATTTTAGGTAATTGTTTTATGGTATTTATAGCCTAGAGGACTGGTGCATAAAATTTGTGCACGGGTAGGGTCTCTAGATCTGGCTGGCAATCAGGTCTGATTGGAGCCTTCTAGCTGCTGGCCAACTGCCAGCATGGGCCTTCTTTTATGCTCTGCTGCCCCCTGGTGGTCAGTACATGTTATAGTGAGTGAGCAAACTCCTCCTGGTCTCCTGGTTGAACTCCTGCAAGGACATTTGCGTATAGAGAGATGAGTAAAAAATATATAAAAAAAATAAAATACTGCATACAAAGAATTAGTCTTTGAAATAAGTCAAAATCCTGGGTTTATGTTACCCTAATGCTCCCATTTGTTCAAACATCATCCAATTAGGAACATGATTTCTAGAGGAAATTAATTCACATCCAAAAGTCACACTTATGCACCTTCTTCAACAATAATAGAAAAGTCAGTCAATCTACATCAAGCATTCAAACTCACGGCTCACAGGCTGTATGCAGCACACAATAAATATTTTTGTGGCCTAGCCAACATAACACTATGTAATAAATGTTTTAATAAATATTTTGTAACTTAATTTTTACAATATTCTGTTACACATAATCGTATCTAATACAGAGAGAATATGCTAAGTGACCATCATGCCCTCACAAAGATGATGGTACCCACAGCCAAAAAGGAGGAAATATGCTAATTTACTGCCACACTCTCAAAGATGGCAGCACCCACAGCCACAAGATGATGGCACCCAGTCCCCTCAGACCAACTAGGATGGCAGGTAGGCACACAGCACAGCCAGGCCCACCCCTATGCAGGTCTGTCTGCTCCACATGTCTGCCTCTGGAATCCCCCAGTCCCCTCAAACCCTCAGATGCCTAGGGCTGTCCCAAAGCACAGGCAAGTCTCAGATGTCAGCTGCCTAGGCACCCAGGGCCAGCCTGAGGGAGACCAAATGACTAAACAAGCAGGCTGCATCGGGTGACCAGGCTGGCAGTGTGGGCAGTTGGGAGCTACCAGGTCAGCAGTGGGGACTATTTGGAGCAACAAGGCTGACAGGGGTGAAGTTAAGGGTGACCAGTGACCAGGGGGAGGAGGGACAGTTAAGTGTGATCAGGGTGGCAGGGCAGTTAGGGGTGACCATGCAGGCAGGCAGGTGAGTGATTAAATGTCAACAGTCCAGGATTGTTAGAGAGATGACCAGCTGGTGGTCTAGACTGGCAGTCAGACATCCCCTGAAGGGTCCAGGATTGGAGAGAGTGCATGCTGGGCTGAGGGGAGGCCCCCATGCAGGAATTGCATGCACCAAACCTCTAGTTTTTAATAATGAACTACAACATTCACTAATGACTGATTACTGTCATTGTGTTGTATTAATTTCTCTTACATGCATTATGCGCAGGCCCACCATTTCTCTCCACTAATAGTAGTAGAGAATATTTTAGCAGCCAGTTTCTAATGTCATATTCTTGTTTTTGTTTTTGTTTTTAAATATATTTTATTGATTTTTTACAGAGTGGAAGGGAGAGGGATAGAAAGTCAGAAACATCGATGAGAGAGAGACATCGATCAGCTGCCTCTTGCATGCCCCCTACTGGGGATGTGCCCGCAGCCAAGGTACATGCCCTTGCCGGAATCGAACCCGGGACCCTTCAGTCCGCAGTCCGACGCTCTATCCACTGAGCCAAACCGGTCTCGGCTAATGTCATATTCTTGTAATGACTTTTTTGGTGTGCGCAATAGAAAATATTTCACATTCGGAGTACAAGAAAAATAGTTTTATTTGTGTCATGCTTATTAATTTTTGCAGTTATTTAGTGTCTGATAAGTTGATGTTCTAGAAAAAATATTAATTTTATTACAATGTTCTATTATTTTATGTTAACCATTATTCATTTATTTCAGTCATTTATATTCAGCATGTCTCTATAGAAATAAACCTAAATTTCTATGAAATTGAAGCTTTTGTTTTTTTTGCTGCCCACAGAAACTAAAACCTTGTTTATTTGGCCCATGTTAGCTTATGAGTATGACATTCTTAATCTATATGCATTTGGTTTTGTAGTAAATAGGTCAATATTGATTCAAAAAGCAATGCTTAGAAACAGAGCAAAAATGGCTACACTATATCAGCAGGCTAAGTGTCCTTGCTCCCAAACAGGGGCTGTATTTAAAGCTAAAATATAGCACAGTCATCTTGGTAAATTAACCCAACCAAGATGGCTGTGGTCACAGAACAAGCAGGAGGCTTGTGTTTCCCCAGTAATGGAGGTAGCTAAGCTTTCTGTACACCCTGGTAGGATTATGCCTCAACTCAAAGCTACAAAGTTACAATTATAGAAAATAAATAAATCCCCCCAAAATGGTGGCAGCCATAGAGCTGGAGAGAGCAGAAGGCTTGAGTTGCCCCCAGTGATGAAGGAAGGCAAGTTTCTGCAGCCCTGGTTGGCCCAGGCCTCCACTCAAGGCTACAAAGTTTCAATTATAGAAGATAAATAAATGCCAGACACCAGGGCCTCCACTTGGGTTGCCGGCAGGGGGGTGGGTGGAGGAAGATTTGGCCAGCCTACAAGGCCACTCCACACCCCAAGGGAACCCCCACCCTAATCCGGGACACCCTTCAGGTCAAACCAACTGGCCACCACCTGTGCACCAGGCCTCTATCCTATCTAATAAAAGAGTAATATGCAAATTGACCATCAATCCAACTCACTAGATGGCTGCCCCAATGTGGTCAAAGCTGGGCACCACAAGATAGCCATCAGGGGAGGGCAGCTGGGAAGGATCAGGCCTACAAGGGAGGGCAGTTGTGGGCAAAAAGGCCAGCAGGGAGGGCAGTTAGGAGGAACCAGGCCTGCAGGGGAGGGCAGTTGGGGGCAATCAAGATTGCAGCAGTTAGGGGTGATCGGGCTGGCAGAGGAGGGAAGTTGGAAGCAACTGGGCCTGTAGGGAAGGGCAGTTGGGAGCGGGGGAGACGCAGGCCTGCAGGGAGGAGCAGTTGTGATAGACCAGGCCTGCAGGGGAGGGTAGTTAGGGGTGATCAGGCCTGCAGAGGAGGGCAGTTAGGAGCTAACAGGCTGACAGGGGAGCAGTTAGGTATCAATCAGGCTGGCAGGGGAGTGGTAAGGGGGTGATGAGGCTGGCAGGAAGAAGTGGTTAGGGGCAATCATGAAGGTAGGCAGGAGAGCAGTTGGGAGCCAGCAGTCCTGGATTGTGAGAGGAATGTCAACTGCCCGTTTAGGCCCAATCCATATTGGAGAGGTTGCAGGCTAGGCTAAGGGACACACCTCCTGTGTACAAATTTTGTGTGCCTGGCCTCTAGAAGTAAATATATGTAATACTTAGAAACAAAGACAAAAAGACATCTAAAATTAGAAGACAGGAGAACTAAGATGGCAGCAAAGGCAAAACACCTATCTTGCCGTCATAATCAGCAATTTTAATACTACAACTTAACAATAGAACAAACACCTTCCAGAATCACCAGAAAGCTCGCCGAGTGAAAATTCCACAAATAAAAGTGAAGATAAGACACTGGGACTCGGAGGAGCGGCGGCGAACAGCTTTGAAAGATTCGCATGGAGAGAGGTTTGGAGTGCGCGCCGCGGAGAGGGCGGGCGGCTGAAAACTGGCCAGTTTTCTCGAACGGGGAGACAAAGGCGTGCCACTGGACTGATTCTCCAGCTCTGGGTGAAGTCCAGAGAACCCACTATCACACGGGGTGAAAACTGGACTGTGGGAGGGCACGCCGAAACTCGGGTGCTGCCAGGTCTCCCAGCTTGTGGAAAGGCAGCTTGTGCGAACAGCTCGGCTGCTTGATGGAGCAGAGAGCACACCACGACTTGCCTCTCATTCGGAAAACCGTCAGACTGCTTTGTTTTACGACCCTGGGTGAGACATTGCGCATGCAGACTCATTTTGGGAAAGTCTAAATTCCCCGGCAACCGGCAGCCAGTGGAGCTCCGCAGCGGCTCTCTCTCAGAGGTGCTGGCGGCCATTGCCCCCGGCACAGAGTCCCTGGGGCCGCATAGGGCGGAGCTAACACTGTCTGCTTGGCCCGGAGACTCCGCCCACCCAACCTGAGCACAGCTGAGCTTCACAGACAATTGGCCTGGAGGTCAACCCTCCAAGTGCTAGCAACGATTAACTGAGCTTAACTTCAGCAAGACTGTGCAGCCCATATCCATCTCAGGTAACCGGGGAGGCTGAGCCACTATCCCTAGTAGGAAGTCTACCACACAAAGCTAATGGACCAACTCAGGGAAGCAGCCACCATGCAGCAACATGGAAAGAAATCAGATGTGAAAGAGATGGAGGAAAAAAAACGACTGGACATGGAATTCAGAACCACGGTTATAGGGTTTTTTAAGAGGCTCCAACAAAAGATCGAGGCCTATAAGGAAATAAGCAAGACCACAAAGGAAATGAATGAGTCCTACAAGAAAATGAACAACACCCTCCAGGATATAAAAGAGAGCTGCAAAGAAATGATCAAGACCAACGTGAAAATGAATGAGTCCTACAAGGGAATGAAAGAAACCCTCAAGGATATAAAGGAGACTCTCAAGGATATAAAAAAGGACCAACCAGAAATTAAGCATACACTGACTGAAACAAAAAATATTATACAAAGACCTGAAAGTGCCCTGGAGCACCCCAAGAACCAAGTTAAAGATTTGAAATACAAAGAGGTAAAATCCACTCAGCTGAAAAAGCAAGAAACCAAAAGAATCCAAAAAATTGAAGATAGTATAAGGGGCCTCTGGGACAACCTCAAGCATACCAACATCCGAATTATAGGGGTGTCAGAAAAATCGAGAGGCCAAGACAATGAAAACCTATTTGAAGAAATAGTGACTGAAAACTTCCCACACCTGGTGAAAGAAATTGACTTAGGAGTCCAAAAAGTGCACCGAACCCCAATATATAGGAACCCTAAGAGGACCACACCGAGGCACATCATAATTAAAATGCCAAGAGCAAAAGACAAAGAGAGAATATTAAAAGCAGCAAGAGAGAAACAGTTGGTTACCTATAAGGGAGCACCCATACGATTGTCAGCGGATTTCTCAACAGAAACGATGCAGGCCAGACGGGAGTGGCAAGAAATATTCAAAGTGATGAACAGCAAGAATCTACAACCAAGATTACTCTATCCAGCAAAGCCATCATTCAGAATTGAAAGTCAGATGAAGTACTTCGCAGATAAGAAAAAGCTAAAGGAGTTCATCACCACCAAACCAACATTATATGAAATGCTGAAAGATATTCTTTAAGAAGAGGAAGAAGAAAAAGGTAAAGATGAAAATTATGAACAACAAATACACATCTATCAACAAATGAACATAAAAATCAAGTGAATTGATAGGCTGTTGAACAGGATAGACTGGTGAAGATAACAGAGACATGGACATAGAGAGGGAATGGACTGACAATTATTGGGGAGAAAAGGGTTGTGGGAAGTGCAGCAAGAGACTGGACAAAAATCTAGCAACAATGGGAGAGGACAGTGGGGAGGGGGAGGTGAGGGTGGAGGGTGGGATAGTTACAGGGTGGAGGGGAGATATAGGGGGATAAAAAGGGGAAACAGGTAATTAATAAACTGAACAATAAAGATAAAAAAATTAAAATAAAATAAAAAATAAAATTAGAAGACAAAATAAACAAGTGGCTAATTAATAAAAAATAATCTCCAGAAAAAGATCTAGAAGAGATGGAGGCAAGTAAGTTTTAGATTTCAGAGTAATGGTTATAAAGATACTCAAGAAACTTAGTGAAAATTACAAGAAATTTAATGGAACCTACAGGAACTTAGTGGCAATTACCACAAAGTTAATGAAAGCTCCATCAGCATGAAAAAAGATATACTAGTACATTTTATGAATAAGAACCAGGCACAAATGAATAATACTATAACTGACATCAAGAATACATTGGAGAAAATTAAAAGTAGGTTTGATGAAGCAGAGGATCAAATAAATGAATGAGAAAAAAACACTCAATTCATACATATATAATTTATATATATATACATTATACAATATATGAACCCACTTACTATATATATATATACATATATATATATATATATATATATATATACACACACACACAATTTATATATATTAGAGGCACAGTGCATGAAATTCGTGCATGGGTGGGGGTGTGTCCCTCAGTCCAACCTGAACCTTCTCCAATCTGGGATCCTTTCACAATCAGGGATTGTTGGCTCCCAACGACTTGCCTGCCTGCCAGCCTTATCACCTCTGAACCACTCCCCTGCCAGCCTGATTGCCCCTAACGGCCTCTGCCTCGGCCCCACCACCATGGCTTTGTTTGGAAGGTCGACTGGATGGATGTCTGAAAGATGTCTGGTATAATTAGCATGTTATCCTTTTATTAGTAGAGATAACATATAAAGTTATATTATTTACATGCTTAAATTATACAGTATATTCAACCTCTTTTACCCTGTTTTCAAAAATATATATATCTTATTGATTTCTTTCTCTCTTTTTTTGTTACTGAGAGGAAGAGAGAGGAATAGAGAGTTAGAAACATCAATGAAAAAGAAATGTCAATCAGCTGCCTCCTGCACATTCCCAACTGGGGATGTGCCCGCAATTAAGGTACCTTTTTTTGACAGGAATGGAAACCGGGACCCTTCAGTCCATAGGGCAATACTCTATCCACTGAGCCAAACTGTTTAGGGCTCCCCTACTTTTTTTTTTTTTTTAGATTAATCACATTTGTAGATATGGCATTAATTCATTTTCCCTTGATTTTTAGAGAGTGTAGAAGGGAGAGGGATATAGAGAGAAAGACCAATATAAGAAACATCCCTTCAATTGCCTTCCTTAGGAGCCCTGACCAAGGATCCAACTTGAAACCCAGGTATGTGCCAGGTATGTTCCCTCACCTGCAATCAAACCTGCAACCTTTTGGTGCATAGGTCATATTCATGCTCAACCAACCTATCCACTTAGCCTGGCTGTTATTCAATTTCCGGAATTTTATTTCAATTAATTCTTGCAAAGTCTGATAATATTCACATTTTGCTGATGAGGAAAAAAAATCTTTGTTTCAAGACATTATTCTTCCTTCATTGCTGCATTTTCCTGCCAGCCCTAGAAAGACTCTTGACAGCAGTTTTACTGGGTATCCAGGGTCAGAAACATTCTCCTTACCCTTACCCTCTCCAAAGCTGCCTCTGCACTAGTGCTGAGGCTGTTCTTGGAGGGCACAGAGGATAGGTAACAGACACAATGACAGGATTTGGACCACTGGATCCACCGTATCCACCTTTCCTCTACATGTTGGAGAAGGTAGGGCCAGCAACTTCTAGCAGCACCAAGCTTCCAGATAGGCCAAAGTTTGCAGGGCTAGCTCTTTGAACATGGTAAGTGCTTCAGTCTCTTCCCCTCTCAAGAGCTGCTATCACCCCTGAGGTTATAGAGCTCCCCTGAAAGTACTCTGTGCACCTCCTGTCCAAGGCAAACATGGTAGTGGACTTGGCAATGGAACTGATATTTTTACATATTTTAATTACCCCAGTGCTGAGGTAAGACTTTGTTTCTTGATTCTGGCTCTGGTTCTCAACTGTGGGACATGTACAAAAAATATTTAGACATGCTCCAACTTTTCCTCCTGCCAGTGGCCTTAAATTCTGCATGTACTCACCTCCTTCCCCCACCTGGCTGTGGGCACCACATCAGCAGGAGAGCATCAGTGCAAACATTTCTCTGCCTTATCTTAGACTCCTGCGTCTTTGGTTGAGTTGGCTGTTCTGCTTGCTTTGCTTCCCTGTCCCCTTCCCCACATCAACTTTGGGCCTTGAAAATATCTTGGTTCTCAGGTTTAGCTCAGTTAGTGTTTGGGAGGTCTCAGACTGCCTGTGTTTGATAGCAGTTCAGGAGACCCAGCAGGTCACAATGGCTTCATCATTCCTAAATCCCTCCTCCCAGGTCCATTTTCTAACAAGAGTTCGGTTGCCCAGATGGGACACTCATTCAACTTGAGATTCACCCATTAGGACATGACATATTTGCAGGGAACGACTTTTGCGTGGAGGATACCTGTAAGGAGGGGAAACAGCAGTGAAAGGAACCCCCAGACAAGGAACCTTGCTCACTCCCCACATGTTCCCCTACTGCACTCCCTGCATGTCTCCCTCAGTAGCCTGCCTGGGCCTGCAGGAGGCTTGGCTTCCTTCATCACCTGGAGACAAAGGAAGCCAAGCCTCTCACCCACTCTGCCAGCTCTGTGTCTCTGGCCTATGCTGCCATCTTTGTGGCTATGGGCACCACCATATTTGTGGCTGTGGGTGTGGTCATCTTTGTCATGGACTGATGGTAATTTGCATATTACTCTTATATTAGATAGGATACTTGAGGCCCGGTGCACAAAATATATGACTATTGGGGTACTTTAGGGTAGAGAGACTGCAATACAGTCATAGTATGGGACTTCAACTTCCCACTGAAATCACTGGATAGATTTTTCAGACAAAAAAAATCTATAAGGAAACAGAGATCTTAAATGACATTCTAGATCAGGTAGATTTAACTGACATTTACAGAAAATTCCACCCAATGTTGCAAAATATGCATTCTTCTCAAGTGCACATGGGACATTCTCAAAGAGAGACACAAAGTTAGGACACAAAATAAGTCTCCACAAATTCAAGAGGATTGAAATCATATCAAGCATCTTCTCAGATCATAATGGCATGAAACTAGAAATCAACTACAATAAAAGCACTCAAAAAAAATTCAAACACATGGAGGCTAAAAAGTATATTATTAAACAATGAATCATTTGTTAACCATTCATTAACAAAAGAAATAAAAATCTTTCTGCAAACAAATGAGAATGAATACACAACAACCTAAAATACCTGGGACATAGCAAAAGCAATTCTAAGAGGGAAGTTCATAGCACTACAAGCCTACCTAAAAAAAAATAAATAAATAAATAAGAGAAAGCTCTAATAAACTACCTAATACTTAAACTAAAAGAATTGAAAAGAGAAAAGCAAGAAAAGCCCAGAATAAGTAGAAGGAAATAAATATAAATATAAGGGCAGAAAGAAATGACACACACACACACACACTCACACACACAAAATACAAAGATCAATAAATTGAAGAGCTGGACCTTTGGCAAGATAAATAAGACTGACTAACTTTTATCCAGACTCATCAAGAAACAAGGAGAAGACTCAAATAAATAAAATAAAAAATAAAAGGAGGTGGGGTAACAACTGACACCACAGAAACACAAAGATTTATAAGAAAATACTATGAAACTCTATTAGTATATGTGAATAAGTTGGACAGCCTGGACAAAATGAACAAGTACTTAGAAATATGTAATTTTCTAAAACTGAATCATGAAAAATCAGAAAACCTGAATAAGCCAATAACAACAGATGAAATTAAAGCAGTAATAAAAAAAATAGACCAAACAAACAAAAACCTCCTAGCATTGTCTGGATGGATTCACAGGGGAGTTTTAGCAATATTCAAAGAAGAACTAACACACACACACTCCTCAAACTATTTCAAAAAATTCCAAAAGGAAGAAATACTTCTAAGTTCTTTTTATGAGGCAGGCATTATCCTAATTCCAATACTGCATAAAGACAGAGAGTGAGAATTACAAGCCAATATCCCTGATGAACAGTTATTAAAACCATCAGTAAAATATTAGTAAATCAGATCCAGAAATATATTAAAAGATAATACAGTATGACCAAATGGTATTTATTTCAGGGCTTTAGGCTGGTACAATATCCATAAATCAATAAACATGATACATCACATAAAAAAATTGAAAGTCAGACACCAAATGTTCACATCAAGAGACACAGATAAAATGTTTGACATAATCCTACACACTGATTTGATAAAAACACCCAGCAAAGTGGAAATAGATTATACCTCAGCCTAATAAAGCCATATATGACAAACCTACATGAACATCATACTCAGTGGGAAAAAAAACTGAAAACATTTGCCCCAAGAAAAGAAACAAAATAAGGATGGCCATCTTCACCACTCTCATTCAGCACAGCCCTAGGGGACTTAGCCACAGCAATCAGAAAACAAGAAAGAGTAAAGGCATCCAAATTGGAAAGGAGGAAGTAAAACTGTCAGTATTTGCAGATGACAGAGTCATATACACAGAAAATCCTAAGGACTCCACTAAAAACTATTAGATTTAATAAATGAATTTGGCAATATAGCCAGATATAAAATTAACCCCAGAAATTGATGGCTTTTTTATATACCAATAATGATATCTCAGAAAGAGAAACAATAAAACCAAACACATTTACCATTTCAAGAGCAACAGCAAAATAAGATACTTTGGAATAAACTTAACCAAGGAGTTAAAAGACTTGTACTAAAAAAACTACAGGATGTTTGAAAATGAGATATATAAATATATAAATAAGTGGAAGAATATACATGTTTATGGATTGGAAGAATCTACATAATTAAATGTCCATATTACTCAAAAGAATTTATAGATTCAATGCAATCATAGTAAAATACCAATAATATATTTCACAGACCTAGAACAAATATTTCAAAAATTCATATGGAACAAAAACAAAACAAACAAACAAACAAACAAAAAGGCCTGGAATAGCTGCAACAATCTTGAGAATAAAGAACAAAGTTAGAGGTATGACAATACCAGATATCAAGTTATACTATAAAGCCACTGTAATGAAAATAGCCTGGTACTGGCACAAGAATAGAAATAAAAATGAATGGATCAAAACAGAGAACCCAGAAATGAACTCGAGCTATTATGCTCAATTAGTAATTGACAACTGAGGCAAGAACATACAATGGAGTAAAGATAGTCTCTTCAATAAGTGATGTTGGGATAATTGGAAAGGTACAGGAAAAGAATGAAACTAGACCACCAAGTTACACCACACACACAAATAAACTCAAAATGGATAAAAGACAAATCTAAGTAGTAAAATAGAAATCATATAAGAAAATGTAGGCAGCAAAATATGAGATATCACACATTGCAGAATTTTCACAGATACATCACCTACAGCAAGAGAAACAAAGGAGAAAATAAACCAACCAGACCACATAAAACTGAAAAAGCATCTTCACAGAAAAAGAAACCATCAACAAAATGAAAAGAGAGCCCACTGGATGGGAGAAGATTTTGCCAAAGATAAATCTGATAAGGGGTGAATCTCCAAAATATATAAAATACTCATACAACTCAACAAAAGTAAGACAAACAACCCAATTAAAAATGGGCAGAGGACCTAAAGAGACACTTCTCCAAACTAGACATACAAAAGTGCAAGAATCATGTGAAAAAATGCTCAAAGTCACTAATCATCAGAGAGATGCAAATTAAAGCAACAATGAGGTATCACTTCCCACCTGTCTGAATGGATAGCATCAATAAATCAACAAACAACAAATGCTGGCAAGGATGTGGGGGAAAAAAAGTACACTGCTGGTGGGAATGCAGATTAGTGCAGCCACTATGGAAAACGGTGTGGAGTTTCCTCAAAAAAATGAATAATGAAACTTCCATTTGATACAGTGATCCCACTGCTAGGAATATATCCTAAGAAATCCAAAACATCAATCAGAAAAAAAATACATATGCACCTCTTTGTTAATAGAAGTGCAATTTATAATAGCTAAGATCTGGAAAAGAGTCCAAGTGCCCATCAGTAGATGAGTGAATAAAAAAAATTGTGGTTCATTTAACTACTACACTATACTATGTAGTAGTTAAAAAGAAGGGTCTCTTACCCTTTGAGATAGCATGGAGGAAACTGGAGAGTATTATACTAAGTGAAATAAGCCAGTCAGAGAAAAGTATTATGATCTTACTTATACGGGGAATCTAATTAAGAAAATAGATCCAGATGAACAAAACAGATCCAGAGACATTGACATATACAATAGATTCAAGGGGTTGATGGGAAGAAATTGGACTTATATGCATAGTGCAAGGAATGCCTGGTGAAGGTGTAGAAGTGGGGTATAGGGGACCAATGGGGGGGGAAGGTGGACATTTGTAATATTTTTAATAATAAAGTTTAAAACAGAAAAAAACAATGCATAATTAATAATATTACTATCTCAAGGAAATAATATTCAATTGAATCTTACAGGCAATTTTTAAGCTTCAGTTTGAGTTATGTCTACAGGTATTTCCATTGGCCCAAGAAAGAAAGATAAGAAAACCCAGAATTACAGGACAGTTAAATTCTGTGCTATGAAACTGTGGGAAAGAGAGCAAAGATTTTAAATAATAATAGTTTACACAGGGTAAAGGAGAATTATGTAATTTGTTTTCTCTTATAAGGAAAAAAATTTTGTCTAATAAGCGAGTATATAAAACTTTCTGTGCTTTATTTTCTTAAAATTAAGTTATACTCTCATAATTCTGATCATTTTCCACTTTATTCTACTATGAAAAAAAGAATTTCAGTCAAGATGGTGAAGTAGGTAAACACTATGCTGGACTCCTTTTACAACCACATCAAAATTATAGCCAAATTACAGAAAAACCATCACTGGGAACCACCTGAAAATGAGCTGAACTAAGGATGTAAAGAAGCACATCAAGATTGGTAAGAGAGATGGATATAGAGAATGCACCTTCCCCATAACCACCATGCAGCAATTATGAAACAGGAGAATATCTTGACTGCAAATGTCATCACCACACCAGGCTCCCGAGACCAGGGTGCCAGTGCTGAAGAGAGTTTCCTATAATTTTTGGCTGTGAAAACCAGCAGGGATTGTGAATGAGTGAGATGGAGGGTTGTTGGAGTACCAAGTGATCCTCTTAAAGGGCCCATACATAAATTTACTCCTCGATGGGCTCACTCATTCTGAGATCTAGTGCAGTAGCAGTCTGAAATGTCAGGGACAATCAGGGATAAACTGAATTGCCTGGCTTCAGGATGAGTGCTTGAAGGGCAGCTTTCTCTTAGATAGCACTATTGTAAGATACTATTGTTCCTTTGCTAAAACTTTTCCCAACATAACCTGGAGGTGCAGATAAGCTCCAAGTCTGAGTAAATCTGGCTAACACCTTGCCCTAGTGATTCCTTGAGACCCGACCCAGCCCAACTTGTGAATCCACCCATGCATCTTTCAGCAGCTTTCTCACATAAACAGCCTTTCTAGGTTCAAGCTATGAAATTTCCTAAAATCTCTCAATGGTTCACAAACCCAAACAAGCAACCTCTGGCTTTGGTGTGCTCCATACTTCTTGCTAAGCAGCCCTGAAGCTATAATTAATGGTAGCTAGCCTCACTTTATTCTCTCTCATCTGCTGCTCCAAGCCCAGAATGAGCAGCAATCATCTGCAGATCACTTTGTAGCTCATACCAGATGACCCTCCCCACTTTCCTCCCAGCCAGGCATAGGAAGTGGTTGATCTTGCTCTGTACTGAAGCTTGTCCTAAGAAGCCCAAGGATCAACACATCACTGAGCAGCTTTAAACCATAGCAGATCATTATTATACCAGCTCCACAAGTGGCACAACTAAAGGGTGAATTGAGCAGACATGAGATTCCCACCCTACCCCCCCCAAAAAAGCAAATCCTACTCCTTTTGGTCAACTCCTGCACACAGATCCTTTAATGTAGTCACAGTCATTTATCACCACCAATCATCCTGAATTTTAATTATTCCCAGTGCTGTGCCAACAGCAATCAAGACACCTACAACAGCAGGACACACACAACCCACACAAGGGATACATCTGGAGCACTTGGCACAAATTATGAGAGATATTATGCCACAGGGCACCAAGGAACACCTGCTACATAAGGCCACTATACCAAGATTGGGAGACATAGTAGATCTACCTAATACATAAAATAAACACAGTGAGACAGCCAAAATGAGGAGACAAAGAATAATGTCCCAAATGAAATAAGAGAAAAAACTCAAGAAAATAACTAAACAAAATGGAAACAAGAAATTTATTAGAAGCAGAGTACAAAACACTGGTAACAAGCAACTCGAAGAAAGGATTAACACAATGAGAACTGTAATAAAGAGATAAGAAACATTGAAATGGAAATAGAAAACATAATAAAAATAATGGAACATAAAGAATACAATAACTGGAAAAAATATACTAGATGGTGGCCAAATAGACAGACATGTCATGCACCTCCTCCGGGGACCAGACTGGTAAAGCATCTACATTGGAGAATATCGACACAGAATTAACAAATAAGACAGACCTGAGGAGACAATTTTCTTTTCTTTTTTAAAAATCTTTATTGTTCAGTTTATTAACTACATTATCCCCCCCCCCTTTTTCCCCTATAGTTCCCCTCCACCTGGTACTCATCCCACCCTCCACCCTCACCTCACTTGACTTTTAGATTCATTTGTTGATAGATGTGTATTTGTTGTTCATAATTTATATTTTTACCTTTTTCTTCTTCCTCTTCTTATAGAATATCTTTCAGCAATTCACATAATATTGGTTTGACAGTGATGAACTCCTTTAGCTTTTTCTTATCTGCGAAGCACTTTATCTGACCCTCAATTCTGAATGATAGCTTTGCTGGATAGAGTAATCTTGGTTGTAGATTCTTGCTATTCATCACTTTGAATATTTCTTGCCACTCCCGTCTGGCCTGCATCGTTTCTGTTGAGAAATCCACTGACAATCGTATGGCTGCTTCCTTATAGGTAACTAACTGTTTTTCTCTTGCTGCTTTTAATATTCTCTCTTTGTCTTTTGCTCTTGGCATTTTAATTATGATGTGTCTTGGTGTGTTCCTCCTTAGATTACTATATTTTGGGGTTCTGTGCACTTCTTGGGTTTTTAAGTTAATTTCTTTCACCAGGTGGGGGAAATTTTCAGTCACTATTTCTTCAAGTAGGTTTTCATTATCTTGCTCTCCCTCTTTTTATGGCACCCCTATAATTCGGATGTTGGTATACTTGAGGTTATCCCAGAGGCCCCTTATACTATCTTCAATTATTTGGAGTCTTTTGGCTTCCTGCTTTTCCGGCTGAGTGGATTTTGCTTCTTTGTATTTCAGATCTTTGACTTGGTTCTTGGGGTCCTCTAGACTTATTTTAGGTCTTTGTGTAATATTTTTTATTTCAGTCAGTGTATGCTTAATTTCTAGTTGGTCCTTTTTCATATCCTCGTAGGTCTCTTTCATTTCCTCATAGGTCTTGTTCATTTTCTTGTAGGTCTCATTAAGTTCATCGGCCTTTTCTAGGAGCCTCTTGAAAAACCTTATTACTGTGGTTTTGAACTCTATGTCTAGTCGTCTTTTTTCCTCCATTTCTTTCCCACCTGATTTCTTTCCATTTCTCTGCATTGTGGCTGCTTTCCTTAGTTGGTCCATTAGCTTTGTTTTGTAGATGTCCTCTAAGGGACAGTGGCTCAGCCTCCCCTGTTACCTGAGGTGGATACTCTTACTGCAATCCTTTATGGGTTGTACAGTATTGTTGAAGTTAAACCAAGATTATTGTTGTTAGACTAGGAGGGTTTGACCTCTAAGCCAATTGACTGTGAGGGTAAGCTGTGTTCAGGTTGGATGGGTGGAGTCTCCGGGCTGAGCAGGCAGTGTCAGCTCCACCCTATGTGGTGTGTAGGTCTCTGTGTTGGGTGGTAATGGCTGCAGGCACCTCTGAGAGAAAGCCACCACTGGTCTCCACCCACTGCCAGACAACTCTGTCTCTCCCCTAATGGGTCTGCACACCCAAAGTCTCACCCAAGGTTGTAAAACAAAGCAGTCTGGTGGTCTCCCGAATGGGGGAGCAAGTCATGAGTCCTCTCTGAGCGGTCACGCACTTCTTTCCCCAAGTTTATGGGCAAACTGCTGTTCCAAGTTTATATGCACTCTCCTCAAGCTGGCCCTCTCCACAGGCTCGCAGACCTCTGCCATGCCTGGGTTTTAGCGTGCCTTCCATGGACCTCGGACCTCGCCTGGAACTGGGGAATCAGTGCAGTGGGATGCCTTTGCCCTCCCCATTGGAGAAAGCCAGCCAGGTTTGCAGCCGCCAGCCCTTTCCACTCATGCGTGTGCACAAGGGTCTGAATCTCTGATTCTGTGCGTATATTCTAGGCTGAGCTCCACTGCTCCTCTGAGTCAGTGTCCTATCTTTACTTTTATTTGTGGAATTTTCACTGAGCCAGCTTTCTGGTGATTCTGGATGATATTTTTTCTGTTATTAAGTTGTAGTTTTGGAATTGTTGTGTGGGGCAGCAAGATAGGTGTTTATGTATGCCACCAATCTTGGTTCCTCTCTCCTGAGGAGACAATTTTCAATAAGGAAGGTCAGGGGATACCTAGAGAACAGCAGGAGTGAGCATCTGGACCGGAGAGGGACTTCCAGCCCCCAGACTGAGAGGGTGAGGTGGAGGCTGCATTGCACCAAAGCCATGTCCCTTGGTGGCAGATATAATAGCCAATTATTAAAAGGAAAACATGCAAGACTGTTGGCACCAAGTAAATCTAAACCTGGGACCACCTCAGTGTGGGGCTATACCCTAAGACAGCCTGTAAAGCGCAGTTCTTGGAGGGAGAGACACTAGCAGTTTTGTGGTTGTTTTATTTTCACTTTTGTCTTTGTTTTTGTTTGTTAAACCTAGAATATAGGACTTTTCAGCTGCAAAAACTCAACCAAGACTCTGGTGGAGTAAAAGGCACAGATTTGTTGTGGACTAAAGGAGCCACATGCTCATCTGATAAGCTCAGGAGAGGCCTGTGTGGCAGTCTTGCAAACTCAGAGACCTAAAATAACCACAAAAAATTGTTTGAAAATTAAATATAACTATAAACAGGTTATAGTGGGTAGTCTTGTCCTAGGCCTGTATTTTCCCTGACAAAGATTAACTTAGATCTTTACTGAGCCATTTGTCTTTTTGCCTCTAAGATAACATATCTGTGAGATGTCTGGGTAACTTGTAACTTCCCTTTTTCTGGAGCCCCTGGGGCATAACCAAATGTGGTGGGAGCCAGGACAGATAGCACAAATTCCTTCATTATCATGTTAATTGTTCCTGCATTCACCTAAACTATATGTCCATCATTTTACTTTTTACCCAATCCCAGGTGTTTCCTACCACTTTGCTTTATCCCACCTCCTTAATCCATCACCAATGAATTTTTTGTAACTCACCTATGTCCCTCCTTTGATTGCCATGTATAAATACAAATGTAACCCGCCATTCTCCAGAGCATTATCTCAATTCATTGAGGTCCTGCTTCCCGGCATATGTCGACAGGGTGGCTCAAATAAACTCACTAAAATTCTTTACAGTTTTCAGAGGTTTCTTTTTTTTTTTCTTTTTCTTTTTCTTTCTTTCTTTTTTTTTTTTTGTGTGTGTGTGTGTGTGTGTATGTGTGTGAACATTACGGAGCCTGAGGAGAGAACTGGGGAGGGAGGCAGGGTAGCCAGACATGGCCAAGATGCTTTCTAACCCTTCAAACCCAAGTGGCCATTTCTCCCCAGAAGAGCTAGCCCCTCCCAGTGGCCTGCCACAACCTGCCTGCATTTTTGAGCTATATAATGGAAGCAAAGGTTCTCAATAGCCCCTAAGAGCCCTTAAGGGCTGGGTTGGAAGAGGGCCTCGTCCTTTCCACTATTCTGGGAATCAGACTGATAAAAGCTCCAGGTTGCCAGCCACCCCACTGGTCTCCACATAAGAACCTCTGATCAACCAAGGCCAGAGTTATATTTTGGACCATTAATAGAGGAGTGGCCCTGGGAAAAAATGCATCCATCTGATCCCTGGATAGTGAAACAGCACCAACCCCACCTAAAGCCTTGAGAGAAACAGATGTTGAGTGATTAAGATTGATAGCTGGAGGATAGACAAAGCAAGCAGATTGGTCCCACCTGCTTACAGCCAAGCCTGTGGAAACAGACAAAAACAGAGGAGCGATTGATTGCCAAGGGCAGTGCCTGACAGTGGTCAGCACCTAAATACCTAAGGGATCTCAGAACTGTCAGACAGACCATAAGAATGGGGTCCTACACCAGCGCCACATGGGGCATTAAAATGTGGTAGAAGCAGTTGACATTTAGCTTTTTAATTTTTTATTTAATTTTTAAAAAATTTTAGTATTATATAATTTAATTTTAATTGGTGTTATTCTATTATCTTTTATTTTTCACCATTTTTTCCCTTGCTTCTCCCTTTTTAATCCTGTTTTTATTTTCTTTCTCTCCATTAGCTTTTCTTTTCTTTTCTTTTCTTTTCTTTTCTTTCTTTTTAACCTTGTTAAAAAGTGAACTTCTTTATATGCTTTATCATGTGTTATTATTGTAGTCTCTCTTAGCTTATTCATATATCTAATTTCCTCTTTCCTGCTCCTACTGTATTTCACCTTCTCTTTTCACTTTCTTACTCAATTTATTATTTATTTATTTATTTATTTTTACTTTTTTTCCTCTCTCTCTTGCTCTTTTCTGCTCATAGTTTCTAAATGAGTTTCACTTCCTATATTTAGACCTATCTGCTCTCTCCTTTATTCTCCTTTTAAAGAAATAAATAGTTTTATTTTTGCTGTTATTCACTCAATCTCTTTCTCCCTCCACTATACTAAACATGGTCATTCCCCTATTCATCAAATTCTTTATTTTCTATATTTAAGCTCTGCCTCTACAGATTCTGCCCCCTCCTCTTCTTCTGTTTTTTTTTTTAATTGCACTTTTTGAGTTATTTGTTGTTGTTGTTGTTGTTTTTTGTATTGTCTCCCTATATTCTTTCTTTATTTTTTTCCTTTCTATTTTTTTCTGCTATTATTTTTGCTCTCCTTTTTCTCTCCTAATTCTCATTACTCTGGTGGTCATTTATATTAGAGTTATAGGTATATTGAATACATTTGTGTTCTGTTCCTTTTGTGTTATGTCTTGTGTTGTATTTTGTTGCTGTTTGGTCAGCACCTCCACAAGAATTGGCACATCCACATAACCAGACAGCTTGAGAGGAAACTTCATCCAGAAATGGGACAAAAACATTCACAATCTAACTACATCAAGAAAAGCCAAACATATTAAGTAGGAGGAATCCCTAGAATACCCAGCCCAGAAGACCACTGGTTCCCACAAAACATCTACTACATAAGACAAATTCAAAAAAAATCTGAATGTCATAGCAGTTTGATTTAATACATAGGAACAATCACAAAAGAACAGCAACAATTGGGTGACAAAGAAACAATTTCAATATGAAAACAAAGGAGGCATCACCAGAAAAGGAAATAAATTGAATGCAGGCAAGCAATACGTCTGAGAAAGAATTCAGAGTAATGGTTATAAAAAAGTTGAAAAGGCTGGATAAGAAATTCACCAATATGTGTAAGCATCAACAGGAAAGGAAGACTAACATAAATGCAATAAAAAGCACAATGAAAGGTTTCAAAGCTGAGTACCAAATCAGCAAGTTAGAAGACAAGGTAGAAAAAACACACAAGCAGAGAAGCAATATAAAAAATAAAATAAAATCAAGAGGAGACTCTAAGGGAGTTTTGGGATAATATGAAAAGAACCAAGATCCACATTTTAGGGCTATCAGAAGGAGAAGCTGAGCAAGAAATAGAAAACATGTTTGAAAAGAATAATGACAGAAAACTTCCCTGATTTAGGGAAGAAAAAAGTCACACAAGTCCAAGAAGTACACAGAATCCCAAGGGAGGTGAACCAAAAAAGACCCAATCCAAGACACATCATAATCAAATTAGCAAATATAAATGATAAAATAAGAATATTAAAGGCTGTCAGAGAGATACAGAAAGTTACTTGCAAGGTTTCTCCCATTAGACTATCAACTGATTTCTCAATAGAAACACATCAGGCCATAAGGCAAGGGAATGGAGTATACGAAGTGATGCAAAGCAAGGGACTGAATTCAGCAAAGCTATCATACAAAATGGAAGGAGCATCACAAACAAAAAAAAACAAGCAAACAAAAAGCTAAGGGAGTTTATTACCACGAAGACAGCAATGCAAGGAATTCTAAAGGGACTGCTTTAAAAAGAATAAATAGAAAGGGAAGAAGTAAAACAGGCATCCTACATAATAAAGAGGTAAAATTCAAATTGACCATCACTCCAACACACAAGACGGCTGCCCCCATGTGATCAAAGATGGCTACCCCAATGTGGACACAAGATGACCACCACAAGATGGCCAGCAGGGGAGGGCTATTAGTGGCAACCAAGCGGGCAAGGGAGGGCAATTAGGGGAGACCAGGCGAGCCAAGGAGGGCAGTTGGGGGCAACCAGGCCTACAGGAGAGGACAGGTAGGGGTGACTAGGATGGCAGGGGAAGGCTGTTAGGGATGACCAGGCTGGCAATGGAGGGAAGTTAGGGGCAACCAACCTGGCAAGGGAGGGCAGTCAAGGGTGACTGGGCCAGCAGGGGAGGGCAGGTAGGGGTGACCAGGCCAGCGGGGGAGGGCAGTTAGTGGCAATCAGGCTGGCAAGGGAGCAGTTAGGTGGCAATCAGGCTGATCGGGAAGTGGTTAGGGGGTGATAAGGCTGGAAGGCAGAAGCTGTTAGGGGCAATCAGGGAGGCAAGCAGGTGACTGGTTGGAAGCCAGCAATTCTGGATTGAGAGAGGGATGTTAGACTGCCTGTTTAGGCCCGATCACAGTGGGTTGGCCCTAATGGGCAGTCTGACATATCTTGAGGGGTCCCAGATTTCAGAGGGTGCAGACTGGGTTGAAGGACACATCCCTCACTCCCATGTACGAATTTCATGCACCGGGCCTCTAGTAAAGAATAAAATGACAACAAACAAGTACCTATCAATAATAACTTGATGTAAATGGGTTAAATACTCCAGTCAACACACATAGGATAAGTACATGGATAAGAAAACATTACCCATATATATGCTGTCTCAAGAGACCCACCTCAGGATAAAGGACTCACACAGACTGAAAGTGGAGGCATGGAAAAAATATTTTCAGGCAAATGGAAATGAAAAAGAAGCTGGAGTAGCTATAGTTTTATCTGACAAAGTTGAATTCAAGTGAAGGTCATAACAAGAGATAAGGAAGGCCACTTTATAATACTAAAGGGTTCAATTTAACAAGAGTATATAACTCTGGAAAATATATATGCAACCAATACAGGAGCACCGAAATACATAAAAAATAAAAATAAAAATAAAAACCTTCTGGAAGATATCAAGGGAGAGATCAACAGCAATACAATCATAATAGGGGACTTTAATATCCCATTGACATCACTGGATAAATCCTCTAGACAAAAACAAACAAACAATAAACAGTCCAGAAATAACAATCCTAGATGACTCACTAGATCAGAGAGAATTAATTTATATCTTCAGTCAATTCCACCCCAAAGCTAAGGAATATATTCTTCTCATGTACACCAGGGACATTTTCAAATGCACATCACATATTTGGACATAGGCTAAGTCTCTAGTAATTGAAGATTATTGAATTCATATCAAGCATCTACTCAGATTATAATAGTAAAATTATATATCAACAATAATAAAAACAAACAAACACATGGAGGCAAAATAACATGCAATTTAACACTGAATGGGTTATCAAAGAAATCAATCTTATCTAATAAAAGAGTAATATGCAAATTTGATAGTATCTTCACTACACCCACAAGCCATGCCAACAGCCATGCCCACTAGCCAATCAGGAGCAGATTATGCAAATAAACCCCAACTAAGATGGTTGCAGCCACTGAGAGCAAGAAGACGGCTTGGGTTTCCCTGGCAACAGAGGAAGCCAAGCTCCCGCCTGCCCTTGCCAGCCTAGGCTTCCACTCAATGCTACGAAGTTTCAATTATAAAAGATACAGAAATGATGGCAGCCACTGAGCTAAAGAGATCAGAGGCTTGGATTTCCCTGGCAACAGAGGAAGCCAAGCTTTCAGCCTGAGGTTGCTGGCCTAGGCCTCCACTCTAGGCTAAAAAGTTTCAAACAGAAATGACTGTTGCCATTGAGCTAGCAGAAGGCTTAGCTCCACTCCAGGTTACAAAGTTTCAATTGTAGACATAAATTAATCCCAGATCCCAGGGCCTCTGCTTGGGTCACTGGGGGACATGGCCAGGCTGCAAACCTCCACAGGCCCCTCGTCCAGGTCCTCCCCGCCCCAAGGGAACCCCTACCCTGATCTGGGACACCCTTCAGGGCAAACCAGCTGGCCCCCACCCATGCACCAGGTCTCTATCCTATCTAATAAAAGAGTAATTTGCAGATTGACCATCACTCCAACACACAAGAGGGCTGCCTCCATGTGGTCAAAGATCCTGCCCCCATGTGGACACAAGATGACCACCACAAGATGGCCAGCAGGGGAGGGCCATTGGGAGGATCCAGGCCCTACAAGAAGGGCAGTTGTGGGTGATCAGGCCAGCAGGGGAGGGCAGATAGGGGTGACCAGGCTGGCAGAGGAGGGCAGTTAGGGGCAAACAGCTGGTAGGGGAGCAGTTAGACATCAATTAGGCTGACAGGCAGAAGCGGTTAGGGGCAATCAGGGAGGCAGGCAGGTGAGCAGTTTGGAGCCAGCAGTCCTGGATTGTGAGAAGGATGTCTGACTGCCTGTTTATCCCCAATACTACCAGGATTGGGCCTAAATGGGCAGTTGGACATCCTTCGAGGGGTCCCAGATTGGAGAAAGTTGAGGCTGGGCTAAGGGACATCCCACACCCCCTGTGCATGAATTTCGTGCACCAGGCCTCTAGTGAAAAAAAAAAATCTGGGAATAAATCAAAATGAAAACAGAACTATACAAAATAGGTAAGTTCATAACACTGCTGGCCTACCTCATTGAATTAGAAATACTTATGATAATTTAACCTGCAACTGAAAGAACTAGAGAGAGCGAAATAAGAAAAAGCAAGAGTAAGCAGGAGGAAAGAAATAATAAAGACCAGAGTGGAAATAAATGAAATAAAGAACACCCCCCCCCCAAAAAAAAAAATAACAACAAAAACAATACAAAAGGTCAATAAAACCAAGAGCTGGTTAGTTGAAACGATAAAAATGATTTATGAACTTTTAGCCAGACTCACCAAGAAACAAATAGAAAGGACCCAAATAAACAAAATAAGAGATAAAAGAGGTGAAGTAACAACCAACCCCACAGAAATACAAAGGATTGTAAATAATAATAATAATAATAATAATAATAATAATAATAACATGAACATCTCTATTCCAAAAAACTAGAAATAGAAATATTTCTTGAAAAATACAATCTTCCAAAACTCAATTAGGAAGAATCAGAAAACCTGAATATGCTGATAACTACATGTGAAATTGAAGGATTAATAAAAAAAACCTCCAGAATACAAAAGCCCTGACCAGGACAGCTTTACAGGGCAGCTTTACCAAACATTCAAAGAAGAACTAAAACCTTACTCAGACTATACCAAAGAATTCCAAAGGAAAGAATACTTCCAATCTTTTTCTATAAAACCAGCATTATTCTAATCCCAAAACCAGATGAAGACACTACAAAGAAAGAGAATTACAGGCCAATATCCCTGATGAATATAGTTGCTAAAATCCTCAACAAAATTTTAGCAAATCATATCCAGGAATACATTAAAAATATCCTACAACATAACCATGTAGGATTTATTTCAGGGATGCAAGTCTGGTACAATATCCAGTAATCAATAAATATGATAAATCACATAATTAAATTGAAAGACAAAAACCACATGATCATATCAATTGATGCATAAAAAGCATTTGACAAAATCCAACACCCTTTTTTGATAAAAACTCTCAGTAAAGTGGGAATAAATGCATCATATCTCAACATAATAAAAGCCTTAGCTGACAAACCAAGTGCCAACATCATACTCAGTAGGAAAATATTAAAACCATTTCCCCTAAGAACAGGAACAAGACAGCGATGCCCATTTTCATCACTCCTGTTCAACATTGTATTGGAAGTACTAGCCATAGCGATCAGACAAAAAAAGAAAGAAATAAAGAAAGAAAGAAAGAAAGAAAGAAAGAAAGAAAGAAAGAAAGAAAGAAAGAAAAGTCATCCAAATTGGTAAAGAAGTAAATTGTTATTATTCACAGGTGACATGATATTATACAGAGAACACCCTAAAGACTCCATTAAAAAAAACTACTAGAATTCGGCAACATAGAAGGATATACCCAGAAATCTATCACTTTTTTTAGACACCATTAATGAGCTCCCCCCAAAAAAAGAAACTTAAAAAAAATTACCATTGCAACAAAAACTTAAGATATCTAGTAATAAGCTAGACTAAGGAAGTAAAAGATCTATAGTCTTAGCAAACTACAGGTTGTTGAACAAGAGCTAGAGGAAGATATAAACAAGTGAAAGAATATACTGTGTTCATGGAATGGTAGAATCAGCAGCATTAGAATGTCCATACTACCCAAAGCAATATACAGATGTAATGCAATCCCCATTAATATATCAATGGCATATCTCACAGACCTAAAACAAACTTGCCAAAAATTTATATGGAATAATAATAATAAAAAAAGACTCAATAGCCACAGCAATCCTGAAAAAGAAGAACAAAATTGGAGGGATCACAACACCAGATTTCAAGCTATATTACAAAGCTACAGTTCCCAAAACTACCTGGTACTCTCACAAGAACAGACATATAGATTAATGGAGTAACACAGGCAACCCAAGCCTTTATGTTCAATTAATATTTGACAAAGGAGGCAAGAGCACAGACATAAGCAGAGTAAGAATTATGGGCCAACTGGCACTACCAGATGTGTACGTGAAACAAGGGGCATAGCCAAAGAGGTCAAGATATTCTCTTCAATAAATGGTGTTGGAAAAATTGTATAGATACATGCAAAAAAAAAAAAAAAAAATGAAACTAGACCACCAACTTATACCATAACAAAAATAAACTCAAAATGGAAAAAAAATACTTAAAGGTAAGATGGGAAATTAGAAATAACTTAGAAGAATGCATAGGGAGCAAAATTTCAGACATCTATCCTTGTTACAGAAGACCAAAGAAATACCAAGCACTCTTCCAAGAGAAAGGGATTACCCCATTTAATAACACTAGCGGACTCCGGGAATAATTTCCAAATCTGAGTGAAGAAACATTCGGAGTGCCTGTGGTCTTTGTCTTGCAGATATTCCCCCTGCTCCCTCCATGGCCCTGCAGGAAAGCCCCTATGTGTAAGGCCACATCCAATGGTCTACCCTGGCACCAGCATAACACCCCCTCCCCCACCAGCAGTGCATTGTTCACAGTTCCATGGCCTCTGCCTTTAGATAACAAGTTCTGCAAGACCAGTTTCCTCCTCATTCTCCCTTCCCCCCGACTCCCCCCCCGCCCCTTGTCCCACAAGTTTCTTTAGCCTTGTGGAGAAAAGAATCCGCAGGGAGTGTTTCTGGTATCCAGGTATTCAATCCTGCAACCTTGAGAGTGGTAGGGGTGGTCAGGATGACAGTATGTGGTCCCCTCCAGATAGGAGTCAGTCCTTGGGTGGTCTTTACCCAAATAGAGTGACCAGGTTGGAAAGGATGGACCGAATCAGAAGTTGGAACAGGCAGAAGGTCTCGGACATGCTTCTGGATTGCTTTCTGGATAGACTGTAAAGCCTGTAAGAACTTATCTGGCAATGCCAGTGGGGTGGCAGTGAGGCTCAGGTGGGCTGTCTTTACAAAGCTGTCCACCTCTAAACAGTTATGTAGAGGTTCCTCAGTGTCATAATCAGGAAGGAGGCTGGTAGCAGAAGAGTCTGAAACTGGATGACTCCAGCATTTGACATCCAGTGCTCTGGTGTGCTCCTGATCAAAGTCTCAAAGGAATAGCTGTGGCTGTTACTGCCCATAGGCAAGTAGGCTAACCGGATGCAACAGGGTCAGTCTGTTGGACAAGCAGGCTACTTGTCTTTTCCAAGGCCCAAGACTTTGGGCGAGGACCCCTTATTGCACATACACATCTGGTAGTGTCAGTGGGCCCATCATCATTGCTCTGCTTATGTTTGTCTTATTGCTTAATATATTACCTCAAGGATCCTGGCTCTGAATTCTTTAGGGAAAATGGACATTGGTGGGCTCTTCTAGCTACTTCCATGCTGAGATGGGTCAGGAATTTCTCTCAGAGCCAAGAGATCCTTGCTGTCTGTCAGAAGGACAATGGGGCCTGAGCACAGAAGGAGGTGGGCTTGTGACCTGGCAGAGACAAACTATAGCATTTAGAATAATAAGAGTTGCAATATTCTTGTCTCTCTGGAGCCATGTCCAGGCATCTTCTAAGTCTATTATACAGTTTTCTGCAGGCCATTGTCAGGGCTGTGCATGGTGCCTGATTCCTCTTTTCAACCACAAACAACGTCTTTTCAATTCCCCAAAATATATTCTGGCACAGGAGAAAGTTTCTTTGCTGTACTGGTCCAACTAGGCTTGGACCTTTGTCTAGCAAACTGTAGTGTACAAGTTCAATATGCAGCCTCAGGTCCCCCCAACCCAATGGGTCTCGGCCACTCCTTCAGTCAGACTTCTCTCTTGAAGAATCTCAAACTCCTAAAGGGTCCTTCCCAGGTCCAGAGAGAGCACCTTTCCTTTGCTCTTTTGTTAACCCTATTTACTAGTTACATAGTCCTGCCATAAGCTGCCAGTTCAAAACAGTCAGAATTGCAGTTAGAAATAACCCTGCATATTACAAAGTGCTCTGTGGGAAAAAAAAACTCTCACTACACCCGAGGACGATTGCCTGGGGAACAATTCAAATCAGAATCCTATCAGTCTTTAGGCTGAGGAGATCCCTGGAGGCTTTGAGCCTTTGCCTGATCTAATTAGTCAGACACAGTCTTTAACACCATCCTGCACTAGTGATTCAGACATGTAGAGGATCTACCTAATACATAGTCACAAACCCAAACAAAAAGCCAAAATGAGGATACAAAGAGAAACCCCCAATGAAAGAACTAGAGAATTCTCCAGAAGAAGAGACAAATGAAGCAGAAATAAGAAATTTATCTAAAGCAGAATTCTGAGTAATGATGGTAAAGATGCTCAATAGCATAAAAAATATATATAGTAACTATGAAAAAGGAACAGTCTGAGATAAAGAATGACATGGAAAATTAGAGGAAGCTGAGGATCCAATCAGTGGATTGGAAGACAGTTGAAAATATCACTCAATCAAAAAATGAAAAAAGAAACAATTAAAAAACAGGACAGCTTAAGGGATCTATGGAACAACGTGAACCTTAATAATATTAGAATAGCAGGTGTGTCAGAAGAGGGAGAAAGGCATAGAGAAGGTATTTAAATAAATAATGGCAGAAAAATTCCCTAATCTGGTAAAGGAATAAATCACAAAATTTGAGGAGGCACATAGAACCACAAACATGAAGAACCCAAGCAGACCCATGCCCAGACACATCATAATTAAAATGCTAAAAGTTAAAAAGAAAATCTTAAAGGCAGAAAAAGAAAAGAAACTGTTACCTACAAAGGAGTTTTAGACAGTCAACCAGACAAAAAAAAAAAAAAAAAGGCAAAAGAAATACATCACCACCAAGCCAGAATTATAAGAAATGTTACAGGGATTGCTGTAATGAGAATAAGAAACAGAGAAATAAATCTAACAATACAGAAATATAATGACAAAAAATAAGTACCTATCAATAATAACACTAAATGTAAATGGACTAAATGCTCCAATCAAAATGAATAGTGTATCTGAATGGATACAAAAATGTGACCCAGCTCTATCAAAACAAAAGACCTACACAGGATGAGAGTTAAGGGATGGAAACAATTTTCCATGCAAATGGAAAAGAACAAAAAGCTGGAGTAGTAATACATCTTACAAAATAGACCTTAAAATAAAACTCATTACAAGAGACAACAAATGCCACTACATAATACTCAAGGGATCCATCCCACAAGAAGAACACTTAAAGGTGTAAAAAAAAAAAAAAACTCCTAGAGGGTTTAACAGAGATATTGACAATATAGTCATAGTAGGGGAACTTAACACCTCTCTGACTTTACTGGATAGATCTTCCAGAAAAGAAATTAAAACAAAAGAAAACAAAAACACAGAAATTTCAAAGAATGCACTGGATCACACGGATTTCATTGAGATTTGTAGAACATTTCACCCCAAAGCAGAAGACTATACATTCTTTTCCAGTGCACATGGATCATTCACAAAGATAGACCACATGTTAGGAAGCAAAACAAGTCTCTGCAGGTTCAAGAAGATTGAAATCATATCAAACATATTCTCAGATCACAATGGCATAAAATTAGAAATCAACTCCAGTAAAAATACCCCAAAACATTAAAATGCATGGAGGCTAAATAGCATGTTATTAAACAATGAATGGGTTATCAACGAGATCAAGAAACAAATCAAAAATTTTCTGCTGTGAACACACAACAAACCAAAATCTCTGGGACACAGCAGAAGCAGTCCTGAGAAGAAAGTTCATAGCACTAAAGGCATACTGAAAAAAAAAGAAAGAAAAGAAAAGAAACGAAACGAAAGAAAGAAAGATCAGCAACAAACTATATAACCTTACAACTTAAAGAACTAGAAAGAGAAGAAGTAAAGTCCAGAGTAAGTAGAAGAAAGAAAATAATAAAGATTAAAGCATAAATAAATAACAGAGACTAAAAAAACAATACAAAAATCAATGAAAACTAGAGCTGGTTCTTTGAAAGAATAAACAAAATTGATAAACCATTAGCCAGAATGATCAAGAAACAGATAGGCGCAAAATAAATAAAATAAAAAATGAAAGTGGAGGAGTAACCACCAACACCACAGAAAAACAAATGATTTTAAGAAATATGAAAACTATATACCAATAACCTGGACAATGTGAATGAAATAGACAAATTCCTAGAAAAATACAATTTCCCAAAACTGAATCAGGAAAAAAAAAACCTGAATAGGCCAATAACAACTGATTAAATAGAAGCAGTAATCAAAACCTTCCCATCCAAACAAAACTGGACAGCTTCACGGGGGGTGGGGGAGGTTTGCCAAACATTCCAAGAAGAACTAATACCTATACTCCTCAAACTATTTCAGAAAACCCAAGAGGAAGGAACACTTTCAAATTCTTTTTATGAGGCCAGCATTATCCTAATTCCAAAACCAGGTAAAGACACTACAAAGAAAGAGAAATCAAGCCAGTATCCATGATGAACATAGATGCTAAAATCCTCAACAAAATATTAGCAAATCGCATTCAGCAATATATTAAAAGATCATATCCCATGACGAGGTGGAATTTATTACAGGTTTTTAAAGCTGGTAAAATATTCACAAATCAATAAATGTGATATATCACATAAACAGATTGAAAGACAAAAATCACATCATCATATCAGAAAAAAGCATTCAACAAAATCTAGCATCCATTTTTGACAAAAAAACTCTCAGCAAAGTGGGAATAGAGGGAGCAGATCTCAACATGATGAAGGCCATATATGACAAACTTATAGCCAACATCATACTCAACGGGAAAAAATTAAAATCACTTTCTCTAAGAACAGGAACAAGTCAGATATGCCCACTTTCACCATCCTGTTTGACATACTACTGGAAGTGCTAGCCATAGTGATCAGAAAACAAGAAGAAATAAAAGACATCCAAATTGGAAAAGAAGAAGTAAAACGGTCATATTCACAGATGGCATGATATTGTACATAGAAAACCCCAAACTATCCATCAAAAAACTACTAAACTTAATAAATGAATTCAGCAATGTAACAGGATACAAAATTAACACCCAGTATTCTAAGGCTTTTTTATACACCAATAATGAACTCACAGGATGATAAACTAAAAAAATAATCCCATTTACCATTGCATCAAAAAAATGTAAGATACCTGGGAGTAAACTTTACTAAGGAAGTGACAAGCATGTACTCAGAAAACTACAGGACAGGGGGAGAAGCCAAGATCTTGGAATAGGTAAATACCTAAACTGCTGCCTCCCACAACTATTTCAAAACTACAACTAAAAGACTAAACGGACACCATCTAGAATTACAGGAAAGCTGACTGAGTGGAAATTCTACAACTAGAAGGAAAGAAAAAAGCACATTGAGACTCAAGGCAACTGCAAAAGGCTGAAAAACAGAGACACGTCCCCATGTGGAAAAAATGGGCAGCTGAGTGTGTGGATGGCTTTCTCAAGCGGGGGGATGGGAGGGGGAGAGGGAAGCTCCCAACTACACTGAACTCCAGTTCCAGGCGAGACTCTGGGAACCAAGGCTCATTCGGGGGGAATCTGGGCTGTTAGAAAAAGAGAAAAGCACACTGAGACTCAGGGGAGCTACAGAAGGCAGAGGTCCAGAGACCCATATGTGGAGAGATGACTGACTACTGAATGTGCACCTGGCTTTCTCAAGCAGGAGGGAGAAAGAAGCTCCTGACTGCACTGAACTCCATGTCTGGGCAAGACTCTGGGTACCCAGACTCATTTGGGGAGAGACTGGAGTGTCTGGCAGTGGGTGGAACAGTAAGAGAAAGGGCAACTTTCTCTCAGAGGAGCTTGCAGCAATTACCAAGAGACATTAAGACCCAGGAGCCTCATAGAACAGGGGTGACAAGAAGCAATTGCTGTCTGCTCTGCCCAGAGACTCCACCCCATCCAAGCTGAGCACAGAGGCTTTTGCAATTTTGCAAGTATTGTCTCATAAGGGTTTCTCCAGCACAGAAGTTCTCCCAGTGTAGATACAGCTCATCCTCACAGCTAATTGGCCTGGAGATCAATTCCTCTCAGTGAAACCAACAACAATCAAGAATTAACTACAACAAGGCTGTGCACATAGCCCACAAAGGGGTGCACCAAGAGTGTCAGATAACTGGGAAGGCTGAGCTACTGGGCCCAATAAGACACCAAGCACACAAAGCCACTCTACCAACTCAGGGAAACAGCCAAAATGTGGAGACAAAGAAACAGATCACAAATGAAAGAAACGGAGGAAAGCAAATGACTGGATATAGAGTTCAAAACCATGGTTATAAGTTTTTTCAAGAATTTCATAGAAAAGGCTGATAAACTTAGTGATACCCTTGAGGATATGAAAAAGGATGAACTAGAAATTAAACATACACTGACTGAAATAAAAAATATTATACAGAGACCTAACAGAGGACTGCAAGAATCAAGTCAAACATTTGAAATACAAAGAAGCAAAAAAGCACCCAACAAGAAAAGCAAGAAGAAAAAAGAATCCCAGAAGAGGAGAGAGAGCAAGATGCTGAAAACCTATTTGAAGAAATAATGACATAAAACTTCTCCCACCTGGTGAAAGAAATAGACTTACAAATCAAGGAAGCGCACAGAACCCCAAACAAAAGGAATCCAAACAGGAATCCAAAATGCTCTTGCTATTTTAATCACAATTAAAATGCCAAGAGCAAAAGTCAAAAGAGAAAATATTATAAGCAGCAAGAGAAAAAAAGCTAGTTATCTTGAAGGGAGTACCCATATGATTGTCAGCTGATTTTTCAACAGAAACTACATAGGCCCAAAGGGAGTGACAAAAAATATTCAAAGTGATGAATAGGAAGAACCTACAATCAAGATTACTCCTCCCAGCAAATCTCTCATTCAGAATTGAAGGTCAAATAAAGAGCTTCACAGACAAGAAAAAGTTAAAGGAGTTCATCAACACCAAACCAGTATTATATGAAATGCTGAAAGCTATTCTTTAAGAAGAGGAAGAAGGAGAGGAGGAAGATGGCACTGGAAGGATGGAGGTGAGGGAGAAGAACTGAGCAAGTGGAGGTATGAAAGGAGAGTGTGCAGATGTTCATGGTATGTGTGTGAGCGAGTGAGTTAAAGTTGATCCTTGCGGGAGCAGCAGGAACTGGCAGACAGATCCTCCTTGCCAAGGAGAGTCTACCGCCACTGCGGAAACTCCCTGGACCAGATGGCAGAATTACTCTGTGGAGCCCGCGCCATCTTGAAGGTGACTACTGAATGCGCACCTGGCTTTCTCAAGCAGGAGGGAGAAAGAAGTTCCCCCTTGATTGGGGGAACTCATCAACACCATCAACCAGACAGGCCCTGGAACTGCTCTGCAACCCAGTGACCACTCTAGCCAAAGTCCCGCTACTCCAGCTCCAGATCCATGGACCATGGGACCTCCACCTCCAGGGGTGAGCCACCTGGCAGTAGTGAGTGCAACCTTCCTCTCCCCAGTGGCAAAGCTCCGGTGATGCAAAACAAAACAAAACAAAACAAAAACAGAAAAATAACAGTCCTGAGTTCTCACCCAGGTCTCATGCTTAGTAGGTTCCATACGCCCCGTCCAGTATTTGTGTACCGCAATCCCCACGCACACAACTCAAAATTCCCACATATCTGACCATGTGGCAGCCAGGGCACCCCACTCCAGAATCGCAAGTACCCAGCTCCCCAGGCAGCTAGGGCACCCCTCTGCTTAGGCAGCGTTTGGGAGCCACTAAGAGTTCCTGAGGGTGGAATTCTGCACAGACAAGGGTGCGGAGCCCTGTAGTAAAAATTCTGAACTTCCTCTTCCTGGATAACTATCCACATTCTTCCCCTCCCCCTCCCCAATGCCTCAATCATGGTACCAGGATCCCTCAGAGTGCATCAGAACTCCATGCCCTGCAAACACACCTCCACAAATATGAGGTGCCAATAGGCAGGCACTCTGAGCCCATCTACCCACAGGGCTCTAGAGGAAGCCACTGAGAACTCTCCCAGGGTGCTATCTTGAACAAGCAGGGGCACACTCCAGCCCAGGAGTAGAAACTTAGAATTATCTCATCTGGGATACCTGCCCACAGCACCTCAATTGTGCAGCTACACTGCCAAGGTCCTTCAGAGTTCTTAAGTGTGCCTCGCTTGAAAACTTACCTCAGGCACTCCTGTGAACCACCACTGGGAGTAAGCACCTATCCACTACAGGTGTAACAGCAAAAGCTGGGTCTGCCCACCCCACAACTGCACAGCTTTGGGCACCACAGTCATGCCTTTCCAGAGAACAGGTCCCCTGTGCGCCATCACCCCAACAGACGATTCCTTGGTGCCACTGGGAGTCCTTGCTGGGCACACGTGATTTCAATTAAGGATGCAAGTCAGCAAAAATTGGGTCACTCCAACCCATGGTGGCAGAATTCTAGATACCACAGTTATGCCTCTCAAGCTCCAGGCCTATATCAAGAAAACCCAAGTAGCTCAAGTAGGGAGCTACACTAGATTAACAAGCCCAGGAGAACTGAGAGATTACGCCAGTAGCACCATCCCCAAAAGAACCTGGGTAGCAAAGCAATTGGATCTACAATTAAAACACTATAGGAAAACTTGGGAAAACAAAAAAGCACTCCCCAAAGAAATGAAAAAGAGAAACCACCAGAAAGGGAGTTAGATGAGTTCAAGGTTCGAAATTTGTCAGAGATATAATTCAGAGTAATGGTTATAAGGATGTTTGAATGGCTGGATGACAAATACACACAACTCAATGAGAACTATAAGGATCTGAATGAGAATGTCACCAATATGAAAAGAAACCAAGAGGAGATGAAGAATGACATAGCTGCAATAAAGAACACAATGGAAGGGCTAAACAGTAGACTAGAAGAGGCTGAGGACTGCATCAGCGAATTAGAAGACAAGGTAGGAAAAAGCAAACAAACACAGCAGCAACTGGAAAGAAGGCTTAAAAAACAAGAGGAGAGCCTAAGGGAGCTTTCAGACAACACAAAAATGAAACAACATTCACTTAATTGGGATACCAGAAGGAGAGGAAGAGAAGCATGGAATAAAAAACCTATTCCAAGAAATAATGACAGAAAACATCCCTGATACTGGCAAGAAAAAACTATGCAAGTCCAAGAAGTACAAAGAGTCCCAAACAAGTTGAAACCCAAAAGACTGACACCAAGACACATTATAATTAAATTAGAGGACACTAATGACAAAATAAAAATCTTAAAAGCTGTCAGAGAGAGACAGAAAGTTACTCACAAGGGATCCCCTATTAGAATATCAACTGATTTCTCAACAGAAACACACCGAGCCAGAAGGAAATGGTATGAAATATACAAAGTGAGCAATGCAAGGGACTGAATCCAAGAATACTATACACAGCAAAGCTATCATTCAAAATTGAAGGTGGAATCAGGAGCTTCACAGACAAAAAAGGACTAAGGGAGTTTATCATTACCAAGCCAATAATGTAAGAATTATTAAAGGGACTACTGTAAAAATAAGAAAGAGAAAGGCAAGAAGAAACACAAACACTAAGGAAAAATATGACAAAAAACATGTACTTGTCAATAATAACATTAAATGTAAATGGATTAAATGCACCAATATAAAAGACATAGAGTAGCTGAATGGATAAGAAAACATGACCAATATATTTACTGTCTACAAGTGACCCACCTCAGATTTAAGGATTCACACAGACTAAGAGTGAAGGAATGGAAAAATATTTTTCAGGCAAATGGAAATAAGAAAAAAAGCTGGGGTTGCAGTACTTATCTCTGATAAAATAGACTTCAAAGTAAAGGCCATAAAAAGACACAAGGAGGGCCACTACATAGTACTAAAGGGAACAATTCAACAAAAGATATAACTCTGGTAAACATATATGCACTCAAATACATAAAAAATCTCCTGGAATATATCAAAGGAGAGATTGACAACAATACAATCATAGTAGGGGACTTTAATACACCACTGACATCACTGGATAAATACTCTAGACAAAAAAATCAAGGAAGAAACATCAGTCCTAAATTACACACTAGAACAGATGGACCTAATTGACATCTTCAGAGCACTTCACCCCAAAGCCACGGAATATGCATTTTTCCCAACTGCACATGGGGCATTCTCAAAAATAGACCACATATTGGGTCAAAAACAAAGTCTCCCCAAATTAAAAAAGACTAAAATCATACCAAGCATTTGCTCAGGCCACAAAGGTATAATACTAAAAGTAAACTACAATAAAAACACTCAAAAAAATTCCAACACTTGGAAGGTGAATAGCATGATATTAAACAATGAATGGGTTATCAATGAGATCAAAGAAGACATTTAAAACATCATGAGGACCAATGATAATGAAAACACAACATTTCAAATCCTATGGGACACAAGGAAAGCAGTTCTGTGATGGAATTTTATAACTCTACAGGCCTACCCAAAAAAACCAAGAAAAATGGCAATAAATCATCTAACCCAACAACTCAAAGAATTAGAAACAGAGCAACAAGAAAATCCCAGAGTGAGAAGAAGGAAGGAAATAATAAAGATCAAAGCAGAAATGAATGACATAGAGACAAAAAAAAACAAAAACACCAAGGAATAGAATTACAAAACCAAGAGCTGATTTTTCAAAAGTATAAACAAGATTAATGAACCTCTACCCAAGCTCATCAAGAGGCAAAGAGGGAGGAAACAACTAAAAAAAATCAGGAATGTAAGAGGTGAAGTAACAACAGACTCCACAGAAAAACAAAGGATTGTTAAACAATACTATGAAAAACTCTATTCCAACCAACTGGAAAACCTGGAGGAAATGGACATATTCCTAGAAAAATATAACCTTCCAAAACTCAATCAGGAAGAACCTAAACATCTTAAAAGGCAATAGCTATGGAAGAAATTGAAGCAGTCATCAAAAAGCTTCCAGCAAATAAAAGCTCAGGGCCAGACAACTTAACAGGGGAGTTTTACCAAACATTCAAGGAAGAGCTAAAACCTATCCCCCTCAGACTATTCTATAAAAAATCCAAGAGGAAGGAATATACCAAGCTCCTTCTATGAAGCCAGCATGACCCTAATACCAAAACCAGATAAAGACAACACAATGAAAGGGAATTCCAAGCCAATATCCCTCATGAACATAGGTGCCAAAATCTTCAACAAAATTCTAGCAAATCGAACGTGCAGTACATCAGAAAGATCATACATCATGACCAAGAAGGATTTATCCCAGGGACTCAAGGATGGTACATTATTCAGAAATCAATAAATGTGATACATCACATAAACTGAGAGATAAAAACTGCATAGTAATATCAATTGATGCATAAAAAGCATTTCACAAAAATCCAACAACATTTCTTTTTTTTAAATATATTTTATTTATTATTCACAGACAGGAAGGGAGTGGGACAGAAAGTCAGAAACATCAATGAGAGAGAAACATCAATCAGGTGCCTCTTGCACACCCCCTACTGGGGTTGTGTCTGCAGCCAAGGTACATTCCCTTGACTGGAATCGAACCTGGGACCTTTCAGTCCGCAGGCTGACACTCTATCCACTGAGCCAAATCAGTTTCAGCCCAAAACCCTTTCTCAATAAAAACTCTCAGCAATGTGGAAATAGAAGGATCTTACCTCAACATAATAAAAGCCATATATGGCAAACCTACAGCCAATTTCATACTGAATGGAAAAAACTAAACCATTTCCCCTAAGAATAGGAAAAATACAGGGATGCTCACTCTCACCACCCCTGTACAGCACAGTGCTGGAAATACTAGCCATTGCGATCAGACAAGAAAAATAAAATAAAAGGCATCCAAATTGGAAAGAAGATGTGAAACTGTCATTATTCCCAGATGACATGATACTGTACATAGAGAACCCTAAAGACTCCATGAAAGTATTACTAGAATTAATAAATGAATTTGGCAATGTAGCAGAATACAAAATATAAGCCAAGAAATTTATGCCATTTCTATTCACCAATAATGAACTTACAGAAAGAGTGATTTAAAAAGTGATCCCATTTACCATTGTACCAAAATAATTAAAATACCTAGGAATAAACTTATCTAAAGAGGTAAAAGACCTATAGGTGGAAAACTACACAACACTGCAAAAGGAGATAGAGGAAGACATAAACAGATTGAAGAACATACCATGTTCATAGATTGGTAAAATAAACATAATCAAAACATCCATACTACCTAACGCAATCTATAAATTCAATGCACTCCCCATTAAAATACCAATGGACATATTTCACAGACTTAGAACAAACTTTCCAAAAATTCATCTGGAATTAAAAAAGACCCCAAAAAGCTGCAGCAATCCTGAGAAAGAAGAACAAAGTAGAGTGGATCTCAATGCCAGATATCAAGATGTATTACAAAGGCACTGTTCTTAAAACAGCTTGGTACTGGCACAAGAAGAGACATATAGACCAATGGAATAGAATAGAGAACACAGAAATTGACCCGAACCACTATGCCCAATTAATATTTGACAAAGGAGTCATGAAAATACAATGGGATCAAGAAAATCTCTTCCACAAATGGTGCTGGGAAAATTGGACAGACACATTAAAAAAATGAAATTAGATCACTAACTTAAACCATTCAAAAAATAAATAAACTAAAAATAGATAAAGGACTTAAACATTATGCGGGAACCATAAAAATATCAGAGGAATCCACAGGCAGCAAAATCTTGGACATATGTTGAAGGAACTTCTTCACTGATACTGCTTCTAGGGCAATGGAAACTAAAGAGAAAATAAAGAAATGAGACTACATAAAAATAAAAAGCTTTTGCACAGCAAAGAAAACCATTAATAAAATAAGAAACCCCACTGCATGGGAGAACATATTTGCCAATGACATCAACAATAAGGGTTTAATCTCCAGCATTTACAGGGAACTCATATAACTTTACAGAAAGAAGATAAACAACCCAATCAAAAAATGAGCAACTGATCTAAATAGACACTTTTCAAAAGAAGACAGAAGGAAGGCCAAGAGACATATGAAAACATGCTCAAAGTTACTAATCATCAGAGAAATGCAAATCAAAACAACAATGCAGTAGCATCTCACACCTGTCAGATTTTCTAACATCAACATATCAACAAACAACAAGTATTGGAGAGGGGTGAAGAAAAAGGAACTCTTTTGTACTGCTGGTTGGAATGCAGACTGGTGCAGCCACTATGGAGAACTGTATAGAGCTTCCTTAGAAAAAAACTAAAAATGGAACTCCTATTTGACCCAGTGATCCCACTACTAGGAATATATCCCAAGAAACTAGAAAGATTAGTTAGAAGGGATATATGCACCCCTATGTTCCTAGCAGCACAATTCACCATAGCTAAGATTTGGAAACAGCCTAAGTGCCCATCAGCAGATGAGTGGATTAAAAACCTGTGGTACATCTACACAATGGAATACTACGCTGTGGTAAAAAAGAAAGAGCTCCTACCATTTGCAACAACATGGATGGAGATGAAGAGCATCATGCTAAGTGAAATAAGCCAGGAAGAGAAAGATAAATATCACATGACCTCACTCATTTGTGGAATATAATGAACAGTATACACTGATGAACAAGAACATATCCAGAGAGTGAGAAACGTCGATAAGAACTGCAAACCCTAGGGAAGGTGGAGGTCAATGGGAGTAACGGGGAGGGATCAAGGGAGGGCCTTCTGTGCATGCATATGGGCATAATCAATGGACACAGACAACAGAGGGGTAGGGCATGGGTGGGGGTTGGTGGGTCATAGAGGAATAAGGACACTTACATAAAAATAATTTAAAAAAATGTCAGACTTAGAACAAGTAAAATTATAAGTAAAAGTAATTAAAATAAAATATTAAATCTAATCCATACCAGTGGTCACCATAATCTTAAGAGAAATTGTTCCATATGACAAAGATTTTAAATGAAACTCTTGATAAACTGAAAATTATTTTGGAGGGAAATAAAGAAAGCTTTCCTTCAAATGTCATAAGGACAGGTATGGAAAGTCAATATTTTTGGACTCTGGAACTAAGGTAAGTAATTTGTGTTCTTGCCTCTCTTGCAAAGTTTATACAAAGTTACAAAATGAAATAGACAGCCAGTTTGGTATTGAATAAACATGGCCTAGAGCAAAGAATATCCTTGCATGATATTATTCCACAATCTCATTAAATTTTTTTATATTCAACAACTGTTTATTGGACAATTTTTCTAAACAAACATACAAAATAATTTCTTAAATGTTTGGCAGCAATTTAAAAAAGGACATGGAAGTATTTAACCCCTTTCAGAAGGAACTAAGGCACTGGAAAGGCACTTGAACATTCTATATTGGCCCCTCTTACCCTTATTGCCAAGAGGGATCCTCTTCTCATGATACAATCACCCACAGCTGTTGCCTGAGTTTTCTGTTCATGCTGAGATTGAAGCCTTATGGTGGCTGATACCATGGATCTGTCTCTCGCCCAATGGTGTGGGTTGGGCCCTCCCTGGAGAAGGAACCTGAGTCCTGAGATGTGTGACCAGTGCCGGGCCCCACCAGCAGGCTAAGGGAATCCACTGCAGATGCTGGGTGTGGAGGCAATGGGGCCATAGACTACAAAGGAGACAGAACTGAACCTCACACCACCCTGCTTGGCCCAGGAAGATGGCTGGTTAGCCAGAGACAGGTAAGATTCCTTAGGGAAGGAACAACCTAAGACAGGCACAGTTACAAAGGGGCCATTAGGAGTGAACTTCGGGGGTCCACAGATGGGTGGCACAGAACCTCTCTCCCCAATTCCTCATCCCTTCTAAGGGAGGTCTACTACCCCCATTACTGCCTCACTTACCATGCCAAGCATAGACCAGGACCCAGGTAATGGACAGAGACATAGCCCAGCTGAGTTTGGGACTCAGGTACAGACAGAAACTTACCCTATATCCAAACCAGCCTAGCACCAGGAATTCTCAGGGCCTACTCAAGAATGCAAGCAATCCTTTCCATTAATATTTACAGGATAAACTAAGATGATTGTTAGAGTATTAAATTTAACAGTAAAATAGTAATCAAGTTTTTAGATTAATTTAAATTGGCTAATTGAAATAAGTGAATATTCAAGAACATTTAATTATACTGGACAAAAAGCTGTTCCTAAAGTATTAGCTAAAATTTCGATTGTAGTTCATCTAATGGTAAAATGGCTTAACATGCAATGAACCTAAAGCAGTCTTATTTCTGTACAAAAAATTAAAACTTGAAGTTATCAAGACTGCATTATAAAATTTTCAAAAGCCCCCATTAATAAAAATAAAAAGGAGGATGGTAGGATAATATCATGTAAGGAAAAAATTTTTACTTCAGAAAATTAACTTTTATTTGTAATACTAACAGCATGGTGTCAAAATAAACCAAAGGAAAATCATCTGGGCAGAAATAAAAAGGATCCCAAGTCAAATTTATATAAAAGATTCCTTTATTAACTTTTGGTCAAGAATATGTTTGTATATTTTCAGAAAGCAACTCCAAGACCTTGTGGATTCCTGCAACAGAGAGGAGTTGACAGGTCTGCTCCAACCACAAAGACAAGAGGAGAGACCGTCCAGAGATGGAAGACCCTGACCACACTTTGACATGGTACCAGTCACCAGCTGTGCGTTGCTGCATGTTACCCAGGACCAAACAACAGAGGGTCAGACCTGCATTGCCAACATATGTCCACCAGATTCCATTGCTGACATGCACACATAAGGAACAGTTTGATATTGAAGCTGGGTCTCAGAACTGTTGGTCATTGAAATTGGATCTCAAACATTTATTGTGCTCTATGTTGATTTCCAGTCTGCAGAGGCAAAATTTTTTTTAAAAGAAAGAAAATGGGGAAAATAAAAATAGATACAGAGGCAAGAAACCATGGAACAGATTGTTGGACTACAGTGAGAAGGCAGGGGAGATTGGAATGTGGGTGCTGCAAGCAACCAACTGAAGGACTTGTATGTATGCATAAAAGCATAACCATGGGACATAAGACACTATGGGGGGGAGGAGAGGGCATGTGATGAGGGGTTGGGAAGGCCGGGGGGGTGAGGTTAGGGAGGAAAAAATAGGAAACATATGTACTACTATTTATAATACTTTAAACAATAAAAAAAGAAGAGGAGGAAGAAGAAGAAAATATAAAATTTATAAATAACAAATATATATCTATCAACAACTGAATCTAAAAATCAAGTGAATAAATAATCTGATGAATAGAATAAACTGGTGAATATAACATAATCAGGGGCATAGAAAGGGATTAGACTGACAATTCTTGGGGGGAAAGAGGTGTGGGAGGTGGGGGAAGAGAATGGACAAAAATCATACACCTATGGATGAGGACAGTGCAGGTGGCAGAGGGTGGAGGGTAGAAGATGGGGTGGGAATCAGGTGGAGGGCAGCTATGAGGGTAAAAAAGAGAAACAATAGTAATAATCTGAATTATAAAATTTATTAAATTTAAAAAAAGAAAGAAATAAAACTACAGGACATTGAACAAAAGAGATAGTGGAAGACATAAACAAATAAAAAAATATAATGTGTTCATGGACTGGTAGAATCAATCTCATTAAAATGTCCAAACTACCCAAAACAATCTATAGATTCAATGCAATCCCCAATAAGATACCAAAGGAATATTTCACAGACCTATAATAAACACTCCAAAAATTCATATGGAATAAAGAAAAAGACCCCATATAGCTGCAGCAATCTTCAGGAAGAACAAGTTAGAGGGGTCACAATACCAGATATCAATACAGTGGCTATATTACAAAGCCACTGGTCTCAAAACTGCCTGGTACAGATATAGATCAATGGAATCAAACAGAGAACCCAGAAATTGTCCCAAGCCATTATGCTCAATTAATATTTGACAAAGGGGGCAAGAGCATACAATGAAGTGAATATATTTTTTTTCAATAAATGGTGTTGTGAAAATTGGACAGATACATGCAAAAATATGAAACTAGACTATGAACTTGTACCATACACAAAAACAAATTCAAAATTGATAAAATACTTGAATGTAAGATAGGAGACCATAAGCAGAATTCATAAGCAGCAAATATCAGACATATGTTGTAGTAATATATTTACTGATACAGCTTCTAAGACAATGGAAACTAAGGAGAAAATAAACAAATGGGACTATGTCAAAATAAAAACCTTCTGCACAGCAAAAGAAATCATCAACAAGACAACAAGAAAGCCCACCGGATGGGAGAACATATTTGCCAATGTTATCTCTAATGAAGGTTTAATCTCCAAAATGTATAAGTTAATGAAAAAAAGATAAACAATCAATCAAAAAATGGGCAAAGGACCTTAATAGACACTTTTCAAAAGAGGACAGAAGGAAGGCCAATAAACAGATGGAAACGAAGTCCCTAATCATCTGAGAGATATAAATGAAAACGACAATGAGGTACCATCTCGCATCTGTCAGAATAGCTGTCATCAACTAATCGACAAAGGACAAGTGCTGGTGATGATGCCGTAAAAAAGGAAACCTGTACACTGTTGGTGGTTATGCAGACTGGTGCAGCCACTGTGGAAAACAGTATGGATTTCCTCAAAAAATTAAAAATGGAACTCCCATTTGACCCAGTGATCCCACTTCTAAGAATATATCCCAAGAAATCAGAAATACTAATCAGAAAGGATATATGCACCCCTATGTTCATAGCAGCACAATTTACAATAGCTAAGATTTATAACAGTGAGGTACCTTCTAACACCTGTTAGAATGGCTATCATCTACAAATGCTGTTGAGGATGTGAAGAAAAAGGAACCCTTATGCACTGCTGTTTCGAGTGCAGACTGATGCAGCCACTGTGGAAAACAGTTGGGAGTTTCCTCAAAAATTAAAAATAGAACTCCTATTTGGCCCAGTGATCCCACTTCTAGGAATATACCCCAATAAATCAAAAGAATATTTGCACCGGTATGTTCATAGCAGAACAATTCACAATAGCTAAGATTTGGAAACAGCCTAAATGCTCATTAGCAGATGAGTGGATTAAAAACGGGTGGTATGTCTATACAATGTAGGGTCAGATCTTACTCCCAGAGTAATCTTAAGGAGAGAGAGAGAGAGAGAGAGAGAGAGAGAGAGAGAGAGAGAGAGAGAGAGAGAGAGAGAACATTAGAGAGAAGCAAGAATAATTAGAGGGAGCAGAGGATTCCATCATTGATTGGAAGAAAAGGTAGCAGAAAACACCAAGTCATAACAGCAAAAAGAAAAAAAAAACATTAAAATGAGGGTAATTTAGAGAGCCTTTGGGATTACATCAAGTATATAAACATCTGCATAATAGAGGTACCAGAGGGAGGAGAGAGAGAGAAAGGAATTTGCAATAGCTAATATTTGCAAACAGCCTAAGTGCCCATCATCAGATAAGTGGATTGGAAAACTGTGGTACATCTACACAGTGGAACACTATGCTGCATTAAAAAGACAAATACCATACAATTTCACTTATATGTGGGATTTAGAAAACAAAATAAATGAACAAACAAAACAGAAACAAGCTCATAGATACAGAGAACACTTTGATGGTTGCAATATGAGAAGGGGCTTCAGAGGATGGGGAAAAATGAGAAGAAATTAAAATATGCAAATCCTATATAATAAAAGGCTATGTGCAAATTGACCGAATGGTGGAATGATGCACACTGACCACCAGGGTGCAGACACTTAATGCAGGAGCTGCCCCCTGGTGGTCATTTTGCTCCCACATGGGGCATGCTTCTTAGCCAGAAGCCAGGCTCAGGGCTGGTGAGTGCAGTTGGGTGGCAGAAGCCTCTCCCACCTCCACAGCAGTATTAAAGATGTCCGACTAATGGTCCGGACATCCCCTGAGGGCTCTGGACCGTGAAAGGGCACATGTGGGGATGATAGGCCCCTTATCCCCCTTAGTGCATGAATTTCATGCATCAGTCTTCTAGTTACCTTATACAAACAGTCATAGGAATGCATAGCACTGCATAGAAAATGTAGTCAATGATCTTACCTAATAAAAGAGAAACATGCAAATTAAGCATCACTCTGCTATGCCCACAGCCAATTGGAGTGACTATGCAAATTAACCCAACAAAGATGGAGGTTAATTTGCAGTGTGAAGCCTGCTATGAGGGAAAGGGGTGCAGCAGAAGGAGCTACTGGAGTGGTGCTCTAGATAGAAGCGAGGACTTGCCTGCTCTGGGCGGCCTGGGAGGGGGAACGTGCTGGCTCCCAGGCAGCTGGGGTGGGGAGCAGGAACTTGCTGGTTCTTGTGTGGCTAGGAGTAAAGGAAGCCAGGGGCCTATTCTTGCATGAATATCATGCAACAGGCATCTACTATTGTAATAACTATATTTGGTTTCAGATGGTAGCTAGATTTATCAGGGTAATCACTTTGTAAGTTGTTTAAATGTCTAACACTATGTTGTATACATGACACTAATATAATATTATAGTTCAACTGTAATTAAAAAGTTAAAAACATTTCAAAAAAGGAAAAAGTTCAGGGAGTGGAGCTGTGATTGCCTTTGACATGTAATTTTTTATTGTTGTTCTCTAAGATGTTAAAGGGGTGGTTTAATAAAATTAAAACTTACAATCATTAGCCCCAGCTGGTTTGGCTCAGTGGATAGAGTGTCAGTCAGCATACTAAAGGATTGTGTGTTTGATTCCCGTCAAAGGCACATGCCTAGGTTGTGGACTCAATCCCTAGTAGGAGGCATGCAGGAGGCAGTCAATCAATGATTTTCTCTCATCATTGATGTTTCTATATCTCTTTTCCTCTCTAATCAATGAAAACATATTTTTAAAAAACTTACAATAATTAGAACATATAAATGAATCAGAGAATTAATATTAAGGAAGATAATTATGCAATGGCATTTTATTTTGTGTTAAAATCAATAGAAGGCATAACAGGTGTGGATGACTACACATTCTATCTGCTCCCCAAAATTTCTTAATATCCTCACAGTGAGGCGGGCCAATGAAAATGATTATGGACATGAAATCTCTCTTCTACCATAGAAAGAATATCAGAATGACTATCACATTGGCTAATTGAGAGGAACTATATACCTAATAACCTTATAGTTTGAGGGAAAGATATGAGTAGAAGACTTAGCAGTGTCTGTTGTTGGTTTTTGGCTGTGTTTTTTAAGTATTATAAAAGAGAGATGCATATGAGAAAGAATTGGTTGAATTTCAAATAGAAATGAAATGCTTCAGAGACAGTCTGGAATCCAATGGCTTGAAGACTTAGAAAAATAAAAACTGCTTCTTGACCTTTATTGCTAAACCATAAGATTAAAGAAACTGGTTGAAATTACTAAAAAAATATCCAATCTTAGTGATGTCTATGCAGAAGCCCAGAAAGCCTCAAGGAAACCCTCTTAGAATAAAGGAAAAGAACAATTTATGTCAGTGAGGTAATCAAAGACACATGGAACTGAAAATTACCTCCAAAAGACTTGCATGTGTTCTTGGCACATAGAACCTTCTGAAATCAATAGGTAAAAGGCAACAGAGTTTTGAAAGAGCTTGGCTAACAAGAACCATGATCTTGACAACTTCTAGCTAGACATTCCTCAGTGCTTAGTCTCAGATTCTCTTCTTATACTTTTCCTTTCCTCTATTTTATCTCATTCATCTTCATGTTTTTTTTCTATACTATCTATTTGCATATTCCTATTAAATTTAATCTTCAATGCAGGCCTCTATTTCTACTGCTTGTGTTATTTTTCCAATTAGATAATTCACAAGTATCTTAAATCATTGCCTCTTGTGTGCTCCTTATCAATAGCTCCTAACTGGCCTTTCTACTTTTATTTTTTTATCCTTTCCAATATATTCTTCACCCAGTATTCAAAGGATCTTTCAGAAACTGGAATGGGATCACATCAGTTGCCCTGCTTAAACGGCTACATAAGAACTCCTATGATCTTGGAATACAATGGTGAAATCCCTAACATGAATTGTGGTGCATGAAGGTCCTGGTCTTTACATTCTCTCCAGTTCTTTGGCTCTGCTTGATCTCTTCCAACCCACTGGCTTTCAGGTCATTTATTGAAAAACTGGTCTGTTCATATGCTTCAGAGCCTTTGGATTTACTGTTTCCTCTGCCAACTCCACATCACAAGTCCCTAGGCATCTTTCAGAGCTCAGTATAAATTGTCATTCCTTCTGATCTAAATTATATTTCTCTCAATGCACTCTCTTTTTTACCTTTAAAGCTCTTACTTTTATTTGTAATTATATAGGTACAAGAGGCTCGGTGCACAAAATTCATGGGGGGAGATGTCCCTCAGCCCAGCCTGCACCCTCTCCAATCCATTGGGATCGGGCCTAAATGGGAAGTCGGACATCCCTCTCACAATCCAGGACTGCTGTCTCCCAACTGCTCACCTGCCTGGCTTCCTGATTGCCCCTAACTGCTTTGCCTGCCAGCCTGATCACTCCTTAATCACCCTCCTGCCACCCTGATTGATGTCTAACTGCTGCCCTGCCAGCCTGTTTGCCCCCAACTTCCTTCCTCTGCTGGCCTGGTCGCCCATAACTGCCCTCCCCTGTAGGCTTGATCACTCCCAAATGCCCTCCCCTGCAGGCCAGGTAACCCCTAAATGTCCTTCCTTGCAGGCCTAATTTCCCTCAACTGCTCTCCCCTACAGTCCTGGGTCCCCCCCCCCCCCAACTGCCCTTTTCTGCAGGCCCAGTCACCCCTAACTTCCCTCCTCTTCAGGCTTGATCACCCCCAACTGTCTTCCTTTACAAGCCTGATGCCTCCCTACTGCCCTCCCTTGCTGGCCATCTTATGGTGGCCATCTTATATCCACATGGAGGCAGGATCTTTGACCACATGGGGGCAGCCATCTTGTGTGTTGGAGTGATGGTAAATATTCATATTACTCTTTTATTAGATAGGATAGAGGCCTGGTGCATGGGTGGGGGCCAGCTACTTTGCCTTGTAGGGTGTCCCAGATCAGGTTGGGGGTTCCACTGGGGCATGGGGTGGCCTGGGCAAGGGGCCTGTGGTGATTTGCAGGCTGGCCACATACCCCGGCGACTCAAGCAGAGACCCTGGTATCTGGAATTTATTTCTCTTATACAATTGAAACTTTGTAACCTGGAGTGGAGCCAAGCCTTCTGCTCACTGCGTGGTGGCAGTCATTTCTGTTGGAATTTATTTACCTTTTATAATTGAAACTTTGCAGCATTGAATAGAGGCATAGGATGGCAAGGGCAGGTGAAAAGCTTGGCTTCCTCCATTGCAGGGGAAACCCAAGCCTCCCTCCTGCTCTCAGTGGATGCAGCTTTCTTGGTTGGGGTTTCTTTGCATATCTTCTCCTGATTGGCTGGTGAGTGTGGCTTGTGGGCATGTCTTTTGGGTGTAGCAGAGGTATGGTCAATTTGCATATTACTCTTTTATTAGATAGGATATATGCATTTGGATTTCTGCTAAAACGTCACCTTCAATAGAGGGAATTACTTGGCAGTTGGCAGCTGGAAATCAAAATATCTATACCTGTACGCACTAGTTACCACCTTCATTGTAGAAGTTGAAAGCTAACAGGCCATTTGCATGTCAACTGCATTCTGCCTAGGAAATAATTCATGAGATGGAATCCAACTTTCTGGTGCTTTCTGCTGCAGGCAAGGTAGTGGAAACAGGATTTTCTGCAGCAATGTCCAAGTGTCCCATCCCAGCTTTGTTGATGTACAGCTGCATGTGCAGCAGAATTGGGACCCTGATGCCAGTCATCATTTCATAGAGATCAAGAAGGAGATGTGGCAGAATCGCCTCCAATTTGCAGCTACGTGAGGAATGAGGTCACACTCATTCCTCACACCTCTTTCTGACTATAGTCAACCCAGTGAGACTGTTTCTTCCATAACGTTTTATAAGACCTAGTTTAGAATTCACTCGGACAGCTTTCCCCATGATTTTGTATCTAAGACAGTTGCTAAATCATTTTCTGCTCAAAGCAGCAGAGGTTTCTATTTTCTGCCCTAACCCCTCACTAATACAACTAGCAACAATGTTCACATTTGTTCATTTCTTCCTATCCACTTGCCTAGAACAAGGTCAGCCTAAATGTAGTTGATCATTGAAGCAATTATGATATTTAGCAATCAGATCTTTGGAAGTATGAACAATCTTTAAATTACAATAAGTGCTAGGAGCTACATCACTGTTCCCCGGAAAAATCCTCCTCAGTCTTGTGGCACTTGTTTAGCATGTTTTCAATTAAACAGGATTTTTTATATTTTAAGTTCATGACAAATATTTGCCTATGCCCTTTAAAATATATGCATGCTTTAATAGTTCCTTCAAATATATGCTAAAATATCTGTCAGTTTGTGATTTATATTTATTTTATTAGGCTCTTTTCTAAGCAAAAGTGAAGACCATAAAGCAAGTCAACTAATTTTGTTTCACAACTTGTCATAGTTGTGTTTGTGACTGTGCAATTATATGATACATTGGCCAGATACTTATATATTAACATTTAGATATGACCTTTGCTTATAATTTTTATGCTTTTGAGGAAACCCACAGATACAAGTTTTTTAAAACATAATTTTATTTTATTTTATTGGAGAGAAAGAAAGAGACAGGGAGAAAGAGATAGAAACATCAAATAAGAGAAAATATCGATTGGTTGCCTCCTGCCCGCCCATACTGGGGATCGAGCCTAAACACAGGCGTGTGCGCAGACCCAGGAATCAAATTGGTGACCTCTTGGTGCATGCTCAACATGGAGCCACAACAGCTGGACTATTGTTTTTCTTAATTAGAAATGCAATATCTAAAATGAGGCCGGACTAATAGCATTAGAGGTAAAAAGTTTTAGTTGGAGGAAGTTCGTAGAGGTTGTCAAGGGGCTGGTATGAGAAAAAGATAACCCCATTAAACTTAACTGAATAACCATGAAACTTGTACAAATTAATTTTTCAAATCTGCTTCCTTATCTTTAGAAAGGAAACAATTACATTTATCATTCTATTGAATTCTACTACATGTAGCATTCAAAACACATTATTATACTAGAGCAACTTTCTGTTTGTAAAGTTTTGTATTTTTATTATTTACTAACCCAAATACAATTAATATACTAGAAAAATTATAAAGGATTTTCAATATCTTATTTCTCAAAAATAAGAACAATATTAAAGTTTTTAAAAGAACACTCTTAAAGAATTTTGAATTACCACATTTTTTTCTCTGAGAGGAAATATGCCTACTCTTTAATGAAACCTAATGTCAGTTATTTAAAGTTAAATATTATTTTGACACCATCAGTCACATTTAGTTAAAATGTAAGCCTTTAGACATGACCTCAATAAACTACATACAAATGAGAGATTAGTCAGGTATCCAATCCTCAAATCCCCAAATGCAGACATATCACAATTTTCTCTGAGTTTAAATATTTTACGAGTTTTTCAGATTATAATAGTATATCAAAAAACAAAAAAAACAAACAAAAAACTTGGCATAGCAGTTTATTGCCCATTTAAGAGATTTTTTAGGCTCATGTAGACAAGCTGAATAAAGAAAAGTATTAATGAAAGTTTGAGAATTAAAAGAAAATTAGACCCAGAGGAAAAGTTAGTTGGCTTACATTTTTGGAAGTTTGTCCTGATTATTCTTATAAAATACATAGAAAATAAGAGAGAGGCTTGAAAGAGTTAATTTGTGTGTGCGTGCGCATGTGCTCTGAATGTAACAGGAATCTTTTCAAATCATAAACTATTTGCAAAAAGAAGAAAATAGTTGCAAACAGTTGATGATCTGACCCTTGTGTCTCCCTGCCTAAGGGATTCTGTTCTTTCTCCTGCTGTGGCCCTGGAGGGTCATTTAGGACTCACTGGGTTTTTTTAGGACTTCAGTTCCCCCTGGCTCTTGAGATAACGGTGTGTCACATGGTTCCTGTGGTGGTAAGTCTGTTGGAATATTTCAACTATACATAATAAGACATTCCAAAAGTAAATTAACCAGCATGGACTTTATCTCATATTAATGATATCAAGCAGTAAGGCAGTTCCAACATTGATGAATTAAACAGCCTCATATCGTGGCACATGACTTTTTACACGCTTTTCCATTCTTACTTCCTGCCACTCATTCATTTATAACCTAAACGGCTGCAAACATATTTTGTACCTTTACACATTCTGTCCCCTCTTTTGGAGCAATAATAATTTTAGCTTATTATTTGTGAACATTTACTCCGCTATGCACTATTTTTTTGGTATTTTTTATTCTTTTTTTATGTTTATTGTTCAGTTTATTAATTACATTGTTTCCCCTTTTTTATCCCCCTATATCTCCCCTCCACCCTGTACCTATCCCACCCTCCACCCTCACCTCCCCCTCCCCACTGCCCTCTCCCATTGTTGCAAGATTATTGTCCAGTCTCTTGCTGTACTTCCCACAACCCTTTTCTCCCCAAGAATTGTCAGTCAATTCCCTTTCTATGTCCATGTTTCTGTTATATTCACCAGTTTATGCTGTTCATCAGCCTATCAATTCACTTGATTTTTATGTTCATTTGTTGATAGATGTGTATTTGTTGTTCATAATTTATATTTTTACCTTTTTCTTCTTCCTCTTCTTAAAGAATATCTTTCAGCATTTCATATAATATTGGTTTGGTGGTGATGAACTCCTTTAGCTTTTTTTTTTTTTTTTATCTGCAAAGCACTTTATCTGACCTTCAATTCTGAATGATAGCTTTGCTGGATAGAGTAATCTTGGTTGTAGATTCTTGCTGTTCATCACTTTGAATATTTCTTGCCACTCCCGTCTGGCCTGCATCGTTTCTGTTGAGAAATCTGCTGACAATCGTATGGGTGCTCCCCTGTAGGCAACCAACTGTTTTTCTCTTGCTGCTTTTAATATTCTCTCTTTATCTTTTGCTCTTGGCATTTTAATTATGATATGTCTTGGTGTGGTCCTCTTTAGATTCCTATATTTTGGGGTTCTGTGTACTTCTTGGGCTTTTAAGTCAGTTTCTTTCTCCAAGTGAGGGAAGTTTTCAGCCACTATTTCTTCAAGTAGGTTTTCATTAACTTGCTCTCTCTCTTTTTCTGTCACCCCAATAATTTGGATGTTGGCATGCTTGAGGTTGTCCCGGAGGCCCCTTACACTATCTTCAATTATCTGGATTCTTTTGGTTTCTTGCTTTTTCAGCTGAGTGGATTTTACCTCTTTGTATTTCAAATCTTTGACTTGGTTCTTGTGGCCCTCTGGACTGCTTTTAGGACTTTGTGTAATATTTTTTATTTCAGTCTGTGTATGCTTGATTTCTAGTTGGTCCTTTTTCATATCCACGAGGGTCTCGTTCGTGTCCTCAGAGGTCTTGTTCATTTCCTTGAGGGCCTCATTCATTTCCTTGTAAGTCTCATTCATTTCCTGGTTGGTCTTGTTTATTTCCTCGTAGTTCTCATTAAGTTCATCGGCCTTTTCTAGGAGCCTCTTGAAAAGCCTTATAACCGTGGTTTTGAACTCTATGTCTAGTCGTCTTTTTTCCTCCATTTCTTTCACACCCGATTTCTTTCCATATCTCTGCATGGTGGCTGCTTTATGTGGTAGATATCCTCTAAGGGTCAGTGGCACAGCCTCCCCAGTTATTTGAGATGGGTACTCTTAATGCAATCCTTTATGGGTTGTACAGTATTTTTGAATTTAAACCCAGCTTGTTGTTGTTAGCCCTAGGAGGGTTTGACCTCCAGGCCAATTGGCTGTGAAGGGAGACTGTGTTCAGGTTGGATGGGTGGAGTCTCTGAGCTGCGCAGGCAGCCTCAGTGTCAGCTATGTCTTATGCGGCGCTCTCACGTGCGGGAGTCTCTATTGGATGGGGTTGGCTGCAGGTACCTCCACGAGAAAGCCGCCAGTCTCTTCCCCTTGCCAGACAACTCTGCCTCTCCCCAAATGAGTCTGCACACCCAAAGTCTCGCCCAGGGTTGTAAAACAGGTGATTTCTGGGACCAGGAGACGAGTTTCCAGGGAGCAATTCGCACGTCTGTGCTGTCACACAGTTTACTTGCAGCGAACTTCTTTTCCCAGCTACCCGGTTTCTCTGCAGACCAGGAGTCCTCCGCCGCCCCCGGCTTCCAGGGTGTGTCCCCCAGACCTCGGACCTCGCCTGGCACTGGGGAGTCTGTGCAGTGGGACATCTCCGCCCTCCCCGTTGGCGAAATCCAGCCAAGGTTTCTGCTCCAGCCCTATAGCCCACGCGCGCGACCAGGAGGGCCCCTAACCTGTTTCCGTCTTCAAGGCTGCGCTCCTGCCGCTCCTCTGAGTCTCAGTGTCCCGCCTTTACTCTTATTTGTGGAGTTTTCACTCAGCCAGCTTTCTGGTGATTCTTGGTGATGTTTTTGTTGTTGTTATGTTATAGTCTCTGAATTGTTGCGCGGGGCAGAACAATGGGTGTTCACCTATGCTGCCATCTTGGTTCTCCTTTTCTACTCTGCTATACACTATATCAATCACTTTTCCTTAATTGAATTTATTACTCACAGAATTGGATAAGGTGGACATTATTAATTTGGTTTTACTGTTGAATTTAACAACATAGCCAAAGTCACACATGTAGAATGTAGAGAATCCAGGAGGTAAACTCAGCTCATCTTAAATCTTAACACCTCCATTTCGTAAACTCAGTGTCTGACCCAATTAATCCTTTGAACAACAGCTTAAACAGTATTTCATCAACACCTTCCTATAGCTCATTATGGTTTAATTATTTTTGTATAGATTACCTCTGAGATATTCTATGTAAATCATAAAACACAATTTTGTTTTTAATTTCAAGAAAACTTGAAGGTGCCTGGTTGGTTTATGAAGCATGTTGAATAAAGTTTTATTAAATTAATGAGTGAATTATTATTCTGATTAAGCTTCACCTGAAACATATCAAAAGTATCCCATTAAGATAGACTTTTTTAGTGTGATGGTGAAACTTGGGCAAAATTTCTGTCTTTGTGATGAACAGCCAACATCTGATCAAAATAAACCATCATTATATCCCATTAAAAAACAACTTTTTTCATTAAAAAAGATCACAGCATGTAGCATTGCTCTAAAAAATAAAAGTCAGTTAGTTCAGCTGGCTAGAAAATGTGGTTCAAGTTCAAAATCACATCATTGTTTATACAGATGATTATTTAGGAAGGACTTCAATAGACTCATACTTTGCAAGGAAAGATGATCTTTGGCAAAAGATCAGCAAGAGTGACTCATATTTTCCAACTGATATCAATGGGACTTAATTCATGAACAAAGACCTAAATATCACTTGAAAGAAAGAGATGACAATGGCAGAACAGGAAAGGTATGGAGTACTCATATTTAAGATATTTTTCATATTATATTCACTTTTCATACTCAACAGGAAAGCCGTATACATTTAGATTTGTAATGAGTTTACCCTCAGTATCAAATAAAATTATTTTTGAGTTATATAAATTATTTTTGTTCACCTACATCAGGCTGATCTTTGCACAGTATGATTTTTAAAAGTCTTTGGCAGCATCTTAGCAACAAGCTATTTTAAAATGTCAGCAGTTTCATTTGTGAATGGATTCTAATCATTCCAGCAAATCAAATGATTACTAGATATTTAATTTTTAAAGGCCAAGCCAGTGAATTAACTGTTAAACAATACACAATCAACTATATTAAACTAAAAATAAACAATTTACTTAAAAACGTGTTAAGAGTTGTGTCTTAGTTTAGGCCCAGTGCAGGAGATTCATGCATTTGGGAGTTGGAGGGTCCATCAGCCAGCCCTGCACCCTCTAGCAGTCCAGGAACCTTCAGGGGATGCCATCCTTATCGCTGCTGCAGGTGACATCCTTAGCACTGTCAAGGAGGTGGGAGAGGCTCCTGCCACTGCTGAGCCTGGCTTCTGGCTGAGAGGCACAATGACCACCAGGAGGCAGCTCCTGCATTAAGCATCTGCCCCCTGGTGGTCAGTGTGCATCATAGCAACCAGTCCTTCTGCCATTCGGTTGATTTGTGTATTAGCCTTTTATTATATCGAATAAGGTTCAGACTTTGTTCTTCCACAGTTTATCAATGTTTTTAAGCACGCACTTAATAACAGAATTTTTTTGTCTACATATTTAAATTTATTGTATAGCACTTAATGAATTGTATATTATAGTGCATTGATGACTGAAAAAAGAATCTAGAGGTTACTTTTAACTATATTATACAGTCCTTGGTTTCCTTTTCTTTTTTCCTCTTTTTTTCTTTGAGTTTATTTCCCTAAAATTTCTTTCTTACTTTTTTATAATCTATTAATTTCTCCCTTTTCTTACCTTTAAGATTTGTAAGCCTTTTAAAAATAGAGACCAATTTTATTTTTCTTTATATCCCAGAGCTCAGTCATAAATACTTCTTGAATGACAGAGAAAGAATGATAATCTCAATGATAACTTCATAATGAAACTAACTGGAAAAAAATGGATGAAAACTGTTTATAGCATTACCAGAGGCCTGGTGCATGAAATTCAGGTATGGGTATGGTCCTTAGGCCTGGACAGAAATCAGGGCCATCAGGCCTCTCCTCCCCAGCCACCAGCTGCCGCCCAGGGCCTTGCTTCATTCCATGCTGCTCCCTGGTAGTCAGTGAATGTCATAGTGAGCAATCAAACTCCCAGGCTCCAGGTCAAACTCCTGAGTGGACACTTTGAATTTTAGCCTTTTATATAGAGAGATTAGTTAAAATGACACAGTAAAGTAGATTTTTATTTTGTACTTTTAACTAGTAAGTTTTTACATCTAATATTGTTTTTCTGGACAAAACAATAATGATATGAAGGCAATCAATGATACAACTTTGCTGAGGATCCACTTAAATCCAGAGTGTATACTCTTCTTGGACTGAGAAATTCATGTTGTGAAAAATATCAATTCTCCACAAATTAATGGAATTCAAAAAGTTTATAACAAGATATTTTAATTTTAGAATGTGAACGTAAAATGGAAAAATAATTGCTAAGAACATTTTGAAAGAAAAAAAACAAGCAATAATGAACACTTTACTTTTTGGATGGCATAACTTGTCATATAGAACCAGTAAGTTAAATAATATAATATTGCTACGAAGGAGATAAAAAAAAAATTTAGAAGACCAGTTAGGGAGTTATGATAGTTGTCCATGTTGGCAACCCCTCTCTGAAAGTCCCAAGCCTGACTAATTTGCATTAGGAATGTACATTATTCCATTCTTCTTTGTACTTCTATTAAGTATTACTTTATATATTTTGAAGCTAATATTAACAAATGCATATGAGTTTGTGATTATGTTTTTATCAATATGTAATTTTTATTTCTATTATTGTTCTTTAAATTAAACTTGATTGATATGAATATTGCTATATTACTTTGTGGTTAATAATTTAAAAGATGTATCTTTTTCCATCACTTCATACTCAGTCTTTCTATATAGTTTTGTTTTAGGAATGTTTTTCATGAGCACAACATATAGGTTTTACTTTCCTTTTTTCTTTACACATTGATAATCTATTTAATGGAATAGTTTTATTTTATTTCTATTTTTATTTCTATTTTAATATATTTTTATTTATTACAGAGGGGAAGAGGGAGGGAGAGCGAGATAGAAACATCAATGATGAGAGAGAATCATTGATTGGCTGCCTCCTGCACACCCACTACTGGGGATCGAACACACAACCCAACATGTGCCCTTGACTGGAATTGAATCCTTTAGTTTATAGGCTGATGCTCTATTCTTTGAGCCACACCAGCTAGAGCCAGTTTTATTTTTTAAATGAGATAAATTGCACTTGCTCACAGTGTAAAATCCTAATGTGCTCATGAATTCAATTTGCTAATATTTTGTGAGAATTTTTTTCATCTATTTTCTTCAGGGGTATTGTTCTATAGTTTTCTGTGATATCCTTATCTAGTTTTAGTATCAAAATAATGCAGACTCATAGAATGAGTTTGGAAGTTCAATATTATGGAAGAATTTGAGAAAGATGGTTGTTAATTCTTTTTTAAATGTTTGATAGAATTTTCCAGTGAAGTATCTGGTCCTGGAGTTTTTGAAAGTTTTTTGATCACTGAGTCCTTTGTTCTATTTACTTACTCTACAAATGCTCAATTCAGTTCAGAGTTTCTCATTCTGTGTTTTTTAACAAAAAGATACAAATTTCTTACCCTTTTAGTTCCTATGCAATACTCTTATACAAACCAAATATGATCCAAGCTACAAAATCAATAAACACGAAGATGTCAGCATGAATTGTTTATGATTGATTTTGTTGCTTTGATGAAACTGAGTTACCAATTATATGAACAAGAAATTACATGCATATAATAGCAAACAAGATTTACAAAGGTTTAGATAAATGAAATAGATGTTTATTTTTTTCACATAATAGAAAGTTTGTAGATAGGCAATTACTGGCATTGGTTTAGGGTTCAACAATGTCAAGGATGGTGAATCTAGAAATCTTGTTGGTTTTTCTTTCATGGCTATAAGATAACTACTGTGTTACTTTTATTTTTAATAATATATTTAAAACATTGATGGATTAATGTGCTTCTCAATATAATAGTGCATAACTACATACAAAACAAAAATTTTTTTTAATGTTTTAACAAAAAGTTATTTTCTGTGTATTAACGAGTACTTTTTCTGCTAAATAATTAACTTAAGCTGATGCCTACCAGACAGGCCCCACTGACATTTTCATTATTTCAAATTGATTACTAAATTTATCATTAATTTAAAACTTAGAAGCCTGAGAATAAGTCATAAGGAGCATTGAATACACATTCCTCCTTGTTTACAGTATGCTGTTGGAAATATTTCAGCCTAGAATTCATTATTTTAAAGTGTATTTCAAGGTCTATATAAAACTGATGCTTTATTCAGGTGTATATAGATATGTTACTACAAAATCAATAAATACTTAGAACCCAGGTCATGATTGTATAGAGAAGGGTTAGATGACTATTGCAAGGGAGGGTATGTGAAAACACATGCGCAGGCACTGTGAGAATTACCTATTTAAGAAATGAAAAGGGAATGGTCACAAAGATGACCAGGGACCAAGTTTTGTGAAACCCATGAATAATTAGGAGACTCCTCATTTTATTCTCAGTGTAATAAGAAGCCTTTGAAAGTTTTAAAAAGAGCATTGACATGATCTAAAATATCTTTGGATAAGGTAACTATATTCTACAAGGTCACAGTGCTGCTAAATTGGTCATATTGTGATTCAAACTCAAATTAGTCCTATTCCAGATATTGAGCTTTTCACAATATGTACTACAGATTTTTTTTTACTTTTTATATTATTATATAAATCAAATTTTAAATTCAAAGCTTGGGTTTGGATCAAAGTTTACCTTTGTTTAAAGAGAGTTTATTATATCAGTAATAACATAGTTTGACTCTCTAAAATATATAATGAAACATGGAAAGCCAGAAAAAAAAGATATAAAACAACTCTCTTTTGGAAAAATGAATTGAAAAAACTTTATTACATTGAAAATATTTAAGCAAAATGACATCCCAGAATAATTCACATATTTATTTGTTAATTACACTTACATGTAATAAATTGCAATTTAAGTTATCAAGACAGTCCAGATTTTTTTCTTTCAAAAATTTTGCATATAAAAATTTGAGCCAATCTATATACATAAATTCTTAATGAATATTTCATGTATCTTCTCTTCTAGTTCACTACTATGTATATGTTGAAACCATGAAAAAAGTTCATGTTGTACTTTCTCCCTGGAGGGAAAAAAACTCCTGAGAGAAACTATTCTCTGCTCTTGTATAGTTTGCAAGTCTCAAGAAGAATGACTAGTTCCTAAACAAAACCTCATTTTGTTTTGAAATTAATTATTATTTATACATACATAATTTTATTGTATTATCCTTTTTCTCTTCAGAGGAAGCCAAGCCACTTTAATGGAGTAAAGTAGCTATCTCAGAATAAAACTGGACATTTATTTAGTCACTTGTATTTATTTATTTACTTGTATTACTTATATTGATTATCTCTATTTTTCTTTGCTTCTTTATTTTTCTATAAGGCAAAGAAAATAAACATTTTAAGTGGAGCAGATGTAAAGATAAATAATTTGTTTTATGTTCCCTTTAAAAAGCCAGAAGTTTACTTGCTAATATTCTTTCCTTCTATCTAGACTTGCATTTGGTCAATACTTTATATAATTTGTTATATTTTTAGTATGAACCATATCAATCTAAGGTAAGAAAAATATATTTTATAGTCAATATTACTTAACTTAGTATTTAAAAAATAATTCTTCAGGCCAATAAATATACTTCTATAGTATTATTGTTTTGAATAACTTCAAACTATTTCATTGTATAAATGCAATAATGTCCATTTAAAAAACCCTATTGTTTATTTGGGCTCTTCTTCATTTTTCATTTTGATTAAAAATGCAATCATATTATTGTGTAAAATGCACAATATCTAATTTCATTTATTTCACAAATATCAAACAACTTATTCCCCCTCTCCCCTACATTTTAAGAAATCATTTTCAAAGGCAATTCTTCTTATACTTAAAATTCTTTAAAGTGTGAAAAGAAACTTTTCAAAAGAACAAAGCTCTAGGGAAAAATAATTGAGAGAACTTTTATACTTTCTTACCCTCTTCTGCCTCACTGCACACCACATTCTTCCCTCTCTTGCCATTTGTATAACAATGGCTTCCTGTCTATTTCCTCCTCCTATCTTAGGACATTTGTACAGGCTCAAAACATGCTTTCTCCTTTCTGATGATTAGCATATGGTCATCATTCAGCTTTCACCTAAAAAGGAGCTTCTTTGAGAAGTTATCTTTTTTCTTTTATCTTCTTCTTTTTTAAAAAATATATTTTATTGATTTTTTACAGAGAGGAAGAGAGAGGGATAGAAAGTCAGAAACATCAATGAGAGAGAAACATCGACCAGCTGCCTCCTGCACACCCCCTACTGAGGATGTGCCTGCAACCAAGGTACATGCTTTTGACTGGAATCGCACCCGGGACCTCTTAGTCCGCAGGCCGACGCTCTATCCACAGCCAAAACAGTTTCGGCATCATTTATCTTCTCTTTTAAAATAAATTTTATTGTTCAGATTATTACAATTGTTCCTACTTATTCCCCCCATAACTTCCCTCTATGTGGTTCCCACCCCAGCCTCTGCCCTTACCCCACTCACTGTCCTCATCCATAGGTGTATGATTTTTGTCCAGTCTCTTCCCACACCACCCATACCCCTTTCCCCTCGAGAATGATCAGTCGATTCCCTTTCTATCCTCCTGATTCCATTATATTCACCTGTTTATTCTGATTATCAGATTTTTTATTCACTTGATTTTTAGATTCACTTGTTGCTAGATATGTATTTGTTGTTCACAATTTTTATCTTTACCTTTTTCTTCTTCTTCTTCTTCTTCTTCTTAAAGAATACTTTTAAGCATTTCATATAATATTCATTTGGGGGTGATAAACTCCTGTAGCTTTTTCTTATTTGTGAAGCTTTTTATCTGGCCTTCAATTCTGAATGACAGCTTTGCTGGGTAGAGTAATCTTGGTTGTAGGTTCTTGTTATTCATCATTTTGAATATTTGTTGCCACTCCCATCTGGCCTGCATAGTTTCTGTTGTGAAATCAGCTGACAATCGTATGGGTCCTCCCTTGTAGGTAACTAACTGTTTTTCTCTTGCTGCTTTTAATATTCTCTCTTTGTCTTTTGCTCTTGGCATTTTAATTATGATTTCTCTTGGTGTGGTCCTATTTGGATTCCTTTTGTTTGGGGTTTTGTGCTCTTCCTAGATGTATAAATCTATTTCTTTTACCAGATTGGGAACTTTTCTGTTATTATTTCTTCAAATAGGTTTTCAGTATCTTGCTCTCTCTCTACTTCTGGCACCCCCATAATTCTGATGTTGATATGCTTGAAGTTGTCCCAGAGGCTCCTTACACTATCTTCATATTTTGGGATCCTTTTTTCTTCTTGCTTTTTTGATTGGGTGTTTTTTGCTTCTTTGTATTTCAAATCTTTGACTTTATTCTTGCGATCTTCTAGTCTGCTGTTGGATCCCTGTATATTATTTTTTATTTTAGTAAGTGTATGCTTAATTTCTGGTTAGTCCTTTTTCATATCCTCAAGGCTCCTCACTAAATTTATTGGCCTTTTCTAGAAAATTCTTGAAAAACTTTATAACCTTGGTTTTGAACTCTATAGCCAATAGTTTGCTTTCCTCCACTTCTGTCTTTTGTGAGCTGTTTATTTGTCTTCACATTTTGGCTGCTTCCTTGAGTTGATAGAGTGGTTTGTGTGGTAGGTGTCCTCTAGGGGACAATGGCTCAGCTTCCCCAGTTACCTGTGATGGACATTCTTGGTGCACCCATTTGTGGGCTATATGCACAGTGTTGCTGTAGTGAAGCCTTGATTGTTGTTGGTATCAGTGGGAGGAATTGACCTCCAGGACAATTGGCTGTGAGAATCAGCTAAGTCTATGTTGGGAGAATTTCTGTGCTGGAGACACCCTTATGAGACAGGACTTGTTTCAGTGGAGCTTTGGTGCTCACTGAGTCTGCCCCCTTAGTGTGCCCCTTATGAATCTGAGGAGTTGTAATCTGGATGGTGCCACTCTGACCCTTGGGTACACTGGCTCTTGGATCTCCAAGGGGCTGCTAATTTAGCCTCTGCCTGAGGCCACCCAGCAGGAGCTATGGTGAGATCTGCAGATTTCTCTTATTTGTTTCTGTTTTGGAGGTGCCCAGATGAGGCCCAGTTGTAAAGCAATACAAGCTGCTTTGGGGCCTTGGGCCTTCTTTTGGTTGTTCTGGGTCTCACTGACTCAGCTGCAATATTTATTTATTTATTTATTTATTTATTTTTTATTCTTTAAAGTATTACAAATAGCACTACATATGTTTCCCTTCCCCCCATTGTATTCTCCCCAGCCTCCCCTACACACCCCCCAGCACATGTCCTCACCTGCCCGCCACCCCACTCCAGTGTCTTGTATCCATTGGTTATGCCTACATGCATTCAGCTGCAGTTTTTAGGTAAGTTTAGTTTTCTGAGAAGTTATCTTTTTTAAAAAAAATATGTATTTTATTGAATTTTTACAGAGAGGAAGGGAGAGGAATAGAGACTTAGAAACATTAATGAAAGAGAAACAATGATCAGCTGCCTCCTGCACAATTCCTACTGGGGATGTGCCCTCAACCAAGGAACATGTCCTTGACTGGAATTAAACCTGGGACCCTTCAGTCTGCAGGCTGATGCTCTATCCACTGAGCCAAACCGGTTAGGACAAGAAGTCATCTTTAATCTCTTTGTGTTCAATTCCTCTATTAAAGATGCTCATATCTCCCTTACATACCACTTGCCCCAGTTGCCAGTTTTGTATGATTTCTAATATCTCTCCAGCACTAAACTTAAATTTCTGAGGGCAAAGATTTGTCATCATTGAACACTCATAACCTAGCATATTGACTGGTACAAGTATTCATGTGGTGTGTATATACGCACATGTGGGTACAAAGTATTTTATCAAATATATATTATGTGACAAGTACTATGCTAATTGTTGTATCCATATGAATTTTCTTATGTTCTTAAAATACATTTCTTGAACTGAAAGCAGTTTATTCAAAGGCTATACACATTTTTATGTTTTTAGTATGTATTATCAATTTGATTTCAAGAAATATTCTACTCATTTAAAATCACAAAAGCAGTATATTAAGGTGAGAGCTTTGTTCCATGAACTTCCCATAATACTTAAAAAATCTCTCTGATTTTTATTTTTATTATTAGTAACAAATAATATTTATGTTCATTGGCCATCTGTACTTATTCTGTAAATTCTCAGATTTAAATCCTTCAGCAACATTTTATAAATAGAAATTTATAGATTCCTGAGATTCCACAAATTTGTACTTGGCAATCTGTAATATTTTTCAGCTCCCTACTTGTTTTATAGAAGACATCTCAAAATTAACACATACTGTCTTGGTCTACTAAGGCTTCCAGATCAAAATACTGTATGGCGTATAAGATGACTGGAACTGATGATGATAGGAGGGAGTTAACAAACAATAGAGAGAGAGCAAGTGCCGGGCAAGTTAGCAACAGCCATCCTAATAGCAAGCTACGATATTTTTACACCCAGTGTATAAGACGACCCCTAACTTTTGAGATTTTCCTGGGTTAAAAAGTCATCTTATACCCTGGAAAATACGGTACCATAGACAGTGGTGGAAAAAAAATTTTTCTTCTTGGATCCCTGTGTGTGTGAGTGAGTGAGTGAGAGAGAGAGAGAGAGAGAGAGAGAGAGAGAGAGAGTATATGAGTCAGAGAGAAGGAGCTCTGTTGTCTTCTTCTATGGGCACTAACTACACCATGACCTTATCTATCTTATTTACCTTCCAATTACCTATGTCTCCAAATACCATTGCTTCGGGGGAGGAGGGAGACTAGGGCTTCAAATATGAATTTGAGGCAGACACAAAAATTTAGTATGTAACATATGTTAAACTTTTTATATACACATCAATTTAAACTGGCTTCTCTTCTGAGCTCCCTCATTTCAGTAAAGGGGCAATTAAAAATTGTTCAAGCTAAGCATTTGGATTTATAGTCATTTTTGATACCTCATTTATTTCCACACCTCTGAATATAAAATTTTTTTAGCTCTTACTGAAAAACAATGCACACACTGAATTAAAATGTCCTATGAGATCTGAGGTCTACCTAACTCTCTGATTGCCTCATCTTCTTTGGCCATGTTTTCTTCATTAACAGTAACTTTTATTTTATCCTATAACCAAAATTTTCACAATTATTTAGACTTAGTAGATGAAATACAAATTTCCAAATATTTTTTCTTATTTTCTTAAGCCATCTGTCAATTGGCCAAATTTCATCATCATGATGCCATAAGTTCTTGCATTTTTTAAAAAATGCATGCTTTTGTCTTTATTCTTGAGAAACAACTTGACTAAATATAAAATTCTTTAATCATATTTCTGTTTCTGGATATATGTTTAACACTGCTGTACCATATTCTGATATTGGATGTTGCTGTTCAGGGATCTAAGCTAGAAGGTATCCTTTTTTTATTAAGATACTAGAGGTACAGTGCACAAAATTCATGCATGGGGTTGTGTCCTCAACCCAGCCTGCACTCTCACCAATCTTGGACCCCTTTAGGGATGTCCAACTGCTCAATTAGGCCCGATCCTGCCTAAATGGGCAGTTGGACATCCCTCTCAAAATCCAGGACTGCGGGCTCCCAACTGCTCACCTGCCTGCCTTCCTGTTGTACCTAACTGCTTCTGCATGTTATCACCCCATAACCACTTATCACCCCGTAACCACTCCCCTGCCATCCTGATTGATGTCTAACTGCTCCCCTGCCATCTTGTTTGCCCCCAACTTCCCTCCTCTGCCAGCCTGGTCACCCCTAACTGCCCTCCCCTGAAGGCCTGCTTTCTCCCAACTGTCCTGCCCTGTAGGCCTGCTCCCTCCCAACTGACCTGCCCTTGCAGGCCTATGTCCCCCCCAACTGCCCTTCCCTGCAGGCCCGGTCACCCCTAACTTCCTTCCTTTACTGGTCTGGTCACCCCTAACTGCTCTCTCCTCCAGGCTTGATTGCCTCCCTTGCAGGCCTGGTGCTTCCCAACAGCCTTCCCCTGCTGGCCATCTTATGGTGGCCATCTTGTGATCATATGGGGCAGGATCTTTGACCACATGGGGGGAGCTGTTTGTGTGTTGGAGTGATGGTCAATCTGCATATTACTCTTTCATTATATAGGATAGAGGCAGGATGCATGGTTGTGGGCCAGCTGGTTTGCCCTGAAGGGTGTCCCAGATCAGGGTGGCATTCCCTTGGGGCATGGGACAGCCTGGGCGAGGGGCCTGTGGTGGTTTGCAGGCTAGCCACGCCCACCCAGCTACCCAAATGGAGGCCCTGATATCTGGGATTTATTTAACTTCTATAACTGAAACTCTTTAGCCTGGAGCAGAAGCAAACCTTTTGCTCACTCTGTGGCAGCAGCCATTTTTGGGGGGATTGAATCTTTGTAGATTGGAGTGGAGGCCTAGGCCTGCAAGGGCAGGCAGAAAGCTTAGCTTCCTCCATTGCAGGAAAAATCCAAGCCTCCCTCCTGCTCTCAGTGGCTGCAGCCATCTTGCTTGGGATTTATTTGCATATTTGCTCCTGATTGGCTTGTGGGAGTGGCTTGTGGGTATAATGGAGGTATGTCAATTTGCATATTACTCTTTTATTAGATAGGATTTTTTCATCACTGAATCCCAGTAATTTTACAAATACACAACTTAATCTTAATTTTCTGTATCAATTAGTTCTTAAATATAATGCAGTCTTTGAAATTTAGATTCTTTTGTATCAAATATTGTCAAGTTTGAATTAAAGTGTATTCTTCTTCATTTATAAGTTGTATGTCCATGTTCCATTCTTGGTATTTGTCCTTCATATCTATTCTTTTTTTCTAATCCTTTAAACTTGTATCCACTTGGTCATTTCGTTCAATTAACTTATCTGTCTTCCATGTCCCCAGTTGTGTTTTCAGCAGTGTGTATTTAAAATTTTTACTATATTTTAATCATTTAGGTTTGATCTAACAATTCACTTTCCTCTCTTATTTTTTCTTGTGTATATATATTTGTCCTCTTTCAAAAAAAATAAGCTGTTTTCAATTAGTTTTTTCAGATCATGAATATATCCTTGTTTGCTTTCTGTCTTATTTACTAGAGGCTTGATGCACAAAATTTGTGTGGGGGAGGGGGTCCCCTCAGCCCCACCTGCAATGAATAACTGCACAAATTAATAAGCATAACACAAATAAACCTATTTTTCTTATACTCCAAAAGTTAAATATTTTCTGTTGTGCACACCACAAAAGTCAGTACCAGACTAATGATGTGGCAATTGGCTGCTAAAACATTCATTGCTAATATTAGTAGAGAGAAATGGTGCGCCTGCACATAAGGCGCTTAATGGAAATGAATGCAATACAATTATAGTAATCAGTCAATAGTGAATGTTGTAGTTCATTACTAATAACTAGAGGCCTGGTGCATGAAATTTGTGCATGGGGGTAAAGGGGGCTGTCCCCTCAGCCCAGCCTACATCCCCTCCAATCAGGGACCCCTTGGTGGATGTCCAACTGCCAGTATAGACAGGCAGTTGGACATACCTCTCACAATCCTAGACTGCTGGCTTCTAATTGCTCACCTGTCTGCCTGCATGGTTGCCCCTAACTGCCCCGCCCTGCCAGCCTGATCACCCCTAACTGCTCCCCTTGCTGGCCTGTTTGCCCCTAACTGTGCCCCCACCAGCCTGGTCATCCCCAACTGCCCCCATGCTGGCCTGGTCACCCCCAACTGCCTCCCCTGTCAGCCTGGTCGCCCCTCATGCCCCCTCCCCACTGGCCTGGTCACCTCATGCAGCTTGCTGTTCAGTCATTTGGTCGTCCCTCACTAATTCCCCTGCCAGACTGATTGCCCCATGCAGCCTGCTTGTTCAGTTGTTTGGGCAGTTGTAGGTGATCAGGCCATCAGGGGAGGGCAGTTGTGGGTGATTAGGCCACAGGAGAGGGGAGTTGGGGGCAATCAGGCCAGCAGGAGAGGGCAGTTCTACCATTCAGCAGAGATGAAGAGCAAGGACCTCCCAAAATGATCTAGTCCCTTCTATGACATAAGAAATACCTCCCATCTCTCAAAATAAACTGAACTCAAATAAACTAAGTCTAGTTTATTTTCTCCTTAATTTCCCTTTCCCTGGTAGACGTTACTACAAAAATATTGCTAAAAGAGATGTCTGAGATTTGGATGGTTATGATTTTTCATAGGATTTTCATGTTTTCCCAAATTACATTTAAGTCTTTTGTTCATTTTGAGTTTATTCTTATGTATAGTATAAATCGATGGTCTAGTTTCATTTTTTTGCATGTATCTGTCCAATTTCCCCAGTACATTTATCTTATTTATTTATATTTTAATACACTTTTTATTTATTTAAGAGAGGAAGGGATATGGAGAGAGAGCTAGCAACATCAATGATGAAAGAGAATCATTGGCTACCTCCTGCATGCCCCCTACTGGGCATCCAGCCTACAACTTGGGCATTTACCATACACTAGAATCAAACCCAGGATCCTTAAATCCACAGGCCAGTGCTCTATCCACTGAGCCAAACCTGATAGGGCTTCAGTACCATTTATTGAAGAGACTATCTTGACTCCATTGTATGTTCTTTCCTCCTTTGTCAAATATTAATTGTGCATAATGGCATGGGTCAATTTCTGGAGTCTCTCTTCTGTTCCATTGATCTACTGGCCTTTTCTTGTGCTAATATCAGGCTGTTTTGATTATAGTGCCTTTGTAGTATTACTTGCTATATGGTATTGTGATACCTTCAACTTTGTTCTTCTTTCTCAAGATTGCTGCAACTATTCTAGTTCTTTTTTTGTTCCATATAAATTTTTGGAGTATTTGTTCTAGATCCATGAAATATGCCATTGGTCTTTTAATAGAAATTGCATTGAATCTATAGACTGTTTTGGGTAGTATGGAAATTTTAATGATGTAAATTCTACCAATCTATGAACATGGTATATTCTTCCACTTTTTTATATCTTCCTCTATCTCTCTTTTTCAATATTCTGTAGTTTTCTGAGTACAAGTTTTTACTTCTTTGGCTAAGTTTATTCCTAAGTATCTTAATATTCATGCTGTAATGATAAATGGGATTGGTTTTGTCACTGTTTCTCTTTCTGAGAGGTCATTATTTGTGTATAAAACTGCCATTGATTTCTGGGGGTTAAATTTGTATTTTGCTGCCTTAGAAAATTAATTTATTAAATCTAAGTTTTCTGGTGGATCTTTAGGGCTTTCTATATACAATATCATGTACAATTCACATCATTTGTGAATAATGACAGTTTTACTTATTTTCTAATTCGGATGCCTAATATGTTTATCTTCTTGTCTGATCGCTGTGGCTAGACTTCCAATACTAACCTATTTAATAAAAGCCTACCTATGCAAATTGATCATACCTCCAATCAAGCCATACCCACAAGCCATGCCCAAAGCCAATCAGAAGCAAATACACCCAACCAAGATGGATGCAGCCATTGAGAGCAGGAGGGAGGCTTGGGTTTCCCTGGCAATGAAGGAAACCAAGCTTTCTGCCTGCACTTGCTGGCCTAGGCCTCCACTCAATGCTACTAATTTTCAGTTATAGAAGATACATAATCCCAACAGAAATGGCTGCAGCCACAGAGCTGGAGAGAGCAGAGGCTAGGGTTGCCTGGGCGATGGAGGAAGCCAAGCTTCTGTATCCCTGGCCAGCCTAGGTCTCCACTCTAGGCTACAAAGTTTCAATTATAGAATTAAAATGAACCCAAACAGAAATGGCTGTCGCCACTGAGCGAGCAGAAGGCTTGGCTGTGCTGCAGGCTACAAAGTTTTAATTGTGGAACATAAATTAATCCTAGATCCCAGGGCATCCACTCGGGTCACTGGGGGACATGGCCAGCCTGAAACCACCATAAGCCCCTTGCCCAGGCCGCCTCACACCCCAAGGGAACCCCCACCCTGATCCAGGACACTCTTCAGGGCAAACCAGCTGGCCAGCACCCATGCACCAGGCCTCTATCCTATCTACTTGCAGATTGAACGTCACTCCAACACACAAGTGGGCTGACCCATGTGGACGAAGATCCTGCCTCCATGTGGACACAAGATGGCCACCACAAGATGGCCAAAAGGGGAGGACTGTTGGGAGGTTCAAGGCCCTGCAAGGGAGGGCAGTTGTGAGCAATCAGGCCAGTAGGGCTATTGGGAGGGACCAGGCCTGCAAGGGAGGGCAGTTGAGGGCATCAAGCCTGTAGGGGAGGGCAGTTAGGGGTGACCAGGCCAGCAGAGGAGAGAAGTTGGGGGCAAACAGGCTGGCAGGGGAGCAGTTAGACATCAATTAGGCTGGCAGGGTAGAGTTAGAGGGTGATCAGGCTGGCAGGAAGAAGCAGTTAGGGGTAGTCAGCGAGGCAGGCAGGTGAGCAGTTTGGAGCCAGCAGTCCTGGATTGTGAGAAGGATGTCTGACTGCCCATTAAGGCTTGATCCCGGTAGGATCGGGCCTAAACGGGCATTCGGACATCCTTCGAGGGGTCCCAGATTGGAGAGGGTGCAGGCTGGGCTAAGGGACATCTCCCGCCCTTCGTGCATGAATTTTGTGCACTGGGCCTCTAGTATAATATAATATGCTAAATGTCCAATCATCCATTCAACCAATCAAAGCATAATATGCTAATGATATTATTAGGCTGCTCACCTGCTCACTATGATATGTACTGACCACCAATGGGAAGATGCTCTGACCAATAGGATAGCTTGCTGTTGGGCCCAGCAAATTGAGACTGAATGAGATGGGCCAGACATGCCCTTGAGCCCTCTCTGGCTGGCCAACCTCTTATGTCCCTTCCCAGCCCTGATTGTGCACCATTGGGGTCCCTCAGCCTGACCTGAACCCTCTTGCAATTCAAGACCCCTGGAGGGATGTTGGAGAGTTGGTTTTGACCTGATCCCATAGTCCAGGCCAAAGGACCCCACTAGTGCATAGATTTGTGCACTGGGCCCCTAATGTTAAATAAGAATGATGAAAGTGGATAACCCTGTGTTGTTCCTATTTTTTTTAAGAAAATGAATTTACTCTTTTTGACCCATCTCTTTCTCTTACCCACTCTGCCTTTTCCACATTGGCCACATCACCATCTCTCAAGCACAGCTAGCCTTCTCCCAGTTTAGTTTTTTGTACTGGCTCCTCCCTCTCATCTGGAATGCTCTTCAGCCGTAATCTATCTCCTTTTATCATCTCCTGTAGGTTCTTTGTTAAAATATCACCCTTATAGTCAGATCTTTTCTTAACATCTTATTTAAAATGGCAACCACACCTCACACCTCTCCTTAATTTCCTTCCCTGCTTAATTTTTTCCATAGCATGTAGCAGTATCTCATGCACTATAAATTGTGTTCATTTATGTACAATATTGTTGTCTGTATTCCCCATGAAGAAAGAACTTTTGTTGTTAATTTTTAACCTGGAATAATTTTTGGCACATAGGCACTGAATAAAGAGTAGTTAAATAGAACCAGGATTTGAAAGTATTACAAAAAAATAAGAATGTAACCTGATAAATACTGCCAAAAGATTATTTAAGATGCTGTTACCTTATCTGGCAAAAAAGTGTTCATTGATGACCTTTCACTGAGCCATTTTATTGAGTGGTAAAGATGGAATCCCAAATGGAACCCATTGATGAGAAAACAAAGTAAAGTAGGTAATGATCTGAATTTACCAAACACTTTGTGTAGTTTTAAAAGACAAAAGAGAATGAAGTGGTAGCTTCATAATATGCATGCTTTCTTTGAGGAAGAGAATTATGCAAAAGAGCATATAATGGCAGAAGCAAAATTCTTAATTAGGTAAACGAAGATGGGATCCCAAGGACAATCTTTTATAACTGGAGAGAGCATCTATTTGGTTATAGTTAAGCCTTTCCATGTGAAAGTTACTGTAATTGTGTGTGTGTGTGTGTGTGTGTGTGTGTGTGTGTGTGTAATATGCATTTTTGGGCATTCATCTTACCAAATATTTTGAAGGGCAGAAATCATTTATAGTAACTTAATGTAGATAAATTTTAGGGTGAGACATTTCAACTCTTGTCAATATCATTTATTCTAGGTATATTACCGACAGGTTAATTAACTTCTCTAAGCCTTAGTTTTCTTATTGTAGCATGGAGATGATAGTATTTACCTCATGGAATTATAGTGAAATGGATATGTGTATCAAATTTATAGCAGTGCCCTCTGTATAGAAGATTCTCAATAAATGATAGTTGCAATTATTGTTATATATTTTATTTTTTAATGTCCCCTAAATTTACTCTTCTAAAAAATGGAGATAATATATATTTTATGAGTTTTTAAGTGAGGATTAAATCATTGTTTTTTAAATGGTGATGTAAATACAAAGGTAAAAATATCAACACCAAATCCCAGGTAGATTTATTTTATTAAAACAAAAACAATAATAAAAAACTGTGTCATGTGCAAGGAACTACTTTGAGTCTCACTCTCCTAGTCTCAGAGAAAAAATGATTTCAATCCATATTAGAAGGTTCAAAAGTTATCTATACTAATAAAAGCTTAGGTGGCCCTCGCACACCATGTCATCACAAGATGGCTACCACAAGATATCTGCCACAAGATGGCCACCACAAGATGGTCATGTGAACAGCAGAGGCAGGGCCCAGCAGCTGCACTGTGAGGTGGGGTGGGGGTCCTACGGCTCCACGTGGCATGGAGGAGGCCAGTCCTGGTGTCTCTACCACCTCATGGGGAGGAGGAAGGTGCAGAGGAGGAGGAGGGTCACTGAAGGGGAGGGCAGTTGTGGGCAATCAGGCCAGCAGGGGAGGGCAGTTAGGGGTGATTGGGCCAGCAGGGAAGCAGTTAGACAGGGGAGCAGTTAGGAGGCAATCAGGCTGGCAAGCAGGCGAGAGGTTAGGAGCCAGTGGTTCCAGATTATGAGATGGGTGTCCAATCTCCAGTTTAGGCCCAATCCTGGGACCAGGCCTAAACCGGCAGTCAGACATGTCCCGAGGGGTCCCAAATTGAAGAGGGTGGAGGCAGGCCTGAGTGCCAACCCCTTCCCTCCCGACCCTGTGAAACTATGAAAAACAAATGCAGAATTTAATTATAGGGACTGAAATATTTTAAAGTTTCATTAAGGTCATCAGAGCTAATATTTCAGTGTTTCCCTAACATTATATTATTAAGGTGCATCTTTTAGCTCTTAATAGGCAATTACTTAATCCCCACTATTTAAATAGTTTTGTTCTTATGTATCTTCAGAGAAAGTATGTTCTAAACATACTTCAAAAACAAAAGTAACAAGAAAGTACCAATAGCTAATTAAAAATATGGAAAGTGCTTTAATGTTTATAATTTGAAATATATCATTCTATGTACTCTTACACCTGCAATCCTTACAGAAACCTTTGCTTAAAAATTGGTAAAATTCTGAAGATCTTGATGTATATCTTTGTGGTTCTGCTCTCTCATTTGCTTATATCTTTCTCAAATAGGTGCCTCCTAGGTTTCAACTTTATATATCAGTTAAACAGTTCCATTTACTAAAGTTTAGTTCCAATATACTGATTTGGAGTCCTTGGAAAGAAAAACATTGATATAATCCTTATTGTTATGGAGCTTAAAATTTTATTGGGGGGGGGCATCAAATCTTACATATAAAATTGAACATACAAAATATTAGTGGCAATGCAAGTTGCAAATTATTATATTGGTAACCAAAACAAAATATACACATGCATTGATGAAATTGGCATAAGGACAATTCTGTACATAGTCAACATCTATATGCTTATAATACTCAAATTCATATCTATAGCCTGCAGTTGACCAATTTATCCCAGTTTACCAGAACTTCTCTGACATCAGCATTGAAAATCAGCCAGAAAACCTATAGTTCAGGTAAACAGAAAGATTTGTCAGCCTCATAGATGTTGTATCTTCTGAAATTCAACTGGTCGTCTCCACTTTACAGACCACAGATGTCTTACTCTCAAGAAGACCCAAAACAAATTTATCTTTACTTTATATAAAAGTGCTCTTCTACTTATGTTACCACCTCAGTAACTTCTACCACAATCTACCTGATGATTATGCCAGACACCAGGTATTTATTCTCAACATCTTTTTTCCTTCTCTTCCCAAATTGCACCCTGGTCTCTACATTGACAACAAGGTTCTCGTTCTTGATCCATTTATTCTGTTTCTATGGGGAACTCAAAGCAGTTATTTTCTAAATCATTAGTTTCATCATTTCCCTTTAATGATAAGCACTTTGAGTTTCCCCTTTGCTAATCAAATGAAATCCACACTCTTTAACATGTGGCATATTATATTTCCTTGCTTGTTTGCTCACAAAGTTGTTTGGAACTGGAACATTTTAAATCAGTCAAAAATCAAACAACCACAATGTATTTCAATGTACTTACAATGAGCCTAAATGATTCTAAGGTTAATTCCTTCAGAGGAGCTTCTCTCTAAAATGATTATATAAACACTAGAAACCTGATGAACAAAATATGTGCAAGAGTAGGCCCTCATAGCTGCATTGGCTGCTTTGACCAACAGCTGCAGGCCTGGCTTCATCTGGAAGGATGTCCTTAAGAACATCTGGTCTAATTAGCATATTATACTTTTATTATTATAGATGGCAATGCATAATACAATAAGAATTTAGCCCTAATCGGTTTGACTCAGTGGATAGAGTGTTGGCCTGTGAACTGAAAGAGTCCCAGGTTCTATTCCGGTCAAGGGCATGTACCTTGGTTGTGGGCACATCCCCCGTCAGAGGTGTGCAGGAGGCAGCTAATTGATATTTCTCTCTCATTGATGTTTCTAGCTCTCTATCCCTTTCTATTTCTCTCTGAAAAAAAAATCAATAAAATATAATTTAAAAAAAGAACTTAGACATTTTTTAAAAATTTTATTTTAATCTTTAAGGTATTAGAAATAGGAGTACATATATCTCTTTTTTCCCCATTGACCTTCCCCCAGCCTCCCCTAACTCATGACACATGCCCTTATCCATTCTGACAAGTCTGAGATGGTACCACATTGTTGTTTGGATTTGCATCTCTTGGATAATTAGTGACTTTGAACATGTTTTCAGATGTCTCTTGGCCTTCTTTCTGTCTTCTTTCGAAAACTATCTATTTAGGTCAGTGGCTCATTTTTTATTAGATCATTTATCTTCCTTTTGTTATATTGTATGAGTTCCTTTTAAATGTTCGAGATTGAAACTTTATTGGTGATAAGATTGGGAAATGCGTTCTCTCATACAGTGGGCTTTCTTGTTGTTTTGTTGATGGTTTCTTTTGCTGTGCAAAAGCTTATTTTGATGTACTCCCATTTGTTTATTTTCTCTTTAGTTTGCATTGCCCTAAGAGTGGTATTGGTGAAGAAATTGCTTTGGCATATGTCTGAGATTTCACTGCCTGTGGATTTCTCTAGTATTTTTATGGTTTCCTGTCTTATTTTTAAGGCTTTTCTCAATTATGAGTTTATTTTTGTGTATGGTGTAAGTTGGCGATCTAGTTTCATTTTTCTGCATGTATCTGTCAAATTTTCCCAATAAAATTTATTAAAGAGACTTTCTTGACACAATTGTATGTTCATGCTTCCTTTGTCAAATAGTAATTGAGGACAGTGGTTTGGATTGATTTCTGGGTTCTCTATTCTATTCCATTGCTCAATATGTCTGTTCTTGTACCAGTACCAGGCTATTTGGAGAACAGTGGCTTTGTAATATAGCTTGATATCTGGTATTGAGTTCCCATCTACTTGTTCTTCTTTCTCAGGAATGCTGCAGTTATTTGAGGTCTTTTTTTTATTCCAGATGAATTTTTGGAGAGTTCTTGCTAGGTATTAAAATATGCCATTGGTATTTTAATGGGCAGTGTATTGAATCTATAGATTGCTTTGAGCAGTATGGACATTTTAATTGATTCTACCAATCTTTGAGCATGGTATGTTCTTCCTTCTATTTATGTCTTCCTCTATCTCCTTTTTCAGGCTCCTGCAGTTTTCTGCATATAGGTCTTTTACCTCCTTAGTTAAGTTTATTCATTGATATCTTAATTTTTTTGGAGTGATGGTAAATGGGATTGCTCTTTAAAAAAAATACACTTATTGATTTTTTACAGAGAGGAAGGGAGAGGCATAGAAAGTCAGAAACATCAATGAGAGAGAAACATCAATCAGCTGCCACTTGCACACCCCCTACTGGGGATGTGCTGGTAACCAAGGTACGTGCCCTTGACTGGAATCAAACCTGGGACCTTTTAGTCCGCAAGCCAACACTCTATCCACTGAGCCAAACTGTTTTGGCTGGAATTGCTCTTTGATCTGTCTTTCTGTAATTCACTATTGGAGTATATAAATGCCATAGATTTCTTGGCATTAATTTTGTACCCTGTTAAAATTGCAGAATTCATTGAGTAACTCTAATAGTTTTTTATGTACAGTATCATGTCATCTACAAATAAGGACAATTTTATTTTTTCTTTTCCAATTTGGATGCCTTTTGTTTCTTCTTCTTGTCTAATAACAATGGCTAATTACTTCCAGTAAGATGTCAAACAGGAGTGGTGAGAGTGGGCATCTCTGTCTTCTTCTTGTTATTAGGGGAAATGAGTTTAGTTTTTGCCCATTGAGTATGACGTTGGCTGTGGGTTTGTCATATATGGCTTTTATTGTGTTGGGGTATGATCCTTCTATTCCCATCTTGCTGAGAGTTTATATCAAGAAAGGGTGTTTGATTTTGTCAAATGCTTTTTCTGCATCAATTGATATGACTATATTATTTTTTTCTTTCAATTTGTTTATATGATGTATCACACTTTTTGCAGATATTGTACCATTCTTGCATTCCTGGGATAAATCCTACTTGGTGATGGTGTATGATCTTTCTGATGTATTGCTGGATCATATTTGATAGAATTTTGTTGAGGAATTTAGCATCTATGTTCATCAAGGATATTGGCCTATAATTCTTTTTCATTGTGTTGTCTTTATAAGGTTTTGGGATTAAGGTGATGCTGGCTTCAAAGAATGAGCTAGAAGTGTGCCTTCCTTTTGAATTTTTTGGAATAGTTTGAGGAGGATGGGTTTTAGTTTTTTCCTTTAGTTTTCTTTTGTTTGGTAAAACTCCCCTGTGAAGTCGTCTTGCCCCGGGATTTTGTTTAATGGAAGCTTTTTGATGAATGCTTCAATTTCTTCCTTAGTTATTGGCCTATTGAGATGTTTAGAATCTCCCTGATTGAGTTTTGGAAGGTTATATTTTTCTAAGAATATGTCCGTTTTCTCCACATTGTCCAGTTTGTTGATATTGAGTTATTCATAGTATTTTTTAACAATCCTTTGTATTTATGTGGGGTCTGTTGTTACTTTGCTTATTTCATAATTAATTTTGTTTACTTGGGATTTCTATTTGCTTCTTGGTGAGCCTGGCTTGAGGTTCATCAATCTTGTTTATCTTTTAAAAGGACCAGTTCTTGATTTTGTTGATTTTTTTTTGGTCTCTATGCCATTTATCTTTACTCTGGTATTTATTATATCCTTCCCTCTGCTTACAATGGGATTTTCTTGTCGCTCTCTTTCTAACTCATTGAATTATAGGGTTAGGTTATTTATTACTTTTTTTTTTTTTTTTTTGCAGTAGGCTTGTAGATCTATGGACTTCCCTCTCAAGACTGCTTTCATTGTGTCCCAAAGATTTTGAATTCTTGTGTTTTCATTGCATTTGTTTCCATTATTTTTTTATTACTTCTTTTATCTCTCTGGTAACCCAGTCATTGTTTAATAGCATGCTATTTAGTCTCCAGGTGTTTGAATTTTTTTATTGTTTTTTTGTATTTGATTTCCAACCTTATGTCACTGTGATCTTTGAAGATGCTTGATATGATTTATATCTTCTTGAATTTGAAGAGACTTCACCTGTGACCCAATATGTGGTCTTTCTTTAAAAATGATCCATGTTCACTTGAGAAGAACGTCTATTCTGTGGTTTTGGGGTGAAATGATCTGAATATGTCAATTAATTCCATCTGGTCTAGTTAGTCATTGAGGATTGCTGTTTCTTTGCTGATTTTTTGTTTACAGGATTTGTCCAATGTTGATAGCGGCGTATTATAGTCCCCTGCTATGATTGTGTTGCTGTCAATAGCTCCCTTGATATCCTACAAAAGTTTTTTATGTATATGGGTCCTCTTGTATTGGGTGCATATATGTTTACCAGAGTTATTTCTTCTTGTTAGATTGCTCTCTTTAGTTTGATGAAGTGACCTTCCTTATACCTTTTTATGTCCTTCATTTTGAGGTCTAATTTGTCAAATATAAGTATTGCTACCCCAGCATTTTTCATTTCCATTCACCTGAAAAGCCTTTTTCTATTGCTTCACCATCAGTCTGTGTGCTTCTTTTTTTCTGAGGTGGGTTTCCTGTAGACAGAAGATATATGGGTCATTTTTTCTTATTCACTCAATTACCCTATATCTTTTGATAGGGGTATTTAATCCATTTACATTTAAAGTTATTATTGATAAGTACTTGTTTGTTGCCATTTTTATTCTTTATGCCTGTGTTCCATCTTCACTTCCTATTTCTTTTCTTTTCACAGCAGACACTTTGGCATTTCTTTCCTTGTTGATTTGGTGGTAATAAACTCCCTTAGTCCTTTTTTGTCTGTGAAGCTCCTCATTACACCCTCAATTTTGATTGAAAGCCTTACTGGGTATAATATTATTGGATTTAAACACTTTCTTTGCATGACTTTGTATATTTCATTCCATTCACTTCTGGTCTGATGAGTTTCTGTTGAGCAATCACTTGCTAGTCTGATGAGGGATCCTTTGTAGGTAACTTTCTGTCTCTCTTTGGACACATTTAAGTTTTTAACTTTGTCATTGGTGTTAGCCAATTTAATTATAATGTGCCTTGGCATTGGTCCTTTGGGGAACATTTTGTTTGGGATTCTGTGAGCTTCTTGAATTTGTGTGAAATTTTTCTTCCCTATATCAGGGAAGTTTTCGGTCATTATTTCTTCAAACAGGTTTTCTATTCCTTGCTCAGATTCCTCTCCTTCTAATACCTTTATTATGCGTATGTCATTTCATTTTGTGTTGTCCCAAAGTTCTTTTAGACTCTCCTCCTGTTTTTTAAGTTGTAGCTGTTTTTTTTTTTCCTAGATTCTGCTCTTCTTGGATATTTGTCCAGGGTGAGACAAGGTGGTGGCCAAATACATGGGTGGGTCCTGTGCCTTCTCCCAGAGCACACAGAAAAAATAGCTGAATCTAATAACATCCACCTGGAATTGGTGAATTAAACAAGCTCTTCTGGTGACAAAATCCATTGATTGAAAGGTCAGAGATCGCCTGGAGAGAGGTGGAACCAGGAATCTGGGCTAGAGAGAGAAACACGCACAGTGGGAACTAGAGTCTCAGAGGGAGACTGATGCCTCAAAACTGTGGCATTTGGGGTCAGCGTAGCCCTTAAATGTGAAAGAGGGTCCAAAGGGCTGCTCACACTGGGAGACTCTATATCTAAGCCCACAGCCATGAAGACTGTGCCCAGAAATCAGCCTGAAGTTCTATACCAGCTCCTCAGTAGCAGGGGGAAATAGAGGAGAAGTAGTGTTGTTGTTTGCCTTTATAACTTTCTTGCTTTTACTAGCTAAACCCAGTGAACAGGATCTTTCAATTAAAAACACTCACTGAAACTCCAGGGGAAAGTGGCATTTATGGAAATAGGGGAGCAGAATAGGGAGAAATGAGCAGGAAACCAGCTCTGGGACAGTCTGTTCTTCCAACCCTGAACATACTTATTCCTCCTCAAAACCAGGCTCCTCCGAGCAGTGCAGCTTCACCCAGTCTTCACCCAGCAAAGAGAACAAGATTATAAATACCCCCAGGGAGCCCTTAGGGACTGGGTTGAAGGGTCACTTGGTCCTGGAAAGTAATACAGAAACAATGTCATCCAGAGGCTGTGTCAGAAATAGACACTTATTTAAATACAACTGAAAGGAGGCAGAAAAAGAAAGAGGGCAGAAGGATCCTGCCTGCTTGAAACCAAGATCGTGGCTTATGACACAGAGGAGCAGTGGATTTATGGGAACTTGAACACTGTGCAGCTACCTGGAAGGAAACTGAAATGTGCCACACAGAACAGTAGAGAGGGGTCTTAAACCAGCCCTCAAGGGTCATTGAAGCTCTGCTGAAGCAAATAAACTTTACTATTTAACTTTTTTATTTTTTATTATTTACTTAAGAAACTAAATTTTTCTCACTTTATTTTATTTTTTCTTATATTTTTATTTATAATTATTAGTATTATTTTATCATTTTAAAGTTTCATTTTATTTTTTTGAATTAGTGATATACATTTTATTTTTATTTATTACCATTATTTTACTCTATCTCAATTTTTTCTTTATGCCAACACTTTCACACTTTTCCCCATTTTTCATCCTATTTTCCTTCCCCTGTTCCTGCTTTAGTTTTTCTCTATCCATTCTTTTTACTTCCTGTTAAAATTTGATTTTACTCATATATCTAATCTCCTCTTCCCTCTCCAAGTTCATCCAAATTTCTCTTTTCTCTTTCTTCACTAGCCATTTTTTTCTTACTTTCTTTGTTGTTGTTGTTATTTGTTAGTTTGTTTTTTCTGATTTTTTGTGCTTCTGTTCTTCCTTTACTCACTTGTTCTTTTTTACTAATAGCTTAATAGTTTCAATCACTAACTCAGACCTATCTGCTCTCTATTCCATTTTTCCAAAAATAGATAAATACATACATAGATACATAGATAGATCAAAGAAAGGTATATATATATATATATATATATATATATATATATATTTCATTATCTTCTACTCTTTTTTTAGAATTTTACTTTTTAGTTTTCTTTTTATGCACACATTCTCTTTCAAACTCCTCTATACTAAATTGTGTCCATTTCCCCACTCATTCAATTCCTTTACCTTACCATCTGGAAATAAGTTCTGCAACTTTGGTTTCAAGTTTATTAGTTATTTTCTGGGTGTTTGTTGTTTGCAGTTTTTGCATCAGTTGTTGGTTTTTTGGAGTTTTCTCCCCATACACATATATTTTCCCACTTCTTTTTCTTTTCTCTCTTACATTTTTTCTTTTTGTCAATATCATTTTTGAACTCTTTTCTCTCTCCTAATTCTCATTCCTCTGGTGGTCACCTTTATTTGGGATTATTGGTATCATGAATATATTCGTGTTTTGGTGCCCTCTGTGTTGTATCTTGTTGAGTTGCACTTTGAGCCTTTGAGTCAACATGGTAGAGAGTGAGCCACATAACCAGACACCCTTAGAAGAGAGGTAATGGGGAGACAAAGAAACAGCCACCATACAAAAGAAAAGGAGAAATCATGGGAAAAGGAAGTAAACAAAATGGAGGCAAACAATATGTCAGAGAAAGAATTCAGAGCAATAGTCATAAGGATGCTGAAAAGGATGGAAGACTAATTCAATAACATTTGTAAGACCAAGAATAATGAAGAATGACATAGCTGCAATAAAGAACAGCAGTAGAAGACATCAACAGTAGACTAGAAGAAGCTGAGGACTGCATCAGTGATCTGAAAGACCAGGTAGGAAAAAATACCTAAGCAAAGCAGCAAGTGGAAAAAATAATTAAAAAATTGGAGAGCTTAAGGGAACTTTGGGACAACATGAAATGAGACAACATCCTCATAATAGGGTTACCAGAAAGAGAGGAAACTGAGCAAGGAATAGAAAACCTGTTTGAAGAAATTATGATAGAAAAATCTCCTGATAGAGGGAAGAAAAAACTGATACAAATCCAAGAAGCTCACAGAATCCCAAATAAGATGAACTCAGAAAGACTGACAATAAGGCACATTGTAATTAAATTGGCAAACACCAAAGACAAAGTAAGAATCTTAAAGGCTGCCAGAGAGAGACAAAAAGTTACCTACAAATGATCTCCCATCTGACTATGAACCGATTTCTCAACAGAAACACATTAAGCCATAGGAAATGGGATTAAATATACAAAATCATTCAAAGGAAGGGTCTGAATCCAAGAATACTATACCCAGCAAGGCTATCATTAAAAAGTGAAGGTGAAATTAGGAGCTTCACAAATAAAAAAGGACTAAGGAAGTTTTTTTTTACCACCAAACCAGCAAGGCAAGAAGTGCTAAATGGTCTGCTACAAAAAGAAGAAATAGGAAGGGAAGAAGGGACACAGGCATCTACACTAAAAAGGAGTAAGATGCAAACTGACCATAACTTTGCATCACCCACCAGCCAATCAGGAGTGTGTATGCAAATTAAAGATGGCAGGTTAATTTGCATATGCTGGTGCCAAGCTGCCCCCCTTGGGGGGATGCTTGCATTGTCACAGGTGTTCCACCCCCTCCCAGATGCTTGAGGCCTCTGGGCAGTGTGCGAAGGCAGAGAGGCAGTTCTGGCCACAGCGAAGGTGGTGCTGGCTGCCAGGGTAAAGAAGGCATATTCTTGCTTGAATCTTTGTGCATTGGGCCTCTAGTAAAAAATAAAAATGGTGACAAACAAGTACCTATCAAAAATAACTTTAAATGTAAATGGATTAAATGCCCTAATCAAAAGACACAGGGTAGCTGAGTGGATAAGAAAACATGACCTATATTTCTGCTGTTTACAGAAAACCCCCTCAGAACAAAGGATTCTCACAGACTTATGATGAATGGATAGAAAAAGTTTTATAGGCAAATGGAAATGAAAAAATCTGGGATAGCATATTTATATGTGACAAATTAGACCTCAAAGTGAAGGCCATAACAAGAGGTAAGGAAGGTCACTTCATAATACTAAAGGAGTAATTCAACAAGAATATATAACTGTGGTAAACATATAAGCACCCAATATAAGAGCACCCAGATACATTAAAAATAAAACAAACTTCTAGGGGATATCAAGGGAGAGATTGACAGCAATACAGCCATAGTAGGGGACTTTAATACCCCCCTAACACCACTGGAAAAATCCTCTAAAAAAATCAGAAATCCTAAAAGACTCACTATAGCAAATGGAAGTAATTGACATCTTCAGAACATTCCACTCAAACCCACAGAATATACCTTCTTCTCTGGTACACATGGGTAATTTTCAAAGATAGACCACATATGGGGGCCAAGGCAAAGTCTCTTTAAATACAAGAAGATAGAAATCATATCAAGCATCTTCTCAGATCACAATGGCATAAAACTAGAAATCAACTATAATAAAAAAATCAAACACTTAGAGGCTAAATAGCATGATTTTAAATGATGATTGGGTTACCAGAGAGATAAAAAAACATCATGGCAACAAATGACAATGAAACCACAACAATCCAAAATCTATGGGACACAGCAAAAGCAGTCTTGAGAGGGAAGTTCATAGCTCTGCAGGCCTATCTCAAAAAAAAAAAACACAACAAAATGATGGAAATAAATAATCTAACCCTATAACTTAAAGAGTGAGAAAGAGAACAACAAGAAATTCCCAGCATAAGCAAAAGGAAGGGAATAATAAACATTAGAATGGAGACAAATGACACAGAAACAGAAAAAAACAAAAGATTAACAAAATCAAGAGCTGATTCTTTGAAAGGATAAACAAGATTGATGAACCTTTAGCCAGGTTCACCAAGAAGCAAAGAGAGGAGACCCAAATTTAAAAAAAATCAGGAATAAAAGAGGCAAAGTAACAACTAATCCCACAGAAATTAAAACAATTATGAAAAAATAGTATGAACAGCTCTATTCCAACATATTCTTAGAAATGGACATATTCTTATAAAATATAAGCTCCCAAAACTTAATCAAGAAGAATAAAAACACCTGAATAGACTGATAATTATCAAAGAAATTGAAGCAATGGTCAAAAAATCTTCCAGCAAACAAAAGCCCTGGTCCAGACAGCTTTACAGGGGAGTTTTTCCAAGAATTCAAAGAAGAACTAAAACCTATACTCCTTAGACTATTTCAAAAATTTCAAGAGGAATGAATGCTTTCAAGCTCTTTCTATAAAGCCAGGATTACCCTAATTCCAAAACCATATAAAGAGACCACTAAAAAAGAAAACTACAGGCCAATATCCTTGATGAACATAGATGCTAAAATCCTCAACAGAATTCAAACAAATTGGATTCAGCAATAAATTAGAAAGATCATACATCATGATAAAGTGGGATTTATTCCGGAGATGTAAGGATGGTACAATATTTGCAAATCAATAAATGTAATACATAACATAAACAAACTGAGAGACAAAAATTACATAATCATACCGATTGATGCAGAAAAAACATTTGACAAAAATCCAACACACTTTCTTGATAAAAACTCTCAGCAAAGTGGGACTAAATGGATCATACCTCAACATAATAAAAACCTTATACAACAAACCTACAACCAACATCATACTCAGTGGGCAAAAACTAAACTCATTTCCCCTAAGAACACGGACAAGACAGGGATGTCCATTTTTACCACTCCTGTTCCATATAGTACTGAAAGTGCTAGCCATAGCGATCAGACAAAAAGAAGTAAAAGGCATTTAAATTGGAAAAGAAGAAGTAAATTTGTCCTTATTGGCAGATGACATGATAGTATACATAAGAAACCCCAAAGACTCAACCAAAAAACTACTGGACCTAATGAGTGAATTTGGCAAAGTAGCAGAATACAAAATTAATACCCAGAAATCTATGGCCTTTTTTACACTAATAGTGAACTCACAGAAAGAGAAGCGAAAAACAATCCCATTTACCATTGGACCAAAAAAAATTAAGATATCTAGGAATAAATTTAACTAAGGATGTAAAATACATGTGCTAGGAAAAATATAGGACATTGGAAAAAAGAGTAGAAAAAGATATGAACAAATGGAAAAATATACCCTGTTCATGGATTGGTCAACATCATTAAAATGTCTATACTACCCAAATCAATCTATAAATTCAATGCAATCCCCATTAAAATACCAACGGCATATTTCAAAGACCTAGAACAAACTCTCCAAAAATTAATCAGGAACAAAACAAAACCTGAATAGCTACAGCAATCTTGAGAAAGAAGAACAATGTAGGAGGGATCACAATACCAGATATCAGGCTATAATATAAAGCCACTGTTCTCTAAACTGCCTGGTACTGGCATCAGAACAGACATATAGACCAGTGGAACAGAACAGAGAACCCAGAAATCAACATAAACCAGTACGTTCAATTAATATTGTAAGAAGTAGGCAAGAGCATACAATGGAGACAAGACAGTTTCTTCAATAGATGGTGTTGGGAAAACTGGACAGATACTTGCAAAAAAATTAAACTAGACAAAAAATTTACACCATACCCAAATATAAACTCAAAATGGATAAATAACTTAAATGTAAGATGGGAAACCATAAAAATCTTAGCAGAAGCTATAGGAAGCAAAATAGCAGACATTTCTTGTAGCAATATCTTTACGGGCTCAGCTCCTAGGGCAATGGAAACTAAAGAGAAAAGAAACAAATGGCACTACAACAAAATAAAAACTTCTGCACAGTAAAAGAAACCATCAACAAAACAAAAAATTTCACTGCATGGGAGAACTTATTTGGCAATGTTATCTCTGATAAGGGTTTAATCTCCAACATTTACAGGGAACTCATACTACTTAACAAACAGAAGATAAACAATCCAATTAAAAAATGGGCAAAGGACCTAAATAGGCACTTTTCGAAAGAGGACATTCAGAAAGCTAAGAGACATATGAAAACATGCTCAAAGTCACTAATCATCCATTAGATGCAAATCAAAACAACAATGAAGTACCACCTTACACCTGTCAGAATGCCTATCATCAATAAATCAACAAAGGACAAGTGCTGGAGGATTCGGAGAAAAAAGAACCCTCTTGCACTGCTGGTGGGAATGCAGACTGGTGCAACCACTGTTAAAGACAGTATGGAGTTTCCTCAAAAAATGGAACTCCCATTTGACCCAGTAATTCCACTTCTAGGAATATATCCCAAGAAAACAGAAACACCAATCAGATAGGATATGTGCACCCCTATGTTCATAGCAGCACAATTTACCATAGGAAAGATTTGGAAACAGGCTAAATGCCCATCATCAGATGAATGGATTAGAACACTGTAGTACATCTACAAAATGGAATACTATTCTGCTATAAAAATAAGAATTTCTTACTAATTGCAACAGCATGGATGGAACTGGAGAGCATTATGCTAAGTGAAATAAGCCAGTCAATGAAAGAAAAATACCACATGATCTTACTCATTTATGGATAATAAATAACATTATAAACTGATGAACAAAAATAGATACAGAGGCAGTAAAGCATCAAACAGACTGTCAAACTACACCCAGAAGGCTGAGAAGGGTTGTGCGGGGGAGGTAAGAGATCAACGGAAGGTCTTATATGCATGCATATAAGCATAACCAATGGACGCAAGATACTCAGAGAAGGTCAATGGGGGGAAAAAGTAGACATATGTACTAATCTTAGTAATATTTTAAGCAATAAAATAAAATTTAAAAACTGAAAAAAAATTATTATAAAATAAAAGCCCTGACCAAAAAAAAAAAAAAAATGATTGCTGTTATTCCTTTACAGTTTAGCTTCATGAAAGGTTTAGATTCCTTGTGTTAACTATCATCCCTACACTTGCTTTATTCAATTTCACAGTGCATTTAAAAAAGGAGCTTTATTCAGCTTGGGATATTTATTGTGTATTTCATATTATTAAACACAGGACAGTCACCTTTCTCTGACTCTGGTTTGGATGATACACTCTCCTCCTACCTGATTTCTAAAAGAATTCAGATTCAAGGCATTCCCAATCATTTCCTGCCCCTAATTATTGATACAGAAATGGGCATTTTTCCTGAGCCAGTCCAGCAAGGTTCAATTAGAATATTATGGTTAAAATATCAGGACAGCCCTAACTGGTTTGGCTCAGTGGATAAAGTGTCCACCTGTAGACTGAAGAGTGCCAGGTTTGATTCCAGTCAAGGGCATGTACTTTGGTTGCGGGCACATCCTCAGTAGGGGGTTGCAGGAGGCAGCTCATCAATGTTTCTCTCTCATCGATGTTTCAAACTCTCTATACCTTTCCCTTCCTCTCTGCAAAAAAATCAATAAAATATATTTTTAAAAATAAATAAAATATTAGAACAGACAGATATTTTCTTATTTTGGAGTTGAAGCTGGTGAGAGTAGGCCTAAAACTGTTTCTTCCATAAAAAAAAAATCATTCCTTCAAGATATGAGTTTTTTGTTTTATGTTTTAAATATTTCTGCATTACAATTCTTAGCAGGCAACAATAAATCCAATGCAGAGGAAGATAGAGCCCAGTTAAGAAAAAAAAATGACTCCTAACAATATTATTTGAATTCCATCATCTCATAATCCCTGGAGTCTAAATATTTAAAATAAACAGTAAGTTTTCTTTTGACAACTAATTTCCATTTTACATTGAATATTTCTTTTGGCTTAAACTTCTTATTTTTATTTATTTGCTATTAAATTGATTGGGGTGACATTGGTCAACATGTACATATAGGTTTCATGTGTGGGTTTCTATTTTACAAGATCAGGCTTAAGCTTCTTAAAATTAGATTTATTGTAATTGTCCATGATATTTAGAATGATGCCTTCCTTCCTTCATTACAAAGTATCTCATTGGTACTGGACACCTTAGAATCAGCTGACAGAATGGAAGCCCTATTGCTCTCATGGTCAAAACTTACTTTAGTTTTGGTGTTGACACTTTCTAGCTAGACCAATGTATTGGATTGTGTGTTGTCAACTTATCATTACTACTCATTTAAGGATGGAAATTACCTTTCCCAGAGGTCCTTTTCCTGCATAGTTCTGAGTTAGAGTTGACCAAAAAAGAAATTGGAGTGAAGTTTGAAGGTAAAAGAGAAAAGAAACCATTGCTATTGGAAGACTATGGCAGGCAGATATTTAGGAGATAGGTACAAAGGTCACCAGTGGGCCCCAGCTTGTTATTGCTCTTCTCCAGCTCCAAGTTCAGCTATTCTTTCTCACTGCTGGCCCTAATAGCTTACCATGGCTCAAAGCCTACAATTACTTTCTTGCCTAAGCCATACTTTGTTTGGACTTTGTTATTAATTATATCCCTGATCTTTAATCCTTGCTTCCAGACCTGCACTTAAATAGCTCTCCCCAACTATGTAAAAGATCTAATTTCTATAGTAAATTCCTTATTCTCAAAATTCTTGTGCTGATTCTGTTTACTTAATGAAGCCTGGTAAATAAATCCAGTTACTTATTATCTTAAACCTAGATGCTTTGCCTGTAAGAAATGGGTTCCCTGCCCAACTCACATAGTGGTGAGAATCAAGTGATAATGAGCCAGATGTGGAAACTCTAAATGTATGGCATTTATTGCAACCTGCTTATTGGTCCTGGGAAGAGAGTGCCTTGGTTGCAGCATACAGGACTTTACTTACCACCTTTCTTTCTTATATAAACAAACCCTTAAAGGTGTTTTTTTTTAAAGCAGTTTCTAATCTCAAGTCAAGTGCAAGACTTAAAAGTAAAAAAAAAGAGAAGTATTTATAGTTGAAATTGTCTCTCAACAGTATGACTATTTCTTGATTCTTTAATTATTTTTCTGTATTTTAGTTTTATTTATGTTCTTATTCTTATTATTGAGAGTATTACAGATGCCCTGCTTCCTTCATTTTGCACTGCCCCCTCTACTCAGACCTTCACTGCACTATTGTTTGGGTTATTCATATATTCATATTAGTTTTTTTGGTTAATCTCCTCCTGTATGCCTCTTCCCTCTGAGATTTGTCAGTCTGTTCCATGCTTCCATGGCTCTAGATCTATTTAGTTTCTCAGTTTATCTTGTTCATTAGATTCCACATATAAGAGAGATCATTTGATACCTGTCTTTCTCTGACTGGCTTATTTTGCTTAGCATAATAATCTCCAGGTCCCTCCATGTTACCCTGTTTCCCAAAAGTAAGACATCCCCCGAAAATAAGACCTACTTATAGTTTTGCCTCTCGCTGTAATATAAGGCATCCCCCTGAAAATAAGACCTCCTTGATAATATTTTTATTCTTGAAACTGAAAAAGCCTGGGCCACACAAGCAGTTATAAGGAAGTGGGTCAATTTAATGCTGCCGCTTGTTATGCAAGGGAGACAAAGAGGTCTGCTAGTCTAGGATGCAGCCAGCACTCACCACCCTAAAGACATGAATAAATTTCTTCACAAAAAAAAAAATAGATCAAATAATGATTCCCGCAGGAATGATGGCCTATCTCCAGACTCTTCATATTGTACTAACAAGCCATTCAAGGACAATTTGCACATGGAAATTAATTACTACATTGGAAACCGAATGGAGAGAAATCAGCATGGAAACTTTGTGAAACCTAAACTGCAAGAAGTTGTGACTTGGATGAAGAATTCATAGGAGAAAATCACATACAGTTGCATTGCAAATGTACTATGAGCAAGCTACCTTGACAAGAAGTACTCATTTAAGGACAGTGCTATTGCTAAACAAGAGAGATTTGGTTCACTGATTCTGAAAGAAATGGAGTCACAAGAAATTCACCAAGAAATTCAGGGTTTGGATTGTTAAGATGATGTTCCAGAAGATGATGGCATGACTGTCATTGAATAAATCTTATTTTGTGTTCATACTGGTAAATATCAGTATCAGTAAATGTACCATAGATTGTGGAAATAATGGTAGTAACAAGAAATTCTTGATACTGTAGGATTCACAGTTTGTCTGGTTATGCTGGTTTGTGATGACAACTACTACCATACCGTATGGAGGTAATAAATTTCCTTTTTTTTTGTTCAACAATAAATGTGTACCGTATTCTTCTTCATGGAAAAAATAAGACATCCCCTGAAAATAAGACCTAGCACATCTTTGGGAGCAAAAATTAATATAAGATACTATCTTATTTTCGGGGAAACAGGGTATCTCAAAGAGTAGGAGATTATTCGTTTTTAGAGCTGCATAATATGCCATCCTGTAAATGTATAACAGCTATTTTATCCAGGCATCCACTGATGGGCATTTAGGCTATTTCCAGGTCTTAGCTATTGTAAATTGTGTTGTTATGAACAAAAAGGTGCATATATTCTTTCGGATTGGTATTTCGGGATTCTTAAGATATATTCCTAAAGTGGGATCATTGTGTCAAATAGCAGTTCCATTTTTAATTTTTTGAGAAAAATTCAGACTGTTTTCTACGGTGGCTGTACCAGTCTGCATTCCCAACAGCAGTGTATTAGAGTTCCTTTTTCTCTAGATCATCACCAGCACTTGTTTGTTGATGTATTGATGGTAGCTGTCTGGCTGGTGTGAGGAGTTACCTCACTGTCATTTGAATTTGCATCTCTCTGATGATTAGTGATGTTGAGAATTCTTTCATATGTCTCTTGGCCATCTGTATGTCCTCTTTGGTGAAGTATATAATCAGGTCATTTGCCATTTTAAACTTGAATTGTTTGTTTTTCTTTTGTTGAGCTTTCTGAGCTTTTTATATAATTGAGAAATATTGATTTTGATTTCTAGAAAAATATTAATTTTTTTATTAATCACTGATTAACATTAAAACATACATTTTTTCAAGTACTCTCAACTAGTTCCTTCAATTCCATCTTTTCCCATTTATTTTCTCAATTTATGCAATTTTTTGCATGGAAGATACCAAAAGAATAAATCTTCAAAAACTTCAATCAGATAAACAAATTATTTTAGTGATGTATGCATAGAGTTAATTTTGTTCTTTTTATCTATACAAAGTCCCTCTATATACTCAATTGAAGACAACACTATATATTTAAAGCTACTATACTGATATATAGATATATATAATCAAACATATTTTATATATGAATTATAAAATGAAATGTATTACATATATATTTTAAACATATAAGAAAATACAATATATTTTATGCCATATATATTTTAATACACATGTATAAAAGCCACTGCCCTTTTTATTTTTATTTATTTTTTATTTTTTTTAGTTTATTTTTATTTATTTATTTTTTTAATTCAGTTTATTAATTACATTGTTTCCCCTTTTTTATCCCCATATATCTTCCCTCCACCCTGTACCTATCCCACCCTCCACCCTCACCTTCCCCTCCCCAATGTCCTCTCCCATTGCTGCAAGATTCTTGTCCAATCTCTTGCTGTACTTCCGACAACACCCTTCTCCCCAAGAATTGTCAGTCCATTCCCTCTCCATGTCCATGTTTCTGTTATAGTCAACAGTTTATCCTGTTCATCAGCCTATCAGTTCACTTGATTTTTATGTTCATTTGTTGATAGATGTGTATTTGTTGTTCATAATTTATATTTTTACCTTTTTCTTCTTCCTCTTCTTAAAGAATATCTTTCAGCATTTCATATAATACTGGTTTGGTGGTGATGAACTCCTTTAGCTTTTTCTTATCTGCGAAGCACTTTATCTGCTCCTCAATTCTGAATGATAGCTTTGCTGGATAGAGTAATCTTGGTTGTAGATTCTTGCTCTTCATTATTTTGAATATTTCTTGCCACTACCGTCTGGCCTGCATCGTTTCTGTTGAGAAATCCGCTGACAATCGTATGGGTGCTCCCCTGTAGGTAACCAACTGCTTTTCTCTTGCTGCTTTTAATATTCTCTCTTTATCTTTTGCTCTTGGCATTTTAATTATGATATATCTTGGTGTGGTCCTCTTTAGATTCCTATATTTTGGGGTTCTGTGTACTTCTTGGGCTTTTAAGTCAGTTTCTCTCACAAGGTGGGGAAAGTTTTCAGTCACTATTTCTTCAAGTAGGTTTTCATTAACTTGCTCTCTCTCTTTTTCTGGCACCCCAATAATTCGGATGTTGGCTTGCTTGAGGTTGTCCCAGAGGCCCCTTACGCTATCTTCAATTATCTGAATTCTTTTTGTTTCTTGCTTTTCCAGCTGAGTGGATTTTGCTTCTTTGTATTTCAAATCTTTGACTTGGTTCTTGTGGCCCTCTGGACTGCTTTTAGGACTTTGTGTAATATTTTTTATTTCAGTCTGTGTATGCTTGATTTCTAATTGGTCCCTTTTTTTATCTGTGAGGGTCTGGTTCGTATCCTCAGAGGTCCAGTTCATTTCCCTGAGGGTCTCATTCATTTCCTTGTAAGTCTCATTCATTTGCTGGTTGGTCTTGTTTATTTCCTGGTAATTCTCATTAAGTTGATCGGCCTTTTGTAGGAGCCTCTTGAAAAGCCTTATAACTGTGGTTTTGAACTCTATGTCTTGTCGTCTTTTCTCATCCATTTCTTTCACACCTGATTTCTTTCCATGTCTCTGCATGGTGGCTGCTTTATGTGGTGGCTATCCTCAAAGGGACAGTGGCTCAGTCTCCCCAGTTACCTGAGGTGGGTACTCTTACTGCAATCCTTTATGGGTTGTATTCAGTGTTTTTGAATTTAAACCCAGTTTGTTGTTGTTAGCCCTAGGAGGGTTTGACCTCCAGGCCAATTGGTTGTGAAGGGAGACTGTGTTCAGGTTGGATGGGCGGAGTCTCTCAGCTGCGCAGCAGCGGTAGCAGCAGCTGGGTCCTATGCGGCGCTCGCGCGCGCGGGTCTGTGTTGGGTTGGGATGGCTGCAGACTCCTCCAAGAGAAAGCCTCTAGTCTCTTCCCCTTGCCAGACAACTCTGCCTTTCCCCAAATGTGCCTCCACACCAAAAGTCCAGCCCAGGGCTGTAAAATAGATGGTTTCCGGAACCAGGAGACAAGTTTCCAGGGGGCAAGTTGCGGGTTTGCGCGACCCTTGGGACTAGGAGCCTCTGCCGCGCCCCGCTTCCAGGGTGCGTCCCCCGGACCTCGGACCTTGCCCGGTTCCGGGGAATCTGTGCAGGGGGACCTCTCCCCGTACCCAGGATGTCGGACCTCGCCCGGCTCGGGGAATCTGGGCATCGGGACGCCTCCGCCCTTCCCCGTTGGAGAAATCCGGCCAGTCGCTGCTCCAGCCCCAGTCCGCGCGCGCGACCAGGGCGGCTCCTAACCTCTTTCCGTCTGCGCTCCCGCCGGTCCTGAGTCTCAGTGTCCCACCTCCGCTCCTATTAGTGGAGTTTTCATGCAGCCAGCTTTCTGGCGATTCTGGGTGCTTGTCTGTTCCGCTGTTATGTTGTAGTTCCCAAATCGTTGCGCGGGGTAGAACAATAGGTGTTTGCTTATGCCGCCATCTTGGTGTTCCCTGCCCTTTTTATTTATTTTTTATTATTTTTTTTAATTTTATTTACAATATAACTTATATTTAATAGTAGTACATATGTTTTCCTCCACCCTCCCAATATCCTCCCCCCAGCCTCCCCTACCCCCCAGCACATGTACCCACCTGCCACCCTCCCCACCCCAGAGTCTTTCATTCATTGGTTATGCTCATATGTATGCATACAAGTCCTTCGGTTGATCTCCCCCAGCATCTGCCTCCCCTCCACTCCAGCCTTCCCCCTGTAGCTTGACAGCCTGTTCAAGGCCACCCTGCCTCTATATCAATCACTCGCCCCTGTTTCTTTTCTCCAAAAATATCTTGCCTCTGCATACTGAAAACAAACGTATAAGAGCAAAAAAAGTTTGAGTGTCAGTTTCAATGTCCAACTGTTCTGAGTCCCAGTTTCAATGTCAAATAGTTCTTCATGTGTACATGTCAGCAATGGTATCCAGATGGTGGACACATCGTGGCAATGCAAGATCCCTCCTCTCTGGTATGTTCCTGGGCCGCCTGCAGCCACACACAGCTGCCGACTGCTAGCATGGCAAGGTGTCGTCAGTGTCCCCCATCTCTGGACCGTCCTCGTGGATGGTACAGGCCCGTCAGTTCCTCACTGTCGCAGGAACCCACATGGTCTTGGAGTTGTTCTCTGCAAACACACAAACACATTCTCGACCAAAGGTTAACAAAGGGATCCTCTCTGCAAAATAGACTTGGGATTCTTTTTATTTTTGCCTAAATGATTTTCCTTTGGCTTATTTTGACACCATGTGTGTTTTTTTTATGGTTGTCCTGCAGCTGGTTTTACAAATGGAATTTACTTTTCTGGAGTAAGAATTTTCTACATGTATTTTACTTATAGGATATTTTTCCTTACATGATATTACCTCATTGTCCCCCACCCCCATTTTTTTGGTTAATAGGGGATTTTGGAAATTTTATCTTGCAGTCATGGTAATTTTAAATTTTAATTTTTGCATACAAATATTACTACTTTAGGTTCTTTGGATGTTAGGCAATTTTGCAGTGACATGAACTACTAATAGATAATTTAGTTAATGTTTTAGGAAAAGCTTTTTGTCCAGTACAGTTAGATTTTCTTGAGTATTAACTTATTTCACTTGTCCAATTTAAATTAATCTGAAAACTTGATTACTATTTTACTGTCAATTTTAATACTCAAGCAGAAATCTTAGTTTACCCAGTAAATACTTGTGGAAAGGAATATTTGCATTTTTGAGTAGGTCCTCAGAATTCCTTGTAATAAATTAAATTTAGATATAGGGCAGCTATTGCTGGCCGAGTCTCTGTCTACCACCTGGGCACCTGTGTGAGTTGTGCGTGGGAGGCGTAGCAGCCGTGGGGGTAGGAGACCTTCCTCAGGAGGGGTGAGAATTCAAGCCCCTGCAAGGTTTGTGGATGAGGGTCTGTGCCCCACCTCTGTTGATCTTTTAGTTCTCTCCTGTTGGTCCCTCTGCGACTGTGCCTGTCTTAGGTTGTTCCTTCCCTGAGGACTCTTACCCGTCTCTGGCTAACCAGCCATCCTCCGGGGCCAAACAGGGTGATGTGAGGTTCAGTCCTGTCTCCTTTGTAGTCTATGCCCCCGTGGCCTCCACGTCCAGCACCTGCCATGGGGTCCCCTCGCCTGCTGGCAGGGTCCCGGTACTGATCACATATCTCGGGTGACCCAGATTTCTTCTCCAGAGAGGGCCCAGCTCACGCCACTCGTCGAGAGACAGATCCATGGTGCCAACTGCCCAGAAACTTCAGCCACAACTTGAACTGAAAGTTCACGCATCAGCTGTGTGTATTTGGACAATAAGAAGAGGGTCCCTCTTGGCAAAAGGGCCAGAGGGGCCAATATAGAATGCTCGGATGCCTTTCCAGTGCCTTAATCCCTTCTGAAAGGGATTTCATATCCCTTTTTTAAGTTGCTGCCCAACATTCAAAGAATTAGTTTGTAAGTTTCTTTGGGATAATTGTGAAATATGCTGTTGTCAAATATCAAATATTATAATGACATGGTAGAATAATATCATGTAAGGGTATTGTGGTGTCACGGGAGGTTAAGGAGGGCCTAGCCTAAGGACTGGTGTCCATAAGAGATGACATGCTCTAGGCCATGTTAATTCAATCTCAAACTAGCTGCCAATTTTTTTTATAACTTTATATAAACTTTGTCAGGGATGTAAAAACACAAATCACTTACCTTAGTTCAAGCATTCAAATATATTGACTTTCCCCCTTACTCCCTCCACCTGCCACTTACCCTGAAGTTTGACATTTTAATGGACTTTTCTCAGTCTCTGGATCCATTCTTGTTCATCAGTCTATGTCATTCATTATATTCCTCAAATGAGTGAGATCATGTGATATTTGCCTTTCTCTGCCTGGCTAATTTCACTTAGCATATTGCTCTCTAATTCCATCCATGTTGTTACAAATGGTAGGAGCTCTTTCTTTTTTACCGCAGCGTAGTATTCCATTGTGTAGATGTACCACAGTTTTTTAATCCACTCATCTGCTGATGGGCACTTAGGCTGTTTCCAAGTCTTAGCTATGATAAATTGTGCTGCTATGAACATAGGGGTACATATATCCTTTCTAATTTGCCTTTCTAGTTTCTTGGGGTATATTCTTAGAAGTGGGATCACTGGGTTGAATGGGAGCTCCATTTTTAGTTTTTTGAGGAAACTCCATACTGTTCTCCACAGTGTCTGCACTAGTCGAATATCCCACCAACAGTGCAAGAGAGTTCCTTTTTCTCCGCATCCTCGCCAGCACTTGTCATTTGTTGATTTGTTGATGTAAGCCATTCTGACAGGTGTGAGATGGTACCGCATAGTCGTTTTGATTTGCATCTCTCGGATAATTAGTGACTTTGAGCAAATTTTCATATGTCTCTGGGCCTTCCTTTTGTCTTCTTTAGAAAAGGTTCTATTTAGGTCTGTTGCCCATTTTTTTATTGGATCATTTGTCTTTCTTTTATTGAGTTGTGTGAGTTGCCTATAGATGCTTGAGATTAAACCTTTATCACTGATAACATTTGCAAATATGTTCTCCCACACAGTGGGTTTTCTTGTTGTTTTGTTGATGGTTTCTTTAGCTGTGCAAAAGCTTTTTATTTTGATGTAGTCCCATTTGTTTATTCTGTCTTTAGCTTCCATTGCCCTAGGAGCAGTATCACAAAAGAAGTTCTTTTGGCATATGTCTGAGATTTTATTTCCTGTAGCTTCCTCTAATGTTTTTATGGTTTCCTGTCTTACGTTTAAGTCCAGTATCCATTTGGAGTTTATTTTTGTGTATGGTGTAAGTTGGTGGTCTAGTTTCATTTTTTTGCATGTATCTATCCAATTTTCCCAACACCATTTATTGAAGAGACTATCTTGACTCCATTTTATGTTCATACCTCCTTTGTCAAATATTAATTGAGCATAGTGGTTTGGGTTGATATCTGGATTCTCTATTCTATTCCATTGATCTCTATGTCTGTTCTTGTGCCAGTACCAGGCTGTTTTGAGAACAGTAGCTTTGTAATACAGCTTGAAATCTGGTATTGAAATCCCACCGACTTTGTGCTTCTTTCTCAGGATTGCTGTGGCTATCTTGGGTCTTTTTTTATTCCAGATGAATTTTTGGAGAGTTCTTTCTAGGTCTGTGAAGTATGCCATTGGTATTTTAATGGGGAGTGCATTAAATTAATATATTGCTTTGGGTAGTATGGACATTTTAATTATGTTTATTCTCCCAATCCATGAACATGGTATGTTCTTCCATCTGTTTACATCTTCCTCTATCTCTTTTTTTAGCGTCCTGTAGTTTTCTGCGAATAGGTCTTTTACCTCCTTAGATAAGTTTATTCCTAGGTATCTTAATTTTTTTGGTGTGATGGTAAATGGGATTGCTTTTTTAGTCTCCCTTTCTGTAAGTTCACTAATGGTGTATAGGAATGCCATAGATTTCTTGGCATTGATTTTGTAGCCTGCTACATTGCAGAACTCATTTATTAAGTCTATTAGCTTTTTTATGGAGTCTTTTGGGTTTTTTATGTACAATATCATGTCATCTGCAAATAAGGATAGCTTTACTTCTTCTTTTCCAATTTGGATGCCTTTTATTTCTTCTTCTTGTCTAATTGCAATGGCTAATACTTCCAGTACTATGGTGAATAGGAGTGGTGAGAGTGGGCAGCCCTGTCTTGTTCCTGTTCTTAAGGGAAATGGTTGTAGTTTTTGCCCATTGAGTATGATGTTTGCTGTGGGTTTATCATATATGGCTTTTATTATGTTGAGGTATGATCCTTCTATTCCTACCTTGTTGAGAGTTTTTATCAAGTAAGGGTGTTGGATTTTGTCAAATGCTTTTTCTGCATCAATTGATATGAGTTTGTGATTTTTATCTCTCAATTTGTTTATGTGATGTATCACATTTATTGATTTGCGGATATTGTACCATCCTTGCATTCCTGGGATAAATCCGACTTGGTCATGGTGTATGATCTTTCTGATGTACTGCTGGATCCGATTTGCTAGAATTTTATTGAGGATTTTGGCATCTATATTCAGGAGGGATATTGGCCTATAATTCTCTTTCATTGTGTCATCTTTATCTGGTTTTGGTATTAGGGTGATGTTAGCTTCATAGAAGGAGTTTGGAAGTGTTCCATCCTCTTGAATTTTCTGGAATAGTCTAAGGAGTATAGGTTTTAGTTATTCCTTGAATGTTTGGTAAAACTCCCCTGTGAAGCCGTCTGGCCCAGGGCTTTTGTTTGCCGGAAGCTTTATGATGACTGCTTCAATTTCTTCCACAGTTATTGGCCTATTGAGTTGTTTAGATTCTTCCTGATTGAGATTTGGGAGGTTATATTTTTCCAGAAATATATCCATTTCCTCCAGATTGTCCAGTTTGTTGGAGTAGAGTTGTTCATAGTAATTTTTAACAATCCTTTGTATTTCAATGGGGTCTGTTGTTATTTCACCTCTTTCATTTCTGATTTTATTTATTAGGGGTTCTCTCTCTTTGCTTCTTGGTGAGTTTGGCTAAAGGTTCATCAATCTTGTTTAATCTTTCAAAGAACCAGCTTTTGGTTTTGTTGATCTTCTCTATTGTTTCTTTGGTCTCTATATCATTTATTTCTGCTCTGATCTTTACTATTTCCTTCCTTCTGCTTACACTTGGCTTTTCTTGTTGCTTTCTTTCTAACTCTTTGAGTTGTTGGGTTAGATAATTTGATTGCCGCTGTTTCTAGTTTTTTGCAGTAGGATTGTAGAGCTATGAACTTCCCTCTCAGAACTGCTTTCACTGTGTCCCATAGATTTTGGATTGTTGTGCTGTCATTGTCATTTGTTTCCATGATGTTTTCTATCTCTTCCTTGATCTCTATAGTAACCCAGTCATAGTTTAATAGCATGCTGTTTAGTCTCCATGTGTTTGATTTCTTTGGGTTGTTTCTATTGTAGTTGATTTCCAGCTTTATGCCATTGTGATCTGAGAATGTGTTTGATATGATTTCTATCTTCTTGAATTTGGAGAGACTTTGCCTATGACCCAGCACATGGTCTATCTTTGAGAATGACCCATGGGCACTTGAAAAGAATGTATATTCTGTGGCTTTGGGGTGAAATGATCTGAAGATGTCAATTAATTGCTTCTGGTCTAGTGATTCATTGAGGATTGATGTTTCTTTATGATTTTTTGTTTAGAGGATTTGTCCAATGGTGATAGTGGGGTATTAAAGTCTCCTACTATGATAGTATTGCTGTCTATCTCTCCCTTGATATCCTCTAGGAGTTTTAGTATGTATTTGGGTGCTCCTATATTGGGTGCATATATGTTTACCAGAGTTATTTCTTCTTGGTGGATTGCTCCCTTTAGTATGATGTAGTGGCCTTCTTTATCTGGTGTTACATCCTTCACTTTGAGATCTAATTTGTCGGATATAAGTATCACTACCCCAGCTTTTTTTCCATTTCCATTCGCCTGAAGAACCTTTTTCCATCCTTTCACCCTCAGTCTGTGTGCATCTTTTTTTTGGAGGTGGGTTTCTTGTAGACAGCAGATATATGGGTCGTGTTTTCTTATCCAGTCTATTACCCTATGTCTTTTGATTGGAGCATTTAAACCATTTACATTTAAAGTAATTCTTGATAGATAGTTATGTGTAGCCATTTTTGTTCTTTGCCCCTATGTTCTTTCATGGCTTCCTATTTCTTTTCACAGCAGACCCTTTAGCATTTCTTGCATTGCTGGCTTGGTGGTAATGTACTCCCTTAGACCTTTTTTTTCTGTGAAGCTCCTGATTTGACCTTCAATTTTGATTGAGAGCCTTGCTGGGTACGGTATTCTAGGATTCAGACCCTTCCTTTGCATGACTTTCTAAATTTCATTCCAATCCCTTCTGGCCTGATAAGTTTCTGTTGAGAAATCACTTGCTAATCTGATGGGGGTTCCTTTGTAGGTGACTTTCTGTCTGTCTCTGGCAGCTTTTAGGATTCTCACTTTGTCGGTGATGTTTGCCAATTTAATTATAACATGTCTTGGTGTAGGTCTTTTGGGGTTTAATTTGCTTGGAACTCTCTGAGCTTCTTGGATTTGTGTGGGGTTTTTCTTTCCTATATCAGGGAAGTTTTCTGTCATTATTTCTTCCAACAGGTTTTCTATTCCTTGCTCAGTTTCCTGTCCCTCTGGAAGCCCTATTATACGTATGTTGTTTTGTTTCATGTTGTCCCAAAGTTCCCTTAGGCTCTCCTCCTGCTTTTTAATTTTTTTTTCTAGAAGCTGCTCTACTTGGGTGTTTTTTCCTACCTTGTCTTCCAGCTCACTGATGCGGTCTTCTCCTTCATCTAGTCTACTCCTGATACTTTCTATGGAGTTCTTTACCTCGGCAATGTCACTTTTCATTTCTTCTTGAGTCTTCTTCATTTCTTCATAATTCTTCTTCATTTCTTCATAGTTCTTCTTCATTTCTTCATATTTCTTATTCATTTCTTCCTGGCTCTTCTTCATTTCCTCTTGATTCCTCTTCAGTTCCTCATGGTTCTTACTTGTATTGGCTTCTGTTCTCTTCATCCACCCTATGACCATTTCTCTGAACTCTCTCTCTGACAGGTTGTTTGCTTCCATTTCGGTTACCTCTTTTTCTGGTGAGGCTTGCTTTTCTTTCATTGGTGGGCTATTTCTTTGTCTCCCCATAGTCTTTCTTCTCTGTGTGTCTTGTTATGTAGTTCTCACTCTCCTGTGTTGATTTAAAGGCTCAGACTACAACACAACCAGGTGCAGCACACCAGGCACAGAAGAAGAATGTATTCACAGTATTGGTAACTCAAAATTAAAAGTGATTGCCAGAGGAAGGTAAATTAGGTGATAGGTGGGGTAAGAGAGAGTAAGAGAAAACACACTCGCACACACAAAATAAAGAAAGAAAAAAACAAAGAAAGAAAGAAAGAAAGAAAAAGAAAGAAAAGAAAGAAAGAAAGAAAGAAAGAAAGAAAGAAAGAAAGAAAGAAAGAAAGAAAAAAAGAAAGAAAGAAAGAAAAAGGGGGAATGCCAAAATAAAGTTGGGAAATTGGGAAGGAGTAAAAAGAAAGGAAAAGGGAGTAAACTATAAATATGGGTTGGAACTTCCCAGAGGACCGCCACTAATCCCAGCAAAAGCCAGCAACGAGTACCTGGAGACTGATAGAAACTAAATACAACCACTAATATCAAGGGAGGTTAGGGAACATGGAAGCTTGAATCTATCAAAAAACAATGTAAACATCACCAATACACAAAACAATGCCAACTCCCACCCCACAAAACAAATTAAAAGGAAAGAATAACCAAACCAATCTCACAAATATGCATAAAATATAAACAACATCAGCAGGACTGAGAGAAAAACATTTTAGGATAGTGAAGTCGGAGAAACATTAGATGTGTATGGACTTGGAGCAGGTCGTTGGAGATTAGATATAAAAGTGGGGTGAAATTTTAACAGGGGCTAAAAAGAGAGAATAAGGAAAATCTAAACCAGAAAATGTGTAAGGGGAATAAGACACTAACTAAGGAAAGGTTAGCAAGAGAGTGCTGGCATAAGGGGGAAGTTGAAGTAGATTAAAGAGATACTAAAGGGTAGATGAAAAAAGACTATATATCACTAATCTCTGAGTAGAATAAAGATGGAAGAAAATGGCACTTAAAAAATTTTAAATAGTAGTAGAAATAAAATTGATTCCTTAATTTGTGTTACACAAGAGACAATTTGTGATTCAGCCCCTAGGTGGTAGTGTTTCTGAATTGACCTCCAGGTCTATTGGTCCTCTCTAGCCTGATCTAAAATCCCGCTATGTCTATGGTATTTACTACTGATTTGTGGAAATTGGCTACCCCAGAGCTGCCTCTCTAATGGTGAGGACCTGTTCTGATCCCCAGCGTCAGAAAAACAGCTCGCCCCTGTGGTCTCCCAGGTTCTCTTCCACCAGGGGATCCCCCCTTCCTCGTTCAGTGCTGAGAAATTCAGATTTAGAGAGGACAAACGCAGGCGCGCAAACCCACGTCCTGCTCGTATGTTTGCGCGAAACCCTTTCTCCCATTGGGTTTGGCAGCCCGCTCCCTCCCAAAACTGCCAGGCTGGCCCTCTCCTTCAGGTCCAAATGGGTTGCCTTCTATGTATCCCCCCTGTCACCAGTTCGGAGGACCCTCTTCCACATTTGCCGGCTCCAACAGCCGCGGGTTTTCCTCTTTTTTCACCAGGCGCGAATCTCCCTGTGTTACTAGCTCCCTTAACCCCCGGAGAAATCTGACCTTTCCATGGCTGAGCACAGGGTTCCTCGGAGTCCGCTTCTTCACCAACTAGGAACCGATGTTGGGGGGGAGGTGGGAGTCTCAGACACCCAGTGGGTACCGCAACTGTGAAATCTTCAGGCTCTTCCCCTTTAAAATGGCGCAGCTGCCTCTGAGCCAGGAACCGGGAGAGAACCGAGCCGCACCAGAGCCGCTCCGTTAAGGGCGGCTAATCTAGCAGTACCCCTCCTTCTTCCAAAGCCCTGCTGTCCCCCCACTCGCCAACAAACACTCCCCCCGCGACCCTCAGCTGCTCACCCCGTCTTCCCCAGGACACAAATGGTTACGCGTCCTTCTGACCCCCCGCCATCTTTTTTTTTTTCAAGGTTGTCTCCTTCCTAAACACCACACCACCAAAACCTACTCTGATGCAGGTCACCAATGACTTCTTAAATTCCCTTTTTATTTTTAATAGGAACTTTTTTATTAGCACAGAAGTTTAAACTGAACACTAGTATTATGGAGGAAGATGTATTTTAATTGGAGCTTTTGCTCGGGACAGACAATTGTTGTTCTGATGCAAGCACCTCCCTTTGTTTGTAGTAAAGTATAAAATAGGCATTCTACAGTGAATATTCCCTTCTGGCACAGTGGTTTCTTTAATGTATAATTAAAAGTACATTTTCTTTTTCTTTTTGGTTGGTGGGAGGGTGGGGTTAAAGAAGGGAGAACAAAGAGAACTTTCATGAGTTCCCTTGCAAACAGTCTATCAGTTACAATTCCTAGTGTTCCTCCAATAGCTACACTGTTTTAGAGAAATTCTGGAATAAAAAAAGTCAAGCAGTGTTTCCAAGGAAAATCTAATCCACATGCCAGCTAACGGAAAGGAAGAAAGGAAAAGGCAAAGAGAAACACCCTATCTTTCCTTATGAAAAGAACTAACAAAGCTGCTATTGGAGCTGTCCACAGAGACACAACTAGGCTGTACACCACATGGATTGTTAAAGTGCCAGTCATCCACATAATGGGAGAAGGAAAAGCAGTGGTTTAAAGGAGGTGGGGTCCACACTGCTTTTGGAGTTTAATTTTGGAAATCTCAGTGAGAGCACACTTTGCTGGGTGTTGGCTCCCAGAAGATAGTGCAAAAACACATAAGGTTGTCTACTTTGGGCTTAAAGAAGAGATGGACTGCTGGGGGTAATATCGCATTGTCATTGTGGATTGCTAATTAAATAATTATCAGTTAGTTGGCAGACAGAACTCATTCCAGTGTATTCCCTGGAGAGATGACAACAAATAAATACAGTAATTTTGCCCCCGCCCTATATAATATTTTTGCCTGGAAGTGCTAACGGAGACAACATGTGACATAATCTATTTTAGATGTTTCACATAGGTTGTTATACATAACTAATAAAAGATAAGCACCAATTATAGCAAGTAAGCATGAATGTCCATGATTTTAGAAACATGGCATTAATTTCACCATATTAACTAATTGACTGAGATTTTCTTCAACGAACAAGGCAATAATATACTATTTATTTTCCAGTAAAAAAGAAATCTTAACACTAAATTTTTAAAGATGTATGGAAAGTGTTTTGAAAAACAGGGTGTCAAGCTATATCAGTTTTGAAAGCATGGACTGTGTCTCTACATTTTTAATTGGAAACTATTTTAAAATGTCTAGGTATAGTCATTCACTAATATTACATTGATCATTTGTAAAGGCTAGCCATTTAAAAATATATACACACTAGGGGCCCTAGTAGGTGGTCCCTCAGCCCAACCTGCCCCCCTCTCACATACTGGGAGCCCTTAGGGGATGTACAACTGATGACTCACCCCCAGCCTGCCCAAGGCCTAAAACCTCTGGCAAGGCTTTAGGCCTTGGGCACCCCATCCATCTCCCTGCTCAGCTCAGCCTCAGCTGCCTGTAACCACCTGGCACCAGGGGCTGGGCACTAACCGCCACTTCCGCTCACAGCGCCCTGGGGGCCGAGGTGCTCCCTGCTGCCACTCCTGCCCCGCCACTTCCACACTCAGCCTCCAGGGGCCTGGCCCTCACTGCTGCTGCTGCTTCGTCTCCATCCCCGGGCCCAGCCCTCACGCCCCTCGGCCCCACCCCCTGCTCCTGATTGGCTGGTAGCATAGCAGAGGTACGGTCAATTTGCATGTTGCTCTTTTATTAGATAGGACATACATTTTTGGACCCTGTTAATAATTAGGAGAAAGAAGAAACATATATATGTACATATATAATATATAACATATAACATATGAACATATATGTATATTAATAAATAATATGAATATATATTTATATAAGTTAAATATGCTTATATATATAAGTATATTAGACAGCATATTTAATACACACACACACACACATATCCTTTATTGTGAATATAGGACTTCAGAATAAGTATTGTAAAGATCCTTATATTTTTCAAATGAAAAATAGTTATTTGGTTCTCAGGAGATGAGATTTTTTTGAAGTTTATATCACAGCCTTGAGCAGAAATAAACCCAAAGAACATGCTGTCTGGAAAGGTAGTAACTGAGTTACTAAGGAATTCAGTTACATTTAAATATGACTGGGTTTGTAAGAGTTTTGTTAAATACGTAGATTGTTTCTGCTTTTGTTGAGAAATATGAAGTTATAAATTCCTCCTATTGTCTTCCTGTTAACTATGAATTAGAGAAAGGTTGTAGATTTACTAAAAACTAGAAAATCAGCAGTATATCAAAGAAGTAAATAAATTTGTTTTAATAGCCATTGAGAAAACCATTTTTGTTTCTATTAGGATATATGCATATATACACATATATATACACACATACATATAGATACATGTATATATGCATAAAGGTCATTTTTTAAAATAAAAATAATAACATTTTAAAATTTGACTTTAAAACCAATCCCTTACTCATGACAGCCATCTCCATTACACAAACCCAAGCCTCCTTATTATATTGTTAACACAACAATATAACAGCCTGGTGCTTCTTCTAGACAAGTTTACTTTGGGAAACCTATAATCCATTGATATCTCAAAATATTAAAAGAGCTTCATACGGCAGGGTCCTTAATTTGATTTTATCTTAAGGATTACTTAATGGTTAAATGTGCTAACTGTGTTGTCTTATTGAATTCTTATTCATGGTTCAGGATTGATCCACTTCAGCTTTCCAGCAAGGAACAGTTTTACTGGGAGCCACAGCAAGACTCCAAATCAATAGGTTAATAGATGTGGGCCTTGCAGGCAGAGTTGATATTGCTGTCATTTTTGATGTCTAATGCCAATGAAGACAAGTTTGATTTTAATTTTGTGCTGAAAACAATTGTCACCCTGGTTATTTCGCACATATAAAGTTGTTATGTGTTAAAGGTCTGTCAATGGCCCATTAATCTGAAGTATCTTTAGGGAACTAGTTCAAATTTATTTCTTCTTCTTCTTCTTTTTATTTATTTTTATTTTTTATTCTTCTTTAAATTACTTGTCTCCCTAATTTCTGACATAGTAAATGCTCCCTTGATGCTGAAAACAGTAGAGTTCAGCTCTTTCATGTTTTAGTACCCCCAGTTATAACAGGTTAGAACTCCATAAAATGTTAACCCCCCAAATTAAAGAGCATTTGATTAAAAAAATCTGTTTTTTTAATGAAAGGATCTTCTTCAAAAGAGAGGTTGTTGAAATAACAAAATCAAGAGAACAATTTAATCTAGAAAATTTATGCTTATCTAGTAGGCTACATAAAGCAACATGAAATCTAAACTAGTTAGTCAAAGAACTGTAACATAGAATTCAGGATGAGCAGACTCTCCCTGTGGGATCTTGTTCCACCAAATTTAAAGAATAAAATTCACTGGCTAAAATATTTTAACAATTGTGTAGAAGTTTACAGCAAGCTATAAAGACTCTCCCTGGTGAGGGGTTCTTAAAGGAGACCTCCTGTGGAAGGGTCCCCAAATGGCAAAAAATCAAGTTTTTTTGTTTGTTTGTTGTGTTTTGTTTTTATTATTATTATATAGGTTGGCAGCTCTTTGTCTCTCCATGATACTTTCTAATTGGACCCTTCCTTAATTTATTTCCCCATGTTTTCCTAATTGGTCACTCTGCTGCAAGATATCAGTTTCAAAGTCCAAAGCTCACATAGTACCCCCTTTTACTTTTCTCCATATCTTGTAACATTCCTCTGTCCTCTGTGAAATAAGAATTTTGGTGCCTCTGCCCATCACATATGAATTCCTCTCCCATGAACCCCCTCCCTTTCCCTAACTGCCTGTCCTGTCTTTAAATTCCTTTCAGATTGGATAATCAAATTTTGTTCCTACTGTACTTAATGTCTTCTCTTTAAGAAGCCAGTAGAAAGTCATCAATCCCTCCCAAAGCCTATCAAAATGTACCATTTATCAGCATCCCACAGAGACTAAAACAGCTGACTATGAAGGAAATAGACTCATCTCATCCAAATCTTCGCATAAATATGTTAATAAATGAATAAGTGTAACATGGAAGTATCACTAAGTAGAATTTACAATATTTGTCCATCTCTTCTTAAGGAAAAAGCTTAATGTGATGGAATTGGCATAGAAGAAGAGAGAGCTGAACACTCGGAGATCAGGAAAGTCTATTCAAAGCAGCACTGCTGGTTCAGGGGACTCAAAAATCCAGATCCTGAGCAATTTAGACAATGAGATTTTCTCCTTATATATTTCTGAGTTACGTTGTTTCCTAACTAACAGCTTCTGTAATGGACTCTCACAGCCCCCTTGGAGTCAGTTAGAATGGTTAGTTTAGGTTGTATCTAATGTCCATCCTGGATGACGCCAGTGACCTCCCTCTAGGTAAGCTGTTATGTCCTTGATTTATGTCCCATACATGATCATTTTCTTAAGCATTAAGCCATCAGAACAATGAGATTCTGAGGCATCATAAAAACAGTGCCTCAGTTTTCCTGATCACAAAGTCAGAGTGTTAGTCAAACTAGAGATGACATTTACGCCTCAGTTGTGTTTCAGGTCTAGGGCAAAAAAAAAAAAAAAAATAGCAAAATCAGATAGAGCAACACTATGGCTAACATCAGGACCAGATGCAATGACTAATGACCCCCTGCCTTGGCATCAATCAATCAGTAGAGACCATGACCTTAAAAGGACACACCTGAAAAACTGATGAATATTCTATTGGAATCCTGCCCTGAGATCTCCAGATAAAAACTCTTAAGATGGAGGACCTAATGCACCTCTTTTCCTCTAAAGCACTTCTCTTCCTTCTTCCTTCTCCCCTCTCCTTCCCCCAGGCATATTCTCTTTGACTTTATTTTTCCTAATCTCCAAGGACCATTTTTTTTTCCCCCTCTGGAACTTGTTTCTTGAGCCCACAACACTCAGATGGCTCAACTTTCTTCCTCTGTGACTTTTTAAAAAACTAATTCTTTTTTTAAAATTTAATAAATCTTTATTGTTCAGATTATTACAATGTTCCTCTTTCTCCCCTCCTCCACCATAGCTTCCTTCCACCAGGTATCCATCCCACCCTCTGCCCTTACCTCCATCCCACTGTCCTCATCCATAGGTGTATGATATTTGTCCAGTCTCTTCCTACACCTCCCACACCTTTTTCCCTCCAAGAATTGTCAGTCCATTCCCTTTCTATGCCCTGACTCTATTATATTCACCAGTTTATCCTGTTCATCAGCTTATTAATTCACTTGATTTTTAGATTCACTTGTTGATAGATGTGTATTTGTTGTTCATAATTTTTATTTTTACCATTTTTCTTCTTCTTCCTCTTCTTAAAGAATACCTTTCAGCATTTAATATAATACTGGTTTGGTGGTGATGAACTCCTTTAGCTTTTTCTTATCTGTGAAGCACTTTATCTGACATTCAATTCTGAATGATAGCTTTGCTGGGTAGAGTAATCTTGGTTGCAGATTCTTGATCTTCATCACTTTGAATATTTCTTGCCACTCCCATCTGGCCTGCATCGTTTCTGTTGAGAAATCAGCTGACAAGCATATGGGTGCTACATTGTAGGTAACTGTTTTACTCTTGCTGCTTTTAATATTCTCTCTTTGTCTTTTGCTCTTGGCATTTTAATTATGATGTGTCTTGGTGTGGTCCTCTTTGGATTTCTATAGTTTGGGGTTCTGTGTGCTTTCTGGACTTTTAAATCAATTTCTTTCACCAGGTGGGTGAAGTTTTCGGTCACTATTTCTTCAAATAGGTTTCGGTATCTTGCTCTCTCTCTTTTTCTGGCACCCCCATAATTCAGATACTGGCACGCTTGAGGTTATCCCAGAGGCTCCTTACTCTATCTTCAATTTTTTGTATTCTTTTTGCTTCTTGCTTTTCTGGCTGAGTGGATTTTGCTTCTTTGTATTTCAAATCTTTGACTTGATTTTTGTGGTCCTCTAGACTACCTTTAGGTCTTTGAATAATATTTTTTATTTCAGTCAGTGTATGCTTAATTTCTAGTTGGTCCTTTTTCATATCCTCAAGGATCTTGCTCATATCCTCGAAGGTATCATTACATTTATTGGCCTTTTCTAGGAGCCTCTTAAAAACCTTATAACCGTGGTTTTGAACTCTATGTTCATTCATTTCCCCCCCCCTCCATTTCTTTCAAATGTGATTGTTTCCATGTCTCTGCATTTGGCTGCTTCTCTGAGTTGGTCTAGTAGCTTTGTGTTTTAGATGTCCTCTAGGGGACAGTGGCTCAGCCTCCTTAGTTACCTGAGGTGGATACTCTTGGTGCAGCCATTTATGGGTTGCAAAGTCTTATTGTAGTTAAACCTAAATTGTTGTTGGTATCACTGGGAGGGTTTGACCTCTAGGCCAATTGGCTGTGAGGATCAGCTGTGTTTACGCTGAAAGAGCTACTGCTCAGCTTGGATGGGTGGAGTCTCCATGCTGAGCAGTCAGGCTTGGTTTCCCATCAGCCCCACCCTAAGCAGCACCTGGGTTTCTGTGCCCCACAGTAACAGCTGCAGGCTCCTCTGAGAGAAAGCTGCCGCCAAGCTCTGCCCACTGCCAGACAGTTCAGCCTCTCCCCAAGTGAGTTTGCACACCCTAAGTCTCACTCAGTATTGGAGAACAATGTAGTCTAGTGGTCTCTCTTCTTTTTCTTTTTTTCTCCCGAATGAGAGAGCAAGTCATGCATCCTCTATGTGTGCTCATGCACCTCTGAAGTTCCCGAGTTTACACTGTGAGCTTGTGGACCTCTGCAGTTTCTGAGTGTCAGTGTGCTTCCTTCTTACAGTTTACTTTCAACCCATATGAGTCTGGGTTCCCTGAGACTCGCCCAGAACTGGGGAATCAGTGCAGTGGTACACCTCTGTCTCCCTCCCCATTTGAGAAAACCAGCCGGGTATTAAGCCAGCCACCCGCCCTTTCTGCTTGCGCACACGGCTCCACAACTCTTTATCTGCATGTCTCTGAAACTCTGCTCTCCACAGCTCCTCTGAGTCACAGTGTCCTTCTATCTTACCTTCTATTTGTGGAATTTCCACTCAGCCAGCTTTCCAGTGATTCTGGATGATGTCTGTTTTGTCTTTTAGCAGTAGTTTTGAAATTGTTGTGTGGAGCAGGAGGAAATGTGTTTACCTATGCTGCCATCTTGGTTCCTCCTCCATACATACTCTTTAAAGCTGTTCAACACATTAGGTTAACTTGAATATTTCAAGTCTGAGGGAAACTCCGTTTTAAAAATTGGACTAGAAGATTTTCTGTGAAGGTGTAATCAGTTAGTGTTGATCATTATGTGGTAGACAGACAAATATAACCAGAGCAAGGATTATGTGCCAGATACAGAAGGTTACCAGGGTGAAAAGTCTGGGGTGACTATCAATAGGCAAAAATGGGAAAACAAGGATCTCTCCCCCCAGGGTAACCTTTCCTCCCCTAACATATTGCTAGTTATGCTATTCAAACCTGTAACCTTATCTTTCATATCACTGGTCATGGGGATCAGACCCTAACCTGATATTTCTTTCCAGTCATGTGGTAGACCCCCTTGGAAGAGTGGCCTCATGAGACTCCCATGCATGACCAGTGCCGTGCCTTAAGCTTTAAGCCCTAAGAATAACATCTAGGCCTCAGTTGTGTTTCAGCTCCAGACCCAGAAAAGCAGCAAAACCAGACAAGTGAGGTCATGGCTCACACTAGGACCAGCTGCAATGATTGATGATCTCTTGCCCAAGTACTACCCAATCAAGGAATACCATGACCCTGAAAGGGCACACCTCAAAATCTGATGAATGTTCTCCTGAAACCCTCCCCTGAGACCTCTCTTAAGTGTCCAGCAAGAGAGAGATAAAGATACTCAAGGCAACAGACCCAGCACTTGCTCTCCCTCTGGGAGCATGTCTTGTCTTTCCCTTCCCACTCTTTTTCCTCAACAGGCACATGTCTCCTAAACTCTGAGGAACCCCACAAGACTTGATACCAGAGGAGCAATAGGCAGCAGCAACATGTCCTTAGTTAAATCTCTGCCCCTGTCTCCAAGGCCCCCTTTTTCTGCTTTGACTCATTTACTTCCTATAACATTTTTAAATAACCAAAACTGCCAAACCTAAGCTCTCCTGTTGTTTCTTCTCTGCTAAACCCTTCCTATTCCACTGTCCCCAGCTTTAATAAATGCACCCTTGCAGTCACTTGGACTCATGTTGTAAAGTTTTTCTTGCACCAAGTCAAGAGCTCATACATTACTGGCTGGCTCTACACGAACCCATTCAGGGCCAACTTCCCTGTCCTGTAATAATTAGCTCTTTCATTTTGCTTTCTTAAATATATTTATCCCAATTATGCCCCCAATTAATTGATTATATGTCTAGACTTAGTGGATCAAGCGCAGGTGACCAGTTAGCAATAAAGGCCTATCCCCTGGTACTTCAATGTCTAGACAGCTGAGCCAAACTGGCAAGACAGAATTAGTATGCAATCACACAGGGCTTATTTACCTATTCCTACTGGACCCTAGGTTCCAGCAAAGACCACCCGGGGATACACACTGAAGGACAGATGATGAAACTGAGACAGGCAGGCGGCGGCAGTTGGTTCAGGCTCACACAGCAGAACAATCAGGGGCTTGTCTCTCAGAAAAACGTGGAGTCCATGTCTCAATTTCTCCTCTAGGGACATAAGCACAGGTGACCAAGGGTGCCTCAGCTAGTCTCTAAACAGACACTGTGATGTACGACCCAAGGTACTTACTCAATATTGAATGATCATAAATTACACAGGAGACAGACATGCAGTGCATGAGTCACACACGGTTTATTTATCAGTGTCCTGGTGGTTTCCAGACCTCGGCAGGCTACCCCGGGATCCATGCCGACACACACACATGCACACTAGACTTGGGCGTTGCAGCTGCAGGTTGGTGTCTTGTTTGAGGCCTCGGTTTCATGGCTCAGGGTTTGGACTCACGGTCCATGGCAGAGCTCTGGCAGATGCAGGTAGGGGAGTGGAGAGTGACTGTCTGTGGAGGAGCAGGCAAAAGTCTCTGATCTCCTCTAGGGCTTGCTCGTTTTATGTGCTCAGATGGGCGTCTTCAGTGTGTCTTATCAGCGGGTCTCAGGAGCCTTGCTATTTGGTCTTACATATGGGGTACAGATCACTTTATTTATTTCCTACATACAGTAGGCCACTCAAAAGTTCTTATCAATTTGTTTACATTACATTCCATCCTATCTAATGAAAGAGTAATATGCAAATTTGACCATACCTTCGCTATACTCACAAGCCATGCACACAGCCAATCAGGAGCAGATTATGCAAATAAACCCCAACCAAGATAGCTGCCACCACTGAGAGCAGAAGGAATGCTTGGGTTTCCCTGGCAACAGAAGAGGTCAAGCTTTCTGCCTCCTGTTGCCGGCCTAGACCTCCATTCAATGCTACAAAGTTTCAATTATAAAAGATACAGAAATAGTGGCAACCACTGAACTGGAGAGAACAGAGGCTTGGGTTTCCCTGGAAACAGAGGAAGCCAAGCTTTCCGCCTGCCATTGTCTGCCTAGGCCTCCACTCTAGGCTACAAAGTTTCAAACAGAAATGGCTGCTGTCACAGAGCAAGCAGAAAGCTTGGCTTTGCTCTAGGCTACAAAGTTTCAATTATAGACATAAATTAATCCCAGATTCCAGGGCCTCCAGTTGGGTTGCTGGGGGGTGTGGCTGGCCTGCAAACCTCCACAGGCCCCTCACCCAGACTGCCCTTTGCCCCAAGGAAACCCCCACCCTGATCTGGGACACTCTTCAGGGCAAACCAGATGGCCCCCACCCATGCACCAAGCCTCTATCCTATCTAATAAAAGAGTAATTTGCAGATTGACCATCACTCCAACACACAAGATGGCTGCCCACATGTGGTCAAAGATCCTGCCCCCATGTGGACACAAGATGGCCACCACAAGATGGCGAGCAGGGGAGGGCCTTTGGGAGGTTCCAGGCCCTTCAAGGGAGGGCAATTGTGGGCGATCAGGCCAGCTGGGGAGGGAAGTTGGGAGGGACCAGGCCTGCAAGGAGGGCAGTTGGGGGTGATCAAGCCTACAAGGGAGGGCAGTTAGGGGTGACCAGGTCGGCAGAGGAGGGAAGTTGGGGCAAACAGGCTGGCAGAGGAGCAGTTAGACATCAATTAGGCTGGCAGAGTAGTGGTTAGGGAGTGATCAGGCTGGCAGGCAGAAGTGGTTAAGGACAATCAGGGAGGCAGGCAGGTGAGCAGTTTGGAGCCAGCAGTCCTGGATTGTGAGAAGGATGTCCAACTGCCAGTTTAGGCCTGATCCTAAACAGGCAGTCAGACATCTCTTGAGGGGTCCCAAACTGGAGAGGGTGCAAGGCTGGGCTAAGGGACATCCCCTGTACCCCATGCATGAATTTTGTGTACTGGGCCTCTAGTACTTTCAGATATCACACTTTAATTCCACACTTTAATATTTATTCTATATTGTATTTTATCCTTATTACTATTACTAAAGCAGTCCTCCTCTTATCAGGCAGGAGACCTCAACTGATGAAGGTCTCAGGGTTATATAGACCATGGTAAACAACTTGTGTTCTTATCAATGTGGGCCAGAAGGTGTGCCTTATACTAGGAGTTGGGTGTTTAAACTTTAAGGGCTCAGAGTTTTACATGAAGATAGTAGGTTATTTATTAATTTTAGAAGTTACAGTGTATTGGGGATTTTCATACAGCAAACATTTCACACAACAATTGTTTCATATATTAGAGGGGTTACATTATTATAACAATATTTTTATTTATTACAGAGAGAAGGGAAGAGAGAGGGAGAGAGAGAGAAACATAGATGTGGGAGAGAAACATTGATCAGTGGCCTTTGCTATGTGCCCAGACCTGAAACCGAACCCACAATCCAGGTATGTGCCCTGATCGCAAATTAAACTGCCAATCTTTTGCTGCACATGATGCCACTGAACCAAACTGAGCCACTTCAACTAGCCTAGCCCTTCCTTTTATGATGAGGATGTTAGTGATGATGGTGGTGATAATGATGATGTAAGGTGCAAACAAATTGAAGGAAATGTGTTCTTTTAAATTGAAGAGGACTCTTTTTAAGCCAAACATATATAGGTTTACAGGATGACCTTGTAACAACCAAGAAAAATGAAAGGCTTTCATTCTGGGCTTTTAACTAATCTAAAAGGCGAAATTCCTTAATCTAAATTACCTGTTCTATTTTCATATTTGAAATGATAGCCAAGCCTATCCAGAATTGAAATTGCTGACTGAGAATAAATACAATTTTTAATGTCTATTATATTAGTGTTCTAGGAGGAAAATAGTACTTTAGCCAGTTGCACATTTTAAAATATCATGTCTAATTTGAATAAATTAACATATTTGTAAAAAATTAATTCTACAAAAGGAATGATAACTAGGAAAGTAATTTGATTGAGTATTTTATAAGAAGAGAGAGAAATATTTGTCATTCACAGGGCATCTCAGTTGATATGATGTGCTTTGATGTAAACTTGGGGTTTGCTTTAATGTCAAAACATATTTTTTCACTTAATAGGGGAGACAAAAGAAACTTTCAACCAGCATCTCCAGTTTGTTATCTCAGACTGTTTTATCTTCTCAAAAGTGAGGACATGATTGTTTTTATTTCCAGAAGGAGATAATAACACTGAAGCAATAAAAAAGAATCAAGGCAGCTTGCACAGCACAGGAAGTTCACCGCCAGAGACTTCATTTCTCATACAATGTGCTGTGCAATGGGCCCATTAACATAGATGAATAGGCTCTTTAAAGGGATTTTTTTTCTTCCCTCTTCTTCTTCCAGATATGCAGCTGCTGCTGAATGGTGATATGTTAATAAGGTATTTGCTTGCCTATTCTTCAGGTACTCTGGTATTCTCTACCTTGGTAATCTCTATATAGGAATAGCTGTTAGGAGTTATATCTGCTACCACACCTTCAATTATATTAACACCTGCACTGGTAATCCATGTAAGGTAAACTAGTAGGGGGGCTATGGCCTTAGTCCTCCCCTTTTCTCCAACAAAGCTACACCATGTGGGATGGGGCGGAGAGAAAGGAAGAAGTAGAAGAAAAAAAAAGAAAGTCACTTTTATTACACATCAGTGGGAACCTTCTGAAAAAGCTTTCATGCCTAGGAAATTGTTATTTCTTCAAACAGCTGACAGCCTGCAGAGGAAACTCTTAATGAAAACCCAGCTCCTGCATTGTTATGCATAGCCCTCAATATAGATTGGGGATGGAGGGAAGGTGGGGAATGGGGGGGAGATTAAGTTCCTTCCAAAGAGTCTATTGTGTGTAGTATTAATTTTCAGGGCTCTTGATATTTGAGTTTTAAGATGTATAACCTCATTGTTTACTTAGATGAGCTATAGCCTAGGTTTATTTCTGTCTGCAGTCTCTTATTTTCTGATAAATGCTACATTTATATTTGTTAACAACAAGAATGTTGTTATAAATCTGAAGAAAAATAATTACATTCATTTATTTTAAAGCTTTGATCCTTCACTGTTATATCTATAGAAGATTATATACATACATTCATTTATCAAGAACATTTATGCCACCCAGTTAAATAGCAGCGAGAAGACAATATAGTTTAGAATGAATGCTTAGTTATAATCGGCTCCAAAATGGTAACTTTCTGTGAAATTAACACAACCCCCCCTTGTTTCTTTCATGTGGCAACATTATAAATATATGCTTCCACCAATCTGTGGCTTTTTCTTTCTACTATAGAATTGATCATCATTTTTTCTGTTATTCTATGAATAATTATTTGTAAAGGGTTGGTTGTAATATTGTAATTTCTGAATTTTTAAGAAATATTTGATTTTTGCTATTTTCAAACAATTCTGTATGTTGGTTTTATATATAGGAATCCTCCAAAAGTTTCATCTTCCAAGATTAAATTACAGATTTACACTCAGACCAGCCCTAAATCTGCTCATTTTTTCTCTCCATTTCTCAATTGTGTAGACAGTTGCTAATATGAATTTAAAATTCATCATGAATGTCTGGGATATGGGGGGAAGCATGCCCATTGGAATTTATCTGGTCTTAATCTGGATTTAGGGGCTCAATTGCTCAATTGAATGAAACTGCATTATGCTTGAACAACTGAAGTTTCTATTATTTTAAAGCCTTTTAAATAGAAAACAACACCAATTATGCTGAATATTTTCTTGTACATTTTTTGCTTTTACTTAGCATTTTTGATAATTTACAGATCATTTAATTGTCACTGTTCATGGAATTATAATTATATGTTAGTTTTATGTTTAACAGGTCTTGTGATACAGTGGTGAGATTATTTATTTTCTTAAACATCAGAGACCAGAGTCCTAGTTCCGGATCCAACTGATCTTGTGTTGGTCTCTGAAACTCCTTTTGTTTTGTTTTTTAATTTATAAATATTAGAGTGATAGTCTGATTTCTAAGGCATCTAAACAATAAAAAATTCTATGATCCTTATTAAAATATAATACTTCTTTCTTATAGAAGCAACTGTCAATAAACTGATGCATGTGAACCTCCCCAATTCTCAATAATTAGATCTCTAGGTCTTCATATAATTCCCAGATAGTATATTTAATACTGTTGTTTATAACTATCACTAATTTACTTGCTATTTATTCTTTCTTTTAATTTCAGGGGAAAGCTGTTCTCAGGAAAACTCCGACAGACTCAGTTTAAAAATATACTGGCTCATAGTTGTGAAATCTTGAAGTAAGCTTTTGAGATCTGAGTATACTTAGGTTGGCAAGTAATCATCAGAGATGGATCTTATTACTATCAGATTGTTGTTTTTGTCTTTACTACTCAGTTCTCCAGGCTGTTCCTATGTATTCTGAAAAACAATCAGTCCAAAAATAGAACTTAATTGTTTGATTTAGCAAATATTTTTTGAACACCTATTATATGCCAGTCATTGTGCTAAATGTTGAGGATGCAATTATATACAAGGGTCCCTGGCCTTGAGTAGAATATTTTGAGGACACTAATCAATGCTAACTGACTAAATGAATATACATATTAATGAGTGAAAGAATGAATGAATGAATGAAACATACCCTTAATGGACTTATGATTTATGTTAGGCAGATAAGATACAAGGTTCAGTTTAGCTCTTTTTCATAATAATTTATTGAGCATTATCTATGTTCCAGACATTGGGCCTAGCTTTGGAAATTTTTATTACGGAAATAAAACACCAGTGAAAATTGACATAGCAAGGCAAGAACCGCTTTGTGGATTATACTCTTAAGTACTTGCCAAGAGACGTAAATCCCAAGTGTTATAATGTGTGCTGAAGAGCTGGCTCAGTGTGTTTTATTTAGCACAATCTTTTTTATTGTCTAAAGTTTTACATATGTCTCCTTTTTAGCACAAATGTAATCTGGATCCTAAAACTGTTATAGGAGTTACATATAAAGTTATTGCAGTGCAGGGACAACAAAAAGGAAATACCAGGATTTCAAATGCTATTCAGAAGCTAGATAAAGCTGGACTCCAGTACATAGTGCCAAAATGAGGAAATAATATCAATATTTAGTTATTACATAGTAGTAATAAAATAATGATGATGATAACTATAATAACTGTGATTTATACTGAACTTACTAAATACCAAATGTTGTCTCAAGTGTCCAATATACATCACCTGATTAAATTTTCCCATAGTCCTTGGAGGTGAACATCACTATCTCCATTTTGCAGATAAAGAAACTGAGTTTTAGAGAGTGAAATAACTGCCTAAAGCTTGTGATCAAAGCTCTCTAGCTATTTGGGTCTGCTAGTTGCTAACTTTGTTCTTTCTGCAACGTCTTAGGAAACTGCTTGGTATAAACAATAATTATAGCTTAATATAAGAATAGCTTTCAAGACTGTAAGCCGTAAAGGAAAATTTCGTTAACCTTTTTCCAAAATTTAGAAATATGGCAATAATGACAGCAATTTTATAGACTTCTAATGGAATATCAAATATGTTTCTATTTTGTAAAGTGTATATGTACATATGCATACTTATTCTTTATAATATATATACAATATTATTGCAAGACTAACATGGAGGAGGTGACAAAGATTAATTGGTGGTTTTATGGAACTTGCTAATTGACATGTTTAGAGAATAACACCTGCATGCTATATTTATAGCAAGAAGTATAAAAGTTTCTAAATCTGAATGAAGAACATAAAGGAACCCATAATTTTTTCATTCTCCCAAAGGCAATTATAATACAGGGAGGGATGGATGGAGAAAAGCAGCTGCAAGGAGGCTAGGATAAAATGTCTGATCCTCAACTTTGACAACTGTAAAAATATATATCTGGTTGAAACCAGTTTGGCTTAGTGGATAGAGCGTAGGCCTGCAGACCAAAAGGTCCCTGGTTCAATTTCGTCAAGGGCATGTACCTTGGTTGCAGGCACATCCCCAGTAGGGGGTGTGCAGGAGGCAGCTGATCAATGTTTCTCTCTCATCGATGTTTCTGGCTTTCTATCCTTCTCCCTTCCTCTCTGTAAAATATTAATAAAATATATTAAAAACATATTTAATCACTGATGTCATTACTGGAAAGGCTAATACAGTGTGCTGGGTTTGTAGATAACACAATCTCTCCATGCTTCTAGAGTTGCCATTTCTAATTTTTTTAACACAAACTTGCTGGTACAGTTTATTTACATTTACAACCATATATTAGAAAATCGATGTATATATAAAAAAAAAACCCATAGACATAGTTTTAATTAAAATTTTTGTTGCAGATCCTGCTTTGAGTTCAGAGATTCTTTTCTTTGAATCATAAATAAAACTAAAGTTGGTAAATGTTATCAAAAGGAAGACAAGGGAGTAATTTCTATTCATTGTTTCAGTTACAAGAGCATAAATAATGAATAAGGTAAGCATATATCAATGAAGCTGAACAAGTGAGCACATCTTCCCATATACATAACAATTTTAAAATATGCTTTGGATTTTTGTCTCAATGTGATTTAGTAGAGAGAAAGATGATTTGGTGCATGATATTTCTGGTAACAAGTATCTGTTATCACAGTAATTGTGTGACTTGAAGGCAGTACCTTAATCATTAGTCTTGTATTCCTTGTATCCTAGATGAGAATGTCAACTTTTCAGGGTTGTAGTAAAAGTCCAGGGAATATATATGAAGCAGTAAAACCGTGTTTATACTAAGTGTTGAAAAAATGGATGCCTGAGAAACCAAGATATCAGGAGGAGAATGAAAAAGAAAAGACAATACAATTGATGAAAAGATGATTTTAAATGGTGAGTACTAGCAGAGGGAATAAACATGTCAGAAGCCCAAACATTAAAAGATAAGGACACTCAGTAGAAAAGTTTGTCCATATAGTACTATTCTGTCTTTTGGAATTATGTTTCACAAAGAAACACAGTGCCCAGGAGAGAGAGAGAGAGAGAGAGAGAGAGAAGGGGGGACAATATTAAACTATGGGAAAATTAAACAAAAACATGAAAAGTAGATTAAATATGCATTTTTGTTCAATCAATAGAAAGAAGAAAATATGATAAAACAAAAGCCCTGGAAAGTCTTGCAAAAAAGAAACAAACAAAAGAAAAACAAAGATACATGGGAAAGACAGAAAAAAAGACAAACAGAAAATAAAGGGTTCAAGCATACACAGTTTTAATACACAGAACAAGCACAACTCTGTTTTTAATCTTGACAGTAAAAAGACATCTGAATTGAGCAGATTTACTATAGGAAAAAGACATGCATAATGTTAAAAATCAATGATTTTTAAAATTCTCAATTTAAAATAGAATATTATATGTATGCATGATATATGTGTCTGTATTTTGAAATGCATAGGGACTTTGGGGGTTTTGAGATGGGGAAATCACTTTATTTCATTGAAGATTACCCATCTACATGCTAGAAATGAAAAACTTGATTATTTACTCATTCATGCAATCTGAGAAGATATTTTTCAAATTACAGTTATGACATAGATAACAGTAAAGATCTTATCTAGATAGAATTTCCATAAAGTTTCATTTTGCTGAGTGGATAAAACAATAACAACAGAAATATTTTAAGTCATACTTCCAGCTATCAGAAATTCTTTGTGAATCAATCCCTCCCCTCCTAAAGATAAGTAATGTGTATATCTACTACAAATCTAAAAACAAATAGAATTGTCCCTGTTCACCTATTCTTGCAATGAAGCATCTGCTCACTATTTCTTGCTGTTATTTCTTTTCTGAATGCTTCAATTAGAAAACATTATCCTGCCACCTTTTTAGTTGTTGAATTTCCCTGTCCTTGTGGCTACATCTCTGTGCACCAGAGAAAAGATCTTTTTAACAAAGTAGATGTGTGTGTCCTTAACACTAAGGCTCCTGGCTTACAGCTGGAGGCAGCTTTCTGCCCAGGCCACCGGTGGAGAATGACATAGGCAGAGGACACCATCACTGAGCAGTTACTTCTATTACATCCAGGCATTCTGTGATACCCACTTCAGAATCGGGCAAGACATGAGAGAAGCAAAGGTAATCCTTCTGTTTCTATATCCAGTTTTTGCAAGAATCAAATATTTCCATCTGGGAGGAACAATTGGGCAAAAGTGGGGGAGGGTTAGATTCAGTGCTAAACTGATAAACCAGTAAATAAATTCATCAGTCTGTAAGGAGATAAAACTCAAACACAGAAAGAGAAGAGTCTCTGATATTTTTCTAAAAATGAAATTCTCATGCAAAATGAATAATGTTTTGGGATCAATATAACAAGGGGGTGTGCTAGTGAAGGTTTTTTTTTTATGGAGAAAGTAAACTGCAGGCTGATATCTGGTAATGAGAGGAAGAGTTTTTGTCTTACTGGAATGTCCAAGTTAGAAAGGACTTTAGAGATCACAAAGTCTGTCATGAATGATCACATCTAAAACTTTTCTTTTTTTAAAGGGCTAGCTGCAAAGTTTTGGACAAGACCTCTACAGGCAACTAGAAGCATAGTGTACCCAGGTGGTGGGTCTCGTCTGTGACAATATATTTTTCTGGCTGTAAAGGGAATAAAAACCCCATGTAATCTCCAGCGGTGACAATTTAATCAGTTGTAAAAGGGGAAGAAACAGTCTCCTCATTTTCATATTTGCATATTTGATTTTTGCATTGGGGAATAGAGGTTGTTTTTCTATTACTTGTAATTCAGTTTTATGAGCAAATTTTTACAATGGTAGGAAATATTCAGTCAAACTGGTTTAATAGAACCATTCCATTTTGGATATAAAGCAAGCACTCAATGCAACATGCTTTGTGAAACATTTTTCTTTTTTCCTGCACAGACTCTATATACTAACCATGGCTTGCTTGCTCCCAGATTCTGCATGCGATGCATCTGCTATGAGCATTCATAGGTTCACGCTGAAAATGAAGGCAACTGTTTGGAGAACAATGAAAAATAATGAGGACTATACCATAACATGCCCCTGTTTTTGTTAATAGTTTTTAAAAGGTAAATCTTAATAACTGTCTCTATTTCTAAGCAAGCAGGGTTTCTAAAATGCCTTATATTCAGAGAGGTCAGTTTTTATGAGGAATAAATTAATAAAATTCCATTGATTTTACCATTGAAAGAATAATTTTATTGCCCATAATGTAGTAACAGATTATGGGATTTATTCTAAGAAAAATAAGATACAAGTAATTTATAGTTATCATCTCTTACCTTTGTGTGACTCTCATGAATATTTAAAAATCTATTCAGAATGGTGTTGAGTTTGAATTTCTGGAACATGAGTAACTTAACTACTTTGTAATGCATCTATTCATGTTAGCCTCTACTTGTGAAACCCCCTAAAATGTTGAATAATTTAAGAAAAAAACAAAAAAGGATAGTATTCTACTTGCTTGATGGCATAGAATTTTTTTATAAAAAGGGAACTCTGAAGCCAACATTCCATTGGACAAGAAAAAAGAAATGATTTTGATTCTATACAATTTTATTAAAAGATAAAAAATATTAAACAAAAATTTTGAAATGTTATGTGCATTAACATTTATGTATAAATTTACATATTCATATGTGTAAATGTGTGTATATGTATGTAATGTGGCTAACTGTTGCTAATCAATTTCTATGAGAAATAACTAAACTTGGAATTCTGAAAAGATAAAGCCATAGCATTTTATTAGGGTAGAGAAGATTGTCTTTTTACTTTACATTCATGCAAAGTACACCAGTAGTAGCGATACGCAGGCATGTATAATCATTAGATGAGAAGTATAAGATGTTTTGGAGGTGATTAAATTAAAGCACAGAATACAAGTTTTTAATATGTTCTTGTTTATTTAAATCTGCATTCTGATGATCACACTTTCAAAGAGATTGCCAATATATAAATATGTGATCCAATGATTACCTATTCAGATTAACTCTGTTTCCTTGAATATGGTCTAATGATTAAATGATCCCCCAAACACTGCAACTCCTCAGAGAAATATGCTGATTCCTCAGCACATTTTCTCAAGGCCTTGGGAGTACTAGATCTGCCAAGGAGTGCCTTGAAGCATGGAAACTCTGCTCTACCTAAACATAAGTCCTAGGTTTTAATCACAATAGCTAGGTTCACACTAAGGCAATTAATCATATGATTGCTTTCATAGGAGCCCAACCTCATCAGTATTTTTCCTTCAGGCCAACTGACAAGGCTGGATAGAGTCAATGATTTAGGTGGATTTGATTGCCTAAGAGGCACAACTCCCAGTGCAGAGTAAGAACATTTATCCTCAATCTGCTTTTTAGAAGTTGCCACATCACAAGCAACACTTCAAATTTAATGATTAAGGTAAAATAGTTATTCCATTAAATCGTTAAGGGTTGACAAGTATCATCAGAAAGAGACCAAATGGCAAAGGTATGTTTTAGTTTGTTGGGATTTTTTTAGCGGGGTGGGGGTGGGGATTGGGAGGGTAGGCTTGGTGTGTTTGATTTGTTTTTGTTGGCAGGGGGTAGGGAGTGAGCTTACCTACTTTTTCCTTTGACATTTGAAAGAGAGAAAAATGCCTGAGGAATATAATTTGTAGTTCAATAGGCAAATTTAAATAAGGTTAGGAAGGTGGGAGTTGGTGTGTGTGTGTGTGTGTGTGTGTGTGTGTGTGTGTGTGTGTGTGTCTATACATACAGGTACATATATGTGCACTTTTTAAGACTTTGCAACTTCACTAGTCATTGTTGGACTTGGTGATATATTAAATGTAAATGTGAAGCTTTCTAGCATCCTCTTCTTTGTAACCTAATGGAAGGTTTCTGCTAGTAATAGAACTTGGGTTACTATCTATTAAAATTATTTCTCCAAAAGTGAGTTATTAAAGAGTTTTTAATGTTTTCCTAGCTTAAAATTTGAGTATAAATGCAAGATCAGAACAACAAAAGTTTTCCAATGGGTATGTCATTTCTGTAAAGGACTTTTTGTAGATTATCCTAATTATTCCTAGATGCAATTGAAATGCTCTGGACAACAGAGGACAAAGCTTCCCCCAAAACTAAAGAATTCATGATTCCAGTATTCATTGGATAAAAATCAAAAAGGTTCTGTTCTCTGGTAAGCCTCACTGGAGTTGTAGCTCATCTGGAAGGCTGATACAATTATTGTAATAAAAAACCTATTAAAATTATGAGGGTGGCTCATTAAAATATTTCTATAATTTAAAACCAGTAGTTAATTTTATCACTTTCACTTATAGAAATTACACTGAGGAACTTTTAGTCTTGATCATGGTGGGAATCTCTTAAGTAAAAGCTCTTAGACAACTTCAATAGATGTCTTTTAAAAAAAAGGCATTAGAATGATTTTTCTTGAGCCAGAGAAGACTATCAAAGTTGGTAAAAACTTATTTCTGAATTTTACTTTTAAGCACCAAAATCAAGTGCTTTCTTATGCTCAAATGCTTTGATGAATGATAGAACAGTTTACCTGGTGACTTGGAAAATTGTGTCCCAACCAAAGTTAACATTGGTCCTAGCTCCTCACATTCAAAGCAGAGTATTCTGAGAATATGGGTGGTCTGCTGCATCAGGATGTAAAGTGCTTAAGGATCTGATGGTAAAGCAATGCTGAGGCACCAGATTCTCTTACCATCACTGAGGGCATTTATACTAATAAAAGGATAATATTCTAATTAGACCAGATGTCTGCCAGATGTCTGTCCAAACAAAGCCATGGTGGTGGGGGCTGAGGCAGAGGTGGTTAGGGACAATCAGGTAGGCAGGCAGGTGAGCAGTTAGGAGCTAGCAGTCCTGAATTATGATATGGCTGTCTTACTGCTGGTTTAGGTGGGATCTGACCTAAACCAGCAGTAGGAAATCCCCTGTGAGGTTCTGGATTGGAGAGGATACAGACTGAGGGACCCCTTCCATGTACAAATTTAGTACACCGGGCCTCTAGTAAAATATAGTTGTCCTTGCATTCCATAGAGCCCAGCCACCTATTTCTTCAAAGTTTTATGTTCTTAAAGGAAAATAGACATTTATAAATAAATTTTAAAAAATAGTTATGAAAAACTTTTGGCAATATGGATTTTGATTACAGCCTTTTTGATGGTTTATTAAAAAAAGAATGTGCCTATATCCTCTCCCCAGTCGCTTCTGATTTCAGTAGAGAAGGCAGTGTCTCTCCACAGTCCAGTGCTCCTGCTCACTCTCCTACTTCAGTCTATTCTTGGCTGTGGATTTCCCTGTGCTCTTTGTGCACTTTAAGTTTAATTTTGGATTTAAAAACTCAATTGGCTCATCTGTTAAGCATTAAGCAGCTCCCTTTTGAGCCACAGGGGGAGCCCTGGGAAAACCCACAGCTGCTAGAACATGGAAAACGGGTTTAAAAAAACAAAACTATTTTGAAACTTTAAAGCATTTTAGCAGCCGTGGATTTCCCAATTCTTACCACCCAAATGGTTCATCTATTTAATTTTTATCTGGTACTGGAAAACACAAACTAGACCATTAACTAGCCCTAAATTAGTTTTGTTTAATACAAAATGAACTAAGCAAGCCATATGGGAGAAGCTTTCAGAGAGCTATGGCCTGGAATACTTGCAAGCATATTTCCCCTCCAGCTATAGAAGCAATTCTGAAACCCAGTTATGCCTGCTGAAACCATAACTTTTCCTCCAGTCACTTAGACACTCCTTTCTCTCACCAAGAAAGGGGGGTACAAGTCCAAAACAAGTCCAAATCCAAGCTCATAGAATGACAAATTGATGGAAAAGTTAATAGGATGGGGATATTAATGAAATGTGTAATCAAGATGTTAGTTTTATAGAGAAAAGTTCCACATGGAAAAAACAAAGCAGCACTCAGTGAATAGGAGAGTTGAAAAAGAGATATTTCAAAATAACATTTTCCAAATATCTGTATTCCTTGGCTTGTAGCATTGAAGATATCCAAATAGTCAGTTAATTATTAAACATTAAATTAATTTTTTTCTAATTTTGCTTCATCTCCATTTTGATTCCATCTATTCCAATGTATCTTTCTTAAAAGCACCTTCATCTAACCCCTGAAAAAGCTTGAAATAAAAAATAAAACAATTTGCCAAAACCGGTTTGACTCAGTGGCTAGAGCGTCGGCCTTCAGACTGAAGAATCCCGGGTTTGATTCCAGTCAAGGGTATGTACCTTGGTTGTGAGCACATCTCCAGTAGGGGGTGTGCAGGGGGCAGCTGATCAATGTTTCTCTCTCATCGATGTTTCTGGCTTTCTATCCCTCTCCCTTCCTCTCTGTAAAAAATCAATAAAATATATATTTTTAAAAATAAAATAAAATAAAACAATTTTGTTCACAAAGATTGTATGTGACTTTTTCTTGTCATTCCTATCTGCCCAACCAATACTTTATTATATAAACACATATTCTCTCCTCTGTAATATTTTCTCTCTTTTTTTTCAGTTTTTCTGTTGTTTTTCTTCTCTTTTTACCAATTTTGCATCTCAAAATTCCAATGGACAATATGGTAGAAGAGCCTAGGATTTCTCAGATTGGGGAGGAGAAACTGGGAGAGGAGAAAAAGAACTTGGGAGAGGGTAAGAAGAAGCAATCTGTAGGGAAAATCTTTAGGAAGAATATGAAATTAATATTTTTGTCCCCTCATGTAGGATTTTCATGCTTAGCATGGGAGTATTTTAAGAAGGCAGTTTCCAGCTAAGAGGAGAGCCCTGTGGTGTCTTTAATAATGCTATTGCAATATCAGCAGAATCAAGTGAATTAAGGAGGGAGAGGAAGGGGAGGCAATGGAGTTAGTAGAATAGGTCACCCATTGGAGAAGTTTGGCTGTGTAGAAGAAAGGAGAGTTAGGCAGAACCTGCAGGTGCTGTGGATATGGGACAAGGCTGGTGATGTTTTGAAATGGATAAGGGTGGTATGTGTTCCAAAACTGGAAAAGATCTAACTTAACTGTATAGGAGAGAAAGGGAGAAAATACTCAGTGTATATTCCCAAATAAGCTGCAGGGAATAGAATCCACAACATGGGAGAAGGGATTGACCTTAGATAGTTTAAAGACACATTCTGGATCAAAACAGGAAAGAAGAAGGAGGGCATGGACCTAGATGGAATGGTGTGGTTCCCCTGCTTTTAGAAACATTAGGAATCTTACAGTTCATTTTGATTATTTTGTGTTATTGTCACTGTGATATTTCCCTCAGAGTACCTGTTCTTAAATATTTGAAAACCTTAATCTGTGATTTAAAAGAAAGAGCTGCCATTTCAATGTCTTTAGATGATGTGGAAAATAATAGTTCAACTATTTTTTGTAATAATAAAGACCAGAAGTAAAACCAAATGCCAGGATCCTAGAGTCTTTCATGTTGACCTCTGTTCTATGATGAACTTTAAAAATCTGTTCTACATTAGACACTGCAGGAAATAGAATAGGAGAACATGGGAAAGAAATATATCCTGCTAAGGTTGTCTAGGGAGCAGGGGATTGGTGATGTTGCTGAAGAGAAACAAGCAGCTGTTGATGAGGGTGTTCTATATGAGTAAAATGCTTTGATGTCAGATGATTTTTAAAAAGAGACAGAAATATACAGATTTAAGCGAAAAATGTAAAAATAAAACCCAGCTTGATTAAACAAAGTTATGTCCAAGAAAGAAAGCTGCAGGAGTAATTGTGGGTAAAGACACAGAGCATGAAAGTATTCCTACATCGATTGTTAGAATTTATGGTAATCATTAAAATAAATTTATTTAACTATATGAAACTTTTAATTAAGTATCCTTTATAAAAAAGAACATGTGGTAAATTTAGAGGAATTACCTTTAACTTAATTACTTAGTAGAGCCAACTTTGGAGTGGATAGTCTATATTTCTTTACATTTTCAAATAAATATTCCCCTTTTGCTTTGTGAAACTTTTTAGTATATTATTATGGCATTTCTAGTTTCTAACCCCCCTTCCATTCTGTAATTGCTTTTAAAACTGTTATTAGTGTGATATTATTTACCCTTTGCTGTCAAGGTTAAAAGCATTGTTAATTGAACATGGTTTCAATAGATGTGGTATAGTAACAATTACAGTAATGAGAAAACAACTGTCCTACTACAAATACAATACCAGCAGAACCTATTTACATGAGCCAACATTTAATACACTCTACTGAAAAGGATTCTTTCATGTGATGATACACTCCTCAACGTAAGGGTTATATTTAGGAGGTCAAAAGACATGCCCAAAGTAATTGACTCCATGTAATACATAATTGTTCAGTTTCCATAATCCTAATCTTCCCTAAAATTAAAGTGAAAGAACTTGAAGGGATGGAGTTAGTGAGAAGGAGCAGATGTACATGTCGTCTTCGTGCCCACCTGGTAAATACCACCACGTCATAAAGATTCACTTCAAGCTTTATGCATTGCATGGGGCTCTTTCTCAATCTCTTTTTCCCTAGTAGCAGTTATTTGTCCCTCCCTTGCACTTCCAATCAGGCTAGGAAAAAGAGAATAAATCCAAACTATTCCATTTATTGTTAATTAGTTAAATTATTTATTACATTTATGAATACCTCTAAAATATAATTTATATTTCAATTCTTCGGCAGAATAAGACTTTTCTGTATTGCATTGTTGTAATAATCAATGTTATATTTGGAAGAAATTCAGAAAAGCAATAATCAAAAACTGAATAGTCTGACTAGATATTGCAAACTGGTGAATAAGATAAAATTAAAATAGACCTAAATGTCTTTTAAAACCTCAAAAATCAACTTTACTTTTTCTGAACTCATTTGAAATTTTCTACTGAGAGTAAAACAGAAAAAAATAACACAATTATTTTGAAAAATTATTTTATTTCTTTAAATGGATTCAACCTAAAAAAAAAAAAAGGTGATGCTGAGCTGATTTTGAAAAACAATCATCTTTCATGTTAGAAAAGTTTAAATTGCCAGTTTAAGCCTGTTAAAGTATTTTTATTGCATTCTTAGTAATTTCCCATGGAAGCATTTCTGAAGGCTCAGCAAAACATTTACAATTTTATAAAACCCTTTAAATTAATTTATAACTTAGCTATGAGCTTCTTTTTGGGAGACTCAGAACAGTGGGTGACCTTATATCCATAATGTGTATGCTTAAATGTTTTATTACAACAGAGTAAATTAGGATGGAATTATTTAACTTTAGATACCAACATTTTATTTAACTGCAATCTGTTTTGCCCTTTCCTCAAAACCAATTTAATTCCATTTTATATAAGTGCAAGGTCACCTTTGTGTGTTCTAGCCATTTTGTTTTATTTTTAATAGTAGAATGGCTTTAGTAGAAAATATGAGAAGATATTGTGCAAATTTAATAAGTCTTTTGGCATTTTATTTTATCAGATGTTTAAGAAGATCAGTGTTTCTTCATAATCTTGATTATTGAGATACACTGTCTCAATTTTTTTTTTCCAATCTCACATCCTGGTGTTTTTTTTCCTCAGCTGTTACTATGACAACTAACTCTGTGCAGGTGTAACTATAACTGTGTTTTACTTTCTTCCCCAGAGCATCTTTACATTTATTTTCAGTCCTATTTGTTTTCTAAGAAATGATTTAAAGACTTTGTACTGTCGTCTGTATGGTATTTCAATCGCATTCACATAATGAGTTAGGTGGTGTTCTCATCGCTAATTTCTAACTATACTTTAATTTTAGCTTTGATATTTCAAAATAACCTGAGGGTCAAAGATAGGACTTCTTAATATCTAAGCAAATATTTGCTTTTATTTTCATAGTTTTTTTGCCTGAAATATAGCTCAAGTAATTTCTGATTTGGGTTCCTCCTTGAGAATTTCCTCATGTTAAAGATTACATGGCCTTTTCAAATAAAATTGTCGTGAATACTGAAAATTTTCTATGTAATAGGATGTTATATTGGAATTCTTTCTTCCTCAGGTGTGGCCACAAAAACTCAGTGGCATGTACTCTCGCACTCTATGGCACAAGGCTTATGAAGTTACATTAAGTTTTGTGAAGGAAAGATTGAAATGAGCTTTGAAATCCTTGCCTATCAACCATCTCTGTGAAACTGCAGAGTCAGACTTAACCAGACATCCTATTTAGTAAAAGCCTAATATGCTATGTCCTTACAATCAATCAGCACATAATATGCTAATGATGTGCTAAGGCTGCTCAATCACTTGCTATGACATGCACTGACCATCAGGAGGAAAACAGTCAACTGTTCAACCAGTCACTATGGTGTGCACTGACCACCAGAGGGCAGATACTCTGGTAGATGAGCTTTCTGCAGGGGTCTGCCAATCGGGACTGAGCAAGATGGGACGGACATGCCCTGGAGCCCTCCCACAGTTCCACCTCAGATGGCCAACCTCCTGCATCCCTCCCCAGCCAGATCCTTCACAGGTGGGGTCTATTGGCCTGGCCTGCACCCTCTCACAATCTGGGACCCCTCTTGGGAAGTTGGAGAGCAGATCCCATAGGCCAGGCTGAGGAATCTCAATGGTGCACAAATAGAATGGGGGCTTTTTCTGGAGAGCCTTGTTTATGGAAGTTGGGTACAACCCACACCTCTGTGGAAGGATAAGGAATACTTCATATTTGCCTGAAGTCTAATGTACAAGAAACTTTAGTGATATCACCCAGACAACTTGATATGTGTCCCCTAGAATATCAAGGGAAGCCAGAATGGGATGTCGCCAAAGGAACCTTTACAATATCTGTGAAAGAAAGAATAAGATTTAACATCTTCTATGGCCAGAGTTATATCGATAACTCAAGAAAATCTTTTCCTGTCCCTACTTTCCCTCAGGTCTCTGCTTCAACATTAGAGGAGCCCAGTGAGTATGAGAGAAGGAATAAAATCTCAAGCTAGGCAGATAAGATTTCACCTCAGCAATAGGAAAGATAAGCCCCACAGAGTAGTAACTTGGGGTGAAAGTAGTTGCTTTCTAATTATATCCTATGCATCTCATTTGTTCAGTGGTTGCCTTACATATTTACAGATTAATTCCCTTGCTGTGTGATTCACATTATCCCTTACCAGAGGTTGGCAAACTGCAGTCACAGGCAAGATCTTGTCTGTCACTTGTGGTTGTGAAAGTAGGAGAGCATGCTACCCAAAATGTGAATGTTCAAGATATGTCCCTCAAAAATATGCACTTTGATGTAATCATTATTTTGAACTATAGGTATTTAAACAATAGTAAATACAGGGAGAAACTTTATCTGAACTCCCTTTATTTGCCTAAGGATAAATCCTCCAAAAGAAATTCTGTTTTCATAGATCCCCTCTCTCCTCCTCCAGGAGTTTCATCAATCAGGGAAGATTGCTTTTATCTTAAGAGAGGACACTAGAACTTGATATCAAATCTAGACAAATTTATCACAAACTACCATACCTCTCATTTATTTGTCAAAGGGACCATTCCTCTTTTCTAAAAGAACATTTACTCTCCTTTTCTTATTAAAATTGTATTTAATCTGAAAACTAAATCACCCGTAAGAATTACTCACTTTTTCTGTGTATCTCCCATGTACTCATGAAGTATACATTTTAATAAAATTCTGTTCATTTTTATATTATTGATCCACATTTTTTATTGTTTAAAGTATTACATATGTCTTCTTTTCACCATCAACTCCTCCATGGCCACTCCCACCTTTCAGAACAAGGCCCTATTGCCCAAGTCTCCATATCCATTGGTTATACTAATGTGCATGCATACAAGTCCATTGGTTGATCTCTTAAACAGACACACACCCTTCCCCTATCTTCCCTCTGAGGTTCGACAGTCCAGTCACAGTCTTTTTGTCTTTGGATCTATTTTTGTTCATCAGTTTATGTTGTTAATTATATTTCACAAATGAGTGAGGTCATGTGATGCTTATATTTCTCCAAGTGGCTTATTTCCCTTAGTATAATGCTGTACAGGTTATGCAATGGTAAAAGTTCCTTCTTTTTTACCACAGCATAGTATTCCATTGTGTAGATGTACCAGCATTTTCTAATTCACTCATCTGCTGATGGGCACTTAGGCTGTTTCCAAATCTTAGCTATTGTAAATTATGCTGCTATGAACATAGGGGTGCATGTGTTCTTTCTGACTGGTGTTTCTGATTTCTTGGGAAATATTTCTAGAAGTGGGATGACTGGGTCAAATGGGAGTTTCATGTTTATTTTTGAGAAAACTCCATACTGTTCTCCACAGTGGCTGCACCAGTTTGCATTCCCACCAGCAATACATGAGGATTCCTTTTTCTCAGCATCATCGCCAGCACTTGCTGAATTTGTTGATGACAGCTATTCTGACAGGTGTAAGATGGTACCTCCTGGTTGTTTTGATTTGCATCTCTCAGATGATTAGTGACTTTGAGGCTGTTTTCAAGTGTCTCTTTGCTTTCAGTATGACTTCTTTCAAAAAGTATATATTTAGGTCCGTTGCCTATTTTTTAAATTAGATTGTTTATTTTGTTACATTGTATAAATTGTAAATTTTGGAGATTAAAACCTTATCAAAGATAGCATTGGCAAATATGTTCTCCCATGCAAGGGGCTTTCTTGTTGTTTTGCCATGGATTCTTTTGCTGTGCAGAAGCTTTTTATTTGATGTAGCCCCATTTGTTTATTTTCTCCTTAGTTTCCATTGCCCCAGGAGCTGTATCAGTAAAGATAATGCTACAACATATGTCTGATAATTTGCTGCCTATGGATTCTTCTAAGATTTTTATGGTTTCCCATCTTATATTTAAGCCCTGAATCCATTTTGAATTTATTTTTGTGGATGATGTAAGTTGGTGGACTAGTTTTATTTTATTTTTTGCATGTTCGTGTCCAATTTTTCCAATACCATCTATTGAAGAAATTGTCTTGTCTCCATTGTTTGCTCTTACCTTTTTTGACAAATATTAATTGAGCATAATGGCCTGGGTCAATTTCTAGGTTCTCTGTTCTGTTCTCTTGGTCTATATGTCTGTTCTCATGCAAGTACAGGTAGTTTTGAGAACTGTGGCTTGGTAACATAGCTTGATATCTGGTATTGTGATCCCTCCAACTTTATTCTTCTTTCTCAGAATTGCTGTGGCTATGCATTTTTTTGTTTTTGTTTTAGTTTTTTGTTTGTTTGTTTGTTTTTTAATACTAGATGAATTTTTGGAGAGTTTGTTCTAGGTCTTTGAAATATTCTATTGGTATTTTAATGGGGATTGCTTTGAGTAGTATAAACATTTTAATGATGTTGATTCTAACAATCCATGAAAATGTTTTATTCTTCCATTTATTTATGTCTTCCTCTCTATACTTTTTCAGCATCCTGTAATTTTCTGAGTACAGGTCCTTTACCCCCTTGATTAAATTTACTCAGACATATCTTCACTTTTTTGTTGCAATGGAAAAATTGGATTTTTTCTTTTTTAGTTTTTTATTTCTGTGAGTTCATTATTGGTGTATAAAAAAAGCCATACATTTCTGGGTGTTAATTTTTTATCCTGCTACATTGCTAAATTCATTTATTAAATCTTGTAAATTATAAAGAAATCTTTAAGATTTTATATGTACAATATCATGTCATGTATTAATAATGAGAATTTTACTTCTTCTTTTCCAATTTGATACCTTCTATTTCTTCTCCTTGCCTGGTCATTATGGCTAGCATTTCCAGTATCCAATGGTGCAGGAGAGGTGAAAGTGGGCATCCGTGCCTTGTTCCTGTTCTTAGTTGAAGTGGTTTAACTTCTTGCTCATTGAGTATGATGTTGGCTATAGGATTGTCATATAAGGCTTTTAGTATGTTGAGATATGATCCCTTTAGTCCCACTTTGCTGTGAGTTTTTAACCAAGAAAGTACATTGGATTTTGTCAAATGGTTTTTCTGCAACAATTAATATAATTATGTGATTTTTGCCTTTCAAATTGTTTATGCGATATATCATATTTATTGATTTGTGGGTATTATAGAAGCTTGCAGCCCTGGAATAAACCCCACTTGGTGTAGAAGGAGCAGAAGCCCTGCAAGCAACCTGCCTCTGCCCAAGTAGCAGCAGCCTTAAGAGCAGCCTGCCAACATCTGGAGATCAGCAGCCCCATAAACAGAGCACCACTGTTCAAGGAGCAGCATCCACACAAGCAGCCCACCCTTGTATGAGGAGCAGTAGCCCTGTGAGCAACCTGCCCACATAAGAGAAAAAGAAACCTTGCACAGCCTGCCCAGGTCTAAGGAGGAGAATCCTGAGCAGCCCAACTTTGTCCAAGGAGCAGAAGCTGCATGAGCAGACTGCTTCTGCCAGCCAGAGGAGCCACCACTGCTGTGAGCACCACCCACCAGAGGAGCTTCCACCAACTGAGGAGCAGCTGCTGCTGAGACTGCCCAAAGAGCATCTGCCACACATGGCACCACTGCTGCCTGAGGAGCAACCTCTGCATGACTCAAGACTTAGGTCCTTCAATGAGAACAAAAATGGAGAGAAAAAAAAAAAACAAAAACAAACAAACAAACAAACAAAACCCAAAGGAAAGAAAAGGATTCGCCAGGAAAGCCACTAAGTGAAACGGAGGCATGCCACATTTCAGAAAAAGAAGTCAGACTAAGCGTCATACAGTTCATAAACTGAATAGATGAAAAAAATCAAATTATGTAAAAATAAAGAATTAATACATAGTGATATAACTACATTAAAAAACAACATGGGAAGTTTTAACAATAGACTTGAAGAAACGAAGGACCAAATTAAAGAATTCAAAGATAGGGAAGCAAAACACAAACAAATTGATCTGCAATTGAAGGAAAAAAATAAAAGACAGGAGGAGGCTTTAGCTGGCTTGGCTCAGTGGATAGGGTGTAAGCCTGTGGTCTTAAAGTTTGCAGATTTGATTTCTGGTCAAGGGCACATACCTAGTTTGCGGGCTTGATCCCTAGTGTGGGGCATTCAGGAGGCAGCCCATCAATGATCCTCGCTCATCATTGATGTTTCTATCTCTCTGTCCCTCTCCCTTTCTCTTTGAAATAAATAAAAATGTATTTTTAAAAAGACAGGAGAAGATCTAAGGGTGCCTTGGGACAACATGAAAAAACAAACAAACAACAAACAAACAAACATACAAATAACAGGGGTGTCAAAATGACAGGAAGAAGAAGAAAGGCTAGAAAACCTATTTGAAGAAATAATGTCAGAAAATTATCCTGATGTGGAAAAGAAAAAAGTCACACAAGCACAGAGAGTATCAAACAAGATGAACACAAAAAGCCCCACACCCTGACACATTGTAATTATGATTTCAAAAGTTCAGGACAAAGAGAAAATCTTAAAGGGTGCAAGAAAGAGACAAAAAGTTATGTATAAGGAATCTTCCAGTAGATTATCAAATAATTTTTCTACAGAAAAGTATAAGGCCAGAAAGGAATGGAATGAAATTTGCAAAGTGATGCAAAGCAAGGGACTGAATCCAAGAATATAGTATCCAGAAAAGCTATCATTCAAAATTGAAGGGGACATAAGGAGCTAAATAGAAAAAAAAAACCACCAACAAAACAAACAAACTAAACTAATAGAGTTTATCACTACCAAGCCAGCAATGCAAGAAATGCCAAAAAAAAAAAAAAAAACTGGTATAAAAATAACTAAAAAGGGAAGAAGGAATACAGGCACAAAAATAGAAATGACTACAAACAAGTACCTATGAATCATAACTTTCAACATAAACGACTAAATGCTCCAATCAAAAGACACTGAGTTGTTGAAAAAACATGACCCATATATAAACTGCCTACAAGAGACCCATCTAAGAACAAGGGACTCACACAGATTGAATGTGAAGTGATGGAGAAAAATACCTTTTAGGCAAATGAAAATAAGAAAAATCTGGGGTAGCAATACATATATCTGACAAAATAGACCTCAAAGTGAAGGCCATAACAAGAGATTAGGAGGGCCATTTCATATAACTAAAGGGACCTATTAAAGAGGAAATAACTCTGGTAAACATATGTGCACCCAATGCAGGAGCACCCAAATATATGTATATGTATATGTATATGTATATGTATATGTATATGTATATGTATATGTATATATGTATATATAAAAAGAACTTCTGAAAGATATCAAGGCAGAGATCGACAATACAATCATAGTAGGGGACTTTAATAACCCACTGATATCAATGGATAAATTCTCCAGTCAAAAAATCAGCACAGAAACAGCAATTGTAAGTGACTCACTAGATCTGATGGACTGAAAATTGACATTTTCAGAACATTTCATCCCAAAGACAGGGAATATATGTTCTTCTCAAGTGCAAATGGGACATTTTCAAAGGTAGTCTCTCCAAATTTAAGAAGATTGATATCATATCAAGCATCTTAGACCACAATGGCATAATATTAGAACTCAACAACAATAAAACAATAAAAAAATCAAACACTTGGAAGCTGAATAGCGTGCTATTAAACAATGTTTGGCTTACCAAGGAGATCAAAGGACAAATTACAAACATCTTGGAAATGAGTGACAATGAAAAAAACACAATAGAAAATCTATGGGACACAGTGAAAGCAGTCCTAAGAGGGAAGTTTAGAGCTCTAGAAGCCTACCTCAAAAAATAAGGAAAAAGGTAATAAATCATCTAACTCTACAACTTAAAGAAATAGAAAAAGAGCAACAAGCAAAGCCCAGAGTAAGAAAAAGGAAGAAGTTAGTAAACATAGGAGCAGAAACAAATGAAATATAGACAAAAAAACAAAACAAAAGATCAATGAAACCAAGAGCTGGTTCTTTGAAAAGGTGGATAAACTTCTAGCCAGGCTCACCAAGAAACAAAGAGAGAGCACCAAAATAAATAAAATTAGAAATGAAAGAGGCAAAATAACATAAATAGACCATAGAAATACAAATGATTGTTACAAAATGCTATGAACAACTCTATTCTAACAAACTACATAACATAGATGAAATGGACATATTCCTAGAAAATACAATCTTCCAAAACTCAATCAGCAAGAATCTAAAACTATCAATAAGCTGATAACTAAGGAGGAAATTGAAGAAGTCATCAAAAAGCTTCCAGCAAACAAAAGCCCAGGGCTAGAAGGCTTCACATGGGAGTTTTACCAAACATTCAAAGAACTAAAACCTATCATCTTCAGTCTACTCTAAAAAATTCAAGAGGAAGGAATGCTTCTAATCTCATTCAATGAATAACTAGACCACCAACTTACACCAAAACTAAATAAAGACAACACAATGAAACAGAATCACAGCCAATATCCCTCATGAATATAGATGCCAAAATCCTTAACAAAATTCTAGCAAATCAGAACCAGCATTACATCAGAAAGATCGTACACCATGACCAAGTAGTATTTATTCTGGGGATGCAAGGAAGGTACAATATCCACAATAAACAGAGTAAGTCACATAAGCAAGTTGAGAGATAAAAATGACATAGTCATATCAATTGATGCATAAAAAGCATTTGACAAAATCGAAGACCTTTCTTGATAAAAAACAAAACAAACCCTCAGCAAAATGGGAATAGAAGAAACATACCTCAACACAATAAAAGCCATATATGACAAACCTACAGTCAACATCATATTCAATGGGCAAAAACTAACACTGTTATCCCTAAGAACAGGAATGAGACAGGGATGCCCATTTTCATCACTCCTGTTCAACATAATTCTGGAAGTGCTAGTCATAGTAATTAGACAAGAAAAAGAAATAAAAGGTATCTAAATTGGAAGAGAAGCTATAAAACCGTCATTATTCGTAGATGACATGATACTGTACATAGGAAACAATAAAGACTCTATAAAAGTTATTATATTTTCTAAAAGTATTTGGCAATGTAACAAGATACAAAATTAATGTCAAGAAATCTATGGCATTTTTATACATCAATAGTGCACTTACAGAAAAAGAGATTAAAAAAAACCAATTAACATTTACCATCACACCAAAAATATTAAGATACCTAGGAATAAATCTAACTAAGGAAGTAAAAGACCTGTACTCAGAAAACCACACAACACTAAAAAAAGTGATAGAGAAAAAATAAACAAGTTGAAGAACATACCGTGTTCATGGATTGGTAGAGTCATCATTATTAAAATATCCATACTACCCAAAGCAATATAGATTCAATGTAGTCCCCATTAAAATACCAATGGCATATTTCACAAACTTAAAATAAACTCTCCAAGAATTCATCTGGAATAAAAAAAGACCCCAAATAGCTGCAGCAATCCTGAGAAAGAAGAACAAAGTAGGAGGGCTCTCAATACCATATATCAAGCTGTATTACAAAGCCACTGTTCTCAAAACTGCCAGATACCGGCACAAGAACAGATATATAGATCAATGGAATAGAACAGAGAATCTAGAAGTTGGTCCTGACCCCTATGCTCTATAAATATTTGACAAAGGAAGTAAGAACATACAATGGAATCAAGAAAGTCTCTTCAATAAATGGTGTTGGGAAAATTGAACATACACATGTAAAAAATGACTAGACTACCAACTTACACCATGAACAAAAATAAAATCAAAGTAGATAAAAGACTTAAAATAAGATTGGAAAAAAATTAGAGGAATCACAGGCACCAAAATCTCAGACATATGCTGAAGAAATATATTCATAGATACAGCTCCTAGGGCAAGGGAAACTAAAGAGAAAAATAAACAAATGGGACTACATCAAAATAAAAAGCTTTTGTACAGCAAAAGAAACCATTAACAAAACAAGAAATCCCACTGCATGGAAGAATATATTTGGCAATGTTATCACCAATAAGGGTTTAATTTCCAACATTTGAATTCATACAACTTAACAAAAATAAGGTAAATAACTCAATCAAAAATGGGCAACAGACCTAAATAGATACTTTTCAAAAGATGATATAAGGAAGGTCAAGAGATATGAATACATGCTCAAAGTCACTAATCATCTGAGAGACACAAATCAAAATGACAATGCAGTACCATCTCACACCTATCAGAATGGCTATCATCAACAAATCAACAAACGACAAGTGCTGGACAATATGCAGAGAAAAAGGAACCCTCCTGCACTGCTGATGAGAATGTAGACTGGTCTAGCCACAGTGTATAACAGTATGGTGTTTCTCCCCAAAATTAAAAATCGAACTGCCATTTGACCCAGTGCTACCACTTCTATGACTATATCCCAAGAAAACAGAAACACCAATCAGAAAGGATATATATACCCTATGTTCATAGCACACAATTTACCATAGCTAAGATTTGGAAACAGCCTAAATGCTCATCAGCTGATGGATGGATCAGAAAAGTGGTACATCTACAAAATGAAATACTATACTGCTATAAAAAAGAAGGAATTCTTAGCATTTGCAACAGCGTGGTTTTAACTGGAGAATATTATGCTAAAGTGAAATAAGCCAGTCAGTGAAAGACAAATACCACATGATCTCACTCATTTTCAGAATGAGATTTATTTTTAAACTAGAGGCCCAGTGCACAAAATTCGTGCATGGAGTTGGAGGTCCCTCAGCCCCACCTACACCCTCTGCAATTTGGGACCCCTACACCTTTTTCTTATCTAGCTAACCTCTTCAAATTTTAAAAAAAATTAACTGAAACATCACCTACTCTAGGAAATCCTCTTTGAACAAATGTCTTTACAATCTGTATTAAGTATTTTCATAGTATACCATTCTTCTTCTTTTTTTTAACAGCTACTGACAGTGGATGAAATGTGGTTTTTATTCTTCCATCTGAATTTTTTCTTCTTGCTCTTGTAATAGCAAAGCTTATCCAGTTTACATTTGCCCTTCAAGGGCTCATATTTGGTTCAATTTCTAATTGGTTCCCAGCTTTTTTTTCAAGCAATAAATTTGGGTTGTGATAGTAAACCTCACTTGTAATCAAGCCTGTATGTCTTTCTATCTGAATATTTCTATAATATATATCTATCACTTTAGCATACCAGAGATTATGTTCATTTATAGAAAATAATACAATAAATGTCAACTGATCATTTGATCTTCTAGTAATATTTTATAGCAAGAGGTATTATTCTAGTAATTTAACTATTATAAAACTGAGGTGTACAGAAAGAAATCATGTTGAACAATAAGAATTACTTAAATATCAAGTCATAGTATATTTAGGGCTTCCTTTGTCTTGTGCCTCAGATATCATAGCATAGTAAACAGTTCATATGGAACTCAGCTTTCTTTAAAATAGGAAGTGATGACATACTCATGAAGCAGCTACTTCCACACATATTTTTTTTAAATATATTTTTTTATTGAGTTTCACAGAGAGGAAGGGAGAGGGATAGAAAGTCAGAAACACTGATGGGAGAGAAACATCGATCAGCTGCCTCTTGCACATCTCCAACTGGGGATGTGCTTGCAGCCAAGGTACATGCCCTTGACCGGAATCGAACCTGGGACCTTTCAGTCCGCAGGCCGACGCTCTATCCACTGAGCCAAAAGGATTCGGCTCCACACATATTTTTTAAATTTAATTCACAGCACATACTCTTTGTACTAATTATTGAAAAATCTTCCTAGCAATTGCCTCTGTTTCTCTCTGTATTATTGCCTTACATTCTGATGTTATTACTGTGCTTTTATCATTCACTCGCTCTAATAAGAATGTGATTTTTTTAAATAACAGAGATCATGACTTGAGCTTGCGTTTCTCTATCATGGTGCCTAGACATTTAGTATTTAATATTCTAGTAATTTAACTATTTAAATGCCATCCAGTCCAAATGACTGTGATGAGAGAGGCCCACTGTTGCTGGAGACCTCTGATCTTTATTTAAGGGCCTCACTTGTTTTGTGCCTTTACAGAGGGGTGAGTAGGGATTGAGAGAATCTGAGGAAACCCAGACATAATTCACCTCACATCATAATGGTACCCTAAGCTCTCTTCCTCAGCAGCTTCTCATGTCTCTCCTGCTCAGCACACTGGCTGGTTAACATTGTAGCTATATCTGAGCTCTCTATGAGCTATTAGCCTTACATCACAGCAGTATGAGCTCTCAGCTTCATCTGAGCTCTATAGCCTCTCCTGCACACATAGGAGCTATCTTCTCTATGTCTACTGCCTCTCTCTCTCTCACACTCCTCTGCCCAGCTTCTCTCTCTCACAGAATTCTCGGTAGCCTGTGTATTACTCCAGAGACAAAGAAGTCTTTGTGCCAATAGTTATATCAATCATTTTGATAGAAGGATTCATTGTACCGTGTGTCTTTGCACCTGCTCATGGTATCTTGGCATTGGGCACCCCAATTAGGCTCATGCTCAGAGCAGCATTGGATATTCTTGTGTTTGACAACAAGGTCTCTGTGCTCCCATTGGCCTTGACTATCCAGGGATCCTGACATCATTTCCACACCATCTCAACCATGTCTTTAAGCCAGTTAACTCTTCTATAAATAGCCCATTAAACTTTCACCAGTGAAAAATCCAGAATGTGTTGTTTTCTATCAGAATCCTGAATGTGAAAGAATTTATATTTTGAAAACCAAAGAAATTATAATACGAGCCATCTTCATTATCATTTTAACAATTTGAACACTAAAATACATGTACGAATGAATATGTTGTTCACACAGGCTTAACCAAAATATTTGTAGAACTTATGTTGGTCAACAAAACTTGTAATTAACATAAAGAATGAAAGGAAAGGGACCTAGGTGATTAAAAGTATAAAATTTTATAAATAAGTAAGAAAACAAATACATTTTAAAGATGAACAAGAAACATGACCTGAAAACAAAGAAACAAACAAAACACTGGGAGGCAGTTAGAAAGACATGAGCACAGCAAGAAATATGTGCCAGGTATAGAAGTTCACCAAGGTAGGATATCTCTGTGCTTAGCACTGGGCAAAACTGGGCAAAAAAAAAAAGAATCCTGTCCCCAGGGTAAACGATTTGTCCCCTAGCATATCATTGGTCATACTGTTCAGATTTTCCATCACCACTAGTATTTCATATCACTGGCAATGGGAATTATAACTCCTAACCTTTCATATCTCTGGTCATGTGGCTAAGACCCACTGGTGATATTTCTTCAACTGACATGTTCCTGGTTAGGCAGTTGACCCTCTTAGCCAAATAATAGTTTCAAGAAACTCTCAATGAACTTCTTTAGCAATAAGCTCTAGGGTAACATTTAGGCTTCAGTTGTGTTTCAGCTCCAGGCCCAGAAAATCAGCAAAACCAGGCAAGGCTGACATCAGGATCAGCTGCATTTGTTAATGACCACCTGCCTTGGCACTGACCAATAAGTAAAGATAAGGACCCTGAAAGGATACACCTGTGAAGCTGGTGAATATTGTATTGGGATTCTTCTTTGAGAACTGCAGATAAAAACCCTCAAGATGGAAGATCTAGTGTGGCTCCCTCTATGAAGCATGCCCATGCCTCTCCCCACCCCATTTTCCTATGTGTTTTCCTTGACTTTCTCATTGTCAGCTAGAAAATGGAGATTTAGAAAGCTTAGAAACTTGTCCCAACTGAAAAGAAGTAAGAAATGGTGGACCTTGAAAATGACTTCAGGTTTTCTCACTGTGCAGAATATAGTCAAACACTGCTACAGTTAAATATTTTACCCTTTGTTCTCCCTGTGTGATCTACAATAATAATGTGCTTCATGTTGATATTTTTTGCTGTGTTGCTGACAATTACCTGAAAGAGAAGTTAGGGTGCTTAACTGGGCTGCAAAAAGTTTAGCTAAATCAGAAATCAGGTCTAATTAAGCAAGTTTATTCTATATCTATAAAAGGCTAAGTTGACTCATGCATGTGTGATACATATAAAGCTCTCACTGGCACCAATCACAAACATGTGTTTTGATCTTTCATTGTCGAACATGAATTTGATTAATACTTCTATTATAAAAAAGGGAAAATAGTGATACTAAAAATTTCTTTTAATTAAATTTCCATTAACTACTGTTAACATAAATAGACTTCTATGCCCATTTAAAAAAAAAAGACATATGCATACACACCTGGAAATTGACTTTATTAATTATTTTAACAAAAATGAGATCACACTATGCCATATTTTTCTGTATTTTTTCCTGTTCCATATAATCTGGATATCCCTCTGGATTCATTGATAGAGTTATAAGGAAGAAGTTCATTGTGCCTGAAATAAAGGGTGGGACAAAAGTAAGTTTACAGTACAACAAAACAGAGTTTATTTTTGTATTATTATCTATTACTTATTGGATTTATTTTCCATACAAACAACTGTAAATGTACTATTGCTCCACTTGTATCATTTTCCATTACTTATATTTCCCAGTTTCTTCGGATCTCAGTTTATCTCCCTATCTATCCTTTTCTATCATATCCCCTGTTTTGTTTTTAGTATATAATTATTTGAAATTATTTATTTGCTTACTGATTTATTTTCCATCATCACTAGTATTTGAGCCACAATACATATACTTTCATTTAGAACTTGCTTTAATTTCAACGCTTAAAAAAGAACATGAACTTTGTATATATTAAATGTTTCTTGAGTGAATAATGAATAAATGCATTTATTTTTTATAGTTGCTTAGCATTTCACAACATAAGTGCACTTTAACTTATTTAACCAGTCTCCTATTAATTGATAATGTAGTTTACTGATTTATTATTGTCACTTGTAAACATTCTTGAACATATCACTTTATATATCTGAGTTTTACATTATTTGATAGATTCACCAAGCTGAGATAATATGGTTAAAGGATGTGTGTGTGTGTGTGTGTGTGTGTGTGTGTGTGTGTGTATTTCAATTTTAGTAGATACTGCTAAAGCTTCTTCTAAGGGGTTATAGTATTTCATACTTTTGCCAGCATGTGTAAGAATTCCCATTTCCCCACATTCTAATCAGCACTGCTCATATATATCACACACACATGCACATATTTTTGTTAACATAATCAGTTTAAAAATATAATGTGTCACTCTTCTTTCTATTTTAACTTTCCTGACCACTAGTGAAGTTAAATATCTTTTCTGTTATATTAATATCTGTTTTCTATTGGCATCTCTTCCTCTGTGACTTGCTAGTTTATATTACTGTCAAATTTTATTGGTTGTGGTTTTTTTTTGTACTTACCATCAATTTATTTGTTATTGCTGTATATATTACAAATATTTTCTCCCAGTCTTATCTGTTCCTAGACTTTATTTATAGTATATTTTCCCAGATTGAATATTTAAATTTCTTTGTAAATAAATCTCTTAATCTTTTTATGAATATTTTCTTTATTGTTCCTGAAGGTCTACCCCACCACATGGTAATACAAATATCCTCCTAATTGTTTTTCAAACATTGTATTTTTTTACATTTGTATCTTTAATCCACCTATAATTCAGTTTTGTAAATGGCATAACAAAATGATTTCATCACTTTTATATAGGTGGGTAACTAATAATGCCAAATGTATCAAAGAAACAACATTGTGAAATGCTATCTTTTTAATATATTTTTTCCATTTTTATATTTTGAAACTTTATTCAGTCACATAAATAAATTTGTTCATCTTGTACCAATAGGCATCTTAAATATATAAATTTGAATATACTGAAGCTTCAAAGTTTATTTTAAATTTTGTTGGATGGGTCCTCCCTCATTAGTCATTTATTAATTTAAAATTTTGGACAATTTTGTATTGAAACTTTAAAATTCATTAACCTTTTAAAATAGGTATTCTGATAATCTGTTAACATTAATTTTATGTGGTCATTTTGAAGGTTGACAGCTTAATTATACTGAGTTGACTTTGTAGTTGGTTTCCCATCATTTATTTCTTTTGTTTGTTTGCAAGGTGTTAAACAAGTTTTTTTTTTAATCTTTATTGTTAAAAATATGTCTTCTAGCCCACTCCCATCCTCTATTCCCCCAGATCCTCACCATCCATTGTCTATATCCACTATTTATGCATATATATACATACAAGTTCATTTGTTAATCTCTTCCCACCCACCCTCCTCTGACTTCTCTCTGACGTTCAACAGTCTGTTCAGGCTTCTATGACTCTGGGTCTATTTTGAATCATCAGTTTATTTGGTTCATTAGATTCCACATGTAAGTGAGATCATATGATATTTATCTTTCTCTGATTGGCTTATTTTGCTCAGCATAATACTCTTCAGGTCCATCCAGGCTGTTGCAAATGGTAAGTTCTTTTTTTAATTATTTCTGTGTAATATACCATTGTGTAAATGTACCACAGTTTTTAATCCACTCATCTGCTGATGGGCACTTAGGCTGTTTCCAAGTCTTAGCTATGGTGAATTGTGCTGCTATGAACACAAGGGTGCATACATCCTTTCTGATGAGTATTTCAGTTTTCTTAGGATATATTCCTAGAAGTGAGATGATTGGTTCAAACTGAAGTTCCATTTTTAATTTCTTGAGAAAATCCCACACTGTTTTCACAGTGGCTGCATAAGTCTGCATTCCCACCAACAATGTATTAGAGTTCCCTTTTCTCTACAACCTCACCAACACTTGTCCTTGGTTGATCTGTTGATGATAGCCATCCTGACAGGTGTGAGGTGATATCTCATTGTCATTTTGATTTGTATCTTTCAGATGACTGAGCATTTTTTCCCCATAAATCTCTTATCTTTCTGTATGTCTGCTTTGGAGAAGTATCTATTTAGGTCCTTTGCCCATTTTTAAAATCAGACTTGTCTTCTTTTTGTTAAAGTTGTATGAGTTTCCTATATATTTTGTAGATTAACTCCTTAACAGATGTATCATTGGCAAATATGTTCTCCCATGTATTGGGGTTTCTTGTTATTTTTATAATGATTTATTTTGCCAGGAAGAAGCTTTAGACTTTCATGTAGTCCTATTTGTTTATTTTTTCCTTAATTTCCATTGTCCTAGAAGATGTATTGGTGAACATATTGCTACGAGAGATGTCTGACATTTTGGTGCCTATGGTTTCTTCTAGGACTTTTATGGTTTACCATCTTACATTTAAGTGTTTTATCCATTTTGAGTTTATTCTTGTGTATGGGTAAGTTGGTGATCTAGTTTCATTTTTTTGCATGTATCTGTACAATTTTCCAAACACCATTTATTTAAGAGAGTGTCTCTGCTTCAATGTATGCTCTTGCCTCCTTTGTCAAATATTCATTGAATGTAATGGCTTGGGTCAATTTCTGAGTTCTGTGTTCTGTTCCATTGATTTATGTGCCTGCTCTTGTGCCAGTACCAGGTTGTTTTGACTACAGTGGCTTTGTAGTGTAATTTGATATCTGCTATTGTGATTCCTCCAACTTTTCTCTTCTTTCTCATGATTGCTGCAGTTATTCAGAGTGATTTTTGGTCCTATATAAATTTTTGGAGTGTTTTTCTAGGTCTATGGAATATATTGTTGATATTTTAATGGGGATTGCATTGAATCTATAGATTGCTTTGGGTAGTATGGACATTTTAATGATGTTGATTCTACCAATCCATAAACATGGTATATTCTTCCTCTTGTTAATGTTTTCCTCTATCTCTTTTTTCAACACCCTGTAGTTTTCTGAGTACAGGTCTTTTATTTTCTTGGTTAACTTTATTCCTGAGTATCTTAATTTTTTTGTTGCAATGGTAAATGGGATTGTCTTTTTAGTGTCTCTTTCTGAGAGTTTAAAAATTCTATTGATTTTTGGGTGTTAATTTTATATCCTGCTACATTTCCAAATTAATTTATTACATCTAGTAGTTTTTGATGGAGTCTAGAGTTTTATGCATAGTATTGTCATCTGTGAATAATGAGAACTTTACTTTTTCTTTTCCAATTTGGATGCTTTTTATTTATTCTTATCTGATCGCTATGGCTAGCACTTCCAGAACTATGTTGAACAGGAATGGTGAAAGTGGGCATTCCAGTCTGGCTCCTGTTCTTAGAGGAAATGGTTTTAGTTTTGCCCATTAAGTATGATTTTGGCTGAGGGTTTGACATATGTGGATTATTATGTTGAGATATGTTCCCACTATCTCCACTTTGCTGAGAGATTTTATCAGGAAAGTTTGTTGGATTTTTGTCAAATACTTTCACTTCATGGATTGATATGATCATGTGATTTTTGTCTTGCAATCTGTTGATGGGGTCTATGACATTTATTAACTTGCACATATTTTACCGCCCTTGCATCCACAGAATAAATGTCATTTGGTCATGATGTATGATCTTTTTAATCTATTGCTGGATCCAGATTGCTAATTTTTTTTTGAGGACTTTTAGTATCTATGTTCATCAGGGATATTGGCCTTTAGTTCTCTTTCTTTATTGTGTCTTTTATAAATATATTTTACTAGAGGCCCGATGCATGAAATTTGTGCACAGGGGAAGAGCGGGGTGTGTGTGTCCCTCAGCCCAGCCTGCACCGTCTCCAATCTGGGACCACTCAAGGGATGTGTGACTGCCTGTTTAGGCCCAATCCCGCTAAGATCGGGCCTAAATGGGCAGTTGGACATCCTTCTCATAATCCAGGACTGTTAGCTCCAAACAGCTCGCCTGCCTACCTTCCTGATTGCCCCTAACTGCTTCTGCCTGCCAGCCTGATCACTCCCTAACCACTACCCTGCCAATCTGATTGATGCCTAATTGCTCCCCTGCCAGCCTTTTTGCCCCCAACTACCCTCCTCTACCAGCATGGTCACTCCCAACTGCCCTCCCTTGCAGGCCTGGTCCCTCCCAACTGTCCTCCCCTGCTGGCCTGATGGCCCACAACTGCCCTCTCTTGCAGGCCTGGAACCTCCCACTATCCTCCTCTGCTAGCCATCTTGTGGTGGCTATCTTGTGTCCACATGGAAGCAGGATCTTTGAACACATGGGGGCAGCCTTCTTGTGTGTTGGAGTGATGGTCAATCTAATTATTACTCTTTTGTTAGATAGGATAGAGGCCTGGTGCATGGGTTGGGGCCAGCTGGTTTGCCCTGAAGGGTGTCCTGGATCAGGGTGGGGGTTACCTTGGGGGTGTAAGGCAGCCCGGGCGAGGGGCCTATGGTGGTTTGCAGGCTGGCCACGCCCCCCAGTGACCCAAGTGGAGGCCCTGGGATCTGGAATTAATTTATGTTCTACAATTGAAACTTTGTAGCCTGGAGTGGAGCCAAGCCATCTGCTTTCTCTGTGGCAGCAGCCTTTTCTGTTTGAAACTTTGTAGCCTAGAGTGGAGGCCTAGGCTAGGGATACAGAAGTTTGGCTTCCTCCTTCCCCCTGGCAACCCTAGCTTCTTCTCTCTCCAGCTCCATGGCTGCTGCCATTTCTGTTGGGATATATCTTCTATAATTGAAACTTTGTAGCATTGAGTGGAAGCCTAGGCCAGCAATGGCAGGTGGAAAGCTTGGCTTCCTCTGTTGCTGGGGAAACCCAAGTCTCCCTCCTGCTCTCAGTGGTGGCAGCCATCATGGTTGAGGTTTATTTGCATAATTTGCTCCTGATTGGCTGGTGGGAGTGGCTGTGGACATGGCTTGATTGGAGGTATGGTCATTTAGCATATTATTCTTTTATTATATAAGATTGATTTTTTTTATAGAGAGGAAGAGAGAGGGATAGAGAGTTAGAAACATTAATGAGCGAGAAACATTGATCAGCTGCCTCCTGCACATCCCATACTTGGTATGTGCCCAGCAACTAAAGAACATGCCCTTGACCAGAATTGAACCTGGGACCCTTCAGTCTACAGGCTAAGACTCTATCCATTGAACCAAACTGGTTAGGGCTCTTTATTGTGTCTTTATCTGGTTTTGTAATTAGGGTAATGCTGGTCTCCTAGAAAGAGCTCAGAAGCGCTTCTTGCTCTTGAAATTTTTGTAAATGTTTGAGGAGTATAGGTGTCAATTCTTCTTTGAATATTTAATAAAACTCCCCTGTGAATCTATCTGGACCAATGCTTTGTTTCCTGAGAATTTTCATTTATTTATTTTTATTACTGCTTTGATTTCATTATTAGCTCTATGCCTACTTAGATTTTTTTGATTCTTCCTGATTGAATTTTGGAAGCTTGCATTTTTTTAGGAATATGTCCATTTTGTCTAGGTTGCCCAATTTGTTGAAATAAAGCTGTTCATAGTATTATGTTACAATCTCTTGTAGTTCTCTCTGGTCAGTTGTTACTGCAACTCTCGCATTTCAGATTTTATTTGGATATTATTATTTATTTCCTGGTGAGCCTGGCCAGAGGGCCATCAATATTTTTATATTTTCAAAGAACCAGCACTTGTTCTTATTGATCTTTTGTGATTTTTTTAACCCTATGTAATTTATTTCTGTTCTGTCTTTTATTATTTCCTTCATTCTACTTGTTCTAGATTTTTCTTGTTGTTGTAATTCTGTAAGTTGTGGTGTTAGGTAACATAATATCAGTTTTTCTAGTTATTTATTTATTTATTTATTTATTATTTTTTAGGTAGCCTCTAGTACTCTGAACTTCACTCTCAGGACTGCTTTTACTGTGACCCATCGGTTTTGGATTGTTATGTGTTCATTTTCAATTGTTTCCAGGACATTTTTTCTTGGTAACCCATCTATTTTTTAATAGCATGCTATTTAACTTACATGTATTTGATTGTTTTTGAGAATTTTTATTTTAGCTGATCCCCAATTTCATGCCATTGTGGTCTGAGCAGAGGCTTGATCTGATTTCAGTCTTCTTTAATTTATAGATACATAGCTTATATTCTTACATGTGGTCTATCTTTGAAAAGGTGCTGTGTGCACTTGAGAAGAATGTGTGTTCTGTAGCTTTGGGGTGAAATGTTCTGAAGATGTTATTTAGTTACATCTGTTCTAGGGTATCATTTAAGATTGCTATTTCCTTGTTGATTTTTTGTCTAGATTTATCCAGTGATGTCAGTGAGGTACTAAAGTCCCCTATTATGATTGTATTGCTGTCAATCTCTCTCTTGATAACTTGCAGATTTTTTTCTATATATTTAGATGGTCCTGTATTGGGAGCATATATGTTTACCAGAGTTTTAGTTTCTTGTTTTACCAATCCGTGTAGTATTATGAGGTTGATTTTTTTATCTCCTGCTGTGGCCTTCACTTTGAGATCTATTTTATCAGATATAAGTATTGCTACCTAAGCTATTTTTTTAAATTTCTATTTGCTTGAAACAATTTTTTCTGACCCTACACTTTCAGTCTGTGTGAGTCTTTTATTCTAAGAAGGATCTCTTGTCCACATCATTTATATGGGTCATGTTTCCTTACCCATTCAGGTATCCTATGTCTTTTGATTGAAGCATTAAATCAATTTATGTTTAAGGTTATTATTATCAATAGGTACTAATTTGTTGCCATTTTAATTTTTTATGACTGTATTCCTTTCTCTCTCTCTCTCTTTCTCTCTCTCTCTCTCTCTTTCTCTCTCATATATATATATGCATTTTTTGAATGATAGCCTTGCTGATTATGGTATTCTTGGATTCAGTCTTATGCTTTGAATCACTTTGTATACTTCATTCCATTTCTTTCTGCCCTAACATGTTTCTGTTCAGAAGTCAGTTGATAGTCTAATGGGAGATTCCTTATAGATAACTTTCTATTTCTCTCTGATTGCCTTTAATATTCTTACTTTGTCACTGATGTTTGCCTATTAGATTACAATATGTCTTGGTGTCAGTCTTTTTGGTTTCATCTTGTTTTGGACTCTGTGTGATTCTTGGACTTTTGTGACTTTCTTAATCTCTAAGTCAGGTAGTTTTTTTTTTTTCATTATATTTTCAAAAATTTTTTCTAATCCTTATCTTCCTTTCCTTCTGGCACATCTATTATGCATATGTTGTTTTGATTCATTTTGTCTCAGAGCTTCCTTAGACTCTCCTCTAGATTTTAATTTTATTTTCCAGTTGCTGCTCTGCTTGGATGTTTTTTCTAACTTGTTTCTAATTCACAGATTCAGTTCTCAACTCTGCCTAGTTTACTGTTGAAAGCTCCCATTGTGTCCTTTATTATAGCTATATAATTCTTCATTTCTTCTTGATTCTTATACATGTTGGTGTATTTCTGATACAGACATTTGATCATACTTATTATAACCATTAGAGCCCTGGTACACGAAATTCATGCACAGGGGGCGGGGGATGTCACTCAGCCCAGCCTGCACCCTTTCCAACCTGAGACCTCTTGAGGAATGTCCGACTGCCTGATTAGGCCCAGTCCTACTGGGATTGGGTCTAAACGAGCAGTCGGACATCCTTCTCACAATCCAGGACTGCTGGATCCAAACTGCTCACCTGCCTGCCTCCCTGAGTGCCCTTAACCTCTTCTGCCTGACAGACTGACAAACCCCCGAACCACTACCCTGCCAGCCTAATTGATGTCTAACTGCTCCCCTGCCAGCCTGTTTGCCCCCAACTTCCCCCCTCTGCTGGCCTGGTCACCCCTAACTGTCCTCCCCCTGCAGGCTTGATAGCCCACAACTGCCCTCCCTTGCAGGCCTGGAACCTCCCAATGGCCCTCCCCTGCTGGCCATCTTGCAGTGGCCATCTTGTGTCCACATGTAGGCAGAATCTTTGACCACATGGGGGAAGCCCTCTTGTGTGTTGGAGTGATGGTAAATCTGCAAATTACTCTTTTATTAGGTAGGATAGAGGCCTGGTGCATGGGTGGAGGCCAGCTGGTATTCCTTGAAGAGTGTCCCAGGTCACGGTGAGGATTCCCTTGGGGTGGCCTGGGCAAGGGGCCTATGGTGGTTTGCAGGCCAGTCATGCCCCCCAGTGACCCAAGTGGAGGCCCTGGGATCTGGGATTAATTTATGTTCCACAATTAAAACTTTGTAGTCTGGAGCAGAGCCAAGCCTTCTGCTTGCTCCACGGTGGCAGCCATTTCTGTTGGGACATTTACCTTCAATTGAAACTTTGTACCCTAGAGTGGAGGCCTAGGCAGGCCAGGGCTGCAGAAGCTTGGGTTCCTCCATCGCCTGGGCAACCCTAGCCTCTGCTCTCTCCAGCTTTGTGGCTGCCACCATTTCTGTTTGGATTATGTGTCTTTTATAATTGAAACTTTGTAGCATTGAGTGGAGGCCTAGGCCAGCAATGGCAGGCAGAAAGCTTGGCTTTCTTCATTGCCAGGGAAACCCAAGCCTCCCTCCTGCTCTCAGTGGTGAAAGCCATCTTGATTGGGGATTGTTTGCATAATCTGCTCTTGATTGGCTGGTGGCATGGCTTTGGGTGTGGCTTGATTGGAGGTATGGTCAATTTGCATATTACGCTTTTATTAGATAGGATTACTCTGAATTGTTTCTCTAACAAATTTCTTGCCTCCATTTCATTTAGTTCCTTTTCTGGTGATTCTTCCTTTTCTTTCATTCAGGCTTGTTTTTTTGTCTTCCCATTTCCCGTTTCTTTATAATTGTTGCTATGTATAAGATCATACTCTTCTGCCAACCTGATTTTTAAAATTGATTATATGTAGTAAATGTTTTGTGGGACTGAGTGGTGCAGTCTCTCAGGTCTCCTCACTTTGGCAATCTAAGGAAGCCTTCTACACAATGTATTTGGGTCCTAAATGTCTGTCAAGTTCATGGTTGGAGTCTCATCTCAGGGGGTCAGATTATGTGGTTTGCTCCCTCCCATGTCATGCTAACCATTGTGGAGGCACTAACTTAACAGCACAAAATACAATACAACAAGACACAACACAGAAGGAACAGAACGCAAATGTACACAGACACTTATAACCTCAATAAAAGTGATCACCAGAGAAAAGTGAGTTAGGAGAAAGAAAAGAGTGCAAGAATGATAGCAGGAAGAAAAAAGGAAAGACTTTAGGGCAAAAACACAACAAAACAAACAAATAAACAAAAAAGCACAAACAGAAAACACCCAGAAAAAAAGGGGAAGGGAGAACCTGTAAATGCAGAGCTTAAATAGAGAAAATAAGGTTAAAAACTTGGATGGATGAGGGAAAGACCACAGTTTAGAATAGAGTTGGAGGAAAATAAATGAGAAGACAAGAAAAAAAAAAAGAGAAGAAAAAATTTTTTAAAACAGAATAGTGGGAAGAGCAGGTAGGCCTAAATTTAGAAAGTGAAACACGTTAAAAAGTCAAAGAAAAGAGCAAGAGAAGAGAGAAAAAAATTGAGTAGTGAAGAAAAAGAAAAGAGAAGGGGAAATGGAATAGGAACAGATAAGAGGAAATTAGATATATGAATGAACAACAGAGACTAGAATGATAACACATAATAAAGCAGATAAAGAAGATACATTTTTAACGGGTAAAAAATAAAGGAAAGAAAAAACTTAAAAGTGGAAAGGAGAAGAAAAATGAAGGAAAAAAGAAGTGGGGAAGAAAAGGGTGCAAAGAAGTAAATAATAAAAAATAAATAAGAAAATAAAAAAATAAAAATAAATAAAAATGTAAATATTCTTCATTTTACTGGAATTTCAATGTCCCATGGGAGCCTGTTTAAGACCCCACTTTACTATTCTATCTACTAGTTCCAGGCTTCTTTTCATATACTTAGGTTCTGACTACTGTCAGGCACTGTCTTTTGTATTTTAGCACCCTGCTTGAAGCTCCAAGCTTTTCGCATGTTTTCTTCTTGGGTCTACCTCCACAGGTCTTGGCTGAAAGCAGGCAGGGCCAGTTTTCCTCCTTTGCCTGTCTGCCAGCTGTCAGTTTTAATCACTGAAGTTTCTGTTTCTGACAGGGCTTGAGGAAGGGTTGGTGCTGTTTCACTTTCAGAGAATCAGATGAGTGTTTTTTCCTGACCCAGCCCTACTCCTCCACTAGTTGCTTAAAATATTACTCTGGCCTTGATTGATCAGAGGTCCTTGTATGGGGTTGACTGGCAGCTTGGAATTTTTATTAGTCTAGTTCCCAGAGTAGCAAGGTGGAGTGCCCCCTATTCCAATCCAGTTACTGAGGACTTCTTGGGACTATTTAGACTCATAAGCTTGGTCTCTGCCTTTCATTCCTCTGTAAATCTCAAAATGCAGTATGTAGCAGTCTGTATTATCTGTCTTGAGGCCACTGGGATGGTCGGTCTTGCTCTTCCAGACACAAATTGCCTCGTAGGTTTGGAAACTTAAGAATTCCTCAATGCAGGACTCCTGGCTATATCTCCCTGCCCTGCTTCTCCTCATTCACCTCAAGTCTGTGCCTCTCTCCCTGCACCAAAGCCTTGGGTAAGTGTTTGCAATAGAAAAGTCCTGTGTTCTGGGTTTAGAGACTAAAGCAAGGACAAAACAACAGTGAAAATGTGGGTTTCTCTCCCCCAGCACCATGCTGCTCTGGCAGCCTTTCGCAGTGCAGCCTTTAGTGGCTGTGGTCTTGGGTCCAGATTCCCTGGCATCCAGCAGCCCTGCGGCTTTTTCTTTTTGTAGTTGGATGTTACACCTGTTGCCAGAGGTTATAGCTTTGCTGTAATACAGCTTTCTCCTTACCTTCTTGGCCTGTTGGCAGGCTGCACCTATCAAGCCCATGTCCCTATTCCTTCCAGTCTCCAGATGTACTCTGCCCTTCCTTATTGTTAATTGTCTTCTCGGCTGTATCTAATCCACTAATTCTGAGTGGATGTTTCCACTTTAGTTGTATTAACAGTCTGGCACTATTCAGCTGCCATTTTCGCCCTCTAAGCATGTTGCCTTTTAAAATTAGATATTATCTTGCCCAGCTGGTATGGCTCAGTGATTGAGTGTGGACCTATGAACAAAAATAATCGATTCCCAAACAGATCACTTGTCCAGGTAGCAGGATGGATCCTCAGTGGGGGGCATGCACTAGGCAGCCAATAAATGTTTCTCTCTCATCAATGTTTCTATCTTTCTATTCCTCTACCTTCCTCTCTCACTAAAATAAAAAATTTTAAATTGGGTATTACCCTAACTTATCTCTTGCTTGTAGAATATATGCAGGCTTATATGTGTCTGTGTGATCTGTATCTTTCCCTTCCCTGATCTGATCAGTGATGTGACATATTCTTCCCATTGAAAGAGTAGAATACAGAATAATGCACACTGTTCCTATATGCAAATTTAGTGACTCTCAAGTGTATAAAATTATTTTTTTATTTTTTTTATTGATCAGTTTATTAATTACATTGTTCCTTTTTTCCCCACTATTGCTCCTCTCCACCTGGTACCCATCCCACCCTCTGCCCTCACCCCCAAGTACAGTCCTCCCGCATAGTTGCATGATTTTTGTCCAGTCTCTTGCAGCACTTCCCACACCCCTTTTCTCCCCCAAGAATTGTCAGTCCATTCCCTCTCTATGTCCATGATTCTGTTACATTCACCAGTTTATCCTATTCATCAGATTATTAATTCACTTGATTTTTAGACTCATTTGTTGACAGATGTGTATTTGTTGTTCATAATTTACACTTTTATCTTTTTATTCTTCCTCTTCTTAAAGAATATCTTTCAGCATTTCATATAATATTGGTTTGGTGGTGATGAACTCCTTTAGCTTTTTCTTATCTGCAAAGCACTTTATCTGATCTTCAATTCTGAATGATAGCTTTGCTGGATAGAGTAATCTTGGTTGTAGATTCTTGCAATTCATCACTTTGAATATTTCTTGCCACTCCCCTCTGGCCTGCATCATTTTGGTTGAGAAATCCGCTGAAAATCGTATGGGTGCTCCCTTATAGGTAACTAACTGTTTTTCTCTTGCTGCTTTTAATATTCTCTCTTTGTCTTTTGCTCTTGGCATTTTAATTATGATGTGCCTTGGTGTGGTCCTCTTAGGGTTCCTATATATTGGGGTTCGGTGTGCTTCTTGGACTCCTAAGTCAGTTTCTTTCACCAGGTGTGGGAAGTTTTCAGTCACTATTTCTTCAAGTAGGTTTTCATTGCCTTGTTCTCTCTCTTTTTCTGGCACCTCTACAATTCGGATGTTGGTATGCTTGAGGTTGTCCCAGAGGCCCCTAACACTATCTTCAATTTTTTGGATTCTTTTGGTTTCTTGCTTTTTCAGCTGAGTGGATTTTACCTCCTTGTATTTCAAATCTTTAACTTGGTTCTTGGGGTGCTCTAGAGTACTTTTAGGTCTTTGTATAATATTTTTTGTTTCAGTCAGTGTATGCCTAATTTCTGTTTGGTCCTTTTTCATATCCTTGAGAGTCTCATTCATATCCTTGAGGGTCTTGTTCATTTCCTTGTAGGACTCATTCATTCCCACGTTGGTCTTGTTCATTTCCTTGCAGGTCTCATTCATATTCTTGAGGGTCTCGTTCATTTCCTTGTAGGTCTTGCTTATTTCCTTATAGGTCTTGGCCTTTTCTAGGAGCCTCTTGAAAATCCCTACAACCATGGTTTTTAATTCCATGTCCAGTCATTTTTTTTCCTCCATTTCTTTCACATCTGATTTCTTTCCATGTCTCTGCATGGTGGCTGCTTCCCTAAGTTGGTCAATTAGCTTTGTGTGGTAGATGTCCTACAAGGGACAGTGGCTCAGCCTCCCCAGTTACCTGAGGTGGATATGGGTTGCACAGTCTTGCTGAAGTTAAGCTCAGGTTAATCGGTGTTAGCACTTGGAGGAGTTGACCTCCAGGCCAATTGTCTGTGACGTTCAGCTGTGCTTAGGTTGGATGGGCAGAGTCTCCGGGCCAAGCAGGCAGTCTGAGATCCACCCTATGCGTCCCCAGGGACTCTGTGCCGGGGGCAATGGCCGCCAGCACCTCTGAGAGAGAGTCACTGCGGAGCTCCACTGGCTCCCGGAGAATTCAGCCTCTCCCCAAATAAGTGTGCACACCCAATGTCGCAAAACAAAGCAGTCTGATGGTTTCCTGAATGAAAGAGCATGTCACGAGCACTCTCTGCACGGTCAGGCATCTGAGCTGTTCCCAAGCTTATGCGCACTCTGCACAAGCTTGCCTTCTCCACAAGCCGGCAGGAACCTTGCAGCACCTGAGCTCCGGTGTGCCCTCCCACTGTCCAGTTTTTACCCCGTATGATAGTGGGTTCCTTGGACTTCACCCAGAGCTGGAGAATCAGTCCAGTGGGGTGTCTTTGTCTCCCCCATTCAAGAAAACTGGCCAGTTTTCAGCCGCCCGCCCTATCTGGTGGCAAGCGCGGCTCCTCCAAACCTCTGACTCTGTGCGTATCTTCAATGCTGTCCACTGCTGCTCCTCCGAGTCACAGTGTCTTATCTTCACTTTTATTTGTGGAGTTTTCACTTAGCCAGCTTTCCGGTGATTCTGAATGGTGTTTGTTCTTTCGTAAAGTTGTTGTTTTAAAATTGCTGTGTATGGCAGTAAGATAGGTGTTTTACCTATGCCGCCATCTTGGTTCTCTCCTGTATAACACTCGTCATATGTAAATTATTAAAAATTAAGCTACCAAGGACTTGAGAACATTTCAACATAAATAGAGAAAATGTGCTTGATAGGAAGTCCTAGAACAAAAGGAGAATGTAACAGGATGGAGAGTTACTTGGAACAATCTTGCAAGATCAACTGGAATCAGAAGTGGCTCACTGTGACACTACTGAAGCATAGGTTGATTTGAGGTATATATTTTCTTCTTGGTTAGCTTTTAAAAAATATATTTTATTCATTTTTTACAGAGAGGAAGGCAAAGGGACAGAGAGTTAGAAACATCGATCAGCTGCCTCCTGAACACCTCCTACTGGGGCTATGCCCACAACCAAGGTACATGCCCTTGACTGGAATCAAACCTGTGACCTTTCAGTCCACAGGCCTATGCTCTATCCACTGAACCAAACTGGTTAGGGCTTGGTTAGCTTTTTAAAAATTTTCACTGGCTATTATTTTTTCTCATTATAAATAAATATACATTAATACAAATAAATATATATTAACAATTATCTTTATAATTTTGTATTACTTTTCTAAAAGATAACCTCCCCAATCTGTTAGAATCAGCTCACTTATAGCTGTTTTGAAACTCAATTTTTGATCAACTCAATTATGTTTTGTTTTGTTTTTTACAAAAAAGTGTTAGAATAGCATAGTTTACAGGTCGAAGGGATTTCTTCTGCTGTGATTTCTAGAATTTATTTTCCTCATTCTAAAGGTCTGTTGTTTTGCTTGAGTTACCTACCTGAAAGTATCTTTAGCATACAAAGACAATTCTGTAAATTCAGCCATAGTTTTGAAAGTTAGAGTGCTGGGGTCCCAGTTCAGTAGTTTCAGAGGCAAGGCATTCCTTTACTGCCAGGATTTGCTAGTACCTAAGCAGCAGGAAGGATGCAAAGAGAAAGATGCCTGGATGGACTCATCAGCAGGAAGGAGGAACCTGGGAGCCTGTTCCAAAATGGTGGCTGGTATTTTTCATAGGGCAAATGTCAGCAGAGAAATCCTCTATCAGATCTGTAATTCAGATAGTCTTATACTGAGAAATGAAGAATGAACCTATGGATTGGACAGTTTTTTCCAGCCATGTCTGACATAGCAGAGGAATTCTGTTTCAATTTTCAGGGGCCTTTCAGAATTGGGACAGTTCTCCCAAGCAAGGGTGCAGCCAGGAATGGCCCAGGAAACCTTACACATCTGCCAATCTCTCTAAAACTCTTTCTCTATGCTTTACCCATCGAGGGCCTTTCCTGATCTTTACCATATCTGGCCCTGGAGAAGGAGGAAATAAAAAGAGTGTTTTCATGAGAACTTCACTTTGGAATGTTACAGTATTTGAAAACTATTTAGTGCTCCAAGTAAAGTATATTTGGATTTTAAATTACCTTTTAAGTGGGAGGAATAACATTACTGGAATATTTATATACAAAGGAAACCAATGTATTTCAAAATATGCGTAATAGACAGATATATTTATTGTATTTATACACCTTCTCCCGCTTTCTCTCCCCCCCGCATAACCAAGATGCCCATCAGTGCCAGCCCTAAGATGCACCTTATTTGTTCCTTGACCCTCTCTTTTCTTTCTTCACCACTCTGTTCCTGTGTTGTCAAAGGACTTTAACTTTCCTTTGTACCTTCAATCTCTACACTTGTGAATGACCCCCATGTCCTGCATGGTTCAGGGTTCAGGTTCTGGAAGAGGGGCTGCATGCAAATGAAAAAGAAAAGACAAGAAATAATTTGAAAATATTGGGGGATGAGGCAGGAGCCCAGCTCAGGAGAAAGGATTCTTCTTGGGCACTGGTCTTGTCATCCTTTCATTCAATTTGGGAGACACCTATAGCCCTTAGGCAGGCAATTTCTAGTAACAGGCAGGCTATCTTATCAGTAAGGATTTACATGACTCTCTGGTAGAGAAGTTGCTTCAGCTACCGTTGTCTGGACTAAACAGTGGGTGTACAGCCCTGACCTTTGCCAGAGCTCCAGGGTCACCAGCCTTCCAGGTTCCTTGTCCACACCTCTCTGCTAGTGAAGACAATGGGCAGCTTCCTGAATACACTGCCATAAAGTAAGTGTTTAGTACATTTACTAAATAAATTGATGCTTTTGAAACTCTTTGTATCTAATAAACCACAATACTATATCAACTTTCTCTCTTACAGTCCCCCCCCCCAGTTTTATTGAGGTATAATTGAGAATCAAAACTATATATCTTTAAAGTATACAATACCAAATGATGATTAGATATATGTATATGTAGTGTAATAATTACTGCAAGAAGGTTAATGAACACATCCATTATCTCACATTATCCCTTTGAGGTAGTGATTGCATTTCCTCTGGATATATACTCAGAAATGTGATTTCTGGATCACATGATTGTTCTAGTTATAATTGTTTGAATGACCTTTATAGTGTTTTCCACAGTGACTGTACCAATTTACAGTTTTACCAATAGTGTACATGGTTCCTTTTTTCTACATCCCCACCCACACTTGTTAGCTCTTGTGTGTTTGACAAAAGCCATTCTAACAGGTGTGAGATGATATCTTATTGTGATTTTGATTTGCATTTCCCTGATAATTAATGATGTAGAGAATCTGTTCCTGTACTTTTGGCCAGTTGTTTATATTCTTTGGGAAAATGTATATTCAAGTCTTTGGCCATAGTTTAATTAGCTGATTATTATTTACTACTGGAGGCCTGCTGAATGAAATTTGTGCATGGGAAGGGAGGAGGATGGCAGTGTCCCTTCAGCCCAGACTTCACCCTCTCCAATCTGGAACCCATAGAGGAATGTCTGACTGCCCCTTTAGGCCCAATCCTACAGATGTTGGACTGCCCGTTTAGGCCCAATCATGGTAGAATTGGCCTTAAACGGGCAGTCGGGCATCCCTCTCACAATCCAGAACTGCTGGCTCCCAACTGATCATCTGCCTGCCTTCTGATTGTCCTTAACCACTTCTGCCTGCCAGCCTGATCACCCCCTAACCACTTCTCTGCCAGCCTAATTGATGCCTAATTGCTTCCTTGCCAGTCTGTTTGCCCCTAACTGCCCTCTCCTGCATCCCTGGGTCCTCCCCAACTGCCCTTCCCTGCAGGCCTGGTCAACCCTAAATCCCCTGCCCTGTTGGTCTGATTGCCAACAACTATCCTCCCTTGCAGGCCTGAAACCTCCCACTGTCTTCCCCTGCTAGCTATCTTGTGCCCACATGGAGGCAGGATCTTTGACCACATGGGGACAGCCCTCTTGTGTGTTGGCGTGATGGTCAATCTGAATATTACTCTTTTATTAGATAGGATAGAGGCCTGGTGCATGTGTGGGGTGTGACTGGTTTGCCCTGAAAGGTGTCACAGATCAGGGTGGGGATTCCCTTGCGGTGTGGGGCAGCCTGGGCGAGAAGCCTGTTGTGGTTTGCATGCTGGCCATGCCCTCCTAGCGACTCAAGCAGAGGCCCTGAGATCTGGGATTAATTTATGGTCTACAAATGAAACTTCGTAGCCTGGAGCAGAGCCAAGCCTCTGCTCGCTCCATGGCAACAGCCATTTCTCTTTGGGTTTATTTAAATTTTATTGTTGAAACTTCGTAGGCTAGAGTGGAGGCCTAGGCACTGGGCTGCAGAAGCTTGGCTTCCTCCATTGCCAGGGAAACCCAAGCCTCCCTCCTGCTCTCAGTGGCCACAGCCATCTTGGTTGAGGTTTATTTGCTCCTGATTGGCTGGTAGCCATGGATTGTGGGCGTTGCTTTATCAGAGGTATGGTCAATTTGCATATTACTCTTTTATTAGATAGGACTTGAGGCCTGGTGCATGAAAATTCATGCACTGGAGGGTGAGTTCCTTAGCCTGCCCTGCCCCCTCTTATAGTCTGGGAGCCCTCAGGGGAGGGAGACAACCCGCCAATCAGGGGATTTAAAGCCCTATCACACCTATGCTGTGCTACTGCTGGCAGCAAAAGCCTCCCTGGCTTTGGTTACCTGAGCCTTGGGCTGCCCTGGGTAGCTGGGCAGTCGACATCTAAGGCTTGCCTGTGCCTTGGGCCTCAGGTGAGCAGCCACCATCTGAGGTTTTCCTGTGCCTTGGAATGGCCCTGACCAGCTGGGGGACTGAGAGGAACTGGGTGCCACCATCCTGTGGCTGTGGGCACCACCATCTTTTGAGGGTGTGACAGTCAATTAGCATATTACCTCCTTATTGGCTGTGGGTGCTGTCATCTTTGAGGGTATGGCAGTCAATTATTATATTCCCTCCTTATTGGATGTGGGAATTGCCATCTTTGTTACAGCGTGAGGGTCAATTAGCATATTCCCTCTTAATTAGACAGCACTAGAGGCCTGATGCATGAATTTGTGCACCAGTGGGGTCCCTCAACCTTGCCTGCAACGATCTGTCTGAAACCATATCTCCAACATCCCCTGAGGGGTCCCAGATTGTGAGACTGTGGCTCTTGGGTAACACCCCAGAATTGGGCTTCCTCCTCTCTGCTTCCAGTTGCATCACCTGCGAACTGCAGCTACCAATTCACTGCAGCTCCTGCATTGACTGTCTGATCCCTGATGGTCAGTGCTCATCATAGCTATTGGTCGGTGCATCTGCCCTCTGCCTTCTTGTGGTCATTGTGCATCATAGCTACCAGTTGGACAGTCAAACAGTTGGATGATCACTTAGGCTTTTATATATATATATATATATATATATATATATATATATATATATATATACACATATATATATATATACACATGCATACACACATACATACACACTAGAGGCTCAGTGTATGGAATTTGTGCACAGGAGGAGGAGGAGGGAGAGGGTCCCTCAGTCCAGCCTGTACTCTCTCCAATCTGGGATCCCTTGAGGAATGTCCGATTGCTCATTTAGGCCAGATCCTATCAGGACAGTTGGACATCCTTTCAGAATCCAGGACTGCTGGCACCCAGCTGCTCACCTGCCTGCCTTCCTGATTGCCCCTAAATGCTTCTGCCTGCCAACCTGATCATCCCCTAACTACTGACTTGCCAGTCTGATTGATGCCTAATTACTCCCCTGACAGCCTGTTTCTCCCTAATTTCCATTCCCTGCAGGCCTGGGTCCCTCCCAACTGCTCTTCCCTGCAGACCCGGTCACCCCCAACTTTCCTCCTCTGCCACTCCGGTCAATCCTAGCTGCCCTCCCCTGCAGGCTTGATTACCCCCAACTCCCCTTCATTTCAGGTCTGGTCTCTCCCAACCACCCTTCCCTGCTGGCCATCTTGTGTCCACATGGCAGCAGGATCTTTGACCACATGGGGGCAACTGTCTTATGTGTTGGAGTGATGGTCTATCTGCATATTACTCTTTTATTAGATAAGATAGAGGCATGGTACATGGTTGGGGGCCAGCTGGTTTGCCCTGAAGGGTGTCCCAGATCAGGGTGGGGGTTCTCTTGGGGCATGGGGAAGCCTAGGCAAGAGGCTTGTGGTGGATTGCAGGCTGGCCATGCTCCCTGACAACTCAAGTGGAAGCCCTGGTATCTGGGATTTATTTATCTTCTACAATTGAATCTTTAGCTTGGAATGGAGCTAAACCTTCTGCTCCTTCAGTGGAAGCAATAATTTTTGTTGGGATTTATGTATATTTTATCATTTAAAATTTGTAGTCTTAAGTGGAGGCCTGGACCTGCCAGTGTGTATGGAAAGCTTGGCTTCCTCCATTACTGGGGAAACCCAATCCTCCCTCCTTCTCTCTCCAGCTCCATGGATGCAGCCATCTTGCTTGGGTTTAATTTGCATACTCGCTCCTTAATGGCTAGTGGGCGTGGCTTGTGGGTATAGCAGAGTGGTGGTTAATTTGCATATTACTCATTTATTAGATAGATAATTTTATTAATCATTTAAATGGTTTTAATTATCATTATTATAACCCTAAATATATTGACTATATATTTTCTCTTTATTAAATGACATGAGCTTCTTTTCTCCCCATAAGATTTACATACACATTAAAATCTCAAAACATTGTGCAAATATAAACACATATGCTTTCAATTTTGAAGTATTGTATAATTTATTGTTTTAGTCTTGTTAACTACCTGTTAATTGAAGCAATGGCAGATGTATTAGTAAGGAATCTTTGGAGTCTTTAAAATTAAATCAACTTAAAAAGAGGGGAGTTTATGATTAAAATTCTAGGAGTAAATTAAACATACTTGGATCCAAGTTATCATATTTTGTCATTTATAGTCAGTCTTGCTCTCCCTGTCTTTTTCTTTCTTCCTTTTCCTCCTCTCACTCTATTCTTTGGTTTTGTTGCCTTTTGTATGTTGGATTTGCTCTTCATAAAGACTGTTTCCTTCAAGGCTATAATACTAGTATGCAGCATTACTTTGGAATTAAATGTTATAACATATTTAATATAATTATGATTAAAATGTAACATGATAATATATATTATGATTAATTAATTAATTTTATGCTATGACATAATATATGATCCTATATAATAAAAGCCTAGGTGGCTTCACGCAAGAGCTGTGTACACAGCAAAGGAAGGGCCTGGTGGCTACTCTGTGCAGTGTGGCCTGGGGGGAGAAGGAGAGGGATATTGTGGGCTCTCAGGCCAGTAGTAGAGGGCAGTTGGGAGGTGATCAGAGCCTGGAAAGGGAGGGGGCCATCAGGCTGGCAGGGGAGTGCAGTTGTCGATGATCAATCTGGCAGGGGAGGGCAGTTGTGGGTGATAAGGCCAGCAGGGGAGCAGTGAGGCCTCAATCAGGCCAGCAGAGGAGCAGAGGGGTGATCAGGCTGGGAGGCCGAAGTGGTTAGGGGCAATCAGGTTGGCATGCAGGTGAGCAGTTAGGAGCCAGCAGTGCTGGATTGTGAGAGGGATATCTGACTGCCGGTTTATTGTGAAAGGAATATATGACTGTCTAATCTAGAAGCTGGACATTCCCCCAAAGGGTCCCATATTGGGGTGGGTGCAGGCCAGGTTGAGGGATACGCACTCCTGTGCACAATTTTGTGCATTGGGCCTTTAGTATTATATAATTAAAATAGCAATATAATTATATGTTACTAGAGGCCTAATGCACAAAAATTTGTGCAAGAGTAGGCCTTCCTTCCCCTGGCTGACAGCAACAGCTTCCCTCTGGTACCTGCAACCCGAGCTTCCCTCCTCCAGCCACCAACAGGCACCTGGGACAGGCTTGCTTCCCTTTGGCCTTGTTTTCATCAGGAAGGATGTCCAGAATGATGTCTGGTCTAATTAGCATGTTACCCTTTTTTTATTATTGAATAGAAGCCCGATGCACAAAGATTCATGCTGGAATGGGCTTTCTTTTCCCTGGCTGCTGGCACCACCTTTACACTCTGGTCCAGTCTCTTTCCACTCAGGCCTGGAGCTGCCTCCTTCCACTCCAGGAGTTGCCTCTTTCTGCTCTGGTCCTGCCTTCCACACTGCCCAGAGGCCCTGAAAGGTCAGAGTGAGGCAGGATGCTGTGTATGCAAATTAACCACCATCTTTGTTGAGTTAATTAGCATATCACCCCTGATAGGCTGATGGTGTAGTGGAAGTATGGTCAATTTACATGTTTCTCTATTATTAGGTAAGACTAGAGGCCTGGTGCACAAAATTCATGCATGGGAGGTGGGAGATGTCCGTCATCCTAGCCTATCCCATCTCCAATCTGGGACCCCTTGAGGGATGTCTGACTGCCCTACCAGGATCGGGCCTAAACGGGCAGTCAGAAATCCTTCTCAAAATCCAGAACTGCTGGCTCCAAACTGCTTACCTGCCTGCCTCCCTGATTGCCCCTAATTGCCTTTGCCTGCTAGCCTGATCACCCCCTAACCACTACCCTGCCAGCCTAATTGATATCTAACTGCTCCCCTGCCAGTCTGTTTGTTCCCAACTTCCCTCCTTCACTGGCTTGGTCACCCTTAACTGCCCTCCCCTGCAGGCTTAACCACCCTTAACTGCCCTCCCTTACAGGCCTGGAACCTCCCAAATGCCCTTCCCTGTTGGCCACATTGTGGTGGCCATCTTGTGTCCACATGGTGGGAGGATCTTTGACCACATGGGGGCAGCCCTCTTGTGTTTTGGAGTGATGGTCAATCTGCATATTACTCTTTTATTAGATAGGATAGAGGCCTGGTGCATGGGTGAAGACTGGCTGGTTTACCTTGAAGGGTGTCCCAGGTCAGGGTGGGGGTTTCCTTGGAGCATGGGGCACCCTGGGTGAGGGGCCTGTGGTGGTTTGCAGGCCAGCCATGCCCCCCCCCCAGTGGCCCAAGTGGAGGCCCTGGGATCTGGGATTTATCTATCTTCTACAATTGAAACTTAATAGCCTGGAGCGGAACCAAGCCTTCTGCTTGCTCTGTGGAGACAGCCATTTCTGTTTGGTTTTATTTAAATTCTATAATTGAAACTTTGTAACCTGAAGTGGAGGCCTAGGCATTAAGGCTGTAGAAGTTTGACTTCCTCCATCACCCGGGCAACCTGAGCCTCTGCTCTCTCCAGCTCCATGGCTACCACCATTTCTGTTGGGATATATCTTCTATAATTGAAACTTTGTACCATTGAGTGGAGGCCTAGGTTGGCAACAGCCAGCAGAAAGCTTGGCATCCTCCATTGCCAGGGAAACCCAAGCCTCCCTCCTGCTCTCAGTGGCCACAGCCATCTTGGTTGGGGTTTATTTGCTCCTGATTGGCTTATAGGCGTGGCTTGATTGGAGTTACAGTCAATTTGCATATTGCTCTTTTATTAGATAGGATAATATACAAAACTTATGTAAAAATTTCCATTCAATTTAAAATGGTATTCTGAGCAAAAATTAATTATATTACATTTATTTCTGCCATTAAATTGTTAAAATTTTTAATTAGACCCATTTTAGAAATCACCTTATAATTGTAATACTTTAAATATACTTTTTGTTATTAAAGGAACATTACTTTTTAAACTAAAATATGCTAACTTACTTTTTGCTTATCCTTAACACTGACATTTTTTTTTCTCATGAGTAAATCTTAAAAGAATATAGAAACTGAAGAGTACTGATATGCTGTTCTTCATATATGAATAGAAAATATAATGGTGACCTACCATTAGTAAGAACATTTATGGGTGGAGTAAGTTTTGTTGAATCCATCTGCCTTTCCATCCAGGCACTTGAGGCTTCTTAGGACAAAAGGTGTCATCACAGTTTTAGAACAGAGCAATACTAATGAGGATGACCCTCACCTCCTGAAAGCAGTGTTCTGACACCCTGACCTGAAGAAAAATACATTTGAGCAGTAAATTTAAGAGTAACTTTGGGATTAGTTCTATTAGTGTAAAGATAAATGAGAAAGTAAATTTTACTCACAATTAGAGAAACTTGGATAACTGTGGATAGTTGATACATATAAGTTAAACTGAAAACTGTTATACTCAAAATTACCTTTCCTTTAATATTTCCTTATTTAATAAAAATCATATCTTATTGTTATAATTAAGACTACTACAATGCCTAAGGCTTTTCCTTTTCAAAAGATGCATTTATTATCTATTTTATTAGAGTCTATTTGAAACATAGACTGAAATTGTACTATGTTCAGAAATTTCAATTAAATATTAAGATTTATTTAGATTATAACTGAATATTGTGAAATAATTATTTTCCACTAGATATTCTTAAGACCCTATTCAATCTGTAATTCAACACCCACCATGAAACTTATTTCTATAAATACTGATCATTCTGAATTATCAACTTGAAAATGTTTTCCATAATACAAGCATATACATTAATTAACATTTTAATTATCTGTTGGTGTATTTAACTCTGCTAATATCAGAAATTAAAATGTACTAATTTTTTAATAAATTTATCTGAAAATATATAGAATAAAATGATTATTTTTTACTTTGATAAGAGGTAGGATTAAGTTTTCTCATAAATCATAAACATTTAAATGCAAGTAAATGGACATTGAAGTAAAAAAAGATCACTGTGAACTGATAAGAAAATGACATAATTATTGCTTTTCTTTTTTTTTTAAATAACACAATACCTACTTCAACGAGGACTGGTTTTACCAATCATCTACTTATTCAATTACTTTTTTTTTTTAATGGAAGCCTCAGCTCTGGATTGCCTAACAGTGTATGAAAGCAAGGCCCTTCTAACCATAATCATCAACTTTCAGATAAGACATTAAAGTAGGGTCCTTGTATTTTCTGAAAGAGTGGAGGCACCAGCTTTAGTGTCCTTGCCAAATTTCAATTTTGGTGATTAGGTTTTTTCCTTTAAAGGCTCCTGGTTGGCTCAGTTTGACAAGGAACTCTTACCTGAACAGAATGTAGTGTTTCTCTTGGAAATGGTTGCTGGGATCATACCTTAGATGGGTGAATGTCAACACTTCAGCTTTCTCTCTCTCTCTCTCTCTCTCTCTCTCTCTCTCTCTCTCTCTCTCTCTCTCACACACACACACACACACACACACACACACACACACACACACACTCACAAGCACAAATATGTCAGTGATAAATTGAAATCTTCATGTGAAAGGTGTGCTTTTGCATAACTACATTTTCATGAAGTCAGGTCCTACTTGTAACACCATGGAAATAGGGCCTTTGTTAGCATCCAAAAATCATCCCAATTATTGAAGAAGGCAATGATTATATAATTTTAAAGATTCACTTATATTATAACTAAAGCCACAATACATAAAACAAAAGAATAACTTACTCAAGAAGAAATGGTACAGTAGGTGCCCCATTTGTATCTCTAGGGATAGCACAATTAATAAACACTTGATTGTGACATACATGAAGAAAGCATTGACACATGTGCAGAGATTTCCAGTAACCTCTAATTACTCCAGGTTATTACTCACAATGTGAAGAGCAGAATTTTAGAAGTTACCCTGAAGAGGGTAATAGCAGGATTTAGTTCCTGGTGGATTACAACCTACATTATAAAACTACTGCCATTGGGCACTATTATGCACCACTGGTAGCCTTTTCTCAAAGGAAGCCTCATGTTACATGAACACTTAGAATCATTTTGGAACTCATGCATCTTGCAGCTAACACTGTGCTATGTTAAGCACTGAACGCTATGCCCATTTGGTAGAGAGAAAATATCAGGGCTGCAATATCATCAGTCTTTCCCCTTAAATGCTTTGATTTTATTAAAGGTGACCTGTCAAAGTGCTTTAGAGAATGATATACTCTATAAAATGTGCTGAATAAGAACAGAGGGGCATTCAGTATATAAATTACTTCTTATCCATTGTTGTTTTTAATGTTTCCCAGGATCATGTAGGTTGGCTGTTTTGCTGCTTCGGTCTCTTACAAAGCCTATCTAGAAGATATTCAGTGGGAACTAAAGGGTTAAGTAATATGCTTTGCAATGAGAGGTGCTGGCCATTACTCTCTAGTGTGCAATTGGAATGGTCAGTTTCAGAAGATAACTTGGAAACCTTAGAGGCAAATGCAGGCTTCAGTTCCCTTCCAGAACTCTACTACTGGGGAACAGAGTGTCAGAAAATTCATATGCATTTATTTCATACTGTCACTACTCTCACTACAAAATTATGCTTTAAAAACTCTACAGTAACATTTTACAAAAACATGTAATCACATAACCATACACCATGAATTCTAGCCCAAGAAACTTCGTGATGAACAACAGTTCGGAACTGGTAAAAAAATACAAATCCAGCAAGACCTTGTTAAAAAGAAAAACAAACAAACAAACAAACAAAAATACTAATTAGGCAAAGTTCAGATGGACTTTTACTTATCAAAAAGCCCCTAGAGCCAATGATCAGAAATGGTTTATTTCATTAATTTTATTGAACTGATGTATTTTTGCTTAATTCACGATGCCCTGAAATTAGCTGTCCAGGTTCTAAATCAAAATTTGAAATGGCATATTACAACACGGACTGACAGCACCCAGTCTATAAATATTAGTGAAATGTGATAGCAAATTTCAAAAACTATAGCAGTCCTTAATTTTTATTATTTATTTTGCCTAGAATATATTTCAGGAGGGAATAGAGTAAAATAATCTTGGTCATCATATTTGCTTTTTTATTATCTGCATGTATTAATTTTCAAAATACAGAGTTGAAATTGTCATACAGTAAAACATAAGTTTTCTTTTGAAATCTGCATTTGGATTGTTAGTCTTTTTTGAGTTTATTTAGCAATTCAATAAGGATAAGAAATATTATTTCATAGATATACATGGAAAAGTTGAACTTCATGTTTCAACAGATTCTGAGCTTATTGCTTTTATATAACAATATTCTACTTACATTAAGTCACATAGAACAAATGATCACATTGAGAAAGACTACTTAAAATGCAGAAGACTTTATATTTTAGAATTATTTAAAATAATTAAAATTTTAATGCTGGTAACTCTAGTGTGAATTTTTCATTGTTCTGAGAATGAGCTTATCTAGAACTTCACAACCGCAAAGGTTATAAATAGCTTACATTATACTCCACAAAATATTTTGATATTATGTATTTCTTATTCATATCAGGAGAGCATATAGTAAAACAAGACATAACAAAAAGACATGAACACAATAGTTTTTTGCTTTCCTCATATATTTATGTATTGATTTTCAAACTACAGACTTAGCAGGCTTTAAATATGTTATAGTCATAACTTATGTTGCATTCATCATGTTGATTTCAAATCTTAGTGTTTGGATTATCAATTCTATTTTTTGAATGCCTATTTAATCCTTCTCCAAATTAAAACACATATTTATACTATCATAATTCAAAATCAATTAATAAATGTATACTCACTGTATACATTTTATATGTTAAGAATTTATTAAGATAATAAATAAAATCCCTTTGAATCCCCATTACTCTTAATAATTTGTCACAAATCAGACACTGCCAACATGTGCCTTCCAGGATGACAGAGTTCTATGGACCACTGATCACTCGGGCCTCTCTTTTCACTCTTTGGAAGGAGAGTGTTTACAGTGTTTATCCCAATCCACACCCTGCCATTGTTTGGTGGATGTATCGGGAGTTGGCACGTTTTCTATGTAGTTCACAGGAGTTTTAATTGATAAGAACTACTCTGAAGCTGCACATACAATTGAATATAATTTAGAGTCTGAACCTGAACCCTTACCCATAATGGGATGAGAATTTGGGGTCCTTAGAAAGGAAGTAGAATTTTTTGCATGTAGGTAAATGTGGATATTTAACTAAAAAAAAAGATGATGTGGTTGGTGGCATTTTATAAAATCAGCCACAATAAAAAAATTTACTCCACAAATTTTTCCAGAGCCTGACATCTCTTCTTGATGTCTCCCCCCCCCCCATCTCTTTGAACCTAGATGTCGGCGGTTTTGATTTAAAAAAAAATTGTGAAAATAATGCAACTTGACTTTCAATGCTAGGTTATGCAGTAATATGGCTTCAATCTGATCTTTGGACAATTACACTTTGAATACAACCAAAATAATGTAAGGCATATTAGGCCACGTCAAAATGTCATGTGTAGGTGTACTGTCTGGTAGCCTCAGCTAGATCCCAACTAGAAGGCAACACCGCTGCCAGACATGTAAATGAACATCTTAAGATGATTCTAGTTCCTGATAACTAAACCATCTTTGCTGATGCCAAACAGAGGAAAGAGATGCTGGATCCACCAAGGCTTGCATAAACTATAGATAAACTTGTGACCAAATAAATGTTTTCTTTTGTAAGTCGTTGGTTTTTGGAATATTTTTTTTTCTACTCAAATAACAATAACAAGAAAAGATCACAAGCTCTTTTAAATAGCTGCTTATAGAAAGATGAAAACTAGTATGGCTTCAGATTATTGATATTGTTATGTGTTAAGTTTTAATAAGCTAGGTTTGGGGATATTGATCTACTGTATTTGGTCATTTTATTGCTGCCATGAAACCAGAATAGCCTGGAAGTGGTGTATGTGTGTGCGTGTGTGCGTGCGTGCGTGTGTGTGTGTGTGTGTGTGTGTGTGTGTGTGTGTATGTGTCTATGAGTGTGTGTGTGTGAAAGCATTGGTGGGTATGTTTAAGAATGAAGTTTCTCCAGAAATAAATTATATTATGAAGAGACCGATGCTGAGGAAGAAAATCAAGATTCAAGATGTTAACGAGTGTCCTGCCAGTGTTTCTCAGTGGTTAGAGTGTTGTACCATGCACCAAAGGGTTTCAGGTTTGATTCCTGGTCTGGCACATACTGGAGGCAACCTTTGGATGTTTCTCACTAACATCAATGAAAAGAAAGAGATGTTAATGTGTCAATAACCAATGAGTAAATGAATAATAAGAAAAATGTTTTCCTCTCTTTAGGGTTAGGAGTTACTTTGACCCAGACAGAAAGCCAAAGATGCCTGGAACCCTACTGGAAGTGGTAGTCTTGGGGGTGAGAAGGCACTTCATGTGCTAAAGTCGTGCCTCCTATTCTATTAGTAGGGCTGAGAGGCCTCTGAAGCCATTCCAGTGAATCAGGAGTCATTCTAGTGAGAGCATTTGACTTTTGCACTATCATTCACTATTTTGAATTTCCCTTTTATTGCTTTTAAATTTCATGAAAAGTTATCTTCTGATTTTTGCTTACCGAACCTATATGAAATCCAGAAAAAATATTTTTTCTATGCTAGTAAAAAATAGATGAGACTATACCAGAGGAGAAATAGTAATACTTGTGTCTCGTGAAAAGTGGTACATATTAGAGCAGCCAATTTATGACATTTATCAAAGACAAAGGAAGTATTTGGTAGCATGATTTAAAGACTGGAACTAAACAATGGAAAAATCCTGAAATTAAGTCTGATTAGGCAGCACTCTAGGAAATTCTTATGGAAAGTGTCTGAGATTTTCCATGCTAATGGTGATTATAATAGTTAAGCACACCACTTATCAGACATTTGATCATCTAAAATAACATCCCTCTGTCTTTCAATTTTCTGTTAAGAATGGTGATATCAACTCATCGAATTGGTAGGTAGTTAAATGAAAGACTGTAAATGGATTGGCCTAATTGAGGCCTTCTCCTCTAAACATACATTAAAACAAATCTCATAAGTGAATTCAATGTAGCAAAATTATGAAGCACTCAGAATAAAATATGGAGAGTATTGTTTTCCTGTCCTTGGGTTTGGGAAGGATTGTCTAAACATAAAAATGAAGAAAGACACTAGCAAGAGGAAAAATTAGTCTTCCACCAAATTAAAAACAATTTTTAATGCTAAAAAGTTAAAAATAAAATAAAAATAAAGCACATCAATCAGAAAGTAGATAGGGAGCTGAATATAACTTACTTAAAATCAACGTAACTAATAACACAAAAATATCTTCAACCTCACTAAAAAAGACATGAATTTGAATGTGCTTCCATTGAGTGACTAAGGTACTGGCAAATCCAAGGCTGGGTAGATTATGATGATATTGGAGCTTTCTTACTTTGATGGAGGAATCATAAATTGGTAAAAACTTTCTAGACTCTAGAATTAATCTGAAATCTAGGTAATAACTTGGAATATGTAAGGAAAACTGGAAAATGACTTGCTGGTTGATGCAACATTCCACTTATAAGAATATATTCTAAAGAAACAATCAGAAACACACCCCAAAAAGGATTATACATAATTATTTTTATTATAGATTAAGTAAAAATAATACAATACTGCAAATTAAACCCAGTACAATAGTTCAAATATGTTATGTGTGTTATAAACTATTATAATGATAATATAAATGATTAAGCAACAGATTTCTGAGAGAAGAAATAAGTGGCAAAAGAAGAAAAATATGGCAACATTAAAAAATATGCATGAGAAAAAGAGTAAAATAATGTGTAACAGAATAAAAATGATTAATATTTTAGGTAATTTTTTTTCTTTTTTACTTTTTTAACATGTTAGAAATTTTTACAAAGAATTTATATCATTTCTTCAAGTTTGAAAATATTTAAATATTAGAATTACTAAGCATGTTAGAATAATATAAAAAATGAAATTTTAAAAATTCCTCTTGAAAACATTTTGATCTACAGATTAAATTTTTTTAACTGTATTGAAACTTTTTCAGCTGGGATCAATGAAGGTTTTATAGTATGGTTCAAGTACTCCAGGTAAAATTATAATTCATAAATAAAGAAAAAAAAAACATTCAGTTGATAAATTTTCCCTGGTAATAAGATATCTGACTTTTAGTATCAAAGTATATCTGAAAACTACTAAACTAAAAGGTTATTTGAGTAAAAGAGTTGGGGTTGAAGAGCATTAATCTTGTTTTAATTTCTAAGACAATAATTTTCTTTTAGTATTAGAGGTCTGGTACATGAAATTCATGCACTCTGAGGAAGGGTCTCCCTCTGCCTGGCCAGTGCCCTCTCACAGTCTGGGAGCCCTCAGGAGATGTCAGACTGATAGCTTAGGCCCTCTCCCCTTGGCAGTCAGACATCCTTAGTGCTGTTGTGTAGGCGGGAGAGGATTCAACCTCAACCGCTGCACTTGCCAGCCATAAGCCTGGGTTCTGGCTGAGAGGCACTCCCCTTGTGAGATCCCACTGACTACTAGGGATCAGCTCCTGCATTGAACATCTTCCCCCTAGTGGTCAGTGAGTGTCATAATGAATGGTCATTCCACCATTTAGTCAATTTGCATATTATCCTCTTATTATATAGGATATGTTCAGATGATGGCTCATTTGGAACTTGCATTTTAAGATATCTGGACTCCCCAACCAACCCCACCTCCCATATCAGAGGAATGGAAAAAGGAAAAGTGAAAAAAAAGTCAATCTACACTAATAAAAGAGAAACATGCAAATTGACCATCACTCCATTACACCCACAGCCAATCAGGAGTGAGTATGCAAATCAGCCCAACTTAGATGGTGGCAGCCACAGAGCTGTAGTGAGCAGGAGGCTGGAGTTTCCCCCAGAGATGGAGGAAGCCAAGCTTCCCGCCAACCCTGGCTGGCCCTGGTTTCTGCTCAAGGCTACAAAGTTTCCATTATAGAAGATAAATAAATCCCAGATATCTGCTTCCAGCTGGCCCTGGCCTGCACTCAAGCTACAAAGTTTGAATTATAAAAGATAAATAAATCCCAGATACCTGCTTTCAGCCCACCCTGGCCTCCACTCAAGGAGGTGCTGAAAAAAAAGAAAAGAAAAGGAAAAAAGGAGAGACTGGGAACCTGGATTGCATGGCCAACCTGGAAACAGCCCTCAAATCCTCACCCAGGCTGGCCACATTCTCATGGGGTGAGGGTCCCTGCCAGGGGACTTGGCCAGCCTGCAAACAGCCATGATACCCTCACCCTGTCAATGGGGGTCAGTTGAAGGTCATCAAGGGCAGCAGTAGGGGGCAGTTTGGAGTTAGCAGACCAGTAGGAGAGGAAAAGTGGGGTGAGCAGGTTGGGGGTGAGAAAGCTGGCAGGGGAGGCATTTGGGGCCAAGCAGGCAGGCAGGCAGAATGGTTAGGGGCAATTAGGCAGACAGGCAGGTGAGTGGTTGGTAGCCAGCAGTCCTGGATTATGAGAAGGATGCCTGACTGCCAGTTTAAGCCTGATCCATATACACCAGCAGTAGGACATCCTTTAAGGAGTCCCATATTGGAGAGGGTACAGGCTGGGCTGAGGGACAACCTCCCCCTGCCCTCTGCCCCACCCCGTGGTGCACTGGACCTCTAGTGTGTGTGTGTATTTTAGCTAGAACCTTAAAAAATGTAATCTATAAGTCTGTACCAATGCTAAGACAGTTTTCTTCAGTTATGACTTCTTCCACAGGGAAAAAGAAAAACAAAAGGACCCAGCAGCCTCTGTAAAAAACACCCACATTCTTTGCCACTGAAAAACCCTGATCCTGATGGTGATGCTGTCCTCACTTGATGAAGCTCCACAGAAACTAGCAATGTGGCCTCTCCAAATCCAGAACCACAGCTGAGCCCCCACAGAGCTGGAGACACCATAAACAATCCATCAGTGCCCTCACATCCACCAATTACTAGAGTTTTTCCCCACCAAAGTCAGTCCATGTAGTTTGGAAGAGTTGACTTCTCCTGCAAATGAATAGACACCAATGCGAGGTTCTGAAAAACAACACACACACACACACACAAAACCACCCAAAAAACTCCACAAACACACACACACAATAAAGAAAACATGGCATTACACAAGGATCACAATAACCTTATAATAACAAACTAAATAACTTAAGCTCTAGAACATTGCTTTACAAAGAATTCAAAATATTATTTTAAGGAAGCTTGGTAATGTACAAGAGAACACAGTAGATAACTCAACAAAAATCAGGAAAGCAATGCATAAATGAAAAAGGAGTTCAATAAAGAGATTTATCATTAAAAAAGTGTCAGATAGAAAATCTAGACCTAAAGAATACAATAAATAAAATAAAAATATAATGGGGAGCTTTGATAATAGATTTAAGGAAGCAGAAAAAAGAATTTGTGACTTCAAAGATAAGTCAATTAAAGTTATCTAGAGGAGCATGGCCATGTGGCCAAGTGGTTGAGCATTTATCCATGAACTAAGAAGTAACTGTTGGATTCCCACTTAGGGCACATGTTTGGTTCTTGGGCTCGGCCCCAAGTAGGGGGCATGCAGGGTGCAGTGGACCAGTGATTCTCATCATTGACGTTTCTCTCCCTTTCTCTACTCTTTGAAATCAATTACAAAAACTAAAGTTATCCAGAAAAGAAAAAATAAATAAAAAGAATAGAAGAGTGAAGAAAGCCTAAAGGTTTTATGGGAAACTAACAAGTGAATCTGTAGTTAGCAACTGGGAAAGGCCCCTGAGCTGATTATCATCTGAATCCAGCAGTGCCTAGCAGACCCATGCCCTGGAAACATACCGTGTCAGAGGCAGGTGTGTTGTCAACCAGACCTTCAGCTCAATCGATAGGGGGTGGGTTTCATTATTTAAATCCAGTCAAGCACCAGGAACAAACACAATTATCCGGGCCCACCCAGAAGTGACAATTACAAAGAAACCATAAGAATGCACATAATCTCCTTTGTCTTGGGCTTTAGTAAAACTTCCTGATATTTTGCTGTATAAAATATATTCACTGTTTTGGCTCTGGTCGCTGTCTCTCCATCCGAGGACAGCTGTCCCACATAGCCACAGCTTTTCCTTCTATCTCTGTGTCTGTCTCTTTCTTTCATTTTCTCAATCTCCAGACCCCCCCCCCCCCCCCCCCGCACACTCAGGAACTGGAATGCTCTCTAGCCGCACTGTATGTGGAAAAGAGACAAATATTTATAGAACCGGTATATACATTATGAGATTCCTAGGAGCAGGAAAAGAGAAGGGATAAGAAACTTACTTGAATAAATGATGCTAAAAACTTTCAAAATCTGGGGAGTAAAATAAGTATCCAGATTACCAGTTATGAAGTATAAAATTTCAAAATAGGTTGAAACTAAAGTTATCTACACTAAGACACATTATAATTAAATTGTTAAAAGACAAAGAAAGAACTTTGAAAGCATCAAGAGTAAAGCAACTCATAATAAAATTAGGCTATCAGCAGTAGAAAATTTGCAGACCAGAGAAAGTGCAATGATGTATTCATAATATGGAAAGGAGAAAAACACAGAACACTGACAAATAAGTTATTCCCAAACTATCTTTCAAAAATGAAGAAGAAATAAATATATTATTATTTATTAAAAATATATTTTATTGATTTTTCACAGAGAGGAAGGGAGAGGGATAGAGAGTTAGAAACATGGATGAGAGAGAAACATCTATCAGCTGTCTCCTGCACACTCCTCACTGGGGATGTGCCCACAACCAAGGTACATGCCCTTGACCAGAATCCAACCTGGGACCTTTCAGTCTGCAGGACAACACTCCATCCACTGAGCCAAACCGGTTTCGGCTAAAAATATTAATAAATAAATAGAACTTTAGGCAGTTGGTCACCGATAGAAGTGCCCTATATGAAATACTAGGGGAATTCTTTTTTTTAATCTTTATTGTTCAGTTTATTAATTACATTGTTTCCCCTTTTTATCCCCCTATAGCTCCCCTCCACCCTGTACCTATCCCACCCTCCACCTTCACCTCCCCCTCCACACTGTCCTCTCCCATTGTTGCTAGATTTTTGTCCAGTCTCTTGCTGCACTTCCCACAACCCTTTTCTCCCCAAGAATTGTCAGTCCATTCCCACTCTATGTCCATGTCTCTGTTATATTCACCAGTCTATCCTGTTCAACAGCCTATCAATTCACTTGATTTTTATGTTCATTTGTTGATAGATGTGTATTTGTTGTTCATAATTTTCATCTTTACCTTTTTCTTCTTCCTCTTCTTAAAGAATATCTTTCAGCATTTCATATAATGTTGGTTTGGTGGTGATGAACTCCTTTAGCTTTTTCTTATCTGCGAAGCACTTCATCTGACCTTCAATTCTGAATGATATCTTTGATGGATAGAGTAATCTTGGTTGTAGATTCTTGCTGTTCATAACTTTGAATATTTCTTGCCACTCCCGTCTGGCCTGCATCGTTTCTGTTGAGAAATCCGCTGACAATCGTATGGGTGCTCCCTTATAAGTAACCAACTGTTTCTCTCTTGCTGCTTTTAATATTCTCTCATTGTCTTTTGCTCTTGGCATTTTAATTATGATGTGCCTCGGTGTGGTCCTCTTAGGGTTCGTATATATTGGGGTTCGGTGCACTTCTTGGTGTGGGAAGTTTTCAGTCACTATTTCTTCAAATAGGTTTTCATTGTCTTGGCCTCTCGCTTTTTCTGGCACCCCTATAATTCGGATGTTGGTATGCTTGAGGTTGTCCCAGAGGCCCCTTACACTATCTTCAATTTTTTGGATTCTTTTGGTTTCTTGCTTTTTCAGCTGAGTGGATTTTACATCTTTGTATTACAAATCTTTAACTTGGTTCTTGGGGTGCTCCAGGGCACTTTTAGGTCTTTGTATAATATTTTTTGTTTCAGTCAGTTTATGCTTAATTTCTGGTTGGTCCTTTTTCATATCCTTGAGAGTCTCCTTTATATCCTTGAGGGTTTCTTTCATTTCCTTGTAGGACTCATTCATTTCCACGTTGGTCTTGATCATTTCCACGTTGGTCTTGATCATTTCTTTGCAGCTCTCATTTATATCCTTGAGGGTGTTGTTCATTTTCTTGTAGGACTCATTCATTTCCTTTGTGGTCTTGCTTATTTCCTTATAGGCCTCGTTCTTTTGTTGGAGCCTCTTAAAAAACCCTATAACCGTGGTTCTGAATTCCATGTTCAGTCGTTTTTTTTCCTCCATTTCTTTCACATCTGATTTCTTTCCATGTTGCTGCATGGTGGCTGCTTCCCTGAGTTGGTCAATTAGCTTTGTGTGGTAGACTTCCTACTAGGGATAGTGGCTCAGCCTCCCCGGTTACCTGAGGTGGATATGGCCTGCACAGTCTTGCTGAAGTTAAGCTCAGGTTAATCGTTGTTAGCACTTGGAGGGTTGACCTCCAGGCCAATTGTCTGTGAAGCTCAGCTGTGCTCAGGTTGGGTGGGTGGAGTCTCTGGGCCAAGCAGACAGCGTTAGCTCCGCCCTATGTGGCCCCAGGGACTCTGTGCCCTGGGCAATGGCTGCCAGCACCTCTGAGAGAGAGCCGCAGCCGAGCTCCACCGGCTGCTGGCTGCCGGGGAATTCAGACTTTCCCAAAATGAGTCTGCATGCGCAATGTCTCACCCAGGGTCGTAAAACAAAGCAGTCTGACGGTTTTCCGAATGAGAGGCAGGTCGAGGTGCGCTCTCTGCGCAGTCACGCAGCCGAGCTGTTCACGCAAGCTGCCTTCTCCACAAGCCGGGAGACCCTGCAGCACCCGAGCTTCGGCGTGCCCTCCCACTGTCCAGTTTTCACCCCGTGTGATAGTGGGTTCTCTGGACTTCGCCCAGAGCTGGAGAATCAGTCCAGTGGGACACCTTTGTCTCCCCGTTTGAGAAAACTGGCCGGTTTTCAGCCGCCCGCCCTCTCCGTGGCATGCGCTCCAAACCTCTCTCCGTGCGAATCTTTCAACGCTGTTCGCCGCCGCTCCTCCGAGTCACAGTGTCTTATCTTCACTTTTATTTGTGGAATTTTCACTCGGCGAGCTTCCTGGTGATTCTGTAAGGTGTTTGTTCTTTCGTTAAGTTGTAGTATTAAAATTGCTGATTATGACGGCAAGATAGGTGTTTTACCTTTGCCGCCATCTTAGTTCTCCCAATACTGGGGGAATTCTTTAAATGGAAATGAAAATGTACTAAACAACAACACAAAAAATATTAAAATGTAAATCTCAGGAGGAAGGATTAATATGAATACATATGCATATTAATGGATACTAAAAAGGTAGTATGTAAATTACTTTTGACCCAAAAGAAAAATAAACAAAAATTACTTCATGGGTGCACAATACGAAAATAAGTTAACTCTGACTACAAGAATGCAGTATGTATGGGGTAAAGGTTAGTGCTTTGTAAGCAATTGAAATTAAGTTTTTATTAACTTAAAGACATTTTATACAAGCCCTGATAACCTAAATACAACACCTATAACAGAGGCACAAAAGGAAAAAAAAAAACTAAAACTAAAATCACTACAGAAAAAAATACATCAGATAACAAAGGAAAATGGCAAAAGAGGAAGGGAGGGATCAACCACAAGATATAAAAGCAATGAACAAAATAACATATTGTGTCCATGAATAAGAAAAATTAATGTGTTAAAATGTCTGAACTATCCAAAATGATCTACAGATTCAAAACAATCTATCAAAATCCCAATATCATTATTTACAGAAATAGCAAATCAATCCTAAAATTCATATGAAACCATAGAAGACCCCAAAGAGCTAAAGCAATCTTTACAAGAACAATAAAACTGAAAGTATTAAATTTCTTGATTTTAAAATATATTACAGAGCTATAGGAATCAAAACAGTATGATACTGGAATAAAAACATACTAACCATGAAACAGAATAGAGAGCCAGAAATAAATACACACACTTCTGGTCACCTGATCTCTGACAAGGTGCCAGAGTATATAAAGGGGTAAAGGTTAGTCTCCTCAACAAATGATGCTGGGAAAACTGGATGTCCACATGCAGAAGAATGAAATCAAACCTGTATCTCACATCATGTACAAATATTAACTCAAAGTGGATTAAATAATTAAATATAAATCCTAACCTTAAAACTTAGGTAAAAATTTCTTTTATATTGGCCTTGGTAAAGATTCATTGGATATAGCAATAAAAGCAAAAATCCACAAATAGGAGTACACCAAACTTAAAATCTTCTACATGGAAGAAGAAGCAATTTTTAAAAATGAAAGGCAACCTACAGAATGGGAGAGAATTTTTGCAAATCACATATCGTATAGAGGTCAATGACCAAATCACAAAGAAAACTCCAATAACAAAATAACAGCAAAAAATCTGATTAAAAATAGGCAGAAAATAAAAAAGTTAATTTTTCTGAAGATAGCATTCAAACGGATAACAGGTACATGAAAAGATACTCTCAACATCACTAACCATCAGGAAAATGAAAATTAAAACCACAATAAGATATTACCTTACACTTGTCAAAATAGCTGTCATCATGAAGAGAGATAAGGGAATTCCTGTACATTTTTGTTGGGAATGTAAATTGGTACTGACATTATTTGAAACAGTGTAAAGTTTTCTCCAAAAATTAAAAAATATGATCTAGCAATTCCACTTCTGAGCATAGATGTAAAGGAAATGAAATCAGTATATCAAATAATATTTGTATTCCCATATTTTTTCCAACATTATTCATAATAGCCAAGGTTTGGAAATAACCTAAATGTCTAATAATAAATGAAGATAAAGGGAATATGAATAATATTCGCCCTTAAAAAGAAAATGTAGTGCATATATCCTATCTAATAAAAGAGTATTATGAAAATTGATCATACCTCTATTACACACACAAGCCGTGCCTACAAGCCACAGCCAACATCCAATCAGGAAAGACTATGCAAATAACTCCCAATCAATATGGCTGCTGCCACTGAGAGCAGCAGGGAGTCTTGGGTTTCCCCAGCAACAGAGGAAGCCAAGCTTTCTGCCTACCCTTGCTGGCCTAGGCCTCCACTCACTACAAAAAAGTTTCAATTATAGAAGATACATATATCCCAACAGGAATGGCTGCAGCCAAAGAGCTGGAAAGAGCAGAGGCTAGGGTTGCCCCTGGTGATGGAAGATGCCAAGCTTCTGCATCCCTAGTGCCTGGGCCTACAATCTAGGCTACAAAGTTTTAATTATAGAATTTAAATAAATCCAAAACAGAAATGTCTGTCGCCATGGAGCAAACAGAAGGCTTGGCTCCACTCCAGGCTAAAAGTTTCAATTGTAGAGGATAAATAAATCCCAGATACCAGGGCATCCACTTGGGTCAATGGGGGATGTGGTCAGCCTGCAAACCACCATAGGCCCCTAGCACAGGCTTCCTCATGCCCCAAGCAAATTCCACTCTAATCCAGGACACTCTTCAAGGAAAACCAGCTGCCCCCCACCCATGCACCAGGGTTCTGTCTTATCTAATAAAATAGAAATATGTAGATTGACCATAACTCCAACACACAAGATGGCTACCCCCATGTGGTCAAAGATCCTGCCCCGATGTGGACAAAAGGTGTCCACCACAAGATGGCCAGCAGAGAAATGCAGTTGGGAGGGAACAGGCCAGCAGAGGAGGAAAGTTGTGGGTGACCAGACCTGCAGGGGAGGGTGGTTGGGTGGGACCAGGCCTACAGAGGAGGGCAGTTGGGAGGGACCAGGCCTGCAAGGGAGGACAAATGGGGGTAATCAAGCCTGCTGGAGAGGACAGTTATGGGTGACCAGTCCAGCAGAGGAGGGAAGTTGGTGGCAAACAGGCTGGCAGGGGAGTAGTTAGGCATCAATCTACTCCCATAACTACTTCCAGTAGTTAGCCTAGAAGTAGAGTGGTTAGGGGGTTGAACAGGCTGGCGAGCAGAAGCAGTTAAGGGCAATCAGAAAGGCAGGCAGGTGATCAGCTGGGAACCAACAATTCTGGATTGTGAGAGGGCTGTCCAACTGGTGGGATTGGCCTAAATGGGGGCAGTCAGACATCCCTCAAGTTGTCCCAGATTGGAGAGGGTAAATGCTGGCTTGAGGGACACTCCCCTCCCCATGCATGAATTTTGTGAACTGGACCTCTAGTACATATATAAAATAGAATATCATTCAGCCTTTAAAAAGAAGGAAATATAGTTATTAGTGACAATATGAATGAATGTGGAGGATCTTTGGCTAAGTTAAATAAGCCAGTCACAGAAAGGCAAGTACTGCATGATCTTACTCATGTGTAGAATCTAAAATAGTCAAATTCATAAGAAGAGAGAAAAATGGTGGTTACCAAAGGATTTGGAGGGGATAAATTGTGAGATGTTGGTTAAGGGATACAATTTCAATTACACAAGATGAATAAGGTCTAGAGATCTAAATCACATCAATGCTACTATAGTTAGCAATACTTTACACTTGAAATTTGCTAAGAAAGTAGACTTTAGCCCTAACCTGTTTGGCTCAGTAGATAGAGCATCGGCCTGTGGACTGAAAGGTCCCGGGTTCAATTTTGGTCAAGAGCATGTACCTTGGCTGTGGGCACATCCCCAGTAGGCAGTGTGCAAGAGGAAGCTGATGGATATTTCTCTCTCATCTATGTTTCTGACTTTATATCCCTCTCCCTTCCTCTCTGTAAAACATCAATAAAAAATATATATTTTTAAAAAGTAGACTTTAGTGTTCTCAGCACGCACACACACACACACACACACACACACACACACACACACACAAAAAAAAAAACCAACACAAAACTGGTAAATATTTGAAGGGATGAATATATTATTTAGCTTAAATTAGGAGATTTTACATGCATGTGTATATTAAATTATTACATTATACACCTTCAATATATGCACTTGTAAGGTGTGAAGAAAAGCAAAAAATTAAATAGCAGTCTATTAAAATTTATGTCTATAAAATGCATACTCATGTATATGGTACATACTCAGGTATATAAAAAATAAATTTTTAAAAATTAAATTATTATTTAATCCCTGGTCAATGTGGCTCAGTTTGTTGGAGTGTCATCCCATACTCTGAAAGGTGGTGGGTTTGATTCCTAGTCAGGACACATATCTAGGTTTCTTAGAGTTCTAACCCCAGTAAGGAAGGCAACCAATTGATGTTCTTCTCCCACATTGATGTCTCTCTCTCTCTCTCTCTCTCTCTCTCTCTCTCTCTCTCTCTCTCTGTCTCTTTCCTTCCTCTCTATAAAAATTTAATTACAAAATGATTCTTTAAAGTACACATGTTATTTTTATTTATTTGTTAGTTTATTTTAGAGCCCAATTATTTTTTATTTTGAGAAATGTGTTAGTTGCTTTTTAGACAAAATTTTATTACAAAATTTGGCATGCTCTTTTCTAAAAGGTTAATAAGTAGTGTAAACAATGTGAAGGTCTTATATCAATAACTAAAAATTCCAATTCATAGGATCTAAAATAACTGTTTTATTTTATGTAAACTGTCAAACTTGCATTATTAATTTAGAAATATATTTTGTGTATATTCTATTATTATAATAGAATAAGTCACAAAAATTCTCATAAGAAACTAAAAATAGTATAATTGTGTATAAATATATATATATATATATAGGCTACATGACTAAAAATATAATTGCAATTACAAAATGCACTTTGACATAATTAAAATTGCATTATGGGTTTAATATCTTCACTTTCAAATTTTTAATTCAAGTTTTTATTTGGCAAGCAAGAGATATAAACTATTTTTAACATTTTAAACTCAATACGTATATAAGACATCCTTAAATGTCTAAAATATAGTTATTTTAGATTCCATTAATTGGAATTTTTAGTTATTGAGACAAGGACTTCACACTGTGGGCATTCTTAGAAGCCTAAAAGCCAGTAACTGTTCCCTTATCCAACTTTATCAAAAAGGGAGAGCTAAGGCCAATTATATAGAGACCTTTATTATTTACACTAGAGGACTGGTGTAGGAAATTCTTGCATGGGGCAAGACAGGGGAGGGGGTTCCAGCAGCCTGGCCTGCACCCATTCAAAATCTGAGCCCACTGGCCTTTAATTGCTCAACTGCCTGCCTGATCACCCATAACCTCTCTTCCTGATCATCCCTAACTTGCCCCCCTGCTGGCCTGATTGCCCCTAGTTTGCCCCCCTACTGGACTGATCCCTTCTAATTTGCCCCCCTGCTGGCCTGATCCCTTCTAACTTGCCCCCTTGCCAGCCTGATTGCTCCTACCTTGGCCCCTGCTAGCCTGATTGCCCCTAACTTGCCCTCTCCTGGCTTGATTGCCCCTAACTGCCTCGGCCTTGGTCCCTGGCCTAAGTCACAGTCTGACCTCCCTCTGAGGGAGGTGATCTACTGGATCAGGGGAAGGTGCCACTCCCATTACCTCACTGCTGCTGCCACTGCCAGCCTAAGCCTGGGCCCTTCACCATCTCTTGCAGCTGAGTCTGGAGCCTTTGCAGCCACTGCAGCTTTGTCCAGAAGGATGTCCAGAAGGAAGACAACTATTCTAATTATTACTTTTTTTTAAAATCTTTATTGTTCAGTTTATTAATTACATTGTTTCCCCTTTTTATCCCCCTATAGCTCCCCTCCACCCTGTACCTATCCCACCCTCCACCCTCATCTCCCCCTCCCCACTGTCCTCTCCCATTGTTGCTAGATTTTTGTCCAGTCTCTTGCTGCACTTCCCACAACCCTTTTCTCCCCAAGAATTGTCAGTCCATTCCCTCTCTATGTCCATGTCTCTGTTATATTCACCAGTCTATCCTGTTCAACAGCCTATCAATTCACTTGATTTTTATGTTCATTTGTTGATAGATGTGTATTTGTTGTTCATAATTTTCATCTTTACCTTTTTCTTCTTCCTCTTCTTAAAGAATATCTTTCAGCATTTCATATAATGTTGGTTTGGTGGTGATGAACTCCTTTAGCTTCTTCTTATCTGCGAAGCACTTTATCTGACCTTCAATTCTGAATGATAGCTTTGCTGGATAGAGTAATCTTGGTTGTAGATTCTTGCTGTTCATCACTTTGAATATTTCTTGCCACTCCCGTCTGGCCTGCATCGTTTCTGTTGAGAAATCCGCTGACAATCGTATGGGTGCTCCCTTATAGGTAACTAACTGTTTTTCTCTTGCTGCTTTTAATATTCTCTCTTTGTCTTTTGCTCTTGGCATTTTAATTATGATGTGCCTTGGTGTGGTCCTCTTAGGGTTCCTATATATTGGGGTTCGGTGCACTTCTTGGACTCCTAAGTCAATTTCTTTCACCAGGTGTGGGAAGTTTTCAGTCACTATTTCTTCAAATAGGTTTTCATTGTCTTGGCCTCTCGCTTTTTCTGGCACCCCTATAATTCGGATGTTGGTATGCTTGAGGTTGTCCCAGAGGCCCCTTACACTATCTTCAATTTTTTGGATTCTTTTGGTTTCTTGCTTTTTCAGCTGAGTGGATTTTACCTCTTTGTATTTCAAATCTTTAACTTGGTTCTTGGGGTGCTCCAGTGCACTTTTAGGTCTTTGTATAATATTTTTTGTTTCAGTCAGTGTATGCTTAATTTCTGGTTGGTCCTTTTTCATATCCTTGAGAGTCTCCTTTATATCCTTGAGGGTCTCTTTCATTTCCTTGTAGGACTCATTCATTTCCACGTTGGTCTTGATCATTTCTTTGCAGCTCTCGTTTATATCCTGGAGGGTGTTGTTCATTTTCTTGTAGGACTCATTCATTTCCTTTGTGGTCTTGCTTATTTCCTTATAGGCCTCGATCTTTTGTTGGAGCCTCTTGAAAACCCTATAACCGTGGTTTTGAATTCCATGTCCAGTCGTTTTTTTTTCCCTCCATTTCTTTCACATCTGATTTCTTTCCATGTTGCTGCATGGTGGCTGCTTCCCTGAGTTGGTCAATTAGCTTTGTGTGGCAGACTTCCTACTAGGGATAGTGGCTCAGCCTCCCCGGTTACCTGAGGTGGATATGGGCTGCACAGTCTTGCTGAATTTAAGCTCAGGTTAATCGTTGTTAGCACTTGGAGGGTTGACCTCCAGGCCAATTGTCTGTGAAGCTCAGCTGTGCTCAGGTTGGGTGGGCAGAGTCTCTGGGCCAAGCAGACAGTGTTAGCTCCTCCCTATGTGGCCCTGGGGACTCTGTGCCGGAGGCAATGGCCGCCAGCACTTCTGAGAGAGAGCCGCTGCTGAGCTCCACCGGCTGCCGGGGAATTCAGACTTTCCCAAAATGAGTCTGCATGCACAATGTCACACCCAGGGTCATAAAACAAAGCAGACTGACGGTTTTCTGAATGAGAGACAAGTCGCGGAGTGCTCTCTGCGCCATGACACAGCCGAGCTGTTCGCGCGCAAGCTGCCCTCTCCACAAGCCGGGAGACCCGGCAGCACCCGAGCTTTGGCGTGCCCTCCCACTGTCCAGTTTTCACCCCGTGTGATAGTGGGTTCTCTGGACTTCGCCCAGAGCTGGAGAATCAGTCCAGTGGGCCGCCTTTGTCTCCCCGTTCGAGAAAACTGGCCGGTTTTCAGCCGCCCGCCCTCTCCACGGCGCATGCTCCAAACCTCTCTCCGCGCGAATCTTTCAACGCTGTCTACCGCCACTCCTCGGAGTCACAGTATCTTATCTTCACTTTTATTTGTGGAATTTTCACTCTGCGGGCTTTCTGGTGATTCTGGAAGGTGTTTGTTCTTTCGTTAAGTTGTAGTATTAAAATTGCTGATTATGACGGCAAGATAGGTGTTTTACCTTTGCCGCCATCTTAGTTCTCCGCTGGTCAATTATCTCTAATTATTACTCTTTTATTAGTTTAGTGTTGATAAGTAAAACTGGAGAATTTGGTTTATATCTGCAGGTAAAAGACATACCATTCCTTAGGATAAAATGTTATTCATTGAAGGACAGAGTTAGTCTAAGGATAACCTTGCCCTATCTAAAATGTATGGCTTGGAAAAGAAGAGTTAAATTTATGCTTACCATAGACAACTTCCTCAGCTTGCTTGACTCTGGTATATTTAAAATTTTTATCTATCCTATCAAATAAAAGAGTAGCATGCAAATTGACCACACCTCCGGTACACCCACCACCCATGTCCAGCAGCAAATCAGGAGCAAATATGCAAGTAAACCCCAACCAAGATGGCTGTGGCCTCTGAGAGCAGGAGGGAAGTTTGGGTTGCCCCGGCAATGGAGGAGGCTAAGCTTTCCACCTGCTGTTGCTGGCCTAGGCCTCCACTCAATACTATAAAGCTTCAATTATAGAAGATATATCCCAACAGAAATGGCAGTAGCCACAGAGCTGGAGAGACCAGAAGCTAGGGTTGCCAGGGCGATGGAGGAAGCCAAGTTTCTGCGGCCCTAGCACTTAGGCCTCTATTCCAGGCTACAAATTTCAATTTTAGAAGATAAATAAACCCAAACAGAAATGGCTGTCACCACAGAAAAGCAGAAAGCTTGTCTCTGCTCCAGGCTACAAAATTTCAATTGTAGAGCATAAATAAATTCCAGATACCAGGGCCTCTGTTTGGGTTGCTGGGGGGCGTGGCCACCTGCAAACCACCACAGGACCCTCACCCAGCCCACCCCATGTCCCAAGGGAACCCCCAACCTGATCTGGGACACAACTTCACGGTAAAACAGCTGCACCCCACCCATGCACTAGGCCTCTATCCTATCTAATAAAAGAGTAACATGCAGATTGACCATCACTCAAACACACAAGATGGCTGCCTTCATGTGGTCAAAGATCCTGCCCCAAGTGGACATACGATGGCCACCACAAGATGGCCAGGGAAGGGTAGTTGGGAGGGACCAGGCCTGCAAAGGAAGGCAGTTGTGGGTGATCAAGCCTACAGGGGAAAGCAGTTAGGGGTGACCAGGCCCTCAGCAGAGAGAAGTTGGGGGCAAACAGGCTAGCAGGGGAGCAATTAGACATCAATTAGGCTGGCAGGGGAGTGGTTAGGGGGTGATCAGGCTGGCAGGCAGAAGGGGTTAGGGGCAATCAGGAAGTGCGGCAGGTGAGCAGTTGAGAGCCAGCAGTCCTTGATTGTGAGAAGGATGTCCGACTGCCCAGTGGGATTGGGCCTAAATGAGCAGTCTGATATCCCTGGAGGCATCCCACATTGGAGAGGGTACATGCTGGGCCAAGGGACAACCCCACCTTGTGCACAAATTTAATGCACCGGGTCTCTAGTTTTATTATAACTGAGTAATTAATAGTTTTACATATGCAAACTATTGCAGTTAGAGACATTTCATCTACCTGTTCAAACAGTTAAGAAATATGTGCTTCTAATAATAAAATATTAATTGAGCTGAGACCGGTTTGGCTCAGTGGATAGAGCATCGGACTGCGGACTGAAGGGTCCCGGGTTCGATTCCGGCAAGGGCATGTACCTTGGCTGCGGGCACATCCCCAGTAGGGGGCGTGCAAGAGGCAGCTGATCGATGTCTCTCTCCCATTGATGTTTCTGGCTTTCTATCCCTCTCCCTTCTGCTCTGTAAAAAATAAAAAAATATATTAAAAATATTAATTGATGATTCATATTTATTAATTATGGCCAATCAGTAAAAAAATAATAATTCTCAGATGCAGTTCATGAAAATCAGTTTATATATCTAGAGTAAGGGTATTTCAACTGAGGTAGGAAAATGTATGCTGAATCTTTACAAAGGAGGGTCCCATGATTGTGAGGTATCTTATTTGTGATAAAGGTAAATGGAGAAACTGAAACAAATGTCTAAAAAGGCATTTTTTGTGGTAAAAAACTGATAAAATGTAAGTATAATTAAAACTAGTGAAATGATGAAAGTGGCTTTGGATAGAACAATTCTGAAGGATTCTAGACCCTGTATCTATTGCATAGTGTTTATTGATCATGTATTTCCATGACCTCTGCTTTATAATAACATTTCCTTTTCCTCCTCCCCATCTGCTGTTCCATGAGTTCACTCACATTGATTTAATACATCACCATCTAAAGGATGTGATAAAGTTGGTATTTATATCTGTCAAGGGAACAAGGAGATGAAAACTAGGCATCACCAAAAGGTGTAATTTTAGATTGTTGCATTTTTCTTAATTATTTCTGACACTTGATCTATTTCACCACAAGCTTCCTTGGAGGATACAGATAAAAAACTGTTCGTCATAACCCAGAGGAAGAAATACATCTTGTCTTAATAAATCCCACCTGAAATTTGGCAGGGCAGGAAAGAAGGAAACAGTGAACATTGATCACTTGTTCTGTTTCATTTGCAAAATTCTTTTTTGAACCCGAAAGACACTTTCTTTTCAGCATAAAGAATATTTCAGATACATTGTGAGGTCTGAAAAAAAAAGATAAATTATATGATTATTTGTCAAGGGGAAATTGAAATGTTAAAACTATATTCTCTGCCTCTTGTTAGTCTAAGCTCTTGTAAGATAAGATAGCCTTTGTTTATAAAACTTAGAATATAGTATATATACGGTAAATATATCTTAAATGCTTTGTTTTATATGACTTTTCAAGTAAGATACCATAAATCCTTCCAGAATTGAGTTTGCCAAACCAGAAAACAACATGTATAAAGTAGAGATGACCACAGAGAGTGTCTTTATTGTATATCACACTTAGTATCTATTGTGAAAGTACTCTGTTTGGTATGAGATAGAGGATGTTGTTGAATCCATGGTAAAACTTAAAAAAATGATAAGAAACTACTGATGCAAAGGCAACAATGCACTTCTTATAAATGGCCTCTGCTTGTTTTTCTTGGCTTAAGAGGTTGTGAAAGATGGCAGGGCCTCTTCAAAGATGGCCTCAGTGATCCATATCGCCTGGTGTTAATACCTTTATGTAGTCACCTGATGTATTTTATTCAGGAATACAATGCATGATCAATAGAATACAATGGAAATAACTTTGTGTTACGTTTAAGGCCAAATCATAAGACTTGTAGTAGTTAGTGTCTTTGTGTCTTAGTCTTGGTTCTTACTGTCTAGAAGGGACACTCTTGGGGAAGCTAGCCACCATGCAGGAAGATTGACTATCCTGAGCCTGCTATGCTGTAAGTCCATGGTAGCTGCATGATAAAGCCCCCGATTATCTTCAGATGGAAGCCTGGTTCACAACATTCTGGGCTTCTCAGCTGAGGGACCAGACATGAAGCTCCTATGAGCCTTCAGATGACTCAGTTCCCAGGTGATATCTGACTGTATACACAGCTAGGCCCCAAGCAAGAACCACACAAATGAGTTTAGTCAACTCACAGTACCAGGTTTTTGAGTGGGTATATATTGATTTCTATATAACAATATAAATCAGAGTGCTTGTTTAGGTAACTAGCATAAAATAGAGTTCAGCTGTATTCGAGGACTCTAATTTATTAAAGAGAATTACAAAAGTTTGTAAAATAATCTTTTGTTTAAAATAATGAATTAAACCATACACATTAGATTCTACATATAAGTGAAATCATATGGTTCGTGTTTCTCTCTAGCTGGCTTATTTAATTTAGCATAATATTGCCTAGGCTAGGTCCATCCAGGTTGTCACAAAGGGTAAGATTCCCTTCTTTTTTTTACAGCTGAGTAAAGTATTTCACTATATAAATGTACCACAGTTTTTATCTGATGAGCACTTAGGGTGATTCCGAAACTTGGCTATTTATAATATCATTTATCTTCTGGTTTATAAACTCTTTCTTTAGTTATGTTTAAATTACTAATAAACCCTCCTTCAGGTTCTTAATATAATTCACCATAATTTTTAGTTCTAAATTTCTACTTTGTCCTTTATTGGTAATTTTCAGTTTTCCAATGACATTTTGAATTTTCCTGTTTATCTTTTTAAACATATAACTCTCAATATATTATACTTATGTACTCTCTACTCCATTATCTTGACACACTATGAATGTAGTTCTACTGACTCTTGCTTCTCTTGATTTTCATCCATTTGTTTTCTTTGAATATGTTTAGAATTCATTTAGATTGATGGTCAATCATTTACATGAAACAATCTTATCTAATAAAAGAGTAATATGCAAATTAACCATACATCTGATCAAGCCACACCCACAAGCCATGCCCACCAGCCAATGCTGTCTGCTTGGCCCGGAGACTTCGCCCATCCAACCTGAGCACAGCTGAACTTCACAGACAATTGGTCTGGAGGTCAACCCCTTCAAGTGCTAACAATGATTAACCTGAGCTTAACTTCAGCAAGACTGTGCAACCCATATCCACCTCAGGTAACCAGGGAGGCCAAGCCACTGTCCCTTGTAGGCCATCTACCACAAAAAGCTAATTGACCAACTCAGGGAAGCAGCCACCATGCAGAGACATGGAAAGAAATCAGATGTGAAAGAAATTGAGGAAAAAAACCGACTGGACATGGAATTCAAAACCACGGTTATAGGGCTTTTAAAGAGGCTCCTAGAAAAGGTCGAGATCTATAGGGAAATAAGCAAGACCGACAAGGAAATGAATGAGACCCTCAAGGATATGAATGAGACCCTCAAGGATATGAACAAGACCTGCAAGAAAATGATCAAGACCAACGTGGAAATGAATGAGTCCTACAAGGAAATGAATGAGACCCTCAAGGATATGAAGGAGACTCTCAAGGATATGAAAAAGGAACAACCAGAAATTAAGGATACACTGACCGAAATAAAAAATATTATACAAATACCTAAAAGTACTCTAGAACACCCCAAGAACCAAGTTAAAGATTTGAAATACAAAGAGGTAAAATCTACTCAGCTGAAAAAGCAAGAAACCAAAATAATCCAAAAAATTGAAGATAGTGTAAGGGACCTCTGGGACAACCTCAAGCATACCAACATCCAAATTATAGGGGTGCCAGAAAAAGAGAGAGAGCAAGACGATGAAAACCTATTTGAAGAAATAGTGACCGAAAATTTCCCACACCTGGTAAAAGAAATAGACTTAGGAGTCCAAGAAGCACACCGAACCCCAATATATAGGAACCCTAAGAGGACCACACCAAGGCACATCATAATTAAAATGCCAAGAGCAAAATACAAAGAGAGAATATTAAAATCAGCAAGAGAAAAACAATTAGTTACCTATAAGGGAGCACCCATATGATTGTCAGCGGATTTCTCAACAGAAACAATGCAGGCCAGACAGGAGTGGCAAGAAATATTCAAAGTGATGAATAGCAAGAATCTACAACCAAGACTACTCTCTCCAGCAAAGCTGTCATTCAGAATTGAAGGTCAGATAAAGTTCTTCGCAGATAAGAAAAAGCTAAAGGAGTTCACCACCACCAAACCAATATTATATGAAATGCTGAAAGATATTCTTTAAGCAGAGGAAGAAGAAAAAGATAAAGATGAAATTTATGAACAACAAATACACATCTATCAACAAATGAATCTAAAAATCTAGTGAATTAATAAGCTGAGGAATAGGATAAACTGGTGAATGTAACAGAATCACGGACATAGAGAGGGAATGGACTGACAATTCTTGGGGAGAAAAGGGGTGTGGGAAGTGCAGCAAGAGACTGGACAAAAATCATGCATCTATGTGAGAGGACAGTGGATGGGGGTGAGGGTGGAGGGTAGGATGGGTACCAGGTGGAGGGGAGCTATAGGGGCAATAAAAAGGGAACAATGTAATTAATAAACTGAACAATAAAGATAATTAAAAAAAAGAGAGAGAGAAACACCAATCAGGTGCCTCCTGGACACTCCCCACTCGGTATGTGCCCCCAACCAAGGTACATGCTCTTGACTGGAATCAACCCTGGGATTCTTGAGTCTGCAGGCCAACATTCCATCCACTGAACCAAACAGTTAGGGCTGTTCAATATGCTAAAGAAAAAAAACCCTATCTATTAAAGAGGGAATATGCAGTGGAAGGTATTAGGGGGTGACCAAGCAGTCAGGGAAGGGCAGTTGGGGATGATTGAGCTGGCAGGGGAGCAGTTAGGCATCAATCAGGCTGGCAGGGGAATGGTTAGAGGATGTTCAGGCTGGCAGGCAGAAGCAGTTAGGGGCAATCAGGCAGCCTGAGGAGCAGTTGGAAACCAGCAGTCCTATATTGTGAAAGGGATGTCTGACTGTCTGTTTAAGTCCAATACCACAGGGATGGATCAGGCCTAAACAGCTAGTCGGACATCCCCCAAGGGATCCCAGATTGGAAAGGGTGCAGGTGGGCTGAGGGGCACCCACCTCCAGTGCACTAATTTTGTGCACTGGGCCTCTGGTATACTAATAATTAAGGCCTTCAGATAGGATTTATTCTTGTTCATGATGGGTGGATAGAGTATTTGAAATCCAAATAATTGTACTCAGAGGTTTTATATTTTCAATCTAGGCTTGTTCAGCCCTTGCCAGGGGGAGTATTCATTCTCAGACAATAGCTTTTCATGGCATTGTTTTAGAGAATGCTTATGAGTATGCTTACCAAATAATTATTTTTAGGCAGTCACTGGAACCTAATATTGATCCTCCTAGTTTGGAAGCTATTAGAAGATTTGCTCTGCTTATTCACTTCTCAGCCTTTCAGCAGATGCCTTTAGTGCAAAAAGGGACAATTCTTCCAAAACAGTCCCATCAATCAGGGGATCCGTCTTCTCTACGTTGTGGCCTCGAGAGTCCTCACTGCCTTTTGAGTTATGACTATTGAAGTTATTTTGAAAGTGTTTGATCTAGCCTTTCTAGTTTTTCTCAGTGTGAGGATTGGCTCAAGTTGCTTATTCCAATATTATTTAGAAGAAGATATTCTGCATTTATATTTTTTGCATGCTTATAAAAATGTAAAAGAAAAGGAAAACATAATCACTATTTAAAATTTTCTCTATATATATATTTTTCCCAAAAACAATGTGAAGATTTTTCTTTTGACATGGAAATAATTAATTGGTTTTACTTGATTGTCCACAGACCTTGATTCCAGATCTTTGGGATACGGAATAGATTCAGATTGGCAAAACTTCAATGTTTAATGGTCTTCACTTTAGTTAAGTACAAAATAAGATCATTTGCAAATTTTTTCCTTAGTAAATTATATTTTAAAATTAAATTTTAGGGTTATTTAGTCCTATGCAACAAGAAGTAATTATGATTGGCAAGGACCTTGAGCAGTTCTGAGTATCTCAAAAATGGTACCTAATGGATGGACTCTCAGAGAAATTCTTTGGGTTGAAAATACTCCAAACATTTTTACGCATTGGATGTCTCTGTTCAAGAGTTGTTTTACCTTGGAACTCTATCAACCAGGCAAAGTATCACAGCATTTTAAACAACCATTTATGTAGTAACTTTTTTCTCAAGTACTATTATAGTGCATTAGTATTGCATAGTCATAACATACTTTTCATACTACACAGAATTTAAATAACTTGTCTGTTTATTTCCCTGGTGTCAGAGAAATATGCATAATATTGGTACATATTTAGAGGGAAATAGGTTTAAAGACTTTAAATAATATTTATAAGATCATTGTATCAATAAATGGCAAACCAAAATTTTCACTTTGACTTACATCTTTCTTGTTTGCCACATTATTTCTTTACATTTGGGGATAGTTTGTCTTTGTGAAATTCAGAAGGAAAAGTTATGATTAAAAAATAGGCTATCTCTGTTGACCTTAAAAGAATGATATAAACTCAAAAGCAAACTAGCTGCTCTATTATTTTTATCATTTCATCTTCAGGATTGTGATCTGTATTAGCTTGTATCTATCTTATAAGGATGTTAACAGTTTTTAAAAATTTTTATGTGAAAATAGTATAAAATATGTATATTTTGGAGTACGTATATTAAATCATTGCTTGACATCAAGAGAATGAGCTGTAATAATGTAGAATAATGTTAACTATTGATTAAAAGAAATCATTTTAAGCTCATTAATACTTTGACAGTTCTCTTTAGGAAAATTTCTAAATTAAAAATAAATTCTATTATTTTAGCTGAAAGCAAGCCTCTTTCAGATCACAGGAATTATATAGACAATTAGTAGTGCTAGTTATGACTATTGCTAGAAATCTCCAAAACCAAACTAATATTATCTAACCAAGTTTATAAGAGTCTGGTAATACTTGAATAGTTACTTTCTCTGTGCTTAGATGCCAAAATACTTTCAAGTTTTCTCATCTAGTAGCTAAGTATCATCTTTATTTCACATTATTTTCCCCATCTATGATAAGATAAATTTGTTAATCAAATTTGAACTAATAATTTCAATAATTTGTCACCTTATTTATTTGGTATTTTATTTGTAAACTAATGCTTGAAAAATCTCTACCTAATTAAAAATCATGAGCATGGAAACTTCCATGAAATTAAGCACAAGTAAGTTTATAAAAAGTTCCAAAGTCAGATGCTTTATCTTATTATACTATTGAATGGTATTTTAATTTTAGCAGTTGTTTTAAAGTTTTTAATCTCAATAGGGTATAATAATATATTTAAATTATGCATTTTAAAATTATATTATAGTGAGATTTTTTTTGGATTGGTATACATACTAAATTTATTTTCAAAATTTGCAACTACAAATGATAGAATGTCAGTGAACAATTAGATGGAAGTGCTTTCTCTACTAATGCAAATTTTGAAAATTTATAGACTGTTAAAAATGTAAACTAAACTATTAAATGAAAAGCTAGTTGATAATATATTAATTTTGTAATTTTTAATAAGGTTTCTGTGACATAAAATAACTACTGAGTATGGGGTTCAATATTTTGAAAAGATGAAGTGGTACTTGACCAAAAATTCTCTTGGCAGCCTTGGTGAATCAGGTAAGGGACAGAGTAAGCAAAAATAATGGAGCACAGAGAAGGATGAAAGGGAGAGCACACCATCATCTTCCATGCCAGCCAACAAAGTAAATATGACCTACAGAGATGAGGGTTCGGATTAGGGACTTTACATGTGGAGGGAACTCTACAATTCTGTTTCTAAATATTGTCTAAACATATATTTGACTTTCATGTTATAAAGTATTTTATGTTCATTAAAGTGCTATTTTTATTTATTTAGAGACAGTGATTTTGTTGTCTAGCATTACTATATGAGACTAATCGCATGGAAAGTTTAGCATCTTTTTATGAGCTACTTATATTATTACACTTAGGTTGTTTTTTAATTCTCACAACTACTCAAGAAATGTATTATTATTTTCTTTAAAATGTTTCATATTTTTTAGGTAAAGTTCCTTTAGACAAAAAATTAGCAGAAACAATTCTAAACCAGATTTTTTAAAACTAAAGTTTATTCTTTCATAATTCATCATGATGCAAAAAATACTGTTTTCCAAAATCTGAAGTGGTTATTTGTTTCTTTCACTTAATTTTTAATTTCTTATTTATGATGCATTTGTAAAATGGCTGAGTAGGCAGCTGCACATTAGTGAAGTTGTATGCCTTATAGGAGATCAAATCTGTAAACTTAACCTCAAGAGCACCCTGCTCTGATCACACATATTTTTGATTACTGTAGAATGGCTGTTTGGACTGCCTTTAAAAAATGTATCTTTAGTCTTCCACATTTTTTAATGGCCCTTTATGTCTCTTTCTCTTTTTCTCCCACTCTGTTTCATTCCAATATCCTATTTTTTCACAATTTAATTATTATTTGTAACTATGTTAGCTGATCATATTTTTTGAAATATGATCTTGCTTAAAATTTTAAAGAATTTAACTATACTACTAAATAATTAAGTGGAAAAGTTGGATATTAGGTGCCCCATCAAACACATAATATAAGTGTCTGCTTTAGCTACTAAGCTATACAATTCTTGAATAAAATAATTTTAAGTGTATTTTTTATAAACCGATGTGTGTACTCATATATACATGTACAGACAAAAGAATACCTTTATGCATCACTACATTTCCACTTATACTAACTAGCAGGTGCTTGCAAATGTTTTTGAATAAAAATATAATCTATTTTGTCTGACTATCCATAAGGTAAGCTCTAACTTGAAACAATTTAAGGAGAATGTTGAGAATACAGTTAAATATATTACCCTTACAATACACAAAGCAAATAGTTCATTGAAGCAGATAACTATCAGAATAAAATTTATCAAAAATACCAGAAGTTGAATAATCCTACATTTTCAGTCAGTTTTATAGTAATTTATCATTAAAAAATTAAAAAGCAAACCTAGGTTTGTGAGGCATCATTTTCATGCTATTAGATCCATTATTTGTTGCAACACGTAAATTAAAGATAATTTAATTTTTTTAGTATAGCGATTTGTTAATAGCATTTACAAGTAAAGACTTACACAAACTAACAAAAATCAATGCTTTCTTTTGTTATTCCAAATTACCAATAGATGTTAGTTTTTCTGTTTTGTTTTGTTTTTTTGTTTTTAAACACCATGCAAATGGGAAAACTATACCAACTAGCTACTATATTTAAATGAAATCTATTTACCTTTCATCCAGTCTGAATAGGTGCTTTTTAATTATTGCTAATTGTTTAAGATGCCTTCACATTCCCCAGAAGATTCAGTCTGAATAAATTTAATGGTGAAATCTTCTTCAGTTACAGGCAAATATAGCAAGAAGCCCCAAAGGTATGGCAGTAAAATAGTTATAAAGGCAGGAACATTTAAATGAGTAGAACAAGGAAAGTCTTCCCAAAAGAGGCAGAAAAGCTATGTGGTTGGAGATGCAAGAGGCAAACATGAAACACACAGCTGAAGCATTTAAGATAACTGTGAAAAAGTTCTATGTTCACTTGTTAAATAATGCGCTAGGGCAGACTAAAGCATATGAATAGTTCTTTCATGGGTCACAGCGTCCATTCAGCCTGAGAACATTGTTATTATCCAACAGAAATAGATGAACCTCATTAATATGCTGAGCACACCTGGGAGAACATTCTTAAGGAAATCATCCTCTGGTGATTTAGAAATTTAAAAAAGAAAGAAAGAAAACTTAACAGTAAGCATTAAAAATTGGATATAGATAAAGTCAACTGCTCTCAAAGTTTAATGGCTGCTGCAAGTAGGAGTCTTGTTTGTGTACATTTTTAGATATAAATGATTGTGCCTTATGAAATAAAGTTGAACAATAGTTTGTGTTTATTAGTAATTATATTCTTGCTATGTTTTCAGGTAACAGGCAAATACTAGCTACAGAAAGCTTCTCAATTTCAAATAGTAATGATTAATATAGCAATTTATAAATTTGGTATTTGTTTAATGCAAATTGCATATAGTAAAAATACAGTATTAGAAAAAGAAACACTCAGTATTTCAGAAAAAAAGGGGTTATGTCATTTATTGAAGAAACAACCACCTACAAAAAAATGCTTGAAAGATATTTAAAAATATTTTCTACATAACTTATTAGTTTAAATATTAATTTTCAGTATATAATTAAATCTAAATTTCTTAAACATGGCTATGATATTGTAAGTGATGAATTTTTAATTTTGAACATTTTACAATTAATATATTATTTATGTTAAATTAACTATAATGGTACTTTAAAAAATACTGTTGCAAATAGCTATCTAAAACCATAATTAATTTAAAAAGTAATAAAGAATAGGGCATAGGCCAAATTTTGTGATCTACTTCTATATTCTCTCTCTGAGTATATTATACTATATATATATTGTATATATTATAATATATATATATACACACACATACATAATATACATATTATATATAAATAACATACACATTGAACACAAATATATATGCATGCATGTATTAAAGGAGGAACAGAGAATAACAAAGAATAAGTTTTTTCTTCATGTCTTACTAAATATTTTATATAAAAATTTAGTGGTTAAAGTATTTAAATAACTACTTTTAACAAGTAATTCATTCTAGAATGGGAGTCAAATGTTCTATGCCCAAAGATAATACAGCATACATAAATAAAAATCCCTATTGAAATAAATGGGCCCATTCATTTCTGAGACACAAAATGCTGTATTTTCTGTGTTTTGCTACTTTAAGGACCCTTGGTAGAATTTTTCCTCTTTATGATTCTTTAGGTTTATATGCTTCTCTGTTCAAAAGTCATGAAATACTACAAGTAGCAAATCCTAAATACTAGTATGTAACAGATATACAAGTACTCCTTGAAGTAAATAAATTATGGACAATAGACTGTTATCATATCTCTGTCTCCATTTCCATTCACTTTGGTAGTGTACACCTGTGGCTTATAAGTAATATATCCAAAACGCTAACACAAATTCCAGGTCAAAGGTAACGTAGGAAACTCTACTTTCTTACTTCTTGACTGTTCCGGATTAAAAGAAAATAAAGTAGAAACAAAGCAGTGGATATATATCATTTAAGAGACCTCTTGTGAAAAGCCCCACCTTATATTTTTATCCAGCTATAAGTATATTTCAAATGGTATGACCAAAGGAGGATCACACCACTTCAGAAGCTATTAAGTGAAATAGGATTCTGATCCTTGTTTGGCTTCTGTTGCAAACATACTAAACCAACTGTAAAAATAAATAAATAAATAAATAAATAAATAAATAAATAAATAAATAAATAAATACGAAAGATATTAAAGAAATTTGAACACATTAGATATTTATAATACTAAAATATATTTTTTCAATTGTGAAAATGACATTGTGGTTTTAGTTTTTAGAAGTATTTATAGGTGAAATTATGTGCTGTCTGGAATTCCTTCAAAATTATTGAAATGGTAAGTAGAAAGTGGATAAAAGTATTATGGTGATTTTAAAACATGTTCAAGAATTCTTCAATACTCCTCTTTTTTATAATTTCTTTATTGATTAAGATATTACATATTTGTCCTCATCCCCCATTACCCCTTTCATCCCCCCCTCCCCACTCATGCTCTCACCCCCACCCTGGTGTCCATGTCCATTGATTAGGCTTATATGCATGCATACAAGTTCTTTGGTTAATCTCTTCCCCTTACCCCCACTCTTCCCACAACTTCCCTCTGAGGTTTGACAGCCAATGTTTCTCTGTCTCTGGGTCTGTTTTTGTTCATCAGTTTATGTTGTTCATTATATTCCATAAATCAGTGAGATCATATGATACTTATCTTTCTTTGACTGGCTTATTTCACTTAGCATAATGCTCTTCAGTTCTATCTATGTTCTAGTTTAAAGCAGCCAGCTTTCCCTCCTTTTTCTTCTTATTCTTCTTCTTAAAGAATACTTTTCAGCATTTCATGTAATGCAGGTTTGGTATTGATGAACTCCTTTAGCTTCTTCTTATCTGTGAAGCTCTTTATCTGGCCTTCAATTCTGAATGATAGCATTGCTGGGTGGTGTAATCTTGGTTGTAGGTTCTTGCCATTCATCACCTTGGAAATTTCTTTCCACTCCAGTCTGGCCTGCATAGTTTCTGTTGAGGAATCAGCTGACAATCATATGGGTGCTCCCTTGTAGGTAATTAAGTGTTTTTCTCTTACTGCTTTTAATATTCTCTCTTTGTCTTTTGCTCTTGGCATTTTAATTATGATGTGTCTTGGTGTGGTCCTCCTTGGATTCCTTTTGTTTGGGGTTCTCTGTGCTTCCTGAACTTGTAAGTTTATTTCTTTCTCTAGGTGGGGGAAGTTTTCAGTTATTATTTCTTCAAATAGGTTTTCATTGTCTTGCTCTCTCTCTTCTTCTGGCACCCCAATAATTTGGATGTTGGTATGCTTGAAGTTGTCCCAGAGGCTTCTTACACTATCCTCAAATTTTTGGATTCTTTCTTCTTTTTGTTTTTGCAGTTGAGTCTTTTTTGTCTCTTGATATTTCAAATATTTGACTTGATGCTTGCATTACTCTAGCCTGCTGTTGGGTCTCTGTATAATATTTTTTATTTCAGTAAGTGTATGTCTAATTTCTAATTGGTCCTTTTTTATATCCTTCAGGGTCTTGCTAAATTTATCAGCCTTTTCTAGGAATCTCTTGAAAAACTTAAAACTGTGGTTTTGAACTCTATATCCAATTGTTAGTTTTCATCCATTTCCTTCATTCATGATCTGTTTCTTTGTTTCCACATTTTTGGTGCTTCCCTGAGTTGGCAGAGTAGCTTTGTGTGCTAGGTGTCTCGGCTTCCCCTGTTACCTGAGGTGGACACTCTTGGTACACCCCTTTGTGGACTATGTGTTCAGCTTTGTTCTCATTAAGTCTGGATTGTTGTTGGTATCACTGGGAGGAGTTGACCTCCAGGCCGATTGGCTGTGAGGATCAGCTGTGTCTATGCTGGGAGACAGCCTTATGTGACAAGAGTTGCAAAATTGCAAAATCCTCTGTGCTCAGCTTGGATGGGGCAGAGTTTCATGATGGAGCTGACAGCCTTGGCTTCCAGTCAGCCTCACCCCTTGAGGTTCCTGAGTCTCTGTGTCCCCAAGCAACCGCTGCAAGCACCTCTGAGAGAAAGGTGCCCTTGTGTTTTGCCTGCTGCCAAACAGTCCAGTCTCTCCCCCAATGAATCTGGACTCCCAGATTCTTGCCCAGTACTGGGTTTCAGTGCAGTTGGAACTGGGGTTCAGTGCAGCCTTGAGATTTGTCAGTCCTCTCTGCCTGCACTGGCATGCACACCTCCGGACCTCTACTTTCACTACTCCCCTGGGTTTCTGCCTTACAGTCCAGATTCCCCAGTATGAGCCTGAGTCCCCAGGGTCTCACCTGTAATTGGGGTTCAGCACAGTCTGGATCTTTTGTCTCCCTCCTGCTAGAGCATGCCAGCCAGGCACTCAGCCACCCATCCTATCCGGCCCTGTCCTCTACGTTCATGCATGTCTCCCTACCTCAGGCTTTGCAGCTCCTCCGACTCTCCGTGTGCCTTTTTCTTTCCCTCTAGTTGTAGAATTTCCAGTCAGCCAGCTTTCCTGTGGTTCTGGATGATATCTGTTTTGTGCCTTAGTTGTATTTTTGAAATTGTTGTGCAAGGCAGCAGTTTAGGTGTTTACCTATGCCGCCATCTTGGTTTCTATGATACTCCTCTTTTTAAGAAGTGGAGCTTGGGTGTGGGCTATATGTAATGACCCACTTCTAACATACAGTATATGGCAGAAGTGACAGAGTGATTCCCGACATTCTATACAATAAAAGCCTAATATGCTAAGTGTCTGACTATTCAACTGTTCAACCAGTTGCTATGATGCGCACTGACCACAGGGAGCAGACATTGTAACATGTAGGTTAGTTTGCTGCTGAGGTCCAGCGTTTTGGGACTCGGCAAGACAGAAAGGCTGGACACACCTCTCTGATCATGCACTGGGGGATCCCTTGGCCTATACCCTCTCACAATCCAGGACCTGTCAGGAGATGTCAAAGATCCAGTTTTGGCTCAATCCCTGCAGGCCAAGCAGAGAGACTCCACCAATGCACGATCGAGCATGGGGCCTCTAGTTAAGTCAGAGTGATTGTGGTTCTTTTGATCCTGTATCATACATTTCTTGCTCTGTGGGAAAACAGAGGCCATGTGAAGACATTCCAGCAGTGCTATGTGGTGAGGATAGAAGTCTTTCTGAGTAACTGAGGATTCCTGCTAACAGCATATTAGAGAACCGCCCTGGAAGCAGACCCTCTGGTCCTGGTCACACTTTCCATAACTATAGCCCAAGACAACAAGCTAACTGCAGCTTCATGAGTGACTCTTAGAACCATCGAACTAAGCTGCTCCTAAAGTTCTAACCCACAGAGACTATGATTACAAATATTTATTGTCCAGCTGGTGTGGTTCAGTGTTTGAGCTTCAGCTCATCAACCAGGAGGTCATGGTTGATACCTAGTCAATGCACATGCCTGGGTTTTGGGCTAAATCCTCAGTAGGGGGTGTGTAGGAAGCAGCCAACTGATGTTTCTCTCTCATGATGTTTCTTTCTCTCTATCTCTTTTCCTTCCTCTCTCTAAAATGAATAAAACTATACTAGTATAATAAAAAATTAATGTGTATTGTTATAAGCTCCTAAGGTATTTTGGTTTATTTATTTTAATTTTGTTTCGTTGATTCATTATTTTGCAGTAATAGATAAATAACACTATTTGTAAAACTGTATTCTCTATCTGTTGAGTTTATGATGCTGAAAAATAAAAACATGAGCAATTATTATAAATCATATTTAACCTCATGTATATTTTAATAACTATTACATTTTAAAACTGATTTTATTTTATTTTTAAAGATTTAGTTTAAATAGAAACTATTGACATTTTTGTTAAAATGTAGAAACTTTCAGTTTTCTTTATTTTATTTTTTTACTATTTAAAGTATTACATATATCTCCTTTACATATAAAGTAGTACATATATCTCCTTTTATTCTCCATTGACCTTCCCCCAGTTTCCCTACTCTTTGTCAGATGTCCTCCTCCCCCCACCCCCTGCTCAAGTGCCTTGTGTCCATGGGTGTGCTTATATGCATGCATACAAGTCCATTGGTTGATCTCCTTCCTCCCCTGCCCAACACTCCCCAGCCTTCTCACTGTAATTTGAAAGTCTGTTAGATGCTTTACTGCCTCAGTATCTACCTTTTTGTTCATCAGGTTATAATGTTCTTTATTTTCCATAAATGAGTGAGATCATGTGATATTTTTCTTTTATTGCCTGGCTTATTTCACTTAGCATAATGCTCTCCAGATCCATCCATGCTGCTGAAAATGGTAAGAATTCCTTCTTTTTTATAGCAGTGTAGTATTTCATTGTGTAGATGTACCAGTTTTCTAATGTACTGATCTGCTGATGGGCATTTAGGCCATTTCCAAATCTTGAAATGTGCTGCTATGAATATAGGGGTGCATATTCTTTCTGATTGGTATTTTAGTTTCTTGGGATATATTCCTAAAAGTGGGAGTACTAGGTCAAATGGGAGTTCCATTTTTAGTTTTTTGAGAAAACTACATACTGTTCTACACAGTGGCTTCACCAATCTGCATTTCCACCAGCAATGCACAAGGGTTGCTTTTTCTCCACATCCTCGCCAGCACTTGTCATTTGTTGATTTTTTTATTTTTTTATCTTTATTGTTCAGTTTATTAATTACATTGTTTCCCCTTTTTATCCCCCTATAGCTACCCTCCACCCTGTACCTATCCCACCCTCCACCCTCACCTCCCCCTCCCCACTGTCCTCTCCCATTGTTGCTAGATTTTTGTCCAGTCTCTTGCTGCACTTCCCACAACCCTTTTCTCCCCAAGAATTGTCAGTCCATTCCCTCTCTATGTCCATGTCTCTGTTATATTCACCAGTCTATCCTTTTCAACAGCCTATCAATTCACTTGATTTTTATGTTCATTTGTTGATAGATGTGTATTTGTTGTTCATAATTTTCATCTTTACCTTTTTCTTCTTCCTCTTCTTAAAGAATATCTTTCAGCATTTCATATAATATTGGTTTGGTGGTGATGAACTCCTTTAGCTTTTTCTTATCTGCGAAGCACTTTATCTGACCTTCAATTCTGAATGATAGCTTTGCTGGATAGAGTAATCTTGGTTGTAGATTCTTGCTGTTCATCACTTTGAATATTTCTTGCCACTCTCATCTGGCCTGCATCGTTTCTGTTGAGAAATCCGCTGACAATCGTATGGGTGCTCCCTTATAGGTAACCAACTGTTTCTCTCTTGCTGCTTTTAATATTCTCTCTTTGTCTTTTGCTCTTGGCATTTTAATTATGATGTGCCTTGGTGTGGTCCTCTTAGGGTTCCTATATATTGGGGTTCGGTGCACTTCTTGGACTCCTAAGTCAATTTCTTTCACCAGGTGTGGGAAGTTTTCAGTCACTATTTCTTCAAATAGGTTTTCATTGTCTTGGCCTCTCGCTTTTTCTGGCACCCCTATAATTTGGATGTTAGTATCCTTGAGGTTGTCCCAGAGGCCCCTTACACTATCTTCAATTTTTTGGATTCTTTTGGTTTCTTGCTTTTTCAGCTGAGTGGATTTTACCTCTTTGTATTTCAAATCTTTAACTTGGTTCTTGGGGTGCTCCAGTGCACTTTTAGGTCTTTGTATAATATTTTTTGTTTCAATCAGTGTATGCTTAATTTCTGGTTGGTCCTTTTTCATATCCTTGAGAGTCTCCTTTATATCCTTGAGGGTTTCTTTCATTTCCTTGTAGGACTCATTCATTTCCATGTTGGTCTTGATCATTTCTTTGCAGCTCTCGTTTATATCCTTCAGGGTGTTGTTCATTTTCTTGTAGGACTCATTCATTTCCTTTGTTGTCTTGCTTATTTCCTTATAGGCCTCAATCTTTTGTTGGAGCCTCTTAAAAAACCCTATAACTGTGGTTCTGAATTCCATGTCCAGTCGTTTTTTTTCCTCCATTTCTTTCACATCTGATTTCTTTCCATGTTGCTGCATGGTGGCTGCTACCCTGAGTTGGTCAATTAGCTTTGTGTGGCAGACTTCCTACTAGGGACAGTGGCTCAGCCTCCCCGGTTACCTGAGGTGGATATGGGCTGCACAGTCTTGCTGAAGTTAAGCTCAGTTAATCGTTGTTAGCACTTGGAGGGTTGACCTCCAGGCCAATTGTCTGTGAAGCTCAGCTGTGCTCAGGTTGGGTGGGCAGAGTCTCCGGGCCAAGCACAAAGTATTAGCTCCACCCTATGCGGCCCCAGGGACTCTGTGCTGAGGGCAATGGCTGCCAGCACCTCTGAGAGAGAGCTGCTGCGGAGCTCCACCGGCTGCCTGCTGCCGGGGAATTCAGACTTTCCCAAAATGAGTCTGCATGTGCTATGTCTCACCCAGGGTCATAAAACAAAGCAGTCTGATGGTTTTCTGAATGAGAGACAAATCGCGGTGTGCTCTCTGCGCCCTCACGCAGCCGAGCTGTTCGCACGCGAGCTACCTTCTCCACAAGCCGGGAGACCCGGCAGCACCCGAGCTTCGGCGTGCCCTCCCACTGTCCAGTTTTCACCCCGTGTGATAGTGGGTTCTCTGGACTTCGCCCAGAGCTGGAGAATCAGTCCAGTGGGACGTCTTTGTCTCCCCGTTTGAGAAAACTGGCCGGTTTTCAGCCGCCCGCCCTCTCCGCGGCGTGCACTCCAAACCTCTCTTCGTGCGAATCTTTCAACGCTGTTCGCCGCCGCTCCTCCGAGTCACAGTGTCTTATCTTCACTTTTATTTGTGGAATTTTCACTCGGCGAGCTTTCTGGTGATTCTGGAAGGTGTTTGTTCTTTCGTTAAGTTGTAGTATTAAAATTGCTGATTATGACGGCAAGTTCGGTGTTTTACCTTTGCCACCATCTTAGTTCCGCCTGTATGTTCTTTCTTAAGAGAAAACATTCCAGTTTTGGAACCAGAGGGAGTAATTTGCCTCTTTGATCTTCGGAGCTTGGGTAGTTGCCCAAGGTGTCATTCTGTCATTGGTCGAACTTTGTCTTGTAACTAGCTACTACCCTACTGCCCTCTAACCCAGTCCAAAAACCAGTTTATTGAAGCCTTTTTATGCGGCAGCCACCCTGGTGGCATTTAAGTTACTAACCTATGCCCGCTTTTAAATGGCCTGCAGGTTGTGTCTTCGAAAAGGAAAGTGAAAGAGAATTGCCCACTTGAGACTGCAGCCAAATTAAGTGGCCGGCAGGCACCCCACAATGTCTCCCAAACTATAAAGAGGGTAGTGAGAAGGCAATAGAGGCCTCTTACTTACCACTTGGCATGGAAGGATGACACCGCACAGGCCCCGCATTGGGCACCAATTCTGGTACCCTCAGTGGAAAGCTAAAACTCTCCTCACAGACTCTTGTCCTGTGAAGTTTGAAGAATAAAATTTATGGACTAAAATATTTTAAGCAACAGTGTAGAAGTTTATTGCAAGCATGTACAAATTACCTTTGGGGAGGGGTCCCCAAAATGGAGAAAATTCTTTCTCTAAAATGGGACAAACCAGTCCTGTGAGTCTCATCTTGCACAGAAGGCTCTTAGCTTCTTTGTCTGTTCATTCCACTTTCTAATTGGACCCTTCCTTATTTTATATCCCTTGCTCTTTCCTAATTGGCCATTTTCCCCTGCATGGTATCAGTTTCAAAGTTTCAAAGCTCACCCAGGAACCCTCTCTTTTTCTTCTCCTTATCTTGTAATATTCTTGAAAACAATCGGATGGCTTGGAGCTGTCTCTGCCCTTCACATATGCATTCCTCTCCCATGGACCAAAACTGCCTTTCCTGTCTCTGAAATCCTTTGAAAAATAATTGTTTCAACAAACAGTGCTCAAATAATGGGATAACTACATGCCAAAGAATTATGTTGCAACTTTTTCTCAATCCATATATAAAAATGAACTTAAAATACATCAGTGATCTAACTATACTACCTAAAACTATAAATTAGAATAAAACATTGGAGTAAATGTTTATGACCTCAGATTTGACAATAGATACAGATTTTTAGATTTGAAACCCAAAGTACATGTTACCAAAGAATAAATAGGCAAATTATACTCCATAAAAATTAAAACTTTTGCACATCAGAGGACATTATCAAGAAGACAACATTTGTAATGGTAGAAAATATTTGCAAACCCTATATTTTATAAACACTTACAACAGAACAACAAGAAACAACTCAACAAAAAAATAGGCAGTACACTAGACTAACAGTTCTTCAAAAATGTCTCCAAAAAGCACATGAAAAGATGTTCAACTTTATTGGTCATTAATAAACAGCAAGCCAAAAGCACACTAAGAAACCACTTAATACTCACTAGGATAACTGTAACCATAAAAACAAACAAACAAACACACACACATAAAATAAATTAATTAAAAAACACAGAAAATAAGTGTTGCTGGGAACCCTCATACATTGCTGAGACAATAGTTTACCAATTCATCAAAGAATTAAAAATAAAGTTACTATATTACCCAGCAGGTCTATGCCTGTGAATGTATTCCAGAGAAATGAAAACATATGCCACAAAGAGACTTGTACAGCAATGTTTATAACAGCATTATTTAGAATAGAGAAACATGTCCATAAACTCAGATGTTCATCAATGGATGAATGTATTAAAGAAATACCTGTGATGGTATCCGATCTAATAAAAGAGTAGTATGCAAACTGACTGTACCTATGATCAAGTCACGCCCACAGATATACCCACCAGCCGATCAGGAGCAAATTATGCAAATAAACCCTAACCAAGATGGCTGCCACCACTGAGAACAGGAGGGAGGCTTGGGTTTCCCTGGCAATGGAGAAAGCCAAGCTTTCCACCTGCTATTGCCAGCCTAGGCCTCCACTCAATGCTACAAAATTTCAATTATAGAAGATACATAATCCCAAAAGAAATGGTGCCAGCCATGGTGCTGGAGAGAGAAGATGCTAGGGTTGCCAAGGTGATAGAGGAAGCCAAACTTCTGCAGTCCAAGCCTAGACCTCCACTCTAGGCAACAAAGTTTCAAACAAAAATGGCTGTCATCATGGAGCCAACAGAAAGGCTTGGCTCTACTCTAGGTTACAAAGTTTCAATGGTAGAACATAAATTAATTCCAGATCCCAGGGCCTCCACTTGGGTTGCTGGGGGGTGTGACCACCCTCAAACCATCATAGGTCCCTCGCCCAGGCTGCCCCTCGCCCCAAGGGAACCCCCACTTTGATCCAGCACACTCTTCAGGGCAAACCATCTGGCCCCCACCCCTGCACAAGGCCTCTATCTTATCTAATAAAAGAGTAATATGCAGACTGACCATCATTCCAACACACAAGATGGCTGCCCCTAAGTGGTCAAAGATCCTGCTGCCATGTGGATACAAGATGGCCACCACAAGATAGCCAGCAGGGGAGAACAGTGGGATGTTCCAGGCCTGGAAGGGAGGGCAGTTGTGGTGATCAGGCCAGCAGAGGAGGGAAGTTGGGGGCAAACAGGCTGGCAGGGGAGCAGTTAGACATCAATTAGGCTGGCAGGGTAGTAGTTAGAGGGTGATCAGGCTGGCAGGCAGAAGCAGTTCGGGGCAATCAGGGAGGCAGACGAGCAGTTTGGAGCCAGCAGTCCTGGATTGTGAGAAGGCTGTCCGACAGTCCATTTAGGCCCGATCCCAGTAGGATCGGGCCTAAATGGCCAGTCAGACATCCCTTGAGGGGTCTTAGATTAGAGAGGGTACAGGTTGCGCAGAGGGACACCCCCTCTGCCTCCCCATGCATGAATTTCATGCACCAGGCCTCTAGTCTAGCCATAAAAAGGAATGATGTATTGTTACATGCTACAACTTGAATGAATTCAAAACATTAGGGTAAGTAAAATATATAAAATATCCAGAATAGGAAAGTTTAGAGAGACAGAAAATATGTTAATTATGACAAGGGGATAGAGGAAAGGAACGGAGGACATAATTTCAGAGTACAGGTATTCTCCTGAGGCAATGAAAATGTTTTGAAACTTGAGAGAAGTGGTGGTTGCAGAACATTGTGAGTGCATTAAGTTGCCACTGAATTGTACACTTGAAAATAGTTACCTTTATGTTATGTGAATTTTACCTCAATATTTTTAAAAAGGAAAAAATAGTAGGTATGTTTTGAGGAGCAAATGAAATAATACATATACACTACTTTAGTATAGTGCTTGTAACATAAAAGTCACTTAATAAATGTTACCAATAAGAATAATTACCACGTTAGCTTCTTTTATTACTCTTAAGCTCATATCAATATTTTCTATCAAAAATCTGTCTGAATATTTAGAAGATATTTATTGATGGCACAATGTCAGACACAATCACTAATATGTTGGGTGACTGAATCAAAGTATAAGAACTCTCAACAGACTAAAAAATCATGGTAAGTTTGAAGCTAAATGTAAGAATTTACCTTGAGATTCAAAATATTGCCAGTGAAGTAAATCTTTTAAGTATAAATACATAAACTTTTTATGACAAATATATTCAAAAGAATCCTCATTGTTATATGTCTATCAACAAGGCTGCATTAGTCTTTGGCTTCATTAATTAATGTGGAAAATCCATATTGAGGGAAGCAAGAGTTTCTCCCAGTTCTGCAGAAAGTCAGACTGTCTGAAGGTTGCGTTCATGTTTGGACAGCACATTAATGGCGGATTTTGTAGACTAGCACATATTAAAAGTAGGATTAAATATAATTTTAGTAGACTTGGAATTTTTCAACAGGAGGATCATTACAAAAAAACTTAAAGATCATTGTCCTGGAAAATAAAACAAAACATGTTTTGTGAAGTTGGTATCATCCTTTTACATTTGTAAAGCTCATTTTGTGAAAGATTAATGACTACACAGGTCCGGTAAAAGACCTGAGTGAAAATAATAATTAAAAAAATACAATTAATAGGAAAAAAACAACCCCAAAACTAAAACTCATTATTGACCTCATATCTGGTGTCTTATGCCATAGCATGTCCAACTCAAAGGCTACCACGGGCCAAATTAACAGGTTTAAGTTTATGTGGTACACAAAAAACTTAAGTTTCAATTTTCATAAAAACATAGGTTTATTTCAATAGAGACATGCTGAATACAAAGGGTTAAAATAAATAAGCATTAACAAAATAATAGAACATTTTAATAAAAATTAATATTTTCTCTTGAACATTAACTTATGAGACACTGAATAACTGCACAAACTAATAAGTGTAATGTAGGAAAAACAAAAAACAAAAAAACACAACAACCCTATTTTTCTTGTTCTCCGAAAGAGAAATATTTCCTGTTGCACACACCAAACAAGTCAGTCTAAGACTAATGACATGGCAATCGGCTGCTAAAATATTCAGAGACAAATTGTGCGCTTAAGGAAAATGAATGCAACGCAATTATAATCATCAGTCATTAGCGAACATTGTAGTTCATTATTAATAACTAGAGGCCCGATGCACGAAATTCATGCAAGAGGCTCAGCCCTGGCAGCCCCATATCCCTTGGCCCTCACAGACCCGTGGCCCCATGGCCCCACCCACTAGTCATTCTGGAAGGTCATTCTGCAGTCTAGACTAATTAGCATATTAGCTCTTTATTATATAGGATTATGTATAAAAGAATATTGTAAAAATTAAGTTTTGAAAATTTTATTAAAACGTTTCTTACACACTGTTATTTTGGCTGGCCCACAAAAATATTTATCATGTGCCACATGTGGCCTACAGGCCACGAGTTTGACATGCTTGCCATAGTAATTTCCTATCACTGGAAATAATCCAGTAGTGGCTAAAAAATGCATGTCAGGGATAATATGGTTGGCAAGTTTAGAACTTTAGAATACTACCAATTCCCCGAATACTAACTTTTTCTGTGTTACCATGGCTAATTTATGTACCCTCTTTAAGTAAATATTTTCCACTGTTAAAAGTAGACAACCTATATAATAAACTTATAATTTTCTAAAAGCACATATAAAAAGACTGATGCCTGTGTTATGTTTCCATCATAACACTCAGGAAACATTACCTGATTATTTCAACCATTAATTCTACCTTGCATATAATGCTGGATTCATTTTTCTCTCAGATTGTGTCCAAATTGATGACACATCCAGACAACTGAAAAGAGATAAAGCTTGACTGTCAACAGTGGCAGTGCTTCTCTCCTCTCTAACGGCAATTACATTTTTTGCATACGTGGAGTTATTTTGTTCAAGATCTTTTACACCAGGGAATGAGAGCCAGCAATGTACCTTAGTAGACTTCATCCAAATGGAGCAATATCTGAAGTGCAGACTATTCAAATCTGAATAACAGGTATACAAATACAAAACATTAACTTTATTTAGAATAGATTGTTCTATAATGAGCCATTTTAGGACATTTTCTTTGACAGATACTCAACACAATGCAATTTTCATTATCTCCCTAGTTGTATGTTGAGTGTGGTTTTAAGAAATATGTAAAAATCTGTTAAGAATTTTCCTCAAATGTTGACTATGTGCATGCATTTGTGAACTATTGGAGTATTTTAAGGCTTTCAAGAATTGCAGCAGCTTATCAAGGGATACCTTTATTCTTTCTGGCACATGCTTCCTATTGTTTTCTTCCCCCTTTGTTTCTTTCTTGACTTGTCTCTTCATCACCTATTGATTGTAGAATGTTCCAGTGTGTATACTTGGTTTAATGATTCTCTAAGTTTCATAAAAGATTTAGAATGTTTTATCTTATTTTACTTAGTATTTATACCTAGTATTGTAATAATTAACATTTAATTTTTATTCATGTTTTTTAAACATGGGGATATCCTTGGAGAAAGATAGCAGAAAACAGGACTAGTATATCATATAATTTTTCCTAAAGGATAGTGATAACTACATTGTCAAGAGATATACCAAAATATCACAAACTCTACTAACTAAAAGTTTTATATAGATGTGGGTTGGATTAAGGTCCCTCTATTGAGCATGACATAATCCATCATGATCATGGCTGTCGATAACATGGAAAGAGAATGCAGAGTTATCATAGCCTGTGGGTGCAGCTTATAGAGTTATGTGGGGAAGACTTTCCTAAAGACAGGATGTTATTTTGTCCTTGCTGAGATAATCTGGACTCATATTTGCAGAATCATGAGATAATTCTTGTTACAAACCTTTCTTCATATCTTCACAAGCACATTCTTATATACTGTTATAATTTAACATATTTTAAAATTCTGTTTTCTTTATATTTTTCCATGTATGGTTCTCATTTTCTACTGTGGACAAATTATGAGTGGTCTTGATATCTTTCTTGTTAGTAAGAGTCTTAATGACTAATAATCTTTACATACCAGCAACTGCTAAATTTCCTGGGACATAGTAATCATTGAAAACATATCAGTGGAATGTGATTAAATAATATGTAGTTGGCTTGAATACATTCTATATATTTTTTCTATTCAGAATTGATTTCCCAACTATTACCAGTTAACTAAATGCTAATGACTATAAATATTGAATAAGGTGTTAAGCAGATGCTATAAGGAATTCAAAGATGCATTTCCTCTGATTTTAAGGAAAATGTTTAAAAAATAAAAATAGAGAGCTAAATTATGAGATAAAATTTATATTTATAAAATGTAACTGGGATCAATACTGAAAAAATATTAGAAAAGCCTATTATAGATATAAATAAAGTTCAAAAGTGAAAAGGTGCTATTGTAATTATTATGTAATACTAGAGACATGGTGCACAAAATTCATTCATGGGGGCGTGCATGATTTTTGCCCAGCCTGCACCTTCTCAATCTGGGACCACTTGGTGAGAATGTCCAACTGTCTCAGGGATCAGGCCTAAACAGGCAGTTGGACATCCCTTTCACAATCTGGGACTGCTGGCTCCTAACCACTCAACCTGCCAACCTGATATCCCCCTAACTACTCCCCCGTCAGCCTGATTGACAACTAACTGCTCACCTGCAGGTCCAATTGCCCCCAACTGCCTTCCCCTGCAAGGCTGAGGAATCTGGGAGACCGAGGTTTGTTGAGGAGGGGCTGAGGGATTGGGGAATTCTGGTTGGATGAAGTGCTAGGTGCCTGCCACCTGCCCAGCATGGCTGAGGGGACTGGAGGACTGAGGCTGGATGAGGTGGAGCTGAGGGGCTTGGGGGACTGAGGCTGGATGAGGAAGGGCTGAGGGACTGGGGGATTCTGGCTGGAAGAAGTGCTAGGTGCCTGCCACCTGCCCAGCATGGCTGAGGGGACTGGAGGACTGAGGCTGGATGAGGTGGAGGACTGAGGCTGCATGAGGTGGGGCTGAGGGGATTGGGCATTGCCATCTTATGGTTGTGGGCACTGCCATCTTGTGAGGAAGTGGCAGTCAATTAGCATATTCCCTTTTTATTAGATAGGATGATTTAAATATATAGTTAATAGTTATTATTAGAAGTTCAATAGAGAGACCAGCATTACAGAAAATACTTCAAACAGAATACCTGAGTCTTAAAGGATTGGTAGGTATGACTTTAGAATTCAGAAAGGGAATCAGCAAAAAAGAGGTACTATTTAATGTAAGCTTGAAAAATGGGATGTTACAGAAAAAATAAAGAATTCCTCAAAAGTCTGTGTCTTAATAACATCTTCTTGATTGTTGTTTTAGTTTTTGTCAAAATGAGTATTTTAAGAATATTTGCATATGAGGAAATGCCTTCCCTAGCCTTTATTGTTGGAAAATGAGCTGAGGGACAAACAAAACCAGCTAATTTGGACTGATGAAAAGTGACAAAGCTTGGTAAGTTTCTTAATTCTTTCTCCTTGCAGAAGAAAAACTTGCTAAAGTAGATAAATGAAGGAGGCAAGGTGTACTTCTGATGAAAATTCTCTAGTAAACTTGGATCCAGAGAGATGGGGCTGATAGTCACTCCTTCCCCAGTGTCCAGAAGAATCACAGGCATTTCACCTAATGCTTAAATGCTCCTTGCCTGGCTCGGGTGTGCAAGAAGAAAAGGTGGCCTAAGGAGGGGTGAAAAATGTCTATAAAACCAGGACAAGCAGGAAAGCAAGGGTTATTGGCTGATCTGTGTCCCCCACCATATACACACATATACACATTGAAATTCTTACCCCCAGTTTCTCAAAATGTGACTATATTTGGAAATGGGGTCTTTCACTAGATCATTTACAATGCATCATTGGGGTAGGATCCAATTCAATAGGATTTGTGTTCTTTTACAAAGATGAGGTTGGGACAAAGACACATACAGAGCAAAGAGCATTTGAAGATACAGGGAAAGGATGACAATCTACAAACCCAGGAAAGAGGCCTCAGAAAAAAATCACCCTTTGATAACCTGATCTCAGACTTCTAACTCCTAGAACTCTGAGACAATAAATTTTTGTTGTTTAAGCCACCTAGTTTGTTGTATTCTGTTATGGTAGCCCATGCAGATTAATATAGCTTGATACTCATTAGAAAAAAAAGAAGGTAGATTAGTCAGTGTCTCTAAAATATGTCAAGTACTTCCAATTTATTTTTTATTTTGCATCTCTGCATTTACCCAAGGCTTGTGCAAAAGAGTGGCAAACACTTTTCAGAGGATAAAGTGAGATAGGACACTTTCCCATAAGGCAATAAATTTTAATGTCTGCTTTGCTCATGCTGCACATATAGTGTTATAGAGGATATACGCAATTTAGAAAAAAAAAGAAAGGGCTAAGCCAAAACTGGTTTGGCTCAGTGGATGGAGCATCAGCCTGTGGACTGAAGGGTCCTGGCTTCTATCTGGTCAGGAGCATGTGCCTTGGTTGTAGGCACATCCCCAGTGAGGGGTGTGCAGGAGGCAGCTGATTGATGTTTCTCTCTCATCAATGTTTCTAACTCTTTATCCCACTCCCTTCCTCTCTGTAAAAATATCAATAAAATATATATTTTAAAAGGGCTAAATTTGTCTATATAAAAGACATGAACTATGAGAGGCCATAAAACTATTTCTTTTTTTTATGTGGAGAGTCAGAAATCTGGGAGATGTAGGCCAAAGGGAGAAGGGTGAGAGAGATGAGACCCAATGATGACAGGAGTGGGAAAAAGGTGAGGAAGCAATCTGCTGTGCTTTGCACTTGACCCTGCCTACACCATCTAAAATTTCCTGAGAGATTTCTCTGCAGGCCTTGAGGTGAATGGATTTATCTGCAAGACTACAGAGAAGTATTGCACCAGATGACAAATTGATTCAGGCAAAACCAGAGACTGCTCTAGGGCAGGACTCAACATTGACATCCACACTGAAGATTTTCTGGGAAGTGAAAAGGATTATATCACAATTTAATAAAATGCTGGTTTCAATAGGTGGGATTGAGCAAAATTGTGTATGCCAAGAAAATATGTGGACTTAGTATTAAATATCTACGTGGGCTTTAGGGGTTGGCATAGAAACACAAGAGCTTCTCAAAGAATTCGACTTGCTTTGTGAACCCACCGGGAGACACCACCTGTCTCAGACAGCATGGTTATAGTCCACGGGTATCACTCTTGGAATCTTGGAGTATATCACATGGAATTCTTTAGCCAACATCATGGGAACGAGCAATTTCACAGATACTGAAACCTCTACCCTGAAAAGTAAAACTGAACTACAAAAATAAAGAAAATCATAGACACCATTAGGGAGGAGGCACTATTACTAATAGCCATGCCAAACTATAACATAGACCACTTTTTACTGCTGGTCCCTGCAAAGCCTTGGACTGGTGGCAGCTATGGGAAATTGGTGGAGATACCCAGAAAAGGCAAGTGTCCTACAGAGTAATTGTGCTTCAGGCACTTCTGGCAAAAGAATAAGGTGACACAATAGAGATGATAGATCAAGGTAATTGAAGAATGGGACTGTAGTTTGTAGTCTTAGCATCTGGCTTAATGAAGTATTCGGAGTAATTGTGAGCTTTCCCTACCTATGGGGCTGAGGACCTGGGAAATAAGAGGAGTCAAATGGAAGAACTAGAAATCCTGGCTATCTAGCAGCTACGACCAGTAGGAGGAAACTTTTTTGTTTTTTTCTTAATGCTTACCTGAAGACATTTTTCTATAGTTTTTTGTTTGCTTTTTTTAAAGAGAGAGGGGAAAGAGAGAGAGAGAGAAAGAAACATGATGTGAGAGAGATACATTGATTGTTGCCTCCCAATCAAGGCCAGGGATGGAACCTACAACATGTGTAAGTACCCTTGACCAGAAATCAAACCCAGGACCCTTCAGCACAAAGGCTAACAATCTCACCACTGAGTGACATCAGCCAGAGCAGAGGGAAATTGTTTTGAGCAAGAGTGAAACACCCTTTAGGACTTCTAGAATACTAGGGTGGGGTGTGTGCTTTACAAAGGAGAGCAGGAGGCAGTGAGATTCTAGTTATTAATATTAATGTGTGAGGAAGCATGGAATTTGACTAGAATGTCTATAAGGAAAATTCTCCAAAAGGTCAGAGACCTCTGGAGGGACCTTACTGAAGGCAGCATCTCCTACCTTGACTTTTCTGATCTTGCCCCAGGGTGTTTTGCCAGAATCTCTATGTTTAGTCTTTAAGACCCAACCTTCCAGAAGCATGAGCTTTTTCAAGGATGCTTACCCTGCTGATAGTTAATTTTATTTCAAGCTATTGTGACAATACAAGCCTAAGGAGGCAGGCAAACAGGGCTTTTTGCTCCTAAAGTAAAACAGCCCCTTAGCCTTCTCTTTCACATAAATCTGTATCAGAGTAAACATTCATCCATCATTCAGTGTCTGCCACTGAGTCCATGGCAAATTGATGCTCCATGTGAGGAGAAACCAGGAATGCAATGTAACACAATGGAACACTCTGAAACTAAGAGGAAGAAAATAAAAGTAACTGCTAAGTAAGTCATTGGAGCCCACTTGGGATTTCCAAGTTCAAGGGAATTGTTTCTCAGTAAGGAATTCACTATTTCTGTTATGCTACTTAAGAATGCAAGTACATTTTCCATTAGAAAAAAAGCCTAATTCTGAAAGTAGGTAAAAAAAAGTTTTTCCCTGTATTTTTCCTAGGAAGCAAATGTTTTATATATATCATTAAAATAATTGTTATGTTAATCTGGAAGTTGATTACTTTAAATGAATACATTAATGAATACTGTTTAATAATAATAATATATAATAATATATAATGTATTTGACTACCTTCTCAGGGTTAAATTTTAAGATTTGCTTTCTCTTCTTATGAAATTTTATATTTAAGGTATATGGGAAGTTCTGTCAAATAAGGAAATAATAATTATATTTTATTTATATATACATATTAAATAGATTCTCATATGCTTTCATTTATAACTAACTGTTATCCTATCTAATAAAAGAGCAATATGCAAATTGACCACACCTTTGCTACACCCACAAGCCATGCCCACCAGCCATGCCCAACAGCTAATCAGGAATGAATATGCAAATAAACCCAACCAAGATGGCTGCTGGCCACAGAGAACAGGAAGGAAGCTTGGATTTCCCCGGCAACGGAGGAACCAAGCTTTCCACCTGCCCTTGCTGGCTCAGGCATCCACTCAATGCTACAAAGTTTCAATTATAGAAGATAATGATGGCAGTCACAGAGCTGGAGAGAGCAGGAGGCTTGAATTGCACCCAGAGATGGAGGAAACCAAGCTTTCCAATTGCCCTGGCTGGACTAGGCTTCTGTTTAAGGCTGCAAAGTTTTAATTATAGAAGGTCAATAAATCCCAATAGAAATGACAGCCACCATGAAGTGAGCAGAAGGCTTGGCTCTACTGCAGGCTACAAAGTTTCAATTATAGAAGATAAATGAATCCCAGGTACCAGGGCCTCTGCTTGGATTGCCAGGGAGTGTGGGCACCCTGCAAACCACCACAGGCCCCTCACCCAGGCCGCCCAACATCCTAAGGGAACCCCCACCCTGATCTGAAACACCCAGCTGGCCCCCACCCATGCACCAGGCCTCTATCTTATCTAATAAAAGAGTAATATGCAAACTGACCATCATTTCAACAAACAAGATGGCTGCCCCCAGGTGGTCAAAGGTCCTGCCCTCATGTGGACACAAGATGGCCATCACAAGATGGCCAGCAGGGAAGGGCAGTCGAGAGGGACCAAGCCTACAGGGGAGGTCAGGGAGGGGTGGCCAGACTGGCAGAGGAGGGAAGTTGGGGGTGACCGGGCCTGCAGGGAAGAGCACTACGGGGGGATCCAGGCTTGCAGGGGAGGGCAATTAGGGGCAAACAGGCTGGCAGAGGAGCAATTGGGCATCAATTAGTCTAGCAGGGGAGTAGTTTAGGGGGTGATCAGGCTGGCAGGCAGAAGTGGTTAGGGGCAATCAGGAAGGCAAGAAGGTGAGCAGTTGGGACCCAGCTGTTCTGGATTGTGAGAGGGATGTCCAACTGCTTGTTTAGGCCCGATCCTACTGGGATTGGGCCTAAATGGGCAGTTGGCATCCCTCAAGGGGTCCCAGATTGGAGAGGGTACAGTCTGGGCTGAGGGACACTTTCCTCCACCCCCGTTCATGAATTTCCTGCACTGGGCCTCTAGTGTTATAATACTGTGGAATATTGTGTTTAACAGAAAAGGCAAGATTCCATGTCATTTGCATTACAATCAAATAAAAAAACATGTCATTTTAATTCCTTCTCATTTGGATACAGTCACTGCTTTATTGTGATGCATTTAAAAAAATGTTATATCTTTTGAGGGATCCATAGTAAAAACTCTGATTTATTTTAATCTCATATCTTTGAGAATAAACTTTTAAATCATCTCCTTGAATTAGATAAAAAATATTAGAACTTTACAGAAAGTTCTTTTATAGAAAGTTCTATTTATAGAAATTCTAGCAAAAAATCTGGAGAAAAAGAATTTGATTAGAGGACTGAATAAACTAAAAATAATTATAGTTTTTGTAATTATTGTTCTCATGACAATGTGTTTGCATGAATCCAATAAAAATCTGATTTTTTCATAACAGGACATAGGTCAATTTACAATTGTGGTTTTATTAACCAAAATTTTATTGAATTGTCATGTCTAAAAGGGAGACATGGCAGGACTCTGAATGTCATCAGAAAGCTCTAAAGAAAAAAGGTTGAGTTTGAAGCCAATAACCCCCTTGGATAAGTAGCATGGTACCCTGCTTCGTCATGTAGTTCATGGCAGTCTTTCCAGGTAAGAAACAAAGGTTGCTTTCTTGAGAGACTGCATGAAAGAGACCTCAACTTGAAGAATATGCCCCAATTCTGTAGGTATTACAGGCAAAGCCTAATGGCAACTTTGTGGCTTGGCTTCCTCGCCCTAGAAGTAAACTTTCTCATGATATTCCAGCAAAGTGTATTTTTTAATAGCCTATATTATCAACTGTTATTCTTGTTGTGTTTATGCAAACAATCAGGCCAAATTATAACTAGACTTAATACAGCAAGGAAATTAGTCTTTAATAAAAAGGAGTAATTTTAGGAAGAAAAATTGTTTCAACAGGAAATTATTAAGAACTGTTCTAACTTTTACCCAATAATGCTAAATTTTATAACACAATTTATCTCCCCCAAATTATAAACCTTAATTACACCTAGAGAATTGGTACCACCCCTAGGCACCATTGCCACATCCTTTTGTGCCCAGGCCTCATTGTCCCCTGAGAGACAGCAAGGTTGTCTTGGCTCTGAGAGAAACCTTCATTCCTGCCTCAGCAGAAAGCAATTACAGAAGAAATCTGGTATCCCCTTTCCCTAAAATAATTCAGAGTGAGGATCCTTGAGGGGGATATAGTAGGCAGTTAGACAGACATGAGCAGAGCAAGGATGATAGGCCAATTGTAGGACAGATAGATTCTGAGACATACTTCTCACCACTCCAACTTCTCTGAAGCCAGGAATAGAGGAACCTGCGTAGAATTAACTTTTTTTAAAAAATGTATTTTTATTGATTTTTTGCAGTATAATTTATAATTAATAGTAGTACATGTTTTCCTTCCCCACCCCTTATTCTCCCCCAGCCTCCCCTACCCCCCCAGCACATATCCCCACCCTCCCCCCTCCCTGCCCCAGTGTCTTTCATTCATTGGTTAGAATTAACTTTTAATCATAATTAATTAGAAGGAATTTATAGTTTTTGGTATAGAGATAAAAAAAGTAGACAAACTGAGAGGCTATGTATAAGTTTCAGAAGGCATATATAAGTTACAGAGGGTCTGTACAAGTAAACTAGAGTTAAACTCCATAACTAGAGTTAAGGAAGTAAAAATTGTGAGAGGGAATAAAGAAAAGAATATAGCAGAAAGAAAGAAAATTAGAGTAGGAATATTTAAGAATAATTGTGAAAGCTATAAGAATGTTTATAAAAGTCATAGAAAGTTTGTAGAGAAATCTAAAAAAGAATTATAAATAAAGCACCTGAATTAATCTAAAAGGTAATCATATTATTTTAAATCTTAGAATATATTTATACTAATAAAAGGGTAATATGCTAATTAGACTGGGTCGATCAGACATCTTCCAGTCGTCTGGTCCTGCTTACAGTCAAAGCCATGGTGATCAGGGCTGAGGCAGAGGAGGTTAGGGGTGATCAGGCAGGCAAGCAGGTGAGTGGTTAGAAGCCAGCAGTCCCAGATTGCGAGAGGGATGTTTGACTGCTGGTTTAGGACTGATCCCACAGGGTCATCCCCTGAGGGGTCCCAGATTGGAGAAGGTACAGACCAGGCTGTGGTGCCCCCATCCCTGTGCACAAATTTCATGCACCAGGCCTCTAGTATACTTATATGTAAATAGGGGATTAAGTTTTTCTTAAGGTTTTCTTTCCAAGGCCTGTGTGAAATAACTAGTGAGGGAACTCAACTGTAAATTCATCAAGCAGAACCGATAAGCATGGTCAGACTGCCCACCAGGAGTCAACATTATCTCATCAATATAATATCATTGCATGATAATAGCTGATGTATGCAGACCTCAAGCCTGCATGTAGCTACATTTCTCACCCTAGCTCCTTCCTCTTTATAATCATATCCCCTACATCTTGCTAGAAGGCAATATTTAATGTTTGTAAGCATCCTGTCTTCTTAATTATAGCATTGCTATCATTGTAATTCTCCTGGTTTTTCTTACAGTCTATAAAATCAGAACTTGAGCACTAAACACTTCACAGACCCCAACCTTCCAAAGCAAAAAGTTTGCCACCTCCCTGTCTTCTGCAGCCAGTATAAACAAAAAGGGGCGGGGGGGGGGGAGATGTGGGGAAGCACAGGAGTTGATTGGAATGTTTGTAAGGAGAATTCTCCAAAAGGTCTGGGGTCTATGAGGGGACCTTCCCAAAGGAGGCAGCCCCTACCTTGACTTTTCCAAACAAGTCTGATCCCTCCCCTGCAGGGTGTTTTGCTAAAATCTCTATTTTTAGTCTGTAAGACCCAACCTTGTAAAATCATAAGCTTTCTCAAGAATATTTACCCTGCTGATAGTATCTAATAGTTAATTTTAGTTTAAGCTATTGTGATAATAAAATCCTAAGGATCAGGTGAACAGGTCTTCTTGCTCCTAAAGCAAAACATCCCCTTAGCCTTCTCTTTCACAAAAAAGTGTGTCAGAGTAATCATTCATCTGTTTTTAAGGGTCTGCCAGTCAAGCCCCAGCATTAATGTGATATCATTTGCTTCCATAGACTTGCATGGCCTGGACAATTTTGTTCTATTGTGAATATTGGGGGCTTCTGATTTTTAAAATAAACAAGATATAATAAAAAATTAAATTCCAATTTATGAAGAAAGAGAAATGATTTTAGTGGTAGGGAAACATTAGTTACATTGTTTTAAAAATTGAGAAAATTTGCTTGTAGATTTTAAACAAAGCTATCCTATCTTTTTTTTCTAATCCTCACCTGAAGATATCTTTCCTTTGATTTTTAAAGAGAGTGGAAGAGAGAGGGAAAGACAGAGAGAAATATCTATGTGAGAGAGACACATTGATTGGTTGCCTCCTGCATAGACCCTGACCATGGCTTGTGCTGGGGAGGAACCTGCAACCCAGGTATTTGACCTTGACTGGAATCAAACCAGGAATTGTCAGCAGTCCGACAATCTATCCACTGAGCCAATCAGCGAGGGCAAAGCTATTCTATTTAACATGTTTGTTTACATACATATCTCAAAAAAAAAAAAGAAAGAATGAAAAGAAAAGAAAAATGCCTAAAACTTTGGAATAACTCACAGAGGTCTACAAAACTACTACTAATTAACGTCCTCATAATTTCCTTAGCTTGAAACAAAGCCTGCAAAATTTAATTTCTAGTCTGTGCTAACATCTCTGAATGATTTGGAATGTCTTGTTTTCATGTATATTGCCAGTTTCTTGCTTTCTGAGATGGTTTCTGAATCCTACTGTGCATATCCAATAGAAAGGTTTCCCATCCAGCTGAATAAGTAGGTGAATGACACTGGGCTTGCTGCTCTGTTTGAACAGCACAAGACAGATAAAGCAATTGATAAGTAAGTCATTTAATCAGCTCTAAATACTTCTGTTTAATTATTTTAGACAAGTCACCTCTGCTCTCTATCTCACCTTCATTATGTTTATAAAAAGGTCTAAATAGCTACAAAGTCTTTTTCTATTTTAAATTGTGTGATTCTAGAAAAATAACTTCAAAAATTATTTTAACTTCCTATATTGGCTAAATCTTCAGGTACTTTCTCTCAGGCCAGGTTGAAATTCAAATTTTTCCTTTAAGCAAAATTACTCTCTTTCAAGATAGGCAGATAGTAACTTTAGTTCTTAGGGAGCAGGAGGAGAGAGAGGATTAACTTTGCCTAAATAAGAGCTTCACTGGGAAAAATGAATTAAACAACATCCACTGATTGACTCTGCTTATGTGCTTACTTAACATTTATATTATTGTTGAAATTACTACCTAAATATGTATACATATATATGTATATTATACATTTGGAACAGCTAATGAACCATGTTTTACTACTTAGTATCATTTCTATCAAGAATTACTGGTCATTATAATATTATTAGAGACCCAATGCACAAAATTCATGTAAAGGGCTTGGCCCTCTTAACTCTGGCTGGGCCTTACAAGCTCAGCCAGCCCTCACAGCCCCTCACAGCCTCAGCTGGTCCTCATAGCATTGGCTTTGTCTGAAAGTTCATCTGGACAGTTGTTCTGTTGTTTGGTCTAATTATCATATTAGTTCTTTATTATAGACTAGGGGCCCCATGCATAAAATTCATGCACTGGGGGTGAGTGATCCCTCAGCCCAACCTGCCCCCTAACACATACTGAGAGCCCTCAGGGGATGTCCTACTGACCACTCACCCCAGCCTGCCCAAGGCCTAAAACCTCGGCACTAGCCATTGCAGGGGGTCAATGGCTGGCTCTGTCCCAGCTACGCCCCTGCCCTGGCCGAGGCCTTGGCCCCAGCCAGCTCATGCCCTGATAGCATGGGCCTCAGCCTCACCACCCTGACCCAGGCCTTCTCCCTGGCCAATGCATGCTGGCCATCTCAACCCCGTCCCCCCCCCATGGCCCTGGCCACCTTGGACCCACCCCCTCAGGGCCCTGGCCACTTCGGCCCTGCCCACCTGTGGCCTGGGTTGCTGCAGCCTCACCCCAGCTCCTGATTGGCTGGTGGGCATGGCTAGTGGGTGTAGTGAAGGTATGATCAATTTGCATATTACTCTTTATTAGATGGGATGATGATATTGAATATGGATAAGATAATATACTCAAGCAAATATTATGTGAACCGTGGATTTAGGAATCCTATCTAATAAAAGAGAAACGTACGAATTGACCTACTTCTACTACGCCCACAAGTCAATCAGGAGCGAGTATGCAAATTAACCCAACAAAGATGGACAGGGCCACAGAGCTGGAGCCAGCTGGAGGTTTGGGTTGCCCCCAGTGATGGAAGAAGCCAAGCTTCACTCTGCCCTGGCCTGCCTTGACCTCCATTCAAGGCTATAAAGTTTCAATTTTAGAAGATAAATAAATCACATATTCTTGCTTCCAGCCTATGCTTGGGTCACCAAGGGGTGTGGCTGGCATGAAAACCACCACAGGTCCCTTGCCCAGGCTGCCCCACACCCCAAGAGAAGCCCCATGCTGATCTGGGCCAATGCTTCAGGGCAAACCAGCCAGCTCCTAACCGTGCACCAGGTCTCTATCCTATCTAATAAAAGAGTAATATGCAAATTGTCACTCCAACACCCAAGACAGCTGCACCTGTGTGTTCAAAGTTGGCTGCCCCTATGTGGACACAAGATGGATGCCACAAGACAGCCAGCAGGGGAAGGCAGTTGTGGGCAATCAGGCCAGCAAGAGAGGGTAGTTGGGAGGAACCAGACCTGCAAGGAAGGGCAGTTGGGGCCAATCAAGCCTGTAGGGAAGGTCAGTTGTGGGGGACACAGGCCTGCAGGGAGAGCAATTGGGAGGGACAAGACCTGCAGGGGAGGGCAGCTGTGGGGACCAGAACTACAGGGAAGGGCAGTTTGGGGGGATCCAGGCCTGCAGGGGAGGGCAGTTAAAGGGGGAGGACCAGACCAGCAGGGGAGAGCAGTTATGGGTGATGAGGCTGGCAGGGGAAGGAAGTTATGAGTACTGGGTCAGTAGGGGAGGGCAGTTAGGGGCAATTGGGCTGGCAGGGGAGCAGTTAGGCTTCAATCAAGTTGGCAGGGGAGTGGTTAGGGGGTGATCAGGCTGGCAGGCAGAAGCAGTTAGGGGCAATCAGGAAGGCAGGCAGGCAAACAGTTGGGAGCCACCAGTCCTGGATTTTGAGAGGGATGTCCAACTGCTCATTTAGACCTGATTCTACTGTGTTGCTGACAATTACCTAAAAGAGAAGTTGGCGTGCTTCACTAGGCTATAAAAAGTTTACCTAATCAGAAATCAGGTCTAATTAAGTAAGTTTATTCTATATTTATAAAGGGCTAAGTTTACTCACACATACACGATACATTTAAAACTCTCACTGGCACCAATCACACATGCATTTCGAGCTGTCATTGTTTATTGTGAATTTGGTTGACACTTCTATTATATAAAAAGAGCAAGTAGTGATATTAAAATATTTTCTTCTAATTAATTTTCTTTAAATGTGTATGAACTCATGCACTGGGCCACTGGTATCAAATAGTCACATCAGGAGTTAGGGATGAAACTTAGGAATTTTTAGGAGATACAATTCAATCCACACAGTTATTCTTAAAGTCATATGACCATACCAAATATCAAGGGGGAGTGAGAGATGCAGTCCTATCATGTTTCTGAAAAGAGGAAAACTGGAATATTGAAAAATATTCCAATACACAAGAAATAAACTCAAAATGAATAAAAGACTTAAACATAAGCTGGAAAACCATAAAAATTTTAGAAGAATCCATAGGCAGCAAAATCTCAGACATCTCTCACAACAATATGTTTACTGATACATCTCCTAGGACAATGGGAACTAAGGATAAAATAAACAAATGGGATTACATCAAAATAAAAACCTTCTGCACAGCAAAAGAAACCATTAACAATATAATAAGAGAGTCCATTGCATGGGTGAACATATTTGCCAATGTGACAGCCAATAAGGGAACTCATACAACTTAACAAAAGAAAGATTAACAATCCAGTAAAAAAAAATGGAAAAATGACTGAAATAGACACTTTTCAAAAGAGGACATACAGAAGGCTGAGAGTAATATAAAAACATACTCAAAGTCACTAATCCTTAGATAGATGCAAATCAAAGCAGTAATGAGGTACCATCTCATACCTGTCAGAATAGCTATCATCAACAAATCAACTATTGAAAAGTGCTAGAGAGGATGTGGAGAAAAAGGAACCCTTGTGCAATGCTGGTGGACATGCAGACTGGAGCAGCCATTGTGGAAAACAGTATGGGGTTTCCTCAAAAAACTAAAAAGGGAACTCCCATTTCACCCAGTAATATGTCCCAAGCAACCACAAACATCAATCAGAAAGGACATATGCATCCCTCTGTTCATAACAGCACAATTTACAATAGCTAAGATTTGGAAACAGCCTAAGTGCACATGAGCAGATGAGTTAATTAAAAAACTCTGGTACATCTATACAATGGAATACTTTTAGAATTTTTACCATTTTCAATCGGATGGATGGACCTGGAGAGCATTATGCTAAGTGAAATAAGCCAGTTGGAGAAAGATAAGTAGCACATGTTCTTACTCATTTGTAGAATATAATGAACAACATAAACTGATGAACAAAAGTAGATCCAGAGACACGGAAACATTGAACAGACTGTCAAACTTCAGAGGGAATGCAGAGGCTAGTGGGAGGTGGTAGAGTAAGAGATCAACCAAAGGACTTGCATGCATGCATATAATCATAACCAATGGACAGACAGTAGGGAGGTGAGGGCCTGTGCTGTGGGATGGGAGAGGGCTGAGAGAGGTCAATGGGGGAAAAGCAGACATATGTAATATTTTCAACAATAAAGAATTAAAAAAAAACAGTACTCCAAAGGACTATAAAATATTTATAATTTTACCTACATAATTTTCCACAACTCATCTAATTAATAATGCTATGATAAAAATCATTACATAAAACTTTCCAAGTCATATTCCTCCACTATGCATTTCACAGAAAAAATGCTTAGAAGTGGAATAGATGTATTAAAGAGTTTGGAACATTTTGAGCATTTATGTTCCTAACAAATTCTCCTCCTGAAAATATTATAATATCATATCAATTCCTTAAATCTTTCACATATTAGATATTACTATTTAAGAATAGAAGGAAAGCATAGAAGAAAAAAATTGAAGCAGAAAACTTTTGAGAAGCATATTGTCAAAAACTGTTTATTTCCTTTAATGTATTTATTTTCTTTTAAAAACAAGGCTTATCATCTTTTTGTTTGTATATATTTTCATTGATACAAAAATGTAGTCACTCTTTGGTTAGTTTTTTTTGGGGGGTGTTTTTTCTCAGCAAAGCATTAGCTATCCATTTATACACATTTTACTCATTCTAAATTATTCATTACTTTAAGGAAGAATCTATCTGTCTATCTATCTATCTATCTATCTATCTATCTATCTATCTACCTACCTACCTATGTGTGTGTGTGTGTGTGTGTGTGTGTGTGTGTGTGTGTGTGACACACATATCAATTCTTTATATAGTCTCACATATTGGCCAAAGATCCCATATAAGGAATTGATATTTAGCAGCATTGTATCCTGATCAAGACCCAAAGATCAAGGTTAAAAAGGAGATGTAATGTTGTCTATTTCTAAGCCTTTATTTATCATAAAATAATAAACTCACATACCACCATCTAAAAGCATAGCTAGAATATAAGAAAGGACAAAACCTCTTCCCCAGAATAACATGAGAATTTGAAGGATGAATAAACATCTTTGATCTTCACAATTGCTTCTTTATCTCAACAGAGGTCTGAGTTAAAGGTGGAAACATGTGAAGAAAGTACAAGTCCAGGAATCCACCAAGTGCTGAACTTTCTCCTGGCCCTCCTGTGCCCTGTTGTCTTCAGCTGGATGTAAGCTCTTGCCTCAAGCCATTCACACCATGATCAGGCTAGTAATTAGCAAAATGTTTAATATAATATAGAAGCAATTAGGAGGTGATAACATGCAATTAAGATGTTTTCAGATTAAAGATTTTATAGTGCTCTTTTTCTTGAAAAGATAAAGTGCCCATCTCAAAATGTCAAACAGCAGTGATTTAATCTGAATTATTTTCAATTAATATGCATGTATTCTTGTGATGTGTTAACCGTTGTTATTGACATTGATAAATTAAGCTCATCCCATCTGAATTTATCCTTGAGTCTCTCTACATTTCCTGAATGTCAGCTCTTTATTTATATTTTCTCTTTGCCTACAAGCTGTGTGTGATCTAACCATAAGTCCTTTGATTCATCAGTGGGATTACAGTGATGTGTCAGTCTGGAGAAACAATAAACTGAAAGGGCATTGTTATAAACAGAGTGTTAGAATATAATTGTTTGTCATGTCATTTTGCCTCCTTAAATTCCCTTGAGTCCTGATGAAGTAATTTATACAGCTAAGATGACAAGAGTCTTGAGACTGTACTTATAGAGTTGTCCGACATGTTTTTAGCCTGTTCCTCCTTTTGAGACCATCTTGTCTGCAAAGTAGGAAATGCAAACATCATATGAGTTTTGACTACAGTGTGAATTTAATTTAAGAGTTTAGAGAGGCCACTCTTTTGTACTTGTTGGGACAATGGCTATTAAATGTCATTCAAAATTAATCATAAATTACCATCAGTGAACACAGTAACTATTGAAGATAACTTAAATAAATTAAATATTTAATGCATAGATGTTTTTGGTGTTTTTTTTTTTGTAAAGAATGTGCAGATAAATAGGTTGGGAGTAAAATATTTTACTTTTAGCTAAAAGATTTGGAAAGCCATTATATTATATGAACTTCACTATTTTTAATTAATAATAATATTAATGACTAGAAGCCTGGTGCATGAAATTCATGCATGGTGGGGGGCGGTGTCCTTCAGACCAGCCTGCACCCTCTCCAATCTGGAACTCCTCCAGGTATGTCCAACTGCCCAGTGGGATCAGGCCTAAATGGGCAGTTGGACATCCCTCTCACAATCCAGGACTGCTTGCTTCCAAATGCTCGCCTGGCTGCCTTCCTAATTGCCCTTATCCACTTCTCCCTGCCAGCCTAATCATTCCCTAACCACTCCCTTGCCAGCCTAATTGCTGCCTAACTGCTCCCCTGCCAGTTTGTTTGCCCCTAACTGCCCTCCCCTGCGGGCCTGGTAACACCTAACTGCCCTTCCTTGCAGGCCTGGTCCCCAGCAACTGCTCTACCCTGAAGGCCTGGGTTCCCCCCAACTTCCCTTCCCTGTAGGCTCAGTCAACCCCAACTTCTCTCCTCTGTCAGCCTGGTCACCCCTAACTGCCCTCCCTTGCAGCCCTGGTCTCCCCCAGCTGCCCTCCCCTGCTGGCCTGATTGCCCACAACTGCCATCTCTTACAGGTCTGGTCCCTCCCAACTGCCCTTCCCTGCTGGCCATCTTATAGTGGCCATGTTATGTCCACATGGGGGCAGGATCTTTGACCACCTGGGGATAGCCATCTTGTGTGTTGGAGTGATGGTCAATCTGCATATGAGTCTTTTCTTAGATAAGATTATATAGGATAGAGGCCTGATGCATGGGTGGGAGCCAGCTGGTTTCCCTGAAGGGTGTCCCGGATCAGGGTGGGAGTTCCCTTGGGGCATGGGGTAGCCGGGGTGAGGGGAATGTAGTGGTTTGCAGGCTAGCCATCCCCCTCAGCAACCCAAGCAGAGGCCTTGGTATCTGGAATTTATTTATCTTCTAGAATTGAAACTTTATAGGCTTAAGTTGAGGCCAAGCCAGGACAGGATGTGCAGAAAGCTTGGATTCCTAAATCTCCAGGGGCAATCCTAGCCAACTGTTCTCCTCTAGCTCCATGGTTGCCACCATTTTTGTTATGATTTATTTATCTTCTATAACTGAAACTTTATAGCATGGAGTGGAGGCCTAGGCCAGCCTGATTGTATGGAAAGCTTGGCTTCCTCCATCACCAGAAAAACCCAAGCCTCCCTCCTGCTCTCTCTGAGGTCGCAGACATTTTTGTTGGGTTAATTTGCATACTTGCTCCTGATTGGTGGGTGGGCGTGGCTGGTGGCTGTTGCTTGTGGGTATAGCAGAGGTACAGTCAATTTGCATATTACTCTTTTATTAGATAGGATTATAGTAGTAATGTATATGCCAGGTAATGTGATACAATTAGAAACAAATGTGATATTTCTTTCTAAACAAAATGTATTGAAATGCCTCATATTTTAGAATTATCGCTATATTTTTTTTCATTATTTTTTAAAATCGATTTTATTGAGTTTCTACAGAGAGGAAGGAAGATGAATAGAAAGTCAGAAACACCAGTGAGAGAGGAACATTGATCTGCTGCCTCCTGCACACCCTCCACTGGGGATGTGCCCACAACCAAGGTATAAGCCCTTGAATGAAATCGAACCTAGGACCTTTTCGTCTTCAGTCTGATGCTCTATTTATTGAGCCAAACCAGTTTTGGCAAGAATTATTATTTTATTAAGGAGCATTTGAATTTACTCTAGTTTGAACAATTAAAACTGTATTTTCACAAATTATGAAAAGTATAATTTAAGAGGTAACAGTTTATAAATATGCCTTATGCCATGATAGATGGATTTACTTAGTAAATGGACACATTTTAGATTTAACTGATTTTTTTTACCTATCCAACTTCACTAAAATGAAGAAAATTAGTGTTTTGACAAAAATTGTTACATAGATACACTGAGCAACCAGATAATTATGATCTTTGAAAGCATAATAATCTGGCTACTCAGTATATATATACACACACACACACTAAGACCTGGTGCACAAAATTTGTGCATAGTGGAGGTGTGGGGGAGTGTATCTCAGCCCAGTCTGCACCCTCTCCAATATGGGACCCATCAAAGGATGTCTGACTACCCATTTAAACAGGCAGTCGAACATCCATCCCTCTCACAATCCAGGACTGCTGGCTCCCAAACACTCATCTGCTTGCCTGGCTGATGGCCCCTAACCACTTCCTCCTGCCAGCCTGATTGATGCCTAACTGTTCCTCCTGCTAGCTTGATCACCCACAACTGCCCTCCCTTGCAGATCTGGTCCCTCCCAAATGCCCTCCCCTGATGACCATCTTGTGGTGGCCATCTTGTGTCCACAGGGGGAAGCTATCTATGACCACATAGGGGCAGCCATCTTTGTGTTGGAGTGATGGTCAATCTGCATATTACTCTTTTATTAGATAGGATATATATATCTAGTGCATGAATTCATGCATGGGTGGGATCCAGCCAGCCTGTCTAGGGAGAGGGGACATGGATAGTTGGCCAGCCTGCCTGCTGGTCAAATTCCTGGTCCAGGGGACAATTTGCATATTAGCCTTTTATTAGATAGTATATACACTGAGTGGCCAGATTATTATGCATTAAGAAATCATAATAATCTGGCCACTCAGTGTATATAGAGAGATAACTTAGCATTGATTTACTTGGTAAATTTTGCCAGTTTCACCATGGCCTTTGGAGGGGGGTACATACACATAGGAAAGTTAGATAATCCCTTTAGAAACATAAACAAAATAGTAAAACTTTAAATTATATTTATATTTCATCTATAAATAATAAATACATTAAACTTTGCTAATATTTAATATATAATTGACATCCTTGTCCTCATGCTGTCCTGTATCAAGAGCTCATTTGAAGGCCATGTGTTATACCTGTGTCCTAACACAAAAGAGGAGTTCACAGCATGGAAGTACCAATAAAAATCCTCAAGGCTTCTGTTTTCTTTTGTTATATCTCTGTTCAGTGCATGTTTAAGTAGATTTGTGGATTATGTTTTTAGTTTTAATTAATCTAGTCTTCAAAATTGACAGGGGATTTTATAATATTCCTGCAAAGAAAATTGAGCTGAACATATTCATCATGCAAATGCAAGTAAAGTTCAATTAAAATATTTCTGTAATTGAAGATGGAATTGAAAAATTAGCATCCTGATTTAATAAGGGGGACCAATAATGCACTTTTATTCCAGACACTTGTTGACAATCATTAAGCAGATATCAAAATAAATTGAACCTAAAAGTAGAGTTTTGCACTGACTGGTGTGGCTATTGGTTGAGCATTGTCTTGTGCATTGGAAGATTGTGGGCTTGATTCCTGGTCAGGTGCATGCCAGAAGCAGCCTCTCTCTCTCTCTCTCTCTCTCTCTCTCTCTCTCTCTCTCTCTCTCTCTCTCTCTTTCTCTCTGTCTCTCTTTCTCTCTGTCTCCCTCTCTCTCTTTTCCCCTCTTCCTCTCCCTCTCCATATCCCTTCCTCTCTTACTCAAATCACTTAAAAAACACCCTACTAGACCTACATTGCTGAATTTTAAATAATTTTAATTAAAACAATTCAAGTGGTGAATAATAATAATGCATTGTTTCCATCAATTATTGCTTAGATGACATATGTAAGACAACATTAACAAACAAAATATAGTAGATATTTTAAAATTTGTTTATTCTAGACAAATGTTATTCTAACCTTGAGTATAGTATAGTATTCATTCCCATAAGGAATAAACATATACAACAATAAAATATATTAGCTTAATTAGATAAGTATCAATATTGAAGCTAAATAGTCATTTTAGCAAGTATTTGGCTAAATCAAGCCAAGAAATTCTTGATCAAAAAGGTTTAGAGTTCACTGTTATAAATAGTTTTTCTTTTGCTCATGCAATATTCTGAGATTTGTAAAGTGTGTTTAATGTATATGCGGATAATGATGAACTGAAATCACATATAAACTTGCATAGAAATGTACTTTAATTCAATATACTTTTATTAAATACTAGAGGCAAAGTACACAAAGTTCATGTAGTGGGGAAGTGTCCTTCAGCCCAGCCTTTACACTCTCCAATTTGGGACCCCTCGAGGGATCGAGGGATGTCCAACTGCCCATTTAAGCCTGATCCCAGCAAACAGGCAGTCAGACATCCCTTCAACAATCCAGGACTGCTAGCTCCCAACCGCTCATCTGCCTGCCTGCTTCGTTGCCCCTAACTGCTTCTGCCTGCCAGCCTGATCACCCCCTAACCACTCCTCTTCCAGCCTGATCAACCCCTAACTGCTCCCCTGCTGGCTTGATTGCCCCTAACTGTCCTCCTCTGCCAGTCTGGTCACCCCTAACTGACCTCGTCTGCAGTTCTGGTTCCCCCCAACTTCCTTCCCCTGCTGGCCATCTTGTGGTGGCCATTTTATGTCCACATGGGGGCAGCCATCTTCGACCACATGGGACCAGCCATCTTGTGTATTGGAGTGATGGTCAATTTTCATATTGCCTCCTTATTACATATGATTAAGTTATTATAATAGATTCAGAATAGAAAATATGCAGCAAAATTGTTGCAAAAATTATTTAAAATAAACATAGGATATGCTGGCCACTGCGACAGCAGAGATGGACCTGGAAAGCATGTTAACCTAAAACACCAGTCAGAGGAAGATAAATACCATATGATTTCACTTATATGTGGAATCTAATGAACAAAATGAACTGACAAGCAAAATAGAAAGATTGATAGATAGAAAGCAAGTTGAGTCCCTGTAGGGTAAGTTTGGGGTACTAGGTGGGGTTGGGGAGTGGAGTAATTGAGCAAAAAGGGAAAATATAAAAAAAAAAACCTCATGGAAATACTGGTAACACTGTGGTGATTTTCAGGGGGAGAAGAGATTGAGAGGGAGTAAAGGAGAAATGGTGATGGAAGGAAACTTGACTTGGGTGGTGAACACACAATACAGTGTACAGATGATGTGTTGTGGAATTGTGCACCTGAAACCTATATAATTTTATTAACCAGTATCACCCAATAAATCCAATAAAAAAGAATAAAAAACATGATGTAGAGGTCAATATAATAAAGAAAATTATTTGTTAGAAAAATATTTGATATTTATCCTATTGTAGGAAGTAAACGCTTATTTTTTCTGTACAAATTATAATAAAATTATTTATAGCTATACAATGCCTTTATCACTATAAAATATATGCATGACAAGAATATACTTAAACTATTCAACTGACATCTTTGCAGGTTAAAAAGTGTTATATTGGTAATTAATGCCCATTAGATGTTAGAAAACAAAATTTCTTTTTATTTTATACAGCCCTCATCTATACTAATAAAAGTATAATATGATAATTAGACTGGATAGACTGGACATCTTTCACATGTCCTTCTAGACACCCTTATGGACAAAATCATGGTGGTGGGAGCTAAGTCAGAGTGGTGGGACTAATCAGGCCAGCAAAGGAGAGTGAGGCTGGCAGGAGAGAGCAGTTAGGGGCTTTAGGCAGGTAGGCAAAAGGGTTAGGGGTGATCAGGCAGGTAGAGGAGGTTAGAGGTGATCAGGCAGGCAGGCAGAGGCAGTTAGTGGTGGTCAGGTAGGCAGACAGAGGGGTTAGAGGCGATCAGGCAGGCAGGCAAGTGAGCAGTTAGGAGCCAGGAGTCCCAGATTGAGAGAGGGATGACTGGCAGCTGATTTAGGTCTGATCTCTGGATCGAGCCTAAACTGCAGTCAGACATTCCCTGATTAGAGAGGGTGCAGGCCTTGCTGAGGGACCCTCCCTCCTTCCATGTACAAATTTCATGCACTGGCCTCTAGTTTTACCTAATAATAGACAAACATGTAAATTGATCATACCTCCACTACACCCACAGCCAATCAGATTGTGTATGCAAATTAGAAGGCCACAGATGGCGCCCGCCCAGCTGTTCCAGGTGTGGAGTGGCCAGGCAGGCTAGGATGCCTCCTATGAGAGGGAGGGTGTGGGGAGAAGGGATCTACAGGAGTGGAGTGCTGCAGAAAAGACAAGACGGCAGACTCTGGCCAGACTCTGCAGCGAAGATGAATATGGCAGACTCTGGCTGAAGCGAAGGCCTGGGTCCAGGGTGCCAGAGGAAAACCAGTGCTGGAAGCCAAGGGAAGTAAGGCCTATTGGATGAATCTCTTCGTGCAATGGGCCTCTAGTTTCTTTATAATCACTAAGTGGTTGGAATAATGCCTTGCCCATGGTAGATGCCCAATAAATATTTGTTGAATAAATGCTACTATTAGTGCAGCATTTTCTCCATATTACCCAGTCAGGCCAATCTCCTTCTCCCCAATTCTCAACTTCTTTCTTAGAGAACCTATTACTTGACAGCTATAATTTATGGACAACTGACAAGCTATCCAGTTTAATTTTTTCTCTCCCCCAAATGAGATACTGACAGTTCAGAGGAGGCATGGGGAAGCAACTAATTAAGCTTGGTGGGTTCCCTGGGGACCCAAATCAGACTTAGGTTGTAAGCACTTGGTAAATTTAGAGTACTAGAATGGCTGAACAAGCTTTTATAAATGCTGCTTTAAGAATTTTGATAAATAGCATCCTGGATAAACCAATTCATTTAGACATTAGAGCTTTGCTTTGCACTGGCCTAACAGAAGTCCAGAGACAGAGATTAGGCATTAAAAATCTTGGTATTTAATTTTAAAAGTTTATTTTAAGAAATCTAAGCATATAATGTTAACAAGAAATTGCCATTACTTTCATCAGACACTAAAACTATAGCTTCTAATATTTGTACAATTTTAAGATAATTTCTCAGAGAATATGGAACAAAGAAAGGACACTCATCTCTTAAGTAATATTATGAATATTATCAAAATTATAAATAATCTACTGCTATTCAGGATATACTAATTTTAATATTATGCTTATTTGTTTGTAACCAGTCAATAACAAATTAAATTGCTCTGTATTCCAGTCAAAGTATGTAGCTCATTGTAGTTAAATAAAATAATGAAAAAATAATATTTTTCTTCACCAGATATATTCATTCATATGTATTACACTGTATATATTCATAAACACTTGAGAACATGCAGTTTTTTAACCCATCAAATGTTTCAATTATCAGTTACTAAGCTAAGGGTCTGCAATGAGCTTTTTAATAATTTCTAAAAATGTTGACAAATTGAATTGTACTGGTTAATATAAAGGGCCTATTTACATTTCTAACCCTATATGGGAAATTCAAAGAAGAGTTTTAACAACTGTGTGTTTTAGTTACAACTGTTTGCTAATAAAAGACTGATTTTATTTCAGAGCAAGTAAAAATTACAGACAGCAGCCATGTCCCAACTAACACACAGACTTTATTCTGTACTACCTAGATGTATGCATGTGTTCACAAAACGTGGGCTCTCTGCTTTGCAATATATAGAATAACTAATTTTGAAAATCCGATCTTAAAAAAAACCCAATTCAAGGGGAGAACCTCTCAACCTGACAAAAGGAATTATTACCGGAGATTAAACTGCTTGATGTTTCTCATTGTTCCAGTTGAGTCAGGAGGGAATATTAATTGAGATGTGCCATGGATTCCGGTGTGTGTTCCATAGTGATTCACAGGTTTCCTGGTGGTCCTTCTAATGGGAATAGCACAAATGAGTGGAATAAGAAAGATCATTCTGAACCACAGTTGTTAAGCCATTGTTCTGTTTGGCACAAAAGGTAATGGTTGGTTGATTTGCTTTATTTCTGTGCTGTTCTGATTTCCCCCCATACACTCTAATCTCTACCACTTCCTCTGTGAGTCATCCCCAGCTGGACCAAGTGAGACCACAGGAACTGGCTCCTGGAAAAGAGTGCTAATGGCTCTATTACTCAAGTTCAATGCTCTGTAAGTGTGGGAAGAACCACAACTTACAAAGAGGGAGACAAAATAATTATTTTGCATTTTCTGCCTTAAGGAGCCTCCAAATCATGCTGACCTTTTTATTTCTGTGTAGGCATAGGATAGATATATTTATCTCAATAGTTCTTATGAAGAATTTCAATTATATGAAAAATAAGCTTATTTAACATTATTACAGTAATGTAGTTATGTTTCCAGGAGTTTTTTGTTAATTGGTTTTGTTTTGTAGTAGTTTATGTTATTTTGCAAATTTTAAAAGCAATATTTAGCACCGTTTTTCCCCATATAAAATATTGGGGGGCTACTTAATAAGACTGAATATTAGACACAACACCCCTATTTTCTCACCACACAAGGGGACGTTGAATTAGATTCACAAAGAACAGCTTGATCTTTAGTTGTTTGCCCTCCATCCCCTTTGAGGAAAAAAATAAAAAAACTTTGCCTGGCATTGGGCTTTGATAAGAGGAAGTTCCCATAGTATACAGGCAAAAGCTCCCTGGTTACAAATTTAACCCAGAGATTGGGTTAGAGATTTTACTAACGAGGAAGATATTGGATACACCTGAGACTGTGTTTATGGTGGTGGGCTACTTAATAAAACTGAATAAGAGAGTCCAGATCTTATAGTCCTTCAAATAAAATAAGATATTTTAAAATGTTAAAATTATTAAAGAAAGCTTATTGTTGGCCTTGGCCCACAGTTAGTTAGAGCATTATCCCTGCACCCCAAGGTTGCTGGTTCAATTCCCAGTCAGAGTACATATAAGAATCAACCAATTAAGTGGTGGAAAAACAAATAGTTATATTTTTTCTCTTTCTCTTTCTCACACATCAGTAAATAAAAATTTAAAAGAGGAATATTTTCTATTATTTATTATTTTTAATTTTTTTTTATTGATTTCAAAGAGGAAGGAGAGAAAGAGATAGAAACATCAATGATGAGAGAGAATCACTGATCAATTGTCTCCTGCACGCCCCCCTCCTGGGGATTTAGCTTGTAATCCGGGCATATGCCCTTGACCAGAATCAAACCCAGGACCCTTAAGTCCACAGCAAACACTTTAGGGCCAGAAATATTTTAAAAAATAAAGCAAATTATTGACCTGGGGCTGAAGGGTCCCAGGTTTGATTCCAGGAAAGGACACATACCTGGGCTGTGGCTCAATCCCCAGTGGGGGCGGTGCAGGAGGCAGCCAATCAATAATTCTTTCTCATCATTGATGTTTCTCTCTGAAATCAATAAAACTAATTTTTAAAAATCACGGAGACCAGAAAAGCATTAAAAAATAAAATAAAGCTTATTGGTTAGTACACTTCTCCTGCAGGTGGTATAAAGGAAATTTGCAACAACCACAGGTGATAATGTCTCTTTGCTGACTATAAGTGTTAGATGAGATCTCTCAGGTGATTACACAAGCAGAGAGAGTATGCATTCGCAGTACTCAAGTATCTGAGGTCCCTCCCCCCATTATGTTCTCTCTACCCATATAGACTTATGTTTTTTTTTCCCCATTAGCTCTCTCTGTAAGGTACCCAGTATCTCTTTGCTCCCAGTATCTCTGTCTTCTCCATCTACAACCCAAACCATGATTTATCCTTCAAAGGTCATATTTAGTAAAAATCTTTGGGCATTCTTCCCTTTTCTTACATATTACTGGTAAAATTTTTGAAAAAAAGGTGCAATAATTTGCCTTATTTAGAAATATTTTAGCCAACAAAAAACTCCAGGAATTTAAAAAGGTAAGTATAAGTCTCTCATATGCTTACATTTAAAATCTATTTCCCCTGAAGATTAAGTCAAAATTATTGTGTTGGTAAGAAAATTTTTAAAAAAAGAAAAGAAAATTATTTTTGGTCTTAGTTATACTAGAAATTAAAAAATTTTAAGCATTACACATATCAGTATATATTCCACAAGTACATTTTCAGTACATATGGAATACGATCCAAAAATGTAATGTTAATTTTCTAGAAAAGTTTAATGATCTCTCACTAATTTAAAACACAAACACACACACACACAAACAAAAAAACTTTTGAAAGTGGAGAAATAAGGGATTTAAGATTCAGTGTTTATAAATTTCACATCAGCCTTTAAGCATTAGGTGGCTTTAAAAGTAACCACTCCAAGTCCTGAAAACAAATAACTCCTTTTATAATGTGTGTTTTATATTTTAGGCCATTGTTAGATATTTCAAGAACATTATTACATACTGTGAAATATCACCATACTTATTCAACTAGTTACTCCTTCTCAAAATGAATGACAAATTAATACTATGCTAGATTAGCAAGTTTCACTAATTCAAAAGTAAATTAATTTTAGTTAGAAAAAATGTAATTAAAATTTACTCATGTGTTTTGGAGAAATTTACTAAGTTTTATAGCATTCCACTTAAAATTAATCCTTCATTTATCCTCATTTGCTTTCATCCATTATTTTTTGTACTATAATCACAATACTTTCCACATATGTTTTAAGTTTTACTCATATAGGATTATTAGTTTTCCATAATAAGACATAGGACAGCTTCTAATCTTTAGATACATAAAAGGTTAGCTTAAACCTGAAACTCTTCCAGTTATACTCACTTTTAATAGATTTATTCATTTTACAATGGAAATGTGTTTCTTCTTTAAAATTTTGAGCTATTTAAAATTGTTTATTTTTATGCTATCAATTATATGTTATTCTAACATTTGAGCATGAAACATAAATCAGATCTCACAAATAAATGCCAGAAGAGTTGTAAATTTTGTGAACTGAGGAGTGAAATTGATAGGAAATGACTCCAGAGCAGCCCAGGGCTCTATGACCATTTGTAAGAATGGTTGAACCTTACCTAGCAGCCCTGGACTTGGCGATCGCTCCAGCAACCACATGAGCAGCTGCCACCCATGACCACCTGAGGTGCAGCCGCTGCCTGTGACTGCCCAAGGAGCAGTTGCTGCCTGTGATTACCTAAGAAGCAGCCACTTACTGTGACTGTGAGTTGAGCAGCTGCCACATGACCCCCCAAGGTGCAGCTCCACATAACCACATGAGGAGCAGCCACCCCATGAGAAGCCGCCACCCTGTGACTGAGTGAGGAGTGGCTATACTACAATCACCTGAGGAGCAGCCACCACCTGTGACAGCCTGTGGAGCTGCCCAAGACCATCTAAGGAGCAGACAGAAACCATAACCATGCAACACTCCATCAAGCTCACTGCTGCAGCCACAGGACCTATGTGACTGGACACCTAGATCCTTAGGTGAGAGCAAAAATGGGGAGATAGAAGGACAACCTTCAAAGAAAAGAAAAGGAGGAATTGCCAGAAAAGAAGCTAAATGAAAAGGAGGCATGCAATAGGTGAGAAAAAGAATTCAGACTAAAGGTCAAACATTCATAAATTGAATGGATGAGAAAATAAAAAATGTAAGAATCAAGAGTAAATAAAGAATAATTCAATATAATAAAAGATTAATATGCAAATAAACTAAATGGTGGAATGACTTGTCATATGGTGTGTACTGACAACCAGCAGGCAGACACTGAACATAGGAGCTGCCTCCTGGTGGTCAGTGTACTCCCACGTGGGAGCGCTGCACCGCCAAAAGCCCTGAGCAAGGCTCATGGCTGGTGAGCACAACAGCCATGGTGGAAGGTTCTCCTGCCTCTGCTGCAGTGCTAAGGATGTCTGACTGACAACATAGGTCCACTCCCTGCAGGTCTAAGCCATCAGTTGAGCATTCCCCAAGGGATCCTGGACTCTGAGAGGGAGCAGGCCAGGCTGAGGGACCCCCATGAATGCACAAATTTCCTGCACCTGGACTCTAGTATAACTGTAATGAAAACACTATGGAAGCTTTAGCCGAGACCGGTTTGGCTCAGTGGATAGAGCGTCGGACTGTGGACTGAAGGGTGCCGGGTTCGATTCCGGTCGAGGGCATGTACCTTGGCTGCAGGCACATCCCCAGTAGGGGGCGTGCAAGAGGCGGCTGATCGATGTTTCTCTCTCATCGATGTTTCTGAGTTTCTATCTCTCTCTCTTCCTACTGCTCTGTAAAAAATCAATAAAATATATTTTAAAAAAAACACTATGGAAGCTTTCAACAGTAGATGAGGAGAAACAGAGGACTGAATTCATGAATTAGAAGACAGGGAAGAAAAACACTCCCAATCTGAACTGAAATTGGAGAAAAAAATCAAAAGACAGGAAGAGAGCCTGAAGGAGCTTTGGGACAATGTGAAATGAAGCAATATATGTATAATAGGGGAACCAAAATGATAAGAAGAGGATCAACAGTTAGGAAACGTATTTGAATAAATAATATCAGAAAACTTCCCTAATTTGGGGAAGTAAAAAATCACACCAGCATAGAGAACCCCAATCAAAATAAACACCAAAAGACTCAGACCAAGACACGTCATAATTACAATGGCAAATATTAACAATAAAGAGAGAACATTAAAGGCTGCAAGAAAGAGACAAAACATTACCTACAAAAGATCTCCCATTAGATTATAAAATGATTTCTCAACAGAAGCACCTCAGAACAGAAAGGAATGGAAGGAAGTATAGTTATGCAAAGCAAGGAACTGAATCTAAGAATACTCTATCCAGCAAGGCTATCATTCAAAATTGATGGGAAAAAAGGAGTTTCACAAACAAAAAAAGGCTAATGGAGTTTATCACTACTAAGCCACCAATGCAAGAAATGCTAAGTAGACTGTTATAAAAAGAAGAAATAGAAAGGGAAGAAAGAACACAGACACAAACAATAAAAAATAGCTATACAAAAGTACCTATCAATAATAACATTAAATGCAAATGGCATAAGTGATTTGATCAAAATACATAGAGTGGCTGAATGGATAAGGGAACATGACCCATATATATTCTGTCTACAAGAGACCCACCTCAGAAATAGAGACTCACACAGACTGAAATTGAAGGGATGGAAAAATATCTTTCAGGCAAATAGAAATGAAAAAAAAAAAAAAAGCTGGGGTAGCAATACTTATATCTCACAAAATCGACATCAAAGTGGAGTCCATAATAAGAAATATGTAAGGCCACTTTATAATAGTAAAGGGATGGATAAAAGAAGAGGATATAATGCTGCTAAACATATATGCACCCAAATAAGGAGTACCCAAATACATTAAAAAAACTGCTGGAAGATATCAAGGGAGAGATCAATAGCAATACAATCATAGCATGGGACTTTAATGCCCCCACTATATTACTGGATAAATCCTCTAGACAAAAAATCAACAAAAAATAAAAATCCTAAATGACTCACTAGATCAGATGGACTTGACATCTTCAGAACATTTCATGCCAAAGCTACAGCATAAAAGTACATTCTTCTCAGGTGCACATGGGAAATTTTCAAAGATAAACCACATATTGTCTCTCCAAATTCAAGAAGATTGAAATCATATCAAGCATCATCTCAGATTCAATTACAATAAAAACAATAAAAATTCAAACACTTGGATGATGAATAGTATGCTATTAAACAATGATCAGGTTACCCAAGAGATCAAAGAAGAAATTAAAAACATCCTCTAGCCCTAGATTATTGGCTATGTGGATAGAGTGTCAGTAGGTCTGTGGACCACAGGGTCCTGAGCTCAATTTTGGCTAAGAGCATATACTTAGGTTCCAGGTTCCTCCCTGGCCGAGGCCTTGGTGAGGGCTCCGGCAGGAAGCAACCAATCAATGTGTTTCTCTCACATTGCTGTTTCTCTCTGTCTTTCCCTCTCTCTAAAAATCAATGAGAAATATATATATATATATATACACACACACACACACACACATCCTCTGGTGAACATTAAAAAAGAAATCCTAGAAACAATTTACAATGAAAACACAACAATATACTAAACCTATGGGACACAGTGAAAGCAGTTCTGAGATGGAAGTTCATAGCATTACAGGCCTACCTAAAAACAAAACAAAACAAAGCAAAAAAAAATAAACAAACAAAAAAACAAGAAAACTTATAAATAAATTATCTAACTCTAAAACTTAAAGAATTAGAAAAGAGCAACAAGAAAAACCCAGAGTGAGTAGAAGGAAGGAGATAATGAAGATCAAAACGGAAATAAATGAAATAAAGACCCAAAAAATACAATATGAAAGGTCAATGAAACTAAGAGCTATTTCTTTGAATGGCTAAACAAGATAGAGGAACCTCTAGCCAGGCTCAACAAGAAGTGAAGACAGGACCCAAATAAACAAAATCAGAAATGAATGATGTGAAATAACAACACACCTCATATAATTATAAATGGTTATTAAAAAAAATTCTATGACAACTCTACTCCAACAAACTAAACAAACTAGAGGAAAGGGACATATTACTAGAAAAAATATGACCTTACAAAATCAAGAAGAATAAAAAAGTCTCAACAGGCTGGTAACTAAGGAATAAATTAAAGCAGACATCAAAAAGCTTCCAGAAAACATAAGCCCATGACCAGAAGGCCTCATAAGATAATTTTACCAAACATTCAAAGATAAACTAAAACCTATCATTGTCAGATTATTACAAAAAATTGAAGAGGAAGGCACACTTCCAAGCTCTTTCTATGAAGCCAGTATTACACCAATTCCACAACCAGATAAAGACACTAAAAAGAAAAAGAATTACAGGCTAATATTCCTAATGAACATGGATGCTAAAATCCTCAATAAAATTGTAGCAAATCTTGGTACTAGCATAAGAACAGACATATAGAAAGATCATACAACATGACAAAGTGGCATTTATTCCAGGGATTCAAGGCTGGTACAATATCTGTAAATCAATAGACGTGATACATCACATAAACAAATTGAGAGACAAAAATCACATAATCATATTAATTGATGCAGAAAAGGCATTTGACAAAATCCAACACCCATTACTGATAAGAAAAATCAACCTCTCAGCAAAGTGGGAATAGAGGTATCATACCTCAATGTAATGAAAGCCTTGCATTACAAATCTACAGCCATCATCATAGTCAATGGGCAAAAACTAAATCCATTTATCCTAAGAACACAATACAGGGATGCCCCCTTTCACCACTCCTGTTTGACATAATACTGGAAGTGCTAGCCATAGCAGTCAGAGAAGAAGAAATAAGTCATCCACATTGGAAAATAATAAGTGAAACCATCATTATTCACAGATGACATTACATTGTACATTGAAAATTCTAAAGGCTCCATCAAAAAAACTACTAGAACTAATAAATTAATTTGGCCATGTAGCAGGATACAAAATTAACACACAGAAATTGGTGGCTTTTTTATACACCAATAATGAACTCACAGAAAGAGAAATCATAACCACAATCCCATTTACATGGCCACAAAAAAATTAAGATACCTAGGAATAAATTTAACCAAGGAGGAAAAGGACCTGTACTCAGAAAATTACTGAAAAAGAGATAGAGGAAGACAAAAACAAGTAGCAGAATATGCTGTGTTCATAGATTGGTAGAATCAACAGCATTAAAATGTCCATACTCCCCAAAGCAATCTGTAGATTCAACTTATTCCCCATTGCAATTACAATTGAATACTGCAAAGACCTAGAGGAAACTCTCCATAAATTTATTTGGAGTAAAAAAAGACCCTGAATAGCTGCAGCAATCTTGAGGAAGAAGAAGAAATTTGGCAGGATATCAGATATAAAACTCTACTACAAAGCTACTGTTCTCAAAACTGCTTGATACTAGCATAAGAACAGACATATAGAGCAATGGAACAGAACAGAGCACTCAGAGTTCAACCCAAGCCATTATGGTCAATTAATTTTTGACAAAGGAGGCAAGAGCATACAATGGAGTCAAGATAATCTGTTCAATACATTGTGTTGGGAAAATTGAATAGATACATGCAAAAAAATGAAACTAGAACTCAAACTTACACCATACACAAAAATAATCTCAAAATGGATAAAGGACTTAAATGTATTATGGGAAACCATAAAAATCCTAGAAGAAGCCATAGGCAGCAAAATAGCAGACATTTGTTGTAGCAATATCTTTACCCATACATCTCTCAGGGTAGTGGTTGGCAAACTCATTAGTCAACAGAGCGGCAGACCATGGCTCATGAGCCCCAGTTTGCCGACCACTGCCCTAAGGCAATGGAAAGTAAGGAAAAAATAAACAAATGGGACTTCACCAAAATAAAAAGCTTTTGCGCAGTGAAAGAAACCATCAACAGAACAAAAAGAAAGGCCACTTAATGGGAGAACATATTTGCCAGTGTTATTTCTGATAGGGATTTAATCTCCAAATTTACAGGGAACTCTTGCAAGTTAATAAAAAGAAGATAAACAACCCAATAAAAAAATGGGCAATGGACCTAAATAGACACTTTTCGAAAGAGGACATAAGGAATGCCAAGAGACATATGAAAACATGCTCAAAGTCATTAATCATCTGAGAGATACAAATTAAAACATAAGACCTGAAATTGAAATATAGAGAAAAACCTTGTTTACATTGATCATGACCACAGTTGTTTTTTGTTTCTTTGTTTAAATCTGGCACCAAAAACACAGAAAACAAAAGCAAAAATTAATGGGTCTGCATCAAACTAAAAAAGTTTCTGTACAGCCCTAACCAATTTGGCTCAGTGAATAGAGAATCAGCCTGCAGACTCAGGGGTCCCAGGTTTGATTCTGGTCAAGAGCATGTACCTTGGTTGCAGGTACATACCCAGTAGGGAGTGTGCAGGACGTAGCTGATTGATGCTTCTCTATCATTGATGTTTCTAACTCTCTGTCCCTCTCCCTTCCTCCCTGTAAAAAATCCATAAAATATATTTTAAAAGTTTCCATATAGCAACAGAAACAATCAGCAAATGAAAAAGCAACCTACAGAATGAGAGAAAATATTTGCAAATCATATGTGGTTAATATCCAACATATATGATGAAGTTACACAAATCAATAGTAAGAAAAAAATTTCAATAAGACAACAAGAATATTCCCCAAGAATCTGATTAAAATGTGGGCAGAGAAATTGAATAGGTATATCCCCAGAGACATACAAATGACCAACAGGTATATAATAAGGTGCTCAACTTCACTAATCATAAGGAGAATGTAAATAAAAATCATAATGAGATGTCACTTCATATCTGTTATAATGGCAATTATAAAATACAAAAGAGATAAAAAGTATTGGTGAGGTTGTGGAGAAATGGGAACCCTGTGCACTGTCGATGGAGTGTAAATTGGTGCAACCACTCTGGAAAATAGCATGGAGATTCCTCAGAAAGTTAATAATAGAACTATTATTATTATTTACTAGTAGCCCGGTGCACAAAATTTGTGCATGGGGGGAGGGTCCCTCAGCCTGGCCTGTACCCTCTCCAATCTAGGATCCCTTGAAGGATATCCTACTGCCAGTTTACAGGGATCAGTCCTAAATTGGCGGTCGGACATCCCTCTTGCAATTTGGGACCACCAGATCCTAACCACTCACCTGCCTTTCTGCCTAATTGCCCCTAACCACTCTGCCTGCCAGCTTGCTTTCCCCCAACTGCCCCCCGCCACTGTCCTGCTCGCCTCCAACTGGTCTCACTGCTGGTCTGCTCACCCCTAACTGCCCCTCCCTCGCCAGCATGACCCCTCCCAATGGACCCCCACTAGCCTGATCACTCACAACTGCTGTCCCATCCTGGCCTGATAACCTACAACTGCCCTCCCTTCTGGCCTTTGACTGCCTCTTCCTCAGTCCTGCAATCATGGCTTTATCCAGAAGAATGTCCGGAAGGTCTCCTGGAAGGTCTCCGAGTCTAATTAGCATATTACCCTTTTATTAGTATAGATAGACGCCTGGTGCACAGGTGGGGACTGGCTGGTTTGTCCTGAAGGGTGACCAGGATCAGGGTGGGGGTTCCCTTGGGTCATGGGGTAGGTAGCCTGGGCAAGGGGCCTGTGGTGGCTTTCAAGCTAGCCATGCCCCCATGGGGTGAGGGTCCCGGGTAGGGGGTGTGGCCAGCCTGGGTGAAGGGCTGAGGACCATTTTCAGGCTGACCACACCTCCTGTTAACCCAGGCTTCCAGCCCCTCCTTCTGGGACAGTCCCCTGACCAGCTAACAGAAGCCCAGCGAACAGTACATGCGAGCCACTGGGCTCTGCGGGTATCAAGGCATGCTCCCATCCCAGTGGACACAATGCTGGTGGTTCTCTCTACATGAGCTGCAGAGGAAACACCTTTTCTGACTGCTCATTGGCTAAGCTCCCTGTAAGCTGCCACTCACAGTGTTCTTGATAACTTGGGTAATAAGAATTCATGAAGGTGATCTAGGTTTTTTTCTACCACACTCCTGGAGGAAAAAACTAAGGTCCGCTGCTGAAGGGGCTAAGAAGTGTCATATCCTGCCCTAGCCATTTTGCTTCAGTAGATAGAGCCTCGGCCCGCCAACAGCACAGTCCGGGTTTGATTCTGGTCAATGGCATGTACCTAGATTGCAGGCTCCCCCTGGTCAGGGCCCAGGTCAGGCTCATGCAGGAGGGAATAAATCTAAGTGTCCCTCTCACATTGATGTTTCTCTCTGTCTCTCCCTCTCTCTTCCAAGCTCTCTAAAATCAATGCAACATATCCTCAGATGAGGATAAAAAGAAAGAGAAAGAAAGAAATGTCATGTCTATGAAAGACACGTCTTGAAAATGCCTAAAGAAAGTTGTAATTTTTTCATGGTGAAGGGATTAGAGTCTGTGTTGATGAAAACACCTTGGTGGCTGTGACAGTGGCAGCAGCAGGGGAGTGATGGGATTGGTGCCTTCTCCTTATCAGCCCAGTCACCTTCCACAGAGAGAGGCCAGACTGCGGCTTTGGCCTACTCCTCACCGGGAGCAGGCCTAAGCTGTCAGTAGGACATCTCTCGAGGTCTCCCAGTCTGTGAGAGGGGGAGGCTGGGCTGAGGAGACCCCCCCCCCCCACACACACACACCAGTGCACGAATTTTGTGCACTGGCCCTCTACTTTTAAAATAAGGGCCTTAACATGAACACATAATTTATCCTATATTTTATTAAAGGACTATTTGATGGGTATGTATTAGTTTCTTGGGGCTACAAATTACTACAAACTGAGATGCTTACCAAAACAGAAATTTACTCTATCAGAGTTCTTATGGCTAGAAGCCTGAAGTGAAGGTGTCAATAGGACCATGTTCCTGATGAGAATGGGTAGAATCCATTCTTGCCTCACCCCAGCTTCTGGTAGTAATCATCAGTCCTTTGCATTCCTTGGCATGGATGACACCACTCTAGTTTCTTCCTCTGTTTAACATGCAATTCTCCTCACATAACTGCCTTTTTTCTTCTAAGGCCACCATTATAGTGGATCAGGACTCACCCTAAAAGAAAACCTCATCTTAATTTAATTACATTTGGCAATATCTTATTTCCAAATAAATCAGGTTCACAAGCACACTTTATTAGAATTTTAATGTATCTTTTCTGGCATACAACTGAATCCATAACAGATACCTGTTATAGTTCAGACAATGTTCAAGGCACTGAGGACACAGTAGTAAAAAAGGCAAAAAATAGAAGTTAGTAATAATGTAAATAATATCTATTTTTGCTTTTGGAAAAGGAGATTTGAACCCCATATATACTTAGAAGTTCTATATTGCATGATTCTCTATTCCAGGAATTGCTTTAAATCTTTTAACTGTTTTGGGAGAATTACATGTTTTCTATTTTGAATTTTCCAAAGTGACTCTATATGTATAAACACATAATAGCTCTCCATTTATTTAGATACATTTAGATTAAAAATATTCATCAGCACTGTGTCATTTTTAGCATAAAAATTCAGTACCTGCTTTGATAGATTAATACCTAATTGTTCATTTTTGAGTTGTATATGGTTTTGTATTTCTAATTTTAACCTCCATGTGTTCATTGATAATGTATAGAAATGCATGTGATTTTTCCATGTATAACTTTTGTCCTGGGAACTTGCTGAACTCAATAGGTTTAAGAGATTTTGTAGACTCTTTGGAAATTTATACAGAGATATTCATGTCCTCTACCAATTGGGATAATTTTATTTCTTCCTTTCTAATCTACATATTTGTTATTTCCTTCCCTTGAACTATTATGCTGGCTGGAACTTATAGTAGTATTCTAAATAATAAAAGGCCAGGACCATAAGCATAACGACTAGAACAACTGCTAGACAGTCGCCATGAGGTACATTGACCATTCTCGGTCCCCCCTCCACCTCCACTCCCCCAACTCCGCAGGCTCTGATCACAGCCTGGTGAATGAGAAACCCGGTCACCGGGCGGGCCGGGCGGGGGGCGGGTTACGGTAGACCTGGATTAGAAATGCTGAGTGGCAGCTGGCTGCAGGTGAGCCTCCAGCAGCTAGAGCTTTGCCTGGCAGCAAGCATTGCGGGCACCATGCTTTGGGGAGCATCGGAGCAGCATCACAGGGCAGCAGCGGAGAGCTTCGGGTTAGATGTGGGCAGGGGAGCTTTGAGGAGTGTTGCAGGGGCAGCGGCGGAAGTGTAGAGCCATGCGGGCAGGCGCCAAGAGCTGTGCGGAGTGTCCTGGGTGGGAGCTTCGCAGAACATTGCTGGGCGGTGGAGGTGAGCCTCACAGAGCGTCACAGGGTGGCAAGAATCACAGGGCGGTAACCGCCAGCGTTGTGGGGTAAGACGGGGTGTCAGGGGCATGGCCTTGATGGCAGGGAGGCCCAGGGACTCTAATCGCACAGATTTTGTGTGCTGGGCCTCTACTATTGAGTAAGAGTGGAGTGTAAATTTTTACCTAATTTCCAATCATAATGGAGAAAAATTTAGGCTTTCATCTTTCCATGTAATGTTAGCTGTAGATTTATTTTGTTTGGTTGTGGTGTTTTTTTGTTTCTTTGTTTATTTTGTTTGTTTGTTTGTGTGTGTGTGTGTTTTGTTTGTTTTGCGTGTGTGTGGGAGATGTTCTTTATCAAGTTGAAGAAGTTCCCTTTATTCTTGATTGGCTTTTGAATTTTATCAAGTACTTTTTAATGCATCAATTGATATTATCATGTGAATATTTTTAGCACTTTAATATGGTGAATTTTAGTGATTGTTTGTTTTAATGTTGAACCAGCTTTGCATACCTATAATAAATCCCAGTTGGTAATGGTCCATAATTCTTTATAAATATGGCTAAATTGTATTTATGAGTATTAGGCCTATATTAATCAAGAATACTAGACTTTAGAATTTTTAATTTTTTGTGATACTGGTTTGGTGTCAGAGCAGCATTAGTTTCATAAAATTAATTAGGAAGCCCTGGCAGGCATCGTACAATGGTTAGAGAGTCAGCCTCCACACGGGAGGGGTATGAGTATCTGGTCAATGGCAGGTACCTGAGTCGTAGGTTCAATCCCTGGCCCTGGTGGAGGCATGTCTGAGAGGAAACCTATCTGTCTCTCACATAGATGTTTTTCTCTCTCACTCCCCCTCCTTTTTCTCTTCCCCTCTCCCCTCCCTTCCACTCTCTCTTAAATCAATGGGAAAAATATCCTCACTCCTTGGGGAAGGATTAAAAAATTAATTGAGAATATTTTTTCTTGTATTTTCTGGAAGAGATTGTGTACAAATAGTTCTTCAACATTTGATAGAATCTGGGCCAGGAAATTTATTTTTGGAGAATTTAAAATTATGAGTTCAATTTTCTGAAAAATCATAGGGCTAGTCATATTATTCCACATTGGGTCAACTGTGACAGCCTATATTTTCTGAGAAAGTGTTTCATTTAGTCTGGAGTATCAAATGTATGTATTGTATTCCTTCATTATCTTGTTGCCATCTGCAGAATCTGAAGTTAGCCCTTGTTTCATTTCCAATCTGCTTTTTCCAATCTTGCTTTTTTTTTTGTCAGTCTTGCCAGAAGTTTGTTATCATATTGATTAAAAACAAACAAACAAACAAAAACACACACACACAAAGAAACAGCTTTTCCTTTTATTAATAGTATCTCCTTTCCTGTTTTAGTTTAATTGTTTCTATTTTATCTTTATTATTTTTCTCTTGATTTTTTATAAGTTCTTGTGACAGAAGGTGAGCTCATTGATCTGAGTTATTTTCTCTTTTATCATGTAAGCATAGAACGCTTTAAATTTCTTCTCAGGAGATGCTTTAGCTGCATCCCACAAATTTTTATTTTCATTCACTTTAATGTATTTTTTATATTTACCTTGAAAGCTTTACTGCAATTCATGAATCATTTAGAATTGTTTTGTTTAGTTCCCAAGTTTTTAGTGATTTTTTTCCACTGTTACTTTTCTGTTAATGATTTTTAGTTTAATCCCATATGGTTAGAGAATGTATGAATTCAAATTTTTAAACACTGAAGTTTGTTTTATTTCTCTCCTCTCCTATCATATCAATTGTGTCTTTTTTTAAAATTTTCTTTCTATTTCTTTTTTATTAAATATATTCTATTGATCTTTTACAGAGAGGAAGGGAGATGGAAAGAGACTTAGAAACATCGATGAGAGAAAAACATGGATCAGCTGCCTCCTGCACACCCCCTACTGGGGATGTGCCCGCAACCAAGGTCCATGCCCTTGACCAGAACCGAACCCGGGACCTTTCAGTCCGCAGGCCAATGCTCTATCCACTGAGCCAAATCTGTTTCGGCAAGAGTCGTTTTCTTTTTCCTTTCCTACCCTGCAGTCTGGGGAATTAGGCCTGGAGGCAGAAAGGGAAGGAACCATCATGATATTTTCCAGATGTTATACAGGCCTGACTGTCAAGGGACATGAACCAGGTCAAAAAGTCACCAGCAAACCAAAGGAACCAGCAAAAGTCCTCTGCCGGCCTCAGTGGGCGGTGCTGGTCACCTGGGGACCAGAGCAGACAATGGATCCCAGTGGGAGGAGAGAAGGCAAGGCAGCATTTGCTCCGGAAAGGGCAGGGCGAGGTGCTCCCTGCTAAGATTTTCTCCTCCCAGACAAGCTACTCTAGGCCCTGTATTTAACTGCTGAAATCAACCTTCATAGCACAACATTGAAAAGTTAATGACTTGTGATTCCAAACTCGCAATGCTCCTTCTCATTCAAGTACTGACAAACAAGCACGAATTATATGTAAGGTCGTCTGCAGCGAGAAGCAGGAATATATTTAAGAAAGCTATTTAAACACAAAGGGAAAAGCATTTTTTTCTCCTAGGGTGACTTTGTTGAAGTTGTCGTAGAGCTATTCTTAGATCCGACTATCCTCAGATGTATGTGCTATCTCTCCTTTTTAGAAGGATGCATCTTCTAATGGCAAAAGTCTATATTCCATCTTTACTAGGTGACTAGCATAACTCATCATGCTATTTATCCCCGACTTATTTAATGTTCTATAAAATAGTAAAATTAGTTTCTAGTAAATATGCCATCACTTACATCCAAATGAGTGTTTTCTCCCTTCAAAAGTCATCTTTGCAGGTGTGTGACGATTGCAATGACTCTGACATTGGTCAGAGTTAACTTTTATTTTTTTAATCTTTATTGCTCAGTTTATTAATTACATTTTCCCCCTATAACTCCCCTCCACCCTGTACCTATCCCACTCTTCGCCCTCACCCTCCCTCCACTGTCCTCTCCCATAGTTGCATGATTTTTGTCTAGTCTCTTGCTGCACTCCCCACACCCCTTTTCTCCCCAAGAATTGTCAGTTCATTCCCTCTCTATGTCCATGATTCTGTTCTATTCCCCAGTTTATCCCTGTTCATCAGATTGTTAATTCACTTGATTTTTAGATTCATTTGTTGATAGATGTGTACTTGTTGTTCATAATGTATATTTTTACCTTTTTCTTCTTCCTCTTCTTAAACAATACCTTTCAGCATTTCATATAATATTGGTTTGGCGGTGATGAACTCCTTTAGCTTTTTCTTATCTGTGAAGCATTTTATCTGATCTTCAATTCTGAATGATAGCTTTGCTGGGTAGAGTAATCTTGGTTGTAGATTCTTGCTATTCATCACTTTGAATATTTCTTGCCACTCCCGTCTGGCCTGCATTGTTTCTGTTGAGAAATCAGCTGACAATCATATGGGTGCTCCCTTCCTTATAGGTAACTAACGGTTTTTCTCTTGCTGCTTTTAATATTCTCTCTTTATCTTTTGCTCTTGGCATTTTAATTATGATGTGTCTTGGTGTGGTCCTCTTTGGATTCCTATAGTTTGGGGTTTGGTGCCCTTCTTGGACTTTTAAGTCAATTTCTTTCACCAGGTGTGGGAAGTTTTCAGTCACTATTTCTTCAAATAGGTTTTCATTGTCTTGTTCTCTCTCTTTTTCTGGCACCCCTATAATTCAGATGTTGGTATGCTTGAGGTTGTCCCAGAGGCCCCTTATACTATCTTCAATATTTTGGACTCTTTTGGCTTCTTGCTTTTCCCGCTGAGTGGATTTTGCTTCAAATTTTTGGTTCTTGCGGTCATCTGGACTGCTTTTAGGACTTTGTATAATATTTTTTATTTCAGTCAGTGTAAGGTTAATTTCTAGTTGGTCTTTTTTCATATCCTTGTAGGTATTGTTCATTTCCTCCTGTTGTTTATTTCCTTGTAGTTCTCATTAAGTTCCTCGGCCTTTTCTAGTAGCCTCTTCATAAAACTAATTACTGTGGTTTTGAACTCTATGTCTAGTCGTCTTTTTTCCTCCATTTCTTTCACAGCTGAGTTCTTTCCTTTTCTCTGCATTGTGGTTGCTTTCCTAAGTTTGTCCCTTAGTGGTATGTGGTAGGTTTCCTCTAAGGGACAGTGGCTCAGCTTTCTTATGCGGTGTGCGGCGTCAGCGTTAGCCCCGCCCTACGCAGCGTGCTATGTGGTGCGCAGCGTCAGCTATGGGGCGCATGGAGTCAGTGTCAGCTATGCAGTTCATGGGTCTCAGTGTTGGGTGGCAATGGTGGGCCCCTCCAAGAGGAATCCACCACTGGTCTCCCCGTTGCTAGACAACTCTGCCTCTTCCCAAATGAGTCTGCACAGCCAAAGTCTCACTCAGGGTTGCAAAACAAAGCAGTCCAGTGGTCTCCGAGCCAGTGAGCAAGTCACGCGTCCTCTGCCGGGTCGCAGATTCCAGGAACTGCTGTTCCAACTTACACACTCACTCTCCCCCAACTTGCAGACCTCAGCCGCGTCTGGGGTCTTCCTTTTCCCTGGCCTGGACCTGGGGGGTCAGTGCTATGGGAGGCCTCCACCCTCCCCATTGGAGAAAACCAGCCGGGCTTGCTGCTGGCCATCCCTCACTGCTCTCTTGCGAAAGGCTCCTAACCTCACTCCTCGCGTATCTTCAAAGCTGCGCACCGCTGCTCCTCCTGATTCACAGCGTCCCGCCTTTACTTTTATCTGTGGAATTTTCACTCAGCCAGCTTTCCAGTGATTCTGGATGATGTTTGTTTTGTTTTTAAGTTGTAGTTTCGGAATTGTTGCATGGGCAGCAAAATAGGTGCTTACCTATGCCACCATCTTGGTTCTTCTCCCAATTGTGTCTCTTGATACTACAGTATAAAAAATATACTTTAAAAAAAACTTTTTTCAGTAATTGCCTTAGAGTTCACATTACATTTACAATTAATCCAAGTTCCTCTTCCAATAACAGTATACAGCTTCATGGGTACTACAATGACCCAAGAGCATTCAGTCTCACTCCTTATTGCTGCCATTATTTCACTTATTTATAAGCTGAGTACTTTATTGGTATTTTTACTTTGGAAAAATTATTATCTATTGACCAATTAATAATAATAATAACAAGATTTTTTATCTTTATTTATTTTTTCACTGATGTTCTTCTTTTCTTTATAGAAATCCAATTTTCCAGCCTTTATTATTATTTTTTCCTCTGAAGAACTTTGAAATTCTGTCAAGCTACTTTTACTGGCAGCAAATTTCCTCAATTTCTGTTTGCCTAAGAAAGTGTATTTCTTTATTAATTTTGAAAGATAATTTTACTGGATACACAATTCTAAGTTAGTGCCTTTTCTTTTCTTTGAATATTAATTTTTGCTTTCATTCTTTTCTTCGCATTGTTTCTGAAGGGTAATCTGATATAATTTAAAATTTCTTCTCTACAAGTAAGATGATGTTTTCATCTGATTCTTTCCAGATTTTCTTTGTCTTTTTGTTCAACTTGAATAAAATATGCCTAGTGTACTTGTTTGCTTTTAGTACTTATTCTGTTTGGTGTTCTATCAGTTTTTTGAAAAGTAGCTTGATTGTCCATCATTAATTTTGAAAAATTCTCAGCCATTATTATTTCAAACATCTCCCTTCCTTCCTTCCTTCCTTCCTTCCTTCCTTCCTTCCTTCCTTCCTTCCTTCCTCCCTCTCTCTCTCTCTCTCTCTCTCTCTCTCTCTCTCTCTCTCTCTCCTCTCATTTTTCTTCTCCTTTTGATATCTACATTGAGTATATGTTACATCTTCTGTAATTGTCCTACAGTGTTTGGATAGTCTATTTTGTATTTTCTTAGTTTTTCTTTTAATAGTTTGAACTTATAAATTTCTATTGACATTTCTTCAAGCTTACTGATTCTTACCTTGTCTGTGTCTAGTCTATTGATGAACTCATCAAAAGCATTCTGCTTTTCTTTTACAGTGTTTCTGATTTGGGGCATTTCCTTGTTATTTTTTCTAAGAGTTTTCATATCTCTGTTTACATTTTCTATATGTTCTTCCATATAATGGATTGTAGCATATAAATAGCTATTATATGGAATAGATGATGCACACTTTTCCCATAATAGCCCTTAGCATTTTAATCATAGTTATTTTACATTTTTAATCTGATAATTCCAACATCTCAGTCATCTTGGCGTCTAGTTCTGATGGTTGTCTGTTTCTTCAAACTATCTTTGTTCTTAGTATGCATTTTTATTTTTTTATTTTTTTTAAAGCTGGACATAGTGTATTGATTTAAAAGAAACCATGATAAAAAGGTCTTTAATATGAAGTTCTATGTTTGCTGTTTACTATAGCCATGGGTGTGAGAGACAAAATTATTTTGGCATCCTCATTTTGCTCTCGCATGTTGTCTTTGTTTCCCCAACACATGTTTCTAAACATCTTTCAAATGACAACCATACTTTGTGGCTAGTTTTTTTTTCCTTCTGAGTTATCATGTGATCAGCAGAAGTTTTTTTCATTTCAATGTAGTTCACTTAGTGTTTACCTTTATAGCTTGCTCTTATTGTGTCCTGTTTAAATATGCTTGCTCTGGGCTCATGATGGGTTACTACTATTTTTTTTTAATACTTTTTCCCCCCATTTTGGAGTTAGCTCTGCTATCTTCCCAGAATAGTAGTCTGTATATGGTGTGAGAGAGTAGTCAAATTTTACATGATTTTTATATAAATAAAAACTTTTTTATAATTTATTTTCCAAAATGAGAAAGTATGCAATAAATAACTAACAGCAAAAAAGTATACTAATAATATAACAAGCTTTTATAATAGGACTTGATATATTGTAGAACCAGGTGTTTAATCTTTGTCAGGTGTATCTTGGCTCTTCTTGTCTCCATGTATACAAATTCATAATTTGTTAACTTGCATGAAAAAAAGTCCTTTTGGAACTTTGTGAGATACAGTGATTTTATATATAAACTAGTGGCCCGGTGCATGAAATTTGTGCATGTGGGAGGGGGATTGTCTCTCAGACTGGCCTGCATCCTCTCCAATCTGAAATCCCTGTGTGATCGGGCCTAAACTGGCAGTCGAGCAACCCTCTAGCAGTTCGGGACTGCTGGCTCCTAACCACTCACCTGTCTGACTGCTTGATCACCCCTAACCACTTTGCCTGCTAGCCTGATTGCCCCAACTAGTCCCTTCTGCCAGCCTGCTTGGCCCAAACGCCCCCCCACCACCAGCCTGATCACCCTCAACTGCTCTCCTCTCCTGGCTTGATCACCCCTAACTGCCTCTGTCTCAGCCCCATCACCATGGCTTTGTCCAGAAGGACTTCTGGAAGGTCTCATGGTCTAATTAGCATATTACCCTTTTATTAATATAGGTAGGATATAATATACTGCCATAACTATAACATATGTACCAGTATTACTCTATGAAAATACATACTTCATGAGGTAGAAAGGCATCTAATACATTACTTTTTAACTAGTAGAAAATACTGTATTCATAGCAATAATATACACTCTGACTTCCGTTCCTGATCTGGGAATGGTTTCCCAGTTCTTTGAATGTTTCCTGGCCCCTAATGTATTTTTTTTGTCATTCAGTGTAACTTTATTTACTGTTTATTACACATGATTTGAGGTCTTTAATTTCTAAAACCAAAGATTCAAAGAACTATTTTTTCCATGAAGTTTAACATTAACATCAGTGAATTCATGTATTCATGTGTTTTTATTGTAAACATATGAATTATTCACATTGTCATAGATCCTGAACTCATAAGCGTGGACCATGCACAGGCTGGCAGCAAGCCAGGTAGCTGCTCTGAAAGCAAACAGATACTATGCTTAAGGAGAAAAGTCATTGCACAACATTTAATGTCCAACCACAGTCACCTCAGAATGCTATATATATTGACTTCTTAATTTATATAGTATTGGGAACTCAACTGCTTGATTAGCAACGGGGTTTACCTGATTTCAGGAGGATTACTCCTGAAATAATTAAGGAAAGGGTGGCTCAATCTTTTCTGGGTTGCTTGCTCCTTCCCAGCACCTTCATCTTTCTTCTCATCCTCAACTTCTTGGGCATCTTCTCCTTCACCTTTATCTCCTCCTTCTTCCTCCGTTGCATCCTCAAATTCTTCTTTGGCACGTTTCCCCTCTTCTTTTCCTTCCTCTTCATCAGCCACTTCCTCTTTTTCTCCTCTTCTTTAGCTTCTCCTTCAGAGGGTGGTTCATCCTTAGCTTCCTTGGCTTTTGCAGCCTCCATAGTCTCCTCCACCTCGATCTGCTCCTCCTGGACATGGCTGGTGTATTAATAACGGAAGGAGCCAGCAGACATCAAGTAGAAGCTGGTCTGTAAACCACCCCAGATGGACCAAAGACCTGGGAACTGTAGGAGTAGCTGCTGGCTATGTTTCCCACGCTGGTGAAACTGAGCCTGGTCTCCTCACCTTCCAAGAGTTTCCTGTAAGCTGCAATATCAATGTCCAAAGCCACAATGAGGAGGTCATGGTATTATTTTAAATATTATGCCATTTCACTCTTTGTAGTTCTCAACTCCTTTTACAATTTGTTGATTGTGTCCTGCGTAGCACTAACACCTGAGTTCTGTTTATCCTCAAGCTCTCCCAGCTGCTTTCCCAGAGCTTAGTTCATGCCCTGGCATGCTTCCATCTCCAGGGTCTTGGCCTTGAGCAGGCAGCAGCTTTCAGACACCTCCTCCTTGGCTGCGCGACCCCGGTAGATGTTCTTGACAGTGCTCTCAGTCAGCATGGTGAAGCGGCTCTTGTACCATTCTTCGGCATTCTACATATTCTTGGCAGCCTGTTTCTTATACTGGGCACAGATGTCCTTGAGCTGGCAGAGAGGCCGGACTTGGAGGACACGTCCATCTCCATGGAGATCTGAGCATACTGGATTTGCACCTGAAGCTCAGTGATCTCCTCTTCATGCACCTTCATCAGAAATGTGTCTCTAAAGTTTCTAAAGGTAACTTGACTCATAATAATTAGAAGCCCCAAATGAACCAGCACTTTGACACATTTTAATTTCAACTCTTTTAATGTCACAACTTACCTCAGTGCAAATATTCTGTTTTTTTAAGCCAGTTTTAACAGTTCAAAATTATCTCCTTTATTGAATCAAAATTTACATCCTTATAACCTTTTTTCTTAGAGAATGGCATAACATAAAGAAAAGATATTAGTGTTTGGAATTAGATATCATGTAGTTAGGAGTGGGGTATGCCATTAGTGGGCTTGTAACCAGGGCCTCAAGCAAACATGCATCCTGTCTGAAAGTTTCTCTAGGACCTTGCTCAGAAGGACTGGTTTAGGGACAGTGTCGGCCTCGGACTGCAGGTGGGTGCACAAACAGAGTGTCACTTACCAGTTGTGTGGACAGTAACTGTCTTTCCAAACCACTAGGTGGGTCCTTAGTTAGGCAAAAACTGGCCTGGACCATGGCTAAGAAGGGCTTAAACTAAGTCCCAAGGATGCTTCCGGATGAACAGTGGGACCAAGGTCTACAGCCTGTTTCTAGTGGCATGCGTCTCCCAAACTATCCCTAGGTGAGCAGGACTACTCACAGACATAGCTGAGAGGGGCTGGAACTGAGTCACAGAGCCATTTCAGGATGTGCTGTCAGATCAAAGTTGGCAGGCAGAACTGTTCATGATCTGTGGCTGGAGGTACTGGAGTCCAATTTCAGGACCATCTCAGAACCTAAAGTTAGACTGAGTCTGGTGGGGTTGCCTTCACAGGCTTTCAGATCACAACTGAGTGGGGCTGGTGCTGTGTCACAAAATAACTTCATGGTCCATAACCTGGGCCAAAAACTGTGGGTCTGTTGCAAAGGCAGGATTAGGCATGACTCTTCCTGGGGGTAGGGGTCTATGGTGCTAGTGGAAGGTCCAAGACCAAATGGGGTTGCAACTGAGTCCAGCAGGGAATGGCAGTATTTCCTGGTGTGTAACTGGGACCACAGTCACCAACTCAGCCACTTGGGCATAGGCCTGCCTTCCCAAAAGGGCCTGCCTTGGACTTAGGCTATACTGAATGTCAGTTTTCTACCTAGATCCCAAAGCTCCCACAATGGCACTTTTTTTTCTGTATATGGCTGACAAATTATTTTTGTTGAGGGGCCATATGAGTGAGAGACCATCTATTCTACCATCTTGCTGACATTACTCTCTCTGGAGGAAACTTAACTGGGATTTATAAATGAAAGAAGACAATCTGAAAAACTGTGTACTGTTGGTTTCAACTGTATAACATTCTAGAAGTGGTAAAACTATGAAGAAAGTAAAAAATATCAGGTGTTAAATATTTCCATGGGTTAGGAGACCAAGAGGGATGGATAGCACATATAATTTTTAGGGCAGTTGAAACTATCCTGTTTGATACCAGAGTGATGGACACATGCCATTATATATTTGCCCAACCTATGGAATTTACAACACAAGGACTGAACCTAAAATGAACTCTGGATGATAATGTAGATTCATCAGTTGTAATAAATGTACTACTCTGGTGGGGATGATGGTAGCAAGGGAGGCTATCAATTTGTGTGGGCAGGGGTATATGGAAATTAGTACTTTCATTTTAAGTTCATTATGTGAATGTAAAACTTCTCTGAAAACCAAGTCTATAAAAATAATCTAATCCAAATGTTTTTTTCTCTCTTTTCAAGATGATAAATACATTAAAATTTTGAATAATATAAATTTCCCATAATTAAATCACCCTTGTAATTTTTTTAACAAAATTCAAGTAGATGTTTAAACAATGTTAACACATTGATGAATTCAGATTATTTCTTTAGTTCTTGACCATTTTACTGGACAATAATTTTTCAGGTCAACTTTGTTTTCCTGGGCAAGAATCAAATTGTTGTCAATAAAAAGTATTACTCTTCATTCTTAAGATTTGTATATGTTCTTTGTTTTTAATAAACAATTTTATTAGAACCTTTAGGAAACATCTATAATAATGAAAGCACAGTAGGCTAATCAGACTGGGCGTCCTTCCTTCTGGACAAAGCCACAGCAGGTCGGGGCTGAGGCAGAGGTTCCCAGCCATGGCAGCGGGGGCCAAGGCTCTTGCACGAATTTCATGCATTGGGCCTCTAGTTACAGAATAAAAACTATAATAGTGGGGCATTTTGCCCTTTAATGGTAATGCCTTCACAGTTGTTATTATTTCACTTATTTTTTATGTTTATTTTAAAAAATAAAAGCTTTCTGATTCTTGAATGTTGGAATGAATTCAGTAGTGAAACTGTGTCCAGCGCCTTATTGACATTTGTTGGTTTGGTCAGTTCCAATTCGTAATTTTTTTTAAATCTCTAATTGAAGATTAAGGTTATATATATTTTGCTACAAATATAGTTCACTTTACCACAATCCTCAAATCTACTTAGTGTGTACATGAAGGACGCTCACTCAGCTGGGATGAATAAAAACCTCTTCCCTGAATCTCAGAGAGGAAGTTCAATTTTCTGTCCTCTTTCTAGGGAGGGCTTACTTCTCTGGCAGCACTACATGTTTTTCTCCAGATACAGACATTAAAAAATAAAGCCAGTAACACTTAAGAAAATATAAGAGTCAGGTAGGATAGCAACCTGAAGTTACTACAACCATAGTGAGGAATAGTGGTAAAAGGTAGCAATGACAGGCTAGACTAGAAATTGATTGGTTGCTAAAGAACACTTATTTTGTAACTGGTATATTTATTATTCGAAGTTCTTTTCTCTCTTACTTTACTCTGACACTCCATAATCCTAGTGTTGTGACATTGAATAAATGTTTGCCTTTCCTGGCTTTGCTGCACATAGTCATATTTCAAATGCTATATTTTGATAAGCAGTATATTTAAGTAAGCTTAATCATGACCTCTATTTTATTTTCATTTTACTTTAAACATTTATTTTTTAAATTTTGGTAAAATATGCATAACATTACATTTACCATTTTAACCATTTAGTGTAATTTGATACATTCACATTATTGTGTAATCATTACCACCATCCATTGCCAGAACATTCTCATTATTCTTAACAGAAACTCTTTCCCCTTTAAAAAATAACTACCCGGTATTCCCTTCCCCAGCCCCTGGCACCCACTATCCTAATTTCTGTATCTTGGATTTGACTGCTCTAAGACTTCATATAAATGGAATAATGCAGTATTTCTTTTGTGTCTTTTATTTCACCTAGCATAATGTCTCCAAGGTTTATCTAATTTGTAGCTTATGACAGAATTTCCTTCCTTTTTAAGGCTGAGTAATAATTAATCATTTGTATATACCACTGTATTGACTTTATTTTATGTACTCTTAATACTCTGGAATTTGGGGCTTTGATTCTAGAAAGTCTGCCTCTTCCAGGATGAGCTAATTCCCAGTTATAGCAAATGGCTCTCCTGTGAGTGCATGTTTGATATTCAAACCACCAATCCAAAGGCCACATCCTCAACCATCTCCTTTATTAAACTCACACACACCAAGCCAGTATCCCCCCTACTCTAAATCACCCCAGGGCTGGGTTTTGGACAACTAGGGTCCACCATTATAACCCAGAGGACCCCCCCAATTATCAATCCTAAATTTACTCAGGGTTTCTACTTTCCTCTCTACTATCTTTCCCCCAATAAAGGCTCTGGGCCATACTCTTTTTCTTCTCTCTCCTGCCTTCTGACCAACACTGGCACTTCCTCACCCAGCCCCGTATGGCATGTTGAAGATATATGCATCTTTGCAATATCAGATATGACCAAACTGTTCTCTGAAATGAGATACCAACTGCACCCTGAGCAGCAGGTATAAGGATTTCTTTCGAGACAGAGGAGTCAACTCCCATCCCACAAATTCATTTCCATGTCCCACAAGCAACCTCTCGGTCCATAATGAAAGTCTAATATGCAAATTGTCCCCTCGACCAGGAGTTTGGGTCACTACCTGTGCATGAATTTTGTGCACTGGGTCTCTAGTTGTGTAATAAAAGTAGTGACTTAATTGTGTTTGTAATTCTTGTAAGGCTTGTAATTTACAATAAAAGTACATTTCATTTCTTTTTTTCTCTCCCCCTTGTTAAAGCACTTTTTTTTAATAAGAGGAAAATAAAAATATGGGGCAGAAGGTTCTTCAAAAACTGCCACATGGAGGTACTGAGCCTTTGAGTGGTCATTAGAGTGATCCCATAACAAGCTCTTCCCCAGCTCCCTAAAATCTTAAAATGATTGTTGAATGAGAAGAAACTGTGAGATAAGTCCTGAGGGTTAAGGTCATTGTGGGTGAGGATAAATCACTTTTGTTTATGTACATTATCTCAGCTCCCAAATCTTAAGGTCAACATCTGAATGCAGTTGGTGAATCAGAAGTGACTAATGTCCCATAAATGGATGCCACACCTGTATAGCTGGCACACATATAACATTGCCTATGTACTTCATATTGCTTTAAGGACAGTTATCATGTTTACCATCTCAACCAAATTAATATTTACTTTCATATGAAGGAGAGTTTATTAACTCCTAGACCATTCTATTTATTCCCCTCAGTCTTAGCCCATCCTATCTAATAAAAATTAATATGCAAATTGGCCATCACTCCAACTCACAATATGACCACCCCCATGTTGACACAGATGGCCACCATAAGATGGCCAGCAGGGGAGGGCAGTTAGGGGTGACCTGGCTGGCAGAGGAGGGCAGTTGGGGGTGACCACATCAACAGGGGAGGGAAGTTAGGAGTGACCAGGCTGGCAAGGGAGAGCAGTTGGAGGTGACCAGGGTTTCAAGGGATGACAGTTAGGTGCAACCAGTCCAGCAGAGGGGAGTTGGGGGCAACCATGTTGGCAGAGGAGGGCAGTTAGGAATGACCAGGCTAGCAAGGGGGAGCAGCTGGGAGTGACCAGGCCTTCAAGGGATGACAGGGACAACCAGTCCAGCAGGAGAGCAGGTAGGCATCAATCAGGCTGGCAGGGGAATGGTTAGGGGGTAATCAAGCTGCCAGATAGAAGCAGTTAGGGACAATCAGACAGGCAGGCAGGCAGTGGTTGGGAGCCAGCAGTACTGGATTGTGAGAGGGATGTCTGACTGCCTGTTTAGGCCTGATCCCACTGGAATGGCCTAAACGGGCAGTTGGATATGCATCAAGGGATCCCAGATTGCAGAGGGTAGAGGCTAGGCTGAGGAAAACCCACCCCCCTTGCATGAATTTTGTGCACCAGGGCTCTAATCCTATGTAATAAAAGCTTAATATGTAAATTGTCCCCTCAGACAGTCATTTGACTGGGTGTTCTACTAGGATACTGGGAGTTTGACCACTTGCTATGATATGCACTGACTACCAGGGGTGGCGACCAACTTCCTGCAGTGCCTGGGTTGGGGGCTGCAACTTTTCTTAGACTACCTGATGGTGGTGCAATGGGACAGAGGAGTGGTGAGAATGTGGGGTTCCTCCCCCAGGACATCAGGGCTCATGTGCCAGGAAACCCTCAAGATTAGGTGCTGGGTAAAAATGAGAATCCCACCCCGAACCCATGTGGCCTCTTCTGGGTGAGCCAGGCTGTAGCTGCCTGGGCTGCAGGGCCTGGTCGGGCTCACTGTGGGTTTGCACAGGAGCTGGTCTGTGAGGCCAGCCAGGAGAGAGCGTGCTGCCTGCCTAGCTTCTGTGTGGCACTGCTGGGTGGCCCAGAGGCCCACACTGGGCCTTGGCTCATGTCGTCTGGCTGCGCTCACCACATCTCTGCATGGGAACTCAGGTCCCAAGACTCAGGTGGAGGGGGCCACACATGGGCCTGGGAGCCCAGGTACTGCCCAGGGCCCAGAGGTCAGCTGGGACCTGCCCTTCCATGCTAGACATTCATGCTTCGATCGCCAGCCAGGCCTAGGAACTGAACCCATGCACAAATTTTGTGCACTGGGCCTCTAGTTCTGTTATAAAATAGAATCCTGAGAGAACTAAGATGGCGGCATAGGTGAGCACCTATCTAGCTGTTCACGCAACAATTCTGAAACTACAACTTAACAACAGAACAAACAACATCCAGAATCACCGGAGAGCTGGCTGAGTGAAAATTCCACACATAAAAGTAGAGGTGGGACGCAGCCATGACTCAGGAGCAGCAGTACACAGCTTTGAGGTTCGGAGCGTGAGCGAGCGGTGAGGGACAGGCAGCAGACAGCAAGCCAGGCTGGTTTTCTCCAGCGGGGAGGGCGGAGGCCTCCCACAGCACTGACCCCCCAGTACCAGGCGAACTCCCAGGTCGGGGAAAGGAGGATCCTGGGCGCGGCTGAGGTCTGTGTGTTTAGGGAAAGTGCACGAGTAAATTGGAGTGGGCAACCGGGAAGAGAACATGGGCAGAGAACGCGCCACTCGCTCAGTTGCTCGGAGACCACCATACTGCTTTGTTTTACAACCCTGAGTGAGACTTTGGCTGTGCAGACTCATTTGGGGAGAGGCAGAGTTGTCTGGCAATGGGGAGACCAGCGATGGATTTACATTGCCACCCAACACCGAGACCCGTGAGCCGCACAGATAAGCTGATGCCACGAGCCCCATAGACCTGAAGCGGTGCGCCACAAAGGGTGGACCTAAGCCTGACGCTGCACGCCCATTAGACGCTGACTCTGTGCGCCATGTAGGGCGGACCTAAGGCTGATGCTGGGTGCTGCATATTGAAGCTGAGCCACTGTTCCTTAGAGGATACCTATCATACACTGCTAAGGGACCGACTCAGGAAAGCAACCACAATGCAGAGAAAAGGAAAGAACTCAGCTGTGAAAGAAATGGAGGAAAAAAGATGACTAGACATAGAGTTTAAAACCACAGTAATTAGGTTTATGAAGAGGCTACTAGAAAAGGCCGAGAAACTTAATGAGAACTATGCCGAAATAAATAACATCTACAAAGAAATGAACAACGCCTACAAGGATATGAAAAAAGACCAACTAGAAATTAAGCATACACTGACTGAAACAAAAAATATTATAGAAAGACCTAAAAGCAGTCCAGACGACCGCAAAAACCAAGTCAAAGATTTGAAATACAAAAAAGCAAAATCCACGCAACTGGAAAAGCAAAAAGCCAAAAGAGTCTAAAAAATTGAAGATAGTATAAGGGGCCTCTGGGACAACCTCAAGCATACCAACATCAGAATTATTGGGATGCTAGAAAAAGAGAGAGAGCAAGATAATGAAAACCTACTAGAAGAAATAGTGACCGAAAACTTCCCCCACCTGGCGAAAGAAATTGCCTTGAAAACCCAAGAAGTGCACAGAACCCCAAAATATAGGAATCTAAAGAGGACCACACCAAGGAACATCATAATTAAAATGCCAAGAGCAAAAGATAAAGAGAGAATATTAAAAGCAGCAAGAGAAAAACAGTTAGTTACCTATAAGGGAGCACCCATACAATTGTCAGCAGATTTCTCAACAGAAACGATGCAGGCCAGATGGGAGTGGCAAGAAATATTCAAAGTAATGAATAGCAAGAATCTACAACCAAGATTACTCTATCCAGCAAAGCTGTCATTCAGAATTGAAGGTCAGATAAAGTGCTTCGCAGATAAGAAAAAGCTAAAGGAGTTCATCACCGCCAAACCAATACTATATGAAATGCTGAAAGGTATTGTTTAAGAAGAGGAAGAAGAAAAATATAAAAATGTACATTATGAACAACAAGTACACATCTATCAACAAATGAATCTAAAAATCAAGTGAATTAACACCCTGTTGATCAGGATAAAATGAGGAATAGAACAAAATCATGGACATAGAGAGGGAATGGACTGATAATGCTTGGTGAGAAAAAGGGTGCGGGAAGTACAGCAAGAGACTGGACAAAAATCATGCAACTATCGGAGAGGACAGAGTTGGGGGAGGTAAGGGCATGGAGTGGGATGGGTACTGGGTGGAGGGGAGCTATTGGGGGAAAATGTAATTAATAAACTGAACAATAAAGCTAAAAAAATTATAATGAAAAAAAAGAATTTTGAGCAGCGATAGTCACAAACCAACAAAATAAAATTAAAGGAGATTATAATCTTAAAAAAAAACACAGAATCCTGCTTATGACAATGATTACAAACAAATTCTACAAAGTAGAAGCACAAATGCAATTTTGTTTTTTATTTTTATTTTTATTTATTTTTTTGTGGTCTTATCTTTTTATTTTTTTATTTTTTTATTTTATTTACAATATAACTTATAGTAGTACATATGTTTTCCTCCCCCCCCCAATATCCTCCCCCCAGCCTCCCTTACCCCCAGCACATGTCCCCACCTGCCCCCCTCTTCGCCCCAGTGTCTTTCATTCATTGGTTATGCCCATATGTATGCATACAGGTCCTTCGGTTGATCTCCCCCAGCATCTGCCACCCATCCACTCCAGCCTTCCCACTGTAGCTTGACAGCCTGTTCAAGGCCACCCTGCCTCTACATCAATCACTTCCCCCTGTTTCTTTTCTTCAAAAATATCTTGCCTCTGCATACTGAAACAAACGTATAAGAGCAAAAAAAGTTTGAGTGTCAGTTTCAATGTCCAACTGTTCTGAGTCCCAGTTTCAATGTCAAATAGTTCTTCATGTGTACATGTCAGCAATAGTATCCAGATGGTGGACACATCGTGGCAATGCAAGATCCATCCTCTCTAGTTTGGTCCTGGGCTGCCTGCAGCCAGGCACAGCTGCCGGCTGCTAGCATGGCAAGGTGTCGTCAGCGTCCCCCATCTCTGGACCGTCCTCGTGGCTGGAACAGACCCGTCAGTTCCTCACTGTCGCAGGAACCCACATGGTCACAAATGCAATTTTGAATAATAGAAGCACTTGGGGCCAGAAATCCCAGAAATTAGTGCAGTCAGTTAGGTTAGGGTTCTGATTTTCCTAACCAGGAAATAGACATGTCAATAAATTCTTACCAAACTAATAAATAAGGAAATAAAAGTTCATTCTTTTTTGTATCAAATTAGGATACATTTATTTTATTTTAGCTAACATTTTGATATGATAATTGTAACTAGAAAATAAATAACACACCAGGCAGGGGAATAATTTAAGGGAAGCAATTATTTTTTTAAATAGCCAAATATTTTGGAATCTCTGCTAGCTGTATCCAGAGCAAATTTAACAAAGACCATGTTTAATAAAAAATCACTTTGGTTTGTCCCAGGTTACTTTTCAAGATCTAGTACTTTGCTCCGCTTATTATTTCCTCTTCACCATATTTTCCCTCACTTTAAATTCTCCATTGAGACTGCTTACTAAGTCAATTATCCCCAAACTCTCATTTTAAGTTAAAAACACACACACACAGTATATTCAATAATCCTAGAACAAATACAATTTATAAAAAATAATAATTTGCAATGCCAGCTCTTTGGGGGGAATTTTTCCCCTCCTCTGTGAATGTGTCTAATGAGAGATTTGTATCAGGAGGAGAATAGACCATTTGGGTTCCCAGATTGCTTGCCTTTGGTCTATTTAGCATTATTATTTTTTTTAAAGTTGTAATTCGTATTAGCCTTAAGAAATGAATGAAAATTGGCAATGAATGAAAAAGTTAATAGATATTAGCAGTGTAATTAGCAAAGATCTGATCTTGCAAAAGTGGTTTTAAAACTGTAGTCTTTGGAGGAGTTGCCAATTTCCAGTCTGTCTTCCTGAAACTCCACAGCACATGAAAGGGGTTCAGTGAAGAAAAAAATGAATTGCCCTCCTCCACCACCCCACAAGGAAATGATAAGAAGTCTGAGTCTCATTCAGCCTCACAGACATATTCCATCTTTTCCCCCAGACAAGTGAGAACAGAATACAATAGAAGTTTAAATGGTCTGTGGGAGCAAATATAATATAATTGAGATAATATTTAATACAAAATCTACTTGGTGTGAGAAAAGAAGTATATAAATATGTGGCAGAAAAAGAATGATCCCTTTACATGAAAAAGTAGCAACATGAATTTTCTTTTGTGAATTTTTTTCTACTTTTTGCCCTCATGGTATCTCTCTACTGGAGTTAATCTTTTGTCTGAGTGGAACGGAAAACACCTGAGTTTTCAGTAAGAAGTACTGGAAAGAAGTCTACGATAAAAGATACAAAGGACTGGGAATAAATAATATAATTAACATTTGTTCTGAGATAAATTTGCACATAAAACATTACATTTTGAAAATATATTTAAAACTAACAACATTCAGTGTTGGTAATGGCGCTAAGAAATGACACCTCTCATACATTCTTGTGGGTATACACATTATTAAAATATTTATACAAGGCCATCTGGTAGATTACAAATATAAAGCATTAAACATAAAATGGTGTTTCACTCTGTTATTATAACACACAATTATCTACCATAAAGAAACCCATATGGCTAAAATAGTATATGTAAAATATATGGATATTCTCACTAACACTTCCTAGAACTTTTTAAAATAAAGAACCAAATGAAATAATTAGTGATTTAAGGGACAACCAAAACAAGTTATGATATATTGATACAGTGAAATATTATACACTATTTTTAATAAATAGTTTACATTCAAGGGAAATTAAGCAAAAATAAAATTATAGAGAAAGATAGTCTTTCTAATTAAGTCACAAGGTCATTTTCACTACATTAAAATTCAAAAAACTATTGCCTGCAGAAGTGTAAATGTGCAACATCAACATACAAAAACAATCAACACCTAACAGTAAAATGAGAAATGTTCAGTCAAATTCCAACAAAGACATGAAAGTTGTTAGTAAGGATTCCCAACCTATAATTCTAAAACTCTAGTAAAAATAACAATGAAGTGCCACTCTTTCACTTATTATATTGGTAGGAAAATTAAAAAAAAAAGTAGTGTACAAATCTGGTTAGGGTGAAAAAATGAAGTGCAAAAATGACTTTATTTAATTTTTCAGGATACAGAAAACAGTAACATATTTGGAGATCTGTATGGTAAGAGATGTAAAAAATAAAATGTGCCAATAGTTTCACCCTACAATTTCATTTCTAGGTATTTATCTTGCAAAAATATCAGCACATATGTTAAGATTTATATGAAAGAATATCTGCCACCATATTGTCAGAAAAGCTTCTAAATAAAAAATAAACTAACAGTATAGACAAATAAATTGTAGTATCACCTTTCAATGTGATATAATGTGGCCATCTGAAAGAATAGAGAAGCTCTGTATTGCTGATATTTAACCCTTTGTGGGTCTTTAAATAAATAAATTACTAATGAAAAGAAAGTGTACAAACTTCGTCTGTGATACATTTTGATTTGTGTAAAGACCTAGAAAGATACATAAAAAAAGCTTACAATGGGAAAATAATGAATTCTTTATTTTACAGAATTTTGTTTAATATTTTCTACCATGGTCATAAAAGTGTTTTCCAACTTAAGCTTCTAAAGTATAATTATTAACATATATCCTTTTTTCTTAAAATATATTTTTATTGTAAATTGTATTTTATCATATACTAGGAGCCCAGTGCACAAAATTCGTCCACTGGGGTTGGTGGTCCCTCAGCCCAAACTGCCCCTCTCACATATTGGGAGCCCTCACTGATGGCTCACCCCGGCCTTCCCCTGCCTCAGGCCAAGGCTTTAGGCCTGGGGCACGCAACAAATTATTTTTTGTGGGCTTTAATTTATATTCTAGGTTTCTTTATTTTTATAATCAAATAAACATTTATTTGTAGAGAAGCTATTGACAGATGCTTACATGATTGGTTATGGCATTTCACTATATGAACTCAAATCTTTTATTTCAAGAAAGTTTTCTTAAATTATGTATTTAAATTATATATATATATGTTGTTCCAATATTCTGGATTGTTTTCAACCTTCATTTATGTATATATTAATTTATTTTGCCTCTCCTCTATAACCATCAATTTCTGTAAGACTTTTTAGCACTTATTGAATGCTTATTTAATTAAGGTTACCTTAAATATTTCTTCATGTATCTTACTATATTATACATAATACTAGAGGCCTGGTGCATGAAATTCCTACACATGGGGGAGGGTGTGAAACTCAGCCCAGCCTGCACCCTCTCCAATCTGGGACCCCTTCAAGGGATGTCCAACTGCCCAGTTGGATGGGGCCTAAATAAGCAATCAGACATCCCCTGTCACAATCCAGGATTGCTGGCTCCCAATTGCTCACCTGCCTGCCTTCCTGATTGCCCCTAACTGCTTTTGCCTGCCAGCCTGATCATCCCCTAACCACTCCCCTGCCAGCCTGATTGGTGCCTAACTGCTCCCCTGCCAGCCTGTTTTCCCTGAACTGCCCTCTCCTTCAGGCCTGGTCAACCCTAACTGCTCTCCCCTGCAGGCCTGGGTCCACCCCAACTGCCTTTCCCTGCAGGCCCAGACACTCGCAACCTCCCTCCTCTGCTGGCTTGGTCACCCTGAACTACCCTCCCTTGCAGACTTTATCATCCTCAACTGCCCTCACTTGCAGGCCTGATCCCTCCCAACCATCCTCCTCTGCTGGCCATCTTGTGGTGGCCATCCTATGTGCACATGGGGGCAGGATATTTGACTACATGGTGGCAGCCATCTTATGTGTTGGAGTGAGAGTCAATTTGCATATTATGCTTTTATTAGATAGGATAGAAGCCTGGCGCATGGGTGGGGACCAGATGGTTTGCCCTGAAGGGTGTCCTAGATCCGGATGGGGGTTCCCTTGGGGTGAGGGGCCTATGTTGGTTTGCAGGCCAGCCATGCCCCCTGGCAACGCAAGTGGAGGCCTTGGTATCTGGGATTTATTTATCTCCTATAATTGAAACTTTGTAGCCCAGAACAAAGTCAAGCCTTTTGCTTGCTTTATGGCCACAATCATTTTTGTTGAAATTTACTTATCTTCTATAATTGAAACTTTGTAGCATTCAGTGGAGGCCTGGGCCCACCAGGGAGTGTGGAAAACTGGGCTACCTCCATTGCCTGGGAAATCCAAGCCTCGTGCTCTCTCCGTGGCTGCAGCCATCTTAGTTGGGGTTAATTTGCATACTTGCTGCTGATGGGCTGGTGGGCGTGGCTTGTGGGTGTAGCAGAGTGATGATTAATTTGCACATTACTCTTTTATTAGATAGGATTATGGTAATTTTGTATCCAAGATTTGCTGATGCTGTTTTAAAAATCCATTGTTAAAATAGCTGGGTTTTCCTGGATCACATATTTATAAGAGGTCCCCTTGAACAGACAGTATCCCAAGTCATTGGTTTTCATAATACAAGTCTAACTTCTTCAGTTATTTCTCTGGAAGCTCACTTTCCTTGTTTCTATAAACCAAATTCAGTTGAGGACTTTTGCTGCCAGCAGTTCACTTCTGTTTTGTTTCTGCTATTCAAAAAAATGATATACTTATTTACATTTTGGTCATGCCCCTTGTCTTCACAAAGTACACATTTGCTAAATGCCTGTGTTAATAATGCTATCCTACTTAACATTTGTAACTTTATTCAAATAAAGCTGCTAAACCTAAAAACATTTATGTAACTTCTATTAAAAGTAACCTTCTCTTATGATGAAGTAGAAGCACAGTGCATGAAATGCATGCACAGTGAGGGGGAGGAGGGTTTCCTCAGCCCAGCCTGCACCCTTTCTAATCTGGGATCCCTCAAGGAATGTCCAACTACCCGTTTAGACCCAATCTTACCTAAAAGGGCAGTTGGAGATCCCTCTTACAATCTGGACTGATGGCTCCCAACTGCTTACCTGCCTGCCAGCCTGATTGATACCTAACTGCCTCCCTAACTGGTCACCCCTAACTGCTTTCCCCTGCAGGACTGATTCCTCCTAACTGTCCTCCCTTCCAGACCTGTTACCCCCCCAACTGACCTCCCCTGCAGGCCTGGTCCCCACCAACTGCCCTCTCCTGCCAGCCTGGTCATCCTTAACTGCTCTCCCCTGCAGGGCTGGTCCCCCCCAACTGTCCTCCCATGCAGGCCTCGGTCCCCCCAACCACCTTCCCTTGCAGGCCTGGTCCCTCTTAACTGCCTTCCCCTGCTGGCCTGAACATCCACAATTGCCCTCCCCTGCTGGCCATCTTGTGTCCACATGGGGGTGGCCATCTTTGATCACATGAGGATGCCCATCTTGTGTGTTGGAGTAATGGGCAATTTGCATATTACTCTTTTATTAGAAAGGATAGTTGACACCTGTAAATGATTTATTTTTCCAAAACCACTGTAAGTTTTCCATTTTCAATAGAAAAACAAAAAGATTCATAAAGAATCTAGAAAAATCACACTTTATCTACACAAATGAATTTATAATGATAATGTCCAGGTGATTTCATATGTAACCAGTGGTCTTTGAAGTTTATTTCAGATTATTCTTAACTTTTTCTAACTGCTGGAATTATTATTAAAATAAACATGCACCTTCTAAAAATTATTCGCCTTACAAATAGTTTCATGTTCAAATTAGAGGCCAGTACATGAAATTCATGCACTGGGGTTGGGGGGGGGTCTCCCAGCTCGGCCTGCACTCTCTCCAATTGAGGACCCCTCAGGGGATGTCTGACTGCCAGTTTGTGCTCGCACTTTTAATAGATGATAGCTCCATTGTTGTTTCTTTCTTTTCATACATAAACCCATTGGAATTAGCAAGTATCCAAAATGTGTATATAATGTTCATCAGCTTAACAATAACCCACAACCATTGGATACATTTTGAGGGGACACTCTGTATATCTCTGGTCAGTGGTGAAAGGAACCAATGGGAGGTGTGGAACCCCCAGCAGGAAACCTTGCTCACTCCCCACATGTCTCCCTACTCCATTTTCCACCTTCACTGGCAGCAGGAGAATCCATGTTTTCTCTCATTACCTCGGAAAAGCACATCCTGTCACCGCTGCCTGGCAGGAGTGCACTAGGCTCCAAGGGAGCAAGCTCAGTCAGGCCGCCAGCACCTCAAGTGCAAAATCATCCTCTTCAGTCACCCTGACTCTCCTGCCATTTCACTTGCCTCCTCTGGGTTCCCCATCTCCAACAATGACCAAAGGCACCTCAGCGAGGGCCTCCCGGCACCCACCAGGTTGTCTGCCAGCACCTGCTCTTGCCTCTGCACCTGCATTAGCCCCACGGAGGTGATCTTGTCACCACACTGGCCTCCACAGGAACAGGGCACCACCACTCCGCCCTCTCACTGACATCCCCCAGCCACCTCCCCCAGCACCCAGACATGCTCCAAAGGACAGAGTGTGGCGAAGGGGCAGGGGCAATGTGCACACACTGTGTCTAAGACTGCTGCGTGGGCTTGGGTGATAGCACACTGGGGGATCTTTGCAACCAAGGGGTAGGGGAGGATGCGCGCACTGGAGGCCTGCATCTGTGCAGATCCACAAACCCGAGCATGCAATGTGGACAGGAGGATGTCAATCTGGCCCCCATCGTGGCTGTCCCTGGGATGCACACCTTCTGGGCCAGGAGGCAGGACTGTCACAACCGCTCCTTGGTTCAGATGGCTCACAGGCTCCGCTTGGTGCCACTTACAGCCACTGCTACCGTGTGGGGAATACCACACACACACACCCACCCCCCGCCGGGTCCTGCCTCCCTCCCCTTTATCCCCAACATTGCAAGTCCCTGCCCACAGGGCCAGGTCTGCAGCCGAGGAGCCTCTCTGCATGCCTGCAGACCCCTGACCAGGCAAGGTGGAGACGCCTTTCTGCCATGGCCCCACCCCCATCCCCGACATTGCAAGTCCCCTCCCACCCATGCCTGCTGCACACACAGCCTGCTGATCAATTGTTACTGTGACTGTGCCCTGACCAATTTGCATATTACCCTATTGTTAGTATAGAAATGCATATAAAACTCAATTCCAATACTTTAGTGTCATATATTAGGTAAAATTATACAGAAAACAAATTATTTCCTACTTATTGAATAAGATTCTTCCTGATAATACACTATTCAGTCTTTCAGTAAAATGAATAGATTTTAGTTGCTTAAAGGACTTATTCAACTTCTAAAAGTGCTTGGCTTCCCCCCAGGAAGTAGTTTACCCAGTGACACTTTAAGGTGATAAAGTGATACGGAGAGATACTTATATTCTCACAGGCATGTACATCTGCTAAAAGACTGGCAATTGCCTTCGAGCCTCAGCAGCTTCTTCTGAATCTTCAACAGTGAAATTTTCATCATTTTAGGGTAGACTTGCTTTTTGGTATAGTAGACTAAAAATTGTTCAGTAGCATTGTATTATTTTCAAAACTCACAGAAAATTTTCTGGGAAACTAAAAATAAATAAGTCTTATACCAAATTACATATGATAATTTTATGACACTGAAAATGCAAATTAAGAAAACAGATATTTTACAATATGTAAAATAAAAATAATTTATTGTATTTAAATACATTTTCAAAACATGATACAATATTTTAAATTTAAGCCCAATATTTAAAAAAAAAATAAAACACTTTCCTCTTGTCTAATCATGAATTTTGATGTCTTATGGCCACATAAACTATAATCAGTCACAACTGATATATAAGTTAATTGAATATTATGAAGGCTGTATTCATGTTTAAATTTAACTCTTTCACCTTTATTGTATTAAGAAGTTATGTCTTTTCTCTTTTCGACAGGTAACCTGTACCTATTCACTCCTACTTCTGAGGTCTTATTTCTTCCAATATTAACTGTTTTTTAAGGATAACTTTATTTTTTATTATTATTTTTTTATTAAGGTATTGCAAATTTGTCTTTATTCTCCCATTACCCCCCACCTTTCATTCATACCCCCCAACCCCTGTTGTCTGTGTCCATTGATAAGGCTTATATGCATGCATATAAATCCTTTGGTTGATCTCTCCCCCTTACCCAAACTGTCCCCTACCTTCCCTGAGGTTTGACGTTCTGATTGATGTTTCTCTGTCTCTCTATTTTTGCTCATCTGTTTATGTTGATCATTATATTCCACAAATGAGTGAGATTATGTAATATTTATCTTTCTCTTCCTGGCTTATTTCACTTAGCATAATGCTCTCCATCTCCCTCCAACCTTAATCTGTTTCTCTCTACTAGGCTTTGTCTCCCTATATTTAAGCATTTAGACTCATTCTCTATCCTGAAGTAACTTTCAATTGACTCATGACCCTAAATAGATATTGCCCTAATCTCTTTAGGGGTTATAGACAGGAGAAAATGATTATCCTGAGTTTGTATACTGTATTAAATACTGCAGTTATTATACTAAGAATAATTAAAACCTTTAAGATAGAAATGACTAGGTGCTGAAAGTGGAAGATATTATGTGACAAGTTTTGGATCTCCAACAAATCATCCTTCCCACAGCACATGGAATAAATATAGAGGTAGGGAGAGTGAATGGTTGGAGACACATTTAGAAACTAAAATTGCCAGGATTTAGTGATGGATTGGATATGGTATGATTCTTCAGTTTCTAGCTTCAGGAACTGGACAGATGGTGTATCTGTCCCTGAAATTAGGAATTTATGTGTTTTTTTTGTTTATTTGTTTGTTTTTTGAGGAAAGATTCTAGAAGACACCATGAATTAAAAGTAGTGTGGATATATGTAGGTGGAGCTGTTAAGTAAGTAGCTGGATTTATAGGCTTGAAGCCTAAAGTAAATTCTGGGATAGAAATAAACATTTGGAATTCATTTTGTTATAGTTAATCAATTAACTATAGACATGAATATATTTGCATCAATAGATTGAAAGTGACATGAGAATAGGGCTTAAGACAAAGCATAGAATAATTACACAGTATATGGTCAATTCAGGAAGCTGTATGCCACAGACTTATGTATAGCCAGAGATAAGAAAATGAAAATGTTATTGTAAATTAAGCTAAGGGAAGAGACTTTTCTATAGAAAATATTAAGAACAGTGCCAATCTGGCTTACAGTCAAAACAAAATTTAGAAATTTCCATTTCATTTTTAAATGTATTTTTATTGTTGTTAGTATTACAGATAACTCAATTCTCCCCCTTTCCTCCTTCTCCCATCCCCTCCCCCTCCCCCCAGGTCTTCACTACCCTATTGCCATGTCCATGGGCTATGTATGTAAGTATATAAATTCTTTTGTTTACCTCTTTTCATCCTCCAACCTCACATCAAGGTGTGCCATTCTGTTCCATATCTCCCCACTTTGAGTCTTATTTTGTTGGTCAATTCATTCTGTTCATTGGATCCTACAAATAAGTGAAGTCATGTGATATTTTACTTTCTCAGTTTGGCTTATTTCACTTAGCATATTTTCCAGGACCATCCATGCTCTCTCAAAGGGTAAGAGATCCCTCTTTCTCACAGTTGCATAGTATCCTATAGTGTAAATGTCTCACAGCTTTTTTATCCATTCATCTACTGATGGGCACTTGAGCTGTTACCAAATTTTAGCTATCTACCTAATAAAAGAGTAATATGTCAATTGACTGTACCTGCACAATGCCCACCAGCCAATCAGGAGTGAATATTCAAATTAACCCAACAAAGATTGTGGTTAATTTGCATACATAGGCACTGAGCAGCCAGGGGTGTTCCGCATCACCCCAGCCACTCCAGGCCTCTGGGCAACATGGGAAGACAGGAAGGTGGCTGCAGGCTGGACCAGAAATGTGGCTCCAGCCAGATCAAAGACGGTGCCAGCAGCCAGGGGAAGAAAGACCCATTCTTGCATGAATCTTCATGAATCTACCCTCTAGTTATAAATAACATTGCTATGATGTTATTATTTTGGATTGGCGTTTGGGGGATTTTAGGATATATTCCCAGGAGTGGGATTGCTGATTCAAACAAAAGTTCCAATTTTATTTTTTTGAGGAAACTTCATACTGTTTTTCATAATGGCTGCACAAGCTATACTCTGACCAACAGTGGATTAATGTTCCCTTTTCTCCCCATCCTCAGCAGCACTTGTCATTTGTTGATTTGTTAATGATAGCCATTCTAACAGGTGTGAGTTGACATCTCATAGTGGTTTCAATTTACATTTCTCTGATGATTAGTGAGGTTGAGCATTTTTCACGTCTCTTGGACATTTGTATGTCCTCTTTGGAGAAATGTCTATTCAGGTCTTCTGCCCTTTTTTTAAAAAAAAATTGGATTGTTTGCCTTCTTTTTGTTGAGTTGTATGAGTACTTTTTATATTTTGGATATTGACCCTTATAAGATGTATTATTGGCAAATATATTCTCCCACTCAGTGGATTTCCTTTTCCACTACTGATGGTAGTTTCTTTTGCTGTGCATGAGTTTTTTATTTTGATGTAGTCCCATTTGTTTATTTTCTCCTTTGTTTCCTTTGTTCTAGGAGATATTATCTGTAAGCTATTGCTGCATAAGATGTCTGAGATTTTACTGCCTATGTTTTTTTTGAAAGATTTTTATGTTTTAGGTCCTATATTTAAGTTTTTAATTCACCTTGAGTTTATTCTTTTGTATCGTATAATTTGGTGATCTAATTTCATCTTTTTGCAAGCGTCTGTCCAGTTTTCCTAACATCATTTGTTGAAAAGACTCTCTTTACTGCATTGTATATTCTTGCCTCCTTTGTCAACTATTAATTGACCGCAATGGTGTGGATTAATTTGCTGGTCCTCTGTTCTGATCCATTGATCTATATGCCTGTTTTTGTGCCAGCACCAGGTTGTTTTGATTATTAATTGCTTTGTAGTATAGTTTGATACCCTGTATTGTTATCCCTCCCAATTCATTCTACTGTCTCAAAATTGCTGCAGCTACTCTGGGTCTTTTATGGTTTCATATAAATTTTTGAAGTATTTATTCTAACACACTGATGTATGCCATTGGTATTTTAATAAGGTTTAAGCTGAATCTGTAGATTGCCTTGGGTAGTATAAACATTTTAATGATGTTAATTTTTTCAATCTATGAACATGGTATCTTTTATTTCTTGGTATCTTTCTCTATTACTTTTTCCAATGTCCTATAGTTTTCCAAGTATGGGTCTTTTACTAGTATATCCTTGGTTAAGTTTATTCCTAGGTATCTTTTTTTTAATTGCAACAGTAAATAGCATTGCTTTTTTAGTTTCTCTTTCTAAGAGTTTATTGTTGGTATTTAAAAATGCCATTGATTTGTGGATGTTGATTTTGGATCCTGCTACCTTGCTGAATTAATTTATTAAGTCTAGTAGTTTCTGGTGGAGTTGATAGGGTTTTCTATGTACAATATTATATTATCTGTGAATAATGACAATTTTTATTTCCTCCATTCCAATTTGGATGCCTTTGATCTCTTCTTGTCTGATTGCTGTGGCTAAGACTTACAGTATTATATTGAATAAGAGTGGTGAAAGAAGACATCTTTGTCTGGTTCCTGTTCTTAAGGTAAACTCTTTTAGTTTTTGGCCATTGAGTATTATGTTGGTTGTAGGTTTGTCACATATGGCCTTTACTATGTTGAGGTATGATCCTTCTATTACTACTTTACTGGGAGTTTTTATCAAAAAATTGTGTCCATTTTATTTTGGAACAATAGACATCCATGTGGTTCTTAGCCAGAGCAATTTTGGTGAAAACCCTTATAAAAAAGAGTACAAAAATTACATTCATGTTGGTTACCAATGATATACTAGTCAAAATTAATATTTTATCTTCAGTCTCAGTTCTCCTTAGACTCTATCGATGATGTTGATTATCTCTTATCCCTTGGTTATTATATCTTTTTAATGTCATAGTTCACTGCCTACTTCATTCCTAGATTTATTTTCTAGCTCATACCTAGTGTTTTCTTCTCCATTTACTTCTTTCTTCCACAAGTCTCTTTTTCAATTCTGCCTTGTATTTACAAAGATACCTTGAAGATCATTGTAATTAGTTAGAGTAATACCAGCATTGCAGATGGAACATATATAAGTGATGGGAAAACCAATCTGGCACTGATCATATTCTATAAGTTTTTAATTTACCACAAATACATTTTCAATGTATTTTTGATTATTTAATAATTTGTGAATAAAACTGAATAATGGAAGTTGTTCTGATAAAAATCTTGATAACACAAGCGTCTAACTATGAGAGGCCCAGAGCATTCTAACCAACCAAGTTTAGAATCACTGACTTAAGTAAAATTTTCCTTCAGATTTGTAATTATGTGATTTTATATATTTTTTTCATAGAAGAGGGAAGTGTTAGAGAGTATCAGTGATTGGATGCCTCCTGCATGCCCCCTACTTAGGATCTAGCCTGCAACTAGGCATATGCCTTCACCTGAATCGAACCCAGAACCCTTCTGTAGGCTGATGCTCTATTCACTGAGCAATTTTTATTTTGAAATAAAAATATAGCTCAAAACAAGTTTCATTTTCTGAAGGAATTTTTTTTAGGAAGCTGTGATTTATTTACACATTCCCTCTCTGTAAGCCACTCTGTTCAATCATAACAAAACCTACAAATACAGGACCTGCTCCATGAAGCAATGTTGATATCATACTAAAAGTGCAAACACAATATTTGTTTGTCAAAAGCATTTCCAAAGACTATTTTATAAAAGCAAAAATATAAGACAATTGCAATTTCCATTTTACACTTAAAATTTTGAAAATATTCATGGAAAATTACAAGAATTGACATTCTTGGTTCAGCATTACTATATGTCAGTCAGAGAAACTCAATTTTTAAAAATATATTTTATTGATTTTCTACAGAGAAGAAGGGAGAGGGATAAAAAGTCAGAAACATTGATGAGAGAGAAACATTGATCAGCTGCCTCTTGCACACCCCTACTGGGAATGTGCCCGCAACCAAGGTAAATGTCTTTGACCGGAATGGAACCTGAGACTCTTCAGTCCGCAGGCCGATGCCCCATCCACTGAGCTAAACCAGTTTCAGCGGAACTCAAATTTTCATTGTATGTTATAATGACCTGAAAAAATAACCTGAATTTTTACCTAATATATTATTTTCTTATTGAATTGGCTTCTTAAACCCCTGAGATTATTTTTGCCATTTATACAGATATTTTAATTTTACTTTCTGAAATTAGAGAGAAAATCATAGATCCAATTTCACTTTCAAATATAAATCAGATACACTTTATAACATCTATGTATGTGTCTGTGAACATTTAAGACATGAGCAGTGTAATAGGCTAATTGTTTCAATTGTTAACAAGACAATTAACTAATTATTATTCTCTTTAATCTGTGTAATATTAAACATATTTTTCTTAGAGTTAATTGCTTATAATTAAAATTTTCAACTTAACTAAATAAAAAAATTCTTACTTTTATGTTGCATAACGCAACCACGCATGATTATTGCTGATTTAAATGATATCATTTTTAAATGTGATATTTGCATTAAGTCATTAGAAAATCAGACTAGTGGCAAGTAAAGAGGACAGAGAAAAATATAAAATGTCTATGAACATAAGTCATAAGTGAAGTGTAAAAATGTGAACGTTCTTTAATAAAGTATGTTTGTTATATGAAAAGTTTGACCATACCTTTCCTTGTATAAGATACTATTGTTTTCTAAAATCTTTAGACTGAAAATCGAGGGGTGTCTTATACACAGAAGTAAGCCTAGGAAGGAACTGCACAGGTGCATAGCTGCCCATACCTTGTCAAACAGGCTTCCTTCAGTCACAAGGCTTGTTGTTATTGACGTCAGCTGATGCCATAATTGGAGGTAGAAGTGGAGTACTCAGATGCAACAGGAACCAGAGCGTTCTGAGCCCATAAAGATGTCAAAAAATAAAAAAAATAAATCCTGGTGAGTGATTGTCTTACTCTCTCTGCAAAATTTAAACTGGATGTAATCTGCTATGCAAAAGAGCATGGAAATAAAGCTGCAGAGAGACAATTTAGACCTCCTCCCACTGAGTGTATGATAAGACAGTGTAGCAAGCAGGAAGAACAGCTCCTTAAGATGCCACCAAAAGAAAAAGGCCTTAAAAGGAAAACCAGAAAAATGTTTAAAATATTGATTTATTAATTTTGGTTTGGAAAAGTGGGGAGTGTCTTATACATGGGGGTGTCTTATACATGGGAAAATATGGTAAATAGCTAGCCTAGGTAAAATATTAACAAGAAAAAGTTGAGAATCATGCAATATGCAAAATTATATAGCACAAGTACTGAAATATGATAAGTATTCAGTAAATATTTGTCGAGTCAATTGAAAGAAGACATATTAGCACTTAGGGAGAAATATTTGCACATATTTTGAATATAGAGGAAATGGTAAAGTTTTAATATGTTTGTATTTTGAGAATTTCAATGAAGGAGCTTTCTTTCATTTAATTTATTTAATTTTGCTTTAATTGATTTTTCAGAGAATTCCCTGTAGTGGCAATTGTTCCCAGGGTGCCAATTTTGAAACATGCTAGTTAAAAAATTAACTAGTTTAGTCAAATGCATTAATCTAGGAAGAAAAATATTGAAATATTTCCTTTGAGACTGATATCTAAATACTGTAAAATTTTCTATTGCTGACTTAAAATTAGGCACTAAAAATGAATAATATACTGTATAGAGCACTTATGTCTCTTATAGTCATCAAAGATATAGTTAGAAGTATTAATAAAGATAATATTTAGTGGAGTCGATCAACATTGAAATATGTTCTTAGTGATTACACTCACGGATTATACTGAATGTTTTCCATATTGAGTTGTGTCCAGTAATAAGGTTTGTGTTTTTGTTTATTTGTCTTGGTATTCTTATTTACTTTACCTACTTGACTAAGACAATAGCAATAATTCATTATATTGTGAGCAAAGAAACATGGGTAAATCAAAATGTTAACAAATAAACATAAAATGTTTTATGTAAACTTATATTTATATGTAAAATACTTTATTTTAAAAAAGAAATTGGGCCCTAACTAGATTGGCTCAGTAGATAGAGCATCAGCCTGCAGACTGAAGGGTCCTAGGTTCAATTCCAGTCAAGGACACATGCCTGGATCCTTGTAAGGATCCTTGCTGGATCCCTAGTAAGGGGCGGCAGGAGGCAGCCAATCAATGATTCTCTCTCATCATTGAGTTTATGTCTCTCTCTTCCTCTCCCTTCAGATGTATACATATAATTGATTTATAGATATAGATATAGATGATATAGATATAGATATAGATATAGATATAGATATAGATATAGATATAGATATAGATATAGATATAAAGAAATCAGTATAAGAGCTCTTTCCAGTTTTATCTACTTTAACTTTCATGCACTGTGGTACTAGAGTTGGCTCCCCTTGGCCACAGAGATAATTATGAAATTATCATAATGTCATGACTCAGCTTAGCTAAACACAACAATTATTACATAAAATAAATAAATTATGAAAACTTACCACAAAATAAATTACACTTTAAATAAAAATAATAAGTTATCAAATTTCATTAATTCTTACAAAAAAACACTATATTTCACTAATGCCTTGCTTTGGGGAATTTTTAAAATAATTATTAAATTTGTATGCAAAATAATTACATATAAATAAAATAATATAATGTGAAATACTATAGTATACAATGTAATTATGTGCATATGCACATCTTTTCCTAACTCTAACTTGGGAGCTTTGGCTATGGTGGAAGGACTTACACCAGAGAATTCAGCAATGTCTGCAGATCAGTTAAATGTAAGTATTTACTGGCATAGCACAGATCTTACAGCCCAAAGATATATACTATTTTATAGAATTGAAAATTAAAACACAAAGAACTAAATTGATTTATCCAATGCCACTTATCTCGTAAGTGTTAGAACCCATATGTTCTAATTGATTCTAAACCAATATTTTTTTCAGTGATATTTTGTTGTCTAGGAAATACTAACAACATTGTATTGGCCTACTTCACTGAGCTCTTCCGGGGTGACAGATTCTCTGATAAATAATTGATATGCCTTATCTTAATTGTCACAGAATACTTATAATCTTCATTCTTAATTTATAGATAAATAAAGTGTGGCTTTGAGAATTTATTTACCTTTCTCAGAATCAGGACCTGAACTCAGGTTTCTCTAAATATGAATCCAGAGCTCCATTCCTACTGGTTGCCAAATAACCTTCAGTAGATAACTTGAAAACAAACAAAAAAATTGGGTGGAAAAAGAGTATAACATGATGTTTTCTAATTTTGGCATCATACTTGAGAGTTTACTTTTATTTTTACTTTAATTCATACCTATTTTTGCAAAATTTATCTATTTATTTTGTTTGTTTTATATACTGGTAAAAGTTTATATTCTTCACCCTCCACTCTGTAGGTAAAGCCTTCTCTTTAGTATTTTCTAATTGAAACATATTTTTGAAGAAGAGGAAGCCAAATTATAATATAAAGTAAGGCATTAAAAAGAGACTTGAGTCTCATTACAGGGAGCATTTTCAGGAAGCATAATATTATTTAAATATAACATATTAGTTGGGTTGTTTTTACTCATTTTAAAGCTATTTAAAGTAGTTTCATTAAATATCAAATTTAAGTAATATGAAAAACTAAAATGTAAGATGATTAATAATGTTATTAAAAGTTATTAAAGAAGCAGAATGCTTAAAAAACATCAAGGTCTTAGTAAAAGAAACACAAAGAAATAAAAGTAATGAAACACAATGAATAAAGGAGCACTAAATATCATAAACTAAATTAGTATTTGCAGGAGAAAAAAAGGAATTAAAAGAAATAAAAACAGTCTGGTTATAGCAAAGGATGGTGTCTAGTTTATACAATAGCTGCCATCCAATGAGGAGGCTGGCTGCTGCTTTGAAATAACACTGTTATAAATTATATATAAACTCACTTACAGATAAGACATATCCAAATATTTTCTGAAATTGTTTTGTTACCACATTTATTAGACTTAAGGTTCACTACTTATATGGAATTACAGTGGTACAAAAACTTACATTTAAGAGTAATGTAAGGTCTGAATTAATTATTTTTGACTTAATGATAGCCAGTGCTTGAAAGCAACAGAATCATTACCTATTAGGAAATATCATTTACTTATTGAATATCTCTTTTGATCATAGTATCAAGTCATCTTTACAGTTTCCACCTTTCAAAGTATCACTTTATTATTGTTTGAAAATCATTTTTAAAAATCTATGTTGTATGCTTTTTCCTCCAGAACTGATAGAAAATAAATCTTTATAAATTAACTGTGAAGTATCTCTGAATATTTCACTTTAAACAAAACTTCACTAAAAATGGTATCTGGAAAATATAAAAAGCCTCAAAACATTGAGAAATTTAGCTAATGCAATTTTGTTACAAAAATAAATGATATTGATACTTGAAAAAAAGAGATAGCTAAATTAAATCCATTTTTAAATTTTTCAGATTCCAAAATCTATTGTTCAGATGCTACAATGAGAATGGAGAAAGTACACTTGGGCTGAGGCTATATCTACTAACCTGTTTTTTTTTTTGTTTTGTTTTGTTTTTCAGATAGTGCAAATGCAAATGAATGATAAAGAAAATCATTTTAACTTAGAGTAGGTTAAGAAGATGGCTTTCATGTAGAACTAAAATTCTGATTGCCTTTAATCATTCAAAGTTTTTGGTTTACTTACTCGTTTTAATTTAGAATATTATTAAGTCTAAAACTGTCACAAATAATACATTCATAAATAGAAATATTTCTTTGAAAATTTGACGTTAGTAACATTTTCAAAGTTATGAATTTGTTTTTAAATTTTTTTCCTGAAAACATTTTTTAATTGGCAATATTATGTTTCACTCACCCTGAGAGTATATCATTGTCCCACTAGATTTATTATTTATGTGTCTTTTGATGTACAAGGCCAAAGTATTTTTTGGTAATTTGAAAATAGTAAGCTGTGATGCAGATTCAAAGAAAAAGTTTTATTTTAACTGTAATATCAATTTATTATTTTTTCTTACATTGATTTAAAATGTTTGATGATGTTAAATTACTGGTATATTTTAAAATACAAAAAAAGAATCTGATTTAAAAAATAACTAGCTTATTAGGGATTTTGATTTCTTTATAAAATACATTTTTCAAGATTTTTAATGTATTGATCAATACTATCAATAACTAATTAGAAAATATAACAAGAACACACTATCAGACTGAATCTATTTACACTTTCTTAAACAATATATTGTTTTTTCCAATACAATATAGTTATTATTATTAATAAAATATAAGTTATTATTAATTTTTAACAAAGTGGTTCTAATTATATATGTATTTCCATTTTAATTAGTAACTGAAAATATAATTTGGACAAATAGGACATCATTGTATATCCAAAACTTGGAATAAAAATTGGTTGAAATTACAATTAGTAGAATATATAAGCAGAAGAAATAGAATTATGTAAAATTGCATTAGTTTATTATTTTTATTAAGCTATTGGATATACATGGAATACTTTATCTGGTTGAAAACATTCCTAAGAAGGTAGGGCTAGGCTTACTTATTGATATTATCATTTGCACATATGTTTGATGATGACCATTCTTGATAAAGAAATCTTGGACTCTGTAAGATAGAAAGGAAATATTACAATGTAGGACTTATCCACCAGAGTCAGCTATTTTATGATAAATTTATGTTATATGATTGCTCTAGACAAGAATATAAAACATGATTTGAAAATTGGAAGAAGATGAGAGAGGAGGGGGAAGGAAATATTCTCAACTGCTGCATTTGGTTCAAATGGCAAGGACATATCAAGTAGGTATATTATTTTTAAAAGACATAGTCATTTGTTATAAAACATTCATTTATGCATTTTCATTTGTTGTTTTACCATTTTCTGAATGCATTGACTTATTTCCAATTTAATGAACTATTTGTCATTCATTTGTCAAAAGTGAAATTATTGGAGTATTTAGAAAATACCATCATAGAATTTTATACATCTTAAAAAACATACCTGTATATTTTATTAAAAATTAATCTTACTGTAAAGTACTTGTCAGGCATTTTATTATAAAAATAGTTGCTTTTAAAATATTATATATTTTTAGAAACTGAAAGTCTTCTTTTTAATTTATTAACAGCATTTCAGAACTAGATGAGGTCTTAGAAGCTATCTAATCCATCCCTATATTTTCCTGAAGAAGGAACTGGGCCTGAGGAATCACACAATGTATCCAAATTGAATAGCTACTTACAGGCACTTAGAGGATGTTCATCCCAAGAAATTTAGATAATAGTACCCTGCAGCATACATTTCTTTTTACTTTTGTCATCAGAGTTACTCTGAATGTGTGAAACTGTAAAACAACTACGATAACATAGAAGTCTTGTTGGGAACAAAATAATAAGACTTTACACTTGCAACTCTGTGCGTAGTGTGTGTGTGTATATATATATATATATATATATATATATATATATATATGGATCTATGGGGTCACTGGACTTCTTCAATCTATTTTCTCAGTCACCTTATTTATAACTATAAACAGTCCTTTTCATTAGCCTATTTTAAAGCTAAATATACTTTTAGGGATTTGTTTTTTTATTCTACCAGATAACTCTATATTTATAATAATATTAAAGATAAGAGACTAAAAAATAAGAAGGAAGCATATTTTAAGTACTTTCAAGAGTGCATCAGAACTCAGAACTGTACTTTACCTGTTCTTAGGATTGTGTTTTGAGGAACAGAAAATTATTTCTGAGCAACATGCTAAAACTTTATTCTACATTGTGATCCCCCTGTTGTAACCATTCCTGATGCCAACACAGTTTTGCATAAATAGAGAAACACAAATTAAATTCAAAATGTCCCAAGAGTATTGTCCTTCATAACACTGGTGTCTGGTGTGAGGCTGAATGAATAACAAGTGACCAAGCTATTAAGATATGAAACAAAGTCATCCAAGCCCATAATATTGATTTAACAACATCTCAAGTTGAATTTGCTTTCATTAGTTTGTATAAAATCAATCTCCCTATCTTTAAAAATAATCATACTGAACTTAGTGGTCATTTATTCCAGGAATTGTAATTCCTTTCAGTAGTTACTTATGTTTAATATTACAGACATGCTTGCAGATTTGTGGCTGTTCAGCTTCCACAATGTCTTTGGTTTTGCTTTTTGACAATTCGAGTTCCTGATGTTGGCCTTTATAAGTTTTTTTTCATAATATACTGCCAAATATACAACTAAAATAAAATATGTCCAGTAGCTGAAATTTTACAACATCTATGGTTGTACACCAAGACCGCTTTTTAAATATGATTAAAGTCTAATTTTCAAATTTATTGGAGAAAGCATGAGTTACAGAATGTAGATATTCCACCCCAGAGCCCTGACCAAGAGGGTTTATCACTGTCCTTTCGTACGTGAGCTCTGGTCCAAGTGCTGTGCTTGGGCAAATATACTGTGTCACATTTGCAAGTGTCCACATGGATATTAGAAAATAAGTTGTAGGACTCTGCTTTCACTCATATTTCAAGAATATCCAAATTGTTAGCTTCTAATAAATTGCAAATAAAGAATCTACCATTGCCCAACATTTATAACATATTATCTATGCTTTAACATAGTGCCAATCTCTACCATGAATATTTTCTATAAGGTGGTATTTGAGGTGCATTGATGTGACCAGACCCTGAAAGTCCCAAGATACTACACCAGTTTCTATAGGGCAGACAGATGTGATGTGAACACCCTTTTATAAGCATATGATTTTATGTATTTCTCAATCATCCTGTATGTTGGAATATACATCTTAGTTTTAAAATTATTTAATTAATACTTAGGCTTCAGGTTCACTTTTTCAAATCTTTCATAAAGAGAATATTGTTTCCTTCAAGTTTACACAGATTAAAAAATAGACAGACTAAACCACATAAAGGCCAGGGCTGCTTTTTGCAGAGGATAGGTTCTGGTTGAATGAGATCTGGGATGTGTGCCAAATTAATGGGGGGAAAATCCCATTTTTCCTCTCCAATAGCCACAATGTTCATTATTAAGAAAAGTATATGAACCACAGGATTTGATTTTAATAACAACAATGTCTTCATTAATCTGTATGTCCCATTTAGCCTCATTATTGAGCAAATGCTGAATTAATGCAGCACATATTATTGTTGGACTTCCCTTGCAAAACCTTTCTTCTCTCTTTTATCATTCATTCAATGATGATCAGGTGTGTGTGTGTCGTGTTTATACAGGCTTGTGGCCCTCAAAAGCTATTTTCACACCTCTGTCTAAGAGGAGACCTTAGGCTTGGGATAGCTACAAAGGGGTGTGGGAAATGGAACTGCAGATTCATTCAAAACCATAATTAATTTTCTGTTCTTTTAGTGCTGTCATGTCAAGAAGGCCTCTTTGTCACCTGCAAGTGAGATGATATTTCCTCGATGGTCTCTGGGCCTCCTTCTAAATCAAGAGTGGTGATAACCAACTCTGCTTTGTATCTGCAGAACAAATAGTGGCTTTTGTCCAGCACAAGTCCCTAAACAAACTTAATCTCTCTAACACTGTGACAGATGACATTTAGATGTCCTTGTTACCCTTAAAATGAGTTTTATTGACAATCAGAGAACAAAAAGAAGGCCTAGAGAAAGCTCAATGTTTTATAGGCTTGCTAACAACATCTTAGTGCAGAGGGTGAGGAGAAAGCCTGAAGTTGCCCCCATTTTCCCCTACTTTGCTATATCACCATGACAACTGATATAGAAATCACTTAGTGACTCCTAGAAAGAAAACACAGTGACACAGTCCCTCTTGTATGGCGAATCAAACTAAATCCTTCATTCAAATGGCTATTCAGCTTGGGCATTCATGTAGAGGATAGGGTGGATTTTACACAGGTAACTACAAGAGAAAGGCCAGCAAACCCTCCAGCCACAGCATATGGTAAAGTCTCTGTCTAATTAATGCATCCTCAATAGAATTGATGCATTTTAAATTTGTTTTCTTTTACTTGAAACATCATTAATGTAAAGGGCAACATTAATCAACATCATGGAACTTAAAAGGGCATTAAAGAGTGATCTTTTTCCCTATGCAATGAGATTCTTTTCAAGTAGCTGTGTTAACTGCAGCTGATTCTGCATTCTTAAAATCAGAAAGCAAATCTAGAGAGGCCTCTGCTGGCGAATCTCTCTGTGTAGTTGTCCATGCCAAACTGTTGTGAAAAAGAAAGCAGGAGAATGACTTTCAGCTTTTACTGGAAAAAGTTGCTCACGAGATGGATCAGCAATGAACACACTGCACAAAACAGTGAATAACGGCACTGCCACTTTTAAAGTTGTCATGCCTAACTGGCTGTTTTTCAATTAACAAAATGACCGGGAAGCTCTGATGAATGAGCTGCTTAAACTTGAACACGCTGAGATATTTCAAGATTATTCAACAATGAAATAATGGATAATCTTTAAAAAGACACCTGTACATAACACTCTCATGTGAGTTTAAGATTTAAACCATTCTAATAAGAAATTGTATTTCTTAACATCCCAAATATTTCTCTCAACTAGCAAAAAAAAAAAATGAAATAAAATCTTCAGGTAAAACTAAAACATTGAAAAATTATTTTTGGTTAATTGCAAAGCAAAATTTTACTGCCAAGATTTTCCACTTATAAAAAAGACATATAAACCAAATAATAGTCTTCAAGTGTGATTTAACATGAAGATATCATTGCAGCATGTTTTTTTTTTTAAATAAAATTAGGCCAAGAGTAAACTCACTAATTTTTGTAGTAGTATTTGTGGAGGAGCAAAACATTTTTACCAGAAGTTTAAAATTATTTTAACATTTCCTGGGATAAAGATGCATATGATCTGTTTCTCTATAAGGAAATTAGGTATTTTTGGCTCTGTGAAAAAAAATGACCTGTCTCCACAAGTGTCATTTAACTTTGAAAGTTTTCAAAAGAAGAAATCTGAATTATGTTCTTGTTTTTTGACATTTATATTTTTATATTCAATATTATTTAAAATCCAGTCATACTAGGATACAACGCAAATTATCTTAAAAAATTGCATGAGTTATTTTTTGTTGGCAGTGTCATATCTTTTACTCTAGAATTCTTGTATATTTTCAGTAGAGTGATTTCATATTTCAAATGGTTTCATGTTTATTTGAGGTAAAATTTTAGTCAAGCAATTTTCATAAGGCAGTTTGGTTAATATGACTCAGTAAAATTACTTTCTGGATTAGATAGGTAATGTCCGATCTTTCAAGTAAATGGTTAGATGTCTTGGGATCACTACCATATAGTCCCAACAGTGACACCTACTGGTAAAAAGAAAACAAAAAATAGTTTTAGTTTTCTTTCTGTTGATTGTTTTGGAGAACACTACCAGGGACTCTATTGGTATACATGTTTCTTATTTAGAATTATGTTTTTAGATCTTTCAAACATAAAACTATACGTTCCCAACAATGTATCAAATGAAATAAAAAGTTAAAACAATATAAGTAATTATGAAACAAAATATTACTTTCTGGGAAATGTAGTTTAATTCAACACCAAGTAGTATATAGATATGAAATTACAAACTTTTGGGTTCATACATAGCATAGAAAATAAGAAATCAAAAATTTCCAACAGACTCTCTAAAAATTCCTTAAATGCTTATTAAAGTTTTGTCTTTCAGAAAGATCAAAGTATATCTATGAATCAAAAGACAAGTATATACTTCATAGTAACCCAGTTGTCAACAGCCTGGGAGGTTTTATGCTGTTATGACTAGAAATACTCTCCCAGACATGGATTTACCAAATAAAGAAAAATATTGGAATCATGTTGGAATGTGATAATTTCTCCACTGAGTTAGTTCTCTCCCAGTTTGCAAAACTCTGGACAAGAATACACTGTGCATCAGACAGAATGCAAAATTAAAAACAAAATTTTCCAATACAGATCCACAGATACTGAGAAAAGATAATGATCTTTATTTTTCTGTGAGGCTCCAGTGATCCTTTTTCTAAATTATATTTGTTCTTAATTTATATTATCACATAGCACATCAGATAATTTGTTTCTTCATTTTTTAAATGAGTAGTAAATTACTTGTCAAACTAAAAAAATCAATAATTCTGGATTTTATAGTCACATGAAATAAAAATGGCAGAATAACAAGTAATCAATTTCAACCAGGTTTAACTGGAATAGGTATTTCAATGTAAAATGTGTTTATTTCTTTTAGAAAACTCAGGATCTTTGTTGATATTTTATATTACAAAGAAACATGTCAATGGTCCTCCAAACATTGTTTAGCCTTGGGGACATTGGTCAGGCATATGGTAAACTAGCAAATCATTGAATCCATAATACACATTTATGACTACTTTTGTGATATCACTGTGAGGAAACATGTGAGATGTCTCACAAATTATGTGGTAGACAGTTATATTGGTGTCTTTGAAACCATCTTTGGCTCTATTGTGTGCCTTTGTTTGTACAACTTGAGCACATGCTTCAAAATGTCATCCAGATTACAAGCATGCAGGGAATGAAGTATTACTTCAGTATCAATATCTGAAGCATGCTCTTTATTTCATTAAATAATTCATCAGCCAATTGCACTTAGTAAAATAGCAAAATTCCTTCTTTTTATTTTTGCAAGAGATATTTTATTAGGTTGTTATTCATAATCTGATAAAATATTTCATTATTATTTATGATAATGAATAAAAGAAAACCAAGGACTTTTAAAAATCACATAAATTATAACATGAAAATCACAAAGAATAATATTTATGCAAAATTATGTGGACAACACCCTGGCAATTAAATTAGGATACAATGTGTTTAGGGTGTAAACCAAAACAGAAATGAAAACAAATTAGCCACAAAAATTGGAAAAGTTTGGTTTGATGTTTGGGTGCTCCTGAGTACCTGAACCAGCAAATCAGATCACCATTACACACGACCATAACGAAAGGGAGAGTTCACCCAGGGATTGCACAAGGGATTTGCACAGAGTAAAGCTTCACAAAACCCAAGGGCTGTCAGAGGGAAATGGTATCCAGAAGCACAGGGCAGGCCAGGCATCCCTCCAACAGCAAAGCCACACAAGAGAGCCAGCGGCAGGGCAGAGGCTGCCAACACAACTGCCTACCACGTCTGCCAAGGAGCCAGAAGCCACTTGTGGGAAAATATCACTTATCCTTAGCATCTGGGTCCTGTGATTGTAATCCAGAGACAGAGTGGTAAGATACAGGGGGATAAACAGCATCCCATTTAACACACACACACATACACACACACACACACACACACACACACACACACACACATACACACTGGTCTCTCAGTACAGAGAGAAATAAGCTCACCACTGTCTTAGATTAGAAAAACTTTCTATAATGGGAATTTTTAAAGTGAGATTTATTCTTAGCTACATATTCATATGTCATAATGAGAAGAGCTTTAGTAATTACTTTTCAGCAATAGCTTTGGTTTGTAAAAACCAGGAGTTTGTTATATTTGTGGATATTTGCAGATGTGTATAGTCCACTCTGAAAAAATTTTTCTTTAAGTAGCTTGTTGTAGGGGCTGATATAATTGTTTAAAAATTAAATCTTAATCATGGATAAATAAACTAAACTGAGTTTTGATACTAAAATGTTTTATTAGTTTTTTATTTTGTCACTGTTTTTAAGAGGATAGGTTCCAAAGATAAACTCATAAAATAACTTATAAATTCTTATTTAGAATGTACTATATTATAAGCATAATGTAATCTATATAATTATTTAATATATGACTATGACTTGTATAATATTATACATAATATTACATATGTATATATTTAAATTTAATAATGCCCCTTCTAAAATATATACTTTTAATCTATAACTGAAAAAGTGTTTTTGAAGTTTCTAGTATTTCAGTATTTTATATAGATAGGTTTACTCTCTTGAAATAAGGGGTTGAGATAAGGGAAGGAATTTAGAAAATTTGAAGATTGGAGACACCTTGTGGTTAGTGCAATAGCCTCAACTTTTCAGCATTATATTTATTTCTTGAAGATTATTATTTTTGTAGGAGGCAAATAATATCCTATTCTGAGTCTTTAGTAAAACGATAGAAAAGTTTTTTATTTCATTTTAAATATACTTCCCTGATATCAATGATAGAAAATAGTAGTTTTAAGTGTTGATGGCAACATGAATACTCCAAATACCTTTTCTCATATTTAAATTCATAACATATCAATTACAGTATATGAATTTATGAAGAGCATTTGGAATAATACTATTATGTATTGACACAGTGAATTTATTATGAAAAGTTTTATTTTCCATTAATAAAATTAAAATTTCAGTTGCCTTTTCAAGGCCATAAAATCCAGGTACTTCTTTATTCATGTTATCTCAGATAATATTTATGGGTCAGTTTATGCTATAATATACATAATGGCATGCATATAACTACTTAGAAGCATATTCCACATGTATATAAACTATATTATATAGACATTTAATTTTTCTATTTGTATAAATAATAAAGTAATTTAGGAATGTCTTGCATTTAATGATAACATGAAGGAAATGTTCAAGGGAGATAAAATCCGATAGAAATGCAAAACCTCATAGTTACCCATGGGTGTTTTGTTTATTGTTGTGGTTTTCATTGTCTCATACACAACAAAGGTATTTGATTCTGTTCATTTTTGATTGATAAACTATTTATTTTTTTGTTTCAAATAATTCTCAAATCATTCACATTTAGTTCCACATTTAAAGCATTTCTATATCAACTAGAAAATTACAGTGAGAAGAATTTCTTTTCTATTGCATTTCTGTATAGCTGTGAAAGATTCTGTGATTTCAAACAATGCTCAGTATGGGAACGAGTAAGAAGGTAAAAGAATAAATTGATCTTAAACATTTTATTTTACATACAAATATTAAATGTTCAAATGAAATATAATATACTTCTCCAATTTTTGTAAGTACATAAATAATTTATGAACAAGTGTACAAGACCAATAAAAATTCAAAAAGAAAATGTTGTGCTGATTGTTGTTTCATTGCCCATAAAGGAAACAAATATCTCCAGGAACATGTGCATAAAATCAGACCTGCTTTTCACAAGCACTTACTATAATCCCAAAAGCAAGCATTTTCTTCTGATTTTATGACCAATCTCTTTGTACATATTTGTTACCTTTTTATATTTTTTCCTCAAATGTTTGTATGTTTCTTTCCTTGTCTATTGGCTTTTTAAAGTTTCATTTTCATTACTAAGGCTTGCATGGAGCAGTTTCAATTTTCCTTCTTTTAATTACATTTAAACCTTGCCTTTACCATTTTATCATTTTTCTTAAGTTTAGCTGATTTCCTAACCCACCAATTTAATTCTTTAACACCACATAATATATCTTAGGACGTAGTATTATATACAAAAGCATTTCCCCAAATCCCAGTGTGTTAAAACAACTGAATTTCAACTTATTATGATTACTTATGACAGAGCCATCTAACCCTTGATGATCTTATTATTTTAAATTCTAAAAAGGGAAGATCAAATTCATTTACTGAAGCCTACACAGTTTGCACGCTTAACTAAATACACAGCCATGACTCCAAGGGATTTTTTCCCCCTCTAAGATACCAGCTGAAGCTGCAGAGGACAACTAAGCCTCACATTCCAAGTGTTCATGCTTCATTCTTTACAACTGTCCAAATTGTAATAGAATTTTCTTATAATGATGTTATATTATGTTCTTGTTGTGATACCTGTATTTGTGAAGAACTTAATATTGATTTACTGCGTCTCTTGCCCATCTCTGAGTAGCTGAGATAGCAATTACAGCTGTTGGTGGTATCTATTTTGTCTTTTCATAATTGTCATTTCTTGTTCCACTTAAGATTAAAATATGAAAATTGTACCGTTTTCACATCAACTGTGCATTAGCCAAGTCATCAGCAATATCCTTGAAGAACCATCATTCTAACCATGGTTCTTCACATTGCCTCTTTATTTTATTTATGAAAATTGCGTGCTACAACATAAACCTGAAAGAGGAATACATTCAAAAGTGCGCTTTCTTGCCATCAGGTCCTCATGTGGACCCTTAGTATCTTCCTGAGAAATCACTAGGGCTTTCCCAATACCTGCCTGTCTCCACCAAATGCTTTCTTCCCTTCAGATTGGGATTTTTGAAAGCAGGGTCTCTGTTATTTTTCAAATCTAACTTTAGAGAACTTCACAGTTTTGCCCTCTCTCTACTACTCTAATTTTAATCTACATTTCATAAACGATGTGATATTGAGTAGAACTGACTTGAAATGAGTTTTTCCTTATCACAAATTAGGTCTACCAGGTATATATCTCTTCAAGGGACTATTAATAGCTGTTCCAAAATTCAAAAATCTTTCATTTGTAGACAAAAGACACGGATGTAGGGGATAACACAGCCTGGACTCCTATCATTAGGAAATTTGTCAAGCAGAGGATATGAAAATAATTTTTAAATTGATGAAGAGAAAATAATTGCAAATAATTTGGAATTTTTTGGCCAATTTATATAAAATGCACAGTTGAAATAACTGAGGCATTTTATTCTTCTGTCTTGACTAAATAAATTTTGAACTGCTTGTGAAGGTTTTTTATTTTAAATTATTATATTTTAAGGTGACACTGGATAAATACTTGAATACTTGCCTCCTACACACACACACACACACACACACACACACACACACACACACGTACACACACTTTCCTATCAGCAGACTAAATTCACCTAGTCCCTAATAGGTATTAATTTTCATTTTAACTACATCTGTTTGGAGACTTTAAAAATGACTATGTGCAAAGAAATAATAAAGGTGTCTGCAATCTCTAGCAGAAGCCCCTCCTTATGAGACTGAGTAGGGTGTATGTGAGTGTTATTGTTGTTGTTGCAATCTAGCTAATAAAGGCTTTCTCTTGCACAAGAGAATTTTGACAAGGTTGACTCCAGACAGCTTTCCAGCTGAGGTCTGGGGCCTTGCTGAACCTTCAGAATTTTCCCATTTGAGCTGCATCAAAGTGAAGGAAATTCAAGGATCACTAACGTCTCAGATGGTAGCACTTGCCCTAACAACGAAGGTTCAGGAATTCTTTGGAGCAGGCTGAGGTCATTTTTCTCCCCTTTTCTCTTAATGCTTTTCTCTATTAATCAGAGCTCAGAGCTCAGAGCTCAGATTGGTCTTCAACTTCCTCCCAATCTTTGCTAAGCCTGTCATTTCTAGCTATTATTTACTTTAATGGACTTTGGCTGATCTCTTATGAAGCTTTGGATCTGAGAATAATAAGGCTATAGAATAAGGGGCATAGACATAGGTGTGGGTCTGCCTGCAGATTAACCGTGGCAGATGGGCTTTATTGCAGTTTCCTGTGTACTGAGTGTTGATTGAGAGGGTATAATGAGAGAGGTGGTGTCTACACAATGGTTACAGCCACTTCATTGCACTTTGGGTCTAAACAACCCCATTTTTCTAAATCTTTGGGTTGTGAAATTTTAGGAAGTCAGAGCACAAGAACAAATACAAAAACAACTGTAAATAACCATGAATGTTAATCCAACACTAATTGGTCCTTTTGACATGAGTCCATTTTGCTCAGTTTTTTAAATTCTGGGTAAATTAATAGCAAAGGTGGCTAAACAAAATGCTATCACATTAGATAGTTTCAGATGCAATAGTGAGCAATGTGTATTTTCTGTGGGTGCTCTTTGTTTGCTTGATTTTGTTTGTTTGTTTGTTTGTTTGCATTTTGTTAAATATATGCTGTATTTGATTATTACTACAGACAACAAAAGCTTAAATTGTAATTATTACCAGATCTTTGAGTATTATGTTTTGGGTATTTTTCTGAATGCAACTGGAGAATACTAAAAATAATAAAATCAGGGCTTTTATTTTACCCTTGCACAGTAAATCAAAGTGTAAGGGTTATTTTTTTACCTTTATTTTCTACATTTGATTTGAGTGTCTGCTCAATTGCAACTAACTGTGCAATGAAAACATTTTTGTTATGTGTTAACTAAAGTTCTTTTACACATTTCTCATTTTTACGATTTTACTTAATTCCTCCCTTTCACCAATGGATTAAATCACAACTATTGATTCTTTTCTTCCTTTGGGCTTTACCCATCTGTCTTAACGCTTTCATCCAACATCCCTTGGTCTCAGAGGGGTGTTCTGAAATGAATCGCTGAAACCTGGAGAAGATTCTAGGTCAAGTTTGTGTACAAGAGTTTAAATTTTTAGTGACAGTTCCTCTCATGGCCGCCTGAAAGTTTCCCCACAGTGCTGCACAAGTGAGCTCTACCAATTATCCTCCGCCTTTGAAAACCATTATCAAGTTTTTCAAAACTTCTTTCATTTCACTGTTGTCATTCAGTGAAAAGGAAACTAACCACCATGTCAAGACAACTCTGCTGCCTAGCAACGCAGAGCCACATTTTAATTCTGACTAGCTTCTGGTCTTCACTAATAGAAAGTGACTATGTTAAGCCAGTCACAAGAGTTGTTTGTCACTTCTGAAATGCAAACAAAACTATATTGTTTTCTAAAGTATTGGGTGTGATTGATGTAAAGATTTACAGTAACATCATTCATTTTCCCTTGTGTTTTAGTGGGATTGATGTCATATCTTTTCATGCTTTATTAAATGCTTTAAAAGAGCTAAAAAAAAAAAGATGATGCTTTTTGTGCTCTAAAGAGTTTAAAGAGGATTTTTTTTGCCAGTGAACTAGACTCCAACAACTTCTGAAATTAAATAAATCTATTCAACTAGTGTCAGCCACATCAATAAATAATTTAATAAGAAACTATCATCCATGAAGGAGAATGCAATTAAAACAATTAGAAAGGAACAGACCAGACCAAGGTCAACATTATGGGGTGGGAGAAGGAAAATCTAAGCTTTCAAGTTGTGAGTCTTAGAGTTTGTTTTATCAAACTTTCCCACAGCTCTATATAATTGGCTTTTGGTATGAAAAACTGCAAGTTGCTGCTAGTGCAATTTCAATTATAAATCTCTCTAGGCACATATGTATAGATGTCTACATTCAAAGTACAACATATTTAAATCATAAAAATTGATTAAGAACTTGTAGCTGTACTTAAAAATAAATCTCCTGCAACTGAGTGGAAGCCAATTAATAAAATAGGAAGATATTGCTATTGTATTTTAAATTTTCTTTAATATTACCTGACACTTATAGTATTTTGTATAAATATATAGATAAACTTTATTTACTAGATACTTTAAACTATTCTAAGTTATATTATTTGACTATACATAACCTAGATAAAGTGAAATTCTTCAAAATTATGTATCAGAATATAAAAGAGAAATTACACACATTAATAAAATTTTTGTTGTTTTCACATCCTAAGCAGTAATAAAATATTATTGATTAATAAGCAAAATGTTTTTTTAAAGTATAGCTTAGAGAAGCAGAATAACACAAAAATTAGTCTAAAAATCATTATCATATAAAGACAGTACAACGTATTTTTCTTTCAATTCTGACTTCAAAAGACTATCCTTAAAACTTTGCTCATATTAAAAAAATGAAATCTAGGTATTAAGTAGGGCAAAAACATAATTTAAAAATATTTACATCTAACAGATGTGTGTTTTGAGATGAATAAAAAATATCAAATATGAAAGCTAATAATTGAGGTTAAAGAAAAAGATTATTAATCTTGAAATTAAGGAGAAATCTTAAGGAGCTTTTATGAACTTTAAAAGGCTTAATACATTAGCAATATTTTGTCCAGTTAATCAGCATCAATAGTGAATATGAAGCAAAGGGTGCTGGTTTTAACTGAAAGAGGGGTGGTTTAGGTTTTGTTGAAGAATATATTTGAAACTTCTATGATGGTAGCACTGTGATGTGTTGAAATACGCCTGGCCAAGGGCATCAGACCTGAGACTACGCCCCATATTTCCACTCTTTAAACAAGAGCATATTTCTTACCCTCCAGGAAACTTAGTTTCTTGTCTACAAATAAGAATATAACTTATTTTACATTGGGCTATTGAGATGATGAGAGAGCATCTGGTTCTTGGAAGGTTTCAGTATAACTAGCAGTAATATCAATAGCAGCAACAGAACTTGTTCCATAAAAGTTCATTCTAGAATTAGTCTGCCTTGTTTTAAATTATACTTACCATTTGTGTGACTTTGATCAAATGATTTATATTTTCTAAATATAAGATGAAATTAATAATATTATCTATATATGTTAAGATTTTTGTGGGCATTAGATAAAATATTTCATATAATTGCTTAAAATGACCATACTGCTAAATATTCAGCAAATAAATGTTAGCTGCTCATGTTATAATTATGTCTGTGTTACTTTTCTCTTTCCTCAGCTATTAAAAATAATAATAGCTAATTATAGCGTGGCTCCTCACATGCTTTTTTGTCATAAATTAAAACTAAAGACTTTGTTTCCAGATAGGTAACCAGACCACTTAAATTAACAAATTCCATTCTGTACAAAAGGAGTGGAAAGATAAAAGTAAATTTTTTACCCAATTGATTATTCTATCTGCATTTTTAATCAAAGACCATCATGAAATACAATGGAACGTTACTGTGGTATGTCTTGGCAAACCTCATAATATTTTAGCGCCAAATCAAAGATGCTTTGCCAACTAAGTTTAATTATTTTATACAGCTAATCACTGTGGAGCAGTAGTAGGCACGAAAATCTGATATTTTGAAGCTCAGCTTTCATTTCCTCAGAATTTCCAGTAGGAAGACACATTTTTTATCTGAATGCAACACGAGAGCATGTATTATCTCTCCTATATGATTTGTAAAATTGTATTTATTCAATTGGTTCACAACATCTGAAACTTAGGTTTTACATTCAAATTCAAATCCATAAGTTCTCATAAAAAATCAGGACTGAAGAATGAGCCGGCTTTACTGGAGACAGTGATGGCTGAGTGGCCCTGGTCCTTTTGTGTCCGCCCTTGCTCTCTATAGTGCATCTCTAGATTCACATGGTTAAGGCAGAGTCCTGGCCTCCAGAGACATTTCAGATGTTTAACAATAGAATTCAAACTAGAAATTGTGAAAACCTTATTAGCTAAATCCAACATTACTTATAGCATTCTGGGCTCCATGCACTTTATAATTTTACTATTTTTCCATCTGTATCTTCCTAGGATATTTGACTTAGCTGCTCTTTATAAGTGTTAAAGACAACTTCTCTGTAGTTAAGACTTGAAAGCAGTTAGAATTGAAATTGAAATACAACATCTTTTTAGTTAGCATTTTCAGTGTACATAGCTTTTCTCCTGGCTGGATGGAGAAGTTGTTAAATTCTCAGTTAGCATCTGCACACAGACTGTGGACAGCAATAACTCTGAAGCTGGTCTCATGGAAGCTTGTCACAGCCTGCCTTCCTGGGAAGCACTGTGGCCATCAGGAAGGTTATGTTTTTTCTGTTTCTCCTGTTCCACCCATCAGACACTTGGTGCCAAGAATGCAGAAGTGACGCCATGTGAAGTCTGACCAGTGGCTCTTAGAGAATTCAACTGACAGCTTCTCTGGTAGGGGTGAGGTTGGGCAAATACAAATCTTATTGTGAATACATATATGTATTTATGCAATCATTTATGTATTTCTTTTATAGTTTTAAAATTATTTTAGGCTGAGTTATAATTATAATGATGAAAATAAGTAGAGTACTTAACTAGTACTTTCAAACTTTTTCATTTTTTTCTAAATATCTTGATTTGCATTCATTTGGCAATATTATTTATCCTCAAGTTGTAGTTTTTTTTTTTTATATAAAAGAGAGGAAAAACAAGCTATAAAAAACTAAGTACTTTCAAGTTCCACTTATTTCTTCAGACAAGTGTCATCAAATTTTATTTGCAACAAGGTGGATTCAACTTACATATTAGTTAAGTAGTAAAATAACTAACTGCATAAATAAAAAAATAATGTGAAAGAAATTTCTGAGTCTCTTATTAACATAAATCTGAACCTGTTAGTACTGTCAATACAAAATGTACTTTTGGTTATTTTGTCAAAACATAGGACTGAGTTGTTGTGCATGTATAGGTGTGCTTGGTATAGTTGAGTGGAATTTGGGGTGTTGCTAGTTGCCTTGAATAGAATACATCTATGTGCTTTCCATTTGGAAAAGTAGTCTCTTTCTTATTTGCACAGATCACCAATCATCAGAGCAAATTATCTGGCTCCCACACAAAATGTGTTAAATAATTCATTACTTCTTTAAATGTAGACATTTTGGTCATATTCGAAGATGAATTCCCAGGACATAAAAACACCCATAAAGAATTAATAAAAACAATTTTAATTAATTATAGTGCTTCAACCATTACTTGTTTGTTATGTCTAAATTTTATAGGTATACTTTTTAAACCTTATATAACATTTTTTCACTTACAAGAAGTTTAAAGTATCTGCAAAAGAAAATTTCCTCATAGGACAATATACTAAATTTTCATATGATATCTAGCTGCATATTGTTTTAATGTTCTGTTCATTTCCTGTCAAAAGATGTTAACCTCAAAAAATTTGGTAGCACTGAAATAAAATATTATCACAGAAGTTATTATATATATATATATATATATCCCAGTTAAATTTTATTGCTAGACTGTTTAATCTCATGTGTCATGAGAAATACCAACATAGAAAAAAAATAATCTTGAAATAAGGAAATAATTTAAGAAAAAGTTTCAACATTGAGTCAAGAGTTTGTCTCTTTAAGCTTATAACTAAACCTAAATATATAATTCATTTTTTCCAAATTTAATCTAGATAGTGTATTCAAAAGTAGCATAATGGGGTCTAGTTAATTTCTCAATTAGAAAGAAAAATAACAAACATGAAGAGTATTCATAAATGGGATTATTATATTAGTTGAATACTTTTTTAGAGATATGACACCAATCATACTAAAGTACAAGGGAAAATGAATGATATTACTGTAAATCTTTACATCCATCACACCCAATACTTTGGAAAATAAATGAAGAGTTAGTTATACAGGTTCACAGACTCTAGATTTGGAAGAAGTTTGGAAATTGCGGAATGTAACTTTGCAAACAATAGAAAACAGCTCTCTCTATTATTTTCCCACATCAGTGGGTTGTTTTACTAGCCCTTTCCATTAATGAGATGCTCATTCCTTTCTGAGGAACCCTGTCCCATTCCAGTTCTATTTTTAACTGAACCAAAATTCCCTCTCTCTGACTTCCTAGGTCTCTCTTTAAAACTATCTCACAAGGCAGGTAAAGCAAAAAGGTATACAGAGCCACTAATATTGCCACAAATATAAGCAGCTAATATAGTGTTTCACAAATTATATATTCAGTAGTTACAGATGAGTGTGAACTCATGAATTCAATTCTTCTGTATTGGCACTTAAAGGAAGGATAATCATGTTACTCCCTCTCCCCTTGTTCAAAAAAGGGTGCTGGTAAGTTAGGGGCTGGAAGTTATCACAGAGAATGTTCAGTCCAGTAAACTTACTTGTTCTGACTCTTCTTCCCTTTGCTTCAAAATATAACCTCCTTCCCTTATTCCCCACATAATCGGGCCCAATAGTTTCCTTTTTTATGAGTCTAGATATAAGTTGGTCTGCTCACAATGTTGAAAAGTAGCATAAAGAGGGAGTAAAGCAGCCCAAGCTTGTGTATATTGTGTCTTCTCATCCCTTAGAGTGACATGGAGGCCACAGAAATTTGAGCTCTGGATAGGATTTATTGAAAGTAGCCATTCTTCTGTTTTGCATTATTTTTTTATTCCTCTTGTCAAGATGTCCTCAGTCATTCTTTGTTTTAATGAACATTTACAGAATTCCTACCTATTATCAGACTCTACACAAGTATTTGAAATACAAAAATGAGTAAAAGATAGCTTCCCTAAAGTTGCTCACAATCCCATTGAGAAAGAGACATCAGAAAAACACACAGCCAGTTTTCTCACAAATAGAGAGCAAATCATTGGGGTATATATATAGGAGCAGAACAGTGGCTATCTGGAAGAACCAAATCTTCACAGGTTTGTTGGTATTTAGAAACAGAAGATACGCTGAAGGAATGGCAAGTGATCTGCATGGTTGCAATACAGAGCATGATTGAAAAATGGGCAGGAATGATGGAAATTAGATTAATTTGAAAAGCTAGTTCAGAATTATTAAAGCAATGTGGTTATTTCCATTAGTAATAGGATATAATATCCAGACTGTAAATGCACTTTGAAATTGAGTTAATAAAAATGGCCAATTGAACTTGCTTTTTTCCATGAATATAGCTTTGCCAAAAGCAAATTTGTATCTATATATGAAATAGGGCAATGACAGAACATCAATGCTAAATAAACTTTGTAATATTTTTAGTAATGAAAATTATTTGAAACTATTTATTATCAATAGAGAGCTGTTAAAATAAATGTTAGGTTATTCATATAATAAAATACTATGAATTTAGTAAAATGAGGTTTTAGAATAATGTCCTATATAAAATTAAATCATTATATAGATAGTTCAGAAAATGAAAGCAGATTTTAAAATACACAGTAAGATCTCTGTGTATATATATAGTAGTGCTAATCACCTCTAAGTAATAGTATTAGGGATGATCTAAACTTTTTGTTAGTATTTCTATTTAGATTTTTCCTTACAATAGATATGCATTTTTATATTAAAAATTACCAATACCGATTTTTAGTGTTAACAAAGACCATTTTCAAACATACATAGATGAAGTAGTAGAATATCATCGAGATGCTCGCACTAGGCCTTAGACCAACAATAAATATGTCTCTTTCCATGATGGTTTGGCTATCACTCAGTCCACATCACATCAATTCTGATGTGAAAGTGTTTCTCTAGTTGGTAGAATTTCTCCTACAAAACAAAGTTGGGTTGAAATTCACTGTAACTCTTCTACCTCATTTTGCACGTCTAGGCAAAAATATATACATGTGTACAGTTTTAGGTATGACATTATTCACTGTTTTACCTTGTAAATTCTACAGGATGGGGGAACAGTAGGTTTATAGTTGTGAATATATTAAACAAAGTATATTCTTATATAATTATTTACTAACTGGAGCCCTGATGCACAAATTTGTGCAAGGGGCTCGGCCCCTGTAGCCACAGTGGCTTGCATCAGCCCTCGAGCCCTCCAGAAGGCTTCTGGCTTCCTCCAGAAGGTTGTCCCCAATGTCATCCAGAAGGTCATTCGGCCATCTAGTCTAATTAGCATATTATGCTTTTATTATTATAGACTATTATATTGTTTTCCATATGAACAACTCTAAACCTATTTTTGCTCTACTCTACATATTTCATGCATTTATCATTATTGCAATTGCTTCAGTCACATAATCCATGTTTTTATCTGGGAGAATTGGTCAAATATTTTTCTGCCTTTATCTGATTTTGTTTAGATTGAAAATTTCTGTTTCCCATTAACAAATAACTCAAAATGCAAGAAATTTAAATATTTTATTATGTAAATGTAAAATTGTGTTTTATTAATTAAAATATTTTTCATTTTCAATAGACTTTTACAACAAAATTGCCTAATATAAAATTTTAAATGTGATCCTTTCATGTAGTGCAAAGCAATTTTAGAAAAGTAAACATTTTATATGACTCTTCATATTTATTAGTGTCTGTAATGAGCATCATTATTCAATGATAGCCAGAACTATTAATATGTTATTTTGGTTTTGGACATTTACCAAAAGGCAGCCATAAATCGACATTGTATTCCTTTGTAAGCAAAAACTAGGAGCAATCCATAGTTTGTACCACAGCAGTTTTATCTTCTCTTCATGTTGTGACAGATTAATACCAGCTTAAGCCTAAACATCCAAAGTTATGCTACTGGCAATGTAACCATCTGTTTTTAATGAATATCTGGGGCCCATTTTTTCAGTTAAGCTTCTCTTATTGTGTGTGTATGTTGCTTTTTCAGAGCTATCTGCATAATTGCTTAAAGATTTTACTGCAAAATTAATATCCTTGCTGTGAACAAGGGAACAGGGCAAAAACCAAAATGACAGAGCATAAGATGAGGTAAAAAACAAGTTTAATTTTGCCTTGCACCATAGAAACCTTTGCAGGACTAACTTTATCTGGTAATCTACATTTAAATTTTAACCTGTAGGTGGCTCTTTGTGGTGAATAATATAAGCATAAAAGTAGGATGAATCACTAATTAGATTAATAATATTTTGAAAGTTTTTAAAACTTCATTAAAAGAACCTGGTATCCAAGTTACTCATTTGTGCTGTTGGTGGTGTTGAGGAGGCATTTGTCATTAGCTACTAAAATAAAATTTAAAAAAAGGATGAAATGGAAATGCTCAAATGTTTGCAATTTCTAGTGAACTATAGCAAATAAGACCAAGGCAACATAATACCTTCAAAAAATTCTATCTTCACAGAATCAGCACATATGTTACCCCACTTCCTTCATATTTTAATGTGAAAGGGTAATATTGGATAAAAGTTGTGATTGCTATTATATTTTTTCATACTTTGAACTGTAGTATTTTAAAAACATACTTGTACTAAGTGCATCTAGAAATTATATATCATATATGAATAATGTTACAAATGTAACATTTATTTGCATAGATTACGAGTTGATGATTTATTATTCTAAGTCATTTACCAAAGCATTTTACAAAGTTGATTGTTCAATTAAAAAAAAAGAATATTTTATGAAAATGAGGACCCTTCTCAGGAGTAAAGTGAAAGTAGGTATAACATTTTATAAAATCTGATGTAAGGAAGTACACTCACAAATTTCTTTTATTTGCTGAAAAAGAAGGAAAAAAGAAAAATATGTCACTAAACTAAATCTTTGCAAGCAAACAAATCTTTGAAAAAAGAGGCAATGAGTTCTGTGATTGACAGTCTATAGCATGACTAGGTAATTACAGGGAAAATACAATTGAATGTGTAACTTTATGCACATCAAAATTTCCTCTTTGAGAATTAAGCCCTTATACTTTAAATCAACAAATGGTTTTCAGCATATGGTGTATTTCTGGTAAAATGCTTGCTAACAAAACTGCCTCAATAACAATCTTGTGAGAGATTAATACCAGCTTAGTCCAAACATCTAAAGTTATGCTACTGCACAAGATCCAATTGTGCCAACAAATGTGTAGTTTGAATATTAATTCAGGCATGAACCATTGATAAGTCTTTTGCATGGTCTCTCAGTAATACAGATGTGTAACTGACAACAGATTGGTCAAGACTGAGAATTTACGCATATAGAGAAATTTAATGAAAGCATATCTAAGTTATCCTAAATATTTTAATAGTGCCTCTTGCCATAAAATATAAAAACTACCTTTCAACAATGAAGCATAAGATCTTATCTGTGGAGATGTAATTTGCATGGCTGTGTTTTTCTACTTTCATCCCAACTTTAAAAAATATTGCTATATAAGTTTTTGTTTAGATCTTAAACGTGCCTTTTATCCATGATTTTGAATTATAAAGACCTTTAACATTGCATTGATTCACTTAAAGAAGTAAACTATTTCATTGGTTAGCAATTGTTCTACCCAGTGTTTTTTCCATCTCTCTTCAAAACGAAACAAACACAACCTCCCAAAAAGCATACACACACATAAAAAATAGATAACAATAAATCCTTATTATTTTATGGATTTAACATCAGAGACCTTTAGCAATTTTAACCTCTGATGAGCTTAAGACAATAAGGGCAATGAATGTGGTGCTGGTAACATGTTTATCAGGATACTGGGAATCAACTTCTTTCAAAGCATCAGACCAGCTCTATGTTTTCCTGTAAGTCATATTGGGGTTCTGGGTCAATGTAAGCCCACTTATTATTTAAATATTCAGTGATGCTAAATATATGGGTAATGTTTGAAGGATTTTTTTCCTTCTACAAATACATAGAGGTTTATAGAGTAATATGGACAAAAGCAAAATTGCTGTGATATCAGGTTCACTCTGTTGAATTATGTGGTCATCTTTACTACAAAAAGAAAATGGAAAGTTCATAAGCCTAGTGGATGCAGAAAATATAGTCAGCAATTTAAATCATTTCCTCCCCCTAAACCTCAAGCTGTTCTCAAATTGACAATTTTGCCTAAATTAAATGTTTGATTGATATTTTTTCTTTCTTCCCTGAATTAATTGTGGCAATTTTACCTTGTCTCAGCATATCAATTCAGTCATAGGAACAGGAGCTGTAGATTCAATCTTGGATGATTATAGTTCTTGGGACTCCTGTATGCAAAACATTTACCAGGATTCAAAGAATGAGCAGAAGTACAGATAGCTCTTTATTTTCAGAACTTTCTTGATGAAATTCCTAAGGCCATCTTTCTGATAAGATTTTTCTCCCCCACAGAAGAAAAAATCTTTATAGTGCTTTTAATAAAAATAAAACAACAGAAAACCTTACATGACTGCTTCTAAGGAAAAAAAATCCCCTTTGGAATAGAGAGCAGCTGCAGAGACATCTGTGGACTGAGCAGAGCCCTAAAAGAACAATTGTGCATACATCTGTAGAGATGAAGTAATTGATGGAAAAAATGTGAATTAAGAGCTCACGTTCTGTAGATACTGCTGTAAAGATATACGAATAAAATAAGACATAAAACTTTTTTTACTTACTTCACCACCATCTATGGTGAATGAAAATTTGACTATAAAGAGCGAAATACGAGCTGGATTCAGAACGGTGAGCTGGAGGAACACAAACTGCTCAGGTTGTTTTGTTTTGTTGTTTTGTTTTGTTTTGTTTTTCCCTGGGCAGACCTAAGGACACACTGATGTTCTTTCAGCAAACACCACATATTTTTATTGGACCATCTGTACTGAGAGAGATGTCAGTGGTATCTAGCACGCCACATTTGATTTATGCACTCAATCCTCAATAAACTAGGATATCTTTCCAAGCCTTTACAATGTAGGTTAGTAAAATTTGAAGTAAACTGCAAATAATAAATAACGTCAAAACATTGAAAATCAAATGTTTTGGAAAATCACATAACAAAAAATATTTTAGATGTCATTAATTTCTACCTTACTTATCAAATAAATGTTTCAAGTCCTGACCAATAAGGAGACTTGGCTAAAACCACATAGATAGTGGTAGAACTTGTATAAGAACATACATACCCTGGCTTTTGATCTAGAGTTTTTTATACTATACTCCTAATTATCTTGAAAATATTTCCCACATTTTTAAAAATAGCATTATGCTTTTAGATACAATTTGAATGCTAATTAGATTTCAATAATTTGTGGTCAACATCTTGCACATGTTTTTTAGTAGAGTTTTACAAAATCCTAACATTCTGATAATTTGTTATGTTATTTAAATTATTCCAGATCATACAAATAGATAGAAAGCTTCCTGAAATATTACTGGACCTTCAAACTTTTGTTGCCAAAAACTAAACAGAATATCACACATAAAACAATCACATTTATGCATAAAGTTATAAAACTTTCCTATGCACTATAAGCAAATCAAATCAAGTAGTATTTTATATATATAACATAACCAAGGCAGTTTTATTTTACCTATTTATGGATAGTTAATCTAAAATTGAAAAGTAATGGATCTCTGTGGATGATAGAATATAATACTTATTTTTTCAAAACTATTAAAAAACTAGAAATTAAAAAATATTTATTTCATATAAAAAAGACTCTTAAAACAACAGACAACACAATTTTTAAACTGTGAAATTCTGAAGTCACTTCTACTATTCAACACATAAATATTCTACGTAATTGATATAAAATATCACCACATTATAGGTACAATTATTACAAAGGGACATAAACAGCATAAGTTTTACATCATAGGCTTTGTACTTGGAAATACCAAGATAATCATCTGAATTAATGGAAGTAATATGAGTATAATATAACAAGTAAAAGAGATAGTCACAAAACTAATAAAGAATTAAAAGCTCAATTATAATTTAAATTTAGAACCTGTCAAAGAGAAGATTTTTTTCAAAATATCAAAGAAAAGTATGATATACAAAGAGGAAAAAAAGTGAACTTCATTCAGTACTAACCTAAAAATAGAAAATTGTTTTACCAAGTTAGTAAATGAAGGCTCAAATATATGTAGTTTTATTATCACCCTGAATTAAAGAATTTCATATTATAAGGAAATGCAATTTCCCAGAATTAAACTATACATTTGTGTGTTATTTATATACCAAAGTTTCTTTAGATTTTTTCAAATTGATTCTTAAATATATTTAGAGCACAGTAGAAGAAACATTTGAGGATTAGATAAATGTTACTGGAAGGATAAGAAGCAAGTCTGGAAATATAAAATACAGGTGAAGCAAAAGAAGTTTTGCAGTTGTTTGTATGGTAAATAATACAATAATTGTTAAGTACTAATAAAAAATAAACTGCATATTTTGTGTACTGACAACTGTAAACCTATGCTAAGGTCTCCCAAATTCATTTATTCAACATGGGTTCTGGGAAAACCCTCCAGAGGGATTTAGGAAAAGGGCATTGAATACTTGTGCACCTGAGAGGAAAACAATGAGAAGGTGATAGAAGTTTAGAACAAAATAAATCAGAATTTTCCAGGAAAAATAGATCTTAATTTGTTGTACCTATAACATTTCAAAGACAATATAAAATGACAATTAACAACTATAATAACTGCAATCACAATTTATTTTATTTTTTTAAATTTCTCTATTGACTAAGGTATTACATATGTGCCCTTATTCCCCCATTACCCACTCTACCCCCCCACTCACACCCCTGTTGTCTGTGTCCATTGGTTAGAGTTATATGCATGCATACAAGTCCTTTGGTTGATCCCTCCCCTTTACCCTCACCCTCCCTCACCTTCCCTCTGACATTTGATGGTCTGATCAATGCTTCTCTGTCTCTGAATCTATTTTTGTTCATCAGTTTAAGTCGTTTATTATATTCCATTAATGAGTGAGATCATGTGATATTTAGTATCTTTCTCTGACTGGCTTATTTCACTTAGCATAATGCTCTCCAGTTCCATCCATTCTGTTGCAAATGGTAAGAACTCCTTTTTTACCACAGTGTAGTAATCCACAGTATAGCTGTATGACAGTTTTCTAATCCACTCATCTGCTAATGGGCACTTAGGCTGTTTCAAAATCTTAGCTATGGTGAATTGTGCTTCTATGAAATTAGGGGTACATATATCCTTTCTGATTGGTGTTTCTGATTTCTTGGGATATATTCCTAGAAGTGAGATCACTGGGTCAAATGGGAGCTTTCTTTTTAGTTTTTTGAGGAAACTCCATACTGTTCTTCACAGTGGTTGCACCAGTCTGCATTCCCACCAGCAGTGCACGAGGGTTCCTTTTTCTCCACATCCTCACCAGCACTTGTCGCTTGTTGATTTGTTGATGATTGCCATTCTGACAGGTGTGAGATGGTACCGCATTGTCATTTTGATTTGCATCTCTCAGATAATTAGTGACTTTGAGCAGGTTTTCATATGTCTCTTGGCCTTTCTTATGTCTTCTTTTGAAAGATGTTTATTTAGGTCTGTTGCACATTTTTAATTGTTTTTTTTTAATCTTCCTTTTGTTAAGTTATATGAGTTCTCTATAAATGTTGGAGATTAAACCCTTATGGGTGATAACATTGGCAAATATGTTCTCCCATGCAGTGGTCTTTCTTGTTGTTACGTTGATGGTTTCTTTTGCTGTGCAGAAGCTTTTTATTTTGATATAGTCCCATTTGTTTATTTTCTCCTTAGATTCCACTGCCCTACAAGCTGTATCAGTGAAGATATTGCTACAACAAATGTCTGCTATTTTGTTGCCTATAGCTTCTTCTAAGATTTTTATTATTTTCCATCTTACCTTTAAGTCTTTTATCCATTTTGAGTTTATTTTTGTGTATGGTGTAAATTGGTGGTCTAATTTCATTTTTTTGCATGTATTTGTCCAATTTTCCCAACACCATTTATTGAAGAGACTGTCTTGTCTTCATTGTATGTTCATGGCTCCTTTGTCAAATATTAATTTAGCTTAGAGATTTGGGTTGATTTCTGGGTTCTCTCTTCTATTCCATTGATCTATATGTCTGTTATTGTGCCAGTACCAGAAAGGTTTTGAAAATAATGGCTTTGTAATAGTTTGAAATCTGGTATGGAGATCACACCTATTTTGTTCTTCTTTCTCAGGATTTCTGCAGCTATTTGAGATTTTTTTTTATTCCAGATGAATTTTTGGAGAGTTCTTTCTAGGTCTGCAAAATATGCCATTGATATTTTAATGGGGAGTGCATTGAATCTATAGATAGGTAGTATGGACATTTTAGTGATAGTGATTCTACCAATTCATGAACATGGTATGTTCTTCCACCTGTTTACGTCTTCCTCTATCTCTTTTTTCAGTGTCCTGTAGTTTTCCACATAGGTCTTTTACCTCCTTAGTTAAATTTATTCCTAGGTATCAATTTTTTTTCTTTTTGGTGCAATAGTAAACGGGATTGCTTTTTTAGTCTCTCTTTATGTAAGTTAATTATCGGTATATAGAAATACTATAGATTTCTTGGTGTTAATTTTGTATCCTGCTACATTGCTGGATTCATTTATTAAGTGTAATAATTTTTTGATGGAGTCTTTAGGGTTTTCTATGACAGTGTCTTGTCATCTGTGAATAAGGACAGTTTTTCTTCTTTTCCAATTTGGATGCCTTTTATTTCTTCTTCTTGTCTGATCACAATTTCTAGTACTTCCAGCAATCTATTGAATAGGAGTAGTGAGAGTGGGCATCCCTGTCTTGTTCCTGTTCTTAGGGGAAATGGTTTTAGTTTTTGCCCATTGAGTATGATGTTGGCTGTGGGTTTGTCATATAAGGCTTTTATTATGTTGAGGTATGATCTTTCTATTCCCGCCTTCCTGAGATTGTTTTGTTATCACGAAAGGGTGTTGAATTTTTTCAAATGTTTTTCTACATCAATTGATATAATTTTTAAAAATTATTTTACTGCATCAATTGACTATGTGATTTTTATCTCTCAATTTGTTTATGTGATGCATCATGTTTATTGATTTGCAAATATTGTATCATTCTTGCATCCCAGGATAAATCCTACTTAGTCATGGTTTATGATCTTTTTTATGTGTTGCTGAATCCCATTTGCTAGAATTTTGTTGAAGATTTTGACATCTATGTTCATGAGAGATATTGACCTGTAATTCTCTTTCATTGTGTTGTATTTATCTGGTTTTGATATTAGGGTGATTTTAGCTTCTTAGAATGAGCTTGGAAGTGTTCCTTCCTCTTGAATTTTTTTGAATAGTCTGAGGAGGATAGGTTTTAGTTCTTTTTTGAATGTTTGCTAAAACTTCCCTGTGAAGCTGTCTGGCCCTGGGCTTTTGTTTGCTGGAAGCTTTTTGATGACTGCTTCAATTTATTCCATAGTTATTGGCCTATTGAGATTATTAGAATTTCCCTAATTGAGTTTGGAAGGTTGTATTTTTCTAAGAATATGTCCATTTCCTCCAGGTTGTGTAGTTCGTTAGAATAGAGTTGTTCATAGTATTTTTAACAAACCTTGTATTTCTGTGGTTTCTTTTATTTTGCATCTTTCATTTCTGATTCTGTTTATTTGGGTCTTCTCTCTTTGCTTCTTGATGAGCCTGGCTAGAGGTTCATCAAACTTGTTTATGCATTAAAAAATCAGCTTTTCGTTTCATTGATCTTTTGTATTTTTTTTTTGGTCTCTATGTTATTTATTTCTGCTCTGATTTTTATTATCTCTTTCCTTCTGCTCACTCTTCACTTTTCTTGTTGCTCTCTTTCCAAATCTTAGATTTATCACCATTTTTCATGTTTTTTTGAGGTATGTCTATAACATTATAAACTTCTCTCTCATTGTGCCCATAGATTTTGGATTGTTGTGTTTTTATTGTCATTAGTTTCCAGAATGTTTTTAATTTCTTCTTTGATCTCTTTGATAATCCATTCACTGTTTAATAGCATGCTAGTCAGCTTCCAAATGTTTGAATTTTGGGTGCTATTTTATTGTAGTATATTTCTAATATTATGCCATTGTGGTCTGAGAAAATGCTTGATAGTATTTCAGTCTTGTTGAAATTGGGGAGACTTTACTTGTGACCCAGTACGTGGTCTATTCTTGAAAATGTCCCATTTGCACGTATTCATAGCTTTGGGGTGAAATGTTCTAAAGATGTCAATTAAGTCCATCTGATCTAGTGAGTCATTTAGGATTGCTGTTTCTTTGCTGATTTTTGTCTAGAGGATTTATTCAGTGATGTCAGTGATGTATTAAAGTCCCTTCCTATGATTGTATTGCTATCGATCTCTCATCTCTCTCTTGATATATTCAAGGAGGTTTTTGTTTTTTTTAATGTATTTAGGTGTTCCTGCTTGGGTGAATATATGTTTATCAGGGTTATATCCTCTTGTTGTATCAATCCCTTTATAATTATGAAATGGCTTTCCTTATCGCTTTTTATGGCCTTCACTTTGAGGTCTGTTTTGTCAGATGGAAATATTACTGGCCCAGTTTTCTTTTCATTTCCATATGCCTAAAAGATATTTTTCCATCCCTTCAATTTCAGTCTGTATGAGTCCCTTATTCTGAGGTGGGTCTCTTGTAGGTAGCATATATATGGATAATGATTTTTTAGCCATTCATTCACTTGATATCTTTTGATTGGAGCATTTAGTCTGTTTATGTTTAAAGTCATTATTGAAAGGTAATTGTCTGTAGTCTTTTTTTATTTTTTTTTTGTGCCTGTGTTCTTTCTTACCTTTTTATTTCTTCTTTTTACTCCAGTCCCTTTAACATTTCTAGCATTGCTAGCTTGGTCGTGATAAATTTCCTTAGTCTTTCTTGTCAGTGAAGCTCCTTATTTCCCCTTCAATTTTGAATGATAGCCTTTCTGGATAGAATATTCTTGGATTCAATCTCTTGCTTTGCATCATTTTGTAAATTCCCTTCCATTTATTTCTGGCCTGATGTGTTTCTGTTGAGAAATTATTTGATAACCTAATGGGAATTCATTTGTATGTAGCTTTCTATCTCACTGTTGCAGCCTTTAGGATTCTCTCTTTGTCTTGAACAATTGCCTGTATAATTATTAGGTGTCTTGGTGTGGGTCTTTTGGATTAATTTTGTTTGGAACTCTCTGTGCTTGTGTGACTTTTTTCTTCCCCAATTCAGATAAGTTTTCTGACATTATTTCCTCAAGTAGTTTTTTTTTTTTTTACCCTTGTTCCTCTTCCTGTTGTTCTGGCACCCCTATTATGCATATGTTGCTTTGTTTCATATTATCCCAAAGCTTCCTTATATTCTCCTCCAATCTTTTAACTTTTTTCTCTAATTGCAGTTCAGTTTGGGTGTTTTGCTTCTCTGTCTTCTAATTCACTAAATAGTTCCTCAATGTTTCCTAGTCTACTGTTGAAACTTTCCATGGTGTTTCTTATTGCAGCTATATCACTCTTCATTTCTTCTTGATTCTTACATAAGTTATTGATTTTTTTATCCATTTGTTTTATGAACTGTTTGACCCTTATTCTGAATTCTTTTTCTGAGATATTCCTTGCCTCTGTTTTGCTTAGCTGCTTTTCTTGCATTTCCACCCTTTCTTTCCTTTCAGTGTTTGTCTACCCATTTTTGGTCCCCTGACTGATCTAGATGTTGACTTGTGCAGTGGCTGCTCCTTGGGTGGCAGTGGCCCTTCGCGCTATGGTTGCTCCTCAGGTTGTCATTGAAGAGGCTGCTCCTTAGTTGGCAATGACTCCTCTGGTGGGTGCTGTTTGCAGCAATGGTGTGTCCTCTGGCTGGTGGGTGAGGTTGCTCGCACAGCTGCTCTTCCTTGGACAGGGATGGGCTGCTTACGTGGCTGCTGCTCCTTAGATTGAGGCTGGATGCATGCTGCTGCTATCTCTCAGACAGGGCAGGCTGCTCGTGAGACTGATGATTATTGGACAGTGGAACGTTTCTTGTCAGGCTAGTGCTCCTTATATGGGTGTGGGCGCCTTGTGCAGCTGCTGCTCCTTAGTCAGGGGACAGGCTGTATGGCTGCTCCTCATATAGGGGTAGGCCACTCACCCTGCTGCTGCTTGTCGGACAGGTGCAAGCTGTATATGGCTGTTATTCCTTGGACCAGTGTGGGCTGCACAAAACTGCCACTCCTCAGATGTGGGTGGTCTATTCATGTGGCTGATGCTCCTCAATCTGGGGTGGGCTGCTCTGGCTGCTGCTAATTCTCAACTGGGGGCGGGCTGCTCATGGCGCTGCTATTCCTCATATGGGGGTAGACTGCTCACACAGCTGCTGCTCCTTGGACAAGGGATGGGCTGCTTGTACAGCTGCTGCTCTTGGGCAGGAGTGAGCTCCATGTGCTGCAGCTGCTCCTTGGATGGAGGCAGGCCACTCCCAGTTGCTGCTTATTGGGCAGGTACAGGCTGCATGTGGCTGCTCCTCACACCCATGTAGGTTGCACAGGGCTGCTGCTCCTCGGACATGGGAAGTCTGCTAGTGTGGCTGCTGCTCCTCGGTCCACAGCAGACTGCTCCTCAAATTTGGGCGGGCTGCTTGTGGCACTGATGATCCTCTTGTGGAGGCAGGCTGCTCACACAGCTGCTGTTCCTCAGATGAGGGCAGGTTGCTCACGCAGCTGTTGCTCCTCTGACAGGTGCAGGGTGTGGGCTGCACCAGATGCTGCTCCTCTTCAATCATGGGCAGGCTGCTCTTGCAGCTGCTGCTCCTCAGATGGGGCAGGCTGTTGTGTCCTTGCTGCTCCTTGGACAGAGGAGTGGTCCACCTAAACAGCTGCTGCTCCTTGAACAGGGACAGGCCATGTGAGGCTGCTGCGCTTAGGCCTGGTGCAGGCTTTTCGCGGGGATGCTGTTCCATGGACAGGAGTGGGCTGCTTACGTGTCTGCTGCTCATGTGGTTGTAGTGCCCTGGGCTAATGCACTGGGCCAGTCAGAGGGGAGCATGCTTTAGAAATCACAGGAGCCTGTGCCTAGGATGACTGGAGACTTGTTGACCATGAGACCACAGTCAAGGTAGCAGGTCCCCGGTAGGTGTGGTTGTAGAGTCCCAGGTGTTCTCTGAGGGCACCCTGGGTGGAGGTGAGGCTGGGCTCCCAGTTATAGCAGCTCTCTCCTTTAAAAAGTCTAGACCGCTGAGGACAAGCAAGCCTCCCAGTACTGTTTGCAATGGTAGCAGAGGCTGCCTAGTTAGGTGAGCCCCGTTATCCTGCCTTAGAAGGTCTTGCAGGATTTAACTGTGACACACACACACACACACACACACACACACACACACACACCACATAACCACACACTCCTCTTTTGCTCCTCCCCTCACTCACACTCTCTCCCTCACTGTTGCCTTCTTCCTGCCTCTGTAGTGGTGTCTGGGGTGTTATTGACCCATTTGTAAATGGAGTTTCCTCTCCAGATGTCTGGTTAATGTGGCTCACTCTCTAGCTCCTAGCCAAACAGGATAAAATTCACCTCGACAAGAAATAACACAAAGGGAACAAAGCATGAATATACTAAAAAAAAAACAATGATCCCACTATAAGTAACCACCTGAGAAAAGAGAATTATGGTAGAGAAAGAGAGTACAGATGAAATTAATGAGAAAAAGGTAAGAGAGAAAAGAAAAAGAAGAATATATATATATATATATATATATATATATATATATATATATATACACACACACACACACACACACACATATACACTAGAGGCCCATTGCATGATATTCATGCAAGAATAGGCCCCTGTCTTCACTCCCAGCCACCCAGGAGCTGGCATGTTCCCGCTCCCTGGCTGCCTGCGAGCAGGCACATCCCTGCTCTTGCTGGGAGCCGGTAAGTCACTGCTCACCTGGCCACCCAGGAACCAGGAAGTCCCCATTTCTGGGCCTCCAGGAAGCTGGCAATTCCTTGCTTCTGTTTGGAGCACCACTCCAGTAGCTCCCTCTGCTGCTCCCCTTCCCCTCATAGCAGGCTTCACACCGCACTGTGCCTGCATATGCAAATTAATCTCCATCTTTGTTGGGTTAATTTGCATACTCCAGCTGTGTTATAGTGGATTGATGGTTAATTTGCATATTTTGCTTTTATTAGGTAAGATGGGAAAACACAACAGAATCAATAGAGAAACCAAAAAAATATACAAACACCGAACACCCAACAAAGAGAGTGGAGGCAGAATCCATAGAAGCTGAGCTTATATACAGAAAATAAGGTTAAGAATTGGATGACTATGGGGAGGTCCTCAGTTCAGTGTAGAGTAAGTAGAGAGGAGATAGGTCAATAAGAAGAGAGAGACTGAGAAGAAAATAATAATAATAATAATAATAATAATAAATTTATAAAAATTTGACTTCAAAAATGGCATAAAAAGTAGCAAATAAAAACAAGATAAAATAGAGTAATGGAAAAATAATGCAAAAAGAAATAGAAAATAAAGCAATAACTAAATACAGGGAAACAAAAAAGAAGAAGAAAAACATAAAATAATAAAAAATTAAAATTAAAAAGTGAAGTATCATTACTTTGGCTGGCTTAAGATCCTAGTCTTCTGTACTGTCTTTAGACTCTTAGGGACTATTTAGATTTTTAAAAATCCTTTGTATCATTCCAGGTAGGATCTGGGTGTGACTGTATTGGTTGCCTGGAAACTGGATGGAGGGGCTATCTCTCAGGAGAAAATGGCAGCCCAGGGTCCAGGTTCAGGTATGACTCAGCGCCAGACTCACTGCCACTTCTCTTGGCCTGGAACCCCTGCTGTCCCCAGATTAGGAGAGTCCGCACCTTCTCCCTCACCTCAACCATGGGTAAGTGTCTGTATCTGAAAGGTCCTATGAACTGGGTTCGGTGAAGAAAGACTCAGGCCACAGAGAGGGGAGAGACTGGGTCTCTGCACGCTCCTCTCCTGCTGGTGCTGTGCCGTCTTTCCAGCCCTGCAGGCTGCACCCTCTGGGTTCAGCCTTTGGTAACTGTGGACCCAGTTCTAGAATCCCCTGAGGTCCCGCAGTCCTGTGGCCCTTATTTACACAGTCAGACACTGTGCCTGTCCCCAGGGATGCAGCTTGGTTTATTGTGGTGACCTTCTGGGCTCAGAGGACTGGCAAACTCTCCTGCCCAGAGCCTTGGTTTTACCTCCTGCCAGGGATCCTATGCATTTCCCGGCTGCAGACTCTCTCACTCACGGAGTCTCCTTCACCAATTCACATTGGTTGTTATTCGTTTCAGCTGTTCATTCTCTCTGCTCCGGGACAAGGCTCGGGACACATCTGTCTATTCCACCGCCATTTTGTCTCTCTCTCTGATAATGTATTATTTTTAATAATAATCTATATCATTATATTATTTTTATACACAATTTGTTCCATTCATATCAGAATTTAGAATCTGACTTTTAGTACATTCATTATGCTGAGTTATAAGTAAAAGTGAGTTTTTAAAATGATCTGCAAACATAACTATGCTAAATATATGGGTCTGTGGAAAAATATATTTTATTTTCTAATTGTTAACTTTTAAATATACCTTGGATATAGGTACACACAAATATGAAATTACATATATGTTTATGAAATTACATATATATTTGTGTGTACATTTTAAAGGTTTTTTCTTTTACTTTAGTAACGCATTTCATACAAAATCAATAGAAACATAACAGTCTTAAGAATTTAATAATTGAATATTTGAATAAAATATCTGTATACATTACTATTAAGAGCAATTTAACTAGATAAATAAACTGTAAGTTCTCTTTAAATCCCTCTACTGTCTTAACTTTTAAAGTATTTTAAGTAGAAGGCCTGTCTGGCACTATTTATAAGTACCAAATTAAGAGTATGGTTTACATAAAATCCATTAATTTATAGTTTGATTTAATATCTTTAACTATTTAGAGCTCTCTATAAGGAAAACACTCACCTTGGCATATTTATAAAAGGCTAAAAATTAAGTTTCCATAAATATATTAAAGTATTTTATTCTGCAAATATTTGGTAGCTCCTAGTGAAAAAAAAAATCTAATTGTAGCCCTAGCTGGTTTGGTTCAGTGGATAGAGCATGAGCCTGATAACTGAAGGGTCCCAGATTCAATGCCAGTAAAGGGTTGCAGGTTCCTGGGCCCTGGTCAAGTGTTGTAGGATACAAGCAATCAACCAATCAATGTGTCTCTCTCACATCAATGTTTTTGTCTCTTTCTCTCACTTCTACTCTCTCAAAAAATCAATAGAAAAATATCTTCAGGTAAGGAATAACCAAAAAAAAAAAAAAAAGCTAATGCTAGATTAGTCTCATGAACATACAGTTGAACCCAAAACAACCTTCTAAAAAATGAAAACACTGTTTAAAAGATGTGTAGAAAATTATTTCAAGTATAACTTTCAGGTTAACTTGGAGGATGGTAGGGATTATGCAATTAAATTTGTTACAATATTCATGTTCAATCATATATATACACTAAAGGTCTGGTGCACAAAATTTGTGCATGGGGGGTGAGTCCCTCAGCCCAGCCTACACCCTCTTGCAATCTGGGACCACTGATTCCTAACCACTCACCTGCCTGCATGCCTACCTGATCACCGCAAACTCCTCACCTACTTGCCTGATTGACCCTAACTGTGCCTCTGCCTCAGCCCCTGCCACAATGGCTTCATCTGGAAAGATTTCCAGAATGACATTCAGAACGGCATTTTGCTGTCCAATCTAATTAACATATTATGTTTTTATTTTTATAGATGATTGAACACACACACACACATTTATACACAACCAGAGAATATACTATGATCCCTTTATTACATAACAAAAAACATATATAACAATAAATAATTTTATATAATACTAGAGACCCAGTGCCTGAAATTTGTGCATGGTGGAGGGGGTTGTCGCTTAGCCCAGCCTGTACCCTCTCCAATCTGGGACCCCTTGAGGGATGTCAGACTACCTGTTTAGGCCCAATCCCAGGTGGCCGGACATCCCTCTCACAATCCAGGACTTCTGGCTCCCACCTGCCCTCCACTGCAGGCCTTCTCCCCCCATCCCCAACATACCCTATCCTGCAGGCTTGGTATTGCCCCAAATACTCTCCTCTGCAAGCCTGGTCCCACCCAACTGCCCTTCCTGCTGACCTTATTGCCCACAAATGCCCCCCTCTGCAGGCCTAGTCCCCCCAACTTCCTTACCTTGCAGGCCTGAGTCCTTCCCAACTGTCCTCCACTACATGCCCGGTCCCATCCCCAACTGGCCTCCCCTGCAGGCCTGGGTTTCCCCCAACTGCCTTCTCCTTCAGGCCTGGGTCCCCCCCAACTGCCCTTCTCTGCAGGCCTGGTCCCTCCCAACTGCCCTCCCCTGCAGGCCTGGGTCTCCCCCAACTGTCCTCCTCTGCTGGCCTGGTCTCCCTCAGCTGCCCTCCTCTGCTGGTTTGGTCATTCCTAACTTCCCATAACGGCCCTCCCTTCCAGGCCATCTCTTGGTGGCCATCTTGTGGCAGCCATCTTTTGTCCACATGGGGGCAGCCATCTTTCACCACATGAGGGTGGCCATCTTGTGTGTTGGAGTGATGGTCAATTTGCATATTACTCTGTTATTAGATAGGATAAATGAAGTTTGACCAGATGAATTTTAAATTACTTGGAATAGATAACTTTTCTCCTTATATTCTCTCCTTTTAGCCAGAATGTCTATTGATATAATATTGTATTTTCAAAGTATATATCTTAGTTTCTTTAGTTTTACAAGTTCAAAGTTGAAGAGAAATGTTTTCTCAATATGGATTATACCCAGAATCTTATCCACACCTAATTTAGATGATGATATTTGGGACTTTTGAGTTGATGAAATTAAGATGACATTTTTGGACTTGAATTGGTGCTTTAATGAATTGATACTTTGGGGGATGAATGTATCTTGCATGTAGAATGGACATTAATCTTGAGGTCAAAAGGTAAAATATTATAGGTAGAATAATATCCCCTCCCCAAAGAGCTCATGTCCTAACCCTCTGAACTTGTAATTATGTTAGATTATATGGCAAAGGGGAACTAATGTTGCAAATGGAATTAAAGTTGCTAAAACCAGCTGGTCTTGAAAGAAGGCCAAAGTATTATACCAGCCATGATAAGTAGAACAGGGAGGCAGAAGAGGCAAAACTAGTGATATACCAGTATAACTATGTAAAGGACCTGGACCAAGGTTATGGGCTTTAAAGGTAAAAAAAGAGGGCTATAATCTAAGGAATAGAGGTGGCCTTTAGAAACTGAAAGAAGCAAGGAAGATATTCTTCCCTAGAGTCTTCAGGAAAGAAGGCAGTCTTACGGACCCCTTGATCTTAGCTCAGTGAGATCCATTTTTTTACTTCTGACCTCCAGAGCTATGAAATAATTAATATATGTTGTTTTATTTTTTATTTTTTATTTTTTAAATATATTTTATTGATTTTTTTAACAGAGAGGAAGAGAGAGGGACAGAAAGTCAGAAACATCGATGAGAGAGAAACATCGATCAGCTGCCTCTTGCACACCCCCTACTGGAGATGTGCCCGCAGCCAAGGTACATGCCCCTGACCGGAATCGAACCCGGGAACTTTCAGTCCTCAGGCTGATGCTCTTATCCACTGAGCCAAACCAGCTTCGGCAGTATATGTTGTTTTAAACAAGACATTTGTAATAATTTGTTATAGCAATAATAAAATAATATATATTTGAAATATTTCATATATCTTAGACACAATGCTGACTTGAAGAGTTAGCCTTTAGAACAAGGGCCACATTGCTTCAGTGTGAAATAGAAAGAGGGCCACATTGCTTCACTGTGAAGTAGAAATAGATTATTGTCCACTATTTTTTAACTTTAAATGTAAATTTTTTGGTATTATTATTTTTATTATCTGGAGAGGTAGATTTTCAGAGGTTGCACATTTGAAATAAAGTATAAGTTTAGTGTATGACATATCCATACAAAATAATTTTTACTTTCAGACACCAACTCATTCAATTATTTATTGAACACTTAATCTATGCAAGACATCATTCTGAGACTTAAAAACACATAGTGTATTTAATAAGAAAGGTGAATTTATTGACTTCATGTACCTTGTATTCTAATGAGGAAAGAAAGTTATAGCCAATAACTGAGTAAACAGGGAATTATTGGATTATAAGTGTTAAGATACAGTGATATGATTGTAGTGTGGAAAGGGTTGTTAGGAAAAACCTCTGATACTTGACGTTCAAACTGACATATACATGACATAAGTATCTAATGATAAGAAGACTTGGGTGAAAAAATTATGGACAGAGGAAACAGCTAGTGGAATAAAGCGAGTATTCCAAAAGTCAAGAGAAGGATAACAGTATCAACTATGTTGAATATTCTTGAGAATTCAGGAAAGATAAAATAAAAGGAAAAACTTGACTTGGCAATGTAAAGCCCATTAGAAGTCCTTACTAGACTGGGAAGAGGGGAAATACAAAGATGAAGAACTGGACACACCACTATAGACAATTTTGTTCAATGTATTTGGCTAGAAAATGCCCTAACCAGTTTGGCTCAGTGGATAAAGCATTGGCCTGCAGACTGAAAGGTCCCAGGTTCGATTCTGGTCAAGGGCATATACTTGGTTGTGGGCATATCCCCAGTAGGGAGTGTGCAGAAGGATGCTGAATCACTGGATAGGGCTGAATCAATATTTCTAATTCTCTATCCCTTTGCCCTTCCGCTCTGCAAAAAAATCAGTAATATATATATATATATTACTGATATATATATATATATATAAAGAAAATTGAAAAATCAGACAAGACTATGGGTAATGTGAGATCAGGCAAGTTGTCTTTTCTTTCTCTTCTTTTTTTTTTAAGGAAATACTGACGCATCTTGCACACTGATGGAATGATCTGTGGGAGGAAGAAGACAATAATGCAGATGGAAGGAAGTGGGGATAGTCAGAAAAAAAGCCCTCAATGAAGCATAAGAGGATGAGTCTAGAATCCAGATGAAGAATTTGGTCTTTGATGGGAGCAGAAAGAGACCACTCATCAGAGTAAGAGGAGGAAAGTCATGGGAATGTGCCAATGCTAATATGTCAGCTTGTAATTTCTTTAGTAGGAAAATGAGCAATTTCTTATTCCATTGCTTCTATTTTCTCAAGAATATGAGATATGTTTAATCATATATGAGTGTTAATTCCAATAATGCTGGCAATATCAGAGAATAGCAGATCATCCACTAAAATCTGCATTGCACCTCACCATAAACCAGCTGCTTATATTGGGTAGAAGGACAAAGATTACATTGAGAAAGTAGGAATTACAGGTATGGGAAAGTAGGCACGAGATAATCATTATAGGTTACAAGTCATGTGGGCTAGAGGAGAGGGGATCACAGAGGGTGGGCACCTCCAAGCACCACAGGACCAGATTCAGGTAATAAGATCTGTGGGTTGTAAAGAGAAGGTGCGTCCAGGACTAGATTGTTTCAGCCACAAGGTTGTAAATATTTCAATAAAGATATGCAGTTCTCAGGACAGGAGGCTGGACTGCAATCTGATGTTAGCTTCCATGTCCCAGGGTGTACAACTCCCAGCCAGGTGAAAATGTGCTTTCTCTAATGTGAAGAGAACAATCACAGTTAACAGAACATTATTAATATCCTATCTAATAAAATGGGGAATATGCTAATTGACCATCATGCCCTCACAAAGATGGTGGCACCCACAGCCAATAAGGAGGGAATATGCTAATTGACCGCCACACCCTCAAATATGGCAGCACCCACAGCCACAAGATGGCAGCACCCTGTCACCTCAGCCCCACTGAGGCAGCAGGTGCAGGGCACAGCCAGGCCCTCCCCCAGGTGGGTCCAGCTGCTCTGTACATCTGCCTCCAGAGTCCCCCAGTCTCCTCAGCCCCCAGCCACCCAGGGCTGGCCCAAGGGGCAGGCAAGCCTTGGATGGCAGCTTCCCAGCTCACCAGGGATGCCTGAGGCTCAGGTAACAGGGGCTGTCTGAGGCTTGTATTGCTGGCAGTGGCAGAAGCAGTGGGAGCATCATCTTCCTCTGATCTCTGGGTAACCTCCCGTCCCTAAGAACTCCCAGACTGTGAGAAGGAGCAAGGCTGGCTGAGGGAACCTTCCTTCCAGTGCATGAATTTTCATGCATTGAGCCTCTAGTTTCTTATAATTGTAGCTGGCTCTTAATATTATATTTCTGCCCCTAATAAATGGTAAGTGAGTTATAAGCCAATATTTGTATGCAATCCAGTCATTAAATTGAATTCAAGCTCATAAAAAATTGTGTCATTCACACCATTCTGTAGTGATTTTAGATCCCACATATTGCCTTGAAGTAAAAGGCTGATCAGTAAATTCAAGCAGAAGCTGGATTAAGATTTCAAAAAAAGTCATAAATATTGTTTTAGTAAATATCTCTCCGAATTTTTAATGTTTACTTTTTAAATTTAAGAGAAAGAAAGGGTAGCAAAAACTTCACCCTAAAACATGTAACTGCAGTTAATGGAAAGAGGCAATTCATGCCATATGTTAAATTTAACTTAAATCAACTAGGGAAAATTACAAATCTAATGAAGCTAATTCATTAAGGAATTGGACTAATACAGGACTCCAATAGGTCTGTAATTGCTAAGTTTCTTTTGAAACAATAATAAATTAGTTACATTTTGCATTTGTCCGAACCTCAACTTTGACAATTATATAGTTGAGACAAGAAGCAAATCATTTTTTCATCCCTAATTGCATTATATTGTGTTCTTAATGATAGCTGTTGTCAGCAGTTTATAGGTCTGGGAATAAAATGCATCTTGCTTTATTTTAACTTTGTGTATACAGTTTATATAGAACTAGTGGCCCAATGCACGAAATTCATGTATGGGGTGAAGAGGGGGGCAGCAATTCCCTCAGCCCAGCCTGTACCCTTTCCAATTGGGGACCCCTTGTGGGATGTTTGACTTCTGGTTTAGTCCCAATCCCTGTGGAACTAGGATGAAACTGGCAGTCAGACATCCCTCTCACAATCCAGGTCTGCTGGCTCCTAACCAACCGCTCATCTGCTTGCCTGATTGATCACCCATAACTGCCTCTGCCTGCCTGCCTGATTGTCCCTAACTTCTCTGCTTGCCTGATTGCCCCTAACTGCTTCTGCCTGCCTACCTGATCACAACTAACTGCACTCTCCTGCTGGCCTTGTTGTCCCCAACGGCCTTCCCTTGCTGGCCTAATCTCACCCACAACTGCCTTCCCCTTCTGGCCAAATCTAGCCCTAATTGCCATCCCTGCAGGCATCATTGTCCCCAACTGCTCCCCTGGCAGTCTGATTGCCCCTAACTGCCTCTGCCTAACTACCCTCCCTTGCTGACCTGATCTTTCCCACCTCTGCCCTCCCCTACAAGCTTGATCTCATCCCAAACTGGCCTCCCCTGCTGGCCAATTTGGTTCTGATTGGTCAGTTTCTACGCATGACAGCATCAAAAGCTCCACCTCCTAGGTAGCCATTGACTCCTCACAGTTCACCTAGATTTGGCTCCGATTGGTCAGTTTCTATGCCAGTCAGAAACTCTGGGCCTATCTCCAGTCCTGATCAGATAGGTGGAACTGATCAACAGCTCCTGTGGAGGACCAGAGAGAAACAAGGAGTGGGTGCTGGCCTGGCCGACAGAGAAAGAGAGAGGCTACAGCTGATCAACAGCTGCCATGGAGGATGCAGATCAGACCCTGCCTCTCTCTTCAGATCTTTCTCTGGGCCTGTTTCTCAGCCCTCTCGGCAATCAGTGCTGGGTCATCACAGCAGCCCAGCACTGACTGCAGGACTCATTTCCAGGGTTCGGTCCAGCCTTTGGTCAGTTGTTGTGGACCCTGAGTTTTTATGTATTAGGATGAGTAATCAATTTCAATTGTAGTATTGATGATTGTGCACATGAATGTCATACCTTTTCTTTGTGACTGCATCTAACTATAACACTGTAAGACAAGCACTCCTCGTCTTCCTATTATATTGCACACTATTAAAAGTGAAAAGAAATCCTATATTCATCTTGATATGTATTAAAATAAGGAATAATATAATTGTCAAGGCTGCATTGCAATTTCACAGCCTGACTGTCAGTTACAAACTTCAATCTAAATTTTTTTAGTTCTTAATGTCGGAAAAAATCTTGTCATTGAAATGTGGTCATTTAATTATTTTTTTCTCTCTTACTGCTTTCAGTGCTATACTTGTGACATGGGCCCAGTGATGGAATACTTATGTTTAAAAAAAAATAGAAGATGATGAAAGCTAGCCAGTTTATTTTTTTTAACTTGTATATTTAATTTCAGCACGGAATGGCAAGAATAAATCAATGACAAGATTGACAGAATCGTTTTTTTATTTGCTGGCTTTTAACTACAAAAGCTGTTTGTTTCAATGACATTCACTTCAATAACACGTGATAAATACTGATGAGTGATTATGGAAATATTTTCAGATGGAATTTTTTGTTGCCAGGACTTTTATTGTGCATGAAATGTAAGATTCTCCTTTTTTTCTTTATTTCCCCCTCTGATATGTCAAGAAAGCTACATACTGGGAGAGTTCAGTTTTGTAAATATTAGTCATAATTAAATATGATACTAGATATATAAAGCAGCTGATAATGGTTTAAAATAACTGCCAAACATAAAGTCCTCTTTACCCAAAATTAACAGTCCTTGTAGCTGTTGTTTTCTTTGAATGCAACAGGAATTTTGTGTTATGGTTATGAAATATTTGGAGAGAATAGTTAGAAAAAATGATAATAAATTATGCATATAAAGGAGAATTGGAATGTTTAAGAGTGATACTGGTTGTGGATGAGTTGTGTCATATTTTTCTCTTTTTCTTGTAATTAACTAAATTTCCTTACAAGGTTTATAACTGAAGTCTTTGTATTTTATACCTTGATTAACTTAAGCATTAGATGGGACATAACTTGAGGGAACATTCCATGTTTAACCACATTTTTATCTCCATCAGCTAATAAAACACACTTTTTCAGTTGATATCTATACCAATCTATACTAATAAAAGATAAACATGCAAATTGACTGTCCCTCTGCTATGCCCACCAGCCAATCGGAAGTGAGTATCCAAATTAACCCGACAAATATGGTGGTGCACATTTTTGTTATGGAGCTGGAGCGAGCAGGAGGTTTGGGTTGCCCCTGGTGATGGAGGAAGCCATGCTTCCCGCCCACCCTGGCCTCCACTCAAGGAGGGTCTGTGAGCCTGGATCACTCGGGGGCATTGCCAGCCTGAAAACAGCCATCAGCCCCTCATCCAGGCTGTCCAGGCATATCAGTAGGAACCCTCACCCCATGGGGGTGTGGCCAGCTGCAAACACTTCAGGCCCCTCGCCCAGGCTACCCCATGCCCCAAGAGAACCCCCACCCTGATTCAGGACATCCTTTATCGTAAACCAGCCGGCCCCCACCCGTGCACCAGGCCTCTATCACCTATACAAATAAAAGGGTAATATGCTAATTAGACTGGGAGACCTTCCAGGAGACCTTCTGGACATTCTTCTAGATGAAGCCATGATGGTGGGGCCAAGGTAAAGGCAGTTAGAGGCCAAGAGGGGAGGGAAGTTGTGGGTGATCAGTCCAGGATGGGACAGCAGTTGTGGGTGATCAGGCTGGTGGGGGAGTATTGGGGATGATCAGTCCAGCTAGTGGGGGGGGGGGGAGTTGAGAGTGAGAAAAACAGCAGGAGGGCCAGTTGGGGGCAAGCAGGTCATCATTGAGGGTCAGTTAGGGGTGATCAGGACAGCAGGGTTGGGCAGTTTGAGCTTAGCAGGCCAGCAGGGATGCAGTTGGGCATGAGGAAGCCAGTGGGGAGGGCAGGATGGGGTGAGCAGGCCAGCAATGGGGGTAGTTGGGAGCCAGCACACTGGCACAGGGGGCAGTTGAGGATGAGCAAGCTGGCAGGCAGAGTGGTTAGGGGCAATCAGGCAGGCAGGCAAGCAAATGGTTAGGAACCAGCAGTTCCATATTGCAAGAGAGATGTATGACTGCCGGTTTAGGTCTGATCCCTGTAAACCAGCAGTAGGACATCCTTTGAACGGTCCCAGATTGGGACTGATGGACTCCCCTTCCCCCCCTCCCGTGCATGAATTTTGTGCACTGGGTCACTTGTCTATATATATAAAAGACTAAGTGACTGTTGGGCCTTTGGACCAGTGGACTTTTCAAATGGAAGCTATTTATGCGAACTGATCACCAGGGGGCAGAAACTCAACACATAAGCAGGGAAACATGGAACAGACTGTTGAATCAGAGGGAAGGGGGGAGAGAGAGTGTGGGAAGAGATTAACCAAAGATCTTATATGCATACTAGAGGCCAGATACATGTAATTTGAATGCAGGTATGGTCCCTAAGCCTGGCCTGAATCAGGGTCATCTTCCCCAGCCGCCTGCAACCAGCTCCACACCCCACTGCTGCTCTCTCCCTGTTCCCCATTTGCCATCAGGTAATCGGTGCCTGATGGCTGGGGGAAGGGACTGAGAGGTTGGCTGCTACCACCTACTCGCCAGCCCCACCCCTGCTGTGGGTGGCCATCAGTTGATTGGAGCCTGCCAGCTGGGGAAAGGGACCAAGAGGTGGTCAGTGCCCCTCATAGTGACTGGTCCAGTGGTCGTTTTGGTTGTTCTGCCATTAGGGTCAACTTGCATATTACCCTTTTATTATATAGGATAGAGGTCTGGTGTATGAGTGGGTCTGGCTGGCCTGCTCTGAAGGGGGCCCCATATCAGGGAGGAGAGTCCCCACTGTGGGCAAGGCCAGTCTAGGTGAAGGGCTACAGGTTTGCAGGCCAGCCACTCTCTGATTGGGGTGGGGGTCCCCACTGGGGATGGGGCTGCCCTGGGGAAAGGGCCACAGGTGGTGTGAAGACCACACATGGTCCAGGCTTTGTCAGGAAGGACATCCAGAATGACAACTGAAGACATCCAGTCTATCCATTCTAATTGGCATATAACCCCTTTATTAGTATAGATCAGTGGTTGGCAAACTGTGGCTCATGAGCCACGGTTTGCCACTCTGTTGACTAATGAGTTTGCTGACCACTGGTATAGATTATTAGGCTAGTATAAACTAGAGGCCCAGTGCATGGATTCATGCACCAGTGGGGTCTTTCAGCCTGGCCTGTGGGTATTGGGCCAAATCCGTACACTGGGCCTCAGGGATCTCCCGAGGGTTCCAGATTACAAGAGGGCACAGACCAGGCTGAGGGGCCTCACATGAATGAATTCATGCATGGGCCCTCTAGTCTATACTAATAAAAGAGTAATATGCTAATTAGACTGGACATCTTTTGATATCCTTCTGGACAAAGCCACGGTGGTGGGGTCCAAGGCAGAGGTAGTTAGCAGCGACCAGGCCATCAGAGGAGGGCAGTTAGGGGGCAATCAGACCAGCAGGGGAGGAAAGTTAGGGGTTATCAGACAGGCAGGGGAGTAGACAGGGGGTGATCAGGCAAGCAGGAGAGCAATTAGAGCAGTGGTTCTTAAACTTTGTAATGCCACAATCCTTTATTTTTTTTATTATTTTTAAAATATATTTTATTGATTTTTTTTTTTTTACAGAGAGAAAGAGAGAGGGATAGAGTTAGAAACATTGATGAGAGAGAAACATCGATCGGCTGCCTCCTGCACACCTCCTACTAGGGATGTGCCCACAACCAAGTTACATGCCCTTGATCGGAGTCCAACCTGGGACCTTTCAATCCACAGGCCAATGCTCTATCCACTGAGCCAAACTGGTCAGGGCAGCCATGACCCTTTAATACAGTTCCTCATGTTGTGGTGACCCCCAAACATAAAATTATTTTCGTTGTTACTTCATAACTGTAATTTTGCTATATTAATGAATCGTAATGTAAATATCTGTGTTTTCTGGTGGGGTGCAGCAGGAGGTAGCTGATCAATGATTCTCTCTTATCCACAAGTTGAGAACTGCTAGCAGGGTCGCCTAAGACCATCGGAAAACACAGATATTTACATTACAATTCATAACAGTAACAAAATTACAGTTATGAAGTAGCAACAAAAATAACTTTGTGGTTGGGGGTCACCACAACATGAGAAACTGTATTAAAGGATCACAGCATTAGAAAGGTTGAGAACCACTGAGTTAGTGGGTGATGAGGGTGGCAGGTAAAGGTGGTCAGGGGCAATCAGGCCGGCAGGGAAGTAGTTAGGGGCATCAGGCCAGCAGAAGAGGCAGTTAGGGGTGATCAGGCAGGCAGGCAGGTGAGTGGTTAGGAGCCAGCAGTCCTGGATTGTGAGAGAATGTCCGAGGGATCCTGGATTGGAGAGGGTGAAGGCTGGGCTGAGGACCCTCCTCCTCCCATGAACAAATTCCATGCACCAGGCCTCTAGTGTGTGTGTGTGTGTGTGTGTGTATGTGTGTGTGTGTGTGTGTGTGTGTATGTGTGTGTGTGTGTGTGTGTGTGTGTGTGTGTGTGTGTAAATATGCAAAGTGCCCCCTTGGGAGTCTGACCAGGAGACTGGGAGTTCAATCACTCGCTATGACATTCACTGACCACCAGAGGGCAGTACAGAACAAAATCAAAACAAGGGAAGGCCCCAGTCAGGGGAAGGAGGCCTTGGCCAGGAGCCAGAAGGAAGGTCCCAGCTGGCAGCCAGAAGGCCCCCAAAAAAGCCTTGATCACCAACCAGGCCTACGGACCCTACCCATGCATGAATTTTATGCACTAGGCCTCTAGTTTCCTGTCTAAAAGAAAGGAAACCAAATGAAATAAAATTTTCATTAATAATTTTTAAAAAATAAGATTTAAAATATATTTTAATTGATTTTAGAAAAGAAGAGAGAGTGAGAGAGAGAGAGAGAAACATCAATTATGAGAGAGAATCATTGATTGGCTGCCCTCTGCATGCCCTACACTGGGAATTGAGCCTGCAACCTGGGTATGTGCCCTCAATAGGAGTCAAACCTGGATCCCTCAATCTACAGGGATTAATCAAAACTATAGGAAAATAAATTTGACTGAAGTGTTTTAATGAAAAACTCACCAATACAGAGAGCATCTGGCATTTTTAAATGTAATTTTGGCTCTGGGTTTTTTATAATCTTAGTTTGAAAGAAAAGCAACTTTACCTCATACCACCTATCTATAAATATAAGCAACTGGCAATTAATATTTTCTTGTTTGCAAGAATAGCTATCATATCTGTGGTAACTGATGGCAAATAGTTCAAGAATCATGCAACCATTTTCACAGAACAGTCATTATTAGTAGTTTAAAGTGTAAATTAAATTATTGCCCCTTGAACATGTTCACTTTAAAGTGTAAGATTTGCCCTAGCTGGTTTGGCTTAGTGGATAGGGTATTGGCCTGCAGAGTGAAGGTTCCTTGGTTTGAGTCAAGGGCACATGCCTAGGTTGTGGGCTCAAAACCCAGTGGGGTGCAGCAGGAGGCAGCTGATCAATGATTCTCTCCTATCATTGATGTTTCTCTCAATCTCACACACTCCTTTTCTCTCTGAAAATCAATAAAAATATATTAAAAATAAAATAAATGTAAGATTCCCCAACATCAAATAGGATTATCATGAATGATGTTTTTGCCTAATGGCCCACCCACTTGAAATTCCATTCCTCAAAAAAATTATATGGTTAGAGTTTCCAAATCATACTTGAGGTTTTTGTTTGTTTGTTTGTTTTTAAAGCAGAACTAGCTCATCTTTAATGCAAAGATATAATCATTTTTATTTAAAATATCTACTTATGGGGAACTTTCACAAAGGATTGCATAGTTACTTTGCTAATAAAGTATAATAGGCAGAAGAATGCAATGTTTGATAAGTTGACCCTCAGTTACAAAGGTCATGGGTTAGAAACTTGCCTCTGTCCTTTAGTGAAAGTGCATATAATTTTTCTAAATGTCTCTGTTCGTCTGTTTTTCCATCTTTAAAGCAAAGTTAAGGAAATAATATATACTTCATAATAATATTCTGAATGTTAAATAGAAGAAATATGTCTATTTTAAAGAGGAACTCACACAAACTAAGCAAGATATTAAAACTTAGAAAAATATCTAAACTGAAAACATAGAAAATCAATTACATATAACCCTAGGTACAAAATATCATTAAGAGTATAATTTAAGATATTTATAAACTAAATGCATTTGCAAACCTGGATTAAATGACTGAATTTTAACTTTAGAAATTTCTCTTTACATAAATTATATTTAGAAAATATAAATTCTTAACCAAATCAATAACTGAACAAGAACTAAAGAAATATATCAAAACTATCATTATCTGTCCTCCAAAAAGGTCAAATGTATCCAGTTTCACAGATTAGGTTCTTTTTACATCTTCAAGGAAAACAAACCTAGGTTGTTATTGAAACTAATTCAATAATAACCCAAAGAGGGGTATTTTAAATTATTTGTAAGAAACCAGAATGACTCTAAATGACATTAAGATAACATATACAGAGGAAAAGAAAAACTATTATTATTTCTGAACATTAATGCAAAATAATATATCTTGAAAATAGAGTATGGAGGTAAAATATAAGAATACTTGAGAATATTAATAAAGATAATTCATATTAAGTATTATGAAAGGAAATGTGTTCATTTAAATCAAAATATTAATAGATCAATAGAAACATTTTAAACTTGACAGATGGTAAAATAACACTTCACAAAAATTGTATACTTTTATATGAGATTTTTATTGATTTAGAAATATTTTGTTTATATATACATATAAACATATACATATCTAATGTCATTATGATTAATGTTAACCATTAGAGGCATAATAATAACTTGATAAACTATACAAAAGCACATACTAATACCAATGTTATTGAATATTGCTTTAAAAATGCTAGTCAATACAAAATAAAGTTATATATTTATTTTAACTGTATTTTGAGACAAATCAATGAGCACAATAAAGAGATAATAAATAAATTAAGGGTTTGAATTACAATTTTGAATATGATATAGGTGATATTTAAAATCATTGGAGAAAATATGGAATATTTGTTATGTTATTGGAATAACTGTATGAGCATTTGAAAACTTTACTCGCTTCTTACACCAAAATATATCTTGGTTGTATCAAATCTTATTAGTGACAGAGATAATAACATAAGTAGAAAAAGAAAGCATGGTTGAGTATTTTTATATCCTTCAAGTATAAATTTTGTTTCCAAACATGTACCCCAAATCATAAAATATAAAGTGCTGTTAAGTTTGAGCACATAGAATTAAAATTTTCTGAATTAAAAAAAAGATTTGATATTTAAATGAAGTTAACAAACAGGAGAGAAGGAAAATTATTTTCAAGTAATACCGGCAGAAGTTCACAGCAACAGAAAAATGGTCAAGTTTTAAATATAAACAATTTATATAAGAAAAAGTACTAGTGAAAGCATATAAAAGAATTTCCACGCTCACATCCAAATATATAAAAATGAAACAACATTGCCAAGACCGATTTGGCTCAGTGGATAGAGTGTAGGAATGCGGACTGAAAGCTCCCAGGTTTGATTCCGGTCAAGGGCATGTGCCTTGGCTGCGGGCACATCCCCAGTGGCGGGAGTGCAGGAGGCAGCTGATCGATGTTTCTGACTTTCTATTCCTCTCCCTTCCACTCTGTATAAAATCAATAAAATATATTTTAAAAAATAAAAATAAAACAACATTGAAATGTCTTTTTTTCCGTATAGTCAAATAGTGAAATGTTTCTGAGGGAGAGGAATAGACATTCTTATGTACTACTGAGAGTGACCTTATTTTGTACAATCTCTGGAAGACTCTAAGTATCAGAACATAAAATATGCATTTGCTTTGACTCAACAATTTTGTTTATGAGAATGCACCCAAAAGAGATAGTCACACAAGCACCAATTCCTATTTCACAAGGAAATTTGACCAGCATTGGCTATAATCTAGACATGGAAAACAGTGGGCATATATATAAATATATAAAGTTGTTTATGTAAATGTGTTTATAAATATCTAGATTTTTAGTGTAAAATGTGTTGAAGGATCTGTCAAAAAATTAAGTTTTTTGAAAGCCATTCTGATTCATTGTGGTTTTAATTTTCACATCTTGATAAAAAATGACAGAGCATCTTTTCTTATGTCTATTGGTCATCTGTATGTCCTCTTTGGAGAATTGTCTATTCAGGTGCCTTGTCCATATTTTAATTAGATTGTTTGATTTTTGATGTTGAGTTTTATAAGTTCTTATAAATTTTAGATATTAACCTCTTATCATATGTACTTTGGAAAATATGTTCTCCCATTTCATGGGTTATCTTTGCATTTTGTTAATGACTTCCTTTGTGCAAAAACTCTTTAGTTTGATGTAGTTCAAATAGTTTATTTTTTTGTTGTTTCCCTTGCCTAAGAAGATATCTCAAAAAATATTGCCATAAGAAATGTTCAAGATTGTACTGCTTATGTCAACAAATAAAAGTCCTGGCCAGTATATTTAGAAAATGGAACTCTTATACACTTTTGGAGGGAATGCAGATTGGATCAGCCATTGTGGAAAGCAGTGTGGAGTTACCTCAAAAAAATTAGAAATGGAACTGCCTTATGCCCTAGGGATTTCACATCTTGGAATTTACCTGAAGAGACACAAAACATCAAGCAGAAAGGATATATTCATCCATATATTTATAGCAGCAGTATTTATAATAGCTCAAATTTGGAGGCAGCCCAAGTGACCATTAGAAGATGAGTGGATAAAAAAGCTGTGGTACATTTACACAATGGAATATTATGCAGCTGTTAAAAAAGAAGGAAATCATACCCTTTGTGACTGCATGGATGAACCTGGAAATTAAATGTCAAATGAAATAAGCCAGTCAGATTTGATTTCACTCATATTTGGAATCTAACGGGAAAAAAAAAGAACTATCAAACAAAATAGAGACAGACTTATAGAGAGTAGGTTGGCAATTGCTGGGGGGTTGAAGGTGTTGAGGGCTGGGTAGGAGGGTGGAGGTATCGAGGAAAAAAAACTTTAGAAGACTGAATACCATTTTTTCTAAGGTTAAAAGCTATGCAAATCTTAATGGTATTCTTTATGAGAACCTGTGTGGCGGATTGAATGGCAGCTGAAACAATATTGGCAATATTCTCATTATTGTTAGGTGATAGGTTCACAGGTGTTAAATTATTATGCTTCACAACTTATGTATGTACATTTATATGTATGAAATTTTTGCATAATAAAAACTGTTATGCACAAATCTATATTTATTCATTAATCTGAGTGTTAAGATTCAAGGTGGTTATTTTCATCATAACCTCTTTTTTTTTTAAATTTGGTTGGGTTTGCATTTATTTTATATGGTTTATATGGATTCACTTAAAAAAAAACACCCAAATATTTTTTGCTCATACATTAGGTGTCTAATGAATGCCATTTTTTAAATTTAAAAGCATTTTTTATTTTAATTATTTTATTTCATATATATATATATATATATATATATATCCACATATTTTACATATGTGTCCTTATTCCCCCATTATCCCCAACCCTCACTTATGTCCCACCCCCCTGTTGTCTGTATCCATTGATAAGGCTTATATCCATGCACACAAGTCTCTTGGTTGATCTCCCCCCCTTACTCCCATTGACCTCCACCTTTCCTAAGGTTTGACATACTGATCGACGTTTCTCAGTCTCTGGATCCATTCTTGTTCATCTGTCTATGCCTTTCATTATATTCCACAAATGAGTGAGATCATCTGATATTTATCTTTCTCTGCCTGGCTTCTTTCACTTAGCATAATGCTCTCCATCTCCATCCATGCTGTTGCAAATGATAGGAACTCTCTCTCTCTCTCTCTCTCTCTCTCTCTCTCTCTCTCTCTCTCTCTCTCTCTCTCTCTCTCTCTTTTTTTTACCACAGATTAGTATTACATTGTGTAGATGTACCAGTTTTTTAATCCACTCATCTGCTGATGGGCACTTAGGCTATTTCCAAATCTTAACTATGGTGAATTGTGCTGCTATGAACATAGGAGTGCATATATCCTTTCTGATTGGTATTTCTAGTTTCTTGGGATATATATCAAGAAGTGGGATCATTGGGTCAAATGGGAGTTCCATTTTTAGTTTATTTTAAGGAAGCTCCATACTGTCCTCCAAAGTGGCTGCACCAGTCTGCATTCCCACAGCAGTGTATAGAAATGCCATAGAGTTCCTTTTCTCTGCATCCTTGCCAACACTTGTCATTTGTTGATTTGTTGATGGTAGACATTCTGATAGGTGTGACATGGTACCACATTGTTGTTTTGATTTGCATCTCTCTGATGATCAGTGACTTTGAGCATGTTTTCATATGTTTCTTGGCCTTCCTTCTGCCTTCTTTCAAAAAGTGTCTTTTAGATCAGTTGCCATTTTTTTGATTGGGTTGTTTATCTTCTTTCTGCTAAGTTGTATGAGTTCTCTGTAAATGTTGGAGATTAAACCCTTATCATTGATATTATTACCAAATAAGTTCTCCCATACAGTGAGCTTTGTTGTTGTTTGTTGATGGTTTCTTTTGCTATGCAGAAGCTTTTTTATTTTGAAGTAGTCCCATTTGTTTATTTTCTCTTTAGTTTACTTTGCCGTAGGACCAGTATCAGTGAAGACGTTCCTTCGGCATATGTCAGAGATTTTTAGGCCTGTGGATTCCTCTAGTATTTTTATAATTTCCTGTCTTATGTTTAAGTCCTTTATCCATTTTGAGTTTATTTTTGTATATGGTGTAAGTTGGTTGTCTAGTTTCATTTTTTTACATGTCTTTGTCCAATTTTTCCTACACCATTTGTTGAAGAGACTGTCTTGACTCCATTGTATGTTCATTCCTCCTTTGTCAAATATTAATTAGGCATAGTGGTTTGGGTTGAATTCTGGGTTCTCTATTATATTCCATTGATCTATATGTCTGTTCTTATGTCAGTACCCTGTTTTAAGAACGGTGGCTTTGTAATACAGCTTGATATCTGGTATTGAGATCCCAATTACTTTGTTCTTTCTCAGGATTGCTGCAGCTATTCAGAATCTTTTTTATTCCAGATGAATTTTTTGAAAGTTTGTTCTAGGTCTGTGAAATATGCCGTTGGTATTTTACTGGGAATTGCATTGAATTTATAGATTGCTTTGGGTAGTATGGACATTTTGATGATGTTGATTCTATCAATGCATGAACATGGTATGTTCTTCCATCTGTTTATGTCTTCCTCTGTCTCTTTTTTCAGTGCATGCAGTGTTCCACTATAGGTCATTTACCTCCTTAGTTATGTTTATTACTAGGTATCTTAATTTTGTTTTTTGGTGCTATGATAAATGAGATTACTTTTTTAGTCTCTCTTTCTGTAAGTTCATTATCAGTGTATAGAAATGCCATAGATTTCTTGGCATTAATTTTGTATCCTGCTACATTGCTGGATTCATTTATTAGGTCTACTAATTTTTTGAAGGAACCTTTAGGATTTTCTATATTCAGTGTCATGTCATCTGAAAATAAGAACAGTTTTACTTCTTCTTTTGCAATTTGGATGCCTTTATTTCTTCTTGTTGTCTGATCACAGTGGCTAGTACTTCCAGCACTATGTTGAACAGGAATAGTGAGAGTGGGCATCCCTGTCTTGTTGCTATTCTTAGGGGAAATGGTTTTAGATTTGCTCATTGAGTGTGATGTTGGCTGTGAGTTTGTCATATATGGCTTTTATTATTTCCACCTTGTTGAGAGAGTTTTTATCAAGAAAAGGTGTTGGGGAGAACCAAGGTGGCAGCATAGGTAAAACACCTATCTTGCCGCCATACACAGCAATTTTAAAACTACAACTTAACGAAAAAACAAACACCATCCAGAATCATCAGAAAACTGGATAAGTGAAAATTCCACAAATAGAGGTGAAGATGAGACACTGTGACTCGGAGGAGCGTTGGCGGACAGGGTTGAAGACATGCACGCGGAGTCAGAGGTTTGGAGGAGTGCACGCGCCAGCGGATAGGGCGGGCGGCTGAAAACCAGCCAGTTTTCTTGAATGGGGGAGACAAAGATGTCCCACTGGACTGATTCTCCAGCACTGGGCAAAGTCCAGGGAACCCACTATCATACGGGGTAAAAACTGGACAGTGGGAGGGCATGACAAAGCTCGGGTGCTGCAGGGGTTGGTGGGCTTGTGGAGAAGGCGAGCTTGAGTGGAGGGCACATGAGCTTGAGAACAGCGCAGCTGCCTGACCTCACAGAGAGCACTCGTGACTTGCTCTTTCATTCAGGAAACTGTCAGACTGCATTGTTTTGTGACCTTGGGTGAGACATTGGGTGTGCAGACTCATTTGGGGAGAGGCTGAATTCTCCAGCAGCCAGTGGTTCTCAGCAGCAGCTCTCTCTCAGAGACCCTGGGGCCACATAGGGCAGAGCTGATGCTGTCTGCTTGACCTGGGGACTCCGCCATCCAACCTGAGCACAGCTGAATGTCACAGACAATTGGCCTGGAGGTCAACCCCTCCAAGTGCTAACAACAATTAACCTGAGCTTAACTTCAACAAGACTGTGCAACCCATATCCACCTCAGGTAACTGGGGAGGCTGAGCCACTGTCCCTTGTAGAACATCTACCACAGAAAGCTAATTGACCAACTCAGGGAAGCAGCCACCATGCAGAGACATAGAAAGAAATCAGATGTGAAAGAAATGGAGGGGAAAAAAAATGACTGGACATGGAATTCAAAACCACGGTTATAGGGCTTTTCAACAGGCTCCTAGAAAAGGTCGAGACCTATAAGAAAATAAGCAAGACCGACAAGGAAATGAACGAGACCCTCAAGGATATGAATGAGACCTGCAAGGAAATGAACAAGACCAACATGGAAATGAATGAGTCGTACAAGGAAATGTACGAGACCTACAAGGATATGAATGAGACTCTCAAGGATATGAAAAGGACCAACCAGAAATTAAGCATACACTGACTAAAATAAAAAATATTATACAAAGACCTAAAAATACTCTAGAGCACCCCAAGAACCAAGTTAAAGATTTGAAATACAAAGAGGTAAAATCCACTCAGCTGAAAAAGCAAGAAACCAAAAGAATCCAAAAAATTGAAAATAGTGTAAGGGGCCTCTGGGACAACCTCAAGCATACCAACATCTGAATTATAGGGGTGCCGGAAAAAGAAAGAGAGCAAGACAATGAAAACCTATTTGAAGAAATAGTGACCGAAAACTTCCCACACCTGGTGAAAGAAATAGACTTAGGAGTCCAAGAAGTGCACCGAACCCCAATATATAGGAACCCTAAGAGGACCACAGCAAGGCACATCATAATTAAAATGCCAAGAGCAAAAGACAAAGACAGAATATTAAAAGCAGCAAGAGAAAAACAGTTAGTTACCTATAAGGGAGCACCCATATGATTGTTAACAGATTTCTTAACAGAAACAATGCAGGCCAGATGGGAGTGGCAAGAAATATTCAAAGTGATGAATAGCAAGAAGCTACAACCAAGATTACTCTATCCAGCAAAGCTATCATTCAGAATTGAAGGTCAGATAAAGTGCTTTGCAGATAAGAAAAAGCTAATATTATATGAAATGCTGAAAGATATTCTTTAAGAAGAGGAAGAAGAAAAAGATAAAAGTTAAATTATGAACAACAAATACACATCTATCAACAAATGAATCTAAAAATCAAGTGAATTAATAAGCTGTTCAATAGGATAAACTGGTGAATGTAACAGAATCACGGCCATAAAGAGGGAATGGACTGACAATTCTTGGGGAGAAAAGGGGTGTGGGAAGTGCAGCAAGAGACTGGAAAAAAATCATGCAACTATGGGAGGGGACAGTGGAGGGGGGTGAGGGCGGAGGGTGGAATGTGTACCAGCTGGAGGGGAGCTATAGGGGAAAAAAGGGTACAATGTAATTAATAAACTGAACAATAAAGATAAAAAAAGAAAAAAAAGAAAGAAAGGGTGTTGGATTTTGTCAAATGCTTTTTCTGCATCAATTAATATGACTATATGATTTTTATCTCAATTTTTTTATGTGATGTGTCATGTTTATTGATTTGCAAATATTGTACCATCATTGCAACCCAGGGATAAATCCCACTTGGTCATGGTGTGTGATCTTTATGATGTTGTGCTGGATCTGATTTGCTAGAATTTTGTTGAGGATTTTAGCATCTATGTTCATGAGGGATATTGGCTTGTAAGTATCTTTCATTGTGTTGTCTTTATCTGCTTTTGGTATTAGAGTGATGCTGGCTTCATTGAAGGAGTTTGGAAGTGTTCCTTCCTCTTGAATTTTATCCTCTGAGGAGGATAGATTTTAGTTCTTCCTTGACTGTTTGCTAAAACTCCCTTGTGAAACCATCTGGCCCTGGGGTTTTGTTTTCTGGAAGATTTTTGATGACTGATTCAATTTCTTCCATAGTTATCAGCCTATTGAGGTTTTTAGAATATTCCTGAGTGAGTTTTGGAAGGTTGTATTTTTCTAGGAATGTGTTCCTATATTCTAGGTTGTGTAGTTTATTAGAATAGTGTTGTTCATAATATTTTTTTTTAATAATCCTTTGTATTCCTGCGGGGTCTGTTGTTATCCCATCTCTTTCATTTTTTATTTTATTTGGGTCCTCTCTCTTTGGTTCTTGTTGAGCCTGGCTAAAGATTCATCAATCTTATTTATTCTTTTGAAGAATGAGCTCTTGATTTCATTGTTCTTTTGTATTTTTTTCTATTTCATTCATTTCTGCTCTGATCTTTGTTATTCCTTCCTTCTGCTCACTGTAAGTTTTTCTTGTTGTTCTCTTTCTAATTCTTTGAGTTGTTGAGTTAGATGATTATTACCATTTTTTCTTGTTTTCTGAGGTAGGCTGTAGAACTATAAACTTGCCTTTCAGGACAACTTTCATTGTTTCCCATATCATTTGCATTGTTTTTTATTGTCATTGGTCTCCAGAATGTTTTTAATTTCTTTTTTGATTTCATTGGTAACCCATTCATTGTTTAATAGCATGCTATTCAGCTTCCAAGTGTTTGAGTATTTTGGGTTGTCTTTATTATAGTTTATTTCTAACATTATGCCATCGTGGTCTGAGAAGACACTTTTTATGATTTCAATCTTTTGAATTTGGGGAGACTTTGCTTGTGACCCAATATGTGGTCTATTTTTGAAAATGTCCCATGTGCACTTGAGAAGAACGTATACTTTTTGGCTTTGGAATGTAATGCTATAAAGATGTCAATTAGGTCCATCTGATTTAGTGAGTCATTTAAAATTGCTGTATCTTTTCTGATTTTTTGTTTAGAGGATTTATTCAGTAAGGCCATATATATATGATTATGTTGAACACCTAAAACTAGTACAATTTTATGAGTTGATTATATCTAAAAATAAATAACTTTAAAAAATAAAATTTAGTGATTTTATCTCATATCCAGAGGTAGCAATAATATAATTTAAAACAAATTAAGTATATTCCAAATTAATAATTTTATCAGTGTCAGAATATAAGAAGAGTGTTACTATTCTTTCTGCTCAAATTTTATGAGAATTTTCTGGAAAGTCAGTTGTATATTTATCATTCAAATCTTACTGTTTGTACTATATTCAAGAGTAAAAATTGCTCCAAACTTTCAGGATGTTCTTTTAAGTTATGAGAAGTTTGCATTAAAGCACTAAAAATAGCTTTAAAACATTCATTTAAGGGTTCTATACTTGTCTGAAAAGCCATTTCTTCATTCTGAAATTTTATTTTTTATACATTTTTTATTGTTTAAAGTATTACAAATAGTAATACATATGTTTCCCTTTTTCCCCCCATTGACCTCCTCCTGGCCTTCCCTAATCCCCAGCACATGCCCTCACCTGCCCTTCCTCCAGTGTCTTGTATCCATTATTTATGCTTATATGCATGCATACAAGTCCTTCAGTTGATCTCTTACAGCCCTCAACCCCCACCCTCCTGCCTTCCCACTGTAGTTTGACTGTTCAATTCTTCTTTGACTCTGTATCTATTTTCCCCTGTTTTATTTGTTTAAAAAATCTTGCATCTACATACTAGAAATAAACATATAAGAACAAAAAAAGGTTTGAGTCTCAGTTTCAATGTCCAACAGTTCTGAGTCCCAGTTTCAATGTCAAATAGTTCCTTATGTGTACATGTCAGAATGATATCTGGATGGTGGGCAAATGGTGGCAATGCAGGTTCCACCTTCTCTGGTTTTCTGTGAGCATATACATGCTATCCCTGACATGCATAGAAGATAGGATTTCTAGTTTATTCTAATATGCCATTAAACTACTGAGTGCAATGATCAGCTCTACAACATTTACTTTTTCTAGAGGACATACCCATCAGGGTCCTATCTTAGTAATTTTATTTATACATAAGATAGAGTCCCAGTGCATGAAATTCATGCACTTGTAGAAGGGTGTCCCTCAGCCCAGACTACACCCTTTCCAATCTGGGACTCTTCAGGGGATGTCTGCTAGTTTAGGTCTGAGTCCTGTGGGATCGGGTCTAAACCAGCACTCGGACAGCTTTCTCACAATCCAAGATTACTAGATCCTAACCACTCACCTGCCTGCCTGACTGATTGCCCACGACTGATTCTTCTTACCAGCCTGATCACCCCCTACCCACTCCCCTGCCAGCCTGATAAACACTTAACTGCTACCCTGCCAGCCTGATCACTCCCAAATGCCAGCACCTGCCACCTGGTTGCCCCCAACTGCCCTCCCTTGCCGGCCTGATCTCACCCCAATTGCCCTCCTCTGCCAGCCTAATCTTGCCTCCAACTGCCCTCCTCTGCTGGTCTGATGCCCCCCAACTGCCCTCCCCTGCAGGCCTGGTCCCCCCAACTACCTTCCCCTGCTGGCCTGATCTCATCCCAATTCCCCTCCTCTGCCGGCCTATTCTTGCCTCCAACTGCCCTCCCCTGCAAGCCTGGCCCCCTAACTGCCCTCCCCTGTTAGTCTGATATCAGCCCCAACTACCCTTCCCTGCTGGACTGAACACCCCTAACTGCCTCTGCCTGCCTGATCACCCCTAACTGCCTTTCCCTGCTGGCCTGATCTCGCCATCAACTGTCCTCCTTCTGCCAGCCAATTTGGTTCTTATTGGTTCATTTCTATGCCAGTCAGCAACAAAAGCTCTGCTTCCTAGGCAGCCATTGGCTCCTCACAGTTCACCCAAATTTGGTTCTGATTGGTCAGTTTCTATGCCAATCAGTGTCAAAAGTTCTATCTCCTAAGCAGCCATTGGCTTCTCACAGTTCACCCAGATTTGGTTCTGATTGGTTGGTTTCTATGCTACTCAGCATCTGTGGGCTTATCAATGGGGCCTGATCAGAAAGGCAGAGCTGATAAGCAGTCATGTGTAGGCCTGGAGAGAAATGGAGGCATGGCTGCTGGCCAGGCCTGGAGAGAAAAAGAGAGGTAAGTGCTGATTAACAGCTGCCACAGAGACTACAGATTAGACCCTGCTTCTCTCTTCAGGCCTCTCTCTGGGCCTGAACCATAGCTCTCTTGGCAGTCAGCCCTGTTGGTCACTGTGTCTGCTGTCATAGTAGTCAGTGCTGGGTTACCACAGCAACCTTGCACTGACTGCATGACTGACTTCCAATTGGGCAAGCCTTCAGTCATGATGGACCCAGGGTTTTTATATATTAGAATATGCAATATGTACAGAATATGAATTTACTGAACTATTTGCTTTAGCTTATCTTAATTCAAACCATCTGTCCCTTTCCTTTTCATTTTAAGCAATGTATTTGGGACAGAATATTTTCAAGGGTTAGTTATCTCAGTTTTTATATCTAGGAACTGGTTGTTTCTCCTCTTTCTTCAGTAACTAATGAAAAAACTGTTACTCTGCAGTTTCTCTACTTCTAACTGGGAACCCCCCCCCCCCCCCCCAGTGTGAGGCCCTGGAAGTGGTGACACTAAATTTTCTTAATTAGTCAAAATGACGCAAAATGTACTGAATGCTTGTTTCAGAAGAAAAAAATCATTAAACAAAAGTTACATTTGACTGGTTTTAGCATATCAGGACATATATTTTTATTCAATTGCAGAGAGCATCTGAATGTTAAATACGCCACAAAACATATTCATGGTGAAGCTAATTAACACTACAACCAAGAGCACAATTCCCTTATGGGTTAATTTCTCAATGAAACTCATATATACTTTTTGACCTAACATAATGCTCCCTCTGCCAAGGTTAAGAGAAAGATATTGCCATAATTGGAACATATGAGTCTGTATTAACCTGATTTAAGTTGGGAAATCAAAGGTTTGCACAAGGATGGAATTCATAATAATTAGGGTGTGAAACATGAATGCATAGGGGATTAAACACAGCTTGAATTAATTATTCAGTGTTGTTCAGTTCATTTGGACTTATAAATTACAAAAGGTCATAGAGAGAAAATTGTAATATAAAACTTCTTAAAACTCAAACCTTGCAGAACATGGACAGTTATGTTTAAAACTAGAGGCTCGGTCACAAAATTTGTGCACGTTATGTGTGTGTGTGTGTGTGTGTGTGTGTGTGTGTGTGTGTATCTGTGTGTGTGTGTCCCACAGCCCAGCCTGAACCCTCTCTAATCGAGGACCCCTTGAGGGATGTTTGACTGCCCGTTTAGGCCCAGGATCCTGGGCGTAAAAGGCAGTTGGACATTACCTTCACAATCCAGGACTGCTGGCTCCCAATTGCTTGCCTGCCTGCCAGATTGTTCCTAACTGCTTCTGCCTGCCATCCTTATCACCCCCTAACCACTGCCCTGCCAGTCTGATTGATAGCTAACTGCTCTCCTGCCAGCCTGATCACCCACAACTGCCCTCCCCTGCCAGCCTGGTCCCCTCCAACTCTCATTCTCTGCTGGCCCAATTCTCCCTAACTGCCCTCCTCTGCCAGTCTGGTCACCCCTAATTGCCCTCACCTGCTAGCCTGGTCACCCCTGAACTCCTCTCCTCTGCAGGCTTGGGTCCACCCCAAATGTACACCCCTGCAGGCCTGGTCCCCCTCCCAAACTGCCCTCCTCTGCTAGTTTGGTCACCCATAACTGCCCTCCCCTGCTGGCATGGTCCCTTCCATCTGCCTTCTTCTGCTGGCCTGATCACTCACAACTGCCCTCCCCTGCTGGCCAACTTGTGGCAGCCATCTTGTGTCCACATGGGGGTGGCCGTCTATGACCACATGGGGGCTGCCATCTTGTGCGTTGGAGTGACTGGCAATTTGCGTATTACTTTTATTAGATAGGATTATGAAATAACAACATACAAGGCAAAAAGATAGTGACTGTTAACATATGTGGGGGGGAAGGAAAATCATGTACCCTTTGCTAGGTAATCTAAGGCAGTGGTTGGCAAACTTATTAGTCAACAGAGCCAAATATCAACAGTACAGTGATTGAAATTTATTTTGAGAGCCAAATTTTTTAAACTTAAATTTCTTATAATGCCATTTCTTCAACATAGACTTGCCCAGGCTGTGGTATTTTGTGGAAGAGCAACACTCAAGGGGCCAAAGAGCTGCATGTGGCTCTTGAGCTATAGTTTGCTGACCACAGATCTAAGAAATAAAGAATGAGTAAATTGGAAACACCTGAGACCTTACACCTCTCCATATGTCATTAGTTCAAATTAACTCTTAAAAATGCTTAAATTTCATATAATTCAACTAATTTTTATCTCTATTTCTTTAAAATCTATACCAATAAAAGAGAAACAGCAAAGTGACCATCACTCCCCTATGCCCACCAGCCAATCAGGGCGAGCATGCAAATTAACCCAACTAAGATGGTGGTTGCCATAGAGCTGGACAGAGCAGGAGGCTTGGGTTTCCCCTGGCAATGGTGGAAGCCAAGCTTCCCACGCACCCTGGCCTCCAGTCAAGGCTACAAAGTTTAAATTATAGAGATAAATAAATCTCAGATACCTTCTTCCACCCACCCTGGTTTATACTTCGGTCACTGGGGGGCATGGCTTGCCTATAAACCACAACAGGTCCCTCACCCAGGCTGCCCCATGCCCCAAGGGAACTCCCACTCTAATCTGGAACACCCTTCAGAGAAAACCAGCTGGCCTCCACCCATGCACCTGGTCTCTATCCTATCTAATAAAAAAGTAATATGCAAATTGACTGTCACTCCAACACACAAGATGGCTGGCCCCATGTAGACACAAAATAGCTACCACAAGATGGCCAGCAGGGAAGGGAAGTTGGGAGGGACCAAGCCTGCAAGGGAGGACAGTTGCGGGGCGGGGGGGGGGGTACCCAGGCCTGCAGAGTAGAGCAGTTGAGGGGGTACCAGGCTTTCAGTAGAGGGCAGTTGTGGGGGTCTAGGCCTGAAGGAGAGGGATTTGGGGTGACCTGGCCTGCAGGGGAGGGAAGTTGGGGGCAATTGGTCCTGCAGAGAAGGGCAGTTGTGGGGACCAGGCCTGCAAGGGAGGGCAATCTAGCCTGCAAGGAAGGGCAGTTAGCAGCAATTGCGTTGGCAAGGGAACAGTTAGGCATCAATCAGGCTGGCAGGGGAGTGGTTAGGTGGTGATCAGGCTGGTAAGCAGAAGTGGTTAGGGATAATCAGGAAACTGGCAGGCGAGCAGTGGGGAGCCAGCAGTCCTAAACTGTGAAAGGGATGTCCGACTTCCTGTTTAGGCCAGATCCCAGTAGGATCAGGCCTAAATGGGAAGTCGGACATCCCTTCAGGGGTCTCAGATTGGAGAGGTGCAGGCTGGGTTAAGAGACACAAACCCCGTGCATGAATTTCATGTACTGGGTCTCCAGTATATCATAGAAAATTAATGTTACTTTAATTTTATTTTGTTTATAAAGTTGGTATTGTTCTTACTTGAAGATACAGGTTTTAGTAAATTGGTGATTTAATTATTTCTGTGTAAATCTTCATAAAAAAAGAAACAAACTCACAAAATAACAAAAGCAAAATAAATTTGGAGACTGTATAGGCTGAATAATAGATCCTCCAAAATGTCCAAATCCTAATCCTGAAACCAGCAATTATGTCACCTTATCTGGATAAAGGTATTTTGCAAATGTGATTAAATTAAGAGTCTTAAAATGGGGAGATTATCCTGGAACATCAGGGTGGCCCAAGGTAATGACAGAGTCCTTATATGAAAGAATCAAGCCCTGGTTTGGTGCTACTTGGTTTGGCCATTTGTGCATCCCAGGGTGGCCAGTTTGATTCCTGGTCAAAGCGCATGAGGGGTTTCTGACTTTATCCCTCATAGAGGGGCATGCAAGAGGCAACCAATCCATGTCTCCCCCCCTCTTTCCCTCTCCCTTCCTCTCTCTCTAAACATCAACAAAAACACATTTTTAAAAAGAGCTAAAAGGGTCAAAGTCAGAGATAAAGCTATGCAATGATGAAAGTAGAGGTTGACAATGTGAGTGTTTCAGAATAAGGAATTCAAGAAACCTCTAGAAATGAAAATGACAAGGAATCAATTATTCCTTTGCATCTCCAGAAGAAATGCAGCCTTGCCAATACCTTTGATTTTAGGCCAGTGAAACTAATTTTAACTTTTGATTTACAAACTCATATGTTAACAAATTTGTGTTAACTTAAAGCACTAATTTGGTAGTCATTTATTACACAGCAATGAGAAATTAATACAAACTATAACAGCCAACAAGATGAGATGCATCGCCACATACTTCACTGTATTAGTGTATAATGAATGATAGCATCCCTCCCCCCCCCAAATAAAGCAATCAATGAAAATATTAGAACTAGAATAGTTGTGTAATTCTCAAGCCTATGTCTTTGTCATTAGGGAAATATTTAAACTAAACTCAACACCTTTTTTTCCTGCAATTATTATTAATTTAATTCAAGTAAACAGTAATATATGAAGGACCTTTTGAGCAATGGATAATCTATTGAATCACCACAGAACAGTGATTTTCAACCGTTTTTTAAATCTCGTGGCACATATAAACTAATTACTAAAATTCTACAGCACACCAAAATATGTTACATATTTTTTCCAATCTGACCAAAAAATAAGCATACTTTTAAGAAATAGATTTTTATTAATTTTTAGAGAGCTAGGGAGATGTATAGAGAGAAACATCATCGATCCACTGCCTCCTCCAAGTTCCCAGTCATGTGCTCTGATCGGGAATTGAACCTCTTGGTTCATACGCTGATGCTCAACCACTGAGCCAAACTGGCTGAGCAAAACTGGCACATTTTTTATTCATTCCCACAGGATGGCTATTGTATTAGCTGTTGTCATTTTTTTATTTGGCAGTCAATAAAATGCATAGCCCATAGACACAGACAATAGGGTGATGGGAAATGAAGTATTGCTTGTCTTAAAATTTTGGGGGAACACCAATTAAAAATTGCTACTATAGAGTATGAAACCATAAAGAAACACAATTTTCTGCCTTTAGGAAGCTTTCCGTTTAGAAGAGATAGATACAAAATTCATTCAGAACAAGAAATTACACATGAAATTTGTATTTAAATAGAGTGCTCAGATTTGTAGCTTATAGGCCCCAATTTACTAAGAAAGGATTTAGAATGATGGGTTAGGTATTCCAAAATATGATGATGTAGGAAAGGAATAAGCAAAAAGAGCAAGGATGGTAAACATCAGAGTAGAAGAGGCTGAAGAGTGTGTGAGGAGTGGGCAAGTGTTGAAAGTGTATGAACATTAGTGTTCCAATTAGTTATTTTGAGCTGCTATGAAATTTTTTATTGTGGAATTCCATTCAGCAAGCTCAAGTCTCTCCTGATTTAGTTTCATATTTGCAGTATTACTATGGGTTTGTTGCTTCTGCAATATCTGCTTCATGTAAGCAAACCTCAGCTGAATCTCTCTGGGTGAACATCTCTTTAAAATATAAAGTAGTGGTATCCCTGCAACCTCATTTCTCTAACAGATTCAAATTTTTATCAGGAGTCAATTTGTTTAGCTTTTTCTTGTTATAAAGATGGAAAGAATAATTTCCAACCTCTTACATGTTGGAGTTAAAGCCAGAAATTCTTAACCTGAGTTTTTTAAATTTTAAAACATTGATTTGAAATTTTAGATATGGTGGTAATGGTACCATTATATTAGTAATAATCTGATTATTTTTAACAGGAAGGAGTAAAGGCAAGACTAGATAATATATGCATACCATTTGTACAGCTCTGCTAATTTAACACTCTCAAAACTCTTCCTGCTAATAGGAAAAAGGGGCCAGACAAAGACAGTTTGGATGCATGACCAGTAAAGTCTGAGTGACATGGAAAGGTGCCTACCTGTCTGCCAGTCATACCTGGGGATAAATTAGTGGCCAAGATGTGTGCGGCCACTGCAAGCACCCAAAATGAATATTTAAACTTCTAGACAAATGAACATGCTCTCTTTTCTCTTCGTTTTTACTCTCTCTCACTCCTAACACTTGTTTCAGGGGGTGTGATCCCCTGTGACCACATGGCTCACAACCAGGTAGGACTCCACACAATGGACTAATGGACTTTATTATTTTTTTAATCTTTATTACTGAAAGTATTTACATATAAACCCTTTTACCCCACTGACCTTTCCCACTCCACACCACCCCCAGGCCTTCACCACCTTATTGTCTGTGTCTATGGGTTATGCATTTATTCATATGAGTTCATTGATTTATACACACACACCTTACCTCTGAGGTTTCAGTCTGTTTGATGTTTCTGTCACTGGGTCTATTTTTTTTCATCAGTTTATGTTGTCCATTATATTCCACATATGAGTGAGATCAAGTGATGCTTGATCACTTGCTTATTTCACTTAGCATAATGCTCTTTAGGTCCATCCATGCCTTTGAAAATGGTAAGAGCTCTTTTTTATAGCTACATCGTATTCCATTGTATAGATATACCACCGTTTTTTAATCCACTCATCCGCTGATGGCAACTTAGGTTGTTTCCAAATTTTATCTATTGTAATTATGCTGCTATGAACATAGGGGTGCATATATTCTTTCTGGTAAGTGTTTCTAATTTCTTGGAATATATTCCCAGAAGTGGGATCATTGGGTCAAATGGGAGTTCCCATTATTATTTTTTTGGAGGAAACTCTATTCCGTTTTCCACAGAGGCTGCACCAATCTGCTTTCCCACCAGCAGTGTACAAGGGTCCCCTTTTCTCCATATCATCACCAACACTTGTGGGTTATTAATTTGTTGATGATAGCCATTCTGACAGGTGTGAGGTGGTGCCCCATTGTTGTTTTGATTTGCATCTCTCAAATCATTAATAACCTAAAGCATTTTTTATATGCCTTCTTGACTTCTCTATGTTCTCTTTGAAGAACTGTCTACTTAGGTCCTTTTCCCATTTTTTAAATGGATTATCTTCCTTTTGTTAAGTTGTATGAGTTCTCTATACATTTTGGAAGTTAACCCCTTAACAGATGTATCATTGGCAAATATATTCTCCCATGCAGTGGAGCTCTCTTATTATTTTGTTGATGGTTTCTTTTGCTATGCAGGTGTTTATTTTGACAAAGTCCCATTTGTTTATTTTCTCCTTAGTTTCCATTGTTCTAAGAGATGTATCCATAAACATATTGTTATGAGAGATTATTTTTCGCATGTGTCTGTGCAATTTTTCCAACACCATTTATTGAAGGGACTGTCTTGATTCTACTGTATGCTTTTTCCTCCTTTGTCAAATATTCATTGAGTATAATGGCTTGGGTCAATTTTTGGGTTCTTTATTCTGTTCCATTGGTATATATGCCTGTTCTTGTGCCAGTACCAGGATGTTTTGAATATAGTGGCTTCGTAGTATAGTTTGATATATACTATAGCTTGATAACTGGTATTGTGATCCCTCCAACTTTGTTCTTCTTTCTCAAGATTGCTGAGCCTATTTGGGGTCTTTTTAGATTCTATATAAATTTTTGGAATATTTGTTCTAGGTATATGAAATATACTGTTGGTATTTTAACAGGGATTGCATTGAATCTATAGATTTCTGGGTAGAAATAGGTAATATGGCCATTTTAATAATGTTGAGTCTACCAATCCATGAACAGAGCATATTCTTCCATTTGAGTATATCTTCCTCTATCTCTTACAATATCCCATAGTTTCCTGAGTATCTTAATTTTTTTGGTTGCAATTATAAATGGAATTTTTTGTTTAGTTTCCCTTTCTGAGAGTTCATTACCCTATATAATAAAAGGCTAATATGCAATTAGACCAAACATTGGAACAACTGGACAACTGAACAACCAGTCACTATGATGTGTGATGACCATCAGGGGAAGATAGAAGAACATGGAGGGTGTCAGCCACTGCAGGCTGTTGGAGCAGGTGAGCATGAGCGCCATATCAAGGTGAGGCACCAGTTGCTGTCATCAGGTGAGCATCTGGTGGTTACTGAAAATTCTTTGCTCCTGTGTACCACATTTGCACCTATCATTCACACCTGCCAGCACCAGCCCTGCTCACACCCACTGCTGGGGTCTAGTGCTGGCCCTGATTGCTCAATGCCCTCAGCAGATGCGAGCAGTGGCTGTTGGCCCTGATTGCCCCTCAGAGCTTCTCCACCTCCCCCTGCTCCTGAGAGGCGATCAGGCCAGCAGCAGCCATGTACAGCCATTGATGGTGCTGGCTCCGCTTGCACTCACTGACAGTGATGGCCCCGCTTGCACCCACAGCTGATGCTGGAGCTGTAGTTCACACATGCTTCTGGCTCCCAACACTGGTCCTAATCACTCAGGTGCTGTCAGTGGACATAAGTGGCAGTTGCCAGCCCCAATTGCCCCTGAGGGCTTCTCCACTTCCCCATGCTCCTCCGGGGTGATCTGAGCAGAAGTAGCTGCTCATATCCACTGATGCGCTGGCCTCACTTGCACCTACTGCTGGCGCCAGCCCCAGTGGCTCCACGCTGTCAGTGGGTGCAAGTGGAGCCGGTGCCATCAGCATGTGGGAGTGGCTACAGCAAGAGCTAGGCTACTGGTAAACAGGCAACCAGAGTCTGAGGTGAGAAAAACCAGGTGGGAGTGTGGAGCATGGGCTGATACCCATCCCCGTGCCCACCACAGCCTCATGGCCTACAATTTCTTTCAAGATACATGAATTTGTGAACTGGGCCCCTAGTTGGTATATAAAAATGCCTTAGATTTCTGGGTATTAATTTTATTTCCTGCTACATTGCCAAATTCATTTATTAAATCTATTAGGTTTTGATGGAGTCTTTAGGGTTTTTATGTACAAAATCATGTAAAATAATGACAGTTTTACTCCCTCCTTTCCAATTTGGATCCCTTTTATTTCTTCTTCCTGTCTGATCCCCATAGCTAGCACTTCTAGTATAATGTCAAACAGGAGTGGTGAAAGTGAGCACTATGTCTTGTTCTTGTTCTAATGGGAAATGGCTTTAGTTTTTGCCTATTGAGTATGATGTTGGCTGTAATTTTGTCTTATAAAGCTATTATGTTGAGTTATGATCCCTCTATTTCCACTTTATTGAGATTTTTTTTATTTAAAAAGGTATTGGATTTTGTGGAATGATTTTTCCTGCATGAATTGATATAATGATGTGGTTTTTGTTTTTCAGTTTGTTTATATGATGTATTACATTTATTAATTAGTGAATATTGTACCAGCCTTGCATCCCTGAAATAAACCACTCTTGTTCAAGATGTCTGATCTTTCTAAAGTATTGCTGGATCCAATTTGCTAAATTTTTTTGGCATCTATTTTCATCAGGAATATTGGCCTGTAATTCTATTTCTTTGTAGTATCTTTATCTGGTTTTGGGACTAGGGTAATGCTGGCTTCATAGAAAAAACTTGACAGTATTTCTGCCTCTGAATTTTTTGGAATAGTATGAAGAGGGTAGGTTTTAGTTCTTTGAATGTTTGGTAACACTCCCCAGTGAAGACATTAGGACCTGGGTTTTTGTTTGATCAAGGTTTTGTCTTTGTTTTTTTTGTTGTTGTTGTTGTTTTGTTTTTTTTAATATTGCTTCCCCAATTTCATCTGTAGTTATGGGCCTATTCAGGTTTTCTAATTCTTCCTGATTGAGCTTTAGAAGATTATATTTTTCTAGGAAAATGTTCATTTGGTCAAGGCTGTCCAGTTTTTTCGCATAGAGTTGTTCATAGTATTTTTTTAAAGATCATTTGTATCTCTGTGATCTGAGCAGAAGTAGCTGCTCATATCCACTGATGTGCTGGCCTCACTTGCACCTACTGCTGGCCAGTGGGGTCAGTTATCACTTCACCTCTTTTGTTTATTTGGATCATTTCTCTTTGTTTCTCAGTAAGTCTGCAGGAGGTTCACCAATCTTGTTTATCCTTTCAAAGAATCAGCTCTTGATTTTATTAATCTGTTGTATTTTTTGTCTCTATGTCATTTATTTCCACTCAGGTCTTATTATTCCCTTCCTTCTACTCACTATGAGCTTTCCTTGTTGTTCTCTTTCTTATTTTTTGAGTTGTATGGTTAGATGCCTTATTACAAGTTTTCCTTGTTGTTCTCTTTCTTATTCTTTAAGTTGTATGGTTAGATACCTTATTACAAGTTTTCCTTGCTGTTGTTTTTATTTGAGGTAAACCTGTAGCATTATAAACTTCCCACTCATAGCTTTTGGATTGCTGTGTTTTCATTGTCTTTTTTTGCCAGGAAGTTTTTTTTTTTTAATTTCTTCTTAGATCTCTTTGGTAACCTATTTATTGTTTAATAGCCTGCTATTTAGCCTCCATGTGTTTGATTTGTTTTCATTGTTTTATTGCAGTTGATTTCTAATTTTATGCCACTGTGAACTGAGAAGATGCTTGATATGATTTTAATATTTTTTAATTTGTCACAAAATATGGTCTATCTTTTTAAATGTCCCATGTGCACTTGAGAAGAATCTATGTTCCATAGCTTTTGGATGAAATATTCTAGAGATGTTAATTAGTTTCAGCTGATGTAGTGAGCAATTTTGGATTGCTCTTTCCTTGTTGCTTTTTCGTCTATAAAATATACCTATTGATATTAATGGGAATTAAAATCACCTACTATGGTTGTAATGCTATCAATCTCTCTCTTGATTCTTCCAGAAGTTTGTTATATATTTAGATGCTCCTGTATTGGGTGCATATATGTTTATCAGAGTTATATCCTCTTGTTGTATCCATCCCTTTAGTATTATGAAGTTCCCTTCATCATTTATTACTATGGCTTTCACTTTGAGTCTATTTTGTCAGATGTAAGTTTTGCTACCTCAGATTTCTTTTCATTTACATTCGCCTGAAACATTTTTTTTTTTATCCCTTAACTTTCAATCTGTGTGAGTCCTTTGTTCTGAGGTGGGTCTCTCGTAGACATTATATGAATTGGTCATATCTTCCTGTTCATTTGGCTATGCTATGTCTTTTGATTTGAGTACTTAATTCAATTAGGGTTAAGGTTATTATTAATAACTAATTGTTGCCATTTTTAATCTTTATGCCTGTGTACCTTCCTCCCTTTCTATTTCCTCTTTTTACACCAGTCCCTTTAGCATTGCTTACATCGCTGCCTTTGTGGTAATAAATTTTCTTAGCATTTTTGTGTCTGCAAACCTCCTGATTTCCCCTTCAATTTTGAATGATAGCCTTGATGGATAGAGTATTCTTGGATTCATTCCCTTGCTTTTCATAACTTTGTATACTTCATTTCATTCTTTTCTAGCCTGATGTGTTTCTGTTGAGAAGTCAGTTGACAGTTTATGTAAATTCTCTGATACCCTACACCATTCAACTTTCAGGTCCATGCAAGCCTTTACCAGTGGTGTGTTCATACAAAAGGTCTGTTTTGGCTCATGTTTCAGACTTTCTTAAAATCTCTCAAACAAGCAGCATCTGGCTTCAACATGCCACATACATCTTGCTAACTGACCCCAAGCCCAGCATTAGATGTAGCTGAACTTGGTTTGCAACATGGCCTCTCCTGGGCTCCTTTAAGCCCAGCACAAGTAGGAGCCACCTGCTGTTTCTTTTGTTTGTTTTTTGTAGTTCATGACGAGTGGGCCTGGGAAGACCAGATGTGGCCTCTATGTCTCAGAAGGCCCCAGAGACAGCATGCTGGAGTAACACCCAACCACATCCACAAGGGACACACTCAAGAGATAAATTTAGCAGGCACCATATTCTCACTGAAATAATTTATGTTTCATGGGATTGACCCCTGTACAACTGCGCTTACACTATGATAATAACTAGTCTTCCCAGACAACTGGCCTGGGGTTCAATCTCTTCCAATGAAGTACCAATAGCAATTAAATCTCAACCACACAGGGAGAGCACCTGAAGTGTCTAGCTTGGGTGATCAGTCCTGCCACTAGGTCCTACAGAACATTTGCTATCTAAGGCCACTCTACCAAGCTTGGGAGACATAGAAGCTCCACCTAATACATAAAACAACCTGCAGGAGCCAAAACTGGTTTGGCTCAGTAGATAGAGCGTCGGCCTGCGGACTGAGGGGAGCCAGGTTTGATTCCAGTTGGGGGCATGTACCATGGTTGTGGGCACATTCCCAGTAGGGGGTATGTAAGAGGCAGCTGATGGATGTTTCTCTCTCATCGATGTTTCTGACTTTCTATCCCTCTTCCTTCCTCTCTGTAAAAAAAATCAATAAAATATATTTAAAAAAAAAACACAAAACTTCAGGAAGGTGCCAAAAGGAGGGACAAAGAAACAGATCCCAAATGAAATAACAAAACACAACTTGAGAAAAATAACCAAAATTGAGACAAGCAATCTAATAGATGCAAAGTTCAAAACATTGGTTTTAGGATGCTCAATGAACTTTGGGGAAGAGTACATAAACTTAGTAAGGATTTCAGCAAAGTTATAAAAAATATAAAAATGGAGACAAAACAAAAAAAAGGTCCAGCAAGAAATGAAAAATACATGAACTGAAATGAAGAATAATACATTGCAGGAAATTAACAGTGAAGTAGATGAAGCAGGTGATCAAACTAGAGAATGAAATATAAGAAAGCAGAAAATAATCAGAACTGCAGCAAGAAATAGAATCCCACAAAAATTAGGATAGTAAAAGGAATATCTGTAACAACTTTAAGTGTGCCAAAATTTGCATCATGAGGGTGCCAAAAGACGAAAAGAGAGAGCAAGGAATTAAAAACCTATTTGGAAAAATAATGATGGATAACTTACCTAACCCTGTGAAGGAAATAGACATATAAGTCCAGGAAGTTCAGAGTCCCAAACAAGATGAACCTAAGGAGGCCCACCCCAAGACACAATTATAAGGAATATGAAAAGGTTGAAGACAAAGAGGAAATCTTAAAAGCAGCAAGTTATCTACAAGGGAACCCCCATAAGACTGTCAGCTAATTTCTCCACAGAAGGGATTGGCAAGAAATAATCAAAGTAAAGAAAATCAAGGAACCAGAAACAAGATTACTCTAACCAGCAAACGAATCTGTCATTTAGGATCCAAGGCCAGATAAAGATCTCCCTAGACAAGGAAAAGCTAAGGAGTTCATTGCAATCAAACCAGTATTAACAGAAATATAGGAGGAAGAGGAAGAGGAGGAGGAGGAGGAGGAGGAGGACGAGGAGGAGGAGGAGGAGGAGGAAGAGAAAGATGAAGGGATTAAGCTGTGTAAATTAGTAGTTACAGAACAGTTATAGGGATGCAAAATACAGCACAGGGAATATAGTCAGCAATCCTATCTAATAAAAGAATAATATGCAAATTGACAATACTTCTACTCCACAAGCCATGCCCACAAGCCACGCCCATCAGCCAATCGGGAGCAAATTATGCAAATAAACCCCAATCAAGATGGCTAAGGCCACTAAGAGCAGGGAGAGGCTTGGGTTTCCCTGGTGATGAAGGAAGCCAAGCTATCCATCTGCCCTTGCCGGCCTAGGCCTCCACTCAATGCTACAAAGTTTCAATTATAGAAGATACCTAATCCCAATAGAAATGGTGGCATCCACAGAGCTGGAGAGAAGAGGAGGCTAGGGTTACCTTGGCAATAGAGGAAGCCAAGCTTCTGCAGCCCTGGCGAGCCTAGGCCTCCACTTAAGACCACAAAGTTTCAATTATAGAAGGTAAATAAATCCCAACAGAAATGGCTGCCACCACAGAGAGAGCAGGAGGCTTGGCTCTGCTCCAGGCTACAAAGTTTCAATTGTAGAACAAAAATAAATCCCAGAAACTAGGGCCTTCATTGGGTCACCAGGGGACATGGCAGCCTGCAAACCACCACAGGCCCCTCGTCCAGGCTGCCCCACACCCCAAGGGAACCCCCACCTTGAAAAGGGACACCCTTCAGGGCAAACCAGCTGGCCCACACCCATGCACCAGGCCTCTATCCTATCTGATAAAAGAGTAATACCCAGATTGACCATCACACCAACACGCAAGATGGCTGCCCCCATGTGGTCAAAGATCCTGCCCCCGTGTGGACACAAGATGGCCATCACAAGATGGCCAGCAGGGGAGGGCAGTTGGGGGGTACCCAGGCCTGAAGGGGAGAGCGGTTGGAGGGGGACTAGGCCTGTAAGAGAGGGCAGTTAGGGGTGACCAGGCTTTCAGGGGAGGGAGGAGAGCAGTTAGGCATCAATTAGGCTTGCAGTGGAGTGGTTAGGAGTGATCAAGCTGTCATGCAGAAGTAGTTAGGGGCAATCAGGAAGGCAGGCAGGCAAGCAGTTGGGAGCCAGCAGTCCTGGATTATGAGAGGGATGTCTAACTGCCCATTTAGGCCCGATCCTGGACAGTTGGGCATCCCTTGAGAGGTCCCAGATTGGAGAGGGTACAAGCTGGGCTGAGGGACACCACCTGTATTGTGCCTGAATTTCATGCACCAGGCTTCTAATTTTATCTAATTAAAGAGTAATATGGAAATTGACTATCACTTCAACACACAAGATGGCTGCCCCTATATGGATGCAAGGTAGCTAGCAGGGGAGGGCAGTTGTGGGGGGACCAGGCCTCACGGGAGAGCAGTTAGGGGCAACTAGGCCAGCAGGGGAGGGAAATCTGAGGTGACTGGTTCAGCAGGGGAGGGCAGTTGTGGGGGAACAGGCCTTCAAGGGAGGGCAGTTGGGGGCAAGTAGGCCAGCAGGGGAGGGCAGGTAGGGATGACCAAGCCTGCTGGGGAGAGAAGTTGGGGGGGAACCAGGTCTGCAGGGGAGGACATTTGGGGTGACCTGGACTGCAGGAGAGGACAGTTAGGGATGAGCAGGCTTGCAGAAGAGGACAGTTAGAGGTGGCCAGGCTGGCAGGGGAGGACAGTTATGGGTAATTGAGACAGTAGGGGAGGAGTTATGCATCAATCAGGCTGGCAGGGGAGGGGGTAGGAGGTGATCAGGCTGGCAGGCAGAAGAGGTTAGGGGCAATCAGGCAGACCAGCAGGTGATTGGTTGGGAGCCAGGAGCCCTGGATTAGAGAGGGTGCAGGCTGGGCTGAGGGACAATAGCCCCCATGCATGAATTCCATGCATCAGACCTCTAGTGTTTTAATAACTATGTATTTGTCAGATAGGTTCTAGATTTTGGGGGGTTATCACTTAGTAAATTATATAATGTATAACCACTGGGTCATACACCTGAAACTAATATAATATTGCATGCCAATTGTAACTCAAAAGTAGGGGAGAGTGGGGGTTAGCAGGAGAGATCAACCAAAGGACTTCTATGCATTCATATAAGCCTAACCAATGGACACAGACAATAGTGGGGTGAGGGCATGAGTGGAAGTGTGTGTGAGTGTGTGTGTGTTGGGGGGGGGCAATGCGACTATAGGGACACATATGTAATACCTTAATCAATAAAGAAAAAAATAACAATGTGTAGGTTCTTTACAGGCAATTGTAAGGATTTTTACTTATACTACATGATAAATGAAGTTTGGGGATATTTTTAGCAAAGCAAACTTGAATGCATCATTCTGGTTCATGCAGAGATTAGATTAGAAGAGAGAAAGGACAGTAATTGCAGTAATCCTGAATTAAAGAATATTCATATTTACATTTTCATAGATATTTCCTAATTAAACTCCAAAAATCTATATTGAATTATACCTTCACCAACAACATAGAAGAATACCAATATTTCCCCATCCTTGACAAAACTTCATATTATTTAGTACCAAATGGATAGAATATGTACCTCATTTTGTCCACATTTACTTCATCCTCATGAGTAGTAAAACCGAGTATCTTATCTGTTTATTGGCCATTTGTACTTCCTTAACACTATATAAATATTAAATAACTGAATGATTTAATTACTAAATAAAGCAATAGCTTTAGAATTCTGGAGAAATTAATCGCTGACATTCAGAAAATGAATATTTCCCTGGCATTATGATTACAATCATATTATGGTAAACACAAAAATTTAAAAGCTCTGTTTATTTTTACTATACATATTAAGTTATATGATTCCTGGTTAACAATTGGACCGTATTAAATATGAGTTTACAAACCCACTAGGTATCAAAACTCATCCCTGTTATATTTATTTTCCTTTTTCTTGTATATGGAATTTTAGAATTATGACTTGTACTTTAGGATATTATACCATTAATTATATTTAGTTGTAAATTAGTTTCATGAGTGTTGCATGTCTGTATATGTATGTATATGTGTGTGTTTGCATGCTAAGTATTTTTTTAAATTTCTTAAAGAATTGTGTGAAAGTTCAGATTTGGAGTTCTCCTTTATCCCCATTGTTCTTCAATTTTTTCATCTTCTTTCCACTTTTCAGCACAATTTTCTTCTTTCATCATCTCTTTGTATCACCACAACATGCTATTATAATCTTCAGTTATACTAAGAACTTAAAATGTTACCTTTCTTCAATAGTATTGTATTGTAACAGTAATCAGAGTTTTAAGCTAAATGACAGATTTTCCAAGTGACAGATTGCTGAAATAAGCTAACGATAAAAAAAAAAAAAAAGGTAGTGGACTTCTGATCAGCAGGGACAATCCTGAAGCTAATTTCTAAAACATTACATAAGTTATTATTTAGTATTGAATAAATTGGATTTGGCCATCAAATTGGCCTCAACACAACTAACATACTTTGCATGAGCTATTTCTTAAGTGCAGTTTTCAAATTAATCCTCATAGTATCCCTATTTTTCTCTTTGAGAGATTAGGAAATTGAGGCATAACCAATATACATAAAGAAAAATATGTATAAAATATGCATTTGTATGATTAAGATAGAACTCATTTTCAAGGCTAACATTTATTGATGTTCATGTATAATATTAGGACACTGCAGATGGTCATGAGATCAAGAAACTTTGAAATACTCCCAAACATTAAAAGTGTCCTAACATTAAGTAATCATATGTAAACAATTGAAATAAATACCATTTCCAAATTACTCAAGCTCTTTCATTTTAGCACATTTATTGGTTTCATTGGCATTGCCTAAAAAAGGGGAGGAAAGTATAATATAAAAATCAACAACATACTAAATTAAAAGTATCTTGAATTTGAAGAATCCAACAGAGAAAAGAAAAGCACCATAAAACATGTGGCATAACTGATGTCAAATCTCTTAATATAAAGACATTGCTATAAAATGTAAATATCTTCAAAGGATTAACCCTCTCACATCATGAAAACATTCACATTTCAAAGTGGGAGAAGCATTTCCTAATCTGAACATCTTAAAAGGAGAAAATCAATAAATGGCATGAAAAACTTCAAAGCAGGACCTCCTGTCAATGACAGAAGTTCCTCAGCAATGCAGAGGCTTTGAAGGAGGACTCCCAGCACTGGGAAACCTTTGAAGTGACTGAAAACAGACATTTATAATTACAGAAAGGTGCAGTGTCCAGCAGGGACAGTACAAAGGCCCCGTCTGAGGTAGATATCAGATTGGGTTGGGAAGAGGTGGGGACACTGACCTTACACCTCTCAAACTAAAAGCTTTTCAGGTCAACCCAATAAGTGTATGTAAAATGGCAAGTGTGGAGTGAGAAGAGTGGCAAGAGGAGAGAAACCAAATTATCTGAGATCTCACATTTCAAAAAAGAAAACAAAACAAAACAAAACAAAAACACCACCAACAACACCTTAAAGCAGGTCTTAATACATACCGCCTGTGCTGGGCTCTTGTGTAGCTACAGATCTATCAAGCTCTTATCAACACTAAGCTTTCTGCAAAAAAGTTTCCATAGTGTGAAGAAGCCTCAGACTCAATTACTTTAGTCCCTTATTCCCCAAACTTAGGATCCTAAAATCTTTGTTCATGTAGTTATTACATGTCAGACGACATTCTAAAGAATGAAAAGGATTAAAATATATAACTTAGCTATTGTTTAAATTGAGGCCAAACTATTCCGAGCCAATGATTTGGTATTCCAATTTTCAGAATTCAATTGAAGACCTTTTTGAATGCCATAGTAGGAGGAACTAACACTAAACTGATGTAAAAGGCAATCTAGACAAAGCCATAAGAAGTCAATTTTAATGTTTTATTCAATAAACTTGATTTCTTCTTTTTTTGTCTTATTTTGCTTGATATCCTCTGTGAACAATCAGCTAATGACATTTATTTGTTTCTTGGAGCTATTCATTATGAAGTCTGCTTTCCCCATATAATCTTTCATCCATCAAATATTCATTGAGCATAAAATGTTCTTGGGTTTGTTCTAGAAACATGGTAAAGTCTTATGCTCAATTATGTCCTGTCTTCTTAGAGGTTGCAATCTATAGAGGGAAACAAACATTGATCAATAATCAAACAGAAAAATGTAAATTAAACTGATAGGGGCTTTAAAAAAAAAGGTGCATCAAGGATCTGGCTTATTCTGAACAATCAAGTATGCTTTCTTGAGGAATTTAGCCTTGAGTTAAAGAGAAGCAATAATTAACCAGGATACTTGGGAATAGATGGGTGCATGAGGGCAGTGTGGTGAGTGCAGCAAGTACAAAAGCCATGTGCCATAAGAGGAGATAAATGACACTTTTATGAAAAAGGAATGGGCTGGGAAGGGAAGAGCCAAATGACAGAGACATTGTTAAGTAGTTTGGTCTTACTCCAGTTAACAAAAAAAAAATCAATTGAAACCTATAAAGAATTTTTGTAAGTTTAGTTGAGCCAGACTGTCAACTTATGTCAGGAAGCAGAACCTCAACGAATTGAAATAATGCTCTGGAGAATGGAGGGTACATCTGTATTTATACATTGCAATCAAAGGAAAGGGACTTAGGTGAGTTACATGAAATTCATTGGTGATAGATTAAGGAGGCTGGATAAAGCAAAGAGGGAAAACCTCTGGGATAGGGTAAAAAGTGAAATGAAGGATATGTGCTTCTTTTACAGAGATATATACAGGATATTTTAATGTAAATAACAGTTAACAATTAACTTGATAACAATAACAATGAGGGAATGTCCCTGTGCCATTTGTTGTGCCCTGAGGGGTCTGGGGTAAAAAGGAAGTTACAACTTACCCAAACATCTCACAGAAAAAAGGCAAATGGCTCAGTAAAGATCTAAGTTGGTCTTTCTCAGAGAAAATACTGGCCTAGGACATGACTACCCACAATAACCTGTTTGTAATTAAATATTTAATTTTCAAACCATCTTTTGTGCTTATTTTAGGTCTCTGAGTTTGCAAGACTGCCACTCAGGCCTCCCCTGAGCTTGTCAGGTCAGCATGTGGCCCCTTTCGTCCACATTCCTAAAATCAATCAAAAGCCTTTGAAGAATTTTAAGCATCTGATAGAATTCTATCTGTATATTGAAAAAAATCATTTTTAATTGAGTGTGAACTGTAAATTAAGAGAGGGGAAGAACAAGAGTGTTTGAAAGGAAACCAGTGAGGAGGCCCATGCAGATATTGAAGCAAGAGATGATGGTAGCTTGGACTATGGTGGTGGCAGTGTTGATAATAAAAACAGGATGACAATTTGAGAGACATTTTAGTTATAAAATTAAAAATATTTACTGTTGGGGAAAAATAGGTAAGAAAAAGGAGAGGTCAAAGATAATGTCCATATTTTTGCATTTTCGGTGGGGCCATTTGCTGCAAAGGGAAACTCTGGAAAGGAATTAGACTTGCAGGTAGAATTATTAGTTCAATTTTGGTTGTGTTGAATTTGAGACATAGATATTTTTGAGTAATATAAGTGAGCACCTCAAGTAGCTATTTCTGTATGTGAATCTGGAGGAGAGTTTTTTACAATGTTTAAAGCCATGAGCCTGAATTCAGTTAATTACATGGAGAGGAAAAAATGACTTAGAAGAGAGACCTGGGCATGTCAGAGGAAGAACAAGTACATGAGGCTGAGGACTAATCAAGCAAGAGGAAACCTGAAACATGTGTTATCCTGGAAGTAGTCTGAGGAAAGCCCATGAAAAAGGATAGCTCTAGACATGACAAATACTTCATCTGAGAAGTCATCTTACCTATTATCAACTGAAGTTCTATTTTTACGCAGCACCTCCTTCTCTCCCACACAGCTTTAGAAATCTTATTCTGACTTCAAGGTGCATCTACCTCTGTAACAGAAGGGTCTTAGAAGGTAGTCTGCCCACTCCCTGTACTTTGCTCTCTTCCCCTTTCATATCCATCATGTAGTAGTACTGGCAGTTCTACTTCATCACTTGCCTTTGAATTCATTTGTTTTATCTGTCTCCCAGTTTCTACCTTACACTATGCTACTATTTCTGTTCTAGTCTAAATCAACAGTCTTCCAATCTCTTTCTCCATGGATACTGATATCAATTTCATATTCCCTCATATTACCTCCTGATTGGTGTTTTAAACACGCAGCTTTTGCCGAAACCGGTTTGGCTCAGTGGATAGAGCATCAGACTGCGGACTGAAGGGTCCCGGGTTAGATTTCGGTCAAGGGCATGTACCTTGGCTGCGGGCACATCCCCAGTAGGGGGCGTGCAAGAGGCAGCTGATTGATGTTTCTCTCTCATCGATGTTTCTGACTTTCTATCCCTCTCCCGCTCTGTAAAAAAATCAATAAAATATATTTTAAAAATAAATAAATAAATATGCAGCTTTTATCATGCATTTTGATTTTTTTGTAGGAAACCTTTCCTAAAAAAATATAACCCACAAATAGAAAAGTGGACCTAAAATATTATTCACTGAATAAAATTTACAAGTTGAACACACCCCTGTGCACCGATCAAAAACAGAATATTAATATATTCCTTCAAAGACTGCCTTCTGTGCACTCTATCTATCCCATACCCCCACCACCAATTTGAATTCCCATAGATTAGTTTTTCCTATACTTGAACTTTTAGTCATAGAATTACACTGTGAACTTAAAAAAATTGAGCTCATAAAATTCATCCATAATTCATATATATATATATATATATATATATATATATATATATATACACACACACACACTCATACATACATACTAGAGGTCTGGTGCATGAAATTCGTGCAGAGGTGTGGGGGGTGTCCCTCAGCCCAGCCTGCACCCTATCCTATCTGGAACCCCTTGAAGGAGGTCCAATTGCTCATTTAGGCCCGATCCCTTTCACAAACAGGCTCCCAACTGCTCACCTACCTGACTTCCTGATTGCCTCTAACTGCTTCTGCCTGACAGCCTGATCACCCCCTAACCACTCCCTGCTGCCAGCCTGATTGATGTCTAATTGCTCTCCTGTCAGCTGGTTTGCCTCCAACTTCCCTCCTCTGCTAGTCTGGTACCCCCTAACTGCCCTCCCCTGCAGGCTTGATTGCCCTCAACTGCCCTCCCTTGCAGGCCTGGTCCTTCCCAACTACCCTCCCCTGATGGTCATTTTGTGGTGTTCATCTTGTGTCCATATGGAAGCAGGATCTTTGACCGCATGGGGTAGCCATGTTGTGTGTTGGAGTGATGGTCAATCTGTATATTACTCTTTTATTAGATAGGATAGAGTCTTGGTACATGGGTAGGGGCCAGCTGGTTTGCCCTGAAGGATGTCCCAGATCAGGGTGGGGGGTTTCCTTGGGGCATGGGGTGGCCTAGGCAAGGGGCCTATGGTGGTTTGCAGACTGGCCATGCCCCCCAGTGACTCAAGTGGAGGCCCTGGTATCTGGGATTTATTTATCTTCTATAATTGAAACTTTGTAGCCTGGAGTGGAGGTCTAGGCCAGCCAGGGCTGCAGATTTATTGCCAGGGGCAACCCTAGCCTCCACTCTCTCCAGCTCTGTGGCTGCTGCCATTTCTGTTGGAATTTATGTATCTTATAATTGCAACTTTGAGACCTAGGCCAGCAAAGGCAGGTGGAAAGCTTGGCTACCTCCATTATCAGGGAAACCCAAGCCTCCCTCCTGCTCTCACTGGCTGCAGTCATCTTGGTTGGGGTTTATTTGCATATTTTCTCCTGATTGGCTTGTGGATGTGGCATGTGGGCATGGCTTGTGGGTATAGCATAGTATATCAGGGAATGACTATACCAACATTTGTTTATCCATTTGTTATATTTTTAAATTTATATTTATTGTTGAAAACATTTCTCATGTCCTCTTTTTTTCCCCCATTGATCCACTCCACTCTGATTGTTGCCCCTCCCAGGCCTTCACCACACTATTGTTTGTATTTATGGCCTGTGCATATCTACACTAATAAAAGGGTAATATGCTAATTAGAGCAGGAAACCTTCTGGATGTCCTTCCGGACAAAGCCATGGTTATGGAGCCAAGGCAGAGGCAGTTAGGGGCAATCAGGCCAGCAGGGAAAGGCAGTTGGGGGCAAGCAGGCTGGTGGGGAGGCAGTTGGGTGTGAACAGGCTTGCAGGGGGAGAGAGAGTTGGAGGCAAGCAAGCCACAGGGGAGGCAATTGGGAGCAATCAGGCCAGCTGTGGTGGTAGTTGGGGGTAATCAGGCAGGCAGGGGAGCAGTTACGGGTGATCAGGCCAGAAGGGGGGCATTTGGGGACAGTCCTGTGGGATCAGGCCTAAACTGGAAGTCAGACATCTCCTGAGGGGTCCCAGATTGGAGAGGGTGCAGGCCAGGCTGAGGGACATCCCCCATGCATGAATTTTGTACACTGGGTCATTAGTACTATATAATAAAAGCTTAATATGCAAATAGACTGAACATCTGAACAACCAGTGGAATAACCAGTGGAATGATCAGTCATATGATGCACCGACTATAAGGGGCAGATGTTCAATGCAGGTGCTGCACCCAGCCCTAAGGTCCCAGGCTAGCCAAGGCAGATTCCAGTGGGGCCCCCCCGGGTCACCCCACTGGTCACCCTGCAGAAGAGGCAACTGGCAGCAGAGGCTGGGCCAGGGCCAACTGGTGAGTGGGTGGCACTGGGCGATGGAACTGGCTGGTGAGCAGGCCAGCATTGCCCAAATCACCCTGCTAGTCACCTCCCAGAGAGGGTGGTAACTGGCAGCAGTGGTGAGGGGCACAGTCAGCAAGTGAGTAGCACCAGGCTGGCCAAGGTGGGAGCCAGCGGGGGCCCCCCAATTGCCCCACCAGTTTCCCCGCAGATCAGCCCTGATTGCTGGTCAGGCCTAGGAACCCTACCCATGCACATATTTCATGTATCAGGCCTCTAGTATGCATATATTTCCTAGCTAATCTTCTCCACCCACCACTTATTTTCACATTTCCTCTGAGATCTGTCAGTCTGTTCTATGCTTCTATGTCTCTGGATCTATTTTGTTCATCAGTTTATTTTGTTCATTAGATTCCACATATGAGTGAGATCGTGTAATACTCATCTTTCTCTAACTGGCTTATTTCACTTAGCATAATACTCTCCAGGTCCCTTCATGCTGTCTCAAAGGGTAAGAGATCCATCTGTTTTATAGCTGCATAATATTCCATAGTGTAAATATACCACAACTTTTTTATCCTCTCATCTACTGATGGGCACTTGGACTGTTTCCAGACCTTACCTATTGTAAATTGTGCTGCTAAGAACATATATTCTTTCTGATTGGTGCTTTTGGTTTCCTAGTATATACTCCTAGAAGTGGAATCACTAGGTCAAATGATAGTTCCATATTTAATTTTTTGAGGAAATTTCATACTGTTTTCCATAATGGCTGTACCAGCCTGCATTCCTACCAGTAGTGTATTAAGATTCCCTTTTATCCACATCCTCACTAGCACTTGTCATTTGTTAATTGGTTGGTAGTCATTCTGACAGGGGTGAGGTATAGTTTTAGTTTGCATCTCTCTAATGATAAGTGACTGAGCATTTTTCATATGTCTCTTGACTATCAGTATGTCACTTGGAAAAAGTGTCTATTTAGGTCCCTTGCCCATTTAATTGGATAGTTTGTCTGCCTTTTGTTGAATTGTATGAGTTCATTATATATTTTGTGTATTGATCCTTTATTAGATATACCATTGTCAAATATGTTCTGCCACACAGTTGGGTCCCTTTTCATTTTGTTGATGGTTTCTTTTGCTGTGCAGAAGGTCTTTGTGTGTGTGTGTGTGTGTGTGTGTGTGTGTGTGTGTGTGTGTGTGTTTGTGTGTGTGTGTGTGTTTAATGTAGTTCCATTTGTTTATTTTCTCCCTAGGAGATGTATTGACATATTGCTATGAGAGATGTCTGAGACTATGCTGCCTATGGTTTCAGCAAAGATTGTTATGGTTTGATGACTTACATTTAAGTCTTTTACCCATTTTAATTTATTTTGTGCAAGGTGTAAGATGGTGGTCTAATTTCTTTTTTGTATGTGAATCTGTCCCATTTTCCTAACAACATTAATTGAAGATTCAGTCTTTACCCTATTGTATGCTCTTCCCTCCTTTGTCCAATATTAATTGAGTGTGATGACTTGAATCAATTTTGGGGTTCTGTCTTTTGTTCCACTGATCTACATGCCAGTTCTTGTGCCAGTACCAGGCTGTATTGATTACAGTGGCTTTGTAGTATAACTTGATATCTGGTACTGTGATCCCTCCAAATTTATTCTTCTTTCTCAAATTTTCAGAGACTATTTGGAGTCTTTTCTGATTCCATATAAATTTTTTGAGTGTTAATCTAGATCAGTGAAATATGCCCTTGGTATTTTAATGGGGATTGCATTAAATCTATAAGTTGCTCTGGGGAATATGAACATTTTATTTATGTTGATTTTACCAATCATGGACATGTTATATTCTTTCATTTGTTTATATCTTCCTCATCAGTTTTCAATGGCCTATAGTTTTCAAATAGAGATGTTTTACCACCTTGGTTAAGTTTATTCCTAAGTAGCTTAATTTTTTTTTAATTGTAAATGTATGTTTTGTTTTTTTTCTTACTTACTCTTTCTTAGAGTTCATTATTGGTATATAAAAATGCCATGGGCATCACTGGTGTTGCTCAGTGGTTGAATGGTGACCTATGAACTAGGTGGTCACAGTTCCAAACCTTATTAGGGCAGTTGGGGGCAATCAAGCCTGCAAGGGAATTCAATTAGGGGTGACCAGGCTGGCAGAGGAGGAAAGTTGGGGGTGACCCTGCAGGGAAGAGAAGTTTGGGGGGACCCAGGCCAGCAGGGGAGGGCAGTGTGGTCGGGGGACCAGGGCTGCAGGGGAACAGTTGGGCATCAATCAGGCTGGCAGGGCAGTGGTTAGGGGGTGATCAGGCTGGCAGGCAGAAGCATCCCCATTTGGAAAAGGTGAGGCTGGACTGAGGGACGTACACTTAGGCCTCTAGTGTGTGTGTGTGTATGTGTATGTGTGAGTGTGTGTATATATATATATATATATATATATATATATATATATAATATATATAATATATTAAAATGCCATGGATTTCTGGCTATTAATTTTGCATACTGATACATTGCTGCATTCATTTATTAAATCTAGTAGTCTTTTGATGGAGTGTTTAAGGCTTTTGTATGTAAAATATCATGTCATATATGAATAATTACAGTTTTACTTCCTCCTTTCCAATTTGGATACCTTTTATTTCTTTCTCTTGTCTCATCACTGTGGCTAGGACTTGCAGTGATACTTCAAATAAGAGTGGTGAAAGGAATTATCCCTGTTTTGTTCCTGTTCTTAGGGGAAATAGTTTTATTTTTCACCCATTGAGTATGATGTTGATTGGAGGTTTGTCATATAGGGCATTGAGTAACTTGAGGTATGATCCTTATACTCCTACTCTCTGAGAGTTTTTATCACAAAATGTTATTGAAAATTCGGAGGTGATGTTCTGCATCAATTGATATGATCATGTGATTTTTGTCTTCAATTTGTTTATGTGATGCATCACACTTACTGATTTGCAAATTGCTTGATCCAATTTGGTAATATCTTGTTGAGGATTTTGGCATCTATGTTCATAAGGGATATTGCCCTCCAATTCTCTTTGTAGTATCATTGTCTGGTTTTGAAATTAAGCTTATGCTAATGTTGTAAAAAAGTTTTTGGAGATGTTCCTTCTTGAATTTTTTGAATAGTTTGAAGAATATTTGTATTTTTTTTTCTTTTTGGAATGTTCTGTAAACCTTCCCTAGCCAAGGCTTTTATTTGTTGGAAGTTTTTGTTTTTGTTTTTTATCATTGCTGCAATTTCATCAGTTGCTATCAGCATATTCAAGTTTTCTGATTTTTCCTGATTGAGTCTTGAAAGGTTGGATTTTTCTAGGAATATGTACATCCCATCCATGTTGTCCATTTTGCGACATATAGTTGTTCATAGTATTTGCTTATAATCTTTGAATTGCTATAGTGTCAGTTGTTATCTAACCTGTTTCATTTATGATTTTATTTATTTGGGTTCTCTCAGTTTCTTGATTAATGTGGCTAAAGGTACATCAATCTTATCTTTTCAAAGAACCAGTTCTTGGTTTCATTGGTCTTTTTGTTTGTTTGTTTGTCTGTTTTTTGTTTTAGTCTCTGTGTCATTTATTTCTTATCAGATTTTTATTATTTCCTTCCTTCTACCTACTCAGAGCCTTTCTTGTTGTTCGCTGTGAAATTCTTTAAGTTGTGGGGCTGGAAAGTTTATTATTGATTTTTCTTGTTTCTTTGAGTAGGCCTGTTGGGCTATGAACTCCCGTCTCAGGACTTCCTTCACTGTGTTCTATACGTTTTACAATTTTGTGTGTTCGTTTTCATTTGTTTCTAAGATGCTTTTGATTTATTTTTTTATCTCACTGGTAACCCATTCATTGTTAATAACATGTTATTTAGCCTCCATGTATTTAAATGTTTTGAAGTGTTTTTATTATAGTTGATCTCTAGTTTCATGGCATTGAGATCAAAGGAGAGACCTGATATGATTTCAATCCTCTTCAATTTGTTAGAAGTTAGTTTGTGTTCTAACATATGGTCTATTTTTGAGAATGTCCCATGTGCATTTGAGAAAAATGTGTATTCTCCAACTTTGGGTTAAATGTTATATGCATGCGTATTAAATTGTTTTGATCTAATGTATAATACAGGTCACTATTTCCTTGTTGATATATTTTTTTTGTCCAGAAGATCTATCCAATGATGTCAGTATGTGAGGTGTTAAAGTTCCCCACTATGATTTTGATCTCTCTCTCTTTAGGTCTTCCATAAAAAAGAAAAAAATATAGATATAGATATAGATATAGATATAGATGATATAGATATAGATGATATAGATATAGATAGATAGATTTGAGTGCTCCTATATTGGGTTCATATATGCTTTCCAGGCTTATATCCTCTTGTTTGATTTTTCCTTTTAGTATTAGGGAGTGGCCTTAATTGTTTATTATTTTGACATTCATTTTGAAGTGTATTGTGGAAAATACGAATATTGCTATCCTAGCTCTTATTTTCATGGAATATTTTTTCCATCTTTTCAATCTCATTTTTTGTGACTCTTTTGTTCTGAGATGGGTCTCTAGTAGACAGCAAATATATAGGTCATATTTTCTTTATCCATTCAGCTACCCTATATCCTTTGATTGGAACATTTAAGCCATTTACATTTAAGGTTATCATTGATATATACTTGTTTGTTAACATTTTTATTCTTAACTAGAGGCCCGGTGCACAAAATTTGTGCACAAGCATGGGGGATGTCCCTTGGCCCAGTCTGCACCCTCTCCAATCTGGAACCCCTTGAGGATTGGGCCCAAACGGGCAGTCAGACATCCTTATCACAATCCAGGACTGCTGGCTCCAAACTACTCACCTGCCTGCCTTCCTCATTGCCCCTAACTGCTTCTGCCTGCCAGCCTGATCACTACTACCCTACCAACCTAATTAATGTCTAACTGCTCCCCTGGCAGCCTTTTTGCCCCCAACTGCCCTCCTCTACTGGCCTGGTCACCTCTAACTGCCCTCCCCTGCAGGCCTGGTCCCTCCCAACTGCCATCCCCTGCTGGCCTGATTGCCCACAACTGCCCTCCCTTGCAGGCCTGGAACCTCCCACTGTCCTCCCCTGATGGCCATCTTGTGTCCACATGGGGGAAGGATCTTTGACCACATGGGAGCAGCCATCTTGTGTGTTGGAGTGATGTCAACCTGCAAATTACTCTTTTATTAGATAAGATAGAGGCCTGGTACATGAGTGGGGGCCAGCCGGTTTGCCCTGAAGAGTGTCCAAGATCAGGTTGGGGGTTCCCTTAGGGTGAGGGGCAGCCTGGGTGAGGGGCCTATGGAGGTTTGCAGGCCAGCCACGACCCCCAGCAACCCAAGCAGATGCCCTGGGATCTTGGATTAATTTATGTCTACAATTGAAACTTTGTAGCCTGGAGTAGAGCCAAGCCTTTTGCTCGCTTCATGGCAGTAGCCATTTTTGTTTGAAACTTTGTAGCCTAGAGGCTTAGGCCAGCAACAGCAGGCAGTAAGCTTGGCTTCCTCAATTGCCAGAGAAACCCAAGCCTCTGTTCTCTCCAGCTCAGTGACTGCTGCCATTTCTGTATCTTTTATAATTGAAACTTTGTAGCCTTGAGTGGAGTCCTAAGCTGACAAAAGCAGATGGAAAGCTTGGCTTCCTCTGTTGCCGGGAAAACCCAAGCCTTCCTCCTGCTCTCAGTGGTGGCAGCCATCTTGGTTGGGGTTTATTTTCTCCTGATTAAAATGTCCATATTACCAAAGCAATCTACATATTCAATGCAATCCCCATTAAAATACCAATGGCATATTTCACTGACCCACAACAAATTTTCCAAAAATTCATCTGGAACAAAAAAAGACCCCAAATAGCTGCAGCAATCCTGAGAAAGAAGAACAAAGTAGGTGGGAGCTCAATGCCAGATTTCAGGCTGTATTACCATAAAAATACTAGAGGAACTCACAGGCAGAAAAATCTCAGACATATGCTGAAGGAACTCCTTCAATGATACAGCTCCTAGAGCAATGGAAACGAAAGAGAAAATAAACAAATGGGACTATATCAAAATAAAAAGCTTTTGTACAGCAAAAGAAACCATCAACAAAAAAACCCCAAAAAATCCCACTTCATGGGAGAACATATTTGCCAATGTCACCACAGACAAGGGTTTAATCTCCAACTTTTACACGGAACTCATACAATTTAACAAAATGAAGATAGAAGGAACCAAGATGGTGGCATAGGTAAACACCTATCTTGCTGCCCTACACAGCAATTTCAAAACTACAACTTAATGAAAGAACAAACATCATCCAGAATCACCGGAAAGCTGGCTGAGTGAAAATTTCACAAATAAAAGTAAAGATAGGACACTGTGACTCAGAGGAGCAGCGGAGGGAAGCATTGAAGATACATTTGGAGTCAGAGGTTTGGAACCATGCATGTGCACCAGAGAATAGGGCGGGTGGCTGCAAACCTGGCCGGTTTTCTCGAACCGGGGAGACAAAGGCATCACACTGCACTGATTCCCCAGCTCTGGACAAAGTCCGGGGAACGCACAATCATATGGGCTAAAACTGGGCACTGCAAGGGTCTGCAAGCTTGTGGAGGGGGTGACCTTGTGGAGAGTACGTGTAAACTTGGGAACAGCAGAGCTGTGTGACTGCACAGAGAGGACTCGTGACTTACTCTCTCATTTGGGAAACCACCAGACTGCATTGTTTTACAAACCTGGGTAAGACGTTCAGTGTGCAGACTCATTTGGGGAGAGGCTGAATTGTCAGGCAGCAGGTGGAGCTCAGTGGCAGCTTTCTCTCAGAGGTGCATGCAGCCATTATCACCTGGCACAGAGACCCAGGAGCTGACTCTGCCTGCTCAGCCCGGAGACTCCACCCATCCCACATGAGCACAGCCAATTGGCCTGGAGGTCAAACACTCCTAGTGCTAACAACAATAATCTAGGCTTAACTTCAACAAGACTGTGCAACCTATAAAGGACTGCAGCAAGAGTACCCACCTCAGGCAACTGGGGAGGCTGAGCAACTGTCCCTTAGAGGACATCTACCACACAGAGCTAATGGACCAACTCAGGAAAGCAGCCACCATGCTGAGACATGGAAAGAAATCAGATGTGAAAGAAATGGAGGGGGAAAAAATGACTGAACATAGAGTTCAAAACCACAGTTATAAGGTTTTTCAAGAGGCTCCTAGAAAAGGCTGAGACCTACAAGGAAATGAATAAAACCTACAAGGAAATGAACAAGACCTACGAGGATATGAAAAAGGACCAACTAGAAATTAAGTATACATTGACTGAAATAAAAAATATTATTCAAAGACCTAAAAGCAATCTAGAGGACCGCAAGAACCAAGTCAAAGATTTGAAATACAAAGAGGTAAAATCCACTCAGCCAGAAAAACAAGAAGGAAAAGGAATCCAAAAAATTGAAGATAGTGTAAGAGGCATCTGGGACAACCTCAAGCATACCAACATCCGAATTATAGGGGTGCCAGAAAAAGAGAGAGAACAAGACAATGATAGTGACTGAAAACTTCCCACACCTGGTGAAAGAAATTGACTTAAAAGTCCAAGAAGGGCACCAAACCCCAAACTATAGGAATCCCAAGAGGACCACACCAAGACACATCATAATTAAAATGCCAAGAGCAAAAGACAAAGAGAGAATATTAAAAGCAGCAAGAGAAAAAAAGTTAGTTACCTTTAAGGGAGAACCCATAATATTTTCAGCTGATTTCTCAACAGAAACTATGCAGGCCAGATGGGAGTGGCAAGAAATATTCAAAGTGATGAATAGCAAGAATCTACAACCAATATTACTTTACCCAGCAAAGCTATCATTCAGAATTGAAGGTCATATAAAGTGCTTCACAGACAAAAAAAAGCTAAAGGAGTTCATCACCACCAAACCAATATTTAATGAAATGCTGAAAGATATTATTTAAGAAGAGGAAGAAGAAAAAGGTAAAAATATAAATTATGAACAACAAATACCCATCTATCAACAAATGAATATAAAAATCAAGTGAATTAAAAATCTGATGAACAGGATAAACTGGTGAATATAACAGAATCATGGGCATAGAGAGGGAATGGACTGACAGTTCTTGGGGAGAAAAAAGGTGTGGCAAGTCCAGCAAGAGACTGACAAAAATCATGCACCTATGGGAGAGGACAGTGTGGGGGAGGTGAGGGCAGAGGGTGGGATGGATAGCAGTTGATGGGGAAAAAAGAGGGAACAATGTAACTAATAAACTGAACAATAAAGATTAAAATATTAATAAACAAACAAAAGGAAGAAAAACAATCCAATAAAAAATGGGCAAGGGACCTAAATAGACACTTTTCGAAGGGGGAAAGAAAGAAGGCTAAGACACATATAAAAACATGCTCAAAGTCACTGATCATCAGAGAGATGCAAATCAAAACAACAATGTGGTACCATGTCACACATGTCAGAATGACTATCTTCAACAAATGACAAGTGTTGGCGAGGATGTGGAAAAAAAGGAACTCTTTTGCACTGCTGGTGGGAATGCAGACTGGTGCAGCCATTGTGGAGAACAGTATGGAGTTTCCTCAAAAAACTAAAAATGGAACTCTCATTTGACCCAGTGATCCCATTTTTAGGAATATATTCCAAAGAAACTAGAAACACGAATCAGAAAGAATTTATACACCCCTATATTCATAGCAGCACAATTCGCCTTAGCTAAGATTTGTAAACAGCCTAAGTGACCATCAGCAGATGATTGGATTAAGAAACTGTGGTATATATCTACACAATGGGCTACTACGCTGCAGTAAAAAAGAAGGAGTTCTTACCATTTGCAACAGCATGTGTTGAACTGGAAAGCATCATGCTAAGTGAAATAAGCCGGTCAGAGAAAGACAAGTACTACATGATGTCACTCATTTGTGGAGTATAATGAACAACATAAACTGATGTACAGGGATAGATCCAGATGCAGAGCAACATCGACCAGAATGCTAGACCTCATGGGGGGAAGATAAGGGAGGGAGGGGGGGAAGAGGAGAGAGAAACCAAAGTACTTGTATGCATGAATATAAGCCTAACCAATGGACATGAACATCAGGGGGACATGAGGACATGAGTGTGGGGGAGGGTTGGGAGGTTAATAGAGGAATAAGGATACATATGTAATACCTAATCAATAAGGAAATTTGGAGAAAAAAAAACAAAGACCATCACTTAATGTCTCTTTTTTAGTTCATTCAGCCTTTCTATGGACATTTAATCAGACCAATAATTATCTCCATCCTGATATCTACTTCATTTTTTTGCATTAATATAATTTCTATGTAGTTCACAAAGCAAACTTATCTCCCACACACACATATATAGTGCTTTTTTCTTCATTAAAAATGCAGTGGCATCTTTCATACCTCTCACTATTTAATCATTCATTTATATTTATAGCTTTGGCAGAAGAAAGACTACAACTCAGTTGTTTTCCTCTTTCAGACTTGTAGTTTCCCCAAAACTCAGTGCTTTTGAGGAGATAGAAGAGGGCTAGGCATTTAGGGACAGGACCATTGGCGGTGGTGGTGGTGGTGGTGGTGGTGGTGGTGGTGATGATGGTGGTGTGCAGGGGGGGGGAAGGGGGGAGTTTAGATAGAAAATTGCAGATGTGAGCAGAATGTAAGCAGTGACATCACCTTGGACCTCATATGGGAGCCCTCAATCAGGTCTTTCCCTGTGGAAGGAACTTGAGCTTTAATATGTATGGATATTGCTAAGGAAGACAGCTTTCAGATAAATAATAACAAGGCAGTGAGGTGTATGAAATAACCAATCCCAAGGATGTTGCTAAGGTTGAATTCTTTGAAAGAGTCAATCAGAATCCAGCAGGACATATATGTACTCCTAGAGAGAGAGTTTTCATGGTAATCCACTTGGGACTCCTTCTTGTGGGCTTTCTGTTTATTTTTCAATAAAACTTTGCTTTCACTTACCTCTTTGTCCATGAATTCATTCTTTCATTTCATGAGACAATGAATTTAGACCCTAACAGAAATTTTGGCATCACTTTCTCCCAAATTAGTATTCTTTAATGAACCTTTCCTAATATAGCTATACTATTAAGATTAAACTATATACAGGAGAAAACCCACACTGAATGATTTGTTGCAGCAAATTGAGATACAGTGTTTGTTTCTAAGTTGAGTGTCATAGGTGCACAGTCAATAACACTTCTGAGAAAGTCCATATCAGAGTGGTGACACAATCACATCTCACATGCCACTTCAGGGAACACTTGTAGCTTTCTCAACATGATGAGAGAGGAGATAATTCTTACTCTAGTTGAGAAAAAAAGTGCCCTCTCTGCCATAGTTTTTTAATGTACCATACTTGTTTAACAAAAAAACAGCATTCTAGCCAGGTAAGTGACCTGAGTCAAGTCCTGCAACTCCATGGTCACTGACAAAGGCTGGAACCCAGTCCTGATTCCCTTTACAGTGTTCTTAACCTCCACCATGCTGACTTCTGGGTACTATTTCTCCTTCCCTGTCTGCTGGCAATACTTAACATCTTTTTCATAGATATACTAGAGGCCCAGTGCGTGAAATTCATGCACTGGGGTGGGGGAATGCCCTCAGCCCAGCCTGCACCCTCTCCAATCCAGGACCTCTCAGGAGATGCCCAACTGCTGGCAGTCAAACATATCTCTAGCAATCCAGGACTTCTGGCTTCTAACCACTTGCCTGCCTACCAGCTTAATTGCCACTTAAGTGCTCCCCTGCTGGCCTGATGGCCCCATGTCCTCCCCTGCCAGCCTGATGGCTCCCAACTGCTCTCCCCTGCCAACCTCATGGCCCCCAACTGCCCTTCCCTGCGAGCTTCATGGCACTCCACTGCCCTCCTCTGCTGGCCTCATAGTCCCCAACTGCCCTCTTCTGCTGGCCTGGTTGCCTCTAACTGCCTCTGCCTTGGCCCCCACCACCAGGATTTTGTCTGGAAGGAAATAAGACAGTAGGAAGATGTCCAGTCTCTTAGCATATTACCCTTTTATTAGTATAGATAATTCCCAACAGTAAGTAAAATTTACATTAGAGACTGAGAACAATCTCTGGCAAATTGGAGTCATTTTTAAAGGAATTCCTCCTAATTTTCCTTCTCCAGTTCAGCTTCCACTGAGTCATAACGTTTTTTCCTGTAACTTCCCAGGTCAGTTATTTGAAGCAGGTCATGTTACATACTTTCCCATACTCTTCTAACAACAACTTAGCTTTATTGTTAATCAGCATGGGAAAACTATAACATCCATGAAAAATGTATCCCCCAAAACATGGTTGTGAATTCCATGTCAAATTCCTTGACATTTCTGCAGTCATCCTTAAATCTCTAGTTGACTTCCTCTAATGCCCATCTTGGTAATTAAGCTCCCATTAAGTATCTTAGAAAAATCTTCACACTTTAACACTATAGCTCCTGTGGCTAAATTTTGGCTAAAAAATATAATTAAAGTCAATATCAATAAAAATGATATCAACAAGATAATAGCATTAATTCATGTTCATCACATATGTAAATGGTTGGAGTTGAAATATTTTAGCTTAAGAAAGAGGACATACATTTCTTTTAATATTTATTAGAACATCACTAGATTTTTATTATCAGATTTCAGATTCTTGTTATAAAATGCAATATACTTTAAGTTTAAATATGCTTGAAAGTCATTCTTTTGGAGAATGAAAGAAACTATAATTAATTCCAGCTAATAATTACTATAATTAATTAAAAGTCCTTTAATTCATAAACTCAATTTCTTTATAAAAATATATTTTATTGATTGCTTGCAGAGAGGAAGGGAGAGGGATTGAGAGTTAGAAACATCAATGATAGAGATACATCAATCAGCTGCCTCCTGCACATCTCCTACTGGGGTGTGCCCACAAACAAGGAACATGCCCTTGACCAGAATCAAACCTGGGATCCTTGAGTCCGCATGCTGACTCTCTATCTACTGAGCCAAACTGGTTAGGGCTCATGAACTCAATTTTATAATATCTGTGTAAACACTAAACCAGTTACCTTATTTGCCATTTTTTAATTTATTTAAATATCAACAAGTCTTCTGATCATAAAAATGTCATAAGTAGTTTATTTCCACATATACTCATTACTGTATAAATATTCCAACATATCATAAAAATGATAAAAATAGGAAACAGGGTTTATGTTGGACAACATTTGGTTCTTAATTTGTACATCATATTTTTCCTCACTGGCAAGTATTTTTTTTTTCATTCAATTAGAACGTACATGCCCAAACAGAGATTGGAGCTTCATGTAAAGCTAGTGTCTGATAAGTGAAATATATAAATACCAAATATCATTCTAAAATTGTTAAATAGCTGTGACAGGGCAGAACTTTCTGGTTTTATTTGCTACTCAGGAAAGAGCTGGCTGGTTTGTTTCAGTTAAGTGAACATTCATCACTAATCATACCCTCTAGTAGAACATGGGAGTGGCAAAAAATGTGGTGCCATTATTGTGTGCAAATACACACATATATGAGGCCTGGGCAGAGCCTAATTTTCTCATCTCCTCATGAAAAGATTCTGATTTTAATTTCTGCTTTAGTTTTGGTGCTATAAAAATCTATAGCTTTCTGTGGTCATTATAACTCATCATTTCAACTGAGAAAAAGAGAGACATGAAAGGAAATAAGTATTTTTTTTAATTGTTCAGTTTATTAATTACATTGTTTCCCCTTTTTTATCCCCCTTTATCTTCCCTCCCCCCTGTACCTATCCCACCCTCCGCCCTCACCTCCCCCTCCCCAATGTCCTCTCCCATTGTTGCAAGATTTTTGTCCAATCTCTTGCTGCACTTCCCACAACCCTTTTCTCCCCAAGAATTGTCAGTCCATTCCCTCTCTATGTCCATGTTTCTGTTATAGTCACCAGTTTATCTTGTTCATCAGCCTATCAGTTCACTTGATTTTTATGATCATTTGTTGATAGATGTGTATTTGTTGTTCATAATTTATATTTTTACCTTTTTCTTCTTCCTCTTCTTAAAGAATATCTTTCAGCATTTCATATAATACTGGTTTGGTGGTGATGAACTCCTTTAGCTTTTTCTTATCTGCGAAGCACTTTATCTGATCCTCAATTCTGAATGATAGCTTTGCTGGATAGAGTAATCTTGGTTGTAGATTCTTGCTCTTCATTATTTTGAATATTTCTTGCCACTCGCGTCTGGCCTGCATCGTTTCTGTTGAGAAATCCGCTGACAATCGGATGGGTGCTCCCCTGTAGGTAACCAACTGTTTTTCTCTTGCTGCTTTTAATATTCTCTCTTTATCTTTTGCTCTTGGCATTTTAATTATGATATGTCTTGGTGTGGTCCTCTTTAGATTCCTATATTTTGGGGTTCTGTGTACTTCTTGGGCTTTTAAGTCAGTTTCTTTCACCAGGTGGGGAAAGTTTTCAGTCACTATTTCTTCAAGTAGGTTTTCATTAACTTGCTCTCTCTCTTTTTCTGGCACCCCAATAATTCGGATGTTGGCTTGCTTGAGGTTGTCCCAGAGGCCCCTTACGCTATCTTCAATTATCTGAATTCTTTTTGTTTCTTGCTTTTCCAGCTGAGTGGATTTTGGTTCTTTGTATTTCAAATCTTTGACTTGGTTCTTGTGGCCCTCTGGACTGCTTTTAGGACTTTGTGTAATATTTTTTATTTCAGTCTGTGTATGCTTGATTTCTAGTTGGTCCTTTTTTTTATCTGTGAGGGTCTGGTTCGTATCCTCAGAGGTCTTGTTCATTTCCCTGAGGGTCTCATTCATTTGCTTGTAAGTATCATTCATCTCCTTGTAATTCTCATTCATTTGCTGGTTGGTCTTGTTTATTTCCTGGTAATTCTCATTAATTTGATCGGCCTTTTGTAGGAGCCTCTTGAAAAGCCTTATAACCGTGGTTTTGAACTCACTGTCTTGTCGTCTTTTCTCCTCCATTTCTTTCACACCTGATTTCTTTCCATATCTCTGCATGGTGGCTGCTTTATGTGGTGGATATCCTCAAAGGGACAGTGGCTCAGTCTCCCCGGTTACCTGAGGTGGGTACTCTTACTGCAATCCTTTATGGGTTGTATTCAGTGTTTTTGAATTTAAACCCAGGTTTTTGTTGTTAGCCTTATGAGGGTTTGACCTCCAGGCCAATTGGCTGTGAAGGGAGACTGTGTTCAGATTGGATGGGCGGAGTCTCTGGGCTGCGCCCAGCGGCATCGGTGGCGGCGGCAGCTGGGTCCTATTCGGTGCTCGCGCGCGGGTCTCTGTTGGATGGGGATGGCTGCAGACTCCTCCAAGAAAAAGCCGCTAGTCTCTTCCCCTTGCCAGACAACTCTGCCTTTCCCCAAATGTGCCTGCACACCAAAAGTCCAGCCCAGGGCTGTAAAATAAATGGTTTCCGGAACCAAGTTTCCAGGGGGCAAGTCGCGGGTTTGCGCCCCGCGCCCCGCTTCCAGGGTGCGTCCCCCGGACCTCGGACCGCGCCCAGTTCCGGGTAATCTGTGCAGGGGGACCTCTCCTACCCTGGATCTCGGACCTCGCCCGGCTCGGAAAATCTGGGCAGTGAGACGCCTCCGCCCTTCCTCGTGGGCGAAATCCGGCCGGTCCCTGCTCCAGCCCCAGCCCGCGCGCGCGACCAGAGCGGCTCCTAACCTCTTTCTGTCTGAAAGATTGCGCTCCCGCCGGTCCTGAGTCTGTGTCCCACCTTTGCTCCTATTAGTGGAGTTTACATTCAGCCAGCTTTCTGGCGATTCTGGGTGCTTGTCTGTTCTGCTGTTATGTTGTAGTTCTTAAATAGTTGCGCGGGGCAGAACAATAGGTGTTTGCTTAAGCCGCCATCTTGGTGTTCTCCAGGAAATAAGTATTTTTTAAGAAATCATCAGATTCCATGAATCAAATTTAACTCACTGTATCACTTCTTTTGAGATTTTTTATGTTTCCTATATCACAACACTATAATTGATTGAAAAACAGCTAAGAAATGAGATTTCACACAGTCTCTATAGAATAAAATATACTTAAAAATATCTTAACAATTACTGAGGTTGAAATGCTAAACTGCTCTTTTTTTAATCTGAATTAGAAAATAAACTTATTATTTTTTGCAATTTCACCCAATATTATTATTTTGTAACTAGAAGCCTGGTGCATAAAATTTGTGCACTCAGGGGTGGGGGGATCCCTTCGCCTGGCCTGCACCCTCTTGCAGTCTGGGAGCCCTTGGGGGATGTCCAACTGATGAGAAGGAGGCCTAAGCCAGCATTCAGACATCTTTAGCACTGCTGCAGAGGTGGGAGAGGCTCTGGCCACCACTGTCGCACTCGCCAGTAGTGATCCCAGCTTCTGGCTGAGCAGTGCTCCCCCTGTGGGAGCTCACTGACCAGCAGGGGTCAGCTCCTGTGTTGAATGTCTGATCCCTGGTTAGTGCACTTCATACTGACTGGTCATTCTGCTATTCAGTTGATTTACATATTATTCTTTTATTATATAGGATTCAATATTGTTCTTTGTCTCTTTGTATAGCAAGGCTTATTTTATAAATTGATTGACCAAATAACAATATAAGTGTGGCTCTAAGGAAGCCTGAAAGATTATGAGATTCAAGATCGACAATCAGATCATTAAAGTTGATTATTTTAACAACAAAGAATTTACTATAGGATTTTATTAAGAAACATTCAATCATAATACTAGTATGTTTAAAATATAAGTTCAAGCATACTAAAAATATAATTTTTTTCAGATGAAAAAACTTGCTCAGCTCATCCCATTATGCTAAAAATACATGTTTTTAATGTAAAATTCCCCAATGCTTAATTTGTCAAATACTATTTAATTTAATATTTTAAATCATGTTGAAAGTAAAGAAAAATGTGTTTTCCTCTGAATGGTCATTCATCCCTAGTTTTATGTTGAAGAATGGACAGTTTTTCAGGCCACAGAATTGGTTAAGTGACATTCTCCTTTAGGTTTAAGGAAAATCAGTGTTTCCACATCCCTACTAAGACCCTAATCAGGATGTGCCTGAACCATTGCAATAGTTTTTTGTCTAGTACTCACCTCTCCCAATCTCTCTTCATTCCAATTCACTCTTCCACCTTGCCAGGTTAATTGCTCAAGATCTTTTATATAATACATTTTATTTGTTTTTCTTTTTAATACATTTTAAGAACAAAATCAAGATTGAAAAAAAAATGGTGACTGAGTAGACAGATGTGTCCTGAGCCTTGTCCCAGAACAGACAGAAAGAACAGCTGAGGGTCACATGGGGAGTGTCTGTTGGTGAGTTAAGGGACAGCTATACTCCAGGAGAAGGAGAGTGACTGCTAGATGGGGCTCTCCTGACCAGGCAGCACCTACTGCTGCTGCATTCCCTTCCAGAGCCACGGGCTCGAACGCAGAGACCACACCATCTTGAAGGGGAAAGTGGATGTTATCAGAAGCCTGAAAATCTACAACTGCGACACCCACTGAACAGCTGTGAACCCCAGAGCACTGGTCCCCAATTGACGTGAACACGCAGATCATAAGGTGAAGTCTCTGGTCCCAGCAGGACAGAGAGGCAAGTGTACTGTGGGAACTGGAGGACTGGGGGAAGTCTGCACCTAGAAAAACCCATGGCTGTTGGGGCTGGAGTGATCCATGAATGTGGAAGGGGGTCCTCGGAACTGAAACAGAGGGGCTCTCTAGAAAGCAGCCCATTTTGATCTGACGCAGAAGGACAGCCTAAAAATTTTGGGAGTGTGTGGGCTGCTTGGACACAAGGGGGAAGGAAGGACTGTGCAGACCTGTGCACAGCCCCTGAGTTCGCACACTTACACGTTTTCCTCTTTGAATCTTTGCTCCTGGTTTCTGAGCTCAGTGGATGGATCACCCAGTAGGGTACACCCTAGGAGACTGCAGGGGAAGGTTGTTTTTCTGGATCTTGGGAATCAGAGCAGGGAGTGACCATCAGACAAGCAGCCCACTCCCACAAACCGGTACTGAGAGCCACAGGGAAAGCAGGGTCTAAGCACAGGCTAGAGAGCACCCACAGACCCAGAGGTTAATCCAGAAACACTGCCAATAAGGGTTGAATCACAAATTGACTCTTGTGCAATCACAAATAAAGGAATACAAAAACTTAAGATGCACTGCCTGCTTAAAAATCAGGACTGGCTTACAACACTGAGGAGCAGAGGAACACAGGGAAGTGAAATACTGTTCTGACTGGGAAACAGGCGAGCCAAACAGAACAAAGAAGTAAATGAACTTCCCTAATGCAGATTTTATTTTTATTGTTTTTTAATTTTATTTTTTAAATTTTTTTCATCTTTTACTTAAGAAACTACTCATTTTTCTTTTTCCTCACTTGATTTTTAATTATTACATTTTTATTTTTGATCAGTATTACAACTACTATTTTACCTTTTTTTTTAAAAAAAGGTGTCATTTTATTTTATTTTGAGATTAGTGTTCTACATTCTATTTTCATCTTTCCTTTAACATCATTCTACTCTATCTCAACTCTACCTTTATGCCATCATCCTCTTCCTAAATTTTCCCATTTTGTTGTCCTGATTCTCTTACCCTTTTCCTGCTTTAGATTTTTCCTATTCTTTCTGTTTACCCCATGTTAAAATTTCACCCTAAATATTTATCTAATTTCCAATCCTCTACCCCAAGTCCATACACAACTCTCTCTTTTCTGTCTTCACTATCCAAAAAATTGTCTTTCTCTCTGTCCTTTTGTTGTTGTTTGCTTCAATGTTGATTATATCGATTTCTTATGCTTATTTGTAAGATTGTTTTGCTTATTCTTTTTTGTTTGCTTTGTTTTTGTTTGTTCTTGCTTCTGTTTTTTCTGACCTCGCCTGATATTAGTTGTTGTTTATAGTTTGTATTTATCTCCAGGTAATTGTTGCTGACATTTGCTGGGATTAGTAGCTATTCTATTGGATTTTTCTTTCCATATATATAGTTTGTTCCCCTTTTCTTTCTTATTCTCTTTCTTTTCTCTCTTACTTTTTTTCCTTTCCCCAACTTCATTTTCTCACTTCTTTTTTCCCCCTCTTCTTATTTCTCTCTTATCCCCTAATTTGTCTTTCTCTGATGGTCACCTTTATTTGGGGTTATTAATATTGTGAATACATTTCTACTCAGTGTCTTGTGAGTTGTACCTGGATGTGTTGTATTTTGTGCCTTTAATCAATACAGGAGAGAGAGAACTACATAACCAGACACCTGGAGAAGAGAAACTATGGGGAGACAAAGAAACAGCCCACATATGAAAGAAAAGCAGGCATCACCAGAAAAAGAAGTAAACAAAAAGGAGGCAAGCAACCTGTCAGAGAAAGAATTCAGACAAATAGTCATAAGGTAGCTGAAAAGAATGGAAGACAAATTCGACAGTATGAGTAAGAACTAAGAGAAAATGAAGAAGAACCAAGAAGAAATGAAAAATGACATTGCTGCCATAAAGTACTCAGTAAAAAACATCAAGAGTAGACTGGAAGAAGCAGAGGACTGCATCAGTGATCTAGAAGACAAGGTAGGAAAAAATGCCCAAGTAAAGCAACTACAAGAAAAAAAATTACAAAGCAGGAGGAGAGCCTAAGGAAACTTTGGGACAACACAAAACCAAACAATATCCACAGAATGGGGGATCCAGAAGGAGAGGAAAGTGATCAAGGAATAAAAATTGAAGAAATGAGAGAAAACTTCCCTGATATAGGAAAAACAAAAACAAAAACACACAAATCCAAGAAGCTCACAAAGTTCCAAACAAAATGAACCCCAAAAGACCAAAGCCAAGGCACATTATAATTAAATTGGCAAACACCAATGACCAAGTAAGAATTTTAAAGCAGCCAGTGAGAGAGAGAGAAAGTTACCTACAGAGGAACCCACATCAGACTAGCAACTGAATTCTCAAGTGAAGCTCATCAGGCAAGAAGGGACTGGAATAACATATACAAAGTCATGAAAAGGAATGATCTGAATCTAAGAATCCTGTACCCAGCAAGGCTATCAATCAAAATCGAAGGTGAAATCAGGAGCTTCACAAAGAAAAAAGGACTAAGGAAATTTATTATCACCAAACCAGCAATGCAAGAAATGCTAAAGGGTCTTCTGCAGATGGCATGATATTGTACATAAAAAACCTGAAAGACTCCATCAAAAAACTAATAGACTTAATAAATGAATTCAGCAATGTAGTAGGATACAAAATTAATGCCAAGAAATCTTTGGCATTTGTATACACCAATAGTGAACTTATAGAAAGAGAGACTAAGAAAGCAATCCCATTTACAATCACTCCAAAAAAATTAAGATACCTAGGAATAAATTTAACCAAGGAGGTAAATGACCTATACGCAGAAAAATACAGGACACTGATAAAAGAGATAGAGGAAGACTTAAATAGATGAAAAAAATGCAATGTTCATGGATTGGGAGAATCTACATCATTAAAATATCCATACTACCCCAAGCAATCAATAGATTCAATATACTCCCCATTAAAATACTATGGGATATTTCACAGGCCTAGAAAGAACTCTCTAAAAATTCATCTGAAATAAAGAGAGACCTCAAATAACCACAGCAATCCTGAGAAAGAAAAACAAAGTCATTGGGATCTCAATACCAGATTTCAAGCTGTATTACAAAGCCACGATTCACAAAACTGCCTGTTACTGGCACAAGAACAGACATATAGATCAATAGAATAGAATAGAGAACCCAGAAATTGACCCAAATCACTATTCTCAATTAATATTTGACAAAGAAGGCATGAACATACAATGGAGTGAAGACAGTCTCTTCAACAAATGGTGTTGGGAAAATTAGACAGATACATGCAAAAAAATGAAACTAGACCACCAACTTACACCATACACAAAAATAAACTCAAAATGGATAAAGGATTTAAACATACAACAGGAAACCATAATAATACTTGAGGAATCCACAGGCAGAAAAATCTCGGACATATGCCAAAAGAATTTCTTCACTGATACTGCTCCTAGGAAACTAAAGAGACAATAAACAAATGGGACTACATCAAAATAAAATGCTTTTGTACAGCAAAGGAGACGATCAATAAAAAACAAGAAAGCCCACTGCCTGGATAACATATTCCCCAATGATATCAATGATAAGGGTTTAATCTCCAACATTTACAGGGAACTCATGCAGCTTAACAAAAAGAAGATAAATAACCCAATGAAAAAAATGGGCAACTGATCTAAATAGACACTTTTTGAAAAAAGGCAGAAGGATGGCTAAGAGACATATGAAAACATGCTCAAAGTCACTGATCAGAGAGATGCAAATCAAATCAACAATGCAGTACCATCTCACACCTGTCAGAATGGCTATAATCAGCAAATCAACAAATGACAAATGTTGGCAAGGATGGCAAGAAAAAGGAATCCACGTGCACTGCTGGTGGGACTGTAGACTGGTGCAGCCACTGTGGAGAACGGTATGGAGTTTCCTCAGAAAAACTAAAAATGGAACTCCCATTTGACCCAGTGATCCCACTCCTAGGACTATATCCCAAGAAACGAGACACAGAAATCAGAAAGGATATATGCACCTCTATGTTCATAGCAGCACAATTCACCATATTTAAGATTTGTAAACAGCCTAAGTGCCCAATAGTAGATGAGTGTATTAAAAAACTCTCATACATCTACTCAATTGAAGAATATGCTGCAGTAAAAAAGGAGTTCTTACCATTTGCAACAGCATGAATGGAGTTGGAGAGCATTATGCTAAGTGAAATAAGCTAGGCAGAGAAAGATAAATATCACATGTTCTCACTCATTTGTGGAATATAATGAACAACATAAATTGATGAACAAAAATAGATCCAGAGAAAGAGAAACATCAATCAGAATGTCAAACCTCAGGGAAGGTAGGGACGTAAAGGGGAGAGATCAACCAAAGGACTTTTATGCATGCATATAAGGCTAAGCAATGGATATAGACAACAGGAGTGTAGGGGCATAAATGGGATGTGGGAGGTAATGGGGAATAAGGACATATATGTAATTCCTTAATAGATAAATAAAAAAATAAAATAAAAACAAAGTCATAATATAGATTGCTGTAATTCCAACCACACTCAGTTATAAACTATTTAAAAAAAACCAAACAAACAAAAAACAAAACAAAAAACCTTCAAACTCTAGGGCTGAGGAATATGCACCAATGAATTACTCAATAAATGCTAAATATCATAATGCATACTTCTGTAATTGTAGAAGAATCCTTTTTTTGTTTGTTTACTTTTTTGGTCTACAAAACTTTTTTGGTCCTGACTCTGTTCCTTACTAGTTATTTGACATGACTTCTTAAGTCATAAGAGCTTTAGTGGCCTTTATCCATCAATGGATATAATAGCAATATGTTATTTTTAAATCAAATTGATAATTTATATGAAGTACTCAGCAGAGGATCTGGAATATAATAAAGCCTTGTAAATGTTGCTAAAAATTGGCTGCTACAATTCTCAACAATAAGTTTCCACCAACCCTTCCTTGCCACTCTCCCATATCAAAAGATGCATACTTCCTTTACTAATCTCTAGGAGCTTTCCTATAACTCATGGATAAGGGAGCATAGTGAGTTGACTGCACCCAAAGGAGATAGATGCTTTTACAAGAGAAGTTAGAATATGGTACAGCAGAAACTTTGAAGCCAAAATCATTAACTCAAGTTACCTTTTTTGAACCACATAATTTTCATTCATACAGTGATAATAATAATTACATAATAAGATAGTTACTATGTAATAATGGCTAGTATTGTTGAGCTAGCTACTAGCCCTGAGCCTCAAGTTTCTAATCTGGGAAATGGAGATAATATGTCTTTCATGAAGGTTGAGAAAATTAGCAATGATAATAATGTCTACTATTTCATCAATGTTTATTAAAAGTTAGGCACTGTGCTAAGCACTTTATGTAGACTAGACTCAATAATGTATATCCAGTGTAGAGAATAAATATTAGTTATTGCTATCCCATCTATAAAAGAGTAATATACAAATTGACTGACCTCTGATACACCCATAAGCCATGCCTACCAACCATGCCCACCAGCCAATAAGGAGCAGATTATGTAAATAAACCCCAACCAAGATGTCTGTGGCCATTGAGAGCAGGAGGGAGGCTAGGGTTTCTCCAGCAATGGGGGAAGCCAAGCTTTCTGCCTGCCCTTGCCGGCCTAGGCCTCCACTCAATGCTACAAAGTTTAAATTGCAGAAGATATATCCCAACAGAAATGGTGGCAGCCATGGAGCTAGAGAGAGCAGAGGCTATGAAGGAAGCCAAGCTTCTGCAGCCCTAGAGCTTAGGCCTCCACTCTAGGCTACAAAGTTCTAATTACAGAATTTAAATAAACCCAAACAGAAATGGCTGTTGCCATGGAGCGAGCAGAAAGCTTGGCTACAAAGTTTCAATTATAAAATATAAAATAAACCCACATCCCAGGGCCTCCACTTGGGTCTCTGGGGGTGTGGGCAGCCTGCAAACCACAATAGGCTCCTCTCCCAGGCTGCCCACACCTTATTCCAGGACATCCTTCAGCGCAAATCAGCTGGCCCCCACCCATGCACCAGGCCTCCATCCTATCTAATAAAAGAGTAATACACAGATTGACCATCACTCCAACACACAAGAGGGCTCTCCTCAAGTGGTCAAAGATCCTGCCCCCATGAGGACACAAGATGGCCACCACAAGATGGCCAGCAGGAGAGGGACATTGGGAGGTTCCAGGCCTGCAAGGGAGGGCAGTTGTGGATGATCAGGCCAGCAGGGGAGGGCAGTTGAGAGGGACCAGGCCTTCAGGGGAGGGCAGTTGGGGGTGACCAGGCCTGCAGGGGAGGGCAGTTGAGAAGGACCAGGCCTTCAGGGGAGGGCAGTTGGGGGTGACCAGGCCTGCAGGGGAGGGAAGTTGGGGGTGACCAGGCTGGTAGAGGAGGAAAGCTTGGGGCAAACAGGCTGTCAGGGGAGCAGTTAGACATTAATTAGGATGGCCGGGTAGTGGTTAGGGGGTGATCAGGTTGGCAGGCAGAAGCAGTTAGGGGAAATCAGGGAGGCAGGCAGGTGAGCAGTTTGGAGCCAGCAGTCCTGGATTGTGAGAAGGATATCTGACTTCCCATTTAGGCCCCCCTGCATGGGTGGGGGCCAGCTGGTTTGCTCTGAAGGGTGTCCCTGAATAGGGTGGGCTTCTCTTGGGGCATGGGGTAGCCTGTGCGAGGGAGCTGTGGTGGTTTGCAGGTCAGCCCCACCCCCAGCAACCCAAGCAGAGGCCCAGTGATTTGGGATTAATTTATATTCTACAATTGAAACTTTGTAACCTGGAGCAAACCAAGCCTTCTGCTTGCTCTGTGGCGACAGCCATTTCTGTTTGGATTTATTTAAATTCTATAATTGAAACTTTGTAGCCTAAAGTGGAGGCCTCAGATCAAGGGCTCCAGAAGCTTGGCTTCTTCCATCTCCGGGACAACCCTAGCCTCGGCTCTCTCCACCTCCATGGCTGCCGCCATTTCTGTTGGGATATATCTTCTATAATTGAATTTTGTAGCATTCAGTGGAGGCCTAGGCCAGCAAAGGCAGACAGAAAGCTTGGCTTCCTCCATTACTGTGGCTGCAGCCATCTTGATTGGGGTTTATTTGTATAATTTGCTCCTGATTGGTTGATGGGCATGGCTGTGGGTATGGCTTCATCAGAGATATGGTCAATTTGCATATTACTCTTTTATTAGATAGGATAATATTTTTTTTACTTGAAACAAAATAGGGAGAAAAATTTAGAGAAAAGTTTTCCTTTTATATGTATAGTTGTGTGTTCTCATTCATAGGTATTTTAAGCTAATTACTTCAAAGAATTTCTCAGTTCACCTCAGAGCCACACACAGTAAAGCATGATATATAACTTAACCAATACATATTTGCGCCTTTCCGCCAGAAACACCATCTTCCCATAATTTGCCAAAATGACTAACACAAAGGAAAAAAGGAGGCACCCAGTATGTCTTCTCTAGGTCTTTCAGAAAATGTGGAGCTATTCCTTTAGCCACATACATGTTCATCTATAAGAAAGGTGATATTATAGTCATCAAGGGAATGGGCACTGTTCAAAAAGGAATGCCCCACAAATGTCACCAGAGCAAAACTGGAAGAGTCTACAGTATCACCCAGCATGCAGTGGGTATTATTGTGAACAAGCAAGTTAAGGGCAAGATTCTTGCCAAGAGAATTACTGTGGGAATTGGGCATATTAAGCACTCTAAGAGGCAAGATAGTTTCATAAAATATGCAAAGGGAAATTATCAGAAAAAAAAGGAAGCCAAAGAGAAAGGTACTGGGGTTCACCTGAAGCATTAGCCTGTTCCACCCAGAGAAGCTCACTTTATAAGAACCAATGGAAAAGATCCTGAGCCATTGAAACCCATTCCCTATTAATTCATGGCATGATAAGTGAAAAAAAAAAACAACACTTCTGTGCTGATAAAAATGTTTCTCTTGAGTAGAAGTGTGGCACCCCTCCCCCCTCAAACAAACAAACAAACAAACACATAAACTTTGTGTACTAAATTTTTAAAAATATATATTTGAAATGTTGATGATCAAATATATAAAACATTTTGTTAACACACTTACTTTTCTTTACAAATGTGATAAAGTAATAGCAGTTAAAATGTAATATAAACAAAAGTATACTAATAGTTACTAATTAGTAGTTACTAATCCATGTAGAGAATACAGCATCTGTCTAAGAACAAGAAACTTTATAAAATGAAATTCAAACAAACTGGAATGGCAAGAGAACTGACCTGTAGTACCAGCTCAAGAGACCTAAAAAACAAAACAAACAAACAAACAAAAAAACAACCACCACATCTTACTTTCCATCTTAAAATTCTATTTACATATATGTTTACAAATTTATGAATGCTTTACCTGGATAGAGAAAGGGCGGTTGATAAAATTATTTTTGCTAGCAAGATGCAAACATTTCTTTATATAAAACCTTAGTATGCATATAGACAGAACTGTAGAACAACCGAACAACTGAACAACTGAACAACCAGTTGCTATGATGTGCATTGACCACGAGGGGGTGGTGCAGAACATGGCAGGCATCAGCAGCAGGAGACAGATCCCAGAATATGGCAGGTGTTGGCCATTGCACGATGGTGGAGAGATGAGCAGGGGTGACAGACCAAGGCAGGGGGCTCATGCCCCTGTCATTGGGGCGAACCTCTGGTGGTTACTGAAAATTCTTTGCCCCCACGTGCCATGGTCCCACCTGGTGTTTGCACCTGCTGCTGGTGCCAGAGCTGCTGCTTGCACCCACTGCTGGTGTCCAGCACCAGTCCTAACTACTTGGCACTGTCAGTGGGTAGGAACAGTGGATGCCAGCCCCGATCACCCTTCAGGGCTCTACACCACCCCCTGCTCCTGAGGGGTGATCAGTGCCAACAGCTGCCACTCACACCCACTGCTGGCACTGGCCAACTCACACCCATAGCCGGTGCCAGAGGCACTGCTTGCACCAGCTTCCTATCTCTTGGTGCCATCAGTGGGTGCGAGAAGCTGCTGCCATCCCCAATCACCCTTAAGGGCTTTTCCACTTCCTCCTGCTCATGAGGAGTGATTGGGGCAGCTTTCACCTGCTCATGGTGCTGGCCCCTCTCACACCTGCATCTGGCACTGGCTCCAATAACTCCTTGCAGTCAGCATGTGTGAGCAGGCCCGGAGTCAGCAGCGAATGGGAGTGGTGGTGGCAAGAGTGGGGGTGCTTATAGACAGGGGACCAGGAGCCACAGCAGGAGGTACGGGGCAGGAGCACAGAGAATGGGCTGAGGCCTTCCCCTGTGCTCACCACAGCCTTGTGGCACACAGTTTCTTTCAAGGTGCACAAATTTGTGCACTGGGCCCCTGGTCTTTTACTATATATTTGTGGTAAAATGTCAATTTCCAGAATATTTTCTTTAAAACTATGGCCAGGAAAAAATGTTTTCTTAAATTTAAAGTAATTGTTAAAGGTTAACCATTCAGTGGAGCAAAAAATAATCAAGTTCATATGTCTCTATTTTTCATTACTTCACCCTCTGTTTCTCATCTCATTCTGAGTTATTATCAAAAAGAGAATATCAAATGTTACCAAGTAGAACATGGCATGTTAATCTCAAAAAGAGAATTAGCAATATTTCAAATTTATTTACTCATAATAAGCATTTTAAGGGTTCACAATGCAGTCAATTAACTGAAAAATAAATACAAGAGACCTAGACCACTTACAAGGTGGAGTTAGATGGTATAATTCAGCAAAGTGGATATGGGCCTCTCACTAGGAAAGGCAAGAGAAAATATAAAAGAGCACAAGGACAATCTCTGGAAAGCTCTCCCCTATTTGTACATGCTGTCTGGTTAGAGTAGGTCCAAACTTGATACTTTTATTTCCAACCTTTGATTCTGGACATTTAGAAACACAAATTGAGTCAAAATTTTTTTAAAAAGGGAAGTTTTAATTTCTATTTCAGAAATGTGTGTGTGTGGGAGTGGAATTTAAGCATCTATCATCAGTTCTGCTAGCAAAAGTGACTACTATTTATGCACTTGTAAGGAACTTTAAAACATGGAACATTTGGTTATAAAATAGATTTCAAGAATCTTGGCAATATCAGCACATTGTTATTTCTAATGATAGATTCAGCCATGGCTCAGCATTTTGATGCTCTTTGATGTCCTAATTTAATAGACATTTTTCATTTTTGGAATTTGAAATACACTGAAGAATTCTATATCAACATACATGAACAACACATCTAGATTTGGTGTGTGCATTTTAAAGTCGTTTTTATTTGTAATAATTTTTTAATCATTGTATTATATTTTAAAATATAACACAGCAATAATTTGATTTATCATAGTGGCTTTAATTTATTTGGATAATATTAAAATTCAGGTTATGTCACAAAATATATTAAAAAATCTTTTATTTTTATTTTTACATAAAATTATTTGTGGCATATTAAATGTTTGAGCACTTCTAATAGAGTCACTTAAGTCTTGATTGTAAGAAAAGCATTTGTCCACATAAAAATAGACAGCATGGTAAGTGCAAAAAATAGTAAACTACAGGGTCGTAGATGCTTGGGCTTAGTCATTTAGACATTTCTTACTGTTCAATCTTGGAGAGTAATTAAGCTTTTCTAAGCCTATTTTCCTCATCTATGATAAACATTTTGTTGGGAGTGTTTTGCAGATTGTTGTGAAAAGGAACGGTGATTATGCAGATCACAGGACAGACTCTATAAATGCCATTATAATAGCTATCCTTATCAACTTTGCTATTAAAATGTTAGAAAACTCATCCAGTAAGACAAGATAAATTCCAGAATTATTTATTGCCCAGACAAATCTAATCTATGGCTGTGATCGTAATAAGTCTTACAGCTCCAGGGGTCATGGCGACAACATGAAAGAGAAACCCTCTTCCCTTTGTACACAGCAACCACACACAGGGATAATTAGATGTTGGTCAGCTAAATAAATAAATAAATAAATAAATGATTATTGTGGCATCTGATTAAATTATACTGCAGTACCCATATCTACCCTTTTATGATTATTAACTTTCCTATGGTAAACGTTATTCATTAGTAATGGAGTCTACTCATTACACACTGAAAAATTATTCTTTTAGTATCATATAAAATACATTATATTACCATGTATTTTGCCAAAATGAATTAACTTGGAAATAAAACAATTTCTATTTGCAGTTTATTTGTTGCCTTTTATGAGGTTAACACAGTATTTTCTGTTTTGTTTTGTTTTTAATTGTATTGCCAGGATTTCTTTGCAAGATTTTGATCCATGCTAGAAATTTATACTTAACTATGAGACAAGAATTCAAAATATTTATGCATTCCGAAAAATGTATGTACATCTAAGAAGCACCATTCTTGAGTTTTTTATTTTATCTGTCTTAATAGGAATTAATTTATATTCTTATCAACTAATGCCTAAAATAGTGATATTGAATATACTCTGATATCTGATAATATTTATTTTATTTAAAGGATAGTTTAAGACATAAACATGTTCTACAGCTTGTATTTTTCAGTCTCTACACAGAAAAAAATTATATTTATATAAAAGTTTATGGTTATATTAATTCCAGGATTATAATATTTTTAAATCATTGAAAATAAATAACTGAAAAGAGAAAAAAATAAAGGCAACACCACCATACATGTTTTGTGGAAGCAAATGAATAGCTAAAGCACCAGTTTCCAAATGTTCTCTTGAATCTGAGCTTGCTTATAGATAGGAGGGCATGTAACCACATTTAGTTTCTTTAAAAAGTGCATGCTTTTATTTCCAGCATCTACTGACTTCATTATCACCATAGGAGAACAAAAGCACAATGTTTTTGGTTACTTTCTTGATTTTTGTCTTTTGTTTAAAATCTCATGCCTGTTTTCTTTCCTTTGCAGTTCACACAGCATAGTTCTTTCTGAAAATAACACATGCAGTTTCCATTATCTATGGATCCTGCATGAATCAAGGAGAGAATAGACCCTACTATATAGTATCTTTCTTGTGTGGCATTGTGAGCATCTGGTCTTCCTTATGGCAAGTCCTTTGACAAGGTATTTGGACACTTTGTTTATAGTTACTGAAAACCATTTTATCTATGACCTGAAGAAGTGGACTCCTTCTAGATGGCCATAGATTTTCCCACATGGCCAAAATACTTCCCATGTAGACAAGTATTTTTACAGGCATTCCTGGTTGTGCTTTGGTGGAAGAATTAAAACATGGATAACAAGAATCACTGTACTTGTGAATGTAAAATAAAATGTAGTGTGTAGATAGTTTATGGCTCTTCTAGTCTAGCTCATCATTGATTGGGAATAAGAAACAACCGTTTTGTCAAACTTGGAACCCAATTAGGTTTTATACTGAAAATTTAGAGCAAGCTTCTAGCCATTTGGGTTCCATTTCGTATATTCAATATCTGATTCTCTGCATTTATCACAGAAGTAACCAAGAAATAGAAATGATTATATTCTATAATGTGTATGCTACTTACCACATTTGTGTGAATTTATAGTTGTTTTTGATAATGAGGTAAATAACGCACACTATTTTAGAACAAATTAAACAAATAGCAATACCCACACAAGTCGAGGGCATAGCCTATTCTCATTTTAATGGGAAGAACAATTGATATGATTTACTTCTGATACTGTCTACTATAGATTCCTAAATATTCTTTGGTCTGGTGGAAGAAATTCCAACCAGGATTGGCATAAAAGTTTTGCCTTCTAAACTGTTTATGTCTGTTAAGTAAGGGGAAAGAGAAGACATTTTTTATATGGGGTGTGATGGTTAATTTTATGTGTCAGCTTAGCTAGGCCACACAGAGTACCCACGTATTTATTGAAACACTAGAGGCCCAGTGCGTGAATTCATGCACTGGTGGGGTCCAGCCGGCCCACACCAATCAGGGCCAATCAGGCTGGGTTGACCAGGGGGAGGGGACACAGGTGTTTGGAGGGCTGATCTGACCCCCAATCAGGGTGGGGGGATGATTGGGGGTGAGAACAGCTAGGGGGAGAGGCTGCAGGCAGTTGGCTTGCAGTCCCCACCTTCAATCGGGTTGGGGGGCAATTGAGAATGGGGCCAGCTGGGGAGAGGGGCTTTAGGCAGTTGCCTGGCTGGCCCTGCCCCCTGGTCAAACTCCAAATCGAGGGGGCAATTTGCATATTAACATTTTATTATATAGGTCCCTGCCCAGGCCCCAATCCTCTGGGCCAGACTTGGGTCCTGGGCAGGGAACCCCTAGGTCCTTTGGATTGCTCTATTACCTGGGTCCACTCCTGCCCAGGAGCCCCCTGACTCAGACCCTCCCCAGATTGCTCAGGATCCACAGGGACTTACCTCAGAGTGACCTGGGAGCTGAAAAATTTCCCAGGACCCAGGCTGATGGGTACCTCCATATGCAAATTAACCTCCATCTTTGTTGGGTTAATTTGCATACTCACTCCTATTGGCTGTGGACATAGTAGAGGTATGGTCAATTTACATGTTTGTCTATTATTAGGTAGGATGATACTAGTAGTCACAATACTAGTATTCCAAGTTGCTTTATTGATAAAACTGTCTGAATTTAGTATCCCAGTGAAAAGAAAAGTCTTTTTAGAAGGTGGTAATTTGGGAGGAACTATAGTTAGGAGGAGCCCCAGTTGAATTAAGAACAATTTATGTCCCTCCAATATAGGATCCAGTTCAGAATTAGATGATACATTCAGTTGTCATGCTTATGACATGTCATGCTTCAAGATTTGACAACTAAATTGCCACTGAATCCCTCAGTCTGCAACTGTGGACACCTGGTGGCTACTCGCTCTAGAGAATAGCTGCCTCTCCTTTCCACTTTCCAAGTCTTACTAGAGTTCTGTCAATTGGATGGCTATACTAGTAAACAGGCACCATAGGCATTCTGGGAAATAAGACTATTGGCCTGAATGCTCTTCTCCCAGCTATGTGAATGCTCCATTCCCTCATACTGTTTGGTGTACTGACCAGTTATCCTCTCACTTGACCTCTAAACCAGATTTCTCAATTTTTACACTTTGGATCAAATAATTGTTTGTTGAGAGGACAAGCATTCCTGTGCATTGCTAGATATTTGGCAGCATCCTTGGAACTCTACCCACTAATTATCAGCACCTTCCCAATTGTGAAAACCAAAAAAATAAAAAATAAAAAAAATCTACAGACGATGTTAAATAGCACTCAAGGGACAAAATTGCTTCCAGTTAAGAATCACTGTCATGACCCTAAAGTTACTTCATGATTAAATTTCTTAACTTCTTATTTTGTATTGTGGACTGAAAATTTGTGTCATCACCCAAATTCATATGTTGAAATCTGTTAAAAGATAAACTGAGATACATTAAAATTTCTAATAGTTTATTAAAGCATACAGCAATTAGAATTGAGTGTTGCCAAACCATAAGTGGTTAGAAGGGCTCCACACACAAGAACTGGAAGAGAGGATTTTTAGTAGACAAGATTTGGAAGCAAAGCAAGGATATTATTTAATTGGCTATGACTTACACACTTGCCTTATTTGGGAAGACCTAGTTGGCTGTTTGTGATTGTCATTCTTAAGTTTCATTTTCTTATATTTGAGTTCATTCAATTTGATTTAAATATTTGTTTACTTGCATCAGAGACCAAGGCATTAGAGCCATTTCTATCTAATGGCTACCTTGTTTAATCACTTTAACAAACGAATCCCCAATGTGATGGGTTTTTGGAAGTGGGACCTTCAGAAGGTAATTAGGTCATGAGAGTAGCGCTTTCATAAATGGGATTAGTATCCTTATAAATAGAGGTGGGAAAGCTAGCTAGCTTTCTTTCCTCTACTTGAAAATAAAATGAAAACTTGGCAATCTGTAACTCAGAAGAGACCCTCATCAGAACCGGACCATGTAGGCACCCTAATCTTGGACAACCTCCATAATGTGACAAATACATTTGAATTAATAGGCCACCCAGCCAATGGTAGCTTGTTATAGCAGCAATAACTAATAGATTGTATTTAATATAGTACCCTCACTACTGACACATTACATATTTGTTTGTTTTTTGTCTGCCCCATCACTCCCCATTTTACTAATAAGCTTGATGAGAGCAAGAACTCCAACTTATACACTAGAGGCCTGAAGCACAAAATTCATGCAAGGGGCTCAGCCTTCATAGCTCCTTGCAGCCTCGGCCGCAAGGTTGTCTGGATGGTAGTTCTGCTGTTTGGTCTAATTAGCATATTAGCTCTTTATTATATAGGACTAGTGGCCTAGTACACCGAGAGGAGACGTTCCCTCAGCCTAGCCTGCACCCTCCCCAATTGGAGACCCCTGGGGTTGTCCAACTGCCTGTTTAAGCCTGATCCAATAGGGAGTTTGACACCCCTGACAGAATTTGGGACTGCTGTCTCCTAACCGCTCACCTGTCTGACTGATTGATTCCCCCTAACTGCCTCTGCCTGCCTGCCTGATTGTCCCTAACCTCTTTGCCTCCCTGCCTGATCACCCCTAAATTCTCTGCCTGCCTGCCTGATTGCCCCCAACTGCCTTCCTCTGCTGGCCTGATCTCACCCATAATGGCCCTCCCTGCCAGCCTGATCTTCCCCCCAATACCCTCCCCCGCTGGCCTGATCTTATCCCCAATTGCCCTCTCTGCCTTGGCACCCACCACCACAGCTTTGTCAGGAAGGAAGTCAGATGTCTGGAAGATGGCTGGTCGACCTGGTCTAATTAGCATATTATTGTTTTATTAGTATACATAGATTATATAGGATAGGATTGCTGAGATTGGGGGGAAAGCCTTTTCAGCAGGAGGAGATGCTCTTGGCAGACAAAAATACCTAATCCCTATATCTGGACTGAGAGCCAATTATATGTACTATGCTGCCAAACCGGTCATTAAAACATCGAACCTCTTTCTTACATATTACACCAAACATCTGTTGACCTTAAAATCCATCCTCAGCCTCCAACTTAGGGGGACAGTTCACCCTGCCTTTGCAGTTCACCCAGATTAGGTTCTGATTGGTCGGTTCCTATGCCGGTCAGGGTCAAAAGCTCTGCCTCTTAGGCAGCTATTGGCCCCTCACAGTTCACCCAAATTGGGTTTTGGTTGGTCAGTTTCAATGCCAGTCAGCATCTGTGGGCCTATCTCGGGCCTGATCAGAAAGTCAGGGCTGATCAGCAGCCCTTACAGAGGCCTGGAGAAAGAGGTTCAGCTGCTAGCCAGGCCTGTTGAAAAAAAGAGAGGCAATGGCTGATCAACAGCTGCCACAAAGGCTATGGATCGGACCCTGCTTCTCTTTCAAGGCCTCTCTCTGGGCCTGATCTGCAGCCTTCTCAGCAGTCAGTGCTGTGTAACCATGGCAACCCAGCACTGACTGCCGGACTGACTTCAGGTCAATGAAACCTTCCGTTGTTACTGACCTGGGTTTTTATATATTAGGATTGTTTTATCTCCAATGTATACAATATGTGATTACTCATAAAGAGCAGAGGATACCACAGAATGTTTTCACTACTCTAGGTACTCAATATGACCTGAAGTCATTCAACAGTAATCATTCAATAACAACAACAACAGCCCACATTTCCAAGATGGGTCTAATAATTAGATACTGGCATCATTTTTCAAGTAATTAAGTATGTGGATATATGGATTTTAAAATATGGATTGGGAAATTATCATTGAATTATCATGGAATTGATTAATTACTCATTTTATTCACAAAATATAAAATGTATAAGGAAATATTGGAGCCTAAATGTTTATCAAAATTAATCTTAGCCCTGGCCATTGTGGATTTCTGTTTTCATTGCTGGTCAAGGGCACATACTTAGGTTTCAGGTTCAATCGTGGGCCCTGGTCAGGGAGTGCGTGTGAGGGAGGCAACCGATTGATACCTCTCTTCTCTCTCTCTCTCTCTCTCTCTCTCTCTCTCTCTCTCTCTCTCTCTCTCTCTCTTTCTCTTCATCCCTCCCTTCCATTCTCTCTTAATCTCAATGGGAAAATATCCTCAGGCAAGAATTAACAACTAAAGATTAATGTATTCATAGATAATTAAACTACTGAAGTCATGAAGCCATAGGTGCTTTCCTCTTCATGGCTTATTGGACATCCTTTGTGGCATTTGCTTAACGGTATTCATTGACATCATAACTTCTTCATTTTGTAACTTATTCTCCATGATTCCTGAAGTCATTTTAATTGAGCCCTGACTCAGAGGTTTCATGAGGAAGACATAGCTACTAACAAAGTCCTCCTCAAACTAGGAAGGAAGCCTTCTTCCATTAACCTATAGGTTTAAAAGAGACCTGCAAGGGACAGTGATGAGAGGAAAAAAAAAAAAAAGGCCTTTTTCTCAGTCAACCAGAATGATTGACTAATCCAGGCAGTCAATGTGACAATCTAGACAGAAACCACAATCTAAGCAGCTTTCCAATCACCTTTATGAAGAAAAATATAAGGCAAATGTTTACAAAATAAGTTAAGAATTTTAACTACCAAATCTATTTAATAACAGGCCTGGAAAATATTATACTAAGTGAAATAAGCCAATGAGACAAAGACAAGTATCAGATGATCTCACTTATATGGTGAATGTAATGAAAAAAATTAACTGATGAACAAAATAGTTCCAGAGACATGGAAGCATACAACAGACTGATGAGTTTCAGAGGAAAGGGTGGGGAGGCGGGAAGAGATAAACAAAAGAACTTTTATTGATATGTGCATAACCCTAGATAGACAATAGTGCAATAGGCCCTGGGGTAGGGGATTAAGGAGATCAATGTGGGCAAAGAGGGTATACATCTATAATACTTTCAACAATAAAGATGAATTTTAAAGTAATAAAAAATAAAAAAGTTAAGAAATTTAACGACCAAACCCATAAAATGCAGTAACTATCAGTTCTAATTATTATTATTGAGCATTTATGTTCACCATATCTCAGAAAACCAACAAAATGAACTTCCATTTGTCTCTCTTCAAATATAAAATGGTTTAATATTATGATAAATCAGACAGCACTAAAATTAATTACTATCAGGTGTAGTATATTATAGTAATTAATAATGCACACTATACTCCTCTAGTGTGATAAATGATCTTCTTAATGACGGATCTACTATATTATATCAACTAACACAATTTCACAGGATAACATACCTCAGAGTTACATGATTTTTATTATATTAGGAGAAAATGTTTTGAATTCTTTTTCACATTCTGTTTTCTTCTTTTTTTATGCGGGTAATATTATCATATCTACTAGAGGTCTGGAACATGAATTCATGCACCAGTGGGGTCCTTTGGCCTGGCCTGTGGGATTGGGCCAAATCCAGCTCTCTGACATCCCCCAAGGGAACCCGGATTTCCAAAGGCTGCAGGCCAGGTTGAGGGACCCCAGTGGTGCATGATTGGAGCCAGGGAGAGATGCGGAAGGTTGGCCAGCCAGGGAGAAACCTTGGGAGGTGCTCCAGGGCATGCCTGGCCTTTCTCACTCAGCCAAACCCCAACAGAAAGCTATCTTATCAGTCAGAGCATCTGCCACCTGGTGGTCAGTGCACATAATAGTGAATAGTTGACCAGTAGACTGTCTGCCCCATGGTGGTCAGTGTACATCATAGTGAGTGGTTTAGCTGTCTTAGCATATCATTAGCATATTATGGTTTGATAGGTTGAATGGCTGACTTGACGACCAGACACCTAGCATATTAAACTTTTATTATGTAGGAATATTTATGACTAGAACACTCGGTGGGTCCCTCAGCCTGGCCTGCCCCAGTGGAGTGGGCTGAAGCTGTAGTCTGGCCTCCCTCTGTGGGAAGCTATTGGCCAATCAGGTATATAGATACTTTCTGGAGGCATCATGGACTCCCTCCTTATTTCTTTCCTCTGTGGTTGGAGAACAGGGGACTAAAAAGTAAAGACAGAACTGTGGCCAGGCCTGGGGCTTTTGTAGGCAGTGGAAAGAGGGAGAGGGCCAAAGAAAGTCTAGACACATTTTCTGTGATTGTCCTCCCTTCCTCCAGGCCCCTCTCTCTGTTTTTTCCTTCTTGTGGTGGTTGCTTGAGCGTCAAAATGGAGCCCAGTGAAGGTGGTGTTCAGCCACCTCACTTCTCAGTTGAAATTACAGCCGCCTCACATTCCAAGTGGGGCTGTTTGAGAGTGGCTAAAGCGCTGGGGATTCACAGCTCCCAGACTCTCCCCTCTCAGTTTCCTCCTTGGGTAGGTTGCAAACTTCACCAAGACACTAAAGAAGCTCTGCCCTAGCAGTTCTGCACTGGTCCCAGCATCAGCCCTGCTAGGCACTCTTCCTTGAGGTCTCCAGGCCCAAAGTCTGTGCTCAGGGAGGTTGCCCAGAGCCATTGCCAGGGCAGGTGGGGTAGGGGGGCTACCTTGGAGAGCTAGAGGAAGATGGGAGAGTAGGAGTTGCTATGAACCAGTGCCCATTTAGCCAGACTTCCTAAGCTCCCCACTGGTCCATGAAAGGCTCCTTCCCTGCACTGGGAGGACCACAGCAGAAGTCCCTTCCCTGCACCCAGTACCTTCCTCCCTGTTCCAGGACAAGGGCAGGAGCAGTTCGCCTGTGATGCTCTGGTTCCTGCCAGCCCAACAGGGGGCAGTGCAGGTGGGTTGCAGCCTAGGGCGCTGGCAGCCATGAGCCTCATCCCTTGCCCTGAAGCATAGGGCGGGATCCCCAACCAGGCTGCAGAGGCAGAAGTAGGGACCTGGCCCAGTAGGGCAGGGCACTTGGTGCTCATTGGCTTGGCCATCTGTGCATGCCATTCCAGCTCCAAGCAGCAGTGGCAGTGGCTGCACAGCAGCTTGCAGCAAGACCCCATACCCCTTGCAGCCACCTCCGGGTGCAGTACATGAAGATGCCACCTGCCACCCAGTGCTGAGCCACCATCCAGCCTAGAACCTGTGGGGGCTGGGATAGCCTTGGGCTTCCACTGCCCCACCCCTGCCCTAAAGCTAGACTTGGGCTTGGCCAATTACCCCTGCTGCCCAAGTTCTGTGCATGGCCCACAGACCTCGTAGCCCTCTTGAATCACCACATCCCAGCCATCCCATCCCAGGAAGTAGCTATCTCCTCCTAGGAAGTGGCTGCCCCTATCACCATGACTTGCTCCCTGGTGCAGTTGGGCCATCCCAGCATGCATGTAGGAAGGGATCCACCTGCTGAGGGGAGGAGGGAGGGATGTGCCGGCCAGAATGGAAGCGGGAAAAGTGGTAGTGTAAACACAGCCCCCCCTACCCCACACCACCTTTTCTGGGGTTGTGCCAACCACCTCTAGCTGTGTTTTTGGCTCCCTGGGAACCCCTGCCCAGCACCAAGCTCTTGGGCCTGGATTGAGGGTGAAAGACCTGGGACTGCGGCTGCTGGATTGGAGTCACAGTGGTCAGGGAGGGATGTGGGATGCCAGCTAGGGGATGGGATGCAGCCTCATACAAGTCCAAGAGGCTGCAAGTCCCTCCAACTGCCACCTGCTGTGCAAATAGCCTCCTGCTAATCAGTCCTTACACATGAGGGAGTCCTGACCATTAGCATATTAGTTCTTTATTATTATCAATGTAACTCTGAGTCTTCAACAAAGGCACCAATAAATAAAAGATTAAGGATGCTTTGCTCCAAGTCTGAAACACAGAACTTGAGCACCCTTAACATTACTGTGGAAGACAGACTTAAATGGGCCCCAGTGATCCCTAGTTCTTACACACACACACACACACACACACACACACACACGAGACCTGGTGGATGAAATTCATGCACAGGGGGCTGAGGGATGTCCCTCACCCCAGCCTGCACCCTCTCCAATCTGGGACCCCTCGAGGGATGTCCCACTGCCCAGTAGGATCAGGCCTAAATGGACAGTTAGACATCCTTCTCACAATCCAGGACTGCTGGCTCCAAACTGCTTATCTGCCCACCTCCCTGATTGCCCCTAACTGCTTCTGGCTTCCAGACTGATCACCTCCTAACCACTACCCTGCCAGCCTAATTGATGTCTAACTGCTCCCCTGACAGCCTGTTTGCCCCCAACTTCCCACTTCTGCCAGCCTGGTCACCCCTAACTGCCTTCCCCTGCAGGCTTGATCACCCCCAACTGCCCTCCCTTGCAGGCCTGGTCCCATGCAGATGGGGGCAGCCCTCTTGTGTGTTGGAGTGATGGTCAATGTGCGTATTAGCCTTTTATTATATAGGAGATATATATCTCCTATATAATAAAAGGCTAATATGCAAATAGACTGAATAGCAGAACAACCAGTTGCTATGATGCACACTGAGCACCAGGGGGCAGGTGCTCAACACAGGAGCTGCCCTTTGGTGGTCAGTGCACTCCCACAGGGGGAGCACTACTTAGCCAGAAACCGGGCTCATGGCTGGTGAGCGCAGTGGCAGTGGTGGGAGCCTCTCCTGCCTCTGCAACAGTGCTAAGGATCCCTTGGGGAGTGAGCCTAAACTGGCTGGCCGACATCCCCTGAGGGGTCCTGGACTGTGAGAGGGTGTAGGCCAGGCTGAGGAAACCCCCTCCCTATCAGAGTGCAATATATATATATATATATATTGTTCATTTGTTTGTTTGTTTCAGAGAGGAAAGAAGGGAGAGAGATAGAAACATCAATAATGAAAGAGAATTATTGATTGGCTGCCTTCTGCACACCCCCTACTGGGGATTGAGTTTGCAACCTGGGCATATGCCCTTGAGCAGAATCAAAGCCATGACCTTTCAGTCCACAGGCCAACACTCTATCCGCTGATTCAAACTGGCTAGGGCAAAACTTGCTTTTAACCAATAGAATGTGGAGAAGATGATGAGATGTCACTGCCATTATTATGTTATAATATATGGGCAAGGTCATGGAATGTCATTCCTATTATTACCTAACATAACTTAAAGCTCCACTTTGTTAGTAAACTTGATCTGGAGGTGCCATCTGCATTGCTGCATTTGAAGAAGAAAACGAAAACTGCCATGAATCTTAAACCTGCAAAGAAAGGAATTCTGCCAACAACTGGAGTGAGCCTGGAAGTATATCCTTTCTTAGTCATTTTGATAAGACTACAAACCCAACCTGAACCTTGGTTACAACCTCATGGGACCTTCATGGGACCTCATCTTAGTCATACCCCAACTGTGGGATAAAACAAATATAAACTACTTTAAATCACTACATTTATGGAAATTTGTTGCACAGCAGAAGAAAACTAACAAAATTATAGTAAAGATACTTGGTCTTAAACTTCTGATATAATGTTATCTAAATGGAATTTTTTGCTATCAATACAGTTTCATGGCCTATCTGATTTTTTTTTAAGGAAGGGGTAGTAAGGATCCAGAAAAGTATGTTCCTGAAATCTTAACAGTTCAGGAAACATTAACTGCCTAACTGATAGACCTTTATTATATACTAGAGGCCTGGTGCATGAAATTCGTGCACGGAAGAGGTGTCCCTCAGCCCAGTCTGCACCCTCTCCAATCTGGAACCCCTCGAGGGATGTTCAATTGTCCATTTAGGCCCGATCCTAGTAGTATCGGGCCTAAACAGGCCGTCGGACATCCTTCTTACAATCCAGGACTGCTGGCTCCAAACTGCTCACCTGCCTGCCTCCTGATTACCTCCTAACCACTACCCTGCCAGCCTAATTGATGTCTAACTGCTCCCCTGCCAGCCTATTTCCCCCCAACTTCCCTCCTCTGCCAGCCTGGTCACCCCTAGCTTCCCTCCCCTGCAGGCTTGATCACTCCCAACTACCCTACCTTGCAGGCCTGGTCCCTCCCAACTGCCCTCCCCTGCTGGCCTGATCACCCACAACTGCCCTCCCTTGCAGGGCCTGGAACCTCCCAACGGCCCACCCCTGCTGGCCATCTTGTGGTGGCCATCTTGTGTCCAGATGGGGGTAGGATATTTGAACACAGGGAGGCAACCCTCTTGTGTGTTGGAGTGATGGTCAATCTGCAAATTACCCTTTTATTAGATAGGATAGAGGCCTGGTGCATGGGTGGAGGCCAGTTGGTTTTCCCTGAAGGGCGTCTTGCATCAAGGCGGGGGTTCCCTTGGGGCATGGGGTGGCCTGGGTGAGGGGCCTATGGTAGTTTTCAGGCTATCCACGCCCCCCAGTGACCCAAGTGGAGGCCCTGGTATCTGGGATTTATTTATCTTCTATAATTAAAACTTTGTAGCCATGAGTGGAGGCCTAGACTGGCCAGGGTGTGTGGAAAGCTTGGCTTCCTCCAATACTGGGGAAACCCAAGCCTGTTGCTCGCTCCACAGCTACAACCATTTTGGTTGGGTTAATTTGCATACTCACTCCTGATTGGCTGATGGGTGTGGCTTGTGGGTATAGCAGAGTTATGGTCAATTTGCATATTACTTTTATTAGATAGGATTATGCTCCATTTTGGGAAAGAGTCTTTTGACGTGCCTCTTCATTTTCCTTATGAATTTCATGCTCCCTGCATTTCCTTCAATTCCCATGATTTTCTGATCTATATTTAAAGCACCAGTTATGCTCTATTACCATTTACATACAACTTGTTACCCTGAATAGTATGTAAATTGTTTGACAGCTGAATTGCCCAAATTTCTATTGATCTCTTGTTTTCAGCACAGGCCCTGAAATAACAATGCCCAATAAATGGTGAATAAATGAATGGATATTTTAGTATTTTTTTAGGCAAAAAGAATGCTCATTTATATTGCTCAGGAAGATGATGTTTAAGAAAGAAATCCTCCTTATTTCTGAGAATTTGATCCATTCTTACTTATACTCATTTTTAGTATAACAAACAAGCAGATGAATAAATGAATGGCAAATGTATAAGTGCATGGATAGGTAGATAGATATATAAATCAAAAGATAGACAACTATATCTAAGTAACATAAAAGGTTACTTCAGGGTAGTATATACTGCTTACTTTATAAAAAACAATATGTTACATTTGTGACATATTTTTTATTACCCTGCCAAGAAGATAGTCATATTATTTTAGCAATGACAAAAGTGAAAATTTAAGAGGTTCATAGCTCATCCTCAGTCACATAGCATATGAATGAAACTATAATGGGGACTCATTCTAATGGTTCACATCTGTACCCTTAACACACTACCTTATATTTATGTCTATATTTTTCCTTCTAAGTTTTTGCTTCTATTACTTGTTTTTTAATTAATTACATTCTAAGTAGTAGTATTTTGAGGCCATTTCCAAAACAGTTATCTCATGCATTGAAATAAAACAAATATGCCTTACTGACTAGTTAAATGGTTGCCTAACCCCAAAATGTTCACATCTGAATCCCGAGAAACTGTGAATGTGACGTTATTTAGAAAATGGTCTTTGCAATTATAATTATGTAAAATATTTTGAGACTAGTGGGCCCAGTGCACGGAATTCATGCACACACATTAAAAGGGAATTAATTAGAGGAAATAATTTAATATTGCTATTTGCTCTTCTCTATAATAGAAGTATCAGAGACTAAAGAAAGTTAGTAAAATGTATATAAAAACGTTCCTCCTGTCAAAGTCTGGGGTGCACCACGGGACCCAAAGTCAAGTCCCCACTCACATGTGCCTCAAAATCATGTGAGACCCATACACAGCTGCACCCCTTCCCCTGCATTGGGGAAGGTCCAGACCCCTCTAGTCTCACCTTGTCAAGCCCCACAAGGCAGAAGGTGTCCTTGGGTCCCCCGGCCCTGCACCAGGATGGGGGGCTTGGCCTGAGGTCTCCATCAAGCCCCACCAGGCAGAGGAGGTCCTCAGGTCCCCTGGACCAGCACCAGGAGGGAGGCATAGCCTAAGGTCCTCTGTCAATCCCCACTGGCACAGGAGTGCAGGCTCAGGTCCCCTGTGAAGCCCTGCTAGGTGGGGGGCAGAGCCTGAAGTCCCTTGTCAAGCCCAGCCAGGCAGGAGGGGCACAGCCTCAGGTTCCCTGGCCTGGTTCTGGGGAAGAGGGTAAGGTCTGAGGTCCCCCAGCCTGGTGCCAGGGTGGGGTGAGGCTTGAGGTCCCCTGTCAAGCCTGCTGGGTGAAGAGAGCATTCTGAAGTCCCCTAACCCAGCACCAGGATGGGAAGTGCACCTTGAAGTCCCCTGTCAAGCCCTGCCGGGTTGGGAGTGTGGCCTGCAGTCCTCTGTTAAGCCATACCAGGTGGGAGGCACAGCCTGAGGTCCCCCAGCCTGTAACTGTGGTGGGGGGAGCAGCCTGAGGTACCCTAGCCCAGCACTGGGATGGGAAGCACATCTTGAGGTTCCCTGTCAAGCCCTGCTGGGTGGAGGACATGGCCTCAGGTCCCCTGGCCTGGTGCTGGGGCACGGGTTGAGGCCTGAGGTCCCCTGTCAAGCCCCTCTAGATTGGGGGAGGGTATAGGCCTCCCATCCCATGTGCCGTGGCCATGCCCCCCCCCCCACCGGCCTCCCAAACTGCTGCCAAGACCATCTCATGCTCTCCATCGGCAGGTATGCATAGAGAATGCTGGGCCAGGATAATTGGAAGGGGGTGATGAGGGGCCAGCATCCTGGGTGAGCTGGGCCTCACAGCCTCTCTGCTTCAGCTCCCAGCACACCAGACCTAAGGAGTAGTGCTTTCATGGGGGCCTGGCAGGCACTGGATATGGAGATGCCTTAAAAAGAGAAGAAGCCCCCTTTAACTCTGGCTGGAAGTGCATCGGAAACTTATGGTCGGGGGAAGCAGCCCAACATCAGGGCTAAAATAAGACCTTGGGTAGCCGCTGGAGGGGGCAAACCAACAGTAAAAGGCATCTTTGAAACAAAGACTTTTGAATGTACAGTGGATATTAGGTGATATTAAGGAATTACCTTAACTTTTCAAGGTTGTGGCAATGGCTGAATATTTACTTCTTTTTTAAAGATACTCATCAGAGGATATTTAAGTGGGAAACAACTTGCTTTGAAAGTATGGTGTTGTCCTGGCCCAGCCCTCCCCATATCATGGACGCCTCAAGGACCGAGCCTCTCCCGCTCGCTAGGCCCTCAAAAGAACTGTGCACAGAGGCGTGGTCTGTGCTAGTCACCCGCTTGCTCTGCTGACCTGGGCCTGAGGACTCACAGCCCCACCTCACGCTCATTACCCAAGGTGTCTGGGGTGCTCATTTGCATGTGCCATGCAACAGATAAATCCCGCAGTCTAACTATCAGAGCAACCAACATGTGAGCCTTGTGAGGGGATCCCTTGCCATCAAATTCCCCTAACTGTCCTGAGGTCACCATGAAAGGATGCAACTCAGTCACCGTAACTGAAAAGGAGGGATCTCACAGGCCCTTAAGGGTGGAGCTTATAGCATCCTCACTTCGGCAGCACATATACTAAAGCTGGAACGATACAGAGAAGATTGGAATCAAGGATGACATGCAAATTCATGAAGGGTTCTCCTGCCGGCGTGAAGCAAAGGGTTCCCAGCCAGCTCCGGCGTGAAGCGTTTCGTTCCCCACCCCTACCAGCATGAAGCAAAGTGTTCCCCACCAGCACCAGTGTGAAGGGAAGCCAGGCATCCAGGCGTGCTGTGGCCACACCCCCAGTCATGCCCCCATTCCTGATTGGCTGGTAGCATAGCGAAGGTATGGTAATTTGCATGTTTCTCTTTTATATATTTTAAGATGAGATAATCCTGAGATACATGGTGGGCCCTAAATCCAATGGTAAGTGTCCTTATTAAAGAGAAAAAATAAAACAGTACCATAGAGAAAAAGGCCTTATGAAGACAGAGGTAGACATTGGAGTGATACAAACACAAGAAACACCTGGAGCCATCAGAAGCCTTGAGAGAGGCCGGAAAATTTTCTATAACCTTTGGAGAAATGCATAACTGTGCAGATAATTCAATTGTAAACTTCTGGCCTTGTAAACTATGAGAGAATAAATTTCTGTTATTTTAAGTAATCAACTGTTTGGTAATTTGCTATGACAATCCAAGAGATCTGATATTCCAGCTATATTTTGTTCCTATAAAAATCATCATAATGTTATCTTTCTTGGCAAAAAAACCTGACAATAGTCACACTTTATACATACCTTCACTCCCTCAGTTCAGGTCTGTGAACACTATACAATGATATATATATATATATATATATATATATATATATATATATATACTGAGAAAATAGTTAATACAGAACCAATTCTCAAAAAGGCTTCTGAGCTTAATCATAATTATTAGTTTTGTATCAGAAAATGACCCTTACAGAATGACAAGAAGACAAATATTGACCAGGAATAGTCCTGCAAGGGCTACCTAGAGCAACTGAACACATGCCATTTCCAGGGTGACCTGGAGCAAACAGGAGTGACCAGACAGGGTACATAGGACCACACTACAATTATGCTTTAAGAGGAACCTTGGTTGCCACCCTGCTATGGGTGCCAGGGCTGCACAGAGAATTAAATACCACAGGGCTCTGGGTCCTCACAAGAGTAGTATGTGAGAGGAACTGTGCATGTACTCACACCACTTCCAGAATCGGTAGCAGACAAGTGAGGGATCAGATCCCTAGGAGAAGGGGATACAACTCAGAGAAGAGAAAATAAAGGTGTGAGATTCAATGGCAGACCCAACCTCTGGGCTAAAAATATCTGGACCATTGCCCTGATAGTACCATACAGAAAAAGGCCTTATGAAGACAGAGGTAGACATTGGAGTGATACAACCACAAGAAACACCTGGAGCCACTAGAAGCCTCAAGAGGAGCCACCCAACCTCTCAAACCTCAATCAGAGTGTTCCAGGCCAGAAAGAGACTATATAAATGAGGATACAAAGAAACAACATCCCATGTACAGAAAAGGATGAATCTACAAATAAAAAAGATAACTAAATGAAACAGAGGCATGCAAGATGTCAGAAAAAGAATTCAAGGTAAGAGTCATGCAGTTCATAAACCAGATAGCTGTGAAAATCAACTCATGTAAGAATCAAGAATAAATAAAAAAATGATATAGCTACAATAAAAACACAATAGAAGGTTTCAACAGTAGACTAGAAGAAGTAAAGGACCACATTAGTCAATTATAAGATACGACAAAAACACACACACCCAATCTGAGTAGCAATTTGAGAAAAAACATTAGAAAGCAAAAGGAAAGAAAGCCAATGGGAGCTTTGGGACAACATGAAATGAAGTAACATATATATAATAGGAGGGATAGAAGGACAAGAAGAGGAACAACAGTTACAAAACATAACTGAAGAAATAATGAAAGAAAACTTCTCTGATATTGGGAAGAAAAGAGTCACACAAGAATGCGAACAAGATAAACCCAAAAAGACCAACCCCAAAACAGGTCATAATTAAAATGGCAAATGTTAATGAAAAATATAGAATCTAAAAGACTGAAAGAGAGATAGAGTTACTACAAGAATCTCCAACCCTACCTAATAAAGAGTAGTATGCAAATGGACTGTATTTCCACTATACCCACAAGCAACACTCACCAGCCAATGAGGAGCAAGTATCCAAATTAATCCAACCACAAAGCTTCAGCAGGCAGAAGGCTTGGCTTTCCCAATAAAGGAGGAAGCCAAATTTCTGCAACCCTGGCCTACCTCGGCCTCCACACAAGTCTAAAAGCTTTCAATTATATAAGGTACATAAATCCCAACAAAAATGGCTGTGGCCATGGAGGGAGAAAGAGGCTTGGCTCCACTCAAGGCTACAAAGTTTCAATTATAGAAGATAAATAAATGCCAGACACCAGGGCCTCCTCTTGGGTCACCAGAGGGCCTGCTTAGCCTGCAAACCACCACAGGCTCCTTTCCCAGGCCACCCCACACCCCAAGAGAACCCCTAATATGGGACAGCCATGGAGCAAGCAGGCTCTGCTCAAGGCTACAAAGTTTCAATTATAGAAGATAAATAAATTCCAGATACCAGGGCCTCCACTTGGATTGCCCAGTGGCATGGCCAGCCTGAAAATGACCATAGGTCTCGCACCCAGGCTGCTTCACACCCCAAGGGAACCCCCACCCTGGTCTGGGACACCCTTCAGGGCAAACCAGCTGGCCTCCACCCATGCACCAGTCCTCTATCCTATCTAATAAAAGAGTAATATGCAAATTGACCATCACTCCACCAGAAAAGATGGCTGGCCCCATGTGGACACAAGATGGCCATCAAGAGATGGCCATCAGAGGAGGGCAGTTGTGAGGGACCAGGCCTGCAAGGGAGAGCAGTTAGGGGTGATCAAGCTTGCAGGGGAGGGCAGTTAGGGGTGACCAGGCTGGCAGAGGAGGGTAGGTGGGGGCCACCTTGCCTGCAGGAAAGGGCAGTTGGGTGAGACCCAGGCCTGTAAGGGAGAGCAGTTTTGGGGGGACTAGGCCTGCAGGGGAGGGCTGTTAGGGGTGACAAACCCTGCAGGGAAAGGCAGTTAGGGCCAAACAGGCTGGCAGGGGAGCAGTTAGGCACCAATTAGGCTGACAGAGGAGTGGTTAGGGGGTGATCAGGCTGGCAGGCAAAAATGGTTAGGGGCAATCAGGAAGGCAGGCAGGCGAGCAGTTGGGAGCCAGCAGTTCTGAATTTTGAGAGGAAAGTCTTACTGCCCATTTAGGCCTGATCCCACGTATGAGTATTGGACCTAAACAGGCAGTCAGACATCTCTTGAGAGGTCCTAGATTTGAGAGGGCACAGGCTGGGCTGAGGGACACACTCTCCATACACGAATTTTATACATCAGGCCTCTAGTCAATAATAAGAATAAACCAAAATGAACTGAAGGCTCTAATCAAAAGACATAGATGGGCTGAATGGGTAAGAACACATGATACATATATATGCAGTCTACAAGACACCCACCTCAGACCAAGGACTCACACAGACTGAAAGTGAAGGGATGAAAAAACATAATTTTAAGGCAAATGAAATGAATAAAAAATAATCTGGGGTAGCAATACTTATGTCTGACAAAATAGACCTGTAACTAAAGGCCAAAAAATGAGATAAGAAAGGCCACTTCATAATACTAAAGGGATTTGTACAAGAAGAGTATATAGCTCTGATAAATATATATGCACCCAATGCAGGAGCACCCAACTCAAATACATTAAAAAATAACTTCATAAGTTCTGGGATATATCATGAGAGAGATTGACAGTAATAAAATCATAGTAGGGGACTTCAATGATTCATTGATATCATTGGATAAACATTTAGAAAAAAATCAGCAAAGAAACAGCAATACTAAACAATTCACTGAATCAGATTGACTTAATTGACATCTACAGGACATTTCACCCCAAAGCTACAGAATATACATTCTTCTTAAGTGCACATGGGACATTTTCAAAGATAGACCACATATTGGAACACAGGCAAAGTCTCATCAAATTCAAGATTGAAATCATATCAAGCATCTTCTCAGATCACATTGGCATAATATTAGATATAAACTACAATAAAAACAATAAAAAATTCAAACACTTTGAGGATAAAAATCATGTTATTAAACAATGATTGGATTACCAGAGGTATAAAATAAGAAATAAAAAATGAGAAATAAAATAAGAAATAAATAAGCATCTATGTCATTGTAAACAAGTGAAAATGAAACTCAACAATATGAAACCTATGGGACACAGTGAAAGTAGCCCTGAGTGGGAGTTCCTAGCATTACAGACCTATTTCAAAGAAAGAAAGAAAGAAAGAAAGAAAGAAAGAAAGAAAGAAAGAAAGAAAGAAAGAAAGAAAGAAAATTGGTAATAAAGTATATAACTCTACAACTTAAAGAATTATAAATAGAGCAATACTAAAAGCCCAGAGTGAGTAGTGAGTAGAAGGAAGGAGGTAACAATGACCAGAGCAGAAATAAATGAAATGGAGACAAAAAAATAAAAACAAGAACAAATATACACAAAAGATCAATAAAACCAAGAGCTGGTTCTTTGAAAGGATAAACAAGATTGATGTACCTCTAGCCAGGCTTACCAGAAGCAAAGAGAGAGGAGCCAAGTAGACATAATCAGAAATGAAAGAGGCAAAATAACAACTGACCACACAGAAATATAAAAGATTATAAAAAATACTATGAACACCTCTATTCCAACAAACTGGTCAAACTAGAAGAAATGTACATATTCCTATAAAAAATATGACCTTCCAAAACTCGCTCCAGTAGGAAAAAAATATGAATAGACAGATAACTATGGAGAAAATTGAAAAAGTAATAATAATAATAATAATAATAATAATAAAACTTCCAGCAAAACAAAAGCCCTGGGCAAAATAGCTTCACACAAGTGTTTTATCAATCATTGAAAGAATATCTAAAACCTATCTTCCTCAGACTATAACAAAAAATTCAAGAAGGAACACTTCTAAGCTCTTTCTATAAGCCACCATTACCCTAATCCCAAAACCAGGTAAAGACAAGAAGAAGAAGAGATTTACAAGCCAAATCCCTCATGCACATAGATGCCAAAATCCTCAACAAAATTTTTACAAATCAGATCCAGCAGTACATCAGAAAAATCATACATCAAGACCAAGTGGGATTTATTCTTGGGATGCAAGGATGGTAAAATATTTGCAAATCAATAAACATGATACATCACATAAACAAATTGAGAGATAAAAATAACATAATCATATAAATTAATGCAGAAAAAGTATTTGGCAAAATTCAACACCATTTCTTAATAAAAACAATTAGTAAAGTGATAATAGAGGGACGATACTGCAACATAACAAAAGCCTTCTGTGACAAACCTACAGCCAACATCATATTAAATGAGCAAAAACTAAAACCATTTCCCTTAAGAAAGGGAGCAATCCAGGGTGCCCATTCTCACCACTCCTGTTCAACATAGTATTGGAAGTGCTAGCCATAGCGATTAAACAAGAAGAAGAAATAGAAGGTACACAAACTGGAAAAGAAGAAGTAAAACTGTCATTATTTGCAGATGACATGATATTGTGCATTGAAAACCCTAAAGACTCATTAAAAAACATACAGATTTAATAAATGAATTTGGCAATGTAGCAGGATACAAAATTGACACCCAGAAATAAATGGCTTTTTAATATACCAACTAGAGGCCTGGTACACAAAATTTGTGCACAGGGGGTGGAAGGGTGTCCCTCAGCCCAGCCTGTACCCTTTCCAATCTGGAACCCCTCGAGGGATGTACAACTGCCCGTTTAGGCCCAATCCCAGTAGGATTGGGCCTAAACGGGCAGTGGAGACATCTTTCTCACAATGCAGGACTGCTGCCTCCAAACTGCTCACCTGCCTGCCTCCCTGATTGCCCCTAACTGCTTCTGCCTGCCAGCCTGATCACCCCCTAATCACTACCATGCCAGCCTAACAGTTGATGTCTAACTGCTCCTCTGCAAGCTTGTTTGCCCCCAATTTTCCTCCTCTGTCGGCCTCGTCACCCCTAACTGCCCTCCCCTGCAGGCTTGATTGCCCAATACTGCCCTCCCTTGCATGCCTGGTCCCTCCCAACTGCCCTCCGCTGCTGGCCTGATGGCCCACAACTGCCCTCCCTTGCATGCCTGGAACCTCCCACTGCCCTCCCCTGCTGGCAGACTTGTGGTGGTCATCTTGTGTCCACATGGGGGCAGGATCTTTTGTGTGTTGGAGTGATGGTCAATCTGTGTATTACTCTTTTATTAGATAGGATGGAGGCCTGGTGCATGGGTGGGAACTGGCTGGTTTGACCTGAAGGGTGTTCCCTTAGGGTGAGGGGCGGCCTGGGCGAGGAGCCTGTGGTGGTCTTTAGGCCAGCAACACCCCCTGCTACCCAAGCTGAGGCGCTAGGATCTGGGATTAATTTATGTTCTACAATTGAAACTTTGCAGCCTAGAGTGGAGCCAAGTCTTCTGCTCGCTCTGTGGTGACAGCCATTTCTGTTTGAAACTTTGTAGCTGAAAGTGGAGGCCTAGGTGCTAAGGTTGCAGAAGCTTGGATTCCTCCATTGTCCTGGCAACCCTAGCCTCTGCTCTCTCCAGCTCCGTGGCTGCTGCGATTTCTGTTGGGGTTATGTATCTTCTATAATTGAAACTTTGTAGCATTGAGTAGAGGCCTAGGTTGACAAGGGCAGGCGGAATGCTTGGCTTTCTCCATTGCTGGGGAAACCCAAGCCTCCATCTTGCTCTCAGTGGCCGCAGCCATCTTGGTTGGGGTTTGTTTGCATTTGCTCCTGATTGGCTGATGGGTGTGGCTGTGGGCATGGCTTGATCAGAGGTAATGTCAATTTGTATATTACTCTTTTATTAGATAGGATAATGAGTCACAGAAAGAGAAACAAGAACAACAACAAAAACAAAAATAAATTCTATTTACCATCGCAACAACAACAAAAAATAAGATACCTAGAAATAAACTTAAATGAGAAGGTAAAAGACCTGTACTCAGAAAACTATGGGGCATTGAAAAAGAAGAGATAGACAAAGACATAAACAAATAGAAGGATATACAGTGTTCATGGATTGGTAGAATCAACATCATTAAAATGCCCATACTATCCAAAGAAACCTTTAGATTTAATCCAATCCCCATAAAAACAGCAATGGCATATTTCACAGATCTAGGACAAACTCTACAAAAATTCATGGGGAATAAAAAAAAGACCCCCAAATATCCACAGAAATCTTGAGAAAGAAGAACAAAGTTAAAGAGATCACAACACAAGATATTAAGCTATATTACAAACCTACTGTCTCAAAACTAGGACAGAACAGAAATATTGGCAAATGGAACAGAACAGAGAACCCAGAAATTGACCAAAGCCATTATGCTAAATTAATATTTGACAAAGGAGGCATGAGCATACAATGGAGTCAAGAAAGTCACTTCAATAAATGCTGCTGGGGAAATTGGACAGATACATGCAAAACAATTAACTAGACCACCAACTTACACCATACACAAAAATAAACTCAAAATGGAAAAAGGAGTTAAACATGAGATGGGAAACCATAAAAATCTTGGAAGAATTCATAGGCAGCAAAATATCAGACGTATATCATAGCAATATCTTTACTGATACAGCTCCTCAGAAAATGGAAACTAAGGTGAAAATAAACAAATGGGACTGCATCAAAATAAAAAGTTTCTGCATAGTAAAGAAACCATCAACAAAACAAGAAAATCCGCTGTCTATGTTATAGCTGATGAGGGTTTAATTTCCACAATTTATGGGGAACTCATATATCTTAACTAAAGGAAGATAAATAATCCAATAAAAAATGGACTAATAATCTAAGTAGACACTTTTCAAAAGTGGACATACAGAAGGCCGGCAAGCATGTAAAAATACTTGAAGTCAGTAATCATCTGAGAAATGCAAATCAAAATGACAGTGAGATACCATCTTACACCTGTCAGAATGGCTATCATCAGCAAATCAATGAAGGAGAAGTGCTGGTTAAGATGTGGAGAAAAAGGAGCCCTCATTCTCTGCTGGTGGGAATGCAGACTGGTGCAACCACTGTGGTAAATAGTATGGAGTTTCCTCAGAAAATTAAAAATGGATCTCCCATGTGACCCAGTAATCTGACGTTTAGGAATATATCTCAAGAATTCAGAAACATCAATCAGAAAGAACAATATACACCCCTATGTTCATAACAGCACAATTTGCTATAGCTAATATTTGGAAACATCCTACATGGCCATCTGCAGATGAGTGGATGAAAAACTGATGGTAAATCTACACAATGAAATACTACACTGCCGTAAAAAAGAAATAAATCTTACCATTCATAACAGCATGGATGGACCTGGAGAGCATTATGCTAAGCAAAATAAGCCAGTTGGAGAAACATAAATATCACATGACTTCACTCATTGTTGGGATATAATGAACAAAGTAAACTGATGAACAAAAATAGATTGAGACAGGGAAGCATGGAACACTGTCAAACCTTAGAGGAAAGGCAGGAAGGGTTAAGATATCAACCAAAGGACTTGAATCCATGCGTATGAGAATGACAAATGGAAACAGACAATAGGGGGATGGGAACATGTCTTATGGGTGAGGGTGGCTAGGAAGAGGTCAATGGGGGAAAGGAGACTTATGTAATAGTATATGTGATACTTTCAGTGGTTGGCAAACTGCAGCCCGTGAGCCACATGTGGCTCTTTGGCCCCTTGAGAGTGGATCTTCCACAAAATACCATGGCCTGAGCAAGTCTATTTTGAAGAAGTGTTGTTATAAGAAGTTTAAGTTTAAAAAATTTGGCTCTTAAAAGAAATTTCAATCGTTGAACTGTTGAATTTGGCTCTGTTGACTAATGAGTTTGCTGACCACTGCTTTAAACAATAAAGAATTAAGAAAAAATAAATTAAAACTCAAAAGTATTGAAAACCATATTGAAATTGAAACTATTAACACTACTTCTTAACAAAACTATAGTAGAAAATACATATAAACATTGTACCGTGTCTAACAACTCTTTAATTATCCAACTTAGAAATTCACTAATGTAAGCTTATAAAAACATTTAGTAATGCTTCTAAAGAATAGCAATGAGATACTTCCTAAATTAGCCACTATTATAGGGAAAGGAATCTTTCATCTAAAACTTAACTTCTAATTATAAAGTGCCACACGTTTTGTTTCTGGGCTTTTAACACCAAATATTGGCACATCAAATCACATTTCAGCTGCTATGTAAATAGTGCCAACAGTTGGGTGATGATTCTTCTCAAATCCTCTAATGACAGCCCTCATTTTAAGGTTTTGATGAAGAAATCAATGATGTCTGATTTTTAAAGTCATTTTCAAAGTCTAATCCCTATTTTGTAAAACTCAATTTACAAAACTCAATTGATCCTTTGATTACTTTCACTAATCCAGTTTAAAAGCTTAAAATTCTCCCACATGGCCCCTAATTAATCACTAATATGAGTGTACAAAAGTGCATTTGGACTATACCTGGAAGTTAATAAATGCATCTGGCTCTTGGTATTTGATAGTAACCTTCCTTCTATGGAGAGCTGATTGAGACAGTGCATATAGTAGTTGTTTATGAACTTGAAATAAACTTGAGAAATATATCCATCAATTTTACTAACTCTTATCCTTTATGTTTACTTTACTGATTCCTCTTCTTCTTCAGAATATTCTTCACAGGAATGAGACAAAACCCACTAAAAGAGTACAATAAATAAAAGAGTCAATTATCACTCCTATAATTCCTAAAATTTAGTCATTTTACATTAAAAAATAATCATTAGCTTATGGAAGACCAGATATTTTCTTAGAATATACATCCCAAATAAAGTTTCTTATCAAGGTCCTCAAAATTGATGAGACATTTTTGCTTATTGTGAGCTATTGAGATATAAATAACAGCTTTCTCACATTTAATTTATCTGTTGCTTCTTGATTCATTATAATGGTTGTATCACATACCATTCATTATAATACATTTTACCAAAAGCAGCAATTTGGACATTATTTCACTCCAATTTTTGCAAATGAATTAGCAAAAGAAAATACATAATGGATTAATCACAAATATCTTGATAATCTGTAATAAGAACATGAAACTTATCTCTCTATATATAAAAGCCAAATATGCAATGTGTCTCCTTGGGAGTTAGACCCATTGGGAATTTTATCACTTGCTATGACATGTGCTTACCACCAGGGGGTGGTGAAGAATGAAGGAAGGCCCCTGCAGGCAGCCACTAGGGACCCTACCTGTGCAGAAATTTCATGCATTAGGCCTCTACTTTAATAATAAGTCTTTTAAAATTATAATATACTAAGAACATGAGACTTATTTTAAGTGTTCAATAGACACACATGACTTTTGGCTTTGATATTGAACAATATAAATAAAAAACATATCCTTCATTGCAAAAAGTTGTACAGGACAGAGCTGACTTTGAGAAAAAAATGGTGCTCTTTTCAATTGAATTCCATTGTTTATGTTAGAAAGGAGAAATAGCATTTATGATTAAATTATTTCAAATTCTCTTTAGTACTTAAGGGAGTCTAGAGTCTATCCTTTTCCAAATGTAGTTTCTATGTTTCAGATATGACTGCCAAAGTGACAGCTTCAATAGTCTTGCAGACACCATAATTGTTTCCAAGCAGTAGTGTGTAAAATGATATTAAACCATTCACAGTTAGTAAAAGACCCTCAACAAGTTTATATATAAAAGGTCCAGAAAGGCAACTGAAATATCACCTTGGAGCATCAGGCCTTTCCATATTTACATACAAATACATGCTATTTTGGGCTCATATTTGATCAGTTTGAAATGAAAAAGCCAAGAGGCTCTCTTTCATGGAAAACACACACACGCACAAACACACACACACACTCGCACACGCACATGCGTGCACACACACACAACACAAAAGCAAACAAACAAAAAAAACCTGTCTCCTTTGTCACCAAAAATAAACATATGATACAAGTAGAGATAGAAATTATGTGAAGTTGGGGCTTGAATTATTCATGTGCTCTGATTGAATGGGATCGTTATCTTTGGGCTTAAAGCTAATAAATACTGACTAATGCCTGGGGACTGTTTTGATATAAAAGTGTCAAGAAAAATAAAGAACAACTGATTTTTTTTCAAGCTTGGGCCTAAATTAAGGAGAAGCTTCCTGATGAATTCATTTCAAGAAGTGTGGGATATGTGTGGGTGCATGCCCATACACATGTGTGCGGCTGTCCACAAATATGAAACATCTCAGACAATTTTGGTATTCAGATTTGTCTCAATTTTTTCAAAGGCATTTTAACTTATTCATGCAATTTAAGAGTTGCAGAATATCTCAGTTGTCTGGTGCCTTCTTTTATTTTTCTCTTCTTTCTCTATTCTCACCCACAATATAATATATAAGAGTATTTCAAAAACAATAAAATTGAGGTTTAGTCAATGATTATGCTATCTAATTATTTGCCAGTAAACATTAAATAATCTTAAATTATAAACCAGGGTTTTGTTTGTTTGTTTGTTTGTTTTACCCCAGATTTATTTCAATGAGTGAATTTGCTTGAATTTAATACCACCATAAATCAGAAAGAATCTGGAAAGCTTAACTTAAGGTTGTGCTCTTTAAAGCAAACCTAGAAAGATATGCATATGTTTGAAAGTATGGAAAAAAAATAAACTTGACAGTTGGTTTCAGAAAAAGAAATATTAGAGGTGGATTATGTTGCAAAATACTTTTTAGGCTAATCATTATAGAAATGTAGCGGAATCTGCTGAATATCACAGGAAAATATCATTATTGAGTATGTTGACTTGTTAAAAAGAATACACATTGCCTTTTCTTCCTTTAAAATACTGTGTGTGTTTTTCAAGCAATGTGGAGTTTCTTAAAAAGAGTACAAGAACATACAACAAAGAGCCTGTTAGCAATTCAGTAGTTTGTAAAATTTACACAAGACCAAAAGTTCTTCCTCTGAAGCAGCTGGCTTGGTCTTACACAGAATATATAGTTTTCTAGACTGCTTTTCTCAACATCTAAAACAAGCTAACAAATCATGCAATTTAATTAAGTTTTTAACAGGAAATAAATTGTGTGAACCATCTATTGGAATGAGGTGTGAGTACTGTTTCAATAATGCTGCGCTAGCATAACCGACTGCCTTTTTCTATCTCAGTGGTCAGCAAATTCATTAGTCAACAGAGCGACAAACCGTGGCTGGCTAGCTGCATGTAACTCACGAGCTGCAGTTTGCAAACCACTGTTCTATCTGATATAGTAAGCAGTGGAGGACAAATGAAATGTTTTAAAAAGTAAATACCCTTTATTAGCCAGTATAGCTAATCCTTACCAGTGATTTTATTTTATTTTCCTATGAAATGGCCATGGACTTTTATTCTTAGATCAAATAAAACAATTTTTCAATTTGAAACACAAAGAAAAATGTCAGAGGTGGGTAAAGTATAGCTTTGTATTTGTGACTATTATTATTTCTACTTTTGTGTTTTAGAAATAGGAAATGCTCCTTCAAAGGGGGAGAATAAGGCATTTCATGTTGTCTCCTCTTAGAGGATGCACACTCCAATTTTTCTCCAATGTTTCCCACCTGTTATCATGCTATGAGTGGACCTGACAGTTCCCCATGCTCTGCTTCGCAAGGCCGCATGGTTGGCAGGACATTCACAACGTGCAGGTCTCCAAACAGTGTTTTTGGCGCTGAGCTTCCCTGTTCATTTGCACGGTGACAGGCTGCCCAAAGGACAGACATGTGGACCAAAGGCAGCACCTGTGGATACGGCCAGCAAGACCCAAGGAGCATTACTCGTATTCTCAATAATTTGGTATTAGTTTGGAGAAAAAGTGAGGAGTACACTGAGTGATAAAAATACATTCTGTAAGGAAAATATACACAATATTTATTTTTGTGTTAGATTCAAAAGGGTCACACAGAGCTGCAGAAGAACATGCAAGAAAGGAGACAACAGCATGAGTTAGGTAACTTCCTTATCTTTTCATACAAATAGTTGTGATGGATGAAAAAAAAATAGATTCAAAGATAGACATGAAACAATGTAGTTCTGCCCTTACTCTGATCATATCCTCATAATTTTATACTAGTTTTTGTTTTTTTTTCTATTCTTTGTTTTCAATATGGACATTTGGTGGACAATTTATAGAGTTCCAACCCTATGTAGAATTTTCTGTTAAGATCCTGGATTTGTCACTCTCATATAGTTGCTTATGTTCCATTAGCATTGCCCCACCCCACCACACCTGTGAGAATACATATGCCTTTGCTAATCAGCCCTTTGCTTGGATCTCAGAAAATAATTACATAGAGATATGCATATTTAAAATGTGTACATATATCACTAAATATTAAATTTGTGGGTGCATACATAAATTTATAGTCATGTCCAAACTCAGTGGTATATGTCATTGGGAATATGGGGAGGCTTACTCTCTTTTTGGTATTTTACTCTCAGATTTTTTGACTCAGTAATATGTTCCATTTTCTACCACTTTTAGAACCATGTTTCCAAGTTTATTACTTATATTCCTAAGCAGATCACTCAACTTCCCCTGCCATCAGGGACCATCCTCATCCAGGTATGCCTTCCTGATACCAGTTTCTGGAACATAAAGGCCTTAGTCTAAAAAATGAGAGAGGAAACAGAGCTTTTAATAGTTCTACCATTTTTTCCCCATTATCCTTTCCTCCCTGCTATTAAGAGCTCAAAGAGGAAATAATTAAATTGATTTGGTATAGCATATAATATATATGCAACCAACACAAATTTTATACACACACACACACACACACACACACACACACACACACACACACACACTAGAGGCTCAGTGCACAAAATTCATGGACGGGAGGCAGGAGATGTCCCTCAGCCCAGCCTGTACCCTCTCCAATCTGGGACCCCTTGAGGGATGTCCGATTGCCCATTAAGGCCCGATCCAGGGCCTAAATGGGCAGTCAGACATCCTTATTACAATCCAGGACTGCTGCCTCCAAATTGCTCATCTGCCTGGCACCCAGATTGCCCCTAACTGCTTCTGCCTGCCAGCCTGATCACCTCCTAACCACTACTCTGCCAGCCTAATTGATGTCTAACTGCTCCCCTGCCAGCTTGTTTGCCCCCAACTTCCCTCCTCTATGGGCCTGGTCATCCCTAACTGCCCTTCCCTGCAGGCTTGATCGCCCCAACTGCCCTCCCTTGCATGCCTGGTCCCTCCAAACTGCCCTCTCCTGCTGGCCTGATGGCCCACAACTGCTCTCTTGCAGGCCTAAAACATCCCAACGGGCCTCCCCTCCTGGCCATCTTGTGGTGGTCATCTTGTGTCCACATGGGGGCAGGATCTTTGACCACATGGAGGCCGCCCTCTTGTGTGTTGGAGTGATGGTCAATCTGTGTATTACTCTTTTATTGGATAGGATAGAGGCCTGGTGCATGGGTGTGGACTAGCTGGTTTGCCCTGAAGGGTGTCCTGGATCAGGGTGGGGGTTCCCTTGGGGTGTGGAGTGGCCTGGGTGAGGCGCCTGTGGTGGTTTGCAGGCTGGCCACACCCTCCATATACCCAAGCAGAGGCCCTGGAATCTGGGATTAATTTATGTTCTACAATTGAAACTTTGTAGCCTAGAGCAGAGCCATGCCTTCTGCTCACTCCTGTGGCAACAGCCATTTCTGTTTGTGTTTATCTAAATTCTTCAATTGAAACTTTGTAGCTTAAAGTGGAGGCCTAGGCCCTAGGGCTGCAGAAGCTTAGCTTGCTTCATCGCCTGGGCAACCCTCGCCTCTGCTCTCTACAGCTTCACGGATGCCACCATTTCCATTGGGATATATCTTCTATAATTTAAATTTTGTAGCTTTGAGTGGAGGCCTAGGCCAGCTAGGGCAGGAGGAATGCTTGGCTTCTTCCATTGCTGGGGAAACCCAAGCCTCCCTCCTGTTCTCAGTGGCCACAGCCATCTTGGTTGTGATTTTTTTTGCTCCTGATTGGCTGGTGGGCATGGCTTGATCACAAATTGACCACACATCCTCTACACCCTCAAGCCACACCTACCAAGCATGTCCATGAGCCAATCAGAAGCGAATATGCAAATAAACCCAACCAAGATGGCTGCCAGCCAAGAGAGCAAGAAAAAGGCTTGGATTGCTCTGGCAATGGAGGAAGCCAAGCTTTCTGTCTGCCCTTGGTGGCTTAGGCCTTCATTCAATGCTACCAAGTTTCAATTATAGAGGACTAGTGGCCCAGTGTATGATATTTGTGCACATTAAAAGAGTATTAATTAGAGGAAATAATTTAACATTGCTATTTGCTCTTTATAATAGAAGTATCAGAGACTAAAGAAAATTAGTAAAATATATATGAAAACCTTCCTCCTGACAAAGTCTGGGGCACACCACGGAACCCAGAGTCAAGTCCCCACTGACTCACTTGTGCCTCAAAATCATGTGAGACCCAGACCCAGCCCCCTCCCCACACTGGGGTAGATCCAGGCCCTGCCAGTGCAAACCTTGTCAGGCCCCTCAGGGCAGGGGGTGTCCTCGGGTCCCCTGGCCCAGCACCAGGATGGGGGGCATGGCCTGAGGTCCCCCATTAAGTCCCACCAGGTGGGAGACATGACCTGAGATTCCCTGTCAAGCCCCACTGGGTAGGGGGCATGGCCTGAGGTCCTCCATCAAGCCCCACTAGGCAGAGGAGTAGCATCAGGTCCCCCAGCCCAGCTCCAGGAGGGAGGCACAGCCTCAGGTCCCCTGTCAACCCCTACTGGCACTGGGGTGCAAGCTCAGGTCCCCTATGAAACCCCTCTGGGTGGGAGGCACAGCCTGAGGTCCCCTGTCAAGCCCAGACAGGCAGGCGGGGCACAGCCTCAGGTCCCCTGGCCTGGTGCTAGAGTGAAGGGTATGGTTGGAGGTCCCCCACCCTGGTTCCGGGGTATGGGTGCAGCCTGAGGTCCCCTGTCAAGCCCTGCCAGGTGGAGAGAACAGTCTGAGTTCCCTCAGCCTGGAGCTGGGTTGGGGGGAGCAGCCTGAGGTACCCTAGCCCAGCACCAGGGCGGGAAGCACACCTTGAGGTTCCCTGTCAAACCCTGCTGGGTGGGGGGCATGACCTGTGGTCCCTTGTCAAGCCCTGCCCGGCAGGGGGAGCAGCTGGAGGTCCCCTAGCACAGCACCAGGACAGGAGGTACACTTTTCGATCTCCAGTCAAGCCCCACTGGGTGGAGGACATGGCCTCAGGTCCTCTGGCCTGGTTCTGGGGCAGGGGTCCAGGTCTGAGGTCCCCTGTCTAGCCCCTCTGGATTGGGGGAGGGTATAGGCCTCCCGTCCCACTGCCAGGACCACCTCACGCTGTCCATGAGCAGGTGTGCATAGGGAAGGCTGGGCCAGGATAATTGGAAGGGGATGATGGGGGGCCAGCATCCTGGGTGAGCTGGGCCTCACAGCCTCTCTGCTTCAGCTCCCAGCACCCCGGACCTAAAGAGCAGTGCTTTCACAGGGACCTGGCAGGCACTGGATATGGAGATGCCTTAAAAACAGAAGAAGCCCCCTTTAACTCTGGCTGGAAGTGCGTTGGGAACTTATGGTCGGGGGAAGCAGCCCAACATCAGGGCTGAAATAAGACCTTGGGTAGCCTCCGTTGGGGGCAAACCAACAGTAAAAGGCATCTTTGAAACAAAGACTTTTGAATGTACAGTGGATATTAGGTGATATTAAGGAATTACCTTAACTTTTCAAGGTGTGGCAATGGCTGAATATTTACTTCTTTTTTAAAGATACTCATCAGAGGATATTTAAGTGGGAAACAACTTGCTTTGAAAGTATGGTGTTGTCCTGGCCCTCCCTGCACCACAGTCGCCTCAAGGACCAAGCCTGTCCCACTTGCGAGGCTCTGGAAAGCACTGTGCACAGAGGCGTGGTCCCTGCTTCATTCCTCGCCCCCGCCAGCCTAAAGCGAAGCATTCCCAGCTGGTGCTGGTGTGAAGCAGTGCTTCATTTCCTCCCCTGCTGGCATGAAGTGCTTCGTTCCCCATGGGCACCTGCATGAAGGGAATCGGCCAGGTGCGCAGTGGCCACATCCCAAGCCACACCCCCTGCTCCTTATTGGCTGGTATCATAGCCAATCAGGAGCCAAGGTACAATCACATTTGCATGTTACTCTTTTATTAGATAGGATAATGAAGGCCACCATAGAGCTGGAGAGAGCAGGAGGCTCGAATTGCACCCAGAGATGGAGGAAGCCAAGCTTTCCACCTGCCCCAGCCAGCCCAGGCTTCTGTTTAAGGCTACAAAGTTTCAATTATAGAAGATCAATAAACCTCAACAGAAATGGCAGCAACCACAGAGAAGAAGGCTTGTGTTTACTCCAGGCTACAAAGTTTCAATTGTAGAAAAAAAAATAAATCCCAGATACTAGGGCCTCTGATTGGGTCACTAGAGGATGTGGTCAGCCTGCAAAACACCACAGGCCCCTTTCCCAGGCTGCCCACACCCCAAGGGAACCCCTACCCTGATTTGGAACACTCTTCAGGGCAAACCCCCACCCAGGCACCAGGCCTCTATCCTATCTAATAAAATAGTAATATGCAAACTGACCATCACTCCAACATAATTGTTGGCTGCCCCCATGAGGTCAAAGATTCTGCTTCCATGTAGACACAAGATGGCCATCACAAGATGGCAGGCAGGGGAGGGCAGTTGGGAGAGATCAAACCTGCAAAAGAGGGCAATTGTGAGTGATCAGACCAGCAGTAGAGGGCAGTTGGGAGGGACCAGGTCTGCAAGGGAGAGCATTTGGGGCCAATCAAGCCTGCAGGGGAGGGCTGTTAGGGATGACCAGGTCAGCAGAGGAGGGAAGTTGGGTGTGACTAGACCTGCAGGGAAGAGCAGTTGTGGGGGACCCAGCCCTACAGGGGTGGGCAGTTAGGGGCAAACAGGCTGGCAGGAGAGCAGTTACACATTAATCAGGCTAGCAGGGGAGTGGTTAGGGGGTGATCAAGGTGGCAGGTAAAAGCAGTTAGGGGCAATCAGGAAGGCAGGCAGGTGAGCAGTTAGGAACCAGCAGTCCTGGTTTGTGAGAGGGATGTCTGACTGCCCGTTTAGACCCAATTCTACTGGGCCTAAAAAGGCAGTCAGACATCCTCCAAGAGGTACCAGATTGGAGAGAGTGCAGGTTGGGATGAGGGATACCCCCACCTCCGTGCACGAATTTTGTGTGCAGTGCCTCTAGTATGTGTGTGTGTGTGTGTGTGTGTGAATGTGTGTGTATCATTATGCAAATAAGTTTCTAACCTAAATAAACAACTCACATTACAAAACAGTATGTACAGTTTAAGTCTACCTCTTAGTTGAAACCTATGCATCTATTTATAAAACAGTAAAAAAGAACATAAAGAATATACACATGTGTATATATCTATTTATAAGCAATGGGTTATGGTTGATTTTTTGTTTTTTATATTTTCATTGATTTGGGGGGAGAATGAAGAGAGAGGGAGAGAGAAAGAGAAACATTGATGTGAGAGTGGGACATCAATCAGCTGCCTCCCGCATGCCCTGTACCAGAGATCCAGCCTGCAACCCAGGCTTGTGCTCTAATGAGGAATCAAACTGAGTCACACTGGTCAGGGCTATGGTTGCTCTTTTAGTTTAACCTTTTTTCTTACCTATATTATTAATTTCCCAACAATGAATTATAATTCTGTTCTATTTATATAAAAATATTAGTATTTTAAAGTATTGAAATGGATTTAATTTCTACAGCCATGTATTTCATATTTCAGTGTGTGACAGAGGATGCATTTGTTAGCATTAGTTTGAATATTTAAATTTAAATGAGCCATTTGTAGTGTTGATAAATGCATTAAGTTTCATGGGAAAACCAATATTCTAATCATATCTTCAACTATTTGAATAAGTGTGCAAAGTTGCATAACATCACAAGTAATGTTTCCTTATATGTAAATGGGAGTGTTATATTAGTGATTGGGATTATCCCTTCAACTTTAAATCTCTATGATCATAAAATATCACATATAACATTTAAATTCACTAAATAGATGGATCTTAATATTTGGGGGAAATAATATTTATTACAGGTAATAAATATTACCTGTATGGATTAAAAACTATATAATTCTTATTATCATGAAGCTCAAGATAGAAAATAATAACCACAAATACCAATTGAATATCTAATCATATTATGTTCCAAGCAATGTACAAAATCATTTACATAATATGAATTCTTACATTATTAAAGCAATCCTATCTTATCATTATCACTGCTTAATAGGTAGATACAGACCTCTATTAGGTAAGTTACTTTTTTTCTTTTTTAAAGAAGGAAAAATAATAAACAATAGTAAAAATAAATCAGTATGGATTTATCTTTTTAATAGGATAATGTTACATAAAACATTAGTTAAAGTCAGAAAACTTAAAGTTTTGCTCTTCTTCATATCCTCATGCCCTGATTAGAATATAATTGAATGAAAGTTAACATTAAATGATTATTTAGAATCATAATCATATTTAGAAAATGTAGTGTAATAAAGAATATTCACACAGCATGTTCAGAACTGTGAGAGAAGAAACCAGGGAGAACCCATTTTTACTTGAGCTACTTCAAATCTTCAGAGGATCCTTTACCAAGCCATTGTCTGGTATCCTGTGCTAAACTTCCTAGCATGACCACTAGATGTCAGACATGAATTCTAGGTGTGGCAATGAAGGTGACCTTTTCCTATATGGCCTATCTTCAAAAGGAGTAATTCCTTGCTATTTTCCTCATTATGCCTTATGTTAGGACACTAAAAGAGAGCATGTTACGTGTTTCACATGAATTACCAAAGCATTAAATTGGTTAGTCCTTTGACAGTGAAGAACAGGTCTACATATGGCCCATCTCTAGTATAGTACATTAACTGAAAATGCTCAATGAATACTTGTTATTTGGTTGTTGATTAGATTATTAATGACTTTTGATTTAATTTTTGAGGGATTCCCTTCTGTTCTCAGGTTACATAATGTTGATGGTCTCATTGGGTTACCCTATGTTAAGTACACAGCAATACTCTAAGAGCCTATTATTTGAGATGCTTATGTTATCTATGTTCATTGTACACATACATGCATGAGAGATATGAAATAGTCATTATTGTCTCTTCCTTAGTTTCCTCTCTTTAAGAAAGGGGGAAGAGTAGACACATGATTGTCTATAATTTGGCTATTAAAAAGAAAAGGGCAATTAGCTGCCTTAAAGGAAAAACAAAATCCAATAGGCAAATCTCTAAATTGAGAGGTTATCTTTTGATTAGAATTCATATCAAATTAAAGTTCAGGTTAGATGCTTAATCTCAGATCAAGAGTCAGAGATGTCCCTGGACAGGTGGCTCAGTTGGTTGAGCATTTGGTCCTGTGCACCAAAAGGTTGGTAGTTTGATTCCTACCCAGAGCTCATACTGGGCTGTGGGTTTGATCCCAGTTGGGGCATGTAGGATAGACAACCAATGAATATTTCTGTCTCAATGAATATTTCTTTGCCTCTAAAATCAATAAAAAAATACGCACAGACAGGGAATTATTTACAAAAAGAGTCCAATATGAAAAAATAATTTAGCAGTGTAGGACATACTCTCTGAGCAGAGCCAACAGTAAGTCTTTAGACAGGGCTTATCATCAGAAAAGTGTGTGTGTGGGGTTTATGGAGGTCTAGGTAAGTGGGATGTGAGCATTACAAATTTCTGCCATAGATATCTGAAAATCTAGTATGCAGTTTGAAACTGGAAGACTAGTCTAGAGGAGGACTGCAGAAGCAAGCTAGTCAGAGAAAAACAGGAGCAAAATGTCAGTGATGCCTAGGTGAACAAGGAGGGAACATGTACACAATAAACAAGGCAGCAGTCTGGTTTCTTGAACCAAGCACATAGTTGTAGTATTATAGCAACTAGAAGCCAGAGCAAAAACTATGAATAGCTATTAGACCATCAAATCATTAACCTAAGCAATGTAGATTCCATCTGGCAAAAACTTAAATTGATCTCACAGATAGGTATAAGTCTCTAGTAAGTGACCTACAAGTGTATATATTGGAAGAAGAATTAAGGTATCAGATATTCTTAAAATTTACAAAACAAAAACAAACAAACAAACAAAAAAAAACCTCTCTCACTGCTAAGCATGATGGTAAATTCAATAACAGCAGAAAACATGACTCCTGAATTTAAGTAAAGGCATTAGGTACATAAAATGCATACAAATAGTTTATCCTAGTCTTGAATATCTTCTTCTGAACAAAATTTCTTGTGTTTCTAATTTCTGAGGAATATCACAATGATATGGTCAGAAAGAAATCAAATAAGGGTTAGGTTTTGTGCTTATTGATATTATGACTAGAGGCCCGGTGTACAAAATTTGTGCACGGGGGGCAGGGAGGTGTCCCTTAGCCCAGCTTGCACCCTCTCCAATCTGCGACCCCTTGAGGGATGTCTGACTGCCTGTTTAGGTCCAATGCTAGTAGTATCAGGCCTAAATGGGCAGTCAGACAGCCCTCTCACAATCCAGGACAGCTGGCTCCCAATTGCTCTCCTGCCTGCCTTCCTGATTGCCCCTAACTGCTTCTGCCTGCCAGCCTGATCACCCCCTAACCACTCTCCTGCCAGTCTGTTTCCCCCTAACTGCCCTCCTCTACAGGCCTGATCACTCCTAACTTCCCTCCCCTGCAGGCCTGGTTCCCCCCAACTGCTCTCCCCTGAAGGCCCAGTTGCCCCCAACTTCTCTCCTCTACTGACCTGGTCACCCTTAACTGCCCTCCCCTACAGGCTTGATCACCCCCAATAGCCCTCCCTTGCAGGTCTAGTTCCTCCCAACTGTCCTCCGCTACTGACCATCCTGTGGCCTCCATCTTACATCCACATGGGAGCAGGATATTTGATCAAATCAGGGCAGCTGTCTTATGTGTTGAAGTGATGGTCAATCTGCATATGACTCTTTTATTAGATAGGATAGAGGCCAGTTGCATGGATGGGGGCCAGCTGGTTTTCCCTGAAGGGTGTTCCAGATCAGGGTAGGGGTTCCTTTGAGGCATGAGGCAGCCTGAGCGAGGGGCCTGTGGTGTTTTGAAGGCTGGATACACCTCCTGGTGACCCAGGCAGAGGCCTTGGTATCTAGGATTTATTTATCTTCTACAATTGAAACTTTATAGCCTGGAGCAGAGCCAAGCCTCCTGCTTGCTCTGTGGTGGCAGCCATTTCTGATTGGATTTATTTCTCTTCTATAATTAAAACTTTGTAGCCTTAAATGGAGGCCAAGGCAGGCCAGGGATATGGAAAGCTTGCCTTCCTCCATCGCTGGGGGCAACCCTAGCCTCCAGCTCTCTCCAGCTCTGTGTCTGCCACCATTTTGTTAGGATTTATTTATCTTCTGTAATTGAAACTTTGTAGCATTGAGGGGTGGCCTGGGCTGGCCAGGGTGTGCAGAAAGCTTGGCTGTCTCCATCACTGGGGAAACCCAAGTCTCCCTCCTGCTTTCTCTGTAGCTGCAGCCATCTTGGTTGAGATTAATTTGCATACTCACTCTTTTTTGTTGTTGTGGTTGCTAGTAAGAGGTCTTTATTGTCTTTCTGAAGAGACTAGACAGGGTGATCTTTTCTATCACTTCTTTGGTTACCAATGACCTGCCTTTTTCCAGAGCATTCTGCTTTTATTGCGCTTCCTCTAACACTAGCTCCCTGTGTTGATTCTTCTCCAATGGAAATTGTAGACAATGATTTTCTCCAAAAAATTAGAATCCTGGTCTTTCATGAGGAGCTTTTCCCACTCAAAGAACTGGAGAAATTGGTCTGTGGGGAAGCCTGACGTTTGAAAACCTCCTGAGTAGGTGTCCCATGGTCGCCACTGGGAAGATGTGTCTCCATGCGGCAGCTCTGTGCGTCACAGACATTACATTTAATTCCTGTTTCCTATATTGCACCTCAATTTATCCCTTCTCTTCAGCTCCCTAATGACTCTGACTGTTGTTTGCACTCACATCTTGTCTCGCTTGCTACTCAGTGGACCTGAGCATTTTAGAATTTTTTAATCATTTCTTTTCCTATGTCAATCTCTTTGCTCTCTGAGTCAAGTTTGTGCTGTCCTCTTATCTTTCTTCAGTTTTAGCCCAATTGGAAGTATGAGTGGCATGTGGATTTTTCCTACTTCTGGGTAGGCTTTTACAAGTGGTTGCAAAAAGACATTATTAGGAATTTAGAAGACTCAAGGTCTAACCTACTAAATTCCACTATTGCATGGACCAATATCCTTCTTCAAAATCCCTTTTATAGCAAGTTTGCTTCTCATAATGGGAAGTTTATTGCAAGGCTTTGATATAAAATTTAGGTGGAGTTTGTTTTTTGTGCAACTCTTTCCCTTAGGCTTTGAATCTCAAATGATAACAGAAAATCATAGTTTTAGTGATCTTATTGGGCTCAACTTCAGGCAATGTTACTTATCTTAAAATTGATCGTAGAATGCTTTAAATGTATCTGCAGTAGCTTATTGCTCTTTTAATAACCATTACTCTTTTGTAACAGGTGTCTCTCTTGCCAGAGACAGCATCTGTGATCCTGAAACACCAATCTCCTCTGGGATCTAATGTTAATTTTGCAGCTGTCTTGTTATCCATAGTGTCTTTTGCTTTGCTTTAAGGCAGCCACACAAGAGTATTTATCAAATATTACAATGTTTAACTGCCTATAAAGATTGGGCCTACAGTATTTATTATTGGATGGATAAAAACTGGCAATTGGGATGATAGTCTTCTCTTTCTTAAGTTGGTATAGCTGGTACATTACCTGCCAGGTTGAACATGATCAATGAGCTTGTGCTTGTTCTATGACTCTTTTCAGATAAATTTAAAGTAGTGCATGAAAAATGGAGACCTCCTTAGTATTGGTAGAGTGACTGGAATCTAGTTAGTTAACATTTGATAATTAAGAGTTTGAACCTGGTTTTATCAAAAGCATTTGCCTGAGTAGAGTAAATTTTACTGTTCACTGGTTTGCTTCCAAAAATGGTTTTATTGACTTTATTTTTTTATCTTTATTGTTCAGTTTATTAATTACATTGTTCTCTTTTTTTCACCCTGTAGTTCCCCACCACCTGGTACCCATCCCACCCTCCGCCCTCACCCCCCTCCACTGTCCTCTCCCATAGTTGCATGATTTTTGTCCAGTCTCTTGCTGCACTTCCCACACACCCTTTCTCCCCAAGAATTGTCAGTCCATTCCCCCTCTATGTCCGTGATTCTGTTCACCAGTTTATCCTGTTCATCAGCTTATTAATTCACTTGATTTTTAGATTCATTTGTTGATAGATGTGTATTTGTTGTTCCTAATTTATACTTTTATCTTTTTCTTCTTCCTCTTCTTAAAGAATATCTTTCAGCATTTCATATAATATTGGTTTGGTGGTGATGAACTCCATTAGCTTTTTCTTATCTGTGAAGCACTTTATCTGACCTTCAATTCTGCATGATAGCTTTCCTGGATAGAGTAATCTTGGTTGTAGATTCTTGCTGTTCATCACCTTGAATATTTCTTGCCACTCCCATCTGGCCTACATTGTTTCTGTTGAGAAGTCAGCTGACAATCGTATGGGTGCTCCCTTATAGGTAACTATCTGTTTTTCTCTTGCTGCTTTTAATATTCTCTCTTTGTCTTTTGCTCTTGGCATTTTGATTATGATGTGCCTTCTTGTGGTCCTCTTAGGGTTCCTATATATTGGGGTTCAGTGCACTTCTTGTCCTCCTAAGTCAATTTCTTTCACCAGGTGTGGGAAGTTTTCGGTCACTATTTCTTCAAATAGGTTTTCATTGTCTTGCTCTCTCTCTTTTTCTGGCACCCCTATAATTCGGATGTTGGTATGCTTGAGGATGTCCCAGAGGCACCTTACACTATCTTCAATTTTTTGGATTTTTTTGGATTCTTGCTTTTTCAGCTGAGTGGATTTTACCTCTTTGTATTTCAAATCTTGAACTCCGTTCTTGGGGTGCTCCAGAGCACTTTTAGGTCTTTCTATAATTTTTTTTTTATTTCAGCCAGTGTATGCTTAATTTCTGGTTGGTCCTTTTTCATATCCTTGAGAGTCTCCTTTGTATTCTTGAGGGTCTCCTTCATTTCCACGTTGGTCTTGATCATGTCCTTGCAGGTCTCGTTCATATCCTTGAGGGTCTTGTACATTTCCTTGTAGGACTCATTCATTTCCTTTGCGGTCTTGCTTATTTCCTTATAGGCCTTGACCTTTTGTTGGAGCCTCTTGAGAAGCCCTATAACCGTGGTTTTGAATTCCATGTCCAGTCGTTTTTTTTCCCTCCATTTCTTTCACATCTGATTTCTTTCCATGTCTCTGCATGGTGGCTGCTTCCCTGAGTTGGTCAATTAGCTTTGTGTGTAGACATCCTACAAGGGACAGTGGCTCAGCCTCCCCAGTTACCTGAGGTGGATATGGGTTGCACAGTCTTGCTGAAGTTAAGCTCAGGTTAATAGTTGTTAGCACTTGGAGGGTTGACCTCCAGGCCAATTGTCCGTGAAGTTCAGCTGTGCTCAGGTTGGATGGGCAGAGTCTCCGGGCCAAGCAGACAGCGTTAGCTCTGCCCTATGTGGCCCCAGGGACTCTGTGCCAGGGGCAATGGCCACCAGCACCTCTGAGAGAGAGCCACTGCCTAGCTCCACCGGCTGCCGGGGAATTCAGACTCTCCCGAAATGAGTCTGCACGCCCAAAGTCTCACCCAGGGTTGTAAAACAAAGCAGTCTGATGGTTTTCCAAATGAGGGAGCAAGTCACAGAGTGCTCTCTGCCCGGTCACACAGCTGAGCTGTTCACACAAGCTGCCTTCTCCACAAGCCGGCAGACCCCTGCAGCACTCGAGTTTCGGCATGCCCTCCCACTGTCCAGTTTTCACCCCATATGATAGTGGATTCCCTGGACTTCACCCAGAGCTGGAGAATCAGTCCAGTGGGACGTCTTTGTCTCCCCCGTTCGAGAAAACTGGCCAGTTTTCAGCAGCCTGCCCTCTCCACTGGCGCGCACTCCAAACCTCTCTCCGCGCGAATCTTCAACGCTGTCCACCGCTGCTCCTCTGAGCCACAGTGTCTTATCTTCACTTTTATTTGTGGAATTTTCACTCATTCAGCTTTCTGGTGATTCTGGAAGGTGTTTGTTCTTTCGTTAAGTTGTAGTTTCAAAATTGCTGAGTATGACGGCAAGATAGGTGTTTTACCTATGCCCCCATCTTGGTTCTTCCCGGTTTTATTGACTTTAAAGAGAGGAAGGGTGAGGGCAAAATGAGAGAGAGAGAGAAAGAGAGAGAGAGAGAGCTGCATGCTCACTCTTGATTGGATGGTGGGTGTAGTGGAGGTATGGTCAATTTGAATATTACTCTTTATTAGATAGGATAGCTGTAAAATGTTCAGGTTTCTTACTAGTGGTATTACATCCCCTCAGCATAAAATAGAGGAAGAAACAATTTTTCATGAAGGATGAATTGTCCTTAGCATGAAAAACTGGAGTCACAAGTCTTTATTCCATCATTTTCTATTGAGAAGCAAACTAATACATTATAATGAGACAGAAATGAATTTAAACATATGATTTCTGGAAGTTGTCTTATACAGATACAGTTTTCTCAACTATAATATGGAAATAATTGCATATAACATGAAGGATTGCTGTGAGGGTTAGAAGATACTCAGGCACATAGTACTCAATAAAAAATTGTGGTTATTATTCCAGTGGATCAGTTTTATTACTCCACAGAGTCAATATAACCTTAACCATTGGTAGCCAAATAGTATTGCTAGGTAGATAATTCCATTACAGGATTTTTAAAAATTATTTATTTTGGAGAGAGAGGAAAGGAGAGGGAGAAAGGAACATTGATTAGTCACCTCCTGCATGCATCTCACCAGGGATGGAGCCCATACTAGGGCATGTACCCTGTCTGAGAGTTAAAACAGTGATTTCTCAGTTCATGGGACAACACTCAACTGACTGATCCACATTGGCCAAGGCATGTTAAAGAATTTTAATGAGTCTAAGTTGTTTCTAACAAACTTTGCTTTCCCCTTCCCTATGATAGGTTTACTGGAGATGGTACAAAAAAGTTGAAGAGGATTATTTTTAAAACTAGCTGGCACTTTACCTTCCTGTAGTGAAATATCAAGTCCCTAAAATGAATAATTTAAATCCATTGATGGACCCAGTAGATCTGGAAGATTGTTGGGCAGAGTGCTAGTCTTCAATCCATGACTGCTCCTGACACCACTGAAACTGAAAAAAAAATTTAAAAAAATCTGATGCCCAAGTGTTGCCTCTTTGCCTTAAGACTGTTCATACTGAGCAATGGTGGTGGAGTAGGAGGAAGCTTCATTGACACTCTCCCAAGAGTAAATTGGAAATAAAGAAAAGCCATCCTGAAAAATCAACTGAAAACAAGCTATAGAGAACCCCAATAATCAAGAAAGGAAAGTGGAGACTTCATAGAGACTAGTAGGAAGTGTGGAGGTGTTAAAGGACTGGCTGGGCTCCCACAGACAGCAGTTGAAGTCCTGGAGCAATATCTCAATTGTGTGAGTTCATAGTGACAACTCTGGAGTCTCAACCCCAAGATGAGCTCCACAGCCCAGAGCACCAGAAATGAGAAAGGTGTCCACATAACATATGATTGTGAAAAGCACCAGGTTTCTGTCTGTAAGCCAGAGATGGCAAGAAATGTAGTCATATCCTTAAAGCACCAACACACAAAATTTCATCTGTATCCATTCACCTTGGATGTGCATCCATTCCTGACAGAGGAGCGCAGAATGGACTGGAGATTTATGAAGGGAAATCAGGGCTGGTGGCTCTGTATTTGGAGCCTAGAGGGCAGCCACCCCAGTTTCCTGTGAAAAATAAATCCTTTATACACCAGAGGACAGCTTTATCCCATGGACATTTGCTCTCCAGATGGTTTTTGCCTGGGAAAAGGCAGTTGCCTCACCCTGATGGAAGATCTCTCTCCCCACCATATGGTCAATAGCCTGAGGCTAATAAAGCCTGAATACAATCAGACTGTGGGCATAGGGAGGTCTCTGGAGGATTTGAGTATTTTCCTGATATCCTCCTGGGCCCAGGAATAGGAAAAGTATGTCCTGGTTAACATTTTAGTCGTTTCCAAAAATAACCAGACTCAACAGAGGGAACCACAATCTTTGGATTGCTGATAGCTCCAAACAGGGTACTCAGGGCTAGTCAGAAATAGCATTTGATATCATCCTGCACTAGAGATTAGTAGTCATAGCAGAACAACCAAATACATAGACACAAACCCAAATAGGCAGCCAAAATGGGGAAACAAAACAACAATATCCAAATGAAAGAACATGAGAATTCTCCAGAAGAGCTCAATGAAATGGTGATAAAAAATTCATCAGAATTAGAGTTCAGAATGATGGTAACGATGCTCATGAGCATGAGAAAAGATACAGTAACTATGAAAAAATATCAGTTAGAAATAAAGAATGACAGAGCATTAATAAAGAGCACATTGAAAGGAATACTCAACATAATAGGGGGAGCTGAGGGTCAGATATGTGAATTAGAACAGTGGTCTTCAACCAGCATTCCATGGACCACTGGTGGTTATTTCATAAGGTCTGAAAGGTTGGTGACTGCTGAATTAGAAGAGAGGTAGGAAAAAAATTACTCAATTAAAATACCAAAAAAAAAACAAACCACAAAATGAAACAAACAAAAAACACCCAAACAATTAAAAACCAGGAGTAAACATTAAGGAAGCTGTGGGACAACATGAAATGTAACAATATTCACATAATAAGAGTACCAGAAGAAGAAAGTGAAGAAAGGGATAGAGATAAAGAAGTCATGGCAAAAAAACTTTCCTAACCTGTTGAAGGAAAGAGTCACGAAATTTCAAGAGGTATAAGAGTCCCAAGCAAGAAGAACCAAAACTGGTACATTCCCAGACACTTCATAATTAAAATGCCAAAAATTAAAGAAAAAGAGAATCTTAAAGGCACCAAAGGAAAATAAATTTGTTACCTACAAAGAAGTTTTCATGTGGCTATCAGCTGATTTCTCATCATTAATTCTATAGGCCTGAAAGGAATGGCATTAAGTACTCAAGCAAATAAAAAGCAATGATCAGAAATGAATATTACTCTATCCAGCAAGACTACCATTCAAAATAAATGGTGAAATAAAAGAGCTTCTCCACCCTGAAAAAAAAGCTAAAGAATTTTATCACCACCAAAACAGCACAACAAGAAATGCTAGAGACTGCTTAATGAGAAAAAGGAACACAGAGACAGAAACATAGGCATACAGAATAAAAATGGCAATAAATAAGTACCTATAGATAATGATTTTAAATGTAAATGTATTAAATGCTACATTCAAGACATAGGGTAGCTGAATGGATACAAAAACATGACCCAATTATATGCTGTCTACAAGAGACCCATCTCAGAACAAAAGACATGCACAGGATGAGAATGAAGGAATGGAAAATTTTTTCCATTCAAATAAAACAAAAATAAAGGCTGGGATAGAACTACTCATCCTATATAATAAAGAGGTAATATGCTAATTGACCCTCATGCTGTCCCAAAGATGGCAGCATCCAGAGCCAAAAAGGAGGGGATATGCTAATTGACTGCCACGCCCTCAAAGATGGTGGCACCAGTTCCCTCAACCCCATTGGGGCTGCACGCCTGCCTCCAGAGTCCCCCAGTCCTCTCAGGCCCCTACCTGTCCAGGGCCAGCCCAAGGTGCAGGCAAGCCTCAGATGTTGGCTGCCCAGCCACCCAGGGCTGCCCAAGGCTCAACTAGGGCTGGCTAGGGCTTATGCTGTTAACAATTGCAACAGCAGAGGTGTGATGGGGCGTCAGCTTCCCCTGATCACCAGGTTTCCTCCCATCCCTGAGGGCTTCCAGACTGTGAAAGGGGGCAGGCCGGGCTGAGGGACCCCTTGCCTCCAATGCATGAATTGTCATGCACCAGGCCTCTAGTATCTGATAAAATTCAAAATGAAGGCCATCACAAGAGACAACAGAGGTCACTATATAACACTAAAGGGATTGATCCAACAAGAGGATATAACCCTGCTAACTGTATATGCCCCCAACATAGCAGCAGCTAAATATAGTTTATAAAAAATTATAGGCATTTAAGGGAGAGATTGACAGCAAAACATTCATAGTAGGAAATTTTAAGACCCCACTGATTTCATTGGATAGATATTCCAAAAAAAAAAAATTAACAAGGAGATAGAGACACTAAATGATGCACTGGAGCAGATAGATTTAATGGATATTTATAGAACATTTTATCCCAAAGCTTCAGAATATACATTGTTATCAAGTATATATGGGTAATTCTCAAAGATAGGCTATATGTTTGGACACAAAACTAGTCTCTACTAGTTCCAGAAGATTGCAATCATATCAAGCATCTCCTCAGATCACAATGGAATGAAATTAAAAATCAACTACAGTAAAATCACTCAAAATATCCAAACACATGTATGCTAAATAACATATTATTGAGCAATGAATGGGTTACCAATTAGGTCAAGAAAGAAATAAAAAACTTCCTGGGAACAAATGCACATGAACACACAACTATGAAAAATCTATGGGACAGTGAAATCAGTCCTGAGAGGTAAGTTCATAGCACTACATGCCTACCACAAAAAAAAAAGAAAAGAAAAATTGAGAATAAATTATTTAACCCTTCAACTTAAAGAACTAGAAGGATAATAACAAAAAACTCCAGAATAAGTAGAAGGAAGGGAATAGTAGTAAATATTAGAACAGAAATAAATGATGTAGAGGCCAAATAAAAATATCAATGAAACCAATAGTTGTTTTTGTTTTTTTTTTAAATAAACAAGACTTATCAAGAAACAGAGAATATCCAAATAAATAAAATCATAAACAAAATCAGAGAAGAAAAAAGTGATGCCATAAAAATACAAATGATATTAAAAAATACTATGAACAATTATTTGCCAACAAGTTAGATAATGTGGATGAAATGGAAAAATTTCTAGAAAAATACCATTTCCCAAAACTGAATCAGGAAGAATCAGAAAATCTGAATAGGCCATAACAACTGAGGAAATAGAAGCAATAATTTAAAAAAAGAGAAATCTACCAACAAACAAAAGCTCTGGTCAGTTTTATCAGTCATTTAAAGGAGAACTAAAATCAAAACTCCTCAAACCTTTCTAAATATCCAAGAGGAAGGAATAGCTCCAAGCTCTTCTTATGAAGCCGATATTATCCTAGTTACTAAACCAGATAAAGACACTACAAAGAAAGATAATTATAGGCAAATATTCCTGCTGAAAATAGATCATAAAATCCTCAACAAAATATTACTCTAATCAAGAATAAACTTTTCCTTTTTCTTGTACTGTGCAAGTATCCAGTAGGGTGTTCTGACTTGATACAGATTTCTCTTAAGTTCCACTAGTTGCCTCTACTGAGACTCTGTCTTCCCTTTGCTCTCAATACACCACCAAGGTTGATGGTCAGACCAACAATCTGCTAGGCATTAATGATGACAACTCTGCATGTAACCATGAGCATGGATGTCCTTTCTCATGGATGTCCGTTGAACCACCTCAGCAAGGTAAAGCTGGTAATATTCTGTTATATTTCAAGGCTAATCTTATTATCATCTTTCTGGAGAAAACCTTAATTCAGACCATTTAATAATTCCCCTTTCCTTTTTTTTAGCTTTAATAGCTACTACACCGTGTACTTCAATCTTTCCAATAAGCCTATCATCAGTATTCAGACTAATTTTACAGATATGAACATTGAGGTATAACGAGTTAAGTGGCATGATCAGGGTCACAGTGAGTTCATATGGGATTAAATGCAGGTCCATCTGATTTTTAACTCTTGTACAATAATTTGTAGAATGATTTCTTTTATGTAGTTGTCTACTACAATGATTTCACCCCTTTCTTTCTTGAGGTACCTATAAAGACAGTTACACTATCTTCCTCCATTTTGATCCAGCTGTAGCAACTAATAGATTGTATTGAACTTAAGCAAATGTTTATTGAATTGAATAATTTACAATAAATTAATTGAGACTAAAAGAAACAGGTTAGTCTTTACACTCACATGTAAAGTGAATTTTCAGACTCTCCAGGTATAAATGTGCATTCTCTCTCTCTCTCTCTCTCTCTCTCTCTCTCTCTCTCTCTCTCTCTCTCTCTCTCTCTCTCTTTCTCTCTCCTATTCTCCTTCCATTTCTTTCTTTCAAAGACACTGGATTCAGAAATTGGATGTCTTTGACAATTGAGATAAGAAGTACCAAGACAGGACTAGAGCATCTGAATTTTTATGTAATTGATACCATGATACCACTTGGTCAACTCAATGAGAACTCTGCTTTTCTTTATTTAAAAAAAATATTTTGAGTAGAGTCAACAAAGAATGGGGATAAAATTGAGAATAGTCCACATTCTCTTGCCTAATTTTGGAATTTGTGAAAATCCACAGGAAGAGAAAAACCAGGGGTCCAATTTCCCTTTTTTCCTGTAAGTAGAAGAAAAATTAAGGCAAGGAACACTGATTTAACAGAGCAAATGAACAACTCAAGCCAGATTGAATCAGAATGTTTCTCCAGCTACTTAAGGGAACACACCAAATTCAGTACTCTGGGAGCTTTTGTTGTTGTGGCTGAAACTGTTTTTTCCAATTACAGATGATTTTCACTCACTCATTAAAGTAGGACTTCTATACAAATCTTGGATGCAACTGAGTTCAATTAAATAAGCATTTATTGAGTGCCTATGTTGTGCCAGACTTGGACACTGTGTTCAGTGCTTAGTTCAATTACCTGTGTGTCCTGGACAAAAATGAAACTGTTTCCTCTGAAGAACCTGTAGTTCAGATATTCACACTAATCTTGACTGGATTGCACTTCAGTGAGCCTAAATTGATGCCATTTTATTTTGGAGCTTTCAGAATGTGAGGTTAATAAACTTGTGCAAACCAATGACAGAAACAAATGAAATGTTGAAATTTCTGACAGGGAAAATGGTGTCCCCTTCCTCATTTGCCTTTCAGGTCCCTGAGGAAAGCTTTGCTTGTTAGCACATTGTTTGATTTTACATGAAGACACATTGCACCCTAGTGCAATGTGTAAAATACGCCCAAAAATCAATAAAAAACAATCTGAGCGTCATTCAAAAATCTACTTATTTCATGATATTCTAATTGGTGAGCTTAGGTTTACTGAATCCCCTGTGAGATGCTGTGTATTAAAACAAGAATATTGAATAGGTAGAGCTGTCAGAAAAACCTAAAAAAATAATCACAAGTATTCAGTTGCATGTTTATTTATTGACTTAAAAATAATATCTATTATCTAGGTCTTCACTGTGTGTATTCAAATAGCTGGATTTGTAAGATTAAAATAAAAACAAACATATAACTGTTTAACCATGTTCCATGAAAATAACTAATAGCTGACAATTTACTCTTTCAAAGTTCAGAACTGTGCAAGTCTTCCCAAATAGAATAATTTTATAAGATTCATATTATATCACCCATTGTGCATAATTGCTATGAAAATATGAAAATGCCTCTTCCCCCCTCCCCCCGCACTAGCACATGAGAATTTTCATTCAGTCTTTCTCAAGTTTGCTGCAAATGATGCCAGTAAAGCATTCAATGAGATCCTCAGACACATTATCTATTACACTTCTGGACCAAAATAACAAATAATATGCTTGGAGCAGCTGCTGCTTGTGACTACTAGTTTCCCTGCATGGCATATGCCCAGAGAGTCTCAGATGAGAAGTGATTGCATAAAACTGCGATTATGAGATGACTTAGCAGAACCCGTGATGATGTCCTAATGGCTGCCCGCTGGGGAAAACAGGAGTAATTGTTTGTCAGCAGAGGGAACACATCTGTAAGAAAGCATCTTCTGCAAACCAAGCAGCCATGTGGAAAGGGAAAGTGAGAAACCTAGTGCCAGGGATGATAGTGGAGAAAACACACAGGCTGAGCAGAACAGAGTAGTAGCTACAGGGGTATGCATGGGGTCAAAGAGGAGCTGGTTGAAGAAGATTGAAGTGTGCTATGGAAAACAATAAAAACAATTATTTTAAAATGAAATGTCTGTCTGCTAAAGTTACCAGTTTCTTTTGGCAACTTTGAATCATAATGAAGATGCAATACAGTGAAATGATAGGTGAAGTTGGAGTACCAAAATGGGAGGAAGTTTACATAATTGTACATTCTCTAGGAGGTTTTCAAACTATCCTTTCAATGTTAAATTTTGTATCTAATAGATTCCTTTCTTCATTGTTGATCCTAGTGATCTAAAAGTAACCACTGTTTTAAAAACCATACTTTTAAAATCAAGACAAAGCAATTGAATTTACATGCATTAGGAACATCCATGTTACATTGTACAATTGAAGGATACTCATAGCCCTGTTTGCAGCTGCACTAAGCATCTTCCATTTGATCAGAAATAATCAAGGGTAGGGAAGCTAATTAGTGCTGCAAAATGCTAATTCCATCCACCTTCTATCCTGTGTCTAAATTGTTAATTTTATCTAATTTCTGAGGAACTGAAATGTCCATGTCATAATTAAAATATAAATCAATTCATAAAAGGATACTGGCCTATGAGAAAGACTGTAAAAATGTAATGCCCTCAACAAACAGCTGTGCTCAGGACCCAGCATTTTTATTTATTTGTTTGCTTTCCTGAGAGCATATCAGATTGTACCTACTTTAGTACTTCTAGCACATCTGAACATACTTCCAAGAACAGATTTTAAAATATGAAATTTTAACAAACTTGCTATTATTAAATGAACTAAATGTCCCCTCCATACCTCACCTTACATGCTGCTAATACAATCTGCTATTAAGTGTCAGATTAATCACAACTGGATGTGGTTTTTAGTTCGAAGGTTTAGAATAATGTTAAGGAGTTTTTGCATCTACCTGATGACCATAAACTTGGGAAATTCTATGTATGTAAAAGTCTATGCACAGAAAATTGTCTCTTGTTTCTGCTACTTGGAAGGGTTTTGGCTGTCAACAGCCACTGTAAATCATCAGAGACATAAGGAACTCTCATGATGATGTCCATGTGCAGATTAATTCCTACTACCCATGTAATTATTTTACAACTTAGTTATATTTAGTGGATGCTAATTGTTGTAAAGCTTTATTTTTGTCAAACATGTAAACAAAATTCTGAACCTGTGAGGTCATCTGCTTCAAGCATGCAGATTGGTTCTCTGAAAAAAAAAAAAAAAAGAACAACCACAAAAAACCTCTCTTCTAAATTAAAACGCTTACTTATTCCTGTAATCCAGGACCTGATAGGTCAGGTGAAGTAAAAAACTTTTAATACTTATAAGAATTTCAATGTCTTTTAAGATTGAGTTATGTATGGGAGATAATTATTTGAAGCTGTATGGTTTAAAAGTAATATTTTATCCTAATCACCATCAATTGCATGAATGCAGGAAAATAAAGTACAAATGAGTTACTTAAAATGAAATGTAAATAAATTCCTCTTGTACAACTCAAGAAAATCCCACATATATTCCTTTCAAGTTGCAAACCAAGTACAGGTACTATTCACAGGCTTCTGCCAGTTTTTCTGGGAAGACCGGCAACTGCAGAGACACGGTGATGCCCAATCTGAGTCCATATGAACAGATGCCCTATCGCATGTACAAACTTCCCTGCCAGGCTCTGTAATTCAGATCTCATCATTTGTGTGCTGAAGCCCTTGCTTCATACAGCCAGGAGAAATTCACATTCTGATCTGCACCACCTCAGAGGTATCTACATTCTGAGAATTGGATGCACCCATGCCCTATTCTGGCTTCTGTTTGATTCTAGGTGAGGCATTCAGCTAGTACATCTAAGCTACCTCCATGAGTGATTCCCATGGCTTTGTGAATGTGAATATATTATGGTCATATTTCAACCTTAGAGAGATAAATAAAGCATTACCATTTATTAATCATTGCTAACTAGAGTGTTCAAAACCTCAAAGTAATTGTATGCCAGAGATAGGCTTTGCAAGTAGGTTTAATTTTTAATTAAAAAGAGTTGGCTACTTATACCCATAACAACTTGGATGAATCTCAAAGGAAATAGGCCGAGTGAAGAAAGTCTTTCTGAAGCTATTCCCTACTGTATGATTCCATTTATATAATATTCTCAGAAAGACAAAACTATAAATATGTAGAAATGATCACTGTTTGGAAATGGAGTGGGGAATGAATGATTAACTTTACAGAAGAGAGGTTTGGAGGGTGGTAGAACTATTCTGCATCCTGACTGTGGTAGTGGTTACAAGAATCCGTAAGTGTGCTAAAATTTCCTACGACTATTCACTAAATGAACAAACAATGAGTAGTGCATGGGAAATGTTATGGAATTTAAGATCTATAATTTGGTAATAATGCTATATTAATATTAGTTTTCTAATTTTGATAATTCTAATCCTATATAATAAAGAAGTAATAAGCAAAGTGACCATCACTCAAACACACAAGATGGCCACCCCCATGTGGTCAAAGATGACCGCCCCCATGTGGACACAAGATGGCCACCACAAGATGGCCATCAGGGGAGGACAATTGTGGATTATCAGGCCAGGAGGGGAGGACAATTGGGAGGGATTAGCCCTGCAGGGGAGGGTAGTTGGGGTGACCAGGCCTGCAGAGGAGGACAGTTGGGGGGACCATGCCTGCAAGGGAGGACAGTTTGGGGGGAACCCAGACCTGCAGGGGAGTGCAGTTGGGGGCAATATGGATGGTAGAGGAAGGCAGTTAGGGATAACTGGACTGGCAGGGGAGGGCAGTTGTGGGCAACCAGGCTTGCAGGGGAGGACAGTTGGAGGGGTCCAGGCCTGCAGGGGAGGACAGTTGGGGGCAACCAAACCTGCAGGGGAAGACAGTTGAGGGGAACCAGGCCTGCAAGGGAGGGCATTTGGGAGTGACCAGGGTGGTAAGGGAGGGCAGTTGGGGGGGGGGAGACCAGGCCTGCAGGGGAGGGCAGCTGTGGGCAAACAGGCTGGCAATGGAGGGAAGTTAGGGGCAATTAGGCCTTCAGGGGAGGATAGTTGGGAGTGACCAGGCCAACAAGGGAGGGCAGTTGGAGGCAAGCAGTTCTATATGGGAGGATAGTTGGGAGTGACCAGGCCAACAAGGGAGGGCAATTGGGGGCAAGCAGGCCTATATGGGAGGACAGTTAGGGGTGACCAGGCCTGCAATGGAGGGAAGTTGGGGGTGACCAGGCTTGCAGGGGAGGGCAATTAGGGGTGACTGGGCCAGCAGGGGAGGGCAGTTGGGGTGACCAGGCCAGCAGGGAAGGGCAGTTACGGCAATCAGGATGGCAGTGGAGCAGTTGGGAATCAATCAGGCTGGTAGCAGACTGGTTAGGGGGTGGGTGATCAGGCTGGCAGGCAGAAGTGGTTAGAGGCAATCAGGCAGGCAGGCAGCAGTCCTGGATTTTGAGAGGGATGTCCAACTGTCCAGAGAGATCAGATCTAAATGGGCAGTCGGACATCCCTCGAGGGGTCCTAGATTGGAGAAGGTGTAGACTGGGCTGAGGGATACACACACCCCATACATGAATTTTGTGCACTAGTCCTCTAGAATAACATAATTGAGGAAAGCCAGATGAAGGGTCTACAAGAATTACCTGCATTATTTGCACAGTTTCTAAGAAAGACTAGAAGTATTTCAAAATAAAAAGTTTTGAAAACTTTAAAAACTAGGAAACAGTAAATACATTAGAAGGAGACTAATTTTCAGTGATTAAATACTGAAATATATATATCCTATCTAATAAATGGGTAATATACAAATTGACTGTCACCCCAACATACAAGATGGCTGCCCCCATGTGGTCAAGTATGTCTGGCCCCATGTGGACACAAGATGGTCACCACAAGATGGCCAGCAGGGGAGGGCAGTTGTGAATGATCATGCCAGCGGGGGGGGGGGGGCAGTTGGAAGGGAACAGGCCTGCGAGGGAGGGCAGTTGGGGGCAATCAGGCCTACAGTGGAAGGCAGTTGGGGGCAATCAGGCCTGCAGGGGAGGGCAGTTGGGAGTGACCAGGCTGGCAGGAGAGAGCAATTGGGAGGGACAAGGCCTTCAGGGAGGGCTGTTGGGGCAACCAGACCTGCAGAGGAGGGCAGTTGGGGGTGACCAGGCTGGCAAGGGAGGGAAGTTGGGTAAGACCAGGCCTGCAGGGGAAGGCAGTTGATGGGGGAGCAGATATTAAGGGAAGGACAGTTAGGGGTGACCAGGCTGGCAAGTGAGATTAGTTAGAGGTGACTGGGCCAGCAGGGGAGGACAGTTAGGGGTAACCAGGAGAGCAGGAGAGGGTAGTTAGGGGCAATTGGGCTGGCAGAGGAGCAGTTAGGCATCAATCAGGCTGGCAGGGGAGTGGTTAGGGGGTGATTAGGCTCACAGGCAGAAGCAGTTAGGGCCGACCAGGCAAGCAGTCAGGAGAATGGTTGGGAACCAGCAGTCCTAGAGGGGTTCCAGATTGGAGACAGTGCAGGCTGAGCTGAGGAGCAGACCTCTTCTGTGTACAAATTTTGTGCACCAGGCCTCAAACATATATATATGTGTGCTCTAATCTGTTAAAAACTAATATCATAGAGTTGGATCAGTCTACTATGGAAGAACTTTATCTCTTCCCCAACTTTAAAAGTTATACTTCAAAAACCTTCACATAAGAATGAGCTCAGAGGGAGTGATGTCAGAGGAATGGTGGCCTAAGGGTGCAATCTTTCTTTGCCCTCTAACATCTCAACAAGCTAACCACCTATAATTTAACAAAGTAGTCCCTGCTCAACACAGATGCATGTCTGAGCTACCTGCATACTGAAACAACTAAGGTGGACTCCTTGGAATAAGCAGGGAGATGAAAAGGAAGGGAAGCACCAACAAGCTATAGCCTAGTGCATCTGTAATGCGGCTGGGAATTCGAGGTAGCAGGCACTTCCCTCGGTGGTACTAGGCACTTTCCCCAGCCAGTCATGGAGGAAGTCTAGCAGATAGCTGGATGACTAGGGGTAAGCAGTGACAAGCTAGCAGCAAGAGAGGACACTGTGGTCATGCACACAAGCAGTGAGAGAGTGTCCAAACCACAGGGCATGCTATGAATAAGATCTGAGTTGCGGACATGGAAAGTAAATCACAGAATGCTGCCACTGATTAGATTCTCAAAACTCACATCCTGATGCCCTTGGAGTTGTCTCCAAGAGTGTTTTCTCTGTAAACCAAGAACTGTTGCAATAGAAAAACAGTTTCCCTATGGGACTGAACAACAGGAGCAGTGCTTGGGCTGAACCCTTGTAGGTCAGAGGTTATCATTAAGGTGAGGAGAGAAAAAATAACAACAAAAACTTACCTCAAAGCAACAGAGGCATTGCAGCCTTGTGGAAGTCACGTAGGCTCAAAACTGTGAGGCTACAGAGGGTAAAAATCTTGTTCGTTAACTACTGGAACAGAGTAAAAAGACCTCATCAGAGATAAATAGAAAAACAGTGAACACCACAAACAACCACAACTACCACAACAACAATGACCAGAAAGAGAATGAAAAATCCCCAGGAAATAGGCTGGAACACATAAAATTATGTGATATGAATGACAGAGATTTTAGGATTGCAGTTCTGAAAATACTCAGCAAGGTGGGAGAAAATAGAGACAGGCAATTCAGTGCACTCAGAAAACAAATCAATGAACAAAATGAGTATTTCTCCAAAGAAATGAAAAATTTAGAAAGAAATCAAACAGAACTCCTGGAAATGAAGCATGCAATTAAAGAAATTAAGAATGAGCTGTTGAGCATAGAAAACAGTTAAAGGAAGTTAGAGGAAAGAACTAGTGATATCAAAGATAAGAATCAAGAAATGATACAGAGAGAAGAAGAGAGATACCTGAGAATAAAAAAATAAAAAAAAGCTCTAGGAGACCTCTGTAATTCTATCAAAAAAAGTAACATCAGAATCATAGGCATAATGGAGGAGGAAGAGAGAAACTATGGAATAGAAAGTCTATTAAAAAAAATAGTGAATGAGAACTTTCCAAATCTATGAAAAAAACTAGATCCTTGAATCCAAGAAGCAAACAGAACACCTAGTTACCTCAATCCAAAAAGGAAGGTGACCTCAAAGACACTTGGTAATGAAACTGTCAAAAATTAATGACAAAGAAAAAATACTCAAAGCATCCAAGGAAAATAAGAAAGTATCCACAAAGAAAAACCTTCATAATTTCACCCAACTTTTCAATAAAACTCTACAAGCCAGAAGAGAGTGAAACCAAATATTCAAATGTCTGAAAGAGAAATTACCAGCCACACATAATATATCCAGCAAAATTATCCTTTAAACTAATGTCCTGGTATACGAAATTCGTGTACAGGGGGTGCCTCAGCCCAGCCTGTACCCTCTCCAATCTGGGATCCCTTGAAGGATGTTCTACTGCTGGTTTACAGGGAATGAGTCTAAACCGGCAGTCAGATATCCTTCTCACAATCGGGCTCCTAACCGCTCACCTGCCTGCTTGCCTGATTGCCCCTAACCATTCTGCCTGATGGCCTGCTCCCTCCCAAACGCCCCCCCCCCCCGCCAGCCTGATAATCTCCAACTGCCTCCCATGCCAGTGTGCTTTCCCCCAATGTCCCCCCTTGCCAGCCTGCTTGCCCCTAACTTCCCCCTGCTGGCCTGATCACCCCTACCTTCCCTTCCCACTAGCCTTGTCACCCCCAACTATTCCCCTGCTGGCCTGCTCACTCCAAACTCCCCCCCACGCTATCCTGATAACTTCCAACTGACTCCCACTGATGACCTGCTTGTCCCAACTGGCCCCCTGCTGGTCTACTCACCCCCAACATCTCCCCCTGCCATCCTGATCACCCCAGTGTCCCCCCTAACTGGCCTGATTACCTACAACTGCTGTCCCATCCTGGCCTTATCACTCACAACTGCCCGCCCCTCTTGGCCTCTAACTGCCTCTACCTCAGTCCCTCAATCATGATTTTGTCCAAAAAGATGTATGGAAGATCTCCTGGAAGGTCTCCCAATCTAATTAGCATATTATCCTTTTATTAGTTTAGAGTCCTGATGCATGGTGGGGGCTGGCTGGTTTGCCCTAAAGGGTGACCTGGATCAGGGTGGGGGTTCCGTTGGGGCATGGGGTAGCCTGGGTGAGGGGCTGAGGGCTGTTTACAGGCTGGCCATGCCTCTTCACGACCCTGGTTCCTAGCCCTTCCTTTTTTTTTTTCTTTTTACTTTTCTTCAGCCCCTCCTTGAGTGGAGCTCAGGGTGAAAGGGAAATTTGGCTTCCTTTGTCTCCAGGGACAACCCAAGCCTCCTCCTCACTCCAGCTCCATGGCCACCGCCATCTTTGTTGGATTAATTTGCATACTTGCTCCAGATTAGGCTGGTGGGCATAGTCGGAGGATGGTCAATTTGCATGTTTCTCTTTTATTAGTGTCGATATGAAGGACAAATGAAAACATTTCCAGACATACAGAAACAGAGGAATCTTATCACTAGAAAATCTCCACTGCAGGAAATACTCAAGGGAATCATTCTACCTGAAACAAAGAACATAAGATCACAACACTACGAGTAGGATTGCCAAAACACTTGCAGCATAAATAGGGATAATCTGTGACAATGAAAACATACAAATGAAAGGGGGGAAGGTACAAACTTGCAAAGGAAGTTGAAGATCAGATGCACTCAAAAGAGGGAAAACTTCACTTTTTATAAAACTAATGGCAGCCACACACACAAATTCCCAAAATAAGACATATAATTTTTTTTTTAAAAAAAGAGGAAGCAGAGGAGAGATGTATGGCATATCACCAAACAAAAACAACAGACAGAAGCATGAAGGAAAAGAACCAATGGAGGCACAGAGTTACCAGAAAACAAAAGATAACATGGCTATAGGAAATCCTCATATATCAATAATTACCCTAATTTAATTCACCAGTAAAAAGGCACAGAATAGCAGAGTGGATAAAAACACAACCCAGTCATATCCTGCCTATAAGAAACACATCTAAACAGCAAAGTCAAAGATAGATTTAAAGTAAAAGGGCAGAAAATGATTCTCCAAGCAACATTCACACAAAATAATCAGGTATGGCAATACTTATATCTGACAAAATAGATCTCAAGATAACAGGAGACAAAGATGGACACTTTATAATGCTAAAAGGAATACTATATCAATAAAACATAACATTTCTTAATATATTTGTACCCAACTAGGGAGCACTGAAATATATTAAGTGAGTTCAGCTACTCACAGAACTTAAGGGGAGAAACAGATCAAAACACAATTATAGTTGGAGACCTTAATACTCCATTGTCAGTTCTAGACTGATCAGCCAAACAGAAAGTCAATAAAGAAACATCGGCCTTAATTGAATATTAGACCAGATGAATATCATTGATATTTATAGAACATCCTATCCCAGCACATCAGATTATACATTCTTCTCCAATACACATGGAACATTCTCAAGGATAGACCATATATTGGGTTATAGAACAAGAATCAACAAATTTAAAAAGATTGAAATTGTACCAAGCATATTTTCTGACCACAATCAATGCCTTGAAATTAGAAATCAACTGCAAAAAGGAGGTAATTAAAAAAAAAGAAAAACCACCGGAGAGGAACCAAGATGGTGGCATAGGTAAATACCTATCTTGCTGCCCCACACAACAATTCCAAAACTACAACTTAACAACAAAACAAACATCATCCAGAATCATTGGAAAGTTGGCTGAGTGAAAATTCCACAAATAAAAGTAAAGATAGGACACTGTGACTCAGAGGAATGGCGGAGTGCAGCCTTGAAGATACTCACGGAGTCAGGTTTGGAGCCGTGCAAGCGCGAGCAGAAAAAGGCAGGCAGCTGTAAACCTGGCCAGTTTTCTCTAATGGGGAGGGCAAAGGCGTCCCACTGCACTGATTCCCCAGTTCCAGGCGAGGTCCAAGGAAGGCACGCTAAGAACCGGGCACAGCAGAGGTCTGCCAGCCTGTGGTGAGGGTAGCTTGAGTAGAGTGCACGTAAACTTGGAACAGCAGTTTGCGCGTAAACTTGGGGACAGAAGTGCGTAACTGCACAGAAAGGACTCGTGACTTGCTCCCTCATTCGGGAGACCATCGGACTGCTTTGTTTTACAACCCTGGGTGAGACTTTGGGTGTGCAGACTCATTTGGGGAGAGGCAGAGTTGTCTGGCAGCAGGTGCAGACCGGCGGTGGCTTTCTCTCGGAGGGAGGTGTGTGCAGCCAATACTACCCAGTACAGAGACCCACGCAACACATAGGGTGGAGATGACGCTGCCTACTCAGCCCAGAGACTTCGCCCATCCAACCTGAACACAGCTTACCCTTACAGTCAATTGGCCTGGAGGTCAAACCCTCATAGTCTAACAATAATAATCTGGGATTAACTTCAACAATACTGTACAACTCATAAAGGATTGCAGTAAGAGTATCCACCTCAGGTAACTGGGGAGGGTGAGCCACTGTCCCTTAGAGGACATCTACCACACAAAGCTAATCGACCAACTCCGGAAAGCAATGGAAAGAAATCAGGAGTGAAAGAAATGGAGGAAAAAAGACAACTAGACATAGAGTTCAAAACCACAGTAATAAGGTTTTTCAAGAGGCTCCTAGAAAAGACCAATGAACTTAATGAGAACTACAAGGAAATGAACAAGACCTATGAGGAAATGAATGAGACCTACAAGGATATGAAAAAGGACCAACTAGAAATTAAGCGTACACTGACTGAAATAAAAAATATTACACAAAGACCTAAAAGCAGTTCAGAGGACCGCAAGAAACAAGTCAAATATTTGAAATACAAAGAAGCAAAATCCACTCAGCTAGAAAAGCAAGAAGCCAAAATAATCCAAATAATTGAAGATAGTGTAAGGGGCCTCTGGAACAACCTCAAGCATACCAACATCTGAATTATAGGGGTGCCAGGAAAAAGAGAAAGAGCAAGATACTGAAAACCTACTTGAAGAAATAGTGACTGAAAACCTCCCACACCTGGTGAAAGAAATGGACTTACAAGTCCAAGAAGTGCACAGAATCCCAAAATATAGGAATCTAAAGAGCACCACATCAAGACCCATCATAATTAAAATGCCAAGAGCAAAAGATAAAGAGAGAATATTAAAATAAGCAAGAGAAAAACAGTTAGTTACCTATAAGGGAGCACCCATATGATTGTCAGCGGATTTCTCAACAGAAACGATGCAGGCCAGATGGGAGTGGCAAAAAATATTCAAAGTGATGAATAGCAAGAATCTACAACCAAGATTACTCTATCCAGCAAAGCTATCATTCAGAATTGAAGGTCAGATAAAGTGCTTTGCTGACAAGAAAAAGCTAAAGGAGTTCATCACCACCAAACCAATATTATATGAATTGCTGAAAGATATTCTATAAGAAGAGGAAGAAGAAAAAGGTAAAAATATAAATTATGAACAACAAATACACATCTATCAACAAATAAATCTAAAAATCAAGTGAATTAATAACCTGATGAACCTAATAAACTGGTGAATATAACAGAATCATGGACATAGAGAGGGAATGGACTGACAATTCTTGGGGAGAAAAGGGGTGAGGGAAGTGCAGCAAGAGACTGGACAAAAATCATGCAACTATGAGAGAGGACAGTGGTGAGGGGGAGGTGAGGCCAGAGGGTGGGATGGGTACTGGGTGGAGGGGAGCTATAGGGGGAAAAAAGGGGGAACAATGTAATTAATAAACTGAACAATAAAGATAAATAAAACCTACAAATATGTGGAGACTAAATAACATACTACTAAAAAATGACTGGCCAAAGAAGAAATAAAAGATGAGGTCAATAGATATAGAGAGACAAATGAGAATGATAACACAACATATCAAAACCTATGGCATGCAGTGAAAGCAGCAATAAGAGGGATGTTTATATTATTACAGGCTTATATCAAGAAACATGAGAAATTCCAAGTACACAACCTAATATCATAACTTAAAATACTAGATAAAGAAGAAGAAAAGCAACCTAAATTTAGCAAAAGAAAGTTAAAAATAAAAATTAGAGCAGATATAAATGAAATAGAGAACAAAAAGACTATACAAAAATAAATAAAACATAGAGCTTGTTTTTTGAAAAGATTAATAAAATTGACAAATCTCTGGCTAGACTCACTAAGAAAAAAAGAAAAAAATACCCATATAAACAAAATCAAAATACCCTTCAGCATTTCATGGGAGAGGAAAAGTCACCATAGACATCACAGATATACAAAAGGTCATACTAGAATGTGATGAATGACTTTATGACACCAAATTCAATAACCTATAAGAAATGGATAAGTTCCTGGAGATATATAAACTTCTAGACTAAATCATGAAGAATTTGAAAATCTAACTAGACTGGTCAGGTATGAGGAAATTGAAAAAACAATCAAAAACCTCCCCCCAAAAACAAAAGTTTAGGACCAGATGGTTTCGTCAGTGAATTCTACCAACATAAAAGGAAGAATTAAAACCTATTTTTTACAAACTCTTCTAAAAAATTGAAGAAGAGGCGGACCTTGCCATCTTGAAGGGGAAAGGCCTGAAAATATACAGCTGCAGCACACACTGGACGGGTGAGATCCCCAGAACACCGGTTCTCAGTTGGCAAAGACACCTGGACTCAGAGGAGCTCTGCACTCTGTCACGGAAAGGAGAGAGAGAACTACATAATTAGACACATGGAGAAGAGACACCATGGAAAGACAAAGAAACAGCTCACATATGAAAGAAAACCAAGCCTCACCAGAAAGGAAGTAAATGAAATAGAGGTAAGCAACCTGTCAAAGAAATAATTCAGAGAAATGGTCATAAGGTGGCTGAAAAGAATGGAAGACAAATTTGAAAATATGAGTAAGAACCAAGAGAAAATGAAGTAGAGCCAAGAAGAAATGAAGAAGAGCCAAGAAGAAATGAAGAAGAGACAAAAAGAAATGAAAAGTGACATCGCTGAGGTAAAGAACTCAATAGAAAGTATCAAGAGTAGATTAGAAGAAGCAGAGGAGCACATCAGTAAGCTAAAAGACAAGGTAGAATAAAATAAGGAGAGCAGCTTCTAGAAAATAAAATTAGAATGCAGGAGGAGAGCCTAAGGGAACTTTGGGACAATATGAAACAAAACAGCATCCACATAATAGGGCTTACAGAAGGACAGGAAACTGAGCAAGAAATAGAAAACCTGTTGGAAGAAATAATGACAGAAAACTTCTCTGATATAGGAAAGAAAAAACACACACAAATCCAAGAAGCTCACAGAGTCCCAAGCAAAATGAACACCAAAAGGCCAAGGCACATTATAATTAATGGGCAAACATCAAAAACAAAATAAGAACATTAAAAGCCTCCAGAGAGAGACAGAAAGTCACGTACAAAGGAACCCCCATCAGACTAACAACTGATTTCTCAACAGAAACTCATCAGACCAGAAGGGAATGGCATGAAATATACAAAGTCATGCAAAGGGATTGTCTGAATCCTAGAATACTATACCCAGCAAGGCTATCAATCAAAATTGAAGGTCAAATCAGAAGCTTCACAGACAAAAAAAGGACTAAGGGAATTCATTACCACCAAACCAGCAGCGGAAGAAACGCAAAAGGGTCGGCTGTAAAAAGAAATAGGAAGCCAAGAAGGAACACAGGGGTAAAGAACAAAAATGGCAACAAATAAGTACCTATCAATAATAACTTTAAATGTAAACGGTTTAAATGCTCCAATGAAAAGACATAGGGTAATGGACTGGATAAGAAAACACAACCCGTATATCTGCTGTCTACAAGAAACCCACATCAAAAAAAAAAAAAAATACGCACACAGACTGAGGGCGAAAGGATGGAAAAAGGTTCTTCAGGCGAATGAAAATGGAAAAAAAGCTGGGGTAGCAATATTTACATCCAACAAATTATATCTCAAAGTGAAGGACATAACAAGAGACAAAGAAGGCCATTTCATAATACTAAAGGGATAAATCCAACAATAAGAAATAACTCTGGTAAACATATACCCAACACAGGGGCACCCAAATACATTAAAAAAAAACTCATGGAAGATATCAAGGGAGAGATTGATAGCAATACAATCATAGTAGGAGAATTTAATACCCTTATCATCATTGGAAAAATCCTCTAAACAAAAAATCAGAAAAGAAACATCAATCCTCAATGACTAGACCAGATGAAATTGACATCTTCAGATAATTTCACCCCAAAGCCACAGAATATAAATTATTTTCAAGTGCACATGGGTCATTTACAAAGATAGACCATATATTGGGTCATACACAAAGTCTCTATCCAAATACAAGAAGATAGAAATCATATCAAACATATTCTCAGATCACAGTGGCATAAAGCTGGAAATCAACTACAATAAAAATAATCCAAGGAAATCAAACACATGGAGACTAAACAGCACGCTATTAAAAATTTACTGGGTTACCAGAGTGATCAAGGAAGAAGTAGAATACATCATGGCAACAAATGACAACAACCCAAAATCTATGGGACACAGCAAAAGCAGTTTTGAGAGGGAAGTTTATCGCTCTACAATCCTATTGCAAAAAGCAAGAAACAGTGGTAATAAATTATCTAACCCAACAACTTAAAGAGTTAGAATGAGAGCAACAAGAAAAGCCCAGTATAAGCAGAAGGAAGGAAATAGTAAAGATCAGAGCAGAGATAGCCAAAATAGAAACCAAAGAAAGAATAAAAAAGATCAACAAAACCAAGAGCTGGTTCTTTGAAAGGATAAACAAGATTGAGGAACATCTACCCAGACTCACCAACAAGGAAAGAGAGGACCCTAATAAATAAAATCAGAAATGAAAGAGTTAAAATAAAAACAGACCCCAAAGAAATACAAATAATTGTTAGAAAATACTATGAGTAATTCTACTCTAACAAACTGGTCAACCTGGAGGAAATGGATATATTCCTAGAAAAATACAATATACCAAAACTCAATCAGGAGGAATCTAAAAAGCTCAATAGACCAATAATTATGGAAGAAAGTGAAGCAGTCATCAAAAAGCATCCAGCAAACAAAAGCCCAGGGCCAGATGGCTTCACATGGGAATTTTACCAAACATACAAGGAAGAACTAAAACCTATCCTCCTCAGACTATTCCAGAAAATTCAAGAGGATGGGACACTAACAAATCCTTCTATGAAGCCAGCATCATGCTAATACCAAAATCAGATAAAGATGACACAATGAAAGAGAATTACAGGCCAATATCCCTCATGAATATAGATACCAAAATACTCAATAAAATTCTAACAAATTGGAGCCAGCAGTATATCAGTAAGATCATATACCATGATCAAGTAGGATTTATTCCAGGAATGCAAGGATGGTACAATATCTGCAAATCGATAAATGTGATACATCACATAAACAAACTGAGAGATAAAAATCACATGATCATAACAATTGATGCAGAAAAGCATTTGACACAATCCAACACCCTTTCTTGTAAAAACTCTCGGCAAGGTGGGAATAGAAGGAACATACATCAACGTAATAAAAGATATATATGACAAACCCACAGCAAACATCACACTCAATAGGCAAAAACTATAACCATTTCCCCAAATAACAAGAACAAGACAGGGATGCCCACTCTCACCACTCCTGTTCAACATAGTCCTGAAAGTATTAGCCATTGCAATTAGAAAGAAGAAGAAATAAAATGCATCCAAATTGGAAAAGAAGTAAAGCTATCCTTATTTCCAGATGACATGATATTGTACATAAAAACCTGAAAGACTCCATAAAAAAACTAATAGGCTTAACAAATGACTTCAGAAATGTAGCAGGCTATAAAATTAACACAAAGAAATCTATGGTATTTCTATACACCAATAGTGAACTTACAGAAAGAGAGACTAAAATAGCAATTCCATTTACCATCACACCAAAAAAATTAAGATACCTAGGAATAAACTAAACTAAGGTGGTAAAATACCTATTCATGGAAAATTACAGGACACTGATAAAAGAGAGAGGAAGACATAAACATGTGGAAGAACATATCATGTTCATGGATTGGGAGAATCAAAATCATTAAAATGTCCATACTACCCACAGCAATCTATAAATTTAATGCTTTCCCCATTAAAATACCAATGGCATATCTCACAGACCTAGAAAGAACTCTCCAAATATGCATCTGGAATAAAAAAAGGTCCCAAATAGCCACAGCAATCCTGAGAAAGAAGCACAAAGTAGGTGGGATCTCAATACCAGATTTCAAGCTGTATTACAAAGCCACTGTTCTCAAAACAGCTTGGTACTGGCACAAGAACAGACATATAGACCAATGGAATAGAATAGAGAACCCAGATATCAACCCAAACCACCATGCTGAATTAATATTTGACAAATGAGGCATGAACGTACAATGGCGTCAAGACAGTCTCTTCAATAAATGGTGTTGGGAAAGTTGAACAGATACATTCCAAAAATGAAACTAGACTATCAACTTACACCATACTCAAAAATAAACTCAAAATGGATACAGGATTTAAACATAAGATGGGAAACCACAAAAATACTAGAGAAATCCACAGGAAGAGAAATCTCAGACAGATGCCAAAAAAACTTCTTCACTGATACTGCTCCTAGGGCAATGGAAACTAAAGAGAAAATAAACAAATGGGACTACTGCAAAATAAAAATCTTTTGCACATCAAAGGACACCATCAACAAAACAAGAAAACCCATTGTATGGAGAACATATTTGCAAATGTTATCACTGATAAAAGTTGAATCTCAGGCATTTACAGGTAATTCACACAACTCAATAAAAGGAAGACAAATGATCCAATGAAAAAATAGGCAACAGACCTAAATAGAATATTTTTGAAAGAGGACAAAAGGAAGTCCCAGACACATATGAAAACCTGCTCAAAGTCACTAATTATCCAAGAGATGCAATTAAAAACAACTATGCTGTACCATCTCACACCTGTCAGAATGGCTTACATCAACAAATCAACAAACGACAAGTGCTGGCGAGGATGCAGAGAAAAAGGAACTCTCCTGCACTGCTGTTGGGATTGAAGACTGGTGCAGCCACTGTGGAGAACAGTATGGAGTTTCCTCAAAAAATTAAAATGGAGATCCCATTTGACCCAGTGATCCCACTTCTAGGAATATAACCCAAGAAACTAGAAACACGAATTAGAAAGGATATATCCACCCCTATGTTCATAGCAGCACAGTTTATCATAGCTAAGATTTGGAAACAGCCTAAGTTCCCATCAGCAGATGAGTGGATTAAAAAACAGTGCTATATTTACACAATGGAATACTATACTGCGGTAAAAAAGAAGAAGCTTCTACCATTGGCAACAACATGGATGGAGCTGGAGAGAATTATGTTAAGTGAAATTAGCCAGGCAGAGAAAGATAAATATCACATGATCTCACTCATTTATGGATTATGATGAATGCCTTGACTGATGAACAAGAATGGATCTGGAGAATGAGAAATGTCCATCAGAATGTCAAGCATCAGAGAAAGTGGTGGGTGGCGGGAGTAAAGGGGAAAGTCAATATATTTGACCTCTTGAACTAAGATAAGTAATTTGTGTTTTTACCTCCCTGGTAATGTTATAAAAAAGTTGACAGATAGTTTGAAATTCAATTGACATGGCCTAGAGCATGTCATATTCTATGGATACCAGTCCTTAGTCTAAGACCCCCCACTAACCTCCTGTGATACCATAATATCCTTACATGATATTATTCTATAATGTCATTATAATTTTTTATTTTTTTCCAACAGAATATTGTACAATTATCCCAAAGAAACTTACAAACTAATTCTTTGAATATTTGGCAGCAATTTAAAAAAGCACAGGAAAGAAATTAATCCCTCTCTGAAGGAATTGAGGCATTGAGAAGGCACTTGAGCATTCTTTATTGGCTCCTCTTGCCCTTTTTGCCAAGAGGGACCCTCTTCCCACAATCCAAGTGTACACAGCTTTGCCTGAGCTTTCAGTTCAAGCTGAGGTTGAAGCCTCTGGGTTGATGGCACCATGGATCTGTCTCTTGCCCAATGTTGTCAGCTGGGCCCTCCCTGGGGAAGAAACCTGAGTCCCCCAAGATATCTGATCAGTAATGGGACCCCACAAGAAGGAGAAGGAATCCCAAGCCAGAGATGTGTAAGATTCCTCAGGAAGGAACAACCTAAGACAGGCATAGTTGCAGAGAGGCCATCAGGAAAGAACTTGAAGGTCAACAGTGGTGGGGCACAGACCCTCACCCCCTTAACCTTGCAGGGGCCTGAACTCTCACCCTTTTGAGGGAGGTCTCCTGCCCACACAGCTGCTTCGCCTCCCATGCACAGCTTGAATCAGGACCTAGGTTACAAAGACTTGGCCAGCAACAGCTGCCCTGTATCTGAATTTATTATAGCACCAGGAATGCTCAGGGCCTACACAAGAATGCAACTAATGATTTCCACTAACATTTACAGGGTAAATTAAGAGTATTCTTTGAGTATTAAATTTGACAGTAAAATAGTAATCAAGTTTTCAGATTAATTTATATTGGCTAATTGAAATAAGTAAATACTAAAGAAAATTTAAGTGTACTGGAGAAAAGCTGTTCCTAAAATATTAACTAAAATTTCTATTAGTAGTTCATCTCATCCTAAAATTGCCTAACATGCAAAGAACCTAAAGCAGTCATATTTTTGTGCAAAAATTAAAATTTAAAATTACCAAGACTGCAATATAAAATTTCCAAAAGCCTCATTAATCTAAAAAGGGGGGATAGTGGGGCACTATCATGTAAGAAAAAAATATCCTGTAAATAAATTAGATCTAGAAATATCCTCAGAAAATTAAGTTCTATTTGTAATGCTAACAGCAGGACACCCATGGAAAACACTCATCGTGTCAAAATAAGCCAAAGAAAAGTCATTTGGGCAAAAATAAAAAGAATCCCAAGTCTAATTTATAGAAAATATTCCTTTATTAACTTTGGTCGAGAATATTTTTGTATATTTTCAGAAAACAACTCCAAGACTATATGGATTCCTGCAACAAAGAGGAACTGACAGGTCTGTTCTAACCACGAAGACAGTCCAGAGATGAAAGATGCTGACGACACCTTGCCATGCTAGCAGTCAGCAGCTGTGTGTCACTGCAGGTTGCCCAGGACCAAACCAGAGAGGGTAGAACCTGCATTGGCATCATTTGTCCAGCATCTAGATACCATTGCTGGCATGTATACATAAAGATCTATTTGACATTGAAACTGAGACTCAGAACTGTTGGACATTGAAACTGAGACTCAAACATTTTTGTTCTCATATGTTTATTTCTAGTATGCAGATGCAAGACTTTTTAAAAGAAAAGAAATGGGGAAAAATAGGTACAGAGTCAAAGAAGCATTGAGCAGAATGTCAAACTACAGTGGGAAGGCAGGGGAGGGTGGGGAGCGGGGGCTGTAAGAGAGGAACTGAAGGACTTGTATGCATGCATATAAGCATAACCAATGCATACAAGACAATGGAGTGGGGAGAAGGCATGTGAGGGCATGTGCTGAGGCATTGGCGAGGCTAGGGGGAGGTCAGTGGGGAGGAGAGGAAAGAAAACATAGGTACTACTATTTGTAATACTTTAAACAATAAATAAATAAATACATATATACATACATAAAAATAATCCGTTGCCTTCCTATATACCAACAACAAAACTTCAGAAAAAGAAATTTAAAAAAATTCCTTTTGCAATAGCATCCAAAAGAATAAAATACCTAGGAATAAACTTAACAATGAATGTGAAAGACCTAAAATACTGAAAATTAGAAAGCATTATTAAAAGAGATTAAAAAAGACACAATGACTTACAAAAATATACCATGTTCATGGATTGGAAGAATCAACATAGTTAAACAGGCTATATTAGCCAAAGCAATATACAGATTTAAGGAAATCCCCATAAAAAATCCCAATGTCATTTTTTTTAAGGAATAGAATGAGAAATCATTAGATTTGTATGCAACCAAAAAAGACCCAGTATAGCCAAAGCAATCCTGAAAAGAAAGAACAAAGTTGTAAGTATCACACCATCTGACTTGAAATTATACTATCATGGCATTAGCAGAGACACACAGATCAATGGAACAGAATAAAGAGCCCAGCCATCAAACCACACGTATATGGACAGATAATTTTCAACAATGGAGCCAAAAATGCACATTGAAGTAAAATTAGTCTCTTCAATAAATAGTACTGGAAAAACTGGAAAGCCCATATATAAAATAGTGTCATTTACAACAACATGGATAGTCCTTGAAAATATTAAGCTGCGTGAAATAAGTCAGACAGAAAAAGCTAATGATCATACAATTGCACTCATACGTGGGATACAAAACTGAAACTTATGAATACAAATAGCAGTGTGGTGGTTGCTGGGGGGTGGAGGGAGAAGAGGATCCTAATATTAAGTGACAGGAGAAGACTTGATTTTGAGTGGTGGACACATAGTGATATATACAGATTTTGTAATTTAGAAATCCACACATGAAACTTATTGCTCATGTTGATCAATGTCACCCCAATAAAATTTAATAATAATAATAAAAGAATGAGCTCATCATTAAGGAGTTAAAGAATAATTTTTTAAAAAATCAACACATGAGTCCCATATAAATATAAAATGAATACATATCAAATGGTTTTATTGGAGAGCTTACTTCAAAGGAGATGTTGAGAAACAGAGATTTATATAATGACAAAGATTCTGTCCTTGATTTATTTCTAGCCAAGTTCCTAAGCCTTCTAGACCTCTCCCTTGACCCTCAGTATTCAATATTATCTTGTTTGCATCACCTGGTTGTAGTAAGAATATTGTTGAGTCAGTTTAGAAGCAACTGCCACCTTCAGTAGCTAATCACCCTTAATATATGATCAAAGTCATTTTCCACAACCCCCAGGTGATAACTGATGCTCCAGACCTGCCTTCAGGAAAAATCCTGTTAGGTTAGTTTACAAAGAACCTTCTCAGCCTTGATATTGCCTCTTAGTAATTTTCCAACCACCGACTCCCTTACCCTGCTCCTGGTCTATAAATTCCCACTTTTCCTTGTTATATTCAGAGTTGAGTCCAACACCTCCCTCACCTACTGCAAAACTCCAGGGCAGTAGTCCCTTGAATACAAACTTACTATTATTTAATGTATCAAAATAATTTATTATAACAATAATCAGCCAGCCAAATAATTTTGCAATGGATTTTCATATATATATGTATATATATATATATATATATATATATATATATATATTACTTAATGTCCTATAGAAAATTTAAGCTATGACATTTGGCATCATTTTTTCTATCAGCCAGAAACATACAAATTAAAGTATAAATGGAAAACAGTTAGAAAAAATGATTAAATAGCAAGTGCTTAAATCATTACAACTGCATTCTTCTATAAAATTAAGTTATTCTCTAGTGAGTATGTTAAACAATGACAATAAAGTAATTCAGTCATCCATTGATTTATTCATAAGTTTGGGGTAATTTCTTTAACAAAATATATTAACATTTATGTACACACGAGGTTGGGCCAAATGACATTATTAGTAAGCTGCCAGGAACTAATTCCAGCATGTCATAATTACAAGTGTTTCACCAAAAGGTTGATGAAGGTTGAGGGGCTCAACAAGTGTTGAATCAAATGTAATTACCTATTGGAATGGCTAACCGGCACTTCCCACAAACCTGAAAAGGATTGTCTGCTGCCAGACAGTTCTGGGCATTTTATTGCTTCCTGTTGGCTGTACACCTGAACAGCTGTAGGCTATCCCCCAGTCTGACAATGCTTCTGTAGATTTTACCCTTTGAAACCTTACCCTTTGAAGTGTATATCTCCACATTGCCTTAGGACAAATTGTGTTAACAAATAGCATGGGGTCCTTAGACAGGGGGTAGTCTTCTAGCTCCTTAGCTGAAGATCCAATGACCCCCAATGCCTTTCAAAATTATCTTTTGTCTTTGGACTCCTTCTTGAATCTACACATCAGCTTCTTTCTCCAGAATGCTGAACCCTTTGTAATGCTGGGACAAGAAACCTAGCAGCAAGCCTTCCCTCCAAATTTTTACTTATTGGAAAAAAAAATGAAGGCAATATCCTACAGAAGCTCATCATACTAAAATCTCCATTGATATTTTCTTAAAAATAAAGTAATGACTTTCTGTGACTTAGGATTTCTTGTGCTTTTCTTCTCTATCTCTCTGACCCAGGTCAGAAAGGGCAGAGAAAGTTCATGAGCTTCTTCCTTTTCTAGATAACTCTGGTGGGTTTATTTTATTTGTATTTTTACATGTACTTCCATGGAGAACTAACTTTCAGAGTATAGAACTTTTCTTCTATCTGCAGCTTTCTCACAAATGGCTAATTACATTTTAAAAAAACTTGATTTCACTAGACACAAAACTTAAAACTATCACCTGCTTCCAGAAAGAGTTTTCAGTTTCTTTCCGATTTACAATATTCTTAAGTTTCCAGATATATTCCCCTTTAGAGTTTTTTCTAATGCTTTTTAACATAATGTAATAACTCACTTTAAAAATGCAGGATTTCCCCTCAAGAGTAAAGTCAATATAATTCAAGAAAATATGAATAACCAGTTACAGGTAAAAACTAAGAGAAAATATTCCAGAGAAAATTAAAAGTAATAGGTACAATAAATACTTACCATATGTCAAGATCCATAGCTTGGTTTTAATACCAATTTTAGGTCATGTGGCTCCATGAGGTAAAAAGTAGCAAACCAAACTCACAGCTAAAAAGTGTGCATCTGAATGTGAGCCTTTGCCGGTCACTGTACAGTGCAGCAGGCTGCCTTCCTAGGAAAAAATATAGTCTACATCTTACAGTTGTAAATTATAGTGATATCAAAAACAAAAACAAAAGAGTTTATAAATCCCCATTCAATCGCAAATTTAACACCTTCTCTGTCTTACTGAATCTGTAAATAATTTCTTCATAAAAATAAAATCAGAGTCTGATCTATATCATCAGCATTAAAAAACGAAATAGAGTATAGCGTTCCTATGTTTTTCCCCCTCTTTTTTAAAAATTAAATCTTTATTTTTGAAAGTATTACATATTTTTTTTCCTTTTCCCCAATTGATCCCTTTTAGCCCATCCTGGACTCCCACTCCAGGCCTTCACCACCCTATTGTGTGTGTCCATGGGTTCTGTATATATGTATAGAAGTGTTTTTGTTTATCTCCTCCCACCTAGTCACCCTCTCCTGCCTTCCTTCTGAGATTCCACAACTTGTTCTATGCTTCTATATCTCTATATCTATTTTGTTAATTACATTCTATATATATGTGAGATCATGTGATACTTGTCTTTCTATGACTGGCTTATTTCACTTAGCATAAGATTCTCTAGGTCCTTCCAGGCTGTCTCAAAGGGTAAGTATTCTCCCTTTTTACTGCTTCATACTATGCCCTGGTATAAATGTACCACAGCTTTTTTATCTGCTCATCTACTGATGAGCACTTGGGCTGTTTTCAGATCTTAGCTATTGTAAATTTTGCTGCTAAGAAAATTGGAGTGCATACATTCTTTCTGATTATTGTTTAAGGATCTTAGGATATATTCCCATAAGTGGCATCACTGGGTCAAATAGCAGTTCCATTTTTAAATTTTTGAGGAAACTACTGTTTTCCATAATGGCTGCACCAGTCTACCTTCCCATCACCAGTGTCCTAGGATTCCATTTTCTTCACATCATCAACATCATTTGTCTTTTGTTCATTGGTTGATGGCAGATATTCTGACAGGTGTGAGATGATACATAATTGACATTTTAATTTGCATCTCTCTGATGATCGGTGACTTTAAACATTTTTTCATATGCCTGTTGGTCATCTGTATGTCCATGTTGCAGAAATATCTATTTAGGACCTTTGCCCATTTTTAATTGGGTTGTTCATCTTCCTTTTGTTAAGTTGTTTAAGTTCCTTATATATTTTAGATATCAAACCTTTATCAGATGTATAATTTCCAAATAACTGCTCCCATAGCGTGGGTTCCCTTTTCTTTTGTTGATGTTTTCTTTTTATATATATAAGCAGCAGCTTTTTATTTTATGTAGTTCCATTTGTTCATTTTTTCCTTATTTTTCTTTGCCTTAGAATCTGAATCTATAAACAAATTGCTATCAGATGTGTCATAGATTTTGCTGCTTATGGTTTCTTATAGGATTTTTATGGTTTCCTGATTTACATATATGTGTTTTATCCATTTTGAATGTATTCTTGTGCATGGCATAAGTTAGTTGGTGGTCTAATTTTATTGTTTTCCATGTAACTGTCCAATTTTCCCAGCACCACTTATTGAAGAGACTTTCTTGTATGTTTTTGCCTCATTTAAAAAAATATAATTAGGTATAATGACTTGCATTCATTTCTGTGTTCTCTGTTAAGTTCCACTTATCTATATGCCTATTCTTGTGCCAGTACCAGGCTGTTTTGTAACAGTGGCTTTGTGGTATAACTTGATATCTGGTATTGTGATCCCTCCAACTTTGTACTTCTTTCTCAAGATTGCTGTGGATTTTCCAGGTCTTTTTTGGTTCTATATAAGTCTTTGGAGTATTTATTCTAGATCTGTGAAATATGCTGTTGGATTTTAATAAGGATTGCATTGAATTTATAGATTGCTTTGTGTAGATGGGACATTTTAATCATGTTAATTCTACCAATCTGTAAATACAGTATATTATTCCAGTTGTTTATATCTTCCTCTACCTCTTTTTTTCAATGTCTTACAGTTTTCTGAGTACAAGTCTTTTACCTCCTCAATTAAGTTTACTCCTAAGTATCTAAGTTTGTTTTCACAATGGTAAATGGAATTGTTAGTTTAGTTTCTCTTTCTAACAATTCATTATCAATGTATAAAAATACCATTGGTTTCTGGATGTTAATTTTATATTCTGCTACATTGCCAAATTCATTTATAAAATCTAGTTGCTTTTTTGGTGGAATCTTTAGGGTTTTTATGTGCAATATCATGTCATCTGCAAATAATGAGAGTTACTTCATCCTTTCTTATTTGGATATCTTTCATTTTTGGTTCTTCTCTGATTGCTGTGGCAAGGACTTCCAGAATAAAAGAAGTGAAAGCAAACATTCCTGTTTTGTTCCTCTTATTAAGGAAAAATGGTTTAGTTTTTGCACATTGAGTATGATATTCACTGTAGATCCAACATTTATGGCATTTATTATGTTGAGTTTATGATCTTCTATTACCTGTTTGCTGAGAGTTTTTATCAAAAGTGTGTTGGATTTTGCGCAATGCTTTTTCTGCATCTATACATATGACCATGTGATTTTTGAATTTCAGTTTTTTTATGTGATGTGTCATGTTTATAGGTTTAAAAATATTGTACCTGACTTGCATCCATGGAATAAATCCCACTTGGTAATATTGTATAATATTTTTAATATACTAGAGGCCTGGTACATGAAATTCATGACAAGGGGGTGTGCATCCCTCAGGCCAGCCTCCATCCTCTCCAATTTGAGACCCCTTGAGGGACTGCCCATTTAGGCCTGATCCCACCAGGCAGTTGGACATACCTCTCACAATCCAGGACTGCTAGCTTCCAACCACTCACCTGCTGGCCTGTCTGATTGCCCCTAACCATTTCTGCCTGCCAGCATGATCACCCCCAACCACTCTCCTGCCAGCCTGATCAACACCTAATTGCTCTCCTCCCAGCCTGATAGCCCCTAACTGCCCTTCCCTGGAGGTCTGGTTGCCACCAACTGTCCTCCCCTGTTGGCCCGGTCACCCTTAATTGCCCTCCTTTGCCAGCCTGGTTACCCTAACTTTCCTCCCCTGCCAGCCTGGTCACCCTTATCTGCCCTCCTCTGCCAGCCTAGTGGCCACTAATTGTTCTCTCCTATAGGTCAGGTCACCCCCTACTTCCCTCCCCTTCTGGCCCGATCACCTCTAAATGCCTTTCCTTGCCAGGCTGGTCCCCTAACTCCCCTCTCCCTGAAGGTCTGGTCACCCTTAATTGTCCTTCCCTGAAGGCCTGGTCACCCCAATAGCACTCTCCTGGTGGTAGGTTTCCCCTAACTGCCCTTCCCTATCAGCCTGATTGCCCCTAACTGCCCTCCCCTGCCAGCCTGGTGGCCACTAACCCTGCAGGCCACGTTGCCCCTAACTCAACTCCATTGTAAGCCTGGTGACTCCTAACTACCCTCCCCTGCTAGCCTGTTTGCCCCAAACTTCTTTCCCTTGCAGGCCTGGTCCCCCCCAACTGCCCTCCCTTGCTGGTTTGATTGCCCCCAACTGCCCTTCTCTGCAGGCCTGGTCTTTCCCAACTGCCCTCCCCTGCTGGCCTGGTTACTCCCAACTGCTGTCCACAGCAAGCCTGATTCCCTCCAACTTCTTGACCCTACAGGCCTGGTTCTCCCCAATTGCCCTCCCTTGCCATTTTGGTCCCTCACAACTACCCTTCCTGATGGCCTACTTGCCCACAACTGCCTTCCTCTGCTTGCCATCTTTTTAAAAAATATATATTTTATTGATTTTTTTACACATAGGAAAGGAGAGGGATAGAAAGTTAGAAACATGGATGAGAGAGAAACATTGATCAGCTGCCTTCTGCATACCCTATACTGGACATGTGCTCACAACCAAGACACATGCCCTTGACTGGAATTGAGCCCAGGACCCTTCAGTCTACAGGCTGACGCTCTATCCACTGAGCCAAACTGGTTTCAGCTCTGCTTGCCATTTTTGGGCGGCTATCTTATATCCACAGGGAAGCGGCTATCTTGTGTTGGAGTGATGGTCAATTTGCATATTACCCTTTTATTATATAGTATTGTTTGATCTAATCTGCTAATATTTTGTTGAGGTTCTTAGCATCTATGGTTATCAGAGATACTAGCCTATTCTCTCTCTCTCTTTTTTTTTTTTTTTTTTTTTTTAGTGTTTTTATCCATTTTGGAATTAGGATAATGCTGGCCTCATACAGAGCTTGAAAGTGTTTCTTCCTCATGGGCTTTTTTAAATAGTTTCAGGATGAGAGATGTTAATTGTTCCTTGAAAGTTAGGTAGAACTCCCTTGTGGTGTTGTTTAGACCAGGGCTTTTGTTTGCTGAAAGTTGTTTTGTTGTTGTTGTTGTTGTTGTGTGTATGTGTGTGTTTATTTAGTTATTTATTTTTATTTAAATTATTTTTTGTTTGAAGATGGGAGTTTTTTTGTTTTGTTTTGTTTTTTGTTTGTTTGTTTACTACTTCTATTTCATCAGTTGCTATTGGCCTATTCATGTTTTCTGATTTTTCCTGATTAAGTTTTGGGACATGGTACTTTTCTAGGAATTTGTCCAGTTCATCCACATTTTCCAGCTTGTTGGCAAATAGTTGTTCATAGTATGCTCTTACAATCCTTTGTATTTATGTTGTCTCAGTTGTTACTTCCCTGTTTTTTTTTTCTGATTTTATTTATTTTGGTCCTCTCTTTTTGTTTATTAATGAACCTGACTAACAATTCATCAATCTTCATTATGTTTTCAACAAATCAACTGTTGGTTTCATTGATTGTTTTTTAGCCTTTATGTCATTTATTTCTGGTCTAATTTTTATTATTTCATTCCTTCTACTTACTCTGGTATTTTCTTGCTGTTCTCTTTCTAGTATTTTAATTTGTAGGGTTAAGCAGTTTATTATTAATTTTTATTGTTTTTGTTTTGTTTTGTTTTGTTTTGTTTTTAGGTAGGCCTGTAGTGCTATGAACTTACCTCTTAGGACTGCTTTCTCTGTGTCCCATAGATTTTGGATAGTTGTGTGTCCATTTTCATTTGTTTCCTGGAAGTTCTCATTTTCCTTCTTGATCTAATTGGTAAATTATTAATTATTTAATAATATACTATTTAGCCTCCATATGACTGAATGTTACTTAGTGTGTTTATTGTAGTTGATTTCTAATTTCATTCCATTATGATATGAGGAGATGCTTGATATGATTTTAATTTTTTGAACTAGTAGAGACTTGTTTTGTGTCCTAACGTGTAGCCTATCTTTGAGAATTACCATATGCACTTGAGAAGAATGTATATTCTGCAGCTTTAGGGTAAAATGTTTTATAAATTTCAATTAAATCCAACTGATCCAGTGCATCATTTAGAGCCTCAGTTTTCTTGTTAGTATTTTTTCTGGAATATCTATCTAGTGAAGTCACCAAGGTGTTAAAGTCCCCTACTATGGCCATAGCCCATTTTTCTAAGTGGGTAGAGCATTGTCTTGCAGACCAAAGCATCCCCGGTTTCAGTCAAGGGCATATACCTCAGTTGCAGGCTCCTCCATGGCCTGGGCCCTGGTCAGGGCATGTGCAGAAGGCAACCAATTGATGTGTTTCTCTGGCATGGATTTTTCTGTCAATCTTTCTCTCTCTCTTCCATTCTCTCTAAAAAGCAAGGGAAAAATATCCTCAGTTGAAGTTTACCTCAGTTGAAGTTGAAAAAAAAGTCCCCTAGTACGATTGTTTTGCTATTGATCTCTCCTTGAAAGTGCTGTATTATTTCTTTTTTTAAAATTTATTTTTTTAATCTTTATTGTTCAGTTTGTTAATTACATTGTTTCCCCTTTTTATCCCCCTATAGCTCCCCTCCACCCTGTAACTATCCCACCCTCCACCCTCACCTCCCCCTCCCCACTGTCCTCTCCCATTGTTGCAAGATTTTTGTCCAGTCTCTTGCTCTACTTCCCACAACCCTTTTCTCCCCAAGAATTGTCAGACCATTCCCTCTCTATGTCCATGTCTCTGTTATATTCACCAGTTTATCCTGTCAACAGCCTATCAATTCACTTGATTTTTATGTTCATTTGTTGATAGATGTGTATTTGTTGTTCATAATTTATATTTTTACCTTTTTCTTCTTCCTCTTCTTAAAGAATATCTTTCAGCATTTCATATAATGTTGGTTTGGTGGTGATGAACTCCTTTAGCTTTTTCTTATCTGCGAAGCACTTCATCTGACCTTCAATTCTGAATGATAGCTTTGCTGGATAGAGTAATCTTGGTTGTAGATTCTTGCTGTTCATCATTTTGAATATTTCTTGCCACTCCCATCTGGCCTGCATCGTTTCTGTTGAGAAATCGCTGACAATCGTATGGGTGCTCCCTTATAGGTAACCAACTGTTTCTCTCTTGCTGCTTTTATTATTCTCTCTTTGTCTTTTGCTCTTGGCATTTTAATTATGATGTGCCTTGGTGTGGTCCTCTTAGGGTTCCTATATATTGGGGTTCGGTGCACTTCTTGGACTCCTAAGTCAATTTCTTTCACCAGGTGTGGGAAGTTTTCGGTCACTATTTCTTCAAATAGGTTTTCATTGTCTTGGTCTCTCTCTTTTTCTGGCACCCCTATAATTCGGATGTTGGTATGCTTGAGGTTGTCCCAGAGGCCCCTTACACTATCTTCCATTTTTTGGATTCTTTTGGTTTCTTGCTTTTTCAGCTGAGTGGATTTTACCTCTTTGTATTTCAAAACTTTAACTTCGTTCTTGGGGTGCTCCAGAGCACTTTTAGGTCTTTGTATAATATTTTTTGTTTCAGTCAGTGTATGCTTAATTTCTGGTTGGTCCTTTTTCATATCCTTGAGAGTCTCCGTTATATCCTTGAGGATCTCCTTCATTTCCTTGTAAAACTCATTCATTTCCACGTTGGTCTTGATCATTTCCTTGCAGGTCTCATTTATATCCTTGAGGGTCTTGTTCATTTTCTTGTAGGACTCATTCATTTCCTTTGTGGTCTTGCTTATTTCCTTATAGGCCTCGACCTTTTGTTGGAGCCTTTTGAAAAACCCTATAACCGTGGTTTTGAATTCCATGTCCAGTCGTTTTTTTTCCTCCATTTCTTTCACATCTGATTTCTTTCCATCTCTCTGCATGGTGGCTGATTCCCTGAGTTGGTCAATTAGCTTTGTGTGGTAGACTTCCTACTAGGGACAGTGGCTCAGCCTCCCCAGTTACCTGAGGTGGATATGGGTTGCACAGTCTTGCTGAAGTTAAGCTTAGTTAATCGTTGTTAGCACTTGGAGGGCTGACCTCCAGTTCAATTGTCTGTGAAGCTCAGCTGTGCTCAGGTTGGGTGGGTGGAGTCTCCGGGCCAAGCACACAGTGTTAGCTCCGCCCTATGCGGCCCTGGGGACTCTGTGCCGGGGACAATGGCCACCAGCACCTCTGAGAGAGAGCCGCTACCGAGCTCCACAAGCACAAGCTGCCGGGGAATTCAGACTCTCCCAAAATGAGTCTGCATGCGCAATGTCTCACCCAGGATCGTAAAACAAAGCAATCTGACGGTTTTCCGAATGAGAGAGTGAGTCACAGAGCGCTCTCTTCGCAGTCATGCAGCCGAGCTGTTCGCGCGCAAGCTGCCTTCTCCACAAGCCAGCAGACCCAGCAGCACCCAAGCTTCGGCGTGCCCTCCCACTGTTCAGTTTTCACCCCGTATGATAGTGGGTTCTCTGGACTTCGCCCAGAGCTGGAGAATCAGTCCAGTGGGACGTGTTTGAGAAAACTGGCCGGTTTTCAGCCGCCCGCCCTCTCCGCAGCGCGCACTCCAAACCTCTCTCCACGCGAATCTTTCAACGCTGTCCGCTGCCGCTCCTCCGAGTCACAGTGTCCTATCTTCACTTTTATTTGTTGAATTTTCACTCGGCCAGCTTTCTGGTGATTCTGCAAGGTATTTGTTCTTTCGTTTAGTTGTAGTATTAAAATTGCTGAGTATGACGGCAAGATAGGTGTTTTACATATGCCGCCATCTTAGTTTTCCTATTATTTCTTTTATATATTTATTTCTTCTTTGTTGGGTGCAGATATGTTTACCAGGGTTATGTACTCTTGTTGGGTTGATCCCTTGAGTATTATCTAGTGATCTTTGTTGTTTCTTGTGATGGCTTTCATTTTGAAGTCTATTTTTTTTCAGATATGAGTATTGCTACTCCAGCTTTTTTTTCATTTCTATTTGCATGGACATATCTCTTCCATCCCTTCACTATCTTCCTGTGTATGTCTTTTGTTCTGTGGTGGGTCTCTTGTAGACAACAAATAATTGGACCCTGTATTTGTATCCATTCTGCTACACTATGTGTTTTTATTTGAGCATTTAATGTATTTACACTTAAGGTTATTATTGATAGGTACTTATTTATTGCCATTTTTATTCTGTATGCCTTTGTTTCTGTCTCTCCTTGTTTCTTCTTCTCATTACAGCAGTCCTTTAGCATTTGTGGCAGTGCTGGTTTTTGGTGATAAACTCTTTTAACCTTTTTTCTTATCTAGGAAGCTCTTTATTTCACCATTTATTTTGAATGATATCCTTGCTGAATATAGTAATCTTAGTCTCTGATCCCTGTTTTTCATAACATTGAGTACTTCATGCCATTCCCTTCTGTACTATATAGTTTCTGATGTAAAATAAACTATGGAACTCCTTTGTATATAACAAATTGATTTTCTCCTGCTATGTATAAGATTATCTCTCTCTTTTTAATTTTTGACATTTTAATTATAATGTTTCTCGGCACACATCTGTTTGAGTTCTTTTTGCTTGGGACTTTCTGTGCTTCCTGGCTTTGTGTGACTCTTTGCTAGATTAGGGAAGTTTCTTTACATTGTTTCTTCAAACCTTGTCTCTATTCCTTCTTCACCTTACCCTTCTGGGACTGCTATTATGCAAATATTGTTATGTTTCATGTTGTCCCACAGCCCCTTTAAGCCATACTCCTATTGTGTATAGTTTTCTGGTTCTCTGATTAAGTGATTTTTTTCTACCCTATCTTTTAATTCACTGACCTGATCTTTGGATTCCCCTAATGTGTTGTTTATCCCTTCCATTGTGTTCATTATTAATACAATGCCATTTTTCATAGTTGCTATATCTTTTCTCATGCTGTTGAATAATGTTGTCATCATTATTCTGAACTCTAATTCTGATAAATTTCTTATCTATTTCATTTAGGTCTTCTGCAGAATTATTTTTTTCTTTCATTTTGGGGTTGTTATTTTGCCTTACAAATTTGGCTCCCTGATTAGGTTTTTGTCTGTGTATTAGGTAGATCTGCTATGATTTTATTCTCTTGCAGGATAATGTTAGATGTTTTTTGTGACTTGCCCTGAATAACATTTGGAGCTATCAGCAATCCAGTTTGTGGCTCCTTCTGCTGGGGGTGGATGCCTTTGGAAAGGAGCAGGACGTACACTAGGGTATACTTTTCCTAGCTTCAGTCCTAGAAGAAGATCAGGCAAAGAATCAAATCATCCAGAGATCTTCCTCTGCCTGCAGTCTGATTGTTATCAACCTTGATTAACCTCAGGCTATCAGCCTCAGGTTGGGGCTAGAGGTCTTCCAACTAGGTGGGCCAATTGCTTTCCCTCCAGGGGGAAAAAAGGCATCATTAGTAATAGAACATGGGAGAAATATGTATTCCACATTGAGTAGGAATGACTTAGCACTTGAATCTGTGGTGGGTGCCCTCCAGGCTCCAGCCCCAGAGCTTCCAGTCTTGAATTATTCTCACACAACTCCAGTCCACTCTGCATTCCCTCTGCCAGAGCCCAAGGTGAGTGGCTACACATGCAATGTTTTGTGTTGGCCCTTTATGAGGGTGCCTGCATTTCCAATTGTCTCTTGCTGACAGAGAGCAATTCTGCTGCTTTTCCCTTCCAGGTGCTATGTGGGAACCCTTATCAGTTCTGTGCTCTGGCCTGGGGAGCCCAGTTTGTGGTTTACACTCTAGAGTTCTCAGTGGGAACTGCCTGCCCTCCTCCCCCATCTGAGATGTCCCTCTGGGACTTCATCTGCTGTCTGTGGGAGCCTGGCTAGCTCTTTTATATATCTGCACTTTGTACCAGTCTCTATGCATTCTCCACTTTCCATCATTGTTTCATATTTCTCTCCAGCTAGTCCTCAATTGATTTTTCTGGTTTCATCTGGGGAGTGTGTTTGATATGTTTATAATTACTTTAATAATAATATAACAAAAATAATAAAATTAAAATACTCTCTCTTGCAAAAGAGAAAACTCTTTCTTCTTTCTTCCAAAATTTTGATGTCATATCTAAAATGTTTTGTTTTTCTGCAAAAGTATGCTTTTTCTCAGTTTTCACCTGCTGTGAGACTTACTAGTATTCCTCCATTATGAATTGCTGATAAATTAGTAGCAAGATTGCTCTTCAGATTTTATTTTTAAAGCTCATTTACATGTTGGTCTGTTATGACATAGTTATTAACATGTTTTGACAATTAATTGGGGTAGTTGGTAGAGTTCTTTTCACACAATAAAACTAAAAAGTTATTTTAGTAAATCCTTCTGCTCAGGAGACCTGGCAGTAGCCACTCATTCACTCTAATTAAATGAATAGTGTGAGTACTCTTTTCATAGTACTTTATATGGTAGTGACTGTCTTGTTTGGTAGATTGTTTTTTCTTCAATCTCAAAGGCCAAAATTTGGGTATCCTTCAAACTTCTGCCATGCCATTTTCCTTTCCCTATAAACTGGAGCACAGTGCGCAGGCTGCCCTTTCTTTCTCAGGAAGCCTTCTTTGTCTCACTATAGGCCCCATGCTACAGAGAATTTCTCAGTAAGAGATGATGGGAAAAAAGATACACATTTCTGTGGCTCAGGATTTCTCCACTTCCTCATCTACTCTTGCTTTTATCCAGATACTCATCTGGGACTTCCCAATGCCAGTTCTGATTTTTCCCCGGGCCCCTGACTGTAGCTGTGAGGCGGGGCCTGAAGCCAATGATTCTGAACAACGTGTGAATAGAAGTGTCACATGGACTGCCAGGCTGGGCCAATAAAAGTCCTCTGCCCAGTTTTCACTCTTTCTTACCCCCACCACCTCACTTGGGAAAGAGCCACAGTTCAGTGAGCTACCATATGAAGGATAGTTGTCCCAAGCGTTACTGGAGAACTATGCCTCAGTGAGAAATAAATATTGGCGAGATTATTAGCTTACCCTACTAATACACCTTGAGAAGAAATTAAAATAAGAAGCTGTGAGATGGGTGCTTTCTTGGTGTACTTACTCAGAATCCCCTTATCCATTTATATTTCTAACACAACACTGATTTGCCCTCAAATGTTTATTGCCATTCAGACAAATAGCAACAAAGTTTTATTCACCTTTATCAAGAAATGATTGACAAAGGTGTAAGATATTTAAGGTGTACGTGATATGATATACTAGCAACAAAAATTTTTTAAACACAATTTATAGATAGTAAATTTAGAGTAGAGAAAAACACATTATTCTAAAAGATGGCTTTCTTTTGAACTGGCTATGCCAATGGAGCAGAATAAATTTCTTAAGGTGTGGTGAGCATATCTTAAGATATATTAATGTTGAATCACTATGTTGTACACCTGAAACTAATATGATATTGGATGTCAACTGTACTTAAATATTTTATTTAATTTATTTTTTTTCCAACTCCAAAACAAAAGTCTCATTTTATAACTTCGTAAGTTTTACATCTGAGGTAGCACAACCAAGCGAATGAATATTGTACATGCATTAACTGAGGCACTTGAGATCACCCAATCTGTTTATAACAAAACCTCTTCTTGAGAAGTTCAGTGCTTATAAACAATTATAATTGGAACAGTCATCTCTATTTTGACAGACTATTACTCTTAAGTGTAGTCATCTAGACCTTAAACTTAGGAAAAAAATGGATTTCTATCTCACGCAAGTATTTAATTTCTCAAAAGCTAAAAATTAAAAGATTAATGTGGGAGAGGTGTGAAATCAGAAATGTATTTTTAACTTCATAATTGTGAAATATGTTAATGACCTGAAAGGACACTGTTCTTCCCATTCTATTCAGCTTCGACTTATGCAGAGAAGTGGCCCACGTGACACCATAAAATGCCAACACTTGGCGTGTGAGACTTTTCTGAGTTATTAAATAGTAGGTGATCTCAATCATAAACTTGGCTTCATATGAAATGTTTTCATTACAATTTTAAGTCTTCTTTAAGAAAAACTTGGAAAGCCTAACTCCCAAACCAGTTAAGTTGGAAACTGCTACTTTTTAAAATGAAAAGAGCACTGTTTTTTATTTTTACACCACTGAATTGAAAAAATAAAAAAAACTACACTTGGTATGGAGAAGCATTAGGCAATCTATACCGATGCATGGGAATACATACTTCTCTGCTTTTACCATCGTTTGCAACTGTTTGCTTCTGCTTTGTCGTTCACTGACGTTTCAACCCTGTCAGCTACTGTGTCTTCTGATGTAGACTGGACATGGCCCTCTGACTGTCCTCCAGTGTAGGTGGGGGTGCAGTACTTTAAAAGGATAGATTTAAACTGCATCAGAGGTGCATCTGTACGAACACCCATTGGGTCAAAATGAGTTCGGCTCACTCTAAAGCCTGCTTGAGAAAGATAGCACAGAAACTTTTTTACTTTTGGCATATCCATCCCTTTAATGCTGTGTCTGTGGATGTTGTAATAAAAGGGAGGATGTTCAGTACTGGCATCAGTCTTTTGTTTCTTGGATAAATTTGTGATTGTTTCAGTACATTTTCTTTTTCCTTGTGCAATGTAACTATCTGTTGTGGTATCATCTGTAGTTTTAATAGATATACCACATTCTTCTTGCTTGGTGAGATTTGAAGGTGAATGAACTGAAAACTGACTTTGAGGAGTAAACTCTGACTCAAAGATTAATGTCTTTATTAGGGGCTGAATGTCATCTAAACCATGGTGAAGAGACTCAAATAGCATTCTTTTGAGAAATCCAGTATTGAAGAGGGAGCTTGACCACAGAGGTCCAAGTTCTATTGCTGTTTTTCCAGGCATGCTTCTGTGACAGTTACAGGGCAGCTCTCTATATGGGTTTTCTTCTACCATATTGCCATCCTTCTGAAAAATTCTCTCTTCACACCACTGACAGTGTATCAGATACTGTATCTTCTTGGCTGTTTCATCTGCAGAAGTAGGCCCCCTCAAAACTCTCACAACGACCAAGACAAAATGTTCCAGAGCCACTGCAAACAGTACTTCTATGCCTTTGTTACATCGAGCTGCAGCTCTTGCCACTGCCACTACAACAATTCTGGCTGCCAGTTCCTTGTAATATTCAGTTCGGACAATGTTACAGCCGTAGTGTCGCCGGGCAACATGCTGTGCCTTGGCATATAAAGAGCTGATATCTGTAGAAGTCACTGATACTATGCCAAGGTTTCTTATATTTCTGAATGCAGAATCTAGATAGTTCACGGATGTTCCAAAAGGGTCTAGGTGTATGAAATCAAAAGATCTCAAAAGCATCAGTACATTGGCATCCATTTTGGTCACAATATTACCAAGCTTTTTCTCTCCTTCTTCAAGAATATCATCACCCTCTTCTTTTTCCTTACTGTCCACCACCTTCAATTTGTTTAAATGGCAGTTTTCTTGAATCAAGGTCACAGAGTTTTCATTCAAGTCATTAATTGCAACCTTGACTGCATTTCCAAGATGTTTTGCCCATTGTAATCCCATTATCCCAGTGGCTCCAAAGGCATCTAGACATTCCAAAGGTTTTCGCTCCTCAGCCAGAGCAGCCAAAGTACAGAATATTAGCTGCCGATTTAGTTTCATTTGGGGATTAAAATAGGAATCTGTTTTCTGAGGTACAGAGTAGTTAGGACAAACTTGTACATCTGTGTCTACCTCTTTCAAAATTTCAGTAGGTGGTTTGGCAGCAGAAGCAGCAATATACCTGGATTGAGTCTCTCCTTTATTCACATGGCGCCTAACATGTCCTAGCATATCAGTTCTTCTGGTGATTGTAGCTGAACAAATGACACAATGATAATGGGCGCCCATTTTACTGGATATCTGTTCTCCAGTAATATTTGGTTTCACTGGTCGACAAGATAAGTGGCAGATACACATTCTGTAACCTTCAAATTCAACTGACACTTTCCAATGTAAATTTTGAAGGTGCCGACGAAGCTTATGGCTATTACAAGCTCTAAATTTTTCCTTAGGACATAATGGACAAGCCTGTTTATTTCCTGCATCAAGATTATCGGAGTTCAATGAACTAGCAGAGTGAAAATCCCCTTCAGTTACAAAAGCTAACTTCTCTAGATCAGCAAGCTGCCTCTGAATTGAGATGTGTCTCTTGCTTTCAGCCTCGTCAGGGGCAGAGGCTGGGGACGGGGACAGGGCCGGGGCCGGGGCCGGAGCCGGAGCCGGGGCCGGGGCTGGGGCTGGAGTCGAGGCCGGAGTCGGAGCCGAGTCCGGGGCCGGGGCCGAGGTCGGGACCTGGGCCGAAGCCACCTCCTCCTCCTCCATATTCTCCATAGTTACCGCCTCCGCACCAGACCCGCACGGGGACCATGTACTTAAATATTTTAAAAAGAATTTGAAAATAAATAAATTTATGGGTCTTTTGTTATGTAAGGTGAATTCTCACCCACGAACTCTCTCTCTCACACACACACATATATATATTCAAATTTGTAGCATTTGAATAGATTTCTAAATTACTTTGCTTAAAAACTGGAATTTTGAATATATCTCCAAGAAGACTCTGAAATTGGGGGTCCAGGGATCAGGGGAAGCGCCTTCAGTGAGCAACACAGAGCTAAGTTCAGTGAGAGCAGGCGGACAGAAAATCTAGGTGGACAGGCGGAGGAGCAACCAAACAGTGGGTTCACCAGCACTTGTTCTGTTTTATCTGTTGGCTGTTCTACTTTGGACTATGACCTCCTCAGATTTGCAGGTGGCAGGTCGCCGCTACTAGACCTAGCTTTTGAAATCCTAATATCCATTGAGTGTTTCTATGACTTACATGACTTTGTTGGTAGTGGAGCAATTGTTTGTGATTGCCCACTTTTCAGTCTGTATTTTCTGAGAGCTGTGCAATCTAGAATAGCTTAGGTGAAATTTTAATGGATTATCTAAAAAATATAAATAATAAGCAAAAAAGCATTGTAGACAGCAGCCACTTTGAATCTCTTAACCTTCTATTTCACCTTTCCAGAGTTTTATGGATGAATAATTTTAATTAATCCAACAATTAATTCTCACTAATTTTCCTTCCATTAAGCTAAAAAAATAAAAAGACTATTACTACTACCAGTAATTAATGCAGAGTGGGAAGTATTAAAGACCAAGAAAGGGAGAAATAGAATAAAAATACATTGTCTTTCCTCTTGGAAGATATGATTGAATTCATTCTTGTCTTCCCTAAGTCATATGACCATAGCATCTCAGACAGGTCAAAATTAAATAACTAACATTGAACTGCATATCCTCTAACACATATAGGAGTTAATCTTCCATGCATCTTTAATTATCTTTTAAAATCTTTAATGGGCTTGTTGTTTTTTCTTAGAGGCAACACAGATAAAAGGGAACAGAAAAAAAGTTAAAACCACTTTAGAAAGAATACAGTGTGGTTTAAAATGTATGTCCTGCCCTGACCAATTTGGGTCAATGGATAGAGTGTCAGCCCACAGACTGAATGGTCCCAGGTTCAATTCTGGTCAAGGGTATGAGTGTGCAGGAGGCAGCTGAATTGATATTTCTCTTTCATCAATGTTTCTAACTCTTTATCCCTCTCTTTTCCTCTCTGTAAAAAGATTAATAAAATACATTTTTAAAATGTTTGTCCTGTAGTGGACAAAAACCTAAGTAAAATACAGTATAGGCAAGCAAAACAATTTTAGTAAAAAATGTTATAGCATTTCAAGGTCTCTTCCAGTAGAGTTGTGGCTTCGACAGTTAAATGCATAATGCACTCTCTTGTAGTATACTTGGGCAGCAGGGTGTATAGAGCTAATTTTTGTATTTTAAATACTCTTCAAATATCTTTAATTCTCAACTATCCCATGACATTTCATAAAATCAAGTATACTGTGAAATATTTGCTCATTAATATTAATTTTCAACTGCTTCATCTTCAAGCTTCAATAATATATTAAAAATAATTCTTTGTAAAAATATATACAATGAAAATCCTTTGTTTTATAATAATATTCTAATTTAGAGTGATAGAAGAAAAGTATGCCTATAAAATATGGCAATGCTTCATCCCATGTCAGGTCAGTTTATAAAATCCCTTTTTTATAGGCATTTTTATTCAATATATACACAAACATTTCCATGCATTTGTTTTACATAAAAATTATTTTAAGTCATGAATTATTGACATAACATACTTTTACTTTATGCAAGATATTCTCACTAGAGAAAAAATATTTATAATTATACTACTAAGAATTGATTTTTTCCATTTCCCCATGATGTTTTACTCTTTTGAATTTAATCACTTTAATTTGGATTTCTATGGCCAAAAATACCAGAATCATTTAAGATTTAATGAAGAGCTATTTACCTCCTAAATCTTCTTCCCTTGAGTAATGAAATAATTATCCTCTCATAACCTTGGAAATGTGAAACTTGAATCTCAAATTGAGCTGATTTAGGAAGGATTAGCAATGCTGGTTAGGTGATCACCATGGTGACATTTGGAAATGGCAGTGATGTCAAGCCAAGAGTGCAGTATTTCTGTTCCCACAAGAGCCCGATCAGGGACTCGAGATGAACTCTTACCTGATCTCAGGAAAATGACTGAAAGATAACATTTGCTGTGTCTCTCACTGACGTACACACATTACCATTTTATATCATTGTCAGAGGAATATGAGTTTGAAATACAACATATTTTCATAGTTTTAATTAAAATAGCTCTGTAGCATTATATTACTATGATGTCTGAGTATGTATGAGTGTGCATGCATGTGTGTGTGAACTTGCTATATATTCAAATGAGTCTGATCCCTAAGGAAGAGCATGGTGACATTAGGAAGGGAATTTATCACAGCTTTATTTACATAACAGAGATAATTAGATAATTAGACATTCTTTAAAATATCAGAAAATTCATTTTTGACAACATAGTTTAAGAAGGTGAGTTCATAAATCCTAAAGCCAGTATAATATATTAGTGTCATTCTGGCTCTGGTGTGTGTGTGTGTGTGTATGTGTGTGTGTGTGTTTGAAATATGTACTATTTTAAATTTAAGGGTATTTGGGAAACACTAAATTAAACTAAATCTAGAAGAGACAAGTTAACATAAATTTAAAACTAATATAAAACATGTATACAAAATTTAGCAATATAAGTTAAGTTCATCTTCCAAGAGAAATAGTTTATACAATGAGTACATAACTACAAATTATAATTAATATAGTAAAGGGCTATAAACAACTGTTTGCTGGTAAACTGCTTGAAAATAGCTTGTTCACCTATGTCAGTGGTTGGCAAACTGCTGCGGTTCGCTGCTCTGCCGACCACTGCGTAAGGCATTACCATTACCCAGAAGTTTTGACTTCAGGTTAAAGACATTAGTACATTATTAAAATGTTTTTTAAGTGTTTTTCCCTAAGGTAGTAGTTGGCAAACTCATTAGTTAACAGAACAGCAAACCGTGTCTCGCGAGCCACATGTAGCTTGCAAGCTGCAGTTTGCTAACCACTGACCTATGTAAATAAACATTGGCCTTGTAAACTTATTTATTATTTCTTTAACAACATTAAATAAATATTTTTAAAGAACATAATCTTACCTAATAATAGACAAACATATAAATTGACCATGCCTCTGCTATGCCCACAGCCAATAAGAGTGAGTATGCAAATTAACCCAACAAAGATGGTGGTTAATTTGCATACATAGGCACCCAGCAGCCTGGATCCCAGGAACTTTCTTGGCACCCAGGTTATTCTGAGGAAGACCTTGAGTGGGCCCTGAGCAACCTGGGAAGGGCCTGAGCCAGGGGGTTCCTGGGCAGGGGCAGAGCCAGGGATAAGAGGGAGCTGGGGGGCCCTTGCCTAGGCCCAGAGGCTTTAGGCCTTGGCTAAGGTGGAGCTGGCAATTGTAGGTCAGCGGCAATTGGTTTGAACTACAGAGAAAACACCTTTTCTAACTGCTCATTGGCTAAGCTGCCTGTATGCCACTGGTAATATTCTTAGTAACTTGGATAGGAGAATTCAAAAAGGTGATCTAGGGTTTTTTCACCACACTCCTGGAAACAAAAATGAAGGTCTGCTGCTGGAGGGCTAAGAAATGTCATATCCTGCCCCAGCTGGTTTGGTTCAATGGATATTGCCTAGGCCTGTAAAACCCACGGTCTGGGTTCAATTCTGATCAAGGGCATGTACCTAGGTTGCAGGCTCCTCCCTGGCTGGGGCCCAGGTCAGGGCTCATGCAGGAGGCAACAAATCAAAGTGTCCCTCTCACATTGATGTTTCTCTCTGTCTCTCCCTCTGTCTTCACACTCTAAAAATCAATGGAAACATAACCTCAGGTGAGGATAAAAACAAAAATAAAAAGAAATAAATGTCATATCTTATGAAAGACACATCTTGAAAATGCCTAAATAAAGTTGTCATTTGTTTGTAATGAAGGGACTGAAGTCCATGTTGATGAAACACATTGGTGGCTGTGGTGGATGGCAGTGGCTGCAGCAGTGGGGGTTATGGGCTGGTGCCTTCCCCTGATCAGACTTTCGCCTCCAACAAAGGTAAAATTGTGACTTAGGCCCCCTTTCCATGGGTAGAGGGTCTAAGCCATCAGTAGGACATCCCCTGAGGGCTTCCAGTATGTTATAGGGGGCAGACCAGGCTGAAAGATCCCTCCCTGGTGCACAGATTTTGTGTGCCGGGCCCCTAGTCTATATAATAAAATCTTAGGCAACCATTATGGCAGAACAACCAGAATAACTGGTCACTATGATGTGCACTGACCACCAGGGAGCAGATGCTCAATGCAGGAGCTGTCCCCTCATGGTCAGTGCACTCCTACAGAGGAAGTGCCACTTACCAGAAGCTGAGCTCACTGCTGGCGAGTGCAGCGGTGGTGGCAGGAACCTCTCCCTCCTCCGCAGCAGCACTAAGGAGCAGCGAGCTGAGCAGTAAGGAGCAGTGAGAAGGCAAGCAATGAGGAGTGAAGAGTCCTAGATAGCAAGAGGGTGCAGGCCAAGATGAGCAACTCTCTTCCCTCAGTGCACAAATTTTGTGCACCAGACCTCTAGTTTATATATAATATAATAACATATGTAATTTTTTTATAAAAATACAATGCAAATGTTTTCTACATACATCCCATCAATTCCTTTACTAATTCGTCAACAAATCATTATCAAGTGCTACACAAAATGCTGATGAGATAAAGAATAATAATAATAGAAATAATTGTCTTGGAACTTAAGGCCTACTGGTGAAAGCAATAAGCAAATATTAATATAAAGATATGTAAAATCACAATTGTAGCAAGATTTCTTTTTATCAAAGTAAAATACATGTTGGTTGATAAGCCATGATAGTAGAGCAATATGACCCAAGAGGAAAGATCACAACAAATTTCCTTAAGGAAGTAAAACTGGAATTGCAAAGGAAATATAGGTATGTGCTGTTTCTTACCCCCCATGTTGTGGAGTATAATTTCTTACCTCTATGATAATGCTAGAAATATATATATATATATTACTAATGAGGTTGAGAACTTTCCTATAGGCCTTTTAAAAGAGTCGAACCTTATGAATTATTTTATTTTTATGATAATGTTGTTCCTCATTCATCTAACTTAGCCAAAACTTCTTTTGTAGACTTATGTAGCAAAATTCCATGTTTATTTATTATTCCACAAATATTCTTCATTTACTTACATTTATGAGTTGAATTGTGTGACCTCAAAAAAATATGTTGAAGTCCTAACACCCAGTACCTCAAAATGTGACTTTATTTGGTCATAGGGACATTTCAGACATAAGTTAAGATGAAATCATACTGGTATACTAGATGGCTGATGTTTTTGTAAGAAAGCAATATGAAGACAAACACACACACACACACACACACACACACACACACACACAGATTGTCATGTGACAATTAGGCATCTAACTACAAAGCAATACATTCCTGTTATTTTAAGCCACCAAGTTTGTGGAGCTCTATAAATGAAGCCCTAAAGAAGTAATAATATCAGATACTATTCTACTCACTAATTAGATTGACTGACACTATAAGAAATGCAATGACATAAATAAGTTATTTTTCTCACAAGAACTTCCAATATATATGTATACAAACTAACTTGTAAGTAATGAAGAGCATATTACTTTTTGATGAATATGTGATAGAAATTCCAAACAGTTATATAAAATAACAAATTAAGAAAACAAATTGAAGATAATTGAATTTAAATGAAGTACAGGGACTCTCTGGGAAAAACATCTTCAAATCTGATAATCTAAATAAGAACTTAAATGATGTTCTAAATATAACTTAGTTATGCTTACAAGAAATTAATAGAATTAAAGCAGAATTTCTGACTACATCAACACCAAGAAAATACCATGCACAATTAAATAAATATATACATACATACATAGAAATTTAGTCAATTACAAATCTTTCTACTTCAAGAAATTGTAGTCAAATACTTTAGGTTGTCTGAATAATGTTGTAGTAATTTAATTGATAATTTTTACATATTATATTAAAATAATAAACTATAATGAAAATGGTATAGGAGTAGACATAATAAAATATGATAATTTATAATGTAAATAAAGGCAGTTAAGTGGCATACACAGTTGGTCAAATTCTGCTCTTGGAGGAACTCACAGGTGTCTTATTAACATTTGAATTAGTGTAGACATTCATATGAATGAGATGATTCTTAAATGCAGTTTATTTTCTCTGAATGAACTACTGATAGCAATTGATAAGTTTATATGTCATATTAAATTTATATAAATAAAGGAGATATATATTTCACAGTTTTGTACTAGACATGCCTAAACTTATTGAGTTAATTTATATTTGTTAGCAGTATTTTTTCATTGGCTTTTGTAGCAAATTGTTAAAAATGAATAAATAAAAACGACTGCTGGAGGCTAATTCTAGCATGTCATAATAAATGCAAGAAGTCCTCAAAAGGTTGATGGGTTTCTATATTCAGCAGGGTTGAATAATATTACTTTCTTCTGGGATAGCCAAAAGCATTCCCCAAACTTCAAAATCTGCATATATTATTGCCAGTTACTGGAACAGCCAAAGGCAGTTCCCCCAACCTGACAATGCCTACTGTATAGCAGACCTTATCTTTGATACGTATATCTGCTTTGCTTAAGGGAAATTTGTGTTAATAAAAAGTGAGGGGTCCAGAGATTCAGAGTACTTGATTACTGAAGCTAGGTCCCCTGGCTCCCCAAAATTCCTTCCAAATTTATATTTCATATGTAGTCTCTTTATTAATTTACTCACAGTCCTTCTCCAGATTCCTGAATCCTTTCAGATGCTGAGAAACACCCCAGCAAATGACCACAATTTTTCTCTCCTTCTATATGCCCTCTGAAATGTGATTTGGAAGCTTCTCCCATCCGGTGGTAGAGTATTTTCTTCCATCTAAGCTTGGCTTTGTAACTTGCTCTGATAAATGGAGTATTATTAGGAGACACATGAATAATGTTTACTTATTGAGATTGCCATTTTTGGCTGCTAGAAAGCCCAGGCCAGCCTACTGGAAGATGAGAGGCCCCATGGAGAGAAAAATCACAACATCCTAACCTTTTCATTTGAGGCCCTAACCTTTTCATTTGAGGCCTTATATTATCCAGTTCCAATAGAGCCATCCCAGACCAGAAGAAATGCCTAGCCAACACACAACATGAGACTTTATTTTACTGTTTTAGCAACTTAGTGTTAGGGTACCTGATTATACAGTAAAAAACAGTACAGTCATGCATTGCTTAGTAACTGGGATATGTTCTGAAAAATGTGTCATTAGCAGATATCATTACAAAGCAAACATCATAGGGTAGACTTACACAAACCTAATGATATTGCCTATTATGTGCCTAGGCTAGATGGTATAAACTATTGCTCCTTGACTACAAACTATATAGTACATTACAATACTGAATACTATATAGGTAATCATGGCACAAATATAAGTATTTATGAATCTAAACACGAAATGCACAGTAAAAATACAGCATGAAAGGTATAAAAATACAGTATAGAAAATGGTACACATATAGGGGATACATACCATGAATGGAGCTTACAGTGCTAGAAATTGCTCTGAGTCAGTGAATGAGTAGTGAATAAATGTAAAGACATTACTGTACACTATTTAAGAATTTATAAACACTGTACTAAGGCTACAATACATTTATAAAAATATTCTCCTTTCTTCAATAATAAATTAACCTTAGCTTATTGTGACTAGTTTACTTGACAAACTATACACTTCTTACATTTTTGACTCTTTTTTTTATTAACATTGAGCTTTAAACACAAACACATTGTATACCTGTACAAAAAAGCCATTTTCTTTCTTTCTTTTTTTCTTCTCACCCAATGATATTTTCCATTGATTTTTTTTGAGAGATGGGAAAGGAAGGAGGGGGAAAGAAAAGCAGATAGAGAAAAAAAACAAACAAACACTGATATGAGAGACACATCAACTGGTTGCCACCTATACACACCCTGGGGCCGGGGATCGAACCTGCAACCCAGATATGTGCCCTTGACTAGGAATCAAACCCAAGACCCTTTGCTGCATGGGCTGATGCTCCAACCACTGAGCAATAATGGCCAGGGCAACTATTTTCTTGCTTATATCCTTATTCTACAATTATTTTTCTATTTTTTAATTTTTAATGTTTTGTGCAGGATATCCTGTATATGTCTTGCACATCTCTGAAATATAAGTATACTTGTTGCAATAGCACTCAAAGTAGAAAACTTGGAAATGACATAAATTTCCAACAATGGGTGAATTTGTAAGTAAGTCTTGGTATATGAAACATAATGCAATTATCAAAATGCTGAAAATGCAGTGCTTTTAGTAAAATGGGAAATACTTATGTGATAATGATGAATTTAAAAAGTATACTATGAAATTGTGTGTTTATTAAGGTTTAAACAATGAAAAATATACAGAGATAAAATTAAAAATGATGTCAAAGTATTAAGAAGATCTATCTCTAACTAGTAAGATTAGGAAAAACTTTCTAAAAACATGACTTTATTTTATTGTATGTTTTTTTTCTCCATAAATATGGATATCCCTTGTTTTTCTCGATAGTGTAAAATATTACAGTTTCAAAAACTATTAAATCTTTCCTCTCTAATTGAGCTAGATGGAGAAGAACAAGGAAGAAGGTATAGCAATTTCTTACTAACCCAGGGAAATTCCATTGTGACTTTGGTCAGGTAAGAGTTGCCTAAGCATTAGACTAGTTGGAACAGTACCATAAAATGAACCCAGAGCAGGGCCCCTCACTCCACAGCTTGCTACTCTGCTTTACAGATGGAAAATCTAAAGATGCCTGAACCTCCTGGTTCTGGTCTCAGACAGCCCATGGGTGCCGGTTCTGTCACAAGTAGAAGCAGTCCCTATTCCTCTGAATCCCACTCCTATGTCACATGTTCCAAGTAACAAGGTAATAAATAAATTGATTAATGCTTCAAAAGGAGGGAATCCAAAGGAGTAAAGGGTGTTAGGAAGTCATATACTCTTCATAACTTGCCCTTTAGGTTGAGGACAATACATTTTGAAATACCTGGGAATCATGAATTCCTCTAGCCTAGGAACACGTTCTCTAGTGTTCTGCATGATCTAATTGGGGTTGAGCTGCTGAAATTTGTCTTCATTTTAACTCTAAACCATCTGACTCCTTATACCAGTCATTAACCCAATCTCTACCAAGTAATATTTGAAATGTCTCTTCTATTTAGGGAAGCACATCTTCCTACATATAGCTCTGGCCACTTCCCAGCCCTGAGTTACTCTAAATTTGTCAGACCTTGCCACTCTATAACATTGAGGAGTATTCAAACAGTCTCATGACTTATCTTCAACAGAACCAAACAGCCTGCCAGGGCTCATCACCAAAGGCCCACTGCCAACAATCCTGGTACACACTCTGCACCCCAGACATTAAAGAAATTCCAAGCCCAGCTCACTACTGCCTTAAGACATTCCTGCTTTCCCTGGATACTAAAACCCAGGTGAGGCTTATAGCTTCTGGCCAGCCAGGTGCTTCCCTTTCCTGGGATTTGTGGGGAAAATTCATCCTGAGCACAGAGGAACTGGAGCCAAAAAACTTACTGGAGTTTAGACAATGGAAGAAATGAGATGTCTACTCAATGTCTAAATCAGGTCAGTCAATCTCATTTAAGTTCTGGGAAGAGGGGATACCTGGCATTAGCTAAGATCTGAGGAGGTTGTCAGGGTCTCTCACTTCCTAGAGTTACCTCAGGCTGGGGCTTTTTATCATTGCATTGCCAAGGCCCATACATGTCTCTAGCCTCAGGGGACTCTCGCCCCTGTGGAGGACTTAGACTCCCCGAAGGAGCACCTGAGCAGATTGTCACTGAGATGACAGCAGCTCTATCTTTCCTTCAGTACTGACAGTAAGTCAACAGGCCAAAAACACAGCTTTAAATCTCATTCTGGCTTCTGAGGCCACCACATTGAAGAGCCAATTTAACCTCCCATGCAGGGAGAAAACTCAATCACATCTCATTTTCTTGGTACTTTTCCATACATAGGTGTTAATTTTATAATAAACTAGAGGCCCAGTGCACGAAATTGGTTTGGGGGTGGGTGTTCCTCACCCCAGCCTGCACCCTCTCCAATCTGGGACCCCTTGAGGGATGTCCGGCCCATTTAGACCTGATCTCCATAGGATCAGGCCTAAACAGACAGTTGAACATCCCTCTCACAATCCAGGACTGCTGGTTCCCAACTGCTCACCTGCCTGCCTCCCTGATTGCCCCTAACCACTTCTGCCTGCCAGCCTGATCACCTCCTAACCACTCCCCTGCCAGCCTGTTCGATCCCTAACTACTTCCCTGCCAGCCTGGTTGCCCCCAACTTCTCTCCCCTGCAGGCCTGGGTCCCCCTCAACTGCCCTTCCCTTCAGGCCTGGTTGCCCCCAACTTCCCTCCTCTGCTTGCCTGGTCACCCCTAACTGCCCTCCCCTGTATGCTTGATTGCCCCCAACTGCCCTCCCTTTTAGACCTGGTCTCTCCTCTGCTGGCCATGTTGTGGCAGCTATCTTGTGTCCACATGGGGGCAGAATCTTTGACTGCATAGGGGCAGCCATCTTATGTGTTGGAGTGATAGTCAATTTGCAAATTACTTTTTTATTAGATAGGATCATTAGAATGCACTTCTTTAATATAAGCTTCCCCAGGAGAATGTGATCTCTCTTGCTTTAATTTTAACTGTGTGTGGAAAGAGATTTTTATCTGTTTAATTTGTCATTGTATCATCCAGGTCTATAAAACAGACTGGTACATAAGAGTACTAAATAAATATTTATAAAATGAATGATTCTTAAAAAGTATTTTACAAAAAGAAGTTACTTTCAATGATATCAACATGTAGATCACTTGTTTACTTTAAAAATATAGACATAGAATTTAATAAAGTTATAGAAGTGGATTCTGAGTGAAAAGTACAGTGACTCTCTGCAATTACTCAAATATACACTATAAAATTAAGAGCACTTAAGTAAAATAAGCAATACGCTTAAGCAAAATCTTTAGGATATTCTACAATGGCTAATGTAATGGGCAACTCAATTGTAAAGAATTTGTAGAATAGATGATTTTATTAAATCTAGCAACTTCTATGTCATAGGAGGGGGAGACTGTGCACTTATTTCTTCTTGCGTATTTATTAATATGGTAAGAATGGGTGGAGCTCTTAAATGAGTGTCTCTTTGGTTACCATGCTGTTTCCTCTTGGTTCTCACCATCATACTGCAGGATAAAGTTAACATGAGCCTCACATTCCCACTAGGATTGCCAGAAATGTTTGTGGCATCATAAACCATCATCTGGTAGAACATCTGGTATTGATAATAGCTTGGAGAAATATACAGATGTGGTAGCCAGCAGCTCACATGGCAATTGCCTCAATTATTTAACCACATATGGATAGAGATCCCCGTACTGGTTTACAAATGTATTACTTGAACACCTCTGTGCATATAAAGAGAGTAGCCTCATGCATGCTGTGTTAACCACTGAAGCATATCACTCCTATTCACAGAGGAAAATATATTACCATGTGTTATACTCATCTGATTAGTAGTACATATCAATTACATTGGTATTTTGCTTGAAAGACAGGAAAAATTTATGTTTGCTATAAATTTATATTTATAAAATTTATATTTTCCCTTGGGTGACCATAAGAAAATGCCAAGAGATGCATTTTGATAAGTATGCTGTATTCATGAATTATTTTCCAAGACTTACATTTCTTTCATTTTTTTAACACTTAAAAAATTTTAGGGGAAGAGGAAAGGAAAGGAGAGAAAGAAAGAAACATGATATGAAAGTTAAACATTGATGGCCACACCCCTTAACAGGATCAAACCCACAACCTAAGTATGTTCTCAGTACCCTTCAACGCACAGGTCATTGCCCAACCAACTGAGTCAGACTGGCCAGGGCCAATGCTTTCATTTCTTTAAAGTGAATTGGTATGAGGATTCCTTGTAAAAACTAAGACTTTTAAAAATGTTCATTTGATGATGCCATGAGGGGTGATAACAGGTGTCAGAATAGGTAAACTCACACTTGAATTTTGTATAAACAACCTTTTAGGTAAGTGTTTTTTAAAAAATATATTTTATTGATTTTTTACAGAGAGGAAGGGAGAGGGATAGAAGTTAGAAACATCGATGAAAGAGAAACAACAATCACCTGCCTCCTGCACACCTCCTCCTACTGGGGATGTGCCTGCAACAAATGTGCATGCCCTTGACCGGAATCGAACCTGGGATCTTTCAGTCCCCAGGCCAACGCTCCAACCACTGAGCCAAACCAGTCAGGACAATAAGTGTGTTTTTTGCACCACTAATAATATTATCCTTTTAAAGTTACAAATATACCTTTATTCACCAATTGTTTGATTTAGAACCCTGAGTGTATGAATTTGGTGACAAATTTTAAACTACTTTTAAAGTAAGAATTTGAATATACTTGTAAAAAAATTATAGAGTCTAGATTCCTTTTAGATTTTTATAATCCCTGTATCCTCCCCTTTGACAAAATAATCTTGTCATCAATATAACTTATTCCAAAGTCAAATTTTTAGTAATTCATATTTCTGAAGTTTTTTCAGGACATTCTCATTAGTGTTTTATAGCAGCAAGTGTTTTCAAATTTATATAATGTTTTACTATCTTTTGTAATTATCATAAGAGCACAACAGACAGGTACAGGTTTGTAAACAAACTAATATAATTTATGCACTCAATTAGTAGGGGACAGAAATGTAGGTTCATTTTAAGAATAACCTATTAGAAGGCAGAGGCATTGGTTGATATGTTTTATAATTCTCCCAGACTGCCAATGTCCTAGGATATTCTCCAAGAAGTCAAGCATCAAAGGAGAATAATGTTATGGCTGGAATCTTTTATCCATAAGAAGTATTAATTTTTATACTGGTAAAGGCTAGGGATAATTTGAAAATATCGCTCAAAGAATACTCTAAAATCAAAATAAATTCTGAAATGTTCACCAAGCCATAGAGCTAATTTTGTCAAACTGCTACAAGATATAATGTTGTGCCTTTGAAACAATGAAAATATGGCATATTTAGAGGTGCTCCTGATCCAAAAGGAATACAAAAATTACAAAGTAATTTGCCCTCGTAGAACAATGATCTTCTTAAGAGATCAAAATATAACACATCTGCTACAGCAGTTATGTTTCTATCACACAGGATGCTGATTTGCACAGGGAAGGCCCTCAAATAAAATGTCAGAATGAGTGTACTCAAGAGCATTACCATGATATAAAAGCAAATGTGTCAATGGCATTCAATATGCCATTACCTTAACCTGATTTTAATGAAGACCACAGGAGACTTTTGTCACAGAAGCATAAATAGCTTATTGCCTTGACCACGTGCCTAGGAAGAAATTTAACAGGGGTGATTCAATTTCAGAGATCTGTAGTTACATCTATAGTATTCAGTGCTTATATGAATGAGTTTCTTTTTTTTTTTAATTCAGAGTCCTCTATGGGATCCACTGATAATATGATATGCTATATTAGGTAAAACAATAGGGTGCAACTATTTGGTTTATCCATTAATATAACCTTCATTTTTTATTCAGTTTTATGGTGACTTATTTCTCAATTATTTTCTGTTTGCCTCACTCCTGGCTTGCCTTCTTTAGTTTACATAAATGAGATAGTTCCTGTGTTTTTTACAAAATAGTCTTGGGTTATGTTGTTCCAAAAGTAGCCCGTTCTTAAGTTATGTGAAAGGAAGTGAAATCTTGGCACCTTTCGATCTTAGGGAAATAGGGGTTGATGGAGAAATATCAGAAGACCTACCTGGCTTGGAGTCAAAGTGGAATCTTACCTTAAAGAAGATCATAAGCTTTTTGGTTACTCAATTAAGCAAGTTTAGTAATATGAGTAGAGACTAATTTGTCTTATCCACTCATTTCAACATTCTTATAATGTTTAATTTTCAACTCACCTGGTTATGTTCTCTTCACATATAGATAAACAGATCTGCTAGGTATGGAATAGCCTGTAATTACTATATAATGTTTTATCAATCAAGGATCAATCAGAGAAACTGAAACATATCTAAGTGTTATACAAACTACTTTAACATGAAGGAATGTTATCATAGGCTGGAAAGCCACCCAGAGATTTGCAATTGTTAAATGTCCCTGGAGCTCTAGTGCCGGGGGGAAATGTGAAGAAAGTGTTTCAGAATGCAGAAGCTGTCCAACAAGATCTAGTGGCACAGAGAGAACTTATCAATGGAAGAAACACCAAGAAAAGTAGGGTGAGGCTGGGGTGAAGGGGTGAGGAGATCTTGACGTCTGTTACCATCCCATGGTTAAGACTATCCTGTAAGTCTTGGAGTCTCAGAAAAATGAAATGAATTTAAAATGTATTTATTTGGTAAAAGAGAAAGAAAGGAAGAAAGAGAGAGAGAGAGAGAGAGAGAGAGAGAGAGAGAGAGAGAGAGAGAGAGAGAGAGAGAGGGAGAGAGAGAGAGAGAGAGAGAGAAAGGAAGGAAGGAAGGAAGGAAGGAAGGAAGGAAGGAAAAAAAGAAAGAAAGAAAGAAAGAAAGAAAGAAAGAAAGAAAGAAAGGGAAAAAGGAAGGAAGGAAGGAAGGAAGGAAGGAAGGAAGGAAGGAAGGAAGGAAGATGAATCTAAGTATAAAAACTGATCTGATGACTGACACACTTACATTTTAGTAGTTTTCAAATAAGGTGTAACCCAAAATGCATAAAAGATAACCCTTTAGGTTATAGGAAGAAACTATGACATTTTATTATTCATCTTTAAGATAAAAAGTAATTAAACTGTTATTAATCAACTAGAGGCCCAGTTCACAAAATTCATGCACAGGTGTGTGTGTCTCTGTGTGTGTGTGTGATTCAGCTCAGCCTGCACCCTCTCCAATCTGGGATCCCTTGAGGGATGTCCAAAATGTCTGTTTAGGCTTGAGCCCACAGGGATCAGGCCTAAATGAGCAGTTGGACATCCCTCTCACAATTCATGACTGCTGGTACTCAACTGCTCACCTGCCTGCCTGCCATCCTGATCACCCCTAACCACTCCCCTGCCAGACTGATCAATGCCTAACTGTTCCCCTGGCTGGCCTGATTGCCTCTAACTGCCCTCCCCGGGTAGACTGGTCACCCCTAACTGCCCTCCCTTGCCAGCCTGGTTGCCCCTAACTGTCCTCCCCTGCAGGTCTTGTCACCTCCACTGGTCACCTCTAACTTCCCTCCCCTGCAGGCCTGGTCACCACTAACTATTTGCCCTGCTGGCCTGGTTGCCCCCAACTGCCCTCCCCAGCTGGCCTGGTCACTCCTAATTGTTCTCCCCTGCTGTACTGGTAACCCCCAATTGCCCTCCCCTGCAGGTTTAGTCACCCTTAACTGCCCTCCCCTGCTGACCAGGTTGCCCCCAACTGCTCTCCCCTGCAGGCCTGCCCCTCTCAACTGCCCTCCCCTGCAGGTCTCATCATTCCCAACTGCTCTCCCCTGCAGGCCTGGTCACCGCTAACTGCCCTCCCCTCTAGGCCTGGTTCCCCCCAACTGCCCTCTCCAGCAGGCCTGGTAGTCCCCTCAACTTCCCGCCCCTGCAATCGTGGTCACCCCTAACTAGCTTTCCCCTGCCTTCCCCTGCAGGCCTGGGTCCCCCCAACTTCCTTCCCCTGAAGTTCTTTCACCCCCAACTGCCCTCCTCTGCTGGTCTGATCACCCACAACTGCCCTCCACTGCAGGCCATCTTGTGGCAGCCATCTTATGTCCACATGGCAGCAGACATATTTGACCATATGGAGGTGGCCATCTTGTGTGTTGGAAGTATGGTCAATTTGCATATTACCTCTTTATTATGTAGGATATTTGGTTTGGATCAGACATTTTCACTCAGTTTCTTTTTGGGGGGTGAAGAAGGGATTATTCATATTCAGAGTAATAAATTTGTATCCTAGTATGCAACACAATCTAGTCCAAGGGAACAGCACTAAAAGAGAAGCGACCTGTGTTTTAGTCCTAGCCACATCACTTGGTGGGTTTCAGTTTTTCATCCGTGAGGTGGGGATGATAACAATAACAGGATAACTATGAAAGCATAGTACAAAGTGGATAGAGAATGTTTGATTATTTTTTTCCATCCTATAATGCACTTACTCTTTTTTTAGTAACAGAATCCAACATGTTCTTTGGGAACTAGTCATTTATATGGCACACCGCATGTGGCATAGACCTGGCCAATCAGAAGAGTATATGACAATGCTTATGAAAATAAAATTCTCACAGTGATCAAAGATAGATAAAATAGCCAAATACATTGAAGAAGAATGAATTCTGGTAATTATGCAGGAGCTACTGGGATGTGGTACTCTCTCGTTTTTTTTTTTTAACTTACATGTGGGAATATATTAGCCTGAGGCTAAATAGTGGACCTTGATAAGGAAGTATTTACAGAGAAAAGGTCCTAAATGTCATGGCGGCCTGATGGTTTGGTTTGAGTCCCTGGAACAGGTTATGAGTGAAGGCAGTTCCACTCCTGAATTTCCATTTTATTGTCAATTCACTCAGAATTTCATTTTTATATAGTACTAAAATTCAGCAGCTTTTAAAATAAAACTAAAGGCTAGGATTTACTTCAATATATTTTATTTAAAAGAAAAACCATATTTCAGAACAAGTTAAAATACTTTTTATAATAAATAAATCCAGACCCACCTTTCTAACAAGGACTCAGTTTCATATTTACACTTATGTTATTTTCACAGGGTTATTTTCTTTGTTCATTTAAATGCATAGCCCATGGGCATAAACAATAGTGCAGTGAATACCTGGGATGGGGCAGGAGCCAAGGTGAAGAGGGCAAGGGTGGGGGGTGGGAACATCTGCAATACTCTCAGCAATAAAAAATTTAAAAATTTAAAAAATAATAATAATTGATATATCCTATCTAATAAAAGAGAAACATGCAAATTACCATACTTTTGCTATGCTACCAGCCAATCAGGAGCGGTGGGCAGGGCTGAGGCACATGCGAGGCAAGGGGCAGAGGTGGGAGGGGTTCCCGGCCTGGGGAGCAGAGCTACGCTGGCAGTCCTGGCCAGTGCCCTGCAGAGGGCCAGAGTGGCTGCCACAAGCTGACTGGCAGCAGCAGGGCAGTGTCTGCTGCTCCCCAGGCTGGGGTGTTGTGGAGGGGCAGGGCCCCGTAGGGTTAGGCCGGGCTGGGCTATGGACAGGGTGCCTGCACCTGCCTGTGGCTGTGGCTGGCCTGAGTGAAGTTGGCCCATGTTCTGGATGCCTACAGCTGGCCAGGTCATGGATGCCTATAGCCTGGATCCGAGATGTGGGGCAAGGCAGAGGCAGTTAGGAGCAATCAGGCCAGCAGGGGAGCACTTAGGGGAGATCAGACAGGCAGGCAGAGGTGGTTAGCAGTGATCATGCAGACAGAGGGGTTAGAGGTAGTCAGACAGGCAGGCCAGTGAGCAGTTAGGAGCCAGTGTTCCTAGATTGCGAGAAGGATGTCCATTTGCCAACAGTCAGACATCCCTGAAGGGGTCCCTGATTGGAGAGGGTGCAGGCTGGGCTGAGGAAACGCCCCCTTTCCGTGCATGAATTTCATGCACCGGGCCACTAGTGTGTGTGTGTGTGTGTGTGTGTGTGTGTGTGTTTAAAATCCCTCCAACAAGATACACACTATGAGGGGGCAGATGCTCAACATAGGAGCTGCCGTGACAAGCACTGGCCATTTACAGAGAAATGGCACCACAGAGTTGGTGCCCATAAAGCAACATTCAGCTTACCCCAAGTGGCACACAGGACCTGCCACCACACCAGAACAATTGCTCACCAAATCACAACCAATGCTGCTGAGATTCCATGGCACAAAATGCAGTCCACAACCCAGCCCAGCCAGGTAATTGTGGCTGTGGCTGCTGAGTAATGACATCACATAACAAAGCTGAGCTTCCACTCCCTAGTGACTAGCCTCCTTGGAGTTTCTTCAGAACAGCAACACGGCTTGGTATATATCCAGGTGCAAACATTTTACACTTTAACCAAATGTCTCTGAAGCATTATAACTTGCCTCATCTCATTTGTTCCTCACAAAAGTCCTAGAGTAGGTAGATAGGAGATTCGGTAGAATCCTATTTTCTTTTCATTAGCCAGAAAATGGAGATTTAGAAAGTTTAGAAACTTGACCTGACTGCAAAGAAGTAAAAAATGGTGGACCTTGAAAATGACTTCAGGTTTTCTCACTGCATAGTCTATTATACAACACTGCTGCAGTTAAATATTTCACCCTTTTTTCTCCCTGTGTGATCTACAATAATAATCTGCTTTGTGTGGATATTTACTGCTGTGTTGCTGACAATTACCAGAAAGATAAGTTGGGGTGAAAAAAGTTTAGCTGAATCAGAAAGCAAGTTTATGTGTGAGCAGCCCACCCCCATTCAAGGAGCAGAAGCTTCCCAAGCAGCCAGCCCCAGTCTGAGGAGCAACAGCCACACAAGCAGCCCACCCATGTCCAAGGAGCGGCAGCCCTGCACAGCCCACGCATATCTGAGGAGCAGAGCAGCCCACACTCTCATGAGCAGCCCACACCCGTACAAGGATCAGCAGCCCTGAAAAAAACCTGTCCCTGTCAAAGGAGCAGCAGCCTTGCAAGCAGCCATTCCAATCCAAGGAGAGGCAGTCCCTGCAAGCAGCCCACCCCGTCCAAGAAGTAGCAGCTGCAAGAGCAGCCCACACCTATCTGAGGAGCAGCAACCCTGTGAGCTGTCCACCCCAGTCTGTGGAGCAGCAGCTGCACAAGCTGCCAGCCCCCATCTGAGGAGCAGCAGCCACATGCAGCTGCCCCCCAGGAGGAGCAGCATCCTCATGAGCATCCTGTACCCATCTGTGGAGAAACAGCCTCATGAGCAGCCCGCTCAATCCCAGGAGCATCAACTATGTGCAGCCCACGCAGGTCTGAGAAGCAGCAGCCTTGTGAGCAGCCCAACCCCACCTGAAGAGAAGTAGCTGCATGAGCAGCCTGCCCCAACCAACAAGAGGAGCCACCACTGCTGTGAACAGCGCCCACCAGAGGAGCTGCTGCCAACTGAAGAGCAGCTGCCACCTGAGGATCTCAGCCGTTGCCACCCAAGGAGCAGCCCCTGCACGACTGGAAACCTAGGTATTCTGGTGAGAACAGAAATGGGTAGACAAAGAAACCCTCAAAGAAAGAAAAGGAGGAATCACCAGAAAAGCCATTAAGTGAAACAGACATGCAATATGCCAAAAAGGCAATTCAGAAAAAGGGTCATAGAGTTCATAAACCTGATGGATGAAACAGTCAACAACTTATTTAAGAATCAAGAAGAAATAGTGATATAGTGCAATTAAAAAAAAACACCATGGAAAGTTTCAACAGTAGATTATGAGAGTGGGCAACTAAATTAGTGAATTAGAAGACAGGGAAGCAAAACACACCCAAAATGAACTACAATTGGAGAAAAAGGTTTAAAGTTAGGAGGAGAGCCTAAGAGAGCTCTGGGACAACATGAAACAAAGCAGTATACAAATAATAGGATTCCAAGAAAAACAGAAAGAGGGACAAGGATTAGAAAATCAATTTGAAGAAATAATATCATAAAACTTCCCAGATGTGGGGAAGAAAAAAGTCACACAAGCAAAGAGACTACCAAATAAGATGAATCCAAAAAGACCAACACCAAAACACTGCATAATTATAATGGCAAATGTTCAAGACAAAGAGAGCATCTTAAAAGCTACAAGAGAGAAACAGAAAGTTATGTACAAAGGATCTCCCATTATATTATCAAATGATTTCTCAACAGAAACACATCAGGCCAGACAAGAATGGAAGGAAATTTACAAAGTGATGCAAAGCAAGGGACTGAATCCATAAATACTCTATCCAGCAAGTCTAGCATTCAAAATTGAAGGGGAAATAAGGACCTTCACAGAAAAAAAGGCTAAAGGAGTTTATCATTACCAAGTCAGCAATGCAAGAAATGCTAAAGAGACTGGTTTAAAAAGAAGAAATAAAAAGAGAAGAAGAAACACAGGCACAAAAAATGAAAATGGCTACAACAAGTACCTATCAATAATAACTTAAAAGGTAAATGGACTAAATGCTCCAATCAAAGGACATTGAGTGAATGAATGGATTAAAAAACATGACGCATACATATGCTATCTACAAGAGAACCACCTTAAAACAAGGGACTCAAACAGACTGAAAGTGAAGGGATAGAAAATATCTTTCAGGCAAATAGAAATGGATAAAAAGCTGGGGTAGCAATACTTATAGCTGACAAAATAGATCTCACAGTGATGGCCATAACAAGAGATAAGGAAGGCCACTTCATAATACTAAAGGGATTAATACAACAATGGGCTATAACTCTGATAAACATATATGCACCCAATGCAGGAACACCCAAATACATAAAGAAACTCCTGGAAGATATCAAGGGAGAGGTTTACAACAATGTAATCATAGTAGGGGACTTATTATACCACTGACATCACTAGATAAATCCTCTAGACAAAAAGTCAGCAAAGAAACAGCAATCCTAAATTATTCAGTAAACCAGATGGACGTAATTAACATCTTCAGAACATTTCATCCCAAAGCCACAGAATATACGTTTGTCTCAAGTACACATGAGACATTTTCAAAGATAGACCACATATTGGATCACAAGTAAAGTCTCTCCCAATTCAAGATGTGTGAAATCATATCAAGCATCTTCTCAGACCACAATGTCATATTAGAAATAAACTACAAAAAAAACACAATAAAAAATTCTAACACTTGGAAACTGAATAGCATGCTATTAAACAATGATTGGGTTAACAAAGAAATCACAAAATAAATTAAAAATATCCTGTAAATGAATGACAAAGAAAACATAACAATCCAAAATCTGTGGGACACAATGAAAGCAGCCCTGAGAGGGAAGTTTATAGATTTTATAGTTCTACATGCCTACAAAAAAAAAAAAAAAAAGATGGTAGTAAATCATCTAACTCTATAACTTAAAGAATAAGAAAGAGAGCAACAAGAGAATAGAACCAAGATGGCGGCATAGGTAAACACCTATTGTTCTGCCCCACGCAACGATTTAAAAACTACAACATAACAACAAAACAAAAATCACCAAGATTCGCCAGAAAGCTGGTTGAGTGAAAACTCCACAAATAAGAGTAAAGGTGGGACACTGAGACTCAGAGGAGCGACGGGAGCGCAGACTTGAAGATGGAAACAGGTTAGGAGCTGTCCTGATCGCGCGTGCCTGGGCTGGGGTTGGAGCAGCAACCCAGGCTGGATTTCGCCAACAGGGAGGGCGGAGATGTCCCACTACACGGATTCTCCAGCGCCAGGCGAGGTCCGAGATCCGGGGTACGTGGAGACGTCCCACTGCACAGATTCCCCAGTGCCAGGCGAGGTCTGAGGTCAGGGGGACGCACCCTGGAAGTGGGGTGTGGCAGAGGTCTCCTAGTCTGCAGAGAAATCGGGTAGCTGGGAAAAGAAGTTTGCGCGCAAGGGTCGCACAAACGCGCGACTTGCCCCCTGAAAACTTGTCTCCAGGTCCCAGAAACCATCTATTTTACAACCCTGGACTAGACTTTGGGGGTGCAGATTCATTTGGGGAGAGGCAGAGTTGTCTGGCAAGGGGAAGAGACTAGCGGCTTTCTCGTGGAGGTGCCTGCAGCCATCCCCATCCAACAGAGACCCGCGCACACACGCGAGCGCCGCATAGGACGTAGCTGATACCGAAGCTGCCTGCGCAGCTCAGAAACTCCGCCCATCCAACCTGAACACAGTCTCCCTTCACAGCCATTTGGCCTGGAGGTCAAACCCTCCTAGGGCTAACAACAACAATACTGTACAACCCATAAAGGACTGCAGTAAGAGTACCCACCTCAAGTAACTGGGGAGGCTGTGCCACTGACCCTTAGAGGATATCTACCACATAAAGCAGCCACCATGCAGAGATATGGAAAGAAATCAGGTGTGAAAGAAATGGAGGAGAAAAGACGACTAGACATAGAGTTCAAAACCACGGTTATAAGGCTTTTCAAGAGGCTCCTAGAAAAGGCCGATGAACTTAATGAGAATTACGAGGAAATAAACAAGACCAACCAGGAAATGAATGAGACTTACAAGGAAATGAATGAGACCCTCAAGGAAATGAACAAGACCTCTGAGGATATGAACCAGACCCTCACGGATATGAAAAAGGACCAACTAGAAATCAAGCATACACAGACTGAAATAAAAAATATTACACAAAGTCCTAAAAGCAGTCCAGAGGGCCACAAGAACCAAGTCAAAGATTTGAAATACAAAGAAGCAAAATCCACTCAGCTGGAAAAGCAAGAAACAAAAAGAATTCAGAAAATTGAAGGTAGTGTAAGGGGCCTCTGGGACAACCTCAAGCATGCCAACATCCGTATTATTGGGGTGCCAGAAAAAGAGAGAGAGTAAGTTAATGAAAACCTACGTGAAGAAATAGTGACTGAAAACTTCCCCCACCTGGTGAAAGAAACTGACTTAAAAGCCCAAGAAGTACACAGAGCCCCAAAATATAGGAATCTAAAGAGGACCACACCAAGACATATCATAATTAAAATGTCAAGAGCAAAAGATAAAAAGAGAATATTAAAAGCAGCAAGAGAAAAACAGTTGGTTACCTACAGGGGAGCACCCATACGATTGTCAGCGGATTTCTCAACAGAAACGATGCAGGCCAGACGGGAGTGGCAAGAAATATTCAAAATAATGAATAGCAAGAATCTACAACCAAGATTACTCTATCCAGCAAAGCTATCATTCAGAATTGAAGATCAGATAAAGTGCTTCGCAGATAAGAAAAAGCTAAAGGAGTTCATCACCACCAAACCAATATTATATGAAATGCTGAAAGATATTCTTTAAGAAGAGGAAGAAGAAAAAGGTAAAAATATAAATTATGAACAACAAATACACATCTATCAACAAATGAACATAAAAATCAAGTGAATTGATAGGCTGATGAACAGGATAAACTGGTGAATATAACAGAAACATGGACATAGAGAGGGAATGGACTGACAATTCTTGGGGAGAAAAGGGTTGTGGGAAGTAGAGCAAGAGATTGGACAAAAATCTTGCAACAATGGGAGAAGACAGTGGGGAGGGGGAGGTGAGGGTGGAGGGTGGGGTAGGTACAGGGTGGAGGAGAGATATAGGGGGATAAAAAAGGGGAAACAATGTAATTAATAAACTGAACAATAAAGATAAAAAATTTAAAAAAAGAGAGAGCAACAAGAAAACCCCAGAGTATAAATGACATAGAGACCAAAACAAACAAACAAAAAAATACAAAAGATCAATGAAACCAAGAGCTGGTGCTTTGAAAGGATAAACAATTTTATGAACTTCTAGACAGGCTCACCAAGAAGCAAAGAGAGAGGACACAAATAAACCAAATCAGAAATAAAAGAGTTGAAATAACAACAGACCTTACAGAAATACAAAGGATTGTTTAAAAAACAACAAAAACAAAAACAAAACAAAACAAAACTACAAAGAACTCTATTCCATCAAACTAGAAAACCTAGAGGAAATGGACACATTCTTAGAAAGTACAATCTTTTAAAACTCAATCAGGAAGAATCTAAATATCTCAATAGTCCAATAAGTATGGAAGAAATTGAAGTAGTCATAAAAAGCTTCCAGCCATCAAAAGCCTGAGGCCAGGCAGCTTCACAGGAGAGTTTTACCAAACATTCAAGAAAGAACTAAAACCTATCCACCTCAAACTATTCCAAAAAATTCAAGAGGATGGAACACCTCCAAGGTCACTTTATGAAACCAACATTACCCTAATACCAAAACCAGATAAAGACAACACAATGAAATATAATTGCAGGCCAATATCCTTGATGAACATGAATGCTAAAATCCTCAACAAAATTCTAGCAAATCAGATTCAGCATTACATTACACAGATCATACACCATGACCAAGTAGGATTTATCCCAGGATGCAAGGATGGTACAATATTCACAAATCAATAAATGTGATACATCACATAAACAAATTGAGAAATAAAAATCACATAGTCATATCAATTGATGCAGAAAAAACATTTGACAAAACTCAACACCATTTCTTAATAAAAACTCTCAGCAAGGTGGGAATAGAAGAATCATAACTCAACATAATAGAAGCCTTATATGACAAAGCCACAGCAAAAATTAAAAACATTTCCCCTAAGAACAGGAACAAGACAAGAATGCCCACTCTCACCACTCCTGTTCGACATAGTACTGAAAGTACGAGCCATTGCAATCAGAAAAGAAGAAGAAATAAGAAGCATCCAAATTGGAAATAAAACTTTCCTTATTTGTAGATGACATGATACTATACATAGAAAACCCTAAAGAGTCCATCAAAAATTATTAGACTTAATAAATGAATTTGGAAATTTAGAAGGATCGAAAATTAATTCCAAGAAATCTGTGGCATTTCTATACACCAAAAGTGAACTTACAGAAAGAGAGGCTAAATAAACAATCCCATTTACCATCACACCGAAATAATTATGATACTGAGGAACAAACTTAAGTAAGGAGGTAAAAGACCTGTACTCAGAAAACTAAAGAATGTTGAAAAAAAGAGATAGAGGAAGACATATACAGATGGAAGAACATACCACGTTCATGGATTGGTAGAATCAACATCATTATAATGTTCAAAGCAATCTATAGATTCAATGCCCTCCCCATTAATATAACTATAGCATTTTTCACAGACCTAGAGCAAACTCTCCAAAAATTCATTTAAATAAAAAAGACCCCTAATAGCTGCAGCAATCCTGAGAAAGAAGAACTTAGTAGGTGGGATTTCAATACCAGATATCAAGCTGTTTTACAAACCCACTGCTTTCAAAAATGCCTGGTACTGGCACAAGAACAGACATATAGATAAATGGAATAGAATAGAGAAGCCAGAAATTGAATCTAACTACTATGTTCTATTAATATTTGATAAAGGAGGCAAGAACATACAATGGAGTCAAGATGTTATCTTAAATAAATGTTGTTGAGAAAATTGGATAGATACATGCAAAAAAAATAAAACTAGACCACCAATTTACAAGATACATAAAAATAAACTCAAAATGGATAAAGGAGCCCTAACTGGTTTGCTCAGTGGATAGAGTGTCAGCTTGCAGACACAACAGTACCAAGTTCCATTCCAGTCAAGGGCATGTATCTTCATTTCAGGCACATCCCCAGTAGGGGGTGTGCAGGAGGCAGCTGATCAATGTTTCTCTCTCATTGATTTTCTAACTCTCTATTCCTCTTCCTTCCTCTCTGTAAAAAAAATCAATAAGATGTATTTTTTAAAAAAGGGATAAAGGACTTAAACATAAGACAGGAAATCATAAACATACTACATGAATCTACAGGTAGCAAAATCTCAAACATATGCTGCAGCAATTTATTAACCAATACAGCTTCTAGGGGAATGGAAACTAAAGAGAAAATTAACAAATGGGAGTACTTCAAAATAAAAAGCTTTTGCACAGCAAAATACATCATCAACAAAACAACAAGAAGGCCCACTGCATGGGAGACCATATATACCAATGTTATCACTAATAAGGGTTTAATCTCATACATTTACAGGAAACTCATACAACTTAACAAAAGAAAGATAAACAATCCAATAAAAAAATGGGCAACCAACTAGTAAAAATCTTGGTTAATAAGACCACTTAATTTGGAACTAGTCTAATTTGACTTATGCAAATAAATGTATTGGCATGACCCACTCATTAAGATCTGCTAAATTCTGGAGGGAATAAGGTAAGGGAGAAAAAGATAAAAGTTAATAATTATCACTTTCTAGGTAGGCAAACACATTCCATAACTTCTAGAAACATAGGCTTCTTTACTGGCAAATACACTGACACTTTGAGAGATATATTCCATGAAGAGAGGGATATAGCCAAACTCATTGATTTAGTAAACCACAGGTGAACTGAATTAAACTGATTGGCTTAGATAGCTTTGGTTCAGATAAGATCTATTTTTCAGGATCTTCAGTCCAATTGATAAATCAGATAAGGATTCTGGAGACCAGATATTTGTACTACAAAGGCAGACAATTCCTTTTCAAAATCACGGAATAAAATCCCATGTCAGAGTGGTCACTCTTGAGGAATGGAAACTGTATTATTGTTGATTTAATGGAGAAAAACCTATAAGTTGAGTGAGGCATGAAGGTCATCAAAGCTCCCTTACCTTTCAATCATAGACCAGAATCAGAGTGGTTTCTGACACCCTAACCACCATGGGATGGCAGTCATCCAGTCTAAGCCAACAGGGCAATTGACACTTGGCAACAATCTAAAATTTCTGCCACACCCAACACAGAGACTCTTCTTGAAATGGTAATACAATTGTCCAAGTGTGGGGCCTTTAACTCTGTGTAGATGATTCTGAATGCCTTATAGGAGGCATTCTTCCCTGCCTTGGGTAGACCAAGTCTGGCCTTTCAACTGGCCTCTAACAGCTGGGACAGTAAGCTGTCACTGTATAATTTTTTTCTAATAGTTGTAATCCCTTAAGAGGGTTGGTAGTGTGAGACAGCTTCCCTTAAGTGGGGAACAGCATTCCCTGTTAATTTGACTGGCTATAACTTAACACCCCAGATCCTGGGTTTAAGTTATGCTTTTAGTCAGTTTCTAAATTCAGGTAACAAAAAGCTTTTATTTCTCTGAGCACATGTACACTTGAAGCAGTTTTCTACTAGCTATACCTGTGGGAAAAGCATTAGTTGAGAAGCAGTAACATTTGTATGAAATATGTCACATGCAAGAAGGCTGCCAGGGGCAGGACTTCTGCCCTCCTGCAAGATGGCTGCTAAAGTGGTTTTAATGACTTCTTCTGCCCTTAAGCAAAATGGCAGCTTAAAGCAGAGTAGCAATAGTGTGGCTTCTGCAGCTTAGTGGCAAGTCTAGAGGGGGTTGTGCCTGCATCAGTTTCTCTGTGTGCCAGGGAGAAATTATCTATGATGGAGTCTCTAATCAGCATCCCTTCCTCCCTTCCCAGCACAGCCAGGAAGTCCAAGGGATGCTTTGGCTGGGACCTAGCAGGAGGCAAAGCTCTGTGCCCATTGCAGTGGCCTCAGCCAGCACCCTGATGCGCCTCAACTCCAGGTGTGTGGGGCTTAGCACCTTCCATATGTAGACCAAGGAATGGGAGACACTCCAAACAAGCTGTCAGAGTGGAGGTGAGGTGCCAAGAAAGGAGGGTGAATCTGTGAGCCTGGAGCACTCCCAAAGCAAAAATTAGTGTTTTTAAGAGCACAACAAAACCTCTGGGGCCAGGCACAGAACCCATTAAATTGACATGTATACACCTCCCTTTCATCCGGAAGGGGGGTTCTCAGTCTCACCTGCTGTGGTGGTGGCACTAAGGGAGCACGGGGTTCAGTCCTGCCATTCCATGGGGCACAGCAGTTGCAACTATGCCCCCTATCCCAATCCTGGCTGAGAAGGCAGTTGGATGCCCCACCTCCATGAATCCAGTCTTGGATCTAGAACTACAGTGTTAGAGGTAGCAAAAGAAAGCAAATTTCCCTTTTGGGGTATTAGGAAGCCACAATATTGCTACTCTACTTTTGGCCGCCATTTTGCTTAAGGGCAGAAGTTGTCATTGAAGCCACTTTAGCAGCCATATTGCTTGTAACATATTTCATACAAATGTTAATGCTTTGCAACTAATTGCCCATTAAGGAATTAGGAAAGCACATTGCCAATTAAGGAATTACTATAAAATTTCTAGAATAGGGAAGTTAAATTCCATTTCTCACCAGGCTTCCCAGGGTCTTGGTTAACTTCCCCTTCCTTTGCTGCTTCATCCTCCTAGTGCTGGCCTGAAGGCTGCAAATGAGCTGGAGCAGATGAATGGCTTCCACATTTTAATCTTCCTGATCTCCAGTCACCTCTGGGCCACCATCCATTATCTGAGAAATGTATGGATGGTACTTCTTAGTTGCTGGTGGAAGTGAGTTCTTAGGGTACTTCTAGAATAAGAATTTCTGGAGGCCCCCATGAGAATATGAGCTATTGTAGAAAGTTTTATCTGTGTGGAATTATATCCCTTAGATTGCAAAGTACCATTCCTCTTAATCCAGTACTGGAAGAGGTGCAACTGGGGATTCAGCAGAGCTAAAAGCAAAGCCATATCCAGCATTTCTGTTCCATGATGGAGCTGGGTCTGGTATAGAATTAGGCTAATTTTAGTCCATTTTGTGTTGTCCAAAAGGTAGTGGGCCATGTGACCAGATGCAAGAGAGCAGGAGCATGAGAGTTCCACAAGTCAGGAGTCAAGCACAAGTAAGAGAGTAAACTCCATTGTCTAGGGAAGTTTATGTTTTATCAAATGGCATGTTCATACTACTTTGCCTTCCCTTTGCTTCTTTCCAGTTACTAATTACTGGGTTCATTACAATGGTATCAATATAGTGTACAAATCATGGGAAACCCAAATAGTGTTGTCTCCTCATTCAGTAGCCCATATATATGTTCTTAATTCTGGAGGTGGAGATATACATTCTTTGTCTCTTTTTGTTCAGAGGAATTTTGAAATTCCAGCTCTTCAAATTAAGTATGTATTATAATTATATTTAGTGATGTAGTACATGCATCTAATTTATATATATATATATATATATATATATGTATATGTATATGTCAAGAATGTATTACTCTGAACAAAATATTTTACCAATAGGACTTATGAACAATAAAACTTTGAGATATCTATTATAATAAGCACAGTTAGACTGTAAAATAATTTTTAAAAAATGGCTAAGGTCCCCTTAAATAAGTATTACAGTAAATTGGGGAAGCTAGGCTTTGGAATTAAGTAGATCTGGGTCCTATTCCCATTTCTCTTCTGTAACAAAAGCAGGCAAACTAATTTTTTTATAACTCAATTACCTTAACTTTTGAAAAAAAAAGTAATATATATTTTTCAATGAAAGGCATCTGCACCCTGCAGGTGTGGCTAAGTCTTTGAGCATCTACCTATGAACCAGGAGGTCACAGTTCTATTCCCAGTCAAGGCACATGCCCAGGTTGTGGGCTAGATCCCCAGTGATGGACAGGCAGAAGGCAGTCAATCAATGATTCCCTCTCATCACTAATGTTTCTATCTTCTCTCACTCTCCCTTTCTCTCTGAAATCAAGTTCCAATAATAAATAAATAAATAAATAAATAAATAAATAAATAAATAAATAAGGCAAATGCTACTGCTGTTAAAATAAGGTAGAAAATTAGTGTTTTGAAGAGCACAACAAAATCTCAATTATAAACAAAATAAAAAATAATTATAATTACTTGCAACTTTAATCTTAGTTTTATCTAAATAGTCATTCAATTAAGAGAAAGAAAGACTACAGATTATGTTCTCTGTTATGTCTGAGATTCCTAAAAGTAGCAAAAGGGAAATTCTAAAAGTAGCAAAAGGGAAAATGTAGCAGAGTATATGAGAGACTTTATAAACTTTAAACACAATAGAAGATTTTACTTAAAATCATTTCATGGTTAAATGTAGAAGCCAAAATTTTAAATAAATGCTTAATGAACTTCCAAGTTATCAAAAATGTAATTTAGCTCAGCCGGTGTGGCTCAATATTTGAGCATAGACCATAGATCCAGTAGGTCACTGTTTAATTCCTGGTCAGGACACATGCCAGGTTTGCAAGGCCAATCCGCAGTAGGGGTGTGTAGGAGACAGTCAATCAATGATTCTTATCATTGATGTTTCTATCTCTCTCCCTCTCCCTTCCTCTCTGAAATCAATAAAAATCTACATATTTTTAAATGTAATTTACAAAAAACTGAACAGAAACTATTATGTCCACTTTCATGGTAGGAAAGCTTTTTTAAGACATGAATTGCTTCTTTTGCTTTATCTTCCCCATGCTCTTCCCCAAGATTTTGCATACTTTTTAAAAATCTTTAATTTCTAGTTCGTGATTGTCAGCCTCAAATGTCCCATGCTTATGACATCACCAATCTTCTTCCGTGGAGATAGCAGCTTATAATATATTAATGCACTGTGGGGGTTGAACATTTTAGAGTAAATAATTATCCTAGAAACCCATCTAAATACAAGTGAAATAAAATATAATATGCATAAATGAATATTATAGATAAAATGAGTGATAATATGCAAAGAACAGATAATACCATCACTTTTCTGATGACTCATGTTACTGCAACCACACTTGTTTAACATTTCATATCATAAGAATAAATGAATTAAATGTCACGTCTGAACTCAATTTATTCAACTTATACATTCTTAGTTTACTAGGGTTTTCAGGTCTTCGTTTTGAAAACATCAATTATTAGTTTTCTTTTGAAAAACCTGTACTTTTCATTTACAATGAGAGATATAATAACTAACTATATAAACATTTTGTCAATTAACTTAGTGAAATGAATATATCTGTTTGCCATATTGTTTCTTTTTAAATATGTTTTTATAGATTTCAGAGATAGGAAGGAAGAGGGAGAGAGATAGAAACATCAATGATGAGAGAAAATCATTGATTTGCTGTCTCCTGCACGCTCCCTACTGAGGTCTGAGTTTACAACCCAGTCATGTGTCGTGACCTGGAACCATACATGAACTCCTTATTCCTGGGTCGACACTCAACCATGAAGTCCTTATTCATGAGCCATACTGGCTGGGCTGCTAGATTGTTTTTAAGCTTTGTGCTTTAAGATAAATATAATAATAATTATAACCAGACAGATAGCACTTCCTTTCACTAAGTCACCATTAAAACCACTACATAGCCAAACTGTTCAATAGACTGCTTATAAAAGAACTGAAATTTTGTAAGACATAATATTTCCACTTTTTTTAATTATAAAAATTGGCTTTCTTTAAAAAGAATTTACTAAACTGTCTTTTTTCAAACTTGGTGATCCTGAAGTTCCAATAACTGAAAAGTAGTCATCTATTTTGTTGCTCTTTTATTAAGCTCTGAGTATCTATGTATAGTCTGAAAGACTCCAGATCTAAGGATAATCCAGATCACATGACTAAAGAATGACCAATTGATATAGATCCAGGATCCATCATTGGAAAGCTAATGCCTTCCTTGTAGAAAGCATATAATCATTTTGCAGTATCTTCTTCTTCTTTTTTTTTTTAAGAAAATAACAAAAAAAATAGAAGAGTTTAATTTTATGTGCATGGGAGTCACTCTCTGAGCTTCAAGCAATACAAACACTGCTATTACTAGGGAGTAAAAGCTCTGAATAATTAACAGACATCATCAGCCTTACAGTTCCTGCAGAACGTGGTAAGTTTCTTGCCTGAAGGCTGCTCTCATCCTAGTAAGTCTGTTTACCCTGTCCAAGATTAGATTAGTTTAATTATTATGAAAAAGACTGCTAAGATTGTACAGCCTAATTATGCAAATGTTTCTAAATGTTCACAAAAGTAATTTATTTATTTGGAGATAAATGAATCTGTTTTGTCATAAAACAGATTGCAGTCCTGGCACTGTACAAGCAGGGTTTTGTAGCCTTGGGCAAATCCTTCACCACAAATATCAGTAGGATCCCTCAATTACAACATTTAAAAATACATAAATGCTTTTTAGCAGGTTTTTATTGTTTTTGTAAATTATAGTAATCCCAGAAAGAACTATCACAGTTCTAGTACTCACCAACCTTGTTATGAAAACATGGTTTTTCAGCAGTAGCATTTAAAAGATGCTAACAGCTAAAATATTCCTAATAGACCTATTAAGGTACACTTGTTTTATTATGCTTAGAGCATATATCTTCACAATACTATTGTGTCCCCCCCCGCCCCTTCTTCCTTGTAATAGCATGGTCTAAGTAAGTATTAAAATAAAATCGGTAATAGATAATAGAATATATATATATAATTAGAGGCCTGGTGCACAAAATTTGTGCACTCGGTGGTGGTGGTGGGAATAAATCCCTCAGCCTGACCTGTGCCCTCTTGCAGTCTAGGAGCCCTCCATGGATGTCTGACTGATGGCATAAGGCTCACTCCCCACAGAAGAGGCTCTTGTCACCTCCGCTGCACTTGCCAGCAACAAGCCCAGCTTAGGGCTTCTGGCTGAGCCGTGTTCCCCCTATGGGAGAGCACTGACCACCAGGGGGTAGCTCCTGCATTTAGCGTCTGCCCCTGGTGGTCAGTGCATGTCATAGCGACCAGTCATTCTGTTTTTCAGTCAATTTGCTAATTAGCTTTTTATTATACAGGATTATTACCTATATTCATTTTACCTATAAAGAGTATAGCATTTTAAATAAGTCAAACCAATATTCCTATCAGAAATTATTTCTTAATTAGCTTTTAAATAACAATGCTTTGATAAACAGTCATGTGCCACATAATAATATTTTGGTCAACCTAAGACTGCATATATAGACAGTGAAGCCCCATGAGATTACAGGTGAGCTGAAAAAATCCTATCACCTAGTGATGTCATAGCCATCATAAGGTTCTAGAACAATGCATTATCACATAGTTGTGGAGATGCTGGTGTAAAAAAAACCACTACTTTATCAGTTGTATAAAGTATAGCACATATAATTAATTATACATAGTACATAGTACCCAATAATGATAATAAATGACCATGCTATTGGTTTATGTATCTACCATACTATAATTTTATATCACTATTTAAAAGTGTACTCTTTATACTTATAAAAAAGCTTACTGTAAAAGTGTTCTGTTAGCCTGCAACAGTTCTTATACATCTCATGTTTACTAAGTTTCTTGATTGCATTAATTATCTTTTGTGCTTGATTTTGTACAGTAACATAGTGTACATGCTTGTAGCCTAGGAGCAAAAAGTTATAGCATACAGCCTAGGTGTGTAGTACTTTATACCATCTAGGTCTGTGTAAGTTCACTCTCTGCTGTCTGTGCAATGATGAACGCATCTCAGAATGTACGCTCCTCAAATGGCATATGACTGTACAATTCAGCTAAGACTTGTAAATACACATTTTAATCCTAACAAGCCTTGAAATCTAATAATTTCATAATATTACAAATATCATTAATATTCTCAGTTGTGTCTTTAGCCCAACTGAGGTCTAGAGCTTCATATTTTGACATAAAAATACATTTACAAATTTGTACAAGTGTAAGGATTTTTAGCCAGAAAACCCATATATCCTATCTAATAAAAGAGTAATATGCAAATTGATTCTACCTCTGCTATACCCACCAGCCATGCCCACCAGCCAATCAGGAGAAAATATGCAAATAAACCCAACCAAGATGGCTTCCACTACAGAGAGCAGCAGGGAGGCTTGGGTATCCCTGGCAATAGAGGAAGCAGTGAATCACTGGGAACCTCAATACAGTGCTGACTACCTAACAGGAAACTGAGAGGTGGCAGGCAGAACAGTAGAGAGGGGTCTTAAACCAGTTCCCATGGGACATTAAAACTCAGCTGACTGGAATGAACTTCACTACCTCACATTTTTATTTTTTATCTGTTACTTAAACTATTTTTTCTCTTTTCTTTATTTTTATTATTTTATTTGTTATTATTGTTAACCTTTCATTTTTATTTTTATTTATTTTATTTTTTAGATTAGTATTTTATATTATACATTTTATTTTATATTTATTATTACTATTTTATTCTAACTCATTTTTTCTTTATGCCAAACCCTTTATTTCTCACTTGCCCCTATTTCATCCTTTCTCTTCTTTTGTTCCTGTTTTAGTTTTTCTCTCCCCTTTCTTTTAACTCCTTGTTTAAAATTGATCTTCTTTATCTGCTTTATTGACACATTACTATTACATAGTTTTTATTGGCTTAGTCATTTATCTAATTCCCTCTCCCCTGCTCCAAGTCCATGCATCCTTCTCTTTTCTCATTCTTTGCTAGTCATTTTTTTCTTGTTGTTGTTGTTTGTTTGATTGTATGTTAGTTTGATTTTTTGTTTTTGTTTTTTACTTCATGTATTTGTTTTTTCTCTCCTCGCTTGTTCTCTTCTACTGATAATTTAATTATTTATACTCACAAAACTCAGGCCTATTTGCTCTCTATTCTCCTTTTTCAAAAAAAAATATATGTATATGTGTATATATATATATATATATAAAATAAAGGGAAAAATTATATATACATATGCTAATATATGTTATTATTTTATTTATTATTATATTTTATTGAGTATTTTGTTTTCTTACTTTTCTTCTCATAAACACATTCTCTTTTTACCTCCTCTATACTGAATTGTGGCCATTCTCCCATTAATTCAATTCCTTTACTTTACCTTCTGGAAATAAGCTCTGCCTCTTTAGATTCAGCTACATTTCTTTTTTCTGTGTGTTTGTTCTTTGAATTTTTTGATTGAGTTGTTGGTTTTGTGGAGTTTTTTCCCCCATATAGGTATACTTATATTTTTCCCCTTCTTTTTTCTTTTTTCTCTCTTACCATTTTTTCTTCTCTCAATATCATTTTGCACTCTTTTCTCTCCCCTGATTCTCTTTTTTTCTGGTGGTCACCATTGTTGGGGAAATTGGTGTCATGAATATTTTTGTGTTTTGTTCCCTCTGTTTCATGTTATGGAAAGTTGTATTTTGTGCCTTTTGGTCAATGTGGCAGAGAGTGACCCACATAACCAGACACCTAGAGAGGAGCAAATGTGGGGAGACAGAGAAAGAATCCACATACAAAAGAAAAGAAGGAATCACCAGAAAAGGAAGTAAACAAAATGGAGGCAAGTAATTTGTCAGAGAAAGAATTCAGAGCAATGGCCATAAGGATGCTTAAAAGGATGGGAGACAAATTCAACAACATGTGTAAGAATCAAGTGGGAATGAAGAAGAACCCATAATAAATGGGTAATAACATACCTGTAATAAAGTACACAATAGAAAGAACCAACTGTAGACTAGAAGAATCTGAGGACTCAGTCAATAAGCTAGAAGACAAGGTAGGAAAAAACACCCAAGCAGAACAACAACGGGGGGGGGGGGGGGAGAGGGGCGGGTGCAAAACAAAACAGGAGGAGAGTCTAAGGGAGCTTTGAGACAACACACAACGAAATAACATCTGCATAATAAGTGTGCCAGAATGAGAGGTAACAGATTAAAAAAAAAAAAGAAGAAGAAAACCTGTTTGAACAAATAATGACAGAAAACTTCCCTGCTGTTGAGAAGAAAAAACTTAGATAAGTCGAAAAAGCTCACAGAGCCCCAAACAAGATGAACCCAAAATACCCACACCAAGACACATCATAATTAAGTTGGCAAACACCAACAACAAAGTAAGACTCTTAAAGGCTACCGGAGAGATACAAAAAGTTACCTATAAGACTATCAACTGATTTATCAACAGAAACATATCAGGCCAGAAGGGAATTAAATGAAATATGCAAAGTAATGCAAAGCAAGGGACTGAATCCAAGAATACTACTCTTTGCAAGTTTATCATTCAAAATTGAAGGTGAGATCAGGAGCTTCACAGGTAAAAAAAAGGGGGGGGGGGCTAAAGGTGCTTATTACTACCAAGCCAGCAATGTAAGAAATGTTAAAGGGACTGCTATAAAAAGAAGAAATAGGAAGGGAAGAAGGGACATAAGCATAAAGAATAAAAATGGTGACAAACAATGCCAATCAATAATAACCTTAAACATAAATGGATTAAATGTTCCAATCAAAAGACATAGGATAGCTGAATAGGTAAGAAAACGTGACCCATATATCTGCTGTCTACAAGAGATCCACCTTAAAACAAAGGACTCACACTGACTGATAATGAGGGGATAGAAAAAAAATTCAGTATGATGGAAATGAAAAGAGTTCTGTGTCAGCAATACTTATAGATGACAAATTAGACATCAAAGAGAAGGCCATAACAAGAAATAAGGAAGGCAACCTCATAATACTAAAGGGAACTATTCAATAGGAATATGTAACTTTGGTAACCATACATGCAACCACTACAGGAGCACCCAAATACATTAAAAAAAATTCATGAAGACATCAAGGGAGAGATTGATAGCAATACAGCATAGTGTGGGACTTTACTACCCCATTGACACCACTAGATAAATCCCCTAAACAAAAAATCAGCAAAGAAATGTCAATCCTAAATGACTCTCTAGATCAGATGGAATTGACATTTTCAGGATATTTCACCCCAAAACTACCGAATATACATTCTTCTCAACTGCATATGGTACATTTTCAAAGATAGACCACATATTGAGACATCAGCAAAGTCTCTTCAAATTCAAGAAGATGGAAATAATATCAAGCATATTTTAGATCACAATGGCATAAAATTATCCATGTCCTGACCAGAGGACAAATGCAGATAAACTGGAGAATAAATGCAGAATTTGAACACCAGAGAAAAGATGTGTATATTTCAGAGATTATATGGTAACTTTTATGTATTGAAAAGTATACAAGCATACTAGTATGTGAGAAAAAAGTGTTGGGGAAATTCACTGTAAAATGCAACAGAATATATAGTTATGAGGTACCCAGCAACCCTTTCGATTTATTTTGGTAAACAAAACCCTGCTCTCACGTGAGGCTCTTGATCTCAACTTGGGGTTCACAATGGGTTGTCCAATTTTTCTGTACTCACTGTTGCGTAGAGAGTGGCACAGAACTCAATTTAGGCCAATCAGATTCTCTACCAGGAATTATCTGCCAGATCATATAAAGAAAAAAAAACATTTTTTAGGTGAGGTTGTTAAGCTGGCTTAATGTGCATCTTCGAGGTGATGGATGGGTAAATTTGGCTAGCTTTCTCCTTAATAAGAGAGTCTGTCTGGAAGAGAGCAAGTAGCAATCGACATATTGAGTCCCTGGGTCCAACCACAGCTGAAACCAGATCTGACTCTGGACTTTTCAGATATGAATTCAATAAATTTCCTTTTCTACTTAAGATAGTTGTAGTTTGATTCCTCTCATTTGTAGTCAGAATCCTGCTGAAAAGAGAAAGTTTGAAGTTGAAATGAAATGAGCTAAAATCAACATAATTTTTTCTTATATTTATGAGTGTAACCATTGGTTTGTGATTTAGATTGTTTTTAGAGGTATGAGTCATACTCAGCTTGATTAAGGGTACAAATACAGCAATTCAAAATTTTGTCAACTTTGCTTATATCCATTCGCTTCTTTTCCTTTTGAAACCTGAGGGACAAGGAGGCAGCCACTTCTTAGGGCCTTGCTCAGAAATATGACCTTCTACTCTCCCATATCTCCTGTGCCTTTAACCACTGATAATGCTGGCGGATAGTCTCAACAGTAAAAACAAACAAACAAAAAAACGGTGCTTATATAAATATATTTGAATGTTTTATCAGGTAGGGTTTTATTTCAGGAGAATACAGTTTATTAAAAAGAGGTGGGCTAAAAATAATAGAGTTTTACTTTGTGTATATGTTTGAACTAACTGCTATTTAAATAAGCAGGGGTATACATGAAGATTCCAGGTGAAGTTCTCTTTTTGTATTAAATGGATGGTATGAACAATGATCTTAATGAACTTCTCTGATATCACCATCAGCTTGATTACTGAAGACATTAAGAGCTGTTTGCTGTCAATTAAATGATAAGTGCACCTGCTTTATAATTATTTGGAGCAAGATAATTAACATATTTGTTACATCATTTACAAATAATTTGACTTAACGTTAACAATTTTTTGGTCTTTATAACAAGTTAATGATATCCTATATAATAAAGAGGTGATATGCAAATTGGCCATCATTCCAACACACAATATAGCTGCCCCCATGTGGACACAAGATGGCCACCACAAGATGACCAGCAGGGGAAGGCAACTGTGGGAAATCAGGCCTGCAGCAGAAGGCAGTTAGGGAAAATCAAGCCAACAGGGGAGCAGTTAGGCATCAATAAGGCTGGCAGGGGAGTGGTTAGAGGGTGATTAGGTTGGCAGGCAGAAGTGGTTAGGGGCAATCAAGAGGCATGCAGGTGAGCAGTTTGAAGCCAGCAGTCCTGGATTGTGAGAGGGATGTCTGACTGTCCATTTAGGCCCAATCGGTGGGATCAGGCCTAAACAGGCAGTCAGACATCCCTTGAGGGGTCCCAAATTGGAGAGGGTGCAGGCTGGGCTGAGGGACAATCCTCCCGCCCCCGTGCATGAATTTCATGCACTGGGCCTCTAGTATATATAAAAATTGGGCTTCAAAATATCTATGATTTGTGAAACTTGTTTATATAGGGGTAGACAAAAGTAGGTTTACAGTTATTTGTATGGAAAATAATATAGTAGTTAATAACATAAGAATAAACTCTTATGTTTCACATACTCACAACTGCATATCTACTTTTGCTCAGTCCTGCACTTATATAATTATTAACAGTAATGCTATTTAAGAAGTTTCCAAAATAATGCTGAAATAATTGCAGTGAACAAATTAATTCAGACTTCTTGTTCAGTGAGTAATCAGCAGAGTACTTCCAACCACTAGTTAAAGATAAGATGATGAAATTAACCAGAGAAAGAAGCTCATGTGTTGTAGACCAAGGTACAGTCTCTGAATTTTATTCTGAGTTGAGAAACCTTTAGAATGTTTTGAACATATTAGGATCACTCCACTTTTAGTATGGAAAACAAACAAACAATAAATATAGAAAGACAAGGGCAGAAGCATAGAGATCAGTTAGGGAGCAATTGAAAATATCTGGGCAAGAGATTATTATGAGCTGGGCCAGGTTGGTAACTAAAACAATGATAAGAAGTCTTTGAATCTTGAAAATATTTTTAGAGTCAGCAGCATTTATTGGTGGATTGTATGTTAAGTATTAAGAAAAATTATGTAAATTTTTGAAATAAGTAAATAGATAAATGATATGTGACTTCAATGTTTTATGGGAGCAAAGTCCTGCCTAAATGTTATGTAGATTTGTTCATTCTGTCTGGATTCAAGGTACCAGGCTCAGTGAAGGTACATGTTAACGTGTAGACTTCTGTTTAGTAGAACTGAAATATTTTTTTCTAGTGAAAAACATAACCTTAGAAGTTATAGTTTATTGCTTTATAAGATATTACTCAATCTTATATCTAACTCACCAATATTCCTTAGTATTTCTCCTTTAACTTTCTTATAAATACTTCTTACTGGTTTCCTCATATATATCTTTGATACACATTCATTTGATACTTGCATGAGAGTCACGCCTTTTAATTTGAAAATTATATTTTAATATGACTAAGGGAAAGACAAAAGTTAAGGATGATAACATGGCTATTATCTAAGTATTCAAAAGAATGTAATTACTATTTTCTGAGTTGAGGATGAAGCAGGCTAAGGGGGAGGGGAAGAATAGAGTTCAATTTTAGGTGTTTTTTATAGTGGAATCATTAATCAGCAGAATCAGATATTTAGATGAGAGACTCAGGCTGGAGAAATAAATTTGGGAGAGGTCATCTGGATCATATTTAAAGACACAGATCATGTGAGATTAAACATGAGTATGAATAGAAGGAAAAATATCCAAGGACTAAATCCTGGTGCATTTCAGTACTTAAAAATTTATGTTATGAGGAGAATCCTGCAAAGTCACTGATAAGAAGCAGCCATAAGGATAGAAAAAAAATGTGAAATTAAATCTCTGAAGCCAAAAGAAGAAACTGCTGCAAAAAGGAAGCTGATAAATTATGTTATGTCAAATGAAGCCAATACGATTCAGTAAAATAAGGATAGAAATTATTCATTGGCTTTGGCAAACTGGTACCTTGAACAGAGCTATTTGGGGCCATTATGAAGACAAAAGCAAGACTGATGCAATAGCATTAAAAAAACACAGTAAAGAACAAAGTATATGGATTCTAGTAGAATAAGTTGTGTTATAGTCATATGCACAGGAATAAAAATAGCTAGAAGTATAAACAGTAAGACAGGTGGCTCTTATAATATTGAGATTAAAATAATATATAAGAGAACCTGCTATGCAATTTCATGTATTAATTACATGTTCAAAACTAAGCAAAACAAAGTAGTATTTATTTATAGGTACCTATACTGATAGTCAAACTATATATATAAAAGCAAGAAAACAATTACCATAAAAGTTAAGATAATTGTCATGTATTGGGAGAAGAAAAGGAACATGACAAGAAACTGCTGGGATGTGGCCATGTCCTTATTTTTAAAATAGGTAATATTTACAGGAGTGGTCACCTATTAATTTATCAATATACATCCTTCATCTACATTATGTTTTCTGCAGTGTTTTACATGTGCTATATTGCACAATAAAAAAATGTTTAAGAGTGAATAGAAAGTATAGGATAGAGGGTTTAGACAATCTTTTCAAGTTTTTTAGTAAAGAGAGGGGATACAGATAGGGGCCATGACTGGAAAGAGATATGAGTTTAATGGGAGACAATGCCATGAGTTTGCAAAATAATGAGAATTAACCTTTAATGAGGGGAAATTGATAATTTAGGAGACAGAAAACACAATTCAGGAGTAAAGTTTTTGAGTAAAAGAGAAATGCAGTAAAGTAAGCTTTATTTTTGTTTGTTTTTTTATCTTTATTGTTGAAAGTATTATATATGTCCTCTTTTTCCCCACCAATTTGGATGCCTTTTATTACTTCTTAATTAATTGTTGTGGTTAGGACTCCCAGCACTATGTTGGACATGAGTGGTGAAAGCAGACAATCATGTCTTGTCCCTGCTTTTAGGGGAAATGGTTTTGGCTTTTGCCAATTAAGTATAATGTTTGCTATAGGTTTGTCATATATGGCCTTTACTGTGTTGACTTATGATTCCTCTATTCTGACTTTACTAAGAGTTTTTATAAAAAAATTATAAATATTGTTATGTTTTATGTTGTCAACAGTTGCCTTAAGCTATCCTCCTGTTTTTCAGTGTTATTTGTTTTTGTTTTTGTTTTCTTTTTGGTTATCTGATTGAGTGATTTTTTCTACCCTGTGTTGTGGAGTGGATACGAGTGAAAGACCACTGGAGCCCAGACCAAATGAAAATGTAGGGAGCCTTTATTAGCTGTCCCGGGGACTGCTCTGCCATCCTGACGCAGGGAGACCAGAGAGCAGCCCCGACCCTTTGTGCAGGACCGTTTTTAAGCACATTAACCACATCCTGTTTTTGCACAACAAGCAACCTAAGACAAAACAGTTTTTTCTAAGCAACATCAGAGTCATGCCATTGACTACCATGCCACTCACAGGGTCATCCTGTGATTCAGAAAGCTGACAGTGTTCTATCTTGCAAGGCCTACATGCTGGGAAGGGGCCATGAGACTGTATCTCAAGGCCCGGCCTGGTGTCAGCACTGACTACTCTATCTGGGGCATAGTCCACAGCCTCAGTAGAGCTCAAAAATCCCCACTCTCCAACACCTGTCTTCTAATTCACTGATATGTTCCTCAGTTTATTAATCAAAAAGACAAAATACCAATGGTAAAGTTGTACCAAGATACTTTTCTTATTTAAAAATGTGACCCTGCTACAGTTTGTTAAAACAAAGGCCAAAACCAGGATCCTGAAGCCCCATTTACAGCACAAGCCCACTCCTCCATATTCTCACACAATTTCTTTTAAAAGCGATATCTTAGAGATAAGAAAAGAGGTACGTATATTTATCTAATTAAGTTAAATCATATAAGCAGTATAATAGAAGTCCTATGGAATCCTTTCAACATAGTGATTCAAAAAAATTACCTGCCAAACAATTATTAAAAGCTGATAGTTTAAGACCATAGAATGGCATCATATAAAACTGTGTGAAAATATGTTAGTTAACATATCAGGCAATAAAAATATTCACAAAATAAGAGGTATAATTAGCCTACATATGGTTATTAGTGAGGATTATTCTTTAAGAGACAAGTTTATCTTTAAGGTAAAATAAATACAGAGGAAAAATGACTCCATATTTATGTTGTAAATTTTTGCTTTTTTCCTCTCTCTGCAAAGTGAAAGTGTCTAAATGGGAATAGTATACAAGTAGTAGAACAAACATGTTGGGACCCTGAGCATGCATCACTTGGGATGACGTCACAAGATGTGCCTGCATGTCTACACTATTCTTTTCATGCTGAGTTACATGGTAGTTCCATTTCTAGAGACTCTCTGGGATTAGATTTTATTCTGGGGGTTAGGGGGAGTGGGAGCTGAATAGATTGCATTTTTTCTGAAGGATTCTTTGCACTGTTTGAGATATGCTCACCAACACTGCTAGAGAGCATAGAAAATAAGAACTTTAAGTGCTATATAGGTTCCTGAAAAAGCAAAAAAAAAAAAAAATGCTAACTGTTGAGAAACATGTCAGGAGTCAGGCATGCTAGTAAAAAAAATAAGCAAGCCAGAATCTGATTCTGAGCTATAACCAACTACAAATAAGGTAGTCCAGAGCTCACTACCAGGTCTTATGAGACATGCTATTAGTAACTAGAGGGTCTGTGCATGAAATTTGTGCATGGAGGTTGTCCCTCAGCCCAACCTGCACCCTCTCCAATCTAGGAACCTTCAGGAGATGTCTTACTGACAGCTTAGTTCCTTTCTCCCGTGGGGAGCAGGCCTAAGCCACAGAATCACCTCCCTCTGCAGGAGGCAACGAGGCTGATCAGGGGAAGGCACCACCCCCATCACCTCGCTGCTTCTGCCACTGCTGGCCGCCACAGCCGCCAAGGTGTTTCCATTAACATGGACTCCAGTCCTTTCACCACACACACACACACACACACAAAATGACAACTTTTTAAAGGCATTTTCAAGATGTCTCTTTCATAGGATATGACCTTTCTTTCTTTCTTTCTTTCTTTCTTTCTTTCTTTCTTTCTTTCTTTCTTTCTTTCTTTCTTTCTTTCTTTCTTTCTTTCTTTCTTTCTTTCTTTCTTTCTTTCCTTCCTCCTTCCTTCCTTCCTTCCTTCCTTCCTTCCTTCCTTCCTTCCTTCCTTCCTTCCTTCCTTCCTTCCTTCCTTCCTTCCTTCCTTCCTTCCTTCCTTCTGAGGATATTATTCCATTGACTTTTAGAGAGTGTGAAGAGAGAGGGAAAGACAGAAGCATCAATGTGAGAGGGACATTTTGATTGGTTGCCTCCTGCATGAGCCCTGACCTGGGCCCCAGCCAGGGGGGAGCCTGAAACCTAGGCTCCTCCCTGACCAGAATCAAACCCGGACCCCGTTGTTTGGCGGGCCGAGGCTCTATCCACTGAACCAAGCTGGCTAGGGCAGGATATAACACTTCTTAGCCCTTCCAGGTGTGGACCTGTGTTTCTTGCTCCAGGAGTGTGATGGAAAAACCCTAGATCATATTCTTGGATTCTTATTACACAAGTTACCAAGAACACTGTGAGTGGCATACTGGGAGCTTATCCAATGAGCATTCAGAAAAGGTGTTTCCTCTGGAGCTCGCATGCAGAGGTGGGACAGCTGGAGTGCCCCAGCTGGCAGGCCCTGTTCTCTGCAGGCCTGCTCATCACCGTGGCTGGCAGACAGGCCCTGCTCCCTGCTCTCTGCAGGCCTGCTCCACCCTGCTCTCTGCGGGCCCTGCTTTCTGCGGTTCTGCACTATCCATGGCTTGCCTCACCAAGCAGCAGTCCCCTCCTGCCCACCTGCATGCATAGCTTCTTCTTAAGCAGTCGTGATTGTTACACCATTCCAGCTAATTTGCATATTACCTCTTTATGTATATAGATGTTCCACATATGGGAAGTAAAGTATTTCAAAATAGGAAAAATAATGAAAGGTTTTTCTATCATAATGTACTCCTAAAGTGGAGAGAATTTCATTATATTCTTCTTAGAAAATTTCTACATGTTTATTGAATTAAAAAAATAGGAAAAAGAAGGAAAAATAATTTCATGACCTATTACCAAGAGATACATGTGTATCTCTTTTAACAAAATGGACTTAACAACAATATTTTGTCTTGTTTTTGTCACAATATATTTAGAATATTATTTTAAAGTATCGTCATATTCATCTGAAAAGGCAGCTACAAAATAGGATAAAATATTTGGAAACTATCTATCTGATAATGAACTAAGATCCAAAATATATAGGGAATTCATATAGATCAATAGCAAAAAGTAATCTGATTACAAAACGGGCAAAGTGCCCAGTCAGCATGGCTTAGTGTTGAAACGTTGATCTATTAACCAGGAGGGCATGGTTCGAGTCCCAGTCAGGAAACACGCCTGAGTTTCCAGTTCAATCCCCAGTGTGAGGCTTGCAAGAGACAGCCAATCAATGATTCTCTCTAATCATTGATGTTTCTCTCTGTCTCTCCTTCTCCTGTTTTTCTCTAAAATCAGTAAAAATATTTAAATGAAACCAAAATGGGCAAAGTACTTGAGTAGACATTTTTTCAAAGAAGATAACACTATTACATGAAAAGATGGTCAATAGCACCAATCCTCAGGGAATTGTAAATCAAAACCACAGTGAGATATCCCCCTCACTTCTGTTAGAATGGCTATTATTGCAAAGATAAGAGACAATGAATGTTGGTGAGGACATGGAAAAAGAGAAACCTTTGTACACTGTTGTTGGGATTGAAAATTGGTGTAGCCACTGTGGGAAATAGTTTGGACGTTCCTCAAAAAAATTATAAATGGAACTACCAAATGACTCAGCAATTTTTCTTCTGAATATATATCTGAAAGAAATAAAATCACTATCTTGAAGAGATATAAATATTTGAAGCATTATTTACAATAGCTAACACTTGGAAACAACCTAAGTGTCCATCAATAAATAGCTGGGATGTCATAACAGTCATGACTGCTTAAGAAGAAGCTGTGCATGCAGATGGGTGGGAGGGGACTGCTGCGTGATTAGAGGTAAGGTCAATTTGCATATTACTCTTTTATTAGATAGGGTAGTACTTGAAAGTTGTTAAGAGAGTAAATCTTAAAAACGTTACCAACACAAAACAAAAATAGTAACCATATGAGGACTAGAGATGTTAACTAACCTTATTATGGTAGTTATTTGGCAATAAATGTGTGAATCAAGTCATTATGTTACACAATAAACTCACATGTGCTCTGTTCATAATATTTCAATAAGGATAAAGAAGAATAATTCTATCTAATTAATAGGGAATATGCTAATTAACCCTCACACCATCACAAATAGAGGCACTCACAACCAATAAGGAGGAAATATGTTGACTGTCATGACCACAAAGATGGCAATGCTCACAGCCAATAAGGAAGGAATATACTAATTGACTGCCCGACCCTCAAAGATGGCAGTCCCCACAGCCACAAGATGGCAGCACCCAGTCCCCTCAGCCCCACCAGGGAGGTAGGTCTTGCTTCATGCCTACCTCCAAAGTCCCCCAGTCTCCTCCACCCCCCAGCCTCCTAGAGCTGGCTCGAGTGCAGGAAAGCCTTGGATGTAGGCTGCCCAACTGATGCCTGAGGCACAGATAAGCTTCAGATGGCAGCTGCCCAGATTCCCAGGGCTGGCCTGAGGCTCAAGTAACCAGGGTTGGCTGAGGCTTCGCTGCCAGCAGTTGCAGCAGCTGAGGTATGATGGGGGTGGTGCCTTCTCCTGAATGTCGAGTAGCCTCCCATCCTGAACTGTGAGTGGGGGCACCCCAGGCTGAGGGACACCCCTCCAGGGAATGAGTTTTCATGCACTGGGCCTCTAGTTTTTTTTATAACATTATATATGCATCTTCTTAATGCTGAATGAATCAAAGTATTTTGTTTATTTAATCAATATCTTCCTGTTACATTTTAAGTGGGTTTATTGTTGTGTACATCTGTGATGACTTTTGTCTCCAAAGACTCAAGTAAGGCAAAATTTCACAGATGAAGGTTACAGTAATCCACATGAATGCCTCCACTTCAGACACCAGCCACAAGATTGAGGCTCTCCCACCACCCACACTTTTGACCTGCTGGCTACAAAATTGTGAGTTCCAATTAACTCTTCAGGTTCTATATTTCTAAAATATCTTATAGAACACAGAAAAGGGCTATTATTTTTTTTACAATTTTATTATAGAGAAAAAATACAAATCAGAACCTGGAAAAAAGAGTGATGCCTAGAATCAAATCTGGAAGTGCTCCAAACAAGAATCTCTGTGACCCTCAAGAATACATTACTCTCCCAGTACATCAGTGTGTGTCAGTACACAGGTTATTGCTGAACATTGAAGTTTATTTGGAATTTAATTACACTGGGATAATTGATTGAATGATTAGACATGGAGTTTAACTTCATCTCCTGCCCCCTATACCCCAGGAAGTCAGGATTATTCACAAAGCTCAAAGTCCTAACCTTAAACACATGGTTGACTTGTTGAGCCCTGATTCTAAGTCATCTCATTAGTATAAATTGTCCAGGCTCCTTCCCTGAATAATATGTTCTCCTATCACTTGGGAAATTCAAAGAATTTTAGGATTACCTTTTAGAAACCAGCCTTAAGGATTAGCCAAATTCTTTATTACTAGAGGCCTGGTGCACAAAATTCATGCATGGGGGAGGGAGTCCCTCAGCCCAGGCTGAGCCCTCTCACAGTCTGGGACCCCTCAGGGGATTGCCAACTTCCAGGCAGGGATTGGGCCTAAGCCAGCAATTGGACATCCCTCTCACATTCTGGTACCCCTTGGGGGATGTGGCAGTATACCAATCAGCAGGCATCCAGGGAAGAGCCTGAATTGGGGCTGGGCACCACACCACTCACACTCATCCCAGTCCACTGCACCTGCTGCTGCAGAGTTGGGAGAGGCTCTCACCATGAGTGCTGCGCTCACCAGCAGTGAGCCCAGTTTGTGGTTGACAGCGCTCCCTCTCTGGGAGCACACTGACCATCAAGGGGCAGCTCCTGCATCGAGCATTTGCCCCCTGGTGGCCAATGAGCATCATAGCAACCAGTCGTTTGGTCATTCCACCATAATGGTCACTTAGGCTTTTATTTTATAGACTAGAGGCCCAGTGCATGAAACTCGTGAATAGGGGGTGGTTCCTCAGCCAAGCCTGCATCCTCTCCTATCTGAGACCCCTTGGGGTATGTCTGACTGCCAATTTAGGTCCAATCTCACACATAATCCAGGACTGCTGGATCCTAACTGCTCACCTGCTTCCTGGGCTGATCGCCCCTAACCACCTCTGCCTGCTTGTCTGATCACCCCTACATGCCTCTGCCTGCTGGCCTGATTACCTCTAAATGCTCTCCCCTGCTGGCCTGATCACCCCTAACTAACTCTGACTCAGCTCCTACTACTATGGCACTGTACAGAAAGACATCCAGAAGACATCTGGTCTATCTGGTATAATTAGCATATTACCCTTTTGTTAGTATAAATACTAAACCTCAACTAGAAAATTAAGTTTATCACACTCTTCTATTCTTAGCTAGCTCATTATCCCAACCAATTACTTCCCAAGTCATCTTTTTAATTTTAATTTAATTATATAACTAATCTTATTACTACCTCCCTTTCCCATTACACTTACTCCAATATTTGTTATATATCTTATATATTTGTTATATTCATCATTATAAAATAGTTATTAATTTATATAAATGGCATATTATTAAAGATTCTATTCTTAAACCTTCTTTCAGCATCATTGTCATATACATATATATATATATATATATGTACATAAAGTTAATGGCTTTTAATGACTCTGTAGTATTCTAGAGTATTCATTCATCTCTATTTACTTATTTATTCCTGAGTCAGAAATAATTGAATTTGGCTCTAATTTCTTTTTTCCAAAAGCCATTTTGGGCTGAACATATTCCTATGTGTCCCCTTAAGATCTATGCAAAAGTATATAACCATGAATGGGACTGCATATTGCAGATTGTTGCAATACCACTAAATCTATCCAGACTGTACTCTAGAACAGTTGAACCAGTGATATAGGAAGGTTCCTATTTCTTTACTTAAAATTTCTTAATATTATTTAATTATTTAAGTTTTACAATTTGATAGTTGCAAAGTGGCATTTTTTAAAAATAAATCTTTATTGTTCAGATTATTATAGTTGTTTCTCTTTATTCCCCCTTAGCTCCCCTCCACCTGGTTCCCACCCCACCCTCTGCCCTTACCACCCCCACACTGTCCTTTTCCATAGGTGTACTATTTTTGTCCAGTCTCCTCCCGCATCCCCATACCCCCTTCCCCCTGAGAATTGCCAATCCATTCCCTTTCTATGTCCCTGATTCTATTAATCAAAATTGTCAGTCCACTCCCTTTCTATGCCCAGTTTATTCTGTTCATCAGATTATTTTATTCACTTGATTTTTAGATTCCCTTCTTGATAGATATGTATTTATTGTTCATAATTTTTATTTTTAATTTACTTTTTTCTTCTTCCTCTTTTTACAAAATACCCTTCAGCATTTCATATAATACTGGTTTGGTTTGGCAGTGATGAACTCCTTTAGCTCTTTTTTTTTTTTTTTTACCTGTTAAGCTCTTTATCTGACCTTCAGTTCTGAATGATAGCTTTGCTGGGTAGAGTAACCTTGGCTGTAGGTTCTTGCTATTCATCACTTTGAATATTTCTTGCTACTCCCGCCTGGCCTGCATCGTTTCTGTTGATAAATGAGCTGACAATCATATGGGTGCTTTTTTGTAGGTAATTACCTGTTTTTCTCTTGCTGCTTTTAATATACTCTCCTTGTCTTTTGCTTTTGGCATTTTAATTATGATGTGTCTTGGTATGGTCCTCATTGTATTTCTTTTGTTTGGGGTTCTATGCATTTCCTGGACTTGTAAGTCTATTTCTTTCAGCAGGTATGGGAAGTTTTCTGTCATTATTTCTTCAAAATAGGATTTCAATATCTTGCTCTCTCTTCCTTGGCACCCTTATAATTCAGATGTTGGTATGCTTGAAGTTGTCCCAGAGGCTTCTTACACTACCTTCATATTTTTGGATTTTTTTTTCTTTTTGCTTTTCCATTTGGATGTTTTTTGCTTCTTCACATTTCAAATCTTTTATTTGATTCTTATGATCATCTAGTCTCCTGTTGGATCTCTGTATATTGTTCTTTATTTAAGTCATTGTATGCTTAATTTCTAGTTAATCTTTTTTCATATCCTCTAGAGTATCACTAAATTTGTTGGCAGTCTCACTAAATTTGGTTTCTAGAAGATTCTTGAAAAAGCTTATATCCGTGATTTTGAACTCTATATCTAGTAGTTTGCTTTCCTCCATTTCTGTCATTTGTGAACTGTTTCTTTATCTCTGCATTTTGGCTTCTTCCCTGTGTTGATAGAGTGGCTTTGTGTGGTAGGTGTCTTATAGGGCCCGGTGTCTCAGCCTCCCCAATTACCTGAGGTGGACACTGTTGGTGCACCCCTTTGTGGGCTGTGTGCACAGTCTTGTTTTAGTTAAGCCTTGATTGTTGTTGGTATCACTGGGAGGAATTGACCTCCAGGCCAATTGGCTGTGAGAATCTGTTGTTTCTATGTTGGGAAAACTTCTGCGCTGGAGACACCATTATGGGGGAGGCCTTGCTTCAGTGGGACTTTGGTGCTCACTATATCTGCCCCCTGAGTGAGTCCCTTATGGATCTGAGGAGTTGCAATCAAGATGATCCACTGGGTACACTGGCTCTTGGATATCAAAGAAGGTGCAAATTTAGCCTCTGCCTGAGGCCACCCAGCAGGAGGTACAGAAAGATCTGTAGATTCTTCTTCTTTTTGGGGGGTTTGGAGGTACCCAGATGAGGCCCAGCTGTGGAGCAATCCAGGCTACTGTGGAGTCTTGGGCCTTCTTTAGGAAGTTCTGGGGCTCTCTGACCTAGCAACAGTTTGTTAGGTAATTTTAGGTTGCAAAAGGCCAGGGCATTCATATACAAAAGCTTCTGTGCATAGCTGGGCTGGGGTTGAAAATTGGTAGGGAGGGGTCTCAGGGAATCAACAGGATGGAGCAAACAGCAATGGCTGACCTTTAGTCCTACCCTAAGAGGCCCCCAGCTCACAGTGTCCGATGGTAATGACTGCAAGTACCTCTGAGAGAAAGCTGTCCTCGTGTTCTGGCCCGATGCCAAACAGTCCAGTTTCTTCCTGTATGAGTCTAGGTCCCCAGAGTCTCACCTGGAACTGGAGTTCAGTCTTCCTTGCAATTGCAAAAGACAATCGTGTCCTCAGTTGCCAGCCTTTTCTGCATGTATGCCTCTGTACCTTGGCACCTTATATCCACACTTCCTGAGTCTCAGTGTGCTTTTCTCTTCCCTTCTAATGTAGAATTTCCACTCAGTCAGCCTTTCTGTGGTTCTGGATGATGTCTGTTTTGTTTTTTAGTTGTGGTTATGAAGTGGTTGTGAGAGTCAGCAACTTCAGGTGTTGACCTATGCCGCCATCTTGGTTTCTCCACAAAGTGGCATTTTGCCATTATTATAATTTGTATTTTTCTTAATTATTTCATTGTTGAAAATATTTAAAAAGTGTCTTTTTTTTAATTAAAACATCTTTTTATATTCTTGTTATCTATTTATTGTTCTTATGTTATGAATTGCCAATTCATATATTTTGCCCATTTTTGAACTAAATTTGTTCTTTGTGGACAATTATTTGTATTTTTTATGTATTTACCTGTTGGTGTTTTTATACATTATTATCATTTTTCTATCAACAACCATCTGTTACTTTGTCTTGCATTAAACAAAGATTTTTAATTTGAGTTAAATCAGCTACTTTTTTTCTCTCTTATGATTTGTACTTTTGTAAGCTTCTATAAAAATATTTTTATAGAAGAATAGGGTATTTATAGAAAATAGGGCATTTTCTTTACTTTAATATATATTTTTATTGATTTTTTTACAGAGAGGAAGGGAGAAGGATAGAGAGTTAGAAACATTGATGAGAGAGAACCGTCGATCAACTGCCTCCTGCACACTCCCTACTGGGTATGTTCCTGCAACCAAGGTACTTGCCCTTGACCAGAATCAAACCTGGGACCCTTGAGTCCGCAGGCTGAAACTCTATCCACTGAGCAAAACCAGTTTAGACAGGGTATTTTCTTCTATTGATTTTATATTTTTCTTTTTTTTAACAATTAGATCTTTTATTCATAAAGAGTATACCTTGGTGAAAGATGGAATAAAAGGATTTAAACTTTCCTTCCTATATAGTATACCAGTTTTTCCAATATTAACTTCTAAATAGATTATTCTCTTCCCATTGGTTTGTGTTACATATTAATTCCCATATATATAAGTATATTTCTGAATCCTCTAAGCCTGAGATTTATAAATTTAAAATTTTTAGGTTCATCTATGTTGTAGTATGTATGAGTTCTTTATTCCGTTTTCATGGCTGAATAATATCCCATTGAATGGATATAGATAAACCACAATCTGCTTACCAACTACTATTTGATAGGCATGTGGGTTATTTGTACTTTCTGGCAGTTAAGAATAACATTTTTGTAAAAGTTTCTGTGTGGTGTTAAGATTTTGTCAAATGGTGTGTTCTTTTTCTGTGTGTATGGATATGATTGTGTGATTTATGTCCTTTAATATATCAATATAGAGTTACATTGCTTGAGTTTTGGATGTTAAACCATCATTGCATTCTTGGGATAAATCTCATTTGGTCATGGTGTATAATCACTTTTATGTGTCACTGAGCTCTGTTTTCTAGTATATTGTATCTATAATTTATAAAGAAAAAATACTATAACCCTCTTCCATATATCTTTAAAATTTTGTGCTTTTATTTAATTTAAGCTTTAAATGCACTCAGACATTTTATATTCACAAGATAAAGCTTTCCATTTCTGGAATAAGAACATATGGTACCATACCTTCAACTGCTTTTAAACGCTTCCTTGATTTATAACATAAAACTTGTTTTGGCTTTAAATGTTGCTACATCTTCTGGCCTCCCTCTGCTTGTTTAGTTTATATTTCTTTTGCCCTGAACTCCATTGTGAATATTAAAGCTTGTAATTCAACATGAAAATTGCAAAATGTAAAAATCATAAAAAATTTGGAAAAATTATAACAAAATGTTACTGAAAGTTATTTCTATGTTGTGATATTAATGGTAATTTATTTTTTCTTTATACTTTTATGTACTTACCTTCTTTATACTTATTTAATAATTCTTGAAATAGTCATAAACTATATTATTTTTATAATAGGAAAAATAACACTATTCACATTTTTGTAAGTACGATTACTTATTGTGCCTGAATTATTATTGTTCTCTATAATGCAATGAAAGTCGTTTCGAAAAAAGCTAGAATAATTAATTCCTACTTTTAAGGTTAATAAAAAATTGCTTTTGTAATTAATTTAAATGCATGTATGTGTGGGATTATACAACTATTTATTTCAACATTTTCTGATTCCAAATGAAATTGGAGGTAAAAATAACAATTATGCCCACAACTGAGATTTAAGATAACCATTTTTTTTTACCTAAACCAAAGTGAATTTCACACCATTTCTTCCCATCCATGCAAATCTTTATGCAACCACATCAGTTAATGTCCTTTCAGTTTTATTTTCCTAAAGTGTGAGTATTGTGGTCAGCATTCCAATTTCATGAAAAAGAAGTATCCTGTCAGAGCAATATAGCTCTTACTTTAATTTTAAACTACTTCTAATTTTCTTACTGTAGAATTTAATTTTACAAACATTTAAATTATAGAGTAAATCCATTTTGTGAAAGATTAAAGATATTGTATTTTTCTCTCACTGTCATTCCTAAATTCAGTGGATCTGTAATATCTGAAAACAAGGTATTAATTTAGACATTTCCTTACAGATAAATATATCCCACTTCTTGCCAAAAATCCACACAATTGGAATATTTCTTTTTCCTTTGCTACTCTGCTCTTCGTACAGACCCAGTTTACAGGTTTTATTTATTTTATTTTATTTTATTTTATTAAAAGTATGTGCCAATACTACTACTCACTGAGAAATAATCTAAGGCAGTAAGTGTCCCAATATGATGAATGTTCATTTCTAGGAAAGTATTATCTTTTAGAAAAAAGAGTGGCTCCTCTTGGCAGAGAAAGAGAGTATATGGTGATCAATTTTGTAATATCCCCTGGAAAGCAATGGCTCTGATCTCCTCACCCATTATCTCACAAGATTATTGCTAAGATAAAATAAGAATTTAGATGAAAACATTCAGTAAATTTGAAAGTGCCATACAAATGTTTTGTTTATCCCAAATAACTTACATCAGGGCAATGTTTGGAACTGTAAAAATAGTCAGAGTTGCCTCACAAACCAAGTTAAGGTTTTCTAATGCTGAATAAGTTCATCGCAATTAGAAATATATTGGTTTGTAAACTTTTTCATTATTTTAGTATCAGTATACAAGAAATGTGCTAAAATAAGGTGATAAAAATACATTAACCTGAATATCTACCAGGAAATTGTGCTGTTCAGAGGGAAAATGTCATATGATAATATGACTTACTTAAAATACTCTTTTATCTTTACTGTAGGTTGTTCCAGTTCACCACTAAATTTCACGTGTTTTCTTTTTCCTTTGTTTATTTTCTATTACTTATGTTTGATATTTATTATTCAGATTGCATTTTTATCATCACATTGTATTCACATTTGAAAGACTTTTTAATATGGTATTTATTCATTCTTTTATTATACACTGAGTGGCCAGATTATTATGATCTCTGAATGCATAATAATCTGGCCACTCAGTGTATATTCTATATAATAAAAGGCTAATATGCAAATTGTCCCCTCAACCATGAATTTGACCAACAGGCAGGCTGGCCAGCTGCTCATGTCCCCTCCCCATGACTAGGCTGGCCGGACCCCACCCATGCACAAATTCATGCACTGGGCCTCTAATATATATATACTGAATGGCCAGATTATTCAGATTATTATGCGTTCAGAGATCATAATAATCTGGTCACTCAGTGTAATGTTAACATTGTAATAATTGTGCTCAAATTGATAGCAAACCTAGGTACAAGGTTTTAAGAGTCTAAAACTATTCATAACTTCCATGGACAGAGGCAGTACTGATTACAAATCATTCAAACAAATGTTTTTTGATTTGGCTATTATAACCATGTCTGTCTCTGCTAAGAGGGGGGGAATAAAGCAACTGATATAATTCTCTATGTATTGACACCTTTTATCTGGAAACAGCTTTTTAATGTTTTTTTTTTTTTTGTGTGAAGTCAGCAAGAAGTATACATTCATTCACCTAACAGCAACAATGATAATAAGGAGGAAAAAAAATGTTTCCAACTCTTGTTTCACTACATGACTTTCAAGATGGTTTTGGGACTTTCATTTATAGTCTCTAACAAAGCAAATCAAGATATACATATATTATGTACATACAGAACACAACAAAAAGTATGAAAAATAAAATAAAATGACTACATCAGATAACAGTGTATCTGCCTAGACAAGGCCCATTTTATTCCAAATCATAAAGAATTTGCTGGCAAATGTGAGGCAGTTATTAACCTTTGTGGTTTGGGTGGGGGTGAGAGGAAGGAGGATCTTCCCAGTTCAATTCAACATAAAAGTCACAGTCTTTGTAACAAAAGAATAGCAGAAAACACAACCCTGCTCATCTATAGGATGGCTTTTCATTAATTAGACACTGCAAGATGTAATGTAAGGTCACATCCTCATCACCAACACTGGAGGACATTGGAATAGAGTGTGCTGATTGTCAAATTTGGTCATATGCAGAGACTGTATTGATACTGATTCTCATAGCATTTTTATAAATTTTCTTGAGTGTGTCTAGGAAACACTTGAAATTGAACTTGTACAACATCTACACTGAAGTTACATTTAAACAGGGATTGGGTTCTAAAGTCAACAAGTAAGACAAAAATCTGGTAGTCAAAATAGGTGCTGCTCTTAAACCACTGGAGACTGAATCCTTATAAAATTAAAGACCAATAGCTATTTACTTTTGATTCCCTTTGCATTTTAGTTATGGCCTCTTGTGGGATAGTGGAGATGAGTTTAATAAGAAACAGGGAAAATCCTCTCTCTGTGTAATTGGATTCATGGGATTTAAATGAATAAAATACTCTTACATTCTCTTGAACCTTATTGTGCTATGTTGAATATTTAAATATATTATTTCTCCTTTTATCATTAAGGTAACATTTTGTGAAAGGATTAATGACTCCATTTTTATATGAGGAAATTAAAGCTAACAGAAGAGATGTAACTTCCAGGTATGTGGCAGGGTTTGATTCAAACCATATTTATTCCACAGGTAGTACCCTTTATTCTATACTATTACCCACCTCTAGAAATACAAGAAAATACTTTGAAGTATTGCTATAACTGTAATATTAGTAATAGAGTTGAACCTCACCAGGTCATTTTAATACCTTTTATTTATTTTTATTTTTTAAATTTCTTTATTGATTAAGGTATTGCATATGTGTCCTCATCACCCATTACCCCTTCCAATTCCCTCCCCCCATCACCACTTATGCCCTCACCCCCCTGATGTCTATGTCCATTGATTAGGGTTATATGCATGCATAAAAGTCCTTTGGTTGATCTTTTCCTCTTATCCCCACTCTCCCCTACCATCCCTCTGAGGTTTGACAGTCAATGCTTCTCTGTCTCTGGATCTGTTTTTGTTCATCAGTTTATTTTGTTTATTATATTCCATAAATGAGTTCATGTAATACTTATCTTTCTTTGACTGGCTTATTTCACTTAGCATAATGCTCTCCAGTTCCATCCATGCTCTAGTTTGAAGCAGCCACCTTTTTCTCCTTTTTGTTCTTCTTAAAGAATACCTTTCAGCATTTCATAAAATACTGGTTTGGTGTTGATGAACTCCTTTAGCTTCTTCTTATCTGTGAAGCTCTTTATCTGACCTTCAATTCTGAATGACAGCTTCACTGGGTATAGTAATCTTGGTTGTAGGTTCTTGCTATTCATCACTTTGAAAATTTCTTGCCACTCCCATCTGGCCTGCATAGTTTCTGTTGAGAAGTCAGCTGACAAGCATATGGGTGCTCCCTTGTAGGTAATTAAGTGTTTTTCCTCTTGCTGTTTTTAATATTCTCTCTTTGTCTTTTGCTCTTGGCATTTTAATTATGATGTGTCTTGGTGTGGTCCTCTTTGGATTCCTTTTGTTTGGGGTTCTAAGCGCTTCCTGGACTTGTTAAGTCTGTTTCTTTCACCAGGTGGGGGAAGTTTTCAGTCATTATTTCTTAAAATATGTTTTCAGTATCTTGCTCTCTCTCTTCTTCTGGCACCCCCATAATTTTGATGTTGGTACATTTGAAGTTGTCCCAGAGGCTTCTTACACTATCCTCAAATTTTTGGATTTTTTTTTTCCTTTTCCGATTGAGTGTTTTTGGCCTCTTGGTATTTCAAATCTTTGGCTTTATTATTGTGTTCCTCTAGTCTGCTGTTGGGTTTCTGTAAAATATTTTTTATTTCAGTCAGTGTATGTTTACTTTCTAGTTGGTCCTTTTTCGTATCCACGAGGGTCTCGCTCATATCCTTGAGGTTCTCGCTAAGCTTGTCGGCCTTTTCTAGGAGCCTCTTGAAATACTTTATAACTGTGGTTTTGAACTCTATATCCAGTCATTTGTTTTCCTCCATTTTTTTTTTCTGTTTGCAATCTGTTTCTTTCTCTCCCTATTTTCACTGCTTCCCTGAGTTGGTCGGGTAGCTTTGTGTGCTAGGTGTATCGGCCTCCCTTGTTACCTCAGGTGTACACTCTTGGTGGACCCCTTAGTGGACTGTGTGTGCAACATTGTTGCAGATAAGTCTTGTTTATTATTGATATCACTGGGAGGAATTGATCTCCAAGCCAACGGGCTGTGAGGATCAGCTGTGTCTACTCTAGGAGACAGACAGTCTTATGCTCCAGGACTTGCAAACTTGCCAAAGTCTCTGCTCAGCTTGGATGGGGTGCAGTTTCTGGATGGAGCTGACAGCCTTGGCTTCAAGTCAGCCCTGGCCCTGGAGGTCACCAGGTCCTAGCATCTGCAGGCAATCACCGCGAGTACCTCTACGAGAAAGCGCCCTGGAGTTTTGCCTGCTGCCAGACCGTCCAGTCCCCAATGAATCCGGAATCTCAGGTTTTCACCTGGCACCTGGGTTCAGTGCAGTCGGAACTCCTTTTCCCTTCCTCCAGATGCCAGCCACACAGTCAACAGATCTCCCTCACCGTGAGCACTTGTGTCCCCCCCCCCCCCCCGCCCCGAGCTTCTCCTCTCCTGCCAGAGACTGCCAGTGGCCCCGTTTGTCCTCTCTGCACGCACTCGCTTGCATACCTCTGGAGCTCTGCCTATTGCTCTTACCCTGGGATTCTGACTGCAATCCAGATTCTTCCCATAAGCGTCTGGTTCCTCCGGGTTTTGAGTGCAAATCAAACTGGGTTCAACACAGCCTGGAGTTTTTGTCTCCTTTCCACTAGAGCTCCCCTGCCAGGCATTCAGACACCCCATCCTCTCACGTGTGTGTCTCCTACCTTACTTGGGCTTTGCAGAGGCTCTGATTATCCGTATGCACTTCTATGTCCCTCTAGTTTCAGATCTTCCAGCCAACCAGCCTTCCCATGGTTCTGGACAGTGTCTATTTTGTCCTTTAGTTGTATTCTCAAAATTGTTATGGAGAGCAAAAGCCTAGGTGTTTACCTATGCCACCATCTTGGTTTCTCCTCTCCATTTTAATACCTTTTAAAATGCTACATTAAAGTTCTCCTTAAAAGAACCAAGATGGCGGCATAGGTAAAACACCTATCTTGCCTTCATACTCAGCAATTTTAAAACTACAACTTAACGAAAGAACAAGCACCTTCCAGAATCACCAGAAAGCTGGCCGAGTGAAAAGTCCACAAATAAAAGTGAAAATAAGACACTGTGACTGAGAGGAGCAGCGGTGGACAGCGTTAAAAAGACGAGCGGACAGAGGTTTAGAGGAGTGTGCGCGCCAGCAGATAGGGCAGGCAGCTGAAAACCGGCCAGTTTTCTCAAACGGGGAGACAAAGACGTCCCACTGGACTGATTCTCCAGCTCTGGGAAAAGTCCAGGGAACCCACTATCATACGGGGTGAAAACTGGACAGAGGGAGGGCACGCCAAAGCTCAGGTGCTACAGGGGTCTGCCGGCTTGTGGAGAAGGCGAGCTTGTGAGGATTTTGAGTGACCTTGGGAACAGCACAGCTGCGTGACCTGACTGCGTAGAGATGCTCGCGACTTGCTCTCTCATTAGGGAAAACGTCAGACTGCTTTGTTTTATGAACCTGGGTGAGACCTTGGATGTGCAGACTCGTTTGGGGAGAGACTGAATTCCCCGGCAGCCGGTGGAGCTCGACAGTGGCTCTCTCTCAGAGGTGCTGGCGGCCACTGCTCCCGGCACAGAGTCCCTGGGGCCACATAGGGCAGAGCTAACACTGTCTGCTTGGCCTGGAGACTCTGCCCATCCAACCTGAGCACAGCTGAACTTCAAAGACAATTGACCTGGAGGTCAACCCCTCCAAGTGCTAAGAATGATTAACCTGAGCTTAACTTCAGCAAGACTGTGCAACCCATATCCACCTCAAGTAACTGGGGAGGCTGAGCCACTGTCTCCTGTAGGACATCTACCACACAAAGCTAATTGACCAACTCAGGGAAGCAGCCACCATGCAGAGACATGGAAAGAAATCAGATTTGAAAGAAATGGAGGGAAAAAAACGACTGGAAATGGAATTCAAAACCACGGTTAAAGGGCTTTTCAAGAGGCTCCTAGAAAAGGTCGAGACCTATAAGGAAATAAGCAAGACCAGCAAGGAAATGAACAAGACCTTCAAGGATATGAACGAGACCTGCAAGGAAATGATCAAGACCAACGTGGAAATGAATGAGTCCTATAAGGAAATGAATGAGACCCTCAAGGATATGAAGGAGACTCTCAAGGATATGAAAAAGGACTAACCAGAAATTACACATACACTGGCTGAAATAAAAAATATTATACAAAGACCTAAAAATACTCTAGAGCACCCCAAGAACCAAGTTAAAAATTTGAAATACAAAGAGGTAAAATCCACTCAGATGAAAAAGCAAGAAACCAAAAGAATCCAAAAAATTGAAGATAGTGTAAGGGGCCTCTGGGACAACCTCAAGCATATCAACATCCGAATTATAGGGGTGCCAGAAAAAGAGAGACAGCAAGACAATGAAAACCTATTTGAAGAAATAGTGACTGAAAACTTCCCACACCTGGTGAAAGAAACTGACTTAGGAGTCCAAGAAGCACACCGAACCCCAATATATAGGAACCCTAAGAGAACCACACCAAGTAACATCATAATTAAAATGCCAAGAGCAAAAGACAAAGAGAGAATATTAAAAGCAGCAAGAGAAAAACAGATGGTTACCTATAAGGGAGCACCCATACGATTGTCAGCGGATTTCTCAACAGAAATAATGCAGGCCAGACGGGGGTGGCAAGAAATATTCAAAGTGATGAATAGCAAGAATCTACAACCAAGATTACTCTATCCAGCAAAGCTATCATTCAGAATTGAAGGTTAGATAAAGTGCTTCGCAGATAAGAAAAAGCTAAAGGAGTTCATCACCACCAAACCAATATTATATGAAATGCTGAAAGATATTCTTTAAGAAGAGGAAGAAGAAAAAGATAAAAGTGTAAATTAGGAACAACAAATACACATCTATCAACAAATGAATCTAAAAATCAAGTGAATTAATAAGCTGATGAACAGGATAAACTGGTGAATGTAACAGAATCACGGACATAAAGAGGGAATGGACTGACAATTCTTGGGGAGAAAAGGGGTGTGGGAAGCGCAGCAAGAGACTGGACAAAAATCATGCAACTATGGGAGAGGACAATGGGGGAGGGGGAGAGGGCCGAGGGTGGGATTGGTACCAGGTGGAGGGGAGCTATAGGGGAAAAAAGGGGAACAATGTAATTAATAAACTGAACAATAAAGATAATTAAAAAAATAAAAACATTAAAAAATAAAAATAAAAAGTAAATAAAAAGTAAAGTTCTCCTTAAAAAAACACAGAAGCTTTAGGTGATTTGGGTTTTTCTAGGTTAGCTTATCTATCACCCTTACCCTTTAACATATCTTTGCTCATTGTTTTTTGTTTGTTTGTTTGTTTGTTTGTTTTTTTCACTTAAGCACCCAATTTATTTAAACCAGCATGAAAAATATTTCTATAAGAATTTTCCTAAACATCTTTTTATCATATCATTGTCCTCAAAAACCTTAGATAGCTCCCTATTTCCAATCTCGTCAAGCTATTCTCTTGATTTGGGGTTTCCGCACTCTACCATTGTAGGCATCTACTAGTATTTATTTAAATTCATTTTCTGTTTTTATTTCTCAGACACTTTGTCCACTGTAGGAAAAATTTCCTCATTTATTTTTATTTTTCTTCCAAAATTTGCCTAAAAATGTCAATAGAATATTGAAAATATTTAAGTAGTTTGTGTGTTTTTCATGCTCCTACCCATGCATCAGCCCTTTTACTCAAAAAGTACAGTTTGATAGCAACTTTATGTTAGTTGTAATAAACAAGGAAATTAAATATATTTTTTTAGTTTTACCTATGGTGTTTTAATTTTCTGTCTCCTTTACTTCTATTCATGCTTCATGATCTGTTCTTGTTTCAAATCATCATCCACCATTGAAGATTAATCCATCACTGAAGCCTCATCCCAAATCTATATTCCTCATGAAGCTTATGACCAATCAGTTTCTTAATGTTTGTGTTTTATGAATTCCTATATGGCCTCCTCTTGTCACATCATGAACTAGAGCATGTCTAATACTTCTTTAGCCCTAACATCACCTAAAAAAATTCAAATCATTTGAATATCACCACTTGATTAAACCTATCAAGAACACTTTCTTATGGAAAGAGTAAGTGAAATATTTACACTGAAATATTTAATCAACCTATAAAAATAAAAATGTTATTACAATAGAATAAAAATAATATGCAGGCCAGAACTGTCCAATAGGAATATAATGTGAACCATAAATGTAATGTTAAATCTATACATATAAAAGCCTAAGCAACCATTATAACTGAATGACCAGAATCACCAGAATGACCAGTTGACCAGTCGCTATGATGCACACTGACCACCGGGGGGGGAAGGGCAGATGCTTACTGCAGTAGCTACTCTTGGTGGTCAATGCATTCCCACAGCCAACCTCCAATGGCCCCACCCCTGCTAGCCAGCACCCCAATGAGCACCCCAACCTCCTGCAGTCCCTCCCCCTGCTGCTGGCCAGCCTACCTCTCATGGTTCGTCTCCCCAGCTAGCCTCCCTCAATAGGCCTTGATCACCAGCCAGGCGGAGGGGCCTCACCCATGTACAAATTCATGCGCCAGATCTCTAGTTTTATAATAAAAAAATTAAAAAGTAAGAAGTTATATTAGTTTCCTATTACTCCTTTAATACACTAGCATAAACTTAATGACTTAAACAACACAAATCATCATTGTTTTAATCCTTCTTGAGGTTAAACATCTGAGATGAGTCTCACAGTGCTAAAATCAAGGTATTGGCAGGGATGGTTCCTTCCAGAAGCTCTAAAGGAAGCATTTGTTTCCTTGCCTTTTCAGCTTCTAGAGGATTAGAATTCCTTTGCTCTTTCTAGCTCACATTAGTCTATCTTCTTGCTTCCTTGATCATATCTCTTACTATTCATTATGATCTCCTGCTGCTTTCTTATAATGGACTCTTTCAATTATATTAGGCCCACTGGGATAATCCAGGATATTATTTTCATCTCAAGGTTCTTATTTTACAAATGGCCAACATATATATGAAAAGATGATCAAACTCACTAGCTGTAATGCAAATCAAACTACAATGAGATACCACCTCACACCTATTAGTATCGCTGTTATCAAACAAGACAGATAATAAATGTTAGGGAGGTTGTGGAGAAAAGGAATCCTCATTCACTGCTGGTAGGAATGCGAAATTGAACAGCACTATATAAGAGAGAATAGAGGTTCCTCAAAGATTAAGAATAAAGTTACTATATAACCCAGCACCAACCCACCTCCTGGATATATACACCCCCAACAATGTGAAAACATTTATTTGAAAAGATATATGCACCCTTCTGTTCATTGCAGCAATATTCATAATGGCCAATATTGGAATAACTGAAGTGCCCTATGATAGAAGATTGGATAAAGAAGATATGGCACATATATATTATGGAATACTACTCAGCCACAAGAAAAGATAAAATACTGCCATTTGTAGCAACATGAATGGGCCTTGAAAAGATTATGCTAAGTAAAACAAGTCGGTCAGAATAAATGCTAAGAACCGTATGATTTCCCACATATGTGGGATATAAAACTGAAACTGATAGACAATATTGTGGTGATTACCAGAGTGTAGGAGGTAGGTGTAGTAAGGGGTAAAAGGTGCCAAATATATGGTGATGAAAGATTATGTGACTTTGGGTAGTAGGCACACAGTGTAATATACCCATCATGTATATTGGGCGGGGGAGGGGGAATTTTATTTATAGATTTATTTATTTATAAATTATAAATTTATAATTTATATAAAATTATATACTGAAACCTATATTATCTTATTAACCAATACCACTCTAATAAATTTAATTTTAAAATAATTTTAATAAGATTCTTATTTTAATTACATAGATGAAGTCCATTCCCATGTAAAGTAACATTCACAAGTTCCTGAGACTAGGACCTAGACATTTTTGGATGGTGTTATTCAGCCTATCATACAAAACATTAACTTAATTTTAATAACATTTTATTTAACTCAACATATTAATATTTAAATAATATTATTTAAACCTGCAATCAATATAAAAATTTTATACAGTTTTTGTTTTTAATTTTAATTTGGTTAAAATTAAACAAAAGGTGGAGGTCACTTAGTGGCACTAACTATATTTCAAGAGCTCAATAGTCATGTGTGACTAATGGCTACATATATGGATGATAAATACTTTCTATCTTTGAAGGTTATATTACTGCGACATTAGAGTGACCACTATCACACAAGACTGCCTTCATTCTGATGCTAACCATTATAATAATAGTTTCGGTTTATTACCAGAAAAAGATACAGATTTATACCAGGCAAGGGAAGAAATACATATAACAGAATCTGGAGAAGTACCAATATGGAGTTGTCATTGTCCTTTCCTTGTGAGGTCATAACAATATTCATATTACAAAATCAAGGTGTGACAATGCACATGGAGTACTGCTACCCTGGGAAGCTTAATCAAGCCTTGGTATCCACATTTCCCTAGAGCTCCATCAGATAGACATGACTGATTGTCCACGTGGCCGATTTCAGTTATTCTGCCACAATACAGATGGAGATACATGGCCCCCAGAAGGAGGCATTAATTATAATACCACCTTTCAATTAGACCTATTTTGGATGATGGAGGAAAAGTGGTCAGAGGTCCCTTATGTACAGGCTTTCTTTGCACTGTGAGATAATCAGAAGTTATGCCAGCTGTGTAAACTTAATCTTGCAATTTTAGCTGCTTTGACTCATGTGGGCCCCTGGGAACCACCTGCTTCTGAGGGGGTACAGGCTTCCCTACAGGCTCCCCTTGAACCTTCAAGTTCATTGTACCCAGGGCCCCTAATTTGTGAAGTTCTATCCAAAGAAGGCCAAGGGCCCACAACACTGACTCTTGCATCACTTTACCATCTTCAGGCTATGGCAGGTGGAGCATATGGCCCTACATGAATCCAGGTCCTCTTCTCCCTGCAAGACCTAAAACAGATTAGTACAGAACTAGGGAAATTCTCAGATAATCCTGATAAATACTAGATGTCTCCCAGTGTTTCACTCAGACATTTGACCTGTCTTAGAAGAATGTATTGCTATTTTTAGACCAGACCCTGCCACCCTCCTAGAAAATGGTAGCCTTAGATGCTGTCTATAATTTTGGTAATGAGTATTGCATGAGGAAAAAGCCCACTGCCCCACCAGAAGGCAAGCGGTTCCTACCCAGGATCCTGGTTGGGATCCAGACACTGCCTTAAGGGCTTGGGTTCACAAACACTTCCAAGTCTGTGTTCTCTAGTCTAAATTTCCAGGGAAGGAAGAAAAAGCCTCAATCTTTATGGAGCCGAAATACACTTCCATGTCCCCAGATTCCTTTGAAGGCCAACTCATTTTAAATGATAAATTTGCTATTCAATCATCCCCAGATAGTAGGAGAAATTTATAGAAATTAGCAATCAGCCCCTAGAGAAGATTGCCACTTAGGTCTTTTACTAGTATAATAGGGACCATTGGGAGGCTGAGGAAAAGGAGGCAAGAGACAAGAGGAAGGCAGCAGCTCTAGTCACAGCATGTCAGGAAGAAAATATCAGAAGTCAGGATCCCTGAGGCTGTAGAACCCCTGTTGCCACATGCTATAGTTTTGGCCAAGGGGGACATATCCAAAGGGATTATCTTCATGGAAAGATAAAGCTATTCCAGCCTTGTCTCATCTGCAAGGGGCATCACTGAGCAAAGGGGCGAAGGTCCCTGAGGATAGATCCACCATCCCAAATGTTTCAACAGCAGGATTAATGGGTCTGTCATATAGGCAGGGAGGCAGGCAAGTTGTTAGGAGCCAGCAGTCCTGGATTGTGAGAGGGATGTCTGACTGTCAGCTTTAGGCCTGATCCTGCAAGGATCCTGTCGGACATACCCTGAGGGGTCTCAGATTGTGAGAGGGTACAGGCAGGCCAGGCTGAGGGATCCTCCCACCCACATGCAAGAATTTCATGCACCAAACCTCTATTCTACTATAAATAGGTCTAGGTGTCAACTATGTGCAGACTTATTATTGAGGAAAGGGTTGATTTTGTTAGGAAAGCTTTATTCTGTAAGTTCAGAGAACCTATGAGGTGCCTGTTCCAAGATAACTCTTAGAAGTCATTCCTTTCACTAAAGCAGTGAGAAACCTTCCAATGAGGAGGCATCACAGTGAAGCTCAGCCTGAGACTGTTTTCCCAGGATAGAATTGACAATGGAAAATTATATGAGACATCTGTTATGTAACTGGGTTCTCTAGCATCAATGTGGATAATATAATTCCATAATAACAGTCTAGAGAGAGTACAAAAGCAGGACAGACATTATTTCCTGTGATAAATAGTTAAGTTGAAATGACAATTACTGGATCTTGACCTATAGGGATCTATAGCAATGAATGGAGATCCTGATCATGAAACATCAAGTGATTATATAACTAAATCTTCCCATTATGAGCTGTGTATTTCCAGAGTCAACAAATAAAAGGTTAAGCAAGCATAGTGGCAATCTCTTATGAGATATTAAATAGAAATGGTTCATTTGGGGTCAGACCCTAGAAGGTCTATGGAGCATAAGTTCCACGAACAGGTGTGCTGTGTCTCTTGTCACTTATCTGTGTAGTCCTAATTCCTCTCCTTCAGGCTCACTCTTCATGGTAGGGAGGATCTTCTATGACCAAATTAACAGAAGATAAAAATAATCCAGGCCTGATTGACAGATGAGTAAGCTCAAAATATTAATAAAAGCTAGAAGTAAATATTTTCTAACTATAAGCCCACACATGGATTTTCCTAATGTACAATGGTGAAGGGAAATTCTCCTAGCAGTATACTCTTGAGCTTTAATTCTTTTGGGAGGGAGAAATAGTCTGACATAAGAATATATAGAGATATCCCTGAGGAATGGAAGATGGCTTGTTTTTTTTTTGTTTGTTTTGTTTGTTTTTGTTTTGTTTTTGTTTTTGTTTTGGTCAGTAAACTAGACAGATTAAATTTGAATATGGGAAATAAGGGTTTCTGGGAAAAGGCCATGTGATAGAACCTACTAGAGGAGACAAAGTCTGTAAAGCTTTATGTCTTAGAGAGTATCCACAATAAAGGAAAAACTTAAAAACCAGGGAAATAGAATTATTTGGATAGTAAGCACCAGCCAGCCTTAGTCCTTGGTCACTCTAGTGCTTGTTCAATGGGCTCAAGTATAGTGGAATAATATTGACAAGAAAGGAGGCTTGTCCATTAGTCCCACATCCTGTATGTTCTCTCACCAAAGCTAATGTAGCTACTGATGAATATCTAATCCATAAGCAACAGTGATTAACATAGTGCTAAGCATCCAATAATATAGTACCATCCCTGAAGAGGTCAAACAGCCACTTGGTAGCAAGTTGATTACATTGGATTATTTTCCCTTAGGAAGAAGCAGTATTCCCTCCTTGCCATGACAAATGTGTTCACCTTCCCTTACTTTCTAGCATTATATCTGAGAATCCAGAGTGTGATCTAATAGCATGAGTTTCCTAGGGAAAGAGCCTTAGATGGTGGGGAAATGGGAAAATGAACAAATATCCATTGATTCAATCATATAGTCAAAAACCCAGCATGATAGTCTTTTGAAGTCTCAGCTGAAATATCTGCAAGTTTGGGAAACTATTTTTTAAAATATGAGGTATATTTTCAACTAGTGGCCATTATATGATGTTGAATCTCAGACAGTTAGAATGAAATGATCTGAGAACCAAAGAGTAGAAAGAACAGTGGCCCTGATCGACATTACTCCCATTTTGTATAATGTGTGCTTCCTGCCCCTAAAATTTTAGGTAATTAGAGTAGAAATCCAGGTTACCAGAGTGGGGATGATACTTTCAAAAGATGCATGCAGAAAGGTTTCCATTAAATATAAACTATGTCTACCACCTGGTCATTTTAGGCTTCTCTTGCTGGTAAAGCAACATACACATAAAATATTATTGTACTCTGAGGAAAATTGACCTTGATTATCATGAGAAATGAGATGGTGCTTAAAAAAGGGGGGCAGGGGGCAAGAAGGCATATGTTTAGAATTTAAAAGATTTACTGATATAGCTTTTAGTGTTCTGGTGTCTGTAATAACTTTAAATCAACAATTGTAGTAATCATGGCCAGACATAGGAAAGTAATCAGTAAAACCCAAAGGTATGAGGCGTAGCTTATCCACTGTGCAAGCAACCTAGGCTGGCAGAAACGCTGGCTGAGAGCAAACTGAGCAAAGGCTGGGTGGGTTGTAGAGGAGTGAGATAATGAATGTGGTGCACAAATTACGGCTTAGAAACCAGCTGTGGCAGAAACACAACTCCACGTTTGTCTTTGTTTCCTATCAATTTGAAGAATGGTTTTTGTTTGTTTGTTTGTTTGTTTGAAACAACAACAGGATTTAATTTTAAAGAACAAATTACCAGAAGGCTAAGCTGGAAAAACCCTGACAACCAAGTATGGAAATTGGAGACTACAAAGAAACTGGTAAAAAGGGAAGATGTGGGAAAGGGCTGGACAGTCTCCCACAACAGCAGCTGAAGTTTCAGAGAGATATCTCAGTTGTGGGGGTTTCCAGTTTGGGGGTTCTAATCCTCAAACTGGGCCCACCAGTAGAGAGCAACAGAACTTAGAAAGGTGCCCACATAACATCAGGCTGTGAAAAGTGGCAGGGTTTCTTTCTGCCAGGGGAGAGATGGCTGGAAATGTGGGTACCTACTTAAAGGGCCAATGCACAAAATTTTGTGAGCAGCCATTCACCTGGGGCTCAAGAAGAGGGAGAGCAGAGTGGGCTAAAGCAGTGCAAGCTTAAGCCAGGATTGGGGATCTGGGTTTGGGACTTGGAAGGCAGACACCCTGGTTTCCTGTACTGAGTCATTTCCTTACACTGCAGAAGTCATCTTTCTCAGGCAGACTTTCCTACTCAGGCAGTTTTTTTCTAGGGGGAAAACAATTGACTCACCCTACTGCAAAACCTCTGGCCCCACCCTGTGGAGTTTTTGAGGTCCATTAACAGACTTAGAATAACAATTAGCCTCCAGGCAGAAGCAATTGCCCTACTCTAGTGGAAAACTTCTCACCCCAGCTGTAGATGAAAGAGCATTTGGGTCCCCAGCATAGATACCACCCCAGCACACCCAGTGAAGCAAGAGCCAGCAGGACCCTAAGCAACTACAGCTGACACCTGAGAGACCAGCTTCATTGGGGGAGGGAGCACATCTCAGAATAGCAACAATCAAGGAGTGAGACTCAAGGCAGGGCCAGCCTCTGAGCTAAGGAATCTCTGACCAATGGAATACCAGGGGCTTCAACTTCTAGGACCTCAATAAGGTTTCTCAGTGCAGAAAAGGACAGTGACTCACATTCACCTACACTAGAGAAACTCCTAAGAGATCCAAGATAGACACATTAAGGAGCAGATTTAAGAAAATCCAACAAGCCCCACAAATAGCAGATCCAAAGCACCTGTATAGCAGCTGGTAGCAATTCAGAGGGGATATCCCTCCCACAAATGAGACATCAACAATCAAGTCCCAATTACAGCAGGAGAACCCAAATAATGCACACAAGGGACATTCCTAGAATCTAGTTCAGGTGAACAAAGAGATCATACCACTGGACACCAAAAGACACTTTCTATATAAGGCCACCCCACAAAGACTGGGAGGCATAACAGTTATATCTAACACATAGACGCAAATACAAAGAAACAGCTAGAATGGGGAGACAAAGAAACAAACCCCAAATGACAAAGAAGAAGGAATTTCCAGAAAAAGAACTAAATGAAATGGAGGCAGGTGACATATCAGACATAGAGTTCAAAGCAATTGTTATAAATATGCTTAAGGAACTTAGTGAAACTTACAACAGCATGAAAAGGAAATACATGTAATGAACAAGAACTGGACAGAAATGAAAAAAGATATACCTAACATCAAGAACATAGTGGAAGGAATTAAAAGTAGATTGGATGAAGCAGAGGATAGAATCAGTGATTTGGAAGACAAGGGAGAAATACATACCCAATTAGAGCAACAACTAGAAAAAAAATTAAAAAGCAAGAATATAACCTAAGGGACACCTGGGACAACATTAAACATAACAATATCTGCATTATAGTCATACCAGAAGGGGAATATGGTGAACAAGGAACAGAGAATCTGTTTAAAGAAATGGCAAAAACCTTCCCCAACCTGGCGAAGCTAAAATGACAAAGTTCAGGAGGATCAGAGAGGCCCAATCAAGATGAATCCAAAGAGACTCACACCAAAACATGTCATAATTAAAATGGTAAATGTCAAACACAAAGAATATTTTTTATTCATTGTTGAAAGTATTACATATAGTATTTATTATATATGTTTTCTTCCCCCCCCCTCTGACATAACGCCGGGCGCCCCTCTTCCCTGGCACATGATCTCAGGCACCTAGTGTCTGTGTCCATTGGTTATGCTTATATGCATGAATACAAGTACTTTAGTTTATCTTTTAGCCACCCCAACCCTCCACTTCCTTTCCATTGAAGTTTGACACTTTTTTTCATTAGTTAATGATGTTCTTTATATTCCACAAATGAGAGAGATCATGTGATATGTATCTTTCACAAACTGGCTTATTTCATTCAACATAATACTCTCCAGGTCCATGCATACTGTTTCAAATGGTAAGAATTATTTCTTTTTATAAAGCAGCTAAGTATTTCATTGTGTAGATGTACCACAGCTTTTGAATCCACTCATCTGCTGATGGGCACTTAGGTTGTTTCTAAATCTTAGCTATTGTAAATTGTGATGCTATGAACATAGAGGTACATATGTCCTTTCTGATTGGTGTTTCTGGTTTCTTGTTATATATTCCCAGAAATGGGATTACTGGTCAAATGGTAGATCCATTTTTAATTTTTTTAGTAAACTCCATATTATTTCCACAAGTGGCTGCACCAGCCTGCATTCCCACTATCAGTTCACAAGGGTTCCTTTCTCTCCACATCCTGCCCAGCACTTGTCATTTGTTGATTTGTTGATGATAGCCAATTTTGACAGTTGTGAGAGGGTATCTCATTGTTTTGAAGGGCATCTCTCTGAAGATTAGTGGTTAGAGCATGTTTCATATGTCTCTCAGCCTTCTGTAGGTCCTCTTTTGAAAGGTGTCTAATTAAGTCCTTTGCCTATTTTTAGATTGGATTCTTTATCTTCTTTTGCTAAGATGTATAAGATACCTATACATTTTGGCGATTAAACCCTTATCAGATATAACATTGGCAAATATGTTCACCCATGCAATGGGCTTTCTTGTTGTTTTGTTAATTATTTCTTTTCCTGTGCAGAAGCTTTTTATTTTGATGTAGTCCCATTTGTTCATTTTCTCCTTAGTTTTCATTGCCATAGGAGCTGTATCAGTAAATATATTGCTACAACATATGTCTGATATTTTGCTATCTATGGATTCTCCCAAGATTTCTATGAATTCTCATATTTTGTTTAAGTCCTTTATCCATTTTGAATTTATTTTTGTGTATAGTGTAAGTTGGTGGTCTAGTTTCATTTTTTGCATGTATCTGTCCAATTTTCCAAGCACAATTTCTTGAAAAAACTGTCTTGACTCCATTGTATGCTCTTGCCTCCTTTGTCAAATATTAATTGAGCGTAATAGATTGGGTCGATTTCTGTTGTGTTACATTGATCTATATGTATGTTCTTGTGCTAATACCACGTAGTTTTAATGACAGTGGCTTTGTAATATAGCTTGATATCTGGTATTGTGATCCTTCCAACTTTGTTCTTATTTCTTAAGATTGCTGTGGCTATTCAGGCTCTTCTTTTTATTTCAGACTAGAGGCTCGATGCACAAAATTTGTGCACTCAGTTAGGTCCCTCAGCCCAGCCTGCACCCTTTCGCAGTCCAAGAACCCTTGGGGATGTCTGACTGATGGAGTGGACCTCAGCCATCAGTCAGACATCCTTAGCACTGCCACAGAGGTGGAAGAGGCTCCCATCATCGCATCTGCACTCACCAGCTGTGAACCTGGCTTCTGGCTGAGCAATGCTCCCCCTGTGGGAGTGCACTGACTTCTAGGGGGTGGCTCCTGCCCCCTGTTTCTCAGTGTGCATCATAGTGACTGGTCATTCCACCATTTGATTGATGTGTATATTAGCCTTTTATTATATAGGATGAATTTTTGTAGTTTGTTCTAGGTCTGTGAAAAATGCCATTGGTATCTTAAAAGGATTGCATTGAATCTATAGATTGCTTTGGGTAGTATAGACATTTTAATGATGTTGATCCTACCAATCCATGAACATGATATATTCTACCATTTGTTTATGTCTTCCTCAATCTCTTTTTTCAGTGTCCTGTAAATTTCTGAGTACAGGTACTTTAACTCCTTGGTTAAATTTATTCCTAGATATCTAATTTTTTGTTGTTGTTGCTGCAATGGTAAATTATTTTGCTTGTTTGTGTGTTTGTTTGTTTAATTTCTTTTTCTGTGAATTTATTATTGCTGTATAAAAAAGCCATAGATTTTGGGTGTTAATTTGTATACTGCTTCATTGCCAGATTCATTTATTAAATCTAGTAGATTTTTGATGGAGTCTTTAGGATTTTCTATGTATAATATCATGTCATCTGCAAATATCAGTTTTACTTATTCATTTCCAATTTGGATGTATTTTTATTTCTTCTTCTTATCTAATCATTATGGCAAGTACTTCCAGTACCACGTTGAACAGGAGTGATGAAAGTGGGAATCCCTGTCTTATTCCTGTTCTTGAGAAAATGGTTTTAGTTTTTTCCCACTGAGTATGATTTTGGCTGTAGGTTTATCATATGTGGCTTTTATTATGTTGATATATGATTACTCTATTCCTACCTTGCTGAAAGTTTTCATCAGGAAATGGTGTTGAATTTTGTCAAATGCTTTCTATGCATCAATTGATACGATTATATGTTTTTTATCTCCCAATTTGTTTTGTGATGTGTCATGATTATTGATTTGTGGATATTATACCAGCCTTGCATCTCTGGAATAAATCCTACATGGTCATGGTGTATGATATTTTTAATGTAATGCTAGGTCAAATTTGCTAGGATTTTTTGAGGATTTTAGCATCTATGTTCATCAGAGATAATGGCCTGTAATTATCTTTCTTTGTAGAATCTTTATCTGCTTTTGGGATTAAGGTATTGCTGGCTTCATAGAAAGAGCTTGAAAGTGTGCCTTCCTCTTGAATTATTTTGAATAGTCTGAAGAGGATAGGTTTTATTTCTTCTTTGAATATGTGGTAAAACCCCCTGTGAAGCCATCTGGTCCAGAGCTTCTGTTTGTTGGAAGATTTTTTACTATTTCTTCAATTTCCTCTATAGTTATTGACCTATACAGATGTTTTGATTATTGCTGATTTAGTTTTGGAAGGTTTTATTTTTCTAGGAATATGTCCATTAATTCTAGTTTGATCAGTGTTTTGGAATAGAGTTGTTCTTTATATTTTTTATATATTTTTTTTCTGTGGGTCTGTTGTTAGTTTGCCTCTTTCGTTTCTGCTGTTATTTGTTGGGTCCTCTCTCTTTGCTTCTTGGTGAGCCTGGCTAGAGATTTATGAATCTTGTTCATACTTTTAAAGAACCAGCTCTTTCATTGCTCTTTTGTAGGTTTCTTTTTGTCTCTGTGTGTGTTTGTGTGTTTTTGTTTCTTAAGTCATTTATTTCTTCTCTGATCTTTATTATTTCCTTCCTTCTGCTAACTATAGGCTTTATTTTTGTTGCTCTCTTTCTAATTCTTCAACTTGCAGAATTAGATCATTTACAACCAGTTTTTCCAGTGTTTTTTTTGTTTTGTTTTGTTTTATTTTGTTTTGTTTTTTAGGTAGGGCTATAATGCTATGAACTTCCCTCTGAGGACTATTTTTACTGGGTCCCATAAATTTTAGATTGTTCTGTTTTCATTTTTATTTGTTTCCAGAATGCTTTTTATTTTTATCTCTTTAGTTACCCAATCATTATTTAATAGCATGCTATTTAGCCTCCAAGTGTTTGAATTTCTGTGATTGTTTTTATTGTAGTTTATTTCTAATTTTATGCCATTGTGATCTGAGAAGATGCTTAATATGATTTCACTCTTTTTTAATTGAGTAACTTTCCTGTGTCCCAATATGTGGCCTATCTTTGAAAATGTGCTGTGTGTACTTGAGAAAAATATATATTCTGTAACTTTGGGAATGAATATTTTTAAAATGCTGATTAAGTCCATTTGATCTAGTGAGTTACTTATTATTGCTGTTTATTTACTGATAGTGATGTCAATGGGGTATTGAAATCCCATGCTGATTTTATTGCTGTCATTCTCTCCACTCGTATCTTCCAGAAGGTTTTTTTAATGTATTTTGGGCTCTCTTTCATTGGGTTCATACATGTTTACTGGTGTTATTTCCTCTTATTGTATTGAACCACTTAGTATTATGAAGTGGCCTTGCTTTTATTATGTCCTTCTCTCTGAGGTCCTTTCTGCCAGATGTAAGTATTGCTATCCCAGCCCTTTTTTCATTTCCATTTGCCTAAGAAATATTTTTCTATCATTTTACTTTCAGTTAATATGCACCCCTTATTCTGAGGGGGGTCTCTTGTAGACAACATATATATGGGTTATGTTGTCTTAGCAATTCCACCATTCTATATCTTTTGATTAGAGCATTTAGTCTATTTACATTTAATGTTATTATTTATAGGTACTTGTTTGTAGAAAATTTTATTGTTTATGCCTGTGTTTCTTCTCCTTTTCTATTTCTTCTTTTAACAACAGTCCCTTCAGCATTTATTTGCATTTCCAGCTTAGTGGTGATAAACTCCCTTAGTACTTTTTTTGTCTGTGAAGCTCCTGATTTCCCCTTCAATTTTGAATGATAGCCTTGCTGGATAGAGTACTCTTGGATTTAGTTCCTTGCTTTACATCAGTCTGTATTTCATTCCATTCCCTCTGGCCTGATGTGTTGCTGTTGAGATATCACTTGATAGTTTAATAGGAGATCCTTTGTAGTTAATGTTCTGTATCTATCTCTTGCAGACTTCTAGATGCAGTCTTTGATGTTAACATTTGCCTTTACAATTATAGCATATATTTATTTTGTGTGTGTGTGTTTTTTTTTAGTTCATCTTGTTTGGGAATCTGTGCTTGTGTGACTTTTTTACTTCCCCATTTCAAAGAAGTTTTCTGTCTTTACTTTTTTCAAATACATTTTACAACCCTTGCTGCTCTTCTTGTAGCACCCTTATTATACATATTTTACTTAGTTTCATGTTGTCCCAAAGCTCTCTTTAGCTCTCCTACTGTTTTATAATTTTTTTCTCCAATCTCTGTTCAGATTGGGCTTGTTTCTCTCCCTTATCTTCTAACTCACTAATGTTGTTCTCTGCTTTCCCTAGTCTAATGTTCAAAACTTCCATCGTGTTTTTTTTTTTAAACTCTATGGTGCATATTTTTGTCTTTTTTAAAAATATATTTCATTGATTTTTTACAGAGTGGAAGGGAGAGGGATAGAAAGTCAGAAACATCAATGAGAGAGAGACATCGATCAGCTGCCTCTTGCATGCCCCCCACTGGGGATGTGCCTTCAGCCAAGGTACATGCCCTTGCAGGAATCGAACCCAGGACCCTTCAGTCCTCAGTCCGACGCTCTATCCGCTGAGCCAAACTGGTCTCGGCTCCATCGTGTTTTTTATTTATTAGAATTAGAAGGAGAGCAACAAAAATAAAGCCTATAGTTAGCAGAAGGAAGGAAATAATAAAGATCAGAGAAGAAATAAATGACTTTTTTAGCTATATTACTTTTTTGAGTTCCTCTTGGTTTTTACATAGGTTTTTTTTTTTTATTTTCTCATCCATCTAGTTTATGAAATGTCTGACCATTACTCTGAATTGTTTTATTTTCTGACATATTGCATGCCTCCATTTCATTTAGTTAACCTTTTGGGGTGATTCCTCCTTTCTTTTATTTTGGGGATTGTTTTGTTGTCTCACCATTTTCCATTTCCATGCTACTCCCTTGGTATATTACCACCAAGGTGTCCAAACACCAAGGTGTGGGGGCCTAAGCCACAGTGGCAGGCTTGATGGGTGTGTCAAACACCCAGAGAATCATGGGAGAGGTTAAATGCTGAGACAAGCAGGCTCTACAAATTGCCTGGAGCCATGCTTACACCAAGAGTCAGAGTTACATGTCCACTAGGTGGCCAGGTTGTGCACCCACCATGGGGGTAAGCAGGGGCCCTGTGCATGCTTGCAAAGATTCAGAGTCATGGGCATTGTCAGGGGCAACTGGCATGGTTTCCATGATTGGCAGTAGCCCTGAACACATGCAGTAGGAATCAGAGTCACTGGTGTTGGGTGGTTGAATCATGTGACCACCATGGCTCAGTGGGGTTCCTGTGCATGAGGAGAGACTCAGAGATACAGGTGCAGTTGTGGGTGGATGGCATGGCCACTATGGTTCAGCAACAGCCACACACACCAAGATTAATAGTCACAGGCATGGATGGGTGCAGTTCCATGCACATGCTGAGAATCAGAGTCATGGGCAGAGTTGGAGGTGGGTGGAGCAACCACTGCAGATCAGTGGGAGACCTTCTCATGTACTGCTGTGGCAGGTCAGTTGGAGGGGTACATGCTCTGGGACTCACAGGCATTTGTAGTCAGGATGGCTGGATCCTCAGTCTTCGTGGGTCTGTAGCTGTCTGTAGGGTCCCAGTTTGCATCTGAAGCCAGTCTCTGTGGTAGTGAGGTTCAAAGAAAGAATCTTAAAGTCAACAAGAATGAGACAGGAAATTACCTACAAAGGAATTCCTATTAGAATGACAGCTGACTTATCAATAGAAGCACTTCAGGCCAGAAGGGAGTGTCATGAAGTAATCAAAGTAATGAAAACCAAGGGCCTGAATCCAATATTACTGTATCCATCAAGGCTATCATTTAAAATTGTAGGTGAAATAAAAAACTCTATGGTGCATATTTTTGTCTTTTTTTAAAATATATTTCATTGATTTTTTACAGAGTGGAAGGGAGAGGGATAGAAAGTCAGAAACATCGATGAGAGAGAGACATCGATCAGCTGCCTCTTGCATGCCCCCCACTGGGGATGTGCCTTCAGCCAAGGTACATGCCCTTGCCGGAATCGAACCCAGGACCCTTCAGTCCGCAGTCTGACACTCTATCCATTGAGCCAAACCGGTCTCGGCTCCATCGTGTTTTTGATTTATTAGAATTAGAAGGAGAGCAACAAAAATAAAGCCTATAGTTAGCAGAAGGAACCCCACTGAACCATGGTGGCCACATGATTCAACCACCCAACACCAGTGACTCTGATTCCTACTGCATGTGTTCAGGGCTACTGCCAATCATGAACTTTTTTCAGAAAAAAAAGTTCAAAGAATACATTACCACCAAACCAGCAATGAAAAAATTGTTAAAGTGGCTGCTTTACTAGTAAGAAGAAAAGAGACAGGGGTGATCATATGCATCAAGAAAATAAAAATGTCAATAAATACCTATCAATAATAACATTAAATGTAAATGCATTAAATGCTTCAGCCAAAAGACATAGGGTAACTGAATGGGTGAGAAAACATAACCCATACATATATGCTGTCTATAAGAGACTCACCTCAGATCAAAAGATACAGTCAGACCAAGAGTGAAGGCATGTAAAAATATATTCCATGCAAATGTAAGAGAAAAAAAACACAGGTAGACCTACTCATATCAGACAAAAGAGACTTCAAAACAAGAGACATACAAGTAACAAAGAAATATACATCATAAAACTAAAGGCAATGACTCAATAAGAAAATATAACCCTTGTAAACATATATTCACCAAATATAGGAGTACCAAAGTACATTAAAAAATTATTGATGGACTTTAAGAGAGAGATGACAGCAATACAGTCATGGTAAGGGACTTTAACACCCGCTGATACTGGTGGATAGATCTTACAGACAAAAAATTAACATGGAAACAGAGGCCTTAAATGCCACATTGTTCAGATGGATCTAACTGTTATATACAGATCTATTCTCCCCAAAGCAACAGAATACATGTTCTTCTCAAGTGCACATGGGACATTCTCCATTCTCAAAGATAGATCACAAAAAAGTCTATGCAAATTGAATAATATTGGTTTAATACCAAGCAAGCATTTTCTCAGGTCACAATGGCATGAAGTTAGAAATCAAATACAATTAAAAACTCAAAAACACTCAAATACATGGAGGTTAAATAGCAAGTTATTAAACAACTAGAGGACCTGTGCATAAAATTTATGCACTCAGGGGAGGTCCCTCAGCCCAGATTGCAAGAGGGCACAGACCAGGCCTACGGACTCAACTGGTACACAATTAGGGCCAGAGAAGGACATAGGAAGTTGGTCAGCCAGAGAGGGACTGCGGGAGTGCTCCAGGGAGTGTTCAGATCGTCTCACTCAGTCCCGATTAGCTGGACCCCAGCAGTGAGCAAACTTACCAGTCAGAGTGTTTGCCACCTGGTGTTCAGTGCATGTCATAGCAACTGGTTGACTGATCAACTGTCTGCACCCTGGTTGTAAGTTCACATAATAATGAGCAGTTGAGTGGCCTTAGCATATCACACTTTGATTGGTTTAATGGCCGACTAGATGACTGGACACTTAGCATATTAGGCTTTTATTATATAGGATGAATGGAGCACCAATGAGATCAAGGAGAACATTCAAACTTCTCAGAAACAAGTGAAAATGAACATACAATCACCCCAATACTATGGGACAGCAAAAGCAGTACTGAGAGGGAAGTTCAAAGCACTACAAGCTCACCTCAAGAAATAAGAAAAAGATCTAATAAATTATCTAACTCTACAACTAAATGAATTAGAAAGAGAAAGAGAACAGCAAGAAAAGTCCAGAGGGAGTAGAAGTGATAACCAAAATTTAGAACCAAGTTTTTTGTCTTGCAAAGCCAAAAAATGAAATCACAGACCATAATGTTTAAGCAAAAATGTGAAAAATTTATTACAAGAGATGCCCAATACAGACTTTTTGGAAAAAAAAAAAAGATAAAAGTAGGTGATCCAGCAATCAATGTGGAAATGAGTTAATTTGATCTGTACACATGGCTACATTTTCCTCAGAAACTTACACTTTTATTTTTTTAGGATAATATATATATATATATATATATATATAATTTTTATTTTTTTGTTGTTGTTTTATTTTTTTGCAGTATAACTTAGATTTAATAGTAATACATATGTTTTTCTTTTCCCCCTCATAATCCTCCTCCCAGCCTCCCCTATTCCCCAGCACATGTCCCCACCTGCCCCCCCACCCCAGTGTCATTCATTCACTGATTATGCTCATATGCATGCATACAAGTCCTTCAGTTGAACTCCCCCAGCACCCGCCCTCCCGAGGCTTCCCCTTGTAGCTTGACAGCCTGCTCAATGCCTCCCTGCCTCTATATCAATCACTCTCCCCTGTTTCTTTTCTTCAAAAATATCTTGCATCTGCATACTAGAAATAAATGTATACGAACAAAAATTGTTTGAGTCTCAGTTTCAATGTACAACTGTTCTGAGTCCCAGTTTCAATGACAAATAGTTCTTTATGTGTACATGTCAGCAATGGTATCCAGATGGTGGACACATGGTGGCAATGCAAATTCCATCCTCTCTGATTTGGTCCTAGGCCACCTGCAGCATCACAGAGCTGCCGACTGCTAGCATGGCAAGGTGTCATCAGTTTCCCCCATCTCTGGACTGTCCTTGTGGCTGGAACAGACACGTCAGATCTTCACTGTCGCAGGAACCCTCATGGTCTTGGAGTTGTTCTCTGAAAACACACAAACACATTCTCGACCAAAAGTTGACAAAGGGATCCTCTCTGCAAATTAGACTTGGGATTCTTTTTATTTTTGTCCAAATGATTTTCCTTTGCCTTATTTTGACACCATGTGTGTTTTTCATGGATGTCCTGCTGTTGGCATTACAAATGGAAGTTACTTTTCTGGGGTAAGAATTTTCTAGAGGTATTTTACTTACAGGATATTTTTCCTTACATGATATTACCCCACTATCACCCCCCTTTTTTTATTGATGGGAGCTTTTGGAAATTTTAGATTGCAGTCTTGGTAATTTTAAATTTTAATTTTTGCACACAAATATGACTGCTTTAGGTTCTTTGGATGTTAGGCCATTTTACAGTGAGATGAACTATTAATAGATATTTTAGTTAATGTTTTAGGAACAGCTTTTTGTCCAGTACACTTACTTTTTCTTGAGTATTCACTTATTTCACTTGGCCAATTTACATTAATCTGAAAACTTGATTACTATTTTACTGTCAATTTTAATACACAAGCAGAAATCTTAGTTTATCCTGTAAATATTAGTGGAAAAATTATTTGCATTCTTGAGTAGGCCCTGAGCATTCCTGGTACTAGATTGAATTTAGATATAGAGCAGCTGTTGCTGACCAGGTCGCTTTCTGCAACCTGGGTCCCGATCTGAGCTGTTCATGGGAGGTGAAGCAACCGTGGGGGCAGGAGACCTCCCTCAGAAGGGGTGAGAGTTCAGACCTCTGCATGGTTAGAGGGTGAGGGTCTGTGCCCCACCTGTTTTAGTTCTTTCCTGTTGGCCCCTCTGCGACTGTACCTGACTTAGATTGTTCCTTCCCTGAGGAATCTTACCCATCTCTGGCTAACCAGCCATCCTCCGGGGCCAAGAAGGGTGATGTGAGGTTCAGTTCTGTCTCCTTTGTAGTCTATGCTCCCATGGCCTCCACTCCCAGCACCTGGCTTGGATTCCCCTAGCCTGCAGGTGGGGTCCTGGTACTGACCGCTTATCTCAGGGGACCCAGGTTTCTTCTCCAGAGAAGGCCCAGCTCACACCATTTGGTGAGAGACAGATCCATGGTGCCAGCCGCCCAGAGGCTTCAACCACTGCTTGAACTGAAAGTCCAGGCAACAGCTGTGTGCCCTTGGATTGTAAGAAGGGGGTACCTCTTGGCAAAAAGGGCAAGTGGGGCCAATATAGAATGCTCAAGTGCCTTCCCAGTGCCTTACTTTCTTCTGAAACGTATTAATTCCTTTCCTATGCTTTTTTAAATTGCTGCCAAACATTTAAATAATTAGTTTGTAAGTTTCTTTGGGATAATTGTACAATATGCTGTTGTCACATATCAAGAATTATAATGACATTGTAGAATAATATCATGCAAGGGTATTATGGTGTCACAGGAGGTTAAGGGGGGCCTAGCATAAGGACTAGTGTCCATAGCAGATTACAAGCGCTAGGCCATGTCAATTCAATCTCAAACTAGCTGCCAATATTTTTTATAACTTTATATAAACTTTGTCAGGGATGTAAAAACACAAATTACTTATCTTAGTTCAAGAGGTCAAATATATTGTCTTTCACCCTTACTCCCACCACCTCCCACTTACCTTGAGGTTTGACATTCTGACAGACTTTTCTCAGTCTCTGGATCCATATTGTTCATCAGTCTATGTCATTCATTACATTCCAGAAATGAGTGAGATCATGTAATATTTATCTTTCTATGCCTGGCTAATTTGACTTAGCATAATGCTCTCCAAATCCAGCCATGTTGTTGCAAATGGCAGGAGCTCCATTTTTACTGCAGCATAGTATTCCATTGTGTAGATGTAGCATAGTTTGTTAATCCACTCATCTGCTGATGGGCTCTTAGGCTGTTTCCAAATCTTAGCTATGGTAAATTGTGCTGCTATAGGGGTGCATATATCCTTTCTAATTTGTGTTTCTAGTTTCTTGGGATATATTCCTAGAAGTGGGATCACTGGGTCAAATGGGAGCTCCATTTTTAGTTTTTTGAGGAAACTCCATACTATTCTCCACAGTGGCTGCACTAGTCTACAATCCCACCAGCAGTGCATGAGAATTCCTTTTTCTCCGCATCCTCGCCAGCACTTGTCCTTTGTTGATTTGTTGATGTAAGCCATTTTGACTGGTGTGATATGGTACTGCATAGTCGTTTTGATTTGCATCTCTCAGATAATTAGTGACTTTGAGCAAATTTTCATATGTCTCTGGGCCTTCCTTTTGTCTTCTTTCAAGAAGATTCTATTTAGGTCTGTTGCCCATTTTTTTATTGGATCATTTGTCCTCCTTTAATTGAGTTGTGTGAGTTGCCTGTAGATGCTTGAGATTAAACCTTTATCACTGATAACATTTGCAAATATGTTCTCCCATACAGTGGGTTTTCTTGTTGTTTTCTTGATGGTTTCTTTAGCTGTGCAAAAGCTTTTTATTTTGATGTAGTCCCATTTGTTTATTTTCTCTTTAGCTTCCATTGCCCTAAGAGCAGTATCACTGAAGTTCTTTTGGCATATGTCTGAGATTTTACTTCCTGTGGATTCCTCTAATATTTTTTATGGTTTCCTGTCTTATGTTTAAGTCATGTATCCATTTTGAGTTTATTTTTGTGTATGGTGTAAGTTGGTACTCTAGTTTCATTTTTTTGCATATATCTGTCCAATTTTCCTAATACCATTTATAGAAGAGACTATCTTGACTTCATTGTATGTTCATGCCTCCTTTGTCAAATATTAATTGAGCATAGTGGTGTGTGTTGATATCTGGATTCTCTACCCTATTCCATTGGTCTATATGTCTGTTCTTGTGCCAATACCAGAATGTTTTGAGAAGAGTAGCTTTGTAATACAGCTTCAGATCTGATATTGAATCTCACCAACTTTGTGCTTCTTTCTCAAGATTGCCGTGGCTATTTGTGGCCTTTTCTTAATCCAGATGAATTTTTGAAGAGTTATTTTTAGGTCTGTGAAATATGCCATTGGTATTTTAATGGGGAGTGCATTAAATTTATAGATTGCTTTGGGTAGTATGGACATTTTAATGATGTTGATTCTCTCAATCCAGGAACATGGTATGTTCTTCCACCTATTTCCATCTTTATCTCTTTTTGCATGTCCTATAGTTTTCCACAAATAGGGCTTTTACCTCCTTAGTTAAGTTTATTCCTAGCTATCTTAATTTTTTTGGTGTGATAGTAAATGGGATTGCTTTTTTAGTCTCTTTTTCTGTAAGTTCACTATTAGTGTATAGAAATGCCATAGATTTCTTGTCATTAATTTTATAGCCTGCTATGTTGCTGAACTCATTTATTAAGTCTATTAGTTTTTTATGGAGTCTTTCGAGTTTTTTATGTACAATATCATTTCATCTGCAAATATGGATAGCTTTACTTCTTCTTTTTCAATTTGGATGCCTTTTATTTCTTCTTGTCTAATTGCAATGGCTAGTACTTCCAGTACTATGTTGAACAGGAGTGGTGAGAGTGGGCAACCCTGTCTTGTTCCTGTTATTAGGGGAAATGGTTGTAGTTTTTGCCCATTGAGTATGATGTTTGCTGTGGTTTATCATACATAGCTTTTATTAGGTTAAGGAATGATCCTTCTATTCCTACCTTGTTGAGAGTTTTTATCAAGAAAGGGTGTTGGATTTTGTCAAATGCTTTTTCTGCATCAATTGATATGACTATGTGATTTTTATCTCTCAATTTGTTTATGTGATGTATCACATTTATTGATTTGTGGATATTGTACCATCCTTGCATTCCTGGGATAAATCCTACTTGGTCATGGTGTATGATCTTTCTGATGTACTTCTGGATCTGATTTGCTAGAATTTTATTGAGGATTTTGGCATCTATATTCATGAGGGATATTGGCCTGTAATTCTCTTTCATTGTGTCATCTTTATCTGGTTTTGGTATTAGGGTGATGCTAGCTTCATAGAAGGAGTTTGGAAGTGTTCCATCCTCTTGAATTTTCTGGAATAGTCTGAGGAGGACAGGTTTTAGTTCTTCCTTGAATGTTTAGTAACACTCCCCTGTGAAGCCGTCTGGCCCTGGGCTTTTATTTGCTGGAAGCTTTTTGATGACTGCTTCAATTTCCTCCACAGTTATTGGTCTATTGAGCTGTTTAGATTCTTCCTGATTGAGTTTTTGGAGGTTATATTTTTCTAGGAATATATCCATTTCCTCCACGTTGTCCAGTTTGTTGGAGTAGAGTTGTTCATAGTATTTTTTTTAACAATCCTTTGTATTTAGATGGGGTCTGTTGTTATTTCACCTCTTTCATTTCTGATTTTGTTTATTAGGGTCCTCTCTCTTTGCTTCTTTGTGAGCCTGACTAGAGGTTCATTAATCTTGTTTATCCTTTCAAAGAACCAGCTCTTTGTTTTGTTGATCTTCTGTACTGTTTCTTTGGTCTCTACATTGTTTATTAGTGCTCTGATCTTTACTATTTCCTTCCTTCTGCTTACACTGGGCTTTTCTTGTTGCTTTCTTTCTAACTCTTTTGATTTGTTGGGTTAGATAATTTATTGAAACTGTTTCTTGTTTGTTTTGTTTTGTTTTGTTTTTTGCAGCAGGATTGCAGACCTATAAACTTCCCTCTCAAAACTGCTTTTGCTGTGTCCCATAGATTTTGGATTTTTGTGCTATCATTGTCATCTGTTTCCATGATGTTTTCTATCTCTTCCTTGATCTCTCTAGTAACCCAGTCATTGTTTAATAGCATGCTGTTTAGTCTCCATGTGTTTGATTTCTTCGGATTGTTTTTATTGTAGTTGATTTCCAGCTTTATACCACTGTGATTGGAGAATATGCTTGATATGATTTCTATTGTCTTGAATTTGGAGAGACTTTGCCTACGACCCAACACATGGTCTATCTTTGAGAATGACCCATGGGCACTTGAAAAGAATGTATATTCTGTGGCTTTGGGGTGAAATTATCTGAAGATGTCAATTAATTCCATCTGGCCTAGTGAATCATTGAGGATTGATTTTTCTTTACCAATTTTTTGTTTACAGGATTTGTCCAATGTTGATAGTGGGGTATTAAAGTCTCCTACTATGATTGCATTGCTGACTATCTTTATCTTTATATCCTGCAGGAGTTTTTGGTTTTTTTTAGGTATTTTGGTGCTCCTGTATTACGTGCGTATATGTTTACCAGATTTATTTTTTTCTTGTTGGACTGCTCCCTTTAGTATTATGAAGTGGCCTTCTTTATCTCTTGTTATGTCCTTCACTTTGAGATCTAATTTGTTGGATATAAGTATTGCTACCCCACCTTTTTTTTCATTACTATTCGCTTGAAGACACTTTTTCCATCCTTTCACCCTCAGTCTGTGTGCTTCTTTTTTTTGGAGATGGTTTTCTTGTAGACAGCAGATACATGGGTTGTGTTTTCTTATCCAGTCCGCTACCCTATGTCTTTTGATTAGAGCATTTAATCCATTTACATTTAAAGTTATTATTGATAGGCAGTTATTTGTAGCCATTTTTGTTCTTTACCCCCGTGTTCCTTCTTGGCTTCCTATTTCTTTTTACAGCAGACCTTTTAGCATTTCTTGCATTGCTGGTTTGGTGGTAATGAATTCCCTTAGTCCTTTTTTGTCTTTGAAGCTCCTGGTTTGACCTTCAGTTTGTGATTGATAGCCTTGCTGGGTACAGTATTCTAGAATTCAGACCCTTCCTTTGCATGCCTTTGTATATTTCACTTCATTGCCTTCTGGCCTGATACATTTCTGTTGAGAAATCACTTGTTAGTCTGATGGAGTTCCTTTGTAGGTGACTTTCTGTCTCTCTGGCGGCCTTTAAGATTCTTACTTTGTCATTGGTGTTTGCCAATTTAATTATAATGTGCCTTGGCATAGGTCTTTTGGGGTTCATTTTGCTTGGGACTCTGTGAGCTTCTTGGATTCGTGTGGGTGTTTTCTTTCCTACATCAGGGAAGTTTTCTGTCATTATTTCTTCCAACAGGTTTTCTATTCCTTGCTCAGTTTCCTGTCCTCCTGGAAGCCCAATTATACAGTTGTTGTTTTGCTTCATGTTGTCCCAAATTCCCTTAGGCTCTCCTCCTGCTTTTTAATTTTTTTTCTAGAAGCTGCTCTACTTGGTTATTTTTTCCTACCTGGTCTTCTAGCGCACTGATGCGGTCCTCTGCTTCTTCTAGTCTACTCTTAACACTTTCTATTGAGTTCTTTACTTCAGCAATGTCACTTTTCATTTCCTCTTGGCTCTTCTTCATTTCTTCCTGGGTCTTCCTATTTCTTCCTGGGTCTTCCTCATTTCCTCTTGGTTCTTACTCATATTGTCAAATTTGTCTTCCATTCTTTTCAGCCACCTTATGACCATTTATCTGAATTCTTTCTCTTACAGGTTGCTAACTTCAATTTTGTTTACCTCCTTTTCTGGTGAGGCTTGTTTTTGTTTCATATGTGGGCTGTTTCTTTGTTTCCCTCTCTTCTCTGTGTGTCTGGTTATGTAGTTCTCACTCTCCTGCGCAGATATAAAGGCACAAAATACAACACAACCAGATGCAATGCACCAGGCACTGAAGAGGAATGTAGTCACAGTATTGATAACTCCAAGTAAAGGTGATCTCCAGAGAAAGGCAAATTTGGAGGTAGGTGAGAAAGAACAAAGAGAACCCACACACACACACACACAGACATTCACACACACACACACACACACACACACACACACACACACACACACAAAAGGGAACCCCCCCACACACACAAAAAAGAAAGACAGAAATGCCAAAATGATATTGGGAAAAGGGGAAGTAGTAAAAAAAAAAAAAAGAAAGAAAAGGGCAGTAGACTATAAATGTGGGGTAAAAACTCCTATAGGACAGCCACTAATCCGAACAAAAACCAGCAACAAGTACCTGGAGATTGATACAAACTACATACAACTACCAATATCAAAGGAGGTGTAGGAACTCAGAAGCAAAAATCTATCAAAAAATAATGCAAATGAGGACAACAAAACAAAAAAACAACACCAAAAAAAAAAACCCCACAAAACAAACCAAAATAAAAGAATAAGCAGACCAATCTCACAAACCTGCATAAAAAATCGATATAATCAACAGTCAAGTAAACAACAACAACAGGACAGAGAGATAAACAATTTAGGTTAGTGAAGTCAGAGAGGCAAGGGTATGTATTGACTTGCAGTAGGTGGTTGAAGATTGGATATATAAGTGGGGTGAAATTTTAACTGGGGGTAAAAAGGAAGACTTAAGGTAAATGTAAAGTGGGAAAAGTGTAAGGGAAACAAGGCACTAAACAGAGAAAGGTTAGCAAGAGAGTGGTTTCATAAAGGTGAAGTTGAGGTAGAGTAAAAGATACTAAAGGGTAGATGAAAATAGACTGTAGAACACTAATCCCAAAGTAGAATAAAGAGAAAATAAAATCAATTCTTTGTGTTACACAAGAGCCAATTTGTGATTCAGCCCCAGGGTGGCAGTGTTTCTAGATTGACCTCTGGGTCTATTGGTCCTCTCTAGCCTGAACTATAATCTTGCTATCCCTGTGGTATTTAATACTGATTTGTGGGGTTGGGCTGAACCAGAGCTGCCTCTCTAATGGTGACTGCTGGTTTAACAGCCAGGACCCTCCCAAAATCTTTTGGGTTTCCCTTCTCTGTCAGGTCCAAATGGGTTGCCCTCTAGGAATTCCCTCTGCCACCAGCTCTGAGGGCCCTCTCCCACGTTTACCAGTTCCAACAGCCACAGATTTTATTTCAGGCGTAAATCTCCCAGCTCTGAGTTTCAAGGCACAGATCTCCTGGCTCTGCCAGCTCCCTTGGTCTCATGCCCAAAGTAACCCCAGGGGAAATCTGATCTCTCCGTGCTGGAGCACAGAGCTCCTCAGACTCTGCACGTCCATGCCTACTGGGCACCAGTGTTCTGGGGGGTCTCAGCTGTCCAGTGGGTACTGCAGCTGTATGTTTTCCAGAAACTTACACTTTTAAAGATGGCCCAGATTAGAGTTTTTGACCAGGTACTTGCATTTCAAAGGTCGTGGAAATCATAGGGGAGAACTATAGAAAGTACAAAAGGACCTTGAGCACTGTTGTAAATCCAAACACTGCAGTCCTCCTTCATTCTGTCTGGTGATCTACTGTCCTGATGTATGGAAAACGCCCTAATCTACCTCTACATCAAGTTTCAAATGCTCGCCAGCACATGGAATGGTCTGAACATCAGGGACAAACTGTGCCCCTCAGGGAAGGGCATTGCCTCCTTGGCTCCTTTAACACTCTATTGAAGACCTAAAACTCTCTGTTTCCCACAGGAGCTGGAAGAAATCTGGCCTCTGGAGGTCAAGTTCATGGAGGTATTGAGGGGATGACGGAATCCTTTTGCTTACACATGCCTGGGTCCATCTTTGGTAAGGGACACTGAAAATGGTAGTTTAACTGGCCTGAGCCAGGATCCAAATAACTTAGCATCCCTCTACCAACAACCTTGAACAGGGGGAGGAAAAAGGCAGGAAAATTTGGTCAGATCTCTAGCAATAGAACAAGGTGACAGGCCAAGTTTGGACTGTATGTAATAGGTCAAAGTGTGCTGGAGAGAAATCACAGAGGCAGTGCAACTGCTGGTCATTACCCTCTTTTTATTTGCCTCAGTTTCTCTCCCTACCTGTCTGAAACAGCCATATGGATCCAGAGCACTGAGTGACAGTACATATGTGCACTCTCTGGACATGTCAGAGTTTAATTACTGTTGTGTTCTGGAGTCCCTCTGAGGCCCCTGCATGTCTTAAGGTGTAACCTCAGATACCTCTCTGCAGTCTTTACTCATGTAAGGACATTTGAAATTCTTGAACCAGAGGGAGGAATTTGCCTCTTTGATCTACAAAGCCTGGGCAGGAACCCAAGCACTCATTTAGTAGTTGGTTGGACTTTGTCTTGCAACTAGCAGGAAGCCTATGACTCTCTAACATAGTGCAACAACCAGTTTATCCTTCCATGGGAGCCTTTTTATGTGGCAGCCACTCTAGTGGCATCTAAGTGGCTGACCCATACCCACTTTCAATGGCCAAAGGTCAGAGACCACTTTTGGAAAAGTGAAAGAGAAAAATGCCCGCTGGAGACAGCAGCCTGATTAAGTGGCTGACAGGCACCCAGCAATGTCTCCAAAACCACAAAGGAAACATCAAAAGAAGCAATAGGTTCCATAGCTCACCATTTGATGTGGAGCGCTAGATGCCTAACGTGCCCCCAAAGCTGATAACCAGAATGGTGAGCCAGGGTTTTTTCCTGGGGTCATGTCTTGTGAAAACCAAGAATGAAATCACAGACCAGAAGACTTAAGCAAAAATATGGAAAATTTATTACAAGCAGATTCATACTCCCCGCATGAGGAGGGAGGTCCAATAATGGATTGGCCATCAAGCATTGTAGTCCAGGTGTATATATTTGTTACAAGTTTGCTCTATAACTATGTCTTCAGCTGATTAATTCCCTGGATTATTCTTGCTCAGCAATAAACCTGAACTTTTCCTGTTTCTGTCTGTCGGGTCAGTTTATTGTTGCAAAACTTCCCTAGTTTCACATACCGCCCACTTTGTCAGAAACATTTTATTATTTTGCATGGTCGGTTTCTGTGATTAGGTTTGCTCAAATTGCTCTGTCTGCCTCTGCCTCTGTTTCACTTGCCTTTGTTTTCCATTGGACTCTTGCACTGTCTGCCTGCATGTCAAGCTAACTCTCTCAGAAGGAAGGAAATAAAAAAGACCAGAGCAAAAATAAATGACACAGAGACAAAAACAAAACAAAAAGAGTACAAAAGATTAAAAAAATTCAAGAGCTGGTTCTTTGAAAATATACAAAAATATTAATGAACCCCTAACCAAGACTCATCAAGAAACAAAGAGGACTCCACAAAAATAAATAATAAATGGAAGAAGCATTATAACAACAGACACCACAGAAATACAAATAATTATAAGCAAATACTATGAACAACTATATTACCCCCCCCAAACAAACAAACAAACAAACAAAAAAAACCTGGACAATCTAGGAAAAAAGGAAAAATTTCTAAAAACATCCAATCTTCCAAAACTCAATCAGGAAGAATCAGAAATTCTTAGTAGGCCAATAACAACTGATGAAATTGAAGCAGTAATTAAAAACAAAACAAACAAAAAACTTCTAGCAAACAAAAGTCCTACACAGGATGGATTTACATGTGAATTTTATAAAACATTCAAAGAATAAATAACACTTGTCCTTCATCAACTATTCCAAAAAATTCAAAAGGAAGAAAGAGATCCATTATGTTTTTACAAACCAGAGTTATCCTAATTCCAAAGCCAAATAAAGACACCACAAAGAAAGAACATTACCCAAAAATAGCACTAATGAACACAGGTGCTAAAATCCTGACAAATATTAGCAGATCAGATCGAGCAATATATTAAAAACATCATGCACTATGATCAAATGAAATTTATTCTGGGGATACAAGACTGGTACAATATTCACAAGTCATTAAATGTGATACATCACATAAACAAATTAAAAGATGAAAACCACATGATCATATCAATAGATGAAGAAAAATCATTTGACAAAATCCAACACCCATTTTTGATAAAAACTCTTTAAAAAATTTTTTTAATATATTTTATTGATTTTTTACAGAAAGGAAGGGAGAGGGATAGAAAGTCAGAAACATCAATAAGAGAAAAACATCGACCAGCTGCCTCTTGCACACCCCCTACTGGGGATGTGCCCACAACCGAGGTACATGCCCTTGACCAGAATCGACCTCTCAGTCCACAGGCCGACGCTCTATCTACTGAGCCAAACCGGTTTCGGCGATAAAAACTTAGTAAAGTGGGAATAGAGGGATAATACCTCAACATAATAAAGGCTATATATGGCAAACCTACAGCTAACATAATACTCAATGGGCAAAAACTAAAAGTGTTTTCCTTAAGAATGGAACAAGACAAGGATGTCTACTTTCACCACTGTTAGTCAACACTAGAGGCCAAGTGCACAGATCTGTGCATGAGAGTGATGGGTACCTCAACCTGGCCTGCATACTCTCACAATTCAGGACACCTTGGGTGATGTTTCAAGGTACCAAGCAGCAGGTGGCCAGGAAGGAGCCTGAGCTGGTGCCGCACCGCTCATGCACATCGCAGCCCACTGCACCTGCCACTGCAGCGCAGTAGCACTGTTACAGAGTTGGCAAAGGCTCCACTGCCACAGTTGCACTCGCCAGTTATGAGGCACACTTCTGTATGAGTGGCACCCCCCACCGCTAGTGGGAGTTCATGGAACACCAGGGGACAGCTCCCGCATTATACATCTGCCCCCTGATGGTCAGTATGCATCACAGCGACTGATTGGCCAGTTGTTTCAGTTGCTCCAGTTGTTTGGTCGTAATGGTGGCTTAGGCTTTTAGATATATACTAGAGGTATGGTGCACAAAATCCGTGCATGGGGGCAGGGAGTACTCTTTAGCCCAGCCTGTACCCTGTCCAATCTGGGACCCATGGGGGGATGTCTAACTGCCCGTTTAAGCCCAATGCATAAATGGCACTTGGACATCCCTCTCACAATCCAGGACTGTGGGTTCCCAACTGCTTGCCTGCCTGCCTTCCTGAGTGCCCCTAACCACTTCTGCCTGCCAGCCTGATTGATGCCTAATTGCTCACCTGCCTTCCTGATTGCCCTTAACTGCTTCTGCCTGCCAGCTTGATCACCCCCTAACCACTACCTTTCCAGCTTGATGGATGGCTAACTGTACCCTACCAGCTTGTTTACCCCCAAATGCCCTCCACTGCTGGCCTGATAGCTTCCAACTGACCTCCCCTGCTGGCCTGATTGCCCACAACTGCCATCCCTTGCAGGGCCTGGAACATCCCAGTGGCCTTCCCCTGCTGGCCATCTTGTGGTGGCCATCTTGTGTCCACATGGGAGCAGGATCTTTGACCACATGTGAGAAGCCCTTTTGTGTGTTTGAGTGATGGTCAATCTGCAAATTACTCTTTTATTAGGAAGGATAGAGGCCTGGTGCATGGGTGGGGGCCAGCTGGTTTGCCCTAAAGAGTGTCCCGGATCAGGGTGGGAGTTGCCTTGGGGTGAGGGGTGGCCTGGGCGAGGGGCCTGTGGAGGTTTACAGGCAGGCCACGCCCCCCAGCAACCCAAGTGGAGGCCCTGGTATCTGGGATTAATTTATGTTCTACAATTGAAACTTTGTTGCCTGGAGCAGAGCCAAGGCTTCTGCTCGCTCCCTGGTGGCAGCCATTTCTGTTTGAAACTTTGTAACCTAGAGTGAAGACCTAGGCCAGCAATGGCAGGCAGAAAGCTTGGCTTCCTCTGTTGCCAGGGAAATCCAAGCCTCTGTTCTCTCCAGCTCAGTGGCTGCCGCCATTTCTGTTTCTTTTATAATTGAAACTTTGTAACTTTGAGTGGAGGCCTAGGGAGGCAGAAAGCTTGGCTTCCTCTGTTGCTGGGGAAGCCCAAGCCTTCCTCATGCTCTCAGTGATGGCAGCCATCTTGGTTGGGGTTCATTTGCATAATCTACACCTGATAGGCTGGTGGGCATGGCTGTGGTAGTGGCTTGTGGCGGTGGTGAAGGTATGGTCAAATTTGCATATTACTCTTTTATTAGATAGGATATACTAGAGGCCCAGTGGATAAAATTCATGCACAGGAAGGAGGCAGGTGTGGGGGTGTCCCTCAGCCCAGCCTGCACCCTCTCCAATATGGGACCCCTTGAGGGATGTCTGACTGCCCGTTTAGGCCCGATCCCAATACAGCCTAAATGGGCAGTCAGACATCCTCCTCACAATCTAGGGCTGCTAGCTCCAAACTGCTCACCTACCTGCCTCCCAGATTGCCCCTAACCGCTTCTGCCTACCAGCCTGATCACCCCTAACCACTCTGCTGCCAGCCTAATTGATGTCTAATTGCTCCCCTGCCAGCCTGTTTGCCCCCAACTTCCTTCCTCTGCCGATCTGGTCACCCCTAACTGCCCTCCGCTGCAGGCTTCAATGCCCCTAACTGCCCTCCCTTGCAGGTCTAGTTCCTCCCAACTGCCCTCCCCATCTTGTGTCTACATGGGGGCAGGATTTTGACCACATGGGGGCAGTGCTCTTGTATGTTGGAGTGATGGTCAATCTGCTTATTATTTTTTTATTAGATAGGAGAGAGGCCTGGTACCTGGGTGGGGTTCAGCTGGTTTGACCTGAAGGGTGTTTCATATCAGGGTGGAGCTTCTCTCGGGGCATGTGGTGGCCTGGGAAAGGGGCCTATGGTTGTTTGCAGGCCAGCCATGCCCCCCAGTGACCCAAGTGGAAGCCCTGGGATCTGGGATTAATTTATGTTATATAATTGAAACTTTGTAGCATGGAGTGGAGTCAAGCCTTCTGCTTGCTCCATGGTGACAGATATTTCTGTTTGGATTTATTTAAATTCTATAATTGAAACTTTGTAGCTTAGAGTGGAGACCTAGGCTGGCCAGAGCTGCAGAAGCTTGGCTTCCTCCATTGCCAGAGCAACCCTAGCCTCTGCTCTCTCCTGTTCTGTGGCTGCCGCCATTTCTGTTGGAATTATATATCTTCTATAATTGAAACTTTGTAGCATTAGTTGAGGCCTAGGCCAGGAAGGGCAGGTGGAAACCTTGGCTTCCTCCATTGCCAGGGAAACCCAAGATTCTCTCCTGCTCTCAGTGGCCACAGCCATCTTGATTGGGTTTATTTGCTCTTGATTGGCTGGTGGGAGTGGCTTGTGGGCATGGCTTGTAGGTATAGTGGTGGTGTGGTCAATTTGCATATTACTCTTTTTTTAGATAGGATATGCATAGCCTGTGGCCATAGGCAATAGTGTAGGGAAGATTTAGGGGAGGTAGATCCTGCTGGAGGAGGATGGGGGTAGAATGGGAGATATCTGTAATACTATAAAAAATAACAAAGATATTTTTTAAAAAATAATTAATGACCAAACATACTGAAACTATGTGAAGGTTGAGTAAATCTGAAATGTAAAATGTGGCCTATAGCAGACCTGTAATTTCAGTGTTCATTTCTCCTCAGAACTACTATTCTCATGCAGCTTCTTAATGCAAGACCCCAAAGCCTTTAGTCAGTGCCAAGAAGCCACAACATGGGGAAATCTAGAAGTGGAGAATTAATATCCCCAGTGTAAGTATTCAACCAATGATAAATGAGTGATGAAGGATAAATGTTCCAGATTCCTAGTACTTCTGACAGGACAATTATTCTGATGAATTACAGTCTCTTGGAGATCCCTATCAGGACTGAAATATAGTTGAGAATAGCAACAATATGCTCATAAATGCACCTTTATTGTATTCCTTCCCGTCACTGACTCACTTTCCTACTTTCCTACTTAATGCTGGTGGTCTTGATCCAGCATCTAGAAGGGTTCAGCAATCTGGTTGAAGGGTCTGTGCATAAATTAATCAAGAGTCCAGAGATGAAACATAATTTTGAAAGGCATTTATGAGGGCCAGAAGAAACTTAGCTAAAGGACTAAGTTCTCCTCAACTTAGGACCCCTTGCTTTTTACTAACACAAATTGTCCTAAGGCAAGGTGGAGATATATGCATCAAAGAGCAGAGTTTAGTACAGAATCCATTGTCAGATTGCAAGAATTTGCCTATGGCTGTTCAGATGTTTGGCCAGTAGGAGACAATTGCATGTAAATTAAAATGCCTTGAGCTGTCTGGCAGCAAGCATTCATTTAATATATCCTTTTCTGGTTTGGGGAAATTCCTTTAGCCATTCCCAGATGATTCAGCCCTGATGACATGCTGGAATTGGCTTCCAGCACCTACTGATTTATTTGGATCATTTGCCAGACCAATTACTTTCACTAAAATCCTTAACTCAACGTCTGTTTCTGGGGGAAGCCAACCTAAGCCTATATCTTACAGAAACACAGGAGGACTATCAACTCACATAAAAATCAATTGAAGGATATGTAATGTAATCTTTACATGTAATGTAATCTTTATTGAAGTGATCTAACCAAAGGGAAATGTTATATGTGTTCATAGTTACAGAGTTATCTTTGGGTAAAAAGAGGCATGCTTATTTAAATACCTGATTTACACCTCATTCTTTTGTCAAATCAGGAAAATTTGATTTGGATAATTGTCCATGAGGCAGAAGATTTTGGCATTAATCATTGACATAACATGTTTCTAAGGCAGGTTATAAAGCACTTTTCTATGTTACCTACAACCTGCATGTTGTCAAAATAATGTTGAGAAGTGTGCTCTGTTAGATAGTGTGCGATTAGGAAACTCATTATTAATCACCCTTCCTTGCTGTTTTCCTTGAGGATTTTATTTTTAAAGGAGTTCTACACCATAAAACTAGCTTGTAGTACTTGTAGCATTTGTCCTAGGTTCAAGAGCTTCCTCGCCCACTAATCCCAAATGCAGATGATGCTAAGTCAGAAGAAATAGACATGCTAAAGCATGAACATGAAATGAAACAAAGAAAAATCTATAATAAAGATAAGGACCCAATTGAAACATTGTACAGGTGAAATAACTATAAAAGACAGACAAAGAAGATCCAGTGTATAATTTTTGCATTGAATAAAAAACACACAAATGAAATGGAGAAAGATGTTTGAAGATACCATTTAGGACAAATTTTCCAAAAATAACAATACTTGAGTCTATACCTGAAAACCTCTTTGGGGATTTCAGAGGACTTCTTACAGAATGAAAAATCAAATATATCAAGCAGACCAATGGAGCAAAAATTCAGCTAAAGAGATGAACTTCCTGACATACTGTCACTGAAGAGTTATGTGTTTTCCTGGCTGGTGTGACTCAGTTGGTGGAAATGTCACCCCATCCATTTCCAGTCAGAGCACATGCCTAGGTTATAGCACATATGGAGCAGGGGGATGCAACCAATTAATGTTCTCCCTCTCTATCTTTCTTCCCTTCTCTTTAAAATCAAGTGTATGCTCAGGTGAGGATTTAAAAAAATGTTTGGTATTTTGCTCACCTCCCAGATTTAATGAAATACTAAGACCTATGTATTCCACATTGTATAAATATTTTCAACCCACTTGTTCCTCTGTGTGCCTGGGATACTTGTCCTAGTCCAGGGAAATTAAATTTGAATTATTATATAATTTTTATCTTTGGTCTCATGCCTCCCACCCCCAATGTTTTCTCTAAGGTATATATTTTTCTCAGACCTGTCCATGTTAAACTTTATGAACATTATGATCCTGGAAAACAGCAATGATTAAGATGTTCCCATTTGTTTTCATCCTAGGATATGGCTTACTGTGAGGAACCACTTTTCTACATATGGCCTAAATTAAACTAAAAGATGTTCCTTGTATACCTATGACAAAGTCAGACACAAATATTCCAAATTCCTATGTTTTGCATCATAGTTAGCTGAACTTTTTGTACCCACTAATCAATCTGGATGAAATACCTGCTAATTTCATTTGACAAAACTTTCACTTGTTAAGCTTTTCCTTTTTCCTGTTCCCTAAATTTTGACCTTAACATAAGCCAGCAAAGAACCTGCTTAAAGATCCCTTCCAGGAATAGGCTGACTTCAGGGTAAAAGTTTCTCTGACCTACTATCCATCTAATCATGCCACTTCCAACACCTGACTTTTTATAGTCTTACTAGAGGCCAGGTGAATGAAATTCATGCACTCGGAGTGGGGGGATCACTCAGCCTGGACTGTACCCTCTCACAGTCTGGGAGCCCTCAGAGGATGTCGCAGGATATGTCCCTATGGAGAGCAGACCTAAGCCATCAGTCGTACATCCTTAGCATTGCTACGGAGGCAGGAGAGGCTCCCACCACCACTCCTGCACTCGCCAGCCATGAGCCCAGCTTCTGGCTGAGCGGCACTCCCCCTGTGGGAGCACACTGACCAGCAGGGACAGCCCCTGCATTGAGCATCTGCCCCCTTAGTGTCAGTGTGTGTCATAGTGACTGGTCATTCTGCTATTTGGTCAATGTGCATATTAGCCCTTTATTATATAGGACAATGTCTCCAATTCAATTTTTTTAGGTAGTTAAAGGAAGGGGTAGAATTTTCACTTGAGCCTGAAGCTAAAATTGCCCTTAGTAGCAATTTTGATAGTAGCTCAAAAATCTGCATACCACTGAGACACATCTTGATGAGGTTCATTCTAAACCACCACACTATCCTATCATGTGTAGAAGTATCGGGAACCATCTTATCTCTTTGGTGAAAGGAAACTTTTGTTATCTTACAAAGACTAACTTTATCTCATGAGTTGTGTTTTGGCATGAAGCCTGTATCCAGTATTCATGCAGCAACTTCAGCTCTTCTGTTCAATATTTACCTGGCATATCTTTTATTTTATATTCTCTAAATCTTTCTACATTTTTATGTATTAGATAGGAATAGCCCATGGACACAAACAATAGGCTGGCAAAGGCCTGAAAAAGACGGGTGGAGGAGATCAATGGAGGCGGGGGGGGGGGGAGGAAAAACAAAACTAAAAAAAAAGGACATCTGTAATACTTTCAACAATAAAGATACCATTTATTTATTTATTTATTTATTTATTTTTAATTTAAAAAGGTGCCTCCTTTATTTTAAATATATTTTATTGATTTTTTTACAGAGAGGAAGTGACAGGGACAGAAAGTCAGAAACATCAATGAAAGAAAAACATTGATCAGCTGCTTCCTGCACACCTCCCACTGGGGATGTGCCCACAACCAAAGTACATGCCCTTGACCAGAATTGAACCTCGGACCTTCAGATCTGTACACAAAATGCTCTATCCACTGAGCCAAACCGGTTTCAGCAATAAAGATACATCCTATCTAATAAAAGAGAAACATGCAAATTGACCTTATCTCTGCTACGCCCACAAGCCAATTAGGAGTGAATTAACTCAACCAAGATGGTGGTTAATTTGCATATCCAAAGAACAAAGACTAAAGACAGTGTAGAAGGAAGCCAAGTGCTGCAGAAGGGATGGAAGCTGCAGAGAAGCAAGCAAACAAGCAAGCAAGCAGGGCCGTGGAGAAGGGAGGGAAGCAGGCAGGGCAGCGGAGAAGCAGGTGGGGCAATGGAGACCACCACAGGAAGCCCTATTGCGGGAATCTTCCTGCAATGGGCCCCTAGTTTTAAATAAATGAACATATCTTAGTTGAAAGAGTTTTATGTGAAATAATATAAGTAACTGCTCTACACTGTACTTTATATCCTCAACTCCTCTTTTTTTAATATTTCAAGTTTTTAAAAAAATATTTTATAATTTACTATTTTCCTCAACTCCTCTTAAAGAGGTATTAATCGACCCTAATGTTAATTGACCCTATGTTAACTTAATGTTAATTTACCCTATTTTCACTGACTGCAGGACTGACTTCCTCCATGCCGACCCACCATTGACTCCCACGGGGGCTGCAACCAGACTCTGCTTTTCTCTCCTGGCCTCTGTCTGGGCCTGATCGCAGCTCCCTCAGCAGTCAGTGCTGGGTCTCCATCATGGTGTTTGGTTGAGCCTTTGGTTGTTTTGGACATTATGGACCCTGGCTCTTTATATATAGAGAGTTTATCTTTCCTTTAAAATAAAATTATTTTCTGCCTGACTCTCTGAGATACTTTTAGATATCATAGTTGGTGCATTTTTTCCTATTGTAGTTTTCTGTCTCCTTCATTGTAATTATCGTTTTGAATAAGAAGTCTCCCCTTATCTAAGTGTGCATTTATTTTTATTAGACAAATGAGTCTTATCATGCTACTTCCCTACCTAAAACCTTATTGACTTTTCACTGCTTTTAAGATAAAGCCCCAAGTCCCCTTGCTTACAAGTCCCTTCCTGGGCTAGTTTATTCCTCATCTAAATTTCTTTAATCACATTTCCTTCCTCTCCTAAGCCATCTCCCTTGTTATGCCCCTTTTCTCTGACTTCAAACAATATTGAAAGCTTTTGAAGTTCCTTAAGATGTCATGCTTTCTCTGAATTTTCACAACTCTCCCTCTCTTCTTCTTTCCCTTAACCTTTCTCAATATTTCTTGCTTATCTCTAAGGCCTCAGATTTAATGTTCCTTCATTAATACCTTTCTAGATCTCCTACATGAGGCTTGGTCATATTTTAAATCCTTTTAAAAATTGTGTGTAGTCTTCCTCTGATATTGCTATTGTGACTCTTTAATTATCTTCTCTATCATTAGACTTTGTAACTCAAGAAGACAGCCACTATGTGCTTTTATTGTGAAACCAATAGTATCTATTACATGGTGGACAATAAATAACAATTGTATTAGTATTGCAATCATATTAATTGAATAAAAGAATAAATTGATTGATTAGACACAAAAGAAGCAAATATCAAAATAATGAAATATGCTTCTAGCAAAGAATACTTTGTTGTCAGTATCATTATGGCTACAAGTGACAAAAACAGAACTTTAACAAATAGGCAAAAATATTATGGTTTAAAAAGAAAATTAAAGTAAGAAACATGTGGATTAGTTAGGAATCTCTCAATAGGATGTCCAGGAAACACCTTGTTTGTTTGTTGTTGTTTTCAAGTTTTTCCCATAAAGTTTGAAATCCACTGAGTTAGGATTTCCACAATGGGGAGTTTCTGTGTTTTCTCTAAACCAATATCTGCACTGGGAGTAAAGTAATTCCTCCTTTGGGTTAATTTATGTTCCATTCCCACCCCAGCCAGAACCTCAGAGGTCAGAGTGGGAGAGAGCTAAACCCTCACACCAATCATAGCAGGGCAGCAGACCAGCATCACAAAAATAAATAAATAAATAGATAGATGATAGATAGATAGATAGATAGATAGATAGATAGATAGATAATAAAATGAGAGCCCTGCAAGTGGTAACAGAGCTGAATTACAGAAAACCAAACCAGAGCCTGGGTGTCCTCATGGTTTCTCCATTTGGACTTCTCTCTGCACTTAGTGTTCTCCCAAGGGTGAAACCACAGTTCATAGCTCATTTCCTTTCCTTCTAGTTCAACAAATATCTGTATTCATTAATATTTTAACATTAAAGACATATTAAGCAATTCATTTCCTTTCCCACAATAAATAGAATGTGTTTCATTACATTTCTAAACAGACATCTAAACAATACTTTTGCTATAGTAGTTACAGAACAATCACAGAAACCAGATACTCAAATCCAATTAGTATGTCATTAAACACTTGTCAGGTAAGGTACTGATAATGATTACAACTTATTATCCTAGAGGTAATACAGAAAATAAGAAGCATTCAAACTATCCCAATATAGAGTCCCAGACGGTGCTGCTCCCGCCCTCCTCTCACTGCCTGCCTCACCCATGTCTCAGTAAGCCCCCCAACTCGGCTTTGGACAGCAGGATGACAAGATCAAGGAGGACGTGCCCATGACCAAGAACTACCTGTGGCTCATCATCATCTTGTGGCTTTCCTCTTCTCTCACATTGTCTCTGAAGAGCTACAACTATGGAGAGGTGGAAGAATCCAGGCGGCTTGGGAGGAATGCCATTGGGTGGCCAACGCTTCCATCATTATCGGCCTTATCATCATCGGTATTTCTTGTACAGTTCACTTAGAAAGGGAAGATTGAGCAATCTGCAGTGGCCCAACCATGGAGGTTGGAACTCATCCATACACACACCACGGGATTTTCTGAGAAACGGATTCTAGACTTCTGACCGCGAGGTCTTTTCCTTCAGGACTCTCCAGAGGCAGGTCCTGGCAAATGAACTTTAAAGTCCAAAATGTAGGAAAACCATGCAGTACAGCCAGATCCGAAGGCCATTGATTTTTTTAAAAAACAAGTCTCACTCTTTCAGTTTAGCAAAAGCCATTGTATCCATTCCTCTTCTCAAGAGATGAGCCTCAGGAAATTTCATTACTTTTCAGGTGGGAGTGAGGAGGGAGGAGAAGGAGTGGGAGTTCTAGAAAGAGCAATGGATAGTGGTATTTGCAATGTTAAGCACAAACATTTGTGGCATGCTTACCATGGTCTAACTGAACTGAATTTGTGCATTTTTTCTTTTAATTTTTACTTCAATCTTCAGTAGCTCCTGCCTCATCAAAGACACAAAGGCAAGGGCCTCTGCCTTTGGTCTTGGCCCACTTTCCCTAAAGAACCCCTCCCTTACTTGCATCCACCATTAGTCAACCTGACCTGGACCTCACTTTCCACAAGAAATGACAATGTACTTAATTGTCAATTCTAGGTACATGAGCACCTTCCCACCCCAGTCTTAGGAATAAACTGGTTGTGTTTATGGAATGTGCTTTTTTTCATTCTCCCCCCCTCCCCCCCCCCCCCCCCGTCCTCCCTTCCTCTCTCTCTCTTTCTCTTGGCAAGTCTCAGGCAAGATCTTTGATTTTCATGCATGCCACCTGGAAATGTCACCCATCTATAGTAGTTACAGGACAATCACAGAAAACAGATACTCAAATCCAATTAGTGTGTCACTAAACACTTGTATTTCTTGTCTGTCAAATGTAAGTCCTTTAGGTATGATTGCACAGGTTTAATGGAGCCATTATTCTGTCTGCCAGAACATGCTAGCCCCATGTTCCAGATAATGCAAGGCATACCACTGGTGATCCACAACTTTTAAGTCATTTATAGATGCAACAGTAAATGATACTGAATCACAGAGAACATCTCCCCTTTTATATTCTTCTTCAATCTCTGTTTAGGGTTCATGGGTCCGTAACACCTTTCTGAAATGTTGGCTCCTTTCCTGTCTCAGGAAAGAAAGAGCAGGTACCAGGTTCAAAGTCTTCTGTTGAGACAGAATTTAATACGTGGTGTTGCAGTCATTGTGTTTCTTTATTAAATACCTTCCATTTGTGGCTTCCTCTTAGGGATTTGATATATTGTTTCTGTTCAAATAAATTTACTTAAAAAATAAGTGGACTCACAGAAAAATATCAAGTGATTACATGTCACAACAGGTGACATGTATATATGGCCAAAATGATATTACGAATTAATATTGGAGACATGTGATAATGAACTTTCCTAAGTAAGAGAAAAGGCAGCTTATACTAAGTGAATGAACATGAGGTTGGGTCAAAACAACTGGGTTCCATATGTGTCTCTGGCTGACTATGCAAATTCATGTTAGGCAAGTTTCTTTGCCTCTCTGTGAAGTCTATTTTCTGGAAAAATGGGGATAACAACACCTACCTACGTGCATCAATGCTGTATGAAAATGAATTGCCATAATAGATGTGAATGCTCCTGGAGGGAAATTCTAAGTGCTTGCTCTTAGATTAATGTGAATCTCAGGCATTGTTAAAATCCTGGACTCTGGCAAAAAATAGATGTTGATGGACATTGGATTCTACCTGTCAGTCATGAGCCAGCTCCCAGGAAGACACTGAATCAGGTTCATGAATCTTCAGTTCACAGAGATCCTACAACCATTCCAGTAGATGGAGCCTCATTTCTGTTTCTGACATCATGGTTTTTGTTTGATTGTGTTTGGCTCCCTGATCTATTACCCAAATCAAATACAAAGTGTTGCTGAGAGGCAGAATAAAAATGGTTGTAAGTAACCCTGTGTTATTTTTTTAAATCTCAATAAACTATAGAGAATATCAACCACATTCATTTATTGATAATGTCAAATATATGACCCTGAAAAAGTAAAAATAAAACAAAATCATCAAAGCAACACATAGTACTTTTGGAACTATAGCTTCAAAGCTGAAGTGTCTCTTCTCAAAATTATTTCTAATCTTGAGTTTATGGAACTCTTTTCTCTAATCTTTCTAAGTACACGAAATAATTCCATGTAAGTATATTTTAATTACACTTAGCATCAAATTATTCCTTCTCTTTAGGTATTCATATTGTCTCATGAAACCAGAAAGCAATTAAAACCTGTCTTGCTCTAACTGGAAGCCGCACTACAAGACCTTGTTCCAAAGAGCAGGGAGACCTTCAGTAGATGAGAGCAACTAAGCCCATTTCAATGTGGATGAACACAGGGACAAATTCCCAGGCCTGTTACTCTCTTTGTTGAAACCCATTCTCTTGGAAAATCATTTTCTTTAGCTATTGGAGAACAAAATGTATTGTCAAGAAATTTTATAGCAATAATTATAAAAGATGTCCATTTGAACCCATTGAGGTCTCACTGATTTTATAACACCCAGCAGACCTCCCTGCAGGAGAACACTATATTTATGCATGCAATATATGCAAGAATTGAGATCATAAAATTAAATGACCACATAGAACTGTCATTTATATGATGAGTGCCTATATACGTGAAGGCTGGTTTATTTCTCAGAGTCAAGTTGCGCTAAATGGTCCACTCTAAGTGAACATTTTTAATCACACATTTCCTCACTGTCTCTACAGTATTACACTTGAAGGACTGGTAAGCAGTTTTTGATGAAATGCTAAATAGTTACTGGCGCTGCTGTTCTGACAGAAGAGCTCACTAAAATAGAAGCACAGTACATATTGTATGCAATTGTTTTATGAGGGACATTATGGTTACTAGAATAACATTTCACCATTACCAACTGCTGAGAGAGAAGTCATTAAGATATTTGGCAAGCCAGCACAATTTTTCAAAAGAGCTGTAGTACAAGACCTTAGAACAGTCTCCATAGAGGGAAGCTGGCTGTCTCACAGGGATAACAATCAAGTCTCAAGTCTGTGTTGTCTGATTTACAGTACTTTATTTTCAGAGTCCAATGAGGAACTTACAGGCTGGGTTAGGAGAAAACAGAGAATGCTTATATGAAATATACATACATTTCAGATATGAGTATTTTTGGTGTAAATGTTTGTGATTATGTAAAAGATTAACCTCTTATGATAATTTTATGACACTCTCGATGTGATAAAACTCATCTTTTACCAGGAAAATACCTTTCCTTAGAAATTATTTTATTTAAAGAGTTATTTTGGGGTTTTGTAATAAAAAGACATTCATGAATGGGGGAGGGTATAGAGTAGAGGTCTGTCTGAAAACACTTCACCCAAATAAAAAAGAATCAAGTGAGCTATTTGCTATAAAAATTTAACATTTCCTGCCATGGATATTGGTGGCAAAAAGTGGTAACAGTTTTACAAGTGTTTTGCATATGTACATACATACATATGTGTATATTCAGACACACACATATATAAGATAGCTAGCTTTTTTTCCTTTTTTAAAAATATATTTTATTGTCTTTTACAGAGAAAAGGGGAGGGGTAGAAAGTTAGAAATATGGATTGTCTGCCTCCTGCAAGACACCTACTGGTGATCAAGCCTGCAACCAGGTATATGCCCTTGACAAGAACTGAACTCAGAACCTTTCAGTCTGAAGGCCTATGCTCCATCCACTGAGAAAAACTGGTTTGGGTAATAGCTAGCCTTTTGATTGCTAAACTAAAAAAGCTTACCATTTACTCCTGCCAGTTCTACTTCTGCAACTCCTAAGTCATTACATTAGAAAAAGACACCAACATTCACCAAAAACAAGTATACTAAATATTCTTTGGCACCTCAACAATAATGAAAATAGAATAGAATGATTTAGTCAAATACATGAATATACATGGCCAACTGTGAAGCAAAGCTGAGCCCTTTCCTTCTATCATTGCCATGGTCCCTTGGGTCAGTGTCATGCTACCTTATATAGAGGTCCCCATTAGTAACTATTGGTTGAGTGAATATTAAAACACACACACACACACACACACACACACACACACACACACACAACAATAACAACAACACAATAAAAACATTGGGGATCTTTTAATGAATGATAGTGTCAAATTGATATTTAAAATTACTCAGAAGATTGGATTCTATTCCTCTGTATTCAATACATTTGACTCCATGTAAAAAGGTTTTGGTTTCTCATAAAAGTTATAAAAAGGAAGAAAAAAAATAGTCAATTCAGTTAAAAAAATAAAGCTAGAAACTGAATATTTTGTCCATTGATGTTTTTGTGCATATTGAAGCATCCTGGTTACTGATAATAAATATCATTAATATCATTAATATAAATGTGGTATCACCTTATTTTAAAATAAATAATTTTGGGCAGTAGCAAGGAGAAAGGAAAAATATTGTTCTTGACAGAGATGCTGTTTTCTAACAAGAAAATAAAGTAAACTCATAACTGCTGATCCTCTAATAATGTTCTCTTGATCCATGCACTTTGTTTCAAATAAAGTAACACAGTATCTTTACAGATGGAATAAATATAATCTGTTTTATTTTAAAATAACAACTTTCTCTTTTTACCTTCTCTTTTATATCCTACCATAATTACATTACTTTGCAGCGACAGCCAAGGGAGTCTTATCCAGTCAATGACTATCTGGGCTAGATATTAGGAATCTGGGGGTAAAGAAAGACTGGGAAATATTATCCTTTATCTTTTTAATTCACCCTGTCTATTCCAGATCTTATCTAGAATCAGTAATAAACCGGCCACCCATAATGTCACTTAAAAGCAGGAAGGAGTTCACTTTAAGAATAAAAATGTAGAAAATATTTAAAATATTTTTTCCCTTTCTTTGTTTCTATCTTCCTTTCTGTTTGTTTCTTTCTTTGCTTTTTTCTTTGTTTCTTTTTTCCTTTCTTTCTTCTTTTGCTACTTCTTTTTTTAGTATCTTTTAGCATTATAAGTGGCACATGGCAGGTTGTATTTGAATGAATGGTGAATGAATGAATTAATGAATATACAGATAAATGAATTAATCGATTCCTGCAATAAATGAAGGAAAGAATAGTTTAAATTATTTTAATATATCTATTTAAATTACATATTTAAATTATGGTTTCCTATATCAAGCATATACATTTAGTTACCTTGCAGTAGAAGATATTTATAAGAATATTATTATATGGTTGCTATATGTAGGCATTGTAAATACTATTCATATTTGATAAAAAAAATATGTCAGCATAATGCAGAAAACTTTAGATACACATTGCAGCCCAGAAGGAACTGTCTTTGGCAAACTGTTAAGGATTTTTTTTTCATGGTACAACAAACACCTTAAAAATGCTGAACAACAGCTGTTGGATAAAGATTTTAACAAAATACATACTTAAGTTCAAGGAGGGTTATGAAAAGTGCTTGGTAAACAGAACAGGTTCATTTTTCCAAAATTTTCAAGTCTTGTGACCCTGGGGAAAACTTAATTAAATTCAATAAAGAAAAGTAAATCATAAAAAAATTGAATAAATCAGAATATAAAATAGTCTATTATTATTGCCTATGGGGTTTATTTTGTAAATATGTTATCCTCAGTCCACACTTGGCTTCCTTTCCCCCATCTGTTAAGGGCTATCTGTGGCATAACCCATGCTGTTCCACTCAGTCGTTTGACTGCCTTTTAGTCTTCTTATAATTTATAAAATGATGGTTTTAGAAACATAAGTACTTCAAGTTTTTCTTCTTAGAACTTTATTTGTTATTCCTTTCACTCACAGAATTGCTACAATTAGAGACAGAAAAGAGATGGAGAAAGACATCAGTCCATCCTTTGGAGTTTTAGCCACAATTGTTTCTTTATGGAGTTGCTCTAGTCCTGCCTCAATTAAATGTTCCAATCCTATATAATAAAAGGCTAATATGCAAATTGACTGAACAGCAGAACAACCAGTCGCTATGATGTGCACTGACCACTAGAGGACAGAGCTCAACATAGGAGCTGCCTCCTGATGGTCAGTGTGTTCCCACAGGGGGAGCACTGCTCAGCCAGAAGTTCTGACTGCCCCCAAGGACTTCTGGACTTCAAGAGGATGCAGGCTGGGCTAAGGGATCCCCTGAGTGCACAAATTTCATGCACCATGCCTCTAGTGCAATATAAATCTCCCAAGATCCAGGGGGGGTGTGTTTCATATAATACATAGACATCTTCAGCAGTGAGTTGTTCTCATTTATATTATAGTTTATAAAATAATATGTAGACATCAGAGTTCATCTCATTAGTTTCATAATTTGTTCTTGTTTATGAACTGAGAGTTCAAAGTTAATATTGAACAAAGTTTAAAGGCATTAAATATTAATAAGTCTCTAAGGACTGAGTGTATGTTTAAATACATGGAGTAAAGTTTAAATTTGTATAAATACTACATCAATATTGTTTTAAATCAATATGTTGGTATTCATTCACCATTTAATAATAATATTTCTGTTCCAATAAGAGACAACATAATTTTTCCAATAAACAAATATTATCAGTAAGTATTAGTATCAGATTCATCTTTTATGATAAGCACTAATGGCTCAGTGCACAAAATTCATGCCCAGCCTGCACCCTCTCTAATCTGGGACCCCTCGAGGGATGTCCAACTGCCCAGACAACCCTCTCACAATCCAGGACTGCTGGTTCATAACTGCTCGCCTGCCTGCCTTTCTGATTGCCCCTAGCCACTTCTGCCTGCCACCCTCATCATCCCCTAAGCACTCTCCTGCCAAACTGATTGATGCCTAACTGCTCTCCTGCTGGCCTGATTGCCTCTAACTTCCCTCCCCTGCAGACCTGGTCCCTCTCAACTGCCCTCCCCTGTTGGCCATCATGTGGTGGCCATCTTATGTCCACATGTGGGCACCCATCTTGTGTGTTGCAGTGATGGTCAATTTGTATATTAATTTTCATTAGATAGGATGTCTTTACCCTATAAAGATTGATCCAAAATTGGAGCATTATTTTTTTTATTAACCAAGTCATATTTACAGGCCAATGAGGGCATAATTAAAGGTCCACTTGCATATGTATACTATATATTTGCAAAATATAACAAATTAGCTATCCTATCTAATAAAAGAGTAATATGCAAGTTGACTGTCACCCCAACACACAAAATTGTTGCCCCAATGCGGTCAAAGATGGCCAGCAGGGAGGACTGTTGGGAGGGACCTGAGGCAGTTGGGGGTGCTCAAGCCCGCAGGGGAGGGTAGTTAGGGGTGACCAGGCCTGCAGGGGAGGGCAGTTAGGGACAATCGGGCTGGCAGGAAAGCAGTTAGGCATCAATCAGTTTGATAGGGAAGTGGTTAGGGGGTGGTCAGGCTGGCAGGCAGAAGTGATCAGGGCCTTTCAGGAAGGCATGTAGGTGAGCAGTTGGGAGCCAGCAGTCCTGGTTTGTGAGAGAGATGTCTGACTGCCCAATAGGATCAGGCCTAACTGGGCAGCCGGACATTCCTCAAGAGGTCTCAGATTGGAATGGTTGCAGGGTGGACTGAGGGACACACACCCCCATGCAGGAATTTCATGCACTAGGTCTCTAGTTTATAATAATAGATTCTGGTCCTTTACAGAGGGGAATGAAGATGGCGGCATAGGTAAAACACCTATCTTGCCATCATACTCAGCAATTTTAATACTACAACTTAACGAAAGAACAAACACCTTCCAGAATCACCAGAAACCTGGCTGAGTGAAAATTCCACAAATAAAAGTGAAAATAAGACACTGTGACTAGGAGGAGGGGCGGCGGACAGCATTGAAAGATTCGCGCAGAGAGAGGTTTGGAGCGTGCGCCAGCAGAGAGGGAGGGCAGCTGAAAACTGGCCAGTTTTCTTGAACGGGGAGACAAAGACATCCCACTGGGCTGATTCTCCAGCTCTGGGCAAAGTCCAGGGAACCCACTATCACACGGGGTGAAAACTGGACAGTCGAGGGCACGCCGAAGCGCGGGTGCTGCTGGGTTTCCCGGCTTGTGGAGAAGGCAGCTTGTGCGAACAGCTCAGCTGCGTGACTGTGCAGAGAGTGCTCTGCGACTTGCTTTCTCATTCGGGAAATGGTCAGACTGCTTTGTTTTACGACCCTGGGTGAGACATTGGGCGTGCAGACTCATTGGGGGAGAGTCTGAATTCCCCGGCAGCCGGTGGAGCTTGGCAGCGGCTCTCTCTCAGAGGTGATGGCGGCCATTGTCCCTGGCACAGAGTCCCTGGGGCTGCATAGGGCGGAGCTAACACTGTCTGCTTGGCCCGGAGACTCCGCCCATCCAACCTGAGCACAGCTGAGCTTCACAGACAATGGGCCTGGAGGTCAACCCCTCCAAGTGCTAACAACGATTAACTTCAGCAAGACTGTGCAACCCATATCCACCTCAGGTAACTGGGGAGGCTGAGCCACTGTCCCTAGTAGGAAGTCTACCACACAAAGCTAATTGACCAACTCAGGGAAGCAGCCACCATGCAGAGACATGGAAAGAAATCAGATGTGAAAAAAAATGGAGGAAAAAAAAACGACTGGACATGGAATTCAAAACCATGGTTATAGGCTTTTTCAAGAGGCTCCAAAACAAAAAGTCAAGGCCTATAAGGAAATAAGCAAGACTGCAAAGGAAATAAATGAGTCTTACAAGGAAATGAATGAGACCCTCAAGGATATGAACGATACCTGCAAGGAAATGATCAAGACCAACGTGGAAATGAATGAGTCCTACAAGGAAATGAAGGAGACCCTCAAGGATATAAAGGAGACTTTCAAGGATATGAAAAAGGACCAACCAGAAATTAAGCATACACTGCCTGAAATAAAAAAATAGTATACAAAGACCTAAAAGTGCTCTGGAGCACCCAAGAACCAAATTAAAGATTTGAAATACAAAGAGGTAAAATCCACTCAGCTGAAAAAGCAAGAAACCAAAAGAATCTGAAAAATTGAAGATAGTATAAGGGGCCTCTGGGACAACTTCAAGCATACCAACATCCGAATTATAGGGTGCCAGAAAAAGAGAGAGACCAAGACAATGAAAACCTATTCAAAGAAATAGTGACTGAAAACTTCCCACACCTGGTGAAAGAAATTGACTTAGAAGTCCAAGAAGCGCACCGAACCCCAATATATAGGAACCCTAAGAGGACCACAGCAAGGCACATCATAATTAAAATGCCAAGAGCAAAAGACAAAGAGAGAATATTAAAAGCAGCAAGAGAAAAACAGATGGTTACCTATAAGGGAGCACCCATACGATTGTCAGCAGATTTCTCAACAGAAACGATGCAGGCCAGACGGGAGTGGCAAGAAATATTCAAAGTGATGAACAGCAAGAATCTACAACCAAGATTACTCTATCCAGCAAAGCTATCATGCAGAATTGAAGGTCAGATAAAATGCTTCGCAGACAAGAAAAATCTAAAGGAGTTCATCACCACCAAACCAATATTATATGAAATGCTGAAAGATATTCTTTAAGAAGAGGAAGAAGAAAAAGATAAAAGTGTAAATTATGAACAACAAATACACATCTGTCAACAAATGAATCTAAAAATCAAGTGAATTAATAATCTGATGAACAGGATAAACTGGTGAATGTAACAGAATCCCGGACATAGAGAGGGAATGGACTGACAACTCTTGGGGAGAAAGGGGGTGTGGGAAGTGCAGCAAGAGACTGGACAAAAATCATGCAACTATGGGAGAGGACAGTGGAGGCTGGTGAGGCCGGAGGGTGGGATGGGTACCAGGTGGAGGGGAACTATAGGGTGAAAAAAAAGGGAACAATATAATTAATAAACTGAACAATAAAGATTAAAAAAATTAAAAAAATAATAGATTCTGTATCATCAGTAAATATTTATGAAATACCTCTTATCAGCAAGATCCACGTGTCATGTTGTTATATAAATTTCATAATATTCACTTTAGGTACATAGCCTGTATTAAGATCTTTTGTATAGATAGGTAAGGGGTAGAGACACAGAGTAAATGTGCAAATTTTCTCACTGGTCAGCAAAGTAATACATTGCATCTATGTTGTCATTTATGTCTCAAGCATTGTTTTATTGATTTGACAGTGTTAATTTAATTAGTGGTGGATAAAATATCAAAATCAACAATTGTTATACTATTTAGGGTTTTTTATTTACACCTAATGTTATTTGTGAGTTTTGTTCAATATCGCTTTGTGTGGTAAAATACAAGTTTTCTCAGAGGATAGTACTCTCAAGCCATTATCTTAGGAATATATGAGTCAATAGAGAAGCGGTGGTCTATTTCAAGTACTTTTGCTAAACATTAATCAATTTGCTTTCCTTTTACCATAACAACAGTGCTATTTTTTTTGCCTCTCCTGCTGGACATGCCATCTAATTAGATACCAAATCTCAAAAAATAGCAATTAAAATAAAAATAGTTAAATCTGGAATAAATAAAAAAGTGTAGGTTTGGAACAATGTGAAATTTTATAAATGGTAATTATCAATAGCTGTAATATATTTTGCTTTGCTTATGATGACTCACTAACAATAGTCTAGTGGCAGTACAAAAGGCTGAAAAGTGAACACAGAAACTTTCAAATTTCTTAGTGATAATTAAACTCAATTTCTTATCAGTTATTTTTGAACTAATTTAATATATATTGATAGCAAATGGAATCAATATGTCTACCTTTAAATTGTCTATTATTCAACTACAATTCAAAAATAATAATCTGTGATTATCTGTGACTAGAGTTCCAGTGCATGAAATTCATGCACGGGGAGGGGAAAGGGGGTTGGGGGGACAGGTGGTCCCCCAGCCTCTCGTAGTCCAGGATACCTTGGCGGATGTCCACTGAGGAGTCCTTACTACTGCCACAGAGGCGGGAGAAGCTCCTGCCACCATGGCTGTACTCCCTAACCATGATCCCAGCTTCTCTGCCTGAGTGGTGTTCCCTCTGTGGGAGTGCACAGATTACTGGAGAGCAGCCCTGTGTTGAGTGTCTGCCCCTTGGTGGTCAGTGCATGTCAAAGTGACTGGTCGTTCTGCTATTTGGTCTATTTGCATATTAGTCTTTTATTATATAGGATTATTTGGGAAAATAGTGTTTTTTTAATTAATAAAAAGATACTTATTTAATTTCCTCATCTGCAAAATGAGGAAATATGTATAAATCAGAATTGCACAGAAATTGTCACTCTCAATTCCCTCCCTCAAGATATACATTGATTATGGTTTTTTTGTTTTTTTGTTTTTTTGTAATCTGGGTTATGTACAATCTTCTCTATCTGGTTTTAATGTGCATTGTCTTGTTCTTAGAACCTGTGGATTTAAAGAATAGAGCTGTCCATCCCTTCTTCCATATACTCAATGTATGATGGTATAATGGGAACAGGATAATTACAAAAATTATTGTCATTTAGAAAAAAAAAAACAATGCATGAAACGTCAATGATGGTCTGTAGCAAAGCAGAAACCATACATGATTAGGTATTATGAAGGTCCATAACTCTGGGTTTGGGAATTTTCATATTAGGCCCAAATCTTCTCCCTGGGTGGGAAAACCTTATCTAGTACCCTTTATGACTCTCACCTTTCCCTCTGTAAGGTTTATGATTTTATATTAGCTTGCTTGAAATATATGAAATGGATGATATGAAATACTAGAGGCCTGGTGCACAACATTCGTGCATGCAGGGGGTGGAGAGAGGGCCGCTCAGCCAGGCCTTTGCCCTTTTGCAGTTCAGGAGCCCTCAGGGAATGTCCAACTTTCAGCTTAGGCCCACTCTCCCTGGGAAGATGGCCTAAGCCACAGTCAGACATCCTTCGCACTGTTGTAGAGGCAGGCTGCTGCACTCACCAACCATCAGCCTGGCTTGTGGCTGAATGGTGCCCCCAGTGTGGGAGTGCACTGACTTTCAGGGGGCAAGCCCTGCATTGAACCTCTTCCCCCTGGTGGTCAGTGCGTATCATAGTGACCAGTCATCCCTCCGTTTGATAGATTTTCATATTACCCTTTTATTATATAGGATGTTCACTTTGGACCTATCCATTATGTAGTTTTGAATCCCAAAATGTTAAAAACTTTTTGGGTCAGGGCTCATGAGTTTTTCAGTAATATTATTTTTACAGAAAGTTATTCCCTTTGCTTTCAGGTATTCTCATATCTCAGGAAACACCCAGAATTGTTTTGACCCTGATTTATTTTGTTTCTTAAATCCCATGACTTCTATTTTCAATGTAGTTATGGTGACCATGAAGCCATCTGGAACATGAATGTAGAAGACCATATCTTAATCTTCTCTGTGCCATGAATTATTTTATCAAGCTAAGACATTTAGTTAAGCTTTTTCTCATGGCCTTTTAATGTCTTATTGTTGAAATTTAGAATAGATTTTCTAATTCTGTTAATTCTAAATTCTGTATTTTTTATATACTTATTCATGCTAGGAAAACCTGCCAATTATCTCGTAAGCTTATTTCTTCATTGTAATACTTTATCAAAACTACCAATAACAAAGAACACATATAGGGATGTTGTTGCTGTTGTTTATACCATAATATTTCTAAGAGCTACATTCTTATTAAATGTGAACTTTGCCTCTTAAGTGACTTCAGGTTAAGTTTACCGAATGGGTTGTCACAAAACAAATATAAATTTTTATTTTCCACCCATTGATAGTGGTCTCTTTACCATCTCCAATGACTGTATTAATCTGGAAAGTTAATTTGCTTCTCTAACAAACAACTCCCCAAACTTCAGAAGTGCTAACAATTAAAAATATACTTTTTGTTCATGTTACAGTCTTGTGGGGGTTTGGAAAACTGTCAAAAAGTTTCTTAGAAGTTTGACTAAGTCAAATTTAGAACTAAGCAGTTAGTCCTTTACTTGCAGTTACATAAGAGAAAAAAGTATAGAAAGTCCCACAGAATATTTTTATGGCCGAGAATAATTGTATAATTTGTGTTCTCTTCCTTTTGGCCATAATTTAGTTACCTGTTTCTATCTGGATTTCAGAGAAGCTAGGTATAATTATTTCCTTATTTGACTACAAAGTAAACCAAGATGACATAGTTTCTCATGGCTTTATAGTCGATTAGAGGCTCAATGCACAAAATTCGTGCACAGGGGTGTGTGTCCCTCAGTCCAACCTGCAGCATCTCCAACCTGGGACCCCTCAAGGGATGTCAAACAACTGGGATCTGGCCTAAATGAGCAGACAGACATCTCTCTCACAATCCAGAACTGTTGGCTCCCAATTGCTCACCTGCATGCCTTCCTGAAAGCCCCTGACCACTTCTGCCTGCCAGCCTGATCACCCCCTAACCACTCCCCTGCCAACCCGATTGATGCCTAACTGCTCTCCTACCAACCCGATTGTCCCTAACTGCCCTCCCCTGCAGGCCTGGTCACCCATTACTGTCCTTTCCTGCAGGCTTGGTCACCCCTAACTGCCCTCCCCTGCAGGCCTCCCCCCCTGCAACTGCTCTCTCCTGCAGGCCTAGGTACCCCCCACCTGTCCTTCACTGCAGTCCCAGTTGCCCCCAACTACCCTCCTTTGCCAGCCTCATCACCCCTAACTTCCCTCCCCTGCAGGCTTGATCGCCCATAACTACCCTCCCGTGTAGGCCTGGTCCCTCCCAACAGCACTCCCCTGTTGGCCATCTTGAGGTTGCCATCTTGTGTTCCCATGGGGGCATCCATCTTTGACCACATGGGGGCAGCCCTCTTGTGTGTTGGAGTGATGGTCAATCTGCATATTATGCTTTTATTAGATAGGATGGAGGCCTGGTGCATGGGTGGGGTCCGGCTGGTTTGCCCTGAAGGGTGTCCTGGATCAGGTTGGGGGTTCCCTTGGGGCATCAGGTGGCCTAAGCAAGGGGCCTGTGGTGGTTCGCAGCCTGGCCACAAACCCTGCCAACCTAAATGGATGCCCTGGTATCTGGGATTTATTTATCTTCTATAAGTGAAACTTTGTAGCCTCAAGTGAAGGTCAAGGTAGGCCAGGATTGACAAAACTTGGCTTCCTCCATCACTGGGAGCAACTCAAGCCTCCTCCTCTCTCCAGCTCTGTGGCTGCTGCCATTTTTATTGGGATTTATTTATTTTCTGTAATTGAAACTTTGCAGCTTTAAGTGGAATCAAAGGCTAGCCAGTGTGTGCGGTGAAGCTTGACCTTCTCCATTGCCAGGGAAACTCAAACCTCCTGCTTGCTCTGTGGCAACAGCCATCTTGGATGGCTTAGTTTGCATACTCACTCCTGATTGGCTGGTGGGCATGACTTGTTTGTGTGGCAAGTGTATGGTCAATTGCCATATTACCATTTTATTAGCTAGGATATAAACACTTTTATTTTTTTATTGTGACTATTTTTGAATTTGATTATTATGATAACCAGAACAGTGAGCCAAGGTTTTTTCTTGGGATTGTGTCTCACAATGTCAAAGAATTAAGAGCAGAAGATTTAAACAAAATTCTGGAACATTTATTACAAGTAGATTCAGACTCCCCACATGGATATAGGGTCCAATAATGGGCTTCCCATGAAAGCCTTTTAGTCCAGGAATATATATTTGTTACAAGCTTACTTCTACATCTACCCGTGTTTTTACCTGATCAATTCCCTCAGTTGTATTTGCCAAGCAGTGAACCTGAACTTTCCCTATTTCTATGTATTCTTCCTATGTTCCTATGCTGAAATGTCTCTGTTTCTATGTATTCATACATCATGTGGCTGCAGGCCCTCCCTTGTTTTTCCAGGCCTCCTGCTTTGAGTCCAGAAACATTTTAATTTAATTTCTGAAGAGTTGGTTCCTCTGATTAGGCTTTCTAAAACTGCCATGTCTGCCCCTGCCTATGTTCCACCTGCCTTTGTTTTCCTCTGGACCCCTGCCCTGTCTGTCTGAGTTTCAAGTTAACCCTCTCAATTATATAAAATTTATTCTTGAAATATATTTTCACTGGGTATAGAATTCTAGGTTGGCAGTTACTTTCTTTCAGCAAATGGAAACCACCATCCATTTATATATTTCTTCTATTTTGACCACTGAGTGATCATATGTCAATCTAACTATTCCCCTTTAAATTAATCTAAAAATGTTCATCCCTTGCTGTCAAGATTTTCTCCTAAGTTGTTCTATTAAGTTGTAAAGTCAAACATTTGCACTGATTTGCTTATACAAACTATTAAAAAATCAATAGTCAACAAGTATATAAATACTAGAGGCCCAGTGCACAAAATTCGTGCACAGGGGAGAGGGGTGTTCATCAGCCCAATCTTCACCCTTTCACAATCTAGGACTGCTGGCTCACAACTGCTCGCCTGCCTGCCTCATTTCCCCTAACTGCTTCTGCCTGCCAGCCTGATCATCCTTTAACCATTCCCCTGCCAGCCTGATTGAGGCCTAACTGCTCCCCTACCAGCCTGATTGTCCCCAACTGCCCTCCCCTGACAACCCAGTCACCCCCAAATGTTCTGCCCTGCATATTCCCTCTTTATTAGCTAGAACTTTTTCTTTATCATATTGGGCAGCCTTAACTGTTTGCCTCAGTGGATGGAGCCCAAAATGTCAATAGTACCATGGTTGAAACTCTGTGCTCTAAAGGAACCAAGCTGCCATGTAACAAGTCTGATTACTTTGATACAACCACCCTGGAGAATCTAGTTGATATTTTAGCCAAGTCCCATGAAAGCTTTCAGTTAAGTTGCGTTCTCAGACATATAAGTAAACTATTCTGTATATTCAATACAATTGATCTTTCAAATCATTGTAACCATTTACAACCTTTGTTTTCAACTGCATGAGAGACCTCAACTGAGAAATGTCCATCAAGTCCTCCCCGCAATCTTGCTCCCTTATAGGTAACTAACTGTTTTTCTCTTGCTGCTTTTAATATTCTCTCTTTATCTTTTGCTCTTGGCATTTTAATTATGATGTGTCTTGGTGTGGTCCTCTTTAGATTCCTATGTTTTGGGGTTCTGTGCATTTCTTGGGCTTTAAGTCAATTTCTTTCACCAGGTGGGGGAAGTTTTCGGTCACTATTTCTTCAAGTAGATTTTTATTATCTTGCTCTCTCTCTTTTTCTGCACTCCTATAATTCGTATGTTGTTATGTTTGAGGTTGTCCCAGAGGCCCCTTACACTATCTTCAATTTTTTTGGATTCTTTTGTTTTCTTGCTTTTCCAACTGAGTGGATTTTGCTTCGTTGTATTTCAAATCTTTGACGTGGTTCTTGGGGTCATCTGGATTGCTTTTAGGTCTTTGTAATAATTTTATTTCAGTTAGTGTATGCTTAATTTCTGGTTGGTCCTTTTTCATATCCTTGTAGGTCTTGTTCATTTCCTTGTAGGTCTTGTTGATTTCCTCATAAGTCTTGTTCATTTTCTTGTAGGTCTCGGCCTTTTCTAGGAACCTCTTGAAAAACCTTATTACTGTGGTTTTGAACTCTATGTCTAGTCATCTTTTTTTCCCCCATTTCTTTCACATCTGATTTCTTTCCATTTCTCTGCATTGTGGCTGCTTTCCTGAATTGGTCCATTATCTTTGTGTGGTAGATGTCCTCTAAGGGACAGTGGCTCGGCCTCCCCAGTCACCCGAGGTGGATACTCTTGCTGCAGCCCTTTATGAGTTATACAATATTGTTGAAGTTAAGCCCAGCACTAGGGGGTGTTTACCTCCAGGCCAATTGATTGTGAGGGTAAGCTGTGATCAGGTTGTATGGGCAGAGTCTCTTGGCTGAGCAGGCAGCATCAGCCCCATCCTATGCCCTATGTGGCACCGGGGTCTCTGTGCTGGATGGAAATGGCTGCACACACCTCTGAGAGAAAGCCACCACTGATCTCCACCCATTGCCAGATAACTCAGCCTTTCCCCAAATGAGTCCACACCCCCAAAGTCTCACCCAGGGTTGCAACACAATGCAGTCTGGAGATCTCCCAAATGAGGGAGCAGGTCACAAGTCCTCTCTGTGTGGTCGCACACTTCTGTTCCCAAGTTTGCATGCAAACTGCTGTTCCAAGTTTACGCGCACTCTCCACAAGCTCACCCTCTCCACAAGCTCGCCCTCTCCACAAGCTCGCAGACCTCCATTGTGCTGGGCTTCAGTGTGCTTTCCCACTGTCCAGTTCTAACCCATATGAGTGTGGCTTCCCTGGATCTTGCCCGGAACTGGGAAATCAGTGCAGTGGGAAGCCTCCTACCTCCCCCTTGGAGAAAACCAGCCAGGTTTGCAGCTGCCCGCCCTCTCCAATAGTGCACGCATGGCTCCAAACCTCTGGCTCTGCAAGTATCTTCAACGCTGCGCTCCACCACTTCTCTGAGTCCCAGTGTCTTAACTTTACTTTTATTTGTGGAATTTTCACTCAGCCAGCTTTCCAGTGATTCTGGATGATGTTTGTTCTGTAGTTAAGTTGTAGTTTTGGAATTGTTGTGTGGGACAAAAAGATAGATGTTTACCTATGCCGCCATCTTGGTTCCTCCCCCCTGGACTGTCTTTTTAAAGAATGGATTAAACAGCTGCCATGTTGGCCTCATGGCTTGATCACATGGGGACCGCCATCTTGGAAACAACAAAGGTCAACCCCCTTCTTTTGAGTAAGCCAATGTCTTTGTAAGCAATTTAAATGAGTCTTCTAAGAAAGTTACTGAAGCCTTCCCATAACCCTTCTGTATATGCAAATAAGCCTAAGAGGATACTTTAAAAATATAATTATAATTTTAACAAAAGGGACAAATTTTAAAATTTTGAAATACTCTTTCACTAATATTTACAGAGTAAACTAAGATTGTTATTAAAATATTAAATCTGATTCATATCAGTGGTCACCATAACATTAAGAGAAATTGTTTCATGTGACATGGCCTGGCTATACAAAGTTGTATGTTATAAAAAAAAAAAAGACAAAGATTCTTAAGTGAAACTCTCTGTTGCTTTAAAGTTATTTTGGAAGGAAATAAAGACAGGTTTTCTTCAAACATCTTAAGGATTGTAATTAAGAGCCTATATATTTGACCTCTTAAACTGAAATAAATTTGTGTTTTTGTCTCCTCGCTATTTTATGTAAAGTTACTCAATGACTATTTGCAGCAGTTTAGTTTATGTCATTTATTGTCCAGAACCTAGGACAAATAAAATTAAAGTTAAAAAATTAATTAACCTTATTTCAGACTAACTTAAATTAGCTAATTGAAATAAGTGAATATTCATAAAAACTTAATTGTACTGGACAAAAAACTGTTCCTGAAGTATTAGGTAAAAGTTTTATTGATGGTTCATTTTTTAGTAAAATTGTTAAACATGTTATGAATCCAAAGCAGTCATATTTAAAGCCCATATAGATTCCTGCAACAAAGGATCCCAGAGAGGACCTGATAGGACTGTTCCAGCCACAGAAATAGCAATGGCCCATGAGAACAGAGGAGGAACAGTCCAGAAATAAAGATGGTGAAGACTCCTTGCCATACTAGCAGTCAGCAGCTCTGCATTGCTGCAGCTTGCCCAGGGCCAAGGGCAAGGAAGGTTGGTGTGCACTTCCAGACCATGTGTGTGCACCCTTCTACATAGAAGTCAAAATGTTGGATGTTTTGTGTTTTACTAGGGCCCCTGACTTGGGGGGGTGCCTTATTTCTAATGGAGGGAATGGTATTAAAAGAAATGTTATAACTCAGGCATTAACCATTTTTACAGATGGATTCAATTCTAGAAAGGCTGGATCTACTGCATCAGGGGAACAAAGGTCCTTCAAACCCTTATGTTTCAATAAAAATGCAAGCTCTTATTTATGTTTTAACAAATTTTGCTATGGAGCCCAGCAACCTATAGTGATAGTGCTTATGTAGTAAGTATGGCCAAAATTATTGAAACAGCTACTATAGGGAACACTAATTCAGAGGAACTTTTCAATTAATTTTCAGCCTTTAAATGTTATTTGAGAACAATAATTTCCATGTTTTATTGGAAGCAATGTCCTCAGTGTGTTATCTGCCTCACTATGCCAACATTAGGGGTAAATCCCCGAGGACTCAGACCTGATCAAATCTGGCTAAATGGATGTCACTCAATAGTGGAAAGAGCCAATTGCATTTTTAAAATATATTTTATTGATTTTTTGCATAGAGGAAGTGAGAGAGATAGTTAGAAACATTGATGAGAGAGAAATATCAATCAGCTACCTCCTGCAAACCTCCCACTGAGGATGTGCCCACAAACAAGGTACATGCCCTTGACTGAATTTGAACCTGGGACCTTTCAGTCCGCAGGCCAACACTCTATCCACTGAGCCAAACCGGTTTTGGTGCCAATTGTATTTTTAAATCTATTATTAAAACAAAAAGGGGGAGACAGATGTTATGTGTCACCTCAAAACAAGCTCAGTCATGCTATTTATATATTAAAATTTTTGAATTATGATGCAGATGTCATACAGCAGTTGAAAGGCATCTGACCTCCTGTACAATAGCCTCCACTGAGTTATCTGGGTGGAAGGAATCACAAACCAGACAAGAGTTTTATCAGATTCAGCAATAATGTGGGGGAGAGATTGTGTTTTATATCTTTCCAGAAGGAGCAGTGCAGCCAATTTGGGTGCCAGAGAGGTAATTTTGCCACCACAATGGACCCAGACAAGTCCTTGTCCCTTCACCCAAAAGAACTGTTGCCTCCATGATAGCAAAGTGGAGGAAGAAGAAGAAAACTGAAAACTACGAAGGGACTGAGGTGCCAATATGGGGCCAGCACACAAGGTACTGAGGTGTCAATGTGGAGTCATCTGAAGAAGGTGACTGAAGCCTAAGCAGATCGAAATTGTAGAAAAGCAAGGAGTTGAAGCTACTTCTTCAACCATGTTTCTGTTCATGCTAGCAACTGTTAGCTGCCAGTCTTCTGCAAAGTCTTGGGCAGCCAAGTCCAAGGACTCTGAGTAAATATAAACCAGTGGCAAAATAAACTTTCTTTCATTTAGTAGCTAAAAATGTTAACATGTCTATTTTTGATTTCTCTCTTTACTGTTGTTTTGCATTAGCATTGTTTTGTTATTTAATAGCCAGAGTTGTGCTCTTGACATTCAACTTTTAAAACCATAACATGTATGTAGTTTAGTTTTTGCATTGACATTGTTTGCAATTGTTTTAATATAGAGCTTTGATCTTGATGTTTAACTTTTACTTTTATTATAATAGCTTAAAAAACAAAACAAAGGGAGAGATGTAGTGAGCCCCTGGGAATGGATAAGGGCATTTCTTTAAATCATGTCAGCTGAATCCAAGGCGGCAAGCAGAGCCACGCTTTGGAAACACATCTCACCAAGATGGCGATGTGTTATCAGCTTGACTCTTGATCTTGCCCAAGTTTCCTTGGGAGTGGGACTATTGATATGTAAATCCAGTCTAGCACCAGGAATGAGGAAATAAGACCTGGGCTCACCCAAGGTCCTTTTATGCTAATTTTTTCAGTAGAACCCCTTTGTATTTTGGAATATAAAATACACTTGCTGCATGGGTTCCAGGTCCCTGTCCCATCTCTCCTTAAGAGAGAAGACAGGTTCCCACCCAGTACCCAGCTTTCTTCTATCCTCTCTTCATTTTTCTTAATCCCTGGCTGCCTCCATTCAGAACCGGTTCCATCTCTCTTTCTATGCTGGATGCGGAAAAGGGAGATCCTTGCCCTATTTGGCCCCCTGTGTCACATCTGGCACTCCCACACTAGAGGCCTGTTGCAGAAAGATTTCTGTAAGAGTAGGGCTTCCTCCTTGGGCCTATTCCTGCAAGAATAAGGCTTCTTATGGCCAAAATGAAGCAGAGAAGGGAGCTGAGGCAGGCTTCACTCCCTTCTCCACTGCCTTGGCTCTTCTCCCAGGTCCACTCCTGTCTCCACTGCCTCAGCTTCCTCACTTATCCACTGTTTCACTCCCTTCTGCAGTGTTTGGCTTCCTTCCACACTGTCTTCACTCCACATCTGTGTATGCAAATTAACCACCATCTTTGTTGGATTAATTTGCATACTCACTCTTATTGGCTGGTGGGCATAGCAGAGGAGAGTCAATTTGCACTCTAAAAGGGTATTAATTACAGGAAATATTTTAAAGTGTGAGAGATAAAAGGTAATGAGTACAATGTATATGAAAATACATAATTTCATTAATAAATAAATAATAACAAAATGATATAACAACAACACAAATCCACAATAAGCTGTTGAGTTAATTTTCCTGCAATTAAAATAGGATTGAACGTGTCCCTCACAGAGATATGAAATCCATAATACATGGATGACTCATGTCCTTACATTTTGTCTAGTATTATTGTTGAGTACACTGTTGTCTCTGAGTCTTAATGCAATATCTATTCCCCAACCTTTTTCACCATGTGGAAAAAGAATAGGATATATCATTGCATCTAATGTAGGAAACAGGATACTGATTCATTTCACTTTAGTGGCATTTGGATTATTGGGATCTGGTTTACAATGAATGAGCAAGTCCCTTTCAAAAGGAGGTTCTCCATCTTCGTTTGTGAATATGACAGCAACCTTGGTTACACGGGGAGAATTATATCTACCTAGGTCACTATTACGATCATATTTAATTGCCATAGTTACTTCCATGGGAGCTATACCTTTTGCTGCTGCTTCAGATTGGGCTTCCTTTTCTACCTCATGGAGCATCTTGTACGATTTTGTTAACTCATTTATTTCATGCATGAGATTGTTGATGTTGATCATGAGTCTTTTGAGCAGGGCTGGTTTGTTGGAATTGCTAATCTTTTACGTGTAGCTTCGGCTGTATCCAAAATATAGAGCTGAGCAAACTTCCGAGAAACATCATCAGAAGGATGTAAAGTTCCAGTACGATGATAATCTTGTCCATGTATTCTAAAACAGTATGGCCCATACCCTGATGGCAATGAAACATTTGCACCCATGGAAGCAAAAGCAAAATAACTATTTATAGATTGAATGTTTTCCATGAAATTTTTACTGTCAGAATCTTCGTTTGTCATTAATCTTTTAAAATATGGCGGGTAATCTGGAAAATGTATATCATTTGGACAGACTTTCCCTTTGCTACAACATTGAGTAAATTTCCTATGAGATGGTTTCTCATCAGAGAAATTTAGTGATAGGCAAAATTCACATCTAACAGTCATTTCACCACAACTATGTTCGAGAATTGCATCCTCACGTACTCCATTTTAGCTGAGAAGGCAGTTCCTACCACTATTGCTAGTACTTATTGATGACTGTTCTTTAGACATATTCTGTCTTTGCCACTGCCTTCTTTCAATTTAAAAGGCACGTTGTTCTTTAGACATTTCCTGTCAAAGATGCCGGTGTTTTTTGGCTTCAGAGCGATGTTTTTCCAATAGCTGCTCTTCAGATACATTCTGTCACAGGCGTCGCCTTTTTTCATGATCAGATGCACGTTGCTCTTCAGACATTTTTCTGTCAATAACGTCGACACCTTTCTGCTACACAGCTCCGTTGTATCAACAGTTTTTCTTTGGACATAGTCCCACCTCTCTATTGCCACGTTCTGAGATAGAGGAGAATGACAGTCTTGAGAGTCAGGCCTTTCAGCAGTGTGACCAATGGCTGATTTGGACAGATTCTGTGGGGGTCGTACTTTTCCCTACCTGTTGTCAGTTTCCACAGCTGGGATGCTGAAGTTGGGATTCAGGGGCCTTCCCTCTGGCGGTTGCCTTCCATTTTTGCTGGCATACAGCTGAAGCTACATGTAAAACATTAGCAATGCAGGGACCTCAGTTAGATGCAGCTGTGGTGATTTCTCACTGCCACTGTCTCCGCTGCCTGGTTCTCCACGCCCGGGAACCTCAGTTAGACGCAGTTGTGGTTTGTTGGCACTGCCAATGCTTCGTCTGAATGCCTGGGGCCAGGCGCTTGATGCCTTCACCACTTCGTCTCCGTTTCTGGGCCTGGTGCTCATGCCTCTCGAGTGCCCCTTGCTCTGATTGGGACATAGCCAATCAGGAGCCAAGGTACGGTCACATTTGCATGTTACTCTTTTATTAGATAAGATTAGTGTAGACCAGAGGCCTGGTGCATGAAATTCGTGCACGGGGCGGGGGTTGTCTCTCAGCCCAGCTTGCACCCTCTCCAATCTGGGACGCCTCAAGGGATGTCTGACTGCTCCTTTAAACTAACAGTCGGACATCTCTCTCACAACCCAGGAATGCTGGCTCTCAACTGCTCACTTGCCTGCCTTACTGATTGTCCCTAACCACTTCTGCCTGTGAGCCTGGTCACTCTCTAACCATTCCTCTGCCACCCTGATTGATGTCTAACTGCTCCCATGCCAGCCTATTTGCCTCCAACTTCCCTCCTCTGCCGGCCTGGTCATCCCTAACTGCCATCCCCTGAAAGCTTGATCACACACAACTGCCCACCCTTGCTGGCCATCTTGTGGTGTTCATCTTGTGATCACATGGGGGCAGGATCTTTGACCACATGGGGGCAACCTTCTTGTGTGTTGGAGTGATGGTCAATATGCATATTACTCTTTTATCATATAGGATAGAGGCCTGGTACATGGATGGGGCCAGCTGGTTTGCCCCGGAGGGTATCCCTTTTCAAGGTGGCAGTTCCCTTGGGGTGTGGGGTAGCCTGGGCGAGGGGCCTGTTGTGGTTTGCAGGCCAGCACACCTCCTGGTGACCCAAGTGGAGGCCCTGGTAACTGGGATTTATTTATCTTCTATAATTGAAACTTTGTAGCCTAGAATGGAGCCAAGCCTTCTGCTAGCTCCAAGGTGGCAGCCATTTCTGTTTAGGATTATTTACCTTCAATAATTGAAACTTTGTAGCCTTAAGTGGAGGCCTAGGCCTACCAGGGCTGCAGAAGCTTGGCTTTCTCTATTACTGGGGCAACCCTAGCATCTTCTCTCTCCAGCTCTGTGGCTGCCGCCATTTCTGTTGGAATTATGTATCTTCTATAATTGAAACTTTGTAGCATTGAGTGGAGGCCTAGGCTGGCAAGGGCAGGCAGAAAGCTTGGCTTCCTCCTTTGCCAGGGAAACCCAAGCTTCCCTTCTGCCCTCAGTGGCTGCAGCCATCTTGATTGGGGTTTATTTGCATATTTGATCCTGATTGGCAGATAGCTGTGACTTCTCTGTGTGGTTTGTGGGTATACTGGTAGTGTGGTCAATTTGCATATTACTCTTTTATTAGATAGGATGGCTGTTCTATGCCTTTTGGGATGTTTAACAAATCTCCATCCTCTACTCACTAAAGAGCAGTAGTACCACCCTCTTAATTATGACAACAAAAGTTATCTCCAGGCATTACCAAATGGGAGGAGGCTTACTGTAGATCTCCTGTAGCAGGGAATTGTTGTCCTAAAATAATCAACAAAACAAGTCAAGCAGAAGGTGCATGATTTTTGTCTGACCTAGATTCAAAACTCTCCTAGTATTATTTTTACTGCATTTTATTGGTTGCAAGACAATCAAAAGAGTAAACTGATATTTAAAAGGGAGAACCAAATATACTCTTAATTGAGAGTGACAAAAATGTTTAACATGCTTTAAAATAATCACAAATGGTCACCAACATTTAAAAAAAATGTGAATCTGTTAAAACCTATAGGTCTAACTAGAAATTGATATAAAACATGGGGACTATTTTAAATGATGCATATGGTTTTAATGAAAATTATCCAATTAATCCAGATCATGGAAAAGTCTGAAAGTAAAAGATGCAGTTCACTCAACAAATAAAATACAAGTTCAAAAAATAGTTAAGGAGAAACTTATAGATGAAAGAGACTGGGGAGACATACCAAACATTAAAATATATGTACATTATTAGGATTTTGATTCAAACAATATGAGAAAAAAATGAGAATTCTTGAATGTGGATACTGACTGGATACTTGATAATAAGAAATTATTGATAAATTTCCATCTGATAGTTTAGAAGTAAATCATTAAATGTATGAGTTTAAAATAATATGATGTGTGAAATTTGCTTCAAAATAATGTAAGACTGGTATAAAGGGAAGAGTCTTTTCTAATTTTTTAAAAATTATATGAGTCTATGAATCATCACTTGAAATATTTAGAAGATTACAACTTTAATCACTGTAATCAGTTTTTATAAATTGTTAAATATATACATCTTAGATATTATTTCAGTAAAATCTTAGATATTTCTAAAGATCAAAAAATGTATTCAAATTATTAAATATGTGCTCATGATACAAAAGTTTGAAAACATTGAAATATTTGAGAGAAAAAGAGCAATAATTTTAAAACTCAGAAAGAAACTAATGTGAAATTCTCTGTGAGGTCATATTCTTAATCATGGATATAATGTAAGCATGATTAAGATAGATCACACTATAAATGCCAATTTCCCAGTCAACATTATATAACATGTATTTTTCCATATTACTTAAAACCTTCCAATAATTCTTTCTCAATAAAATTTTATAGTTGTAGTCACATGGGTCTTGCACAAACAAGGAAATCCCAAGGTCTTTTACTGAATATTTTAAAAAATATTGTTATAAATAAAAAATTGCCCATGTCTACCAATTGGTTATGAGTAGAATAAATTTTAAAAGTAGAAAAGAAAAAAGTTTTAAAACTGAACTTATTTATTTTAGTTTTTAGTGGTTTATTTTGGATTTTCTACATACAAAATGTAAATTATTTTCTCACCTTCCTAATAATTACATCTTTATTTCTGCTTTCTTTCTATGCTGGATAAATGTCCAACAAATTGCTAAATAATGATGGTATTAACCATTATATATATATATATATATATATATATTCCCCAAAATTTCTTTATTAACATCAGAAAACATAGTTGAATGCTTTCAAACACAGATGTCATTTCAATTTTTGTCAGTGTTTGAGAGGTACAGATTCATAGAAATATCTGGCCCAGGATACAATCAAGAATTCTGGCATAAAAGTCTTTATCATGGCATCTTGGAGGTGTTCAGTTGCTTAAAGATAAATCTGGACATCTCTTTTTCAGCCTCTGGTTACTAGAAACTCATTGCAATGGATAATCAATGCGAACTTTGTACTTTTTATAAAAAGCATATGGCCACAGAAGTTGCTACTGATATTCTGGGCAAATAATGGAAAAATTATGTGATTAGAATCAGTTGTGTGTGTCAAATAAGGTTTCCTTATGGAGCAGGATTTCTTCACTCATGGCAGAGTGTACATGCTGCTAAGTGGAATTCCTGTTGTAGAACAAAGAGAACTGGAGAGAGAAAACACCCATCTCTGCAATAGCATTGTGGATGCCAATATGAGTATTTTCAACTTAGTCACTGAAAAAAAAGGGGGGAGGGAATATATTTCTAGTCTCACTGAACTACTACACCTTGGATCTAAAAGAGCTAACAGAATCTGCAAACTTTTCAATCTCTCTAAAGAAAGATGATGTCTACCAATATGTTGTGACAAGCCCCTCAACAAAGAAGGTAAGAAACTGAGGATCAAAGCTCCTAAGAGTCATTGTTGAATTATTCCATTCATCCTATAACACAAACTTTGGTGTCTTACTCTGAAGAAACAATATTCTTAAAAAAAAAAAAAGAAATAAGATCCTGCTGAATATGCTAAACTTTTGGACAAGAAGAGGAAGAAGGAAGGAAGGAAGGAAGAAGAGACAAAAGCAAAATTAAATAAAAATAATTCCACAATAGATTGCCAAGAGACATAGGCTGTCTTCTCTGAGAAATTGTACTCCTAAGTCTGAGTAGAGTAAAAAATGAGATTTTCTAAGAGTAACAACTATAAGGGGAAGAGTGGAATTTAAAGATGGTGGTGGATTAAGCAGAGTTGTTTGTTGTTGTTGTTGTTGTTGTTGTTTTGCGTGATCACAAGTTTTATTTGGAAAGAGTTTCTAATTTTTAAAGCTTCAAGTGACTTCCTTTCACAATTGCAGTTCTAGAGGCATGGTAATTTCAGAGATAACAGTGTTCAAAAATGTATTTCAAAATTAATAACAAAAACAAACCCACACCCAAATGAGAGCTCTTAGTTCTGATTAGTATGCACAGCCCCTAATTCCAGTTGTTCTAGGAAACAGGACCAGCATCCTTGCAAATCAGGCAGAAAGGAGTCAATGTCCACAGAGGGGGAAAAGCTTAATAAGTTAAGCTACTTGGACAACATTATCTACTCCCTAAAGAATACAGTAAGATAACAAGCCTCATTAATTGAAAATGTGGTACAGCACCAGTTTCACAGGGAGCTCATGGGATTCTAGGGTCAGCAATTGGCATATTACACACAAAATACAAGCAGTCACTAGAAGTAGGGAGAGTACTGAAGGACAGAGAGTCCCACCCAGCCTTTTACCTTGCTAACAGCAGAGGCTATGTTCTTCAGTATCGTTGGGATAACATTTGTCAGTTAAAAACAAAAAGAAAATCCCCCAATATCATTCCCCAGAAAGTCCATGTCTGCAAAGGAAGAGGGACCTCAGGGTTCCCACAGAGGACTCCGCCTCCAATCCACTCTGTTTCCAAATGATACCAGACATCAGCCAGAGTGTGTTCTATGACAGCATCCCAGCCCATATCAACTCATAGTATCCTTTGGAGGATACTTGAAGCATGGTCCAAAGTTAATGGAAACCGTGCAGCTCTTGTACAATGAGATGGCCGGAAAATAAACCCCCTCAAAAATATCTTTGTAAGCCACACCTTGATTGACACCATTTTTATAAAATATTATCTCACTGTGGGGAGTCTGCTTGAGGCTCTTCTCTGCTTTATCCACAAAGTCTTTTTCTTCAAAATACAAACTTTATCAAAGTCTTATCTTTATAAATATTGGGCAATGATTTGGCTGTCTCTGTTCAGGAAGATTGATATAGAATCCTAAGATGTTTCCCTGTCATAGCCAGAAGAGTAGTGTTTGCCAATAGATTTGTGGAACTTGGTTCCCTTTTTGCTCTGCCAACAATAGCTAAATTTATCTTAACCTAAGGGAGCTTGCAGGTTACCTAATGGCTGAGACCAGCCCAATCTAGCAGAAATGTCTGGTGGAATCTCATCCACCATAATTTCTAAGACTTAGGCCCCTTTCTGGACCCCATGAGAAGCTGCACCACAGAGTATTCCTTATCTCCAACCACAGTCAGCCGGTCATCAGAAATCTTTAACTGGGAAGCTCGATCATGTAAGGCTAACAAAAACCCGTTCATACAAGCAGGCTCTGTAGAGATCTCCAGGAATAGGTTTTCCTGCCCAGCAGTCAAGTTCAAGCTTCTCAGGTTCAGGGGCGTAGGGATCAGGCTCTGTTAGAATATACCGATAGACATCTTTGTTGAAAGGGTGTTCCAAGGGGTAGCCATGAGGGGGAAGGTGCTGAGCAGAAAACAAGGGGTCACTCTGGGCCTTCTTGGTGGTCCCTGTGGTCCCTCCATCCTGCTGTTTGCGCTTAGCTCCTCTTCCTTTGCCACTGCTTCCTGCTGCAATCCCCCATTTAAATTCCCACTGGTATTCACAGCACTGCTTTGTTTTTGGTTGTCATCAGCAGGACCAATATTACTAAGATCCTGATCCTAAAGCCCAAATTTGGGGTAATCTTCTGGTCCTTACCTCCAGGATCTGGGTGTTCTTCTACTAAGAATACATCTCTTTCTTTACTCATTGTTTTAACACTGTTATTTAGCTAAGTGATTTTCCTAGGTCTTTGTCTGGTTGTCATGCACTCCCAGTATTTATCAATAAATTAGTGGCCCGGTGCACAGAATTTGTTCACGGGGGAAGAAGGGAGTTCCTCAGCTCAGCCTGCACCCTCTACAATTGGGAACCCCTTGGGGGGCTGCCAGTTCAGCTTAGGCCCAATCCCTCTCACAATCTGGGATGGCTGGCTCCTAACTGCTCATCTGCTTGCCTGCCTAATTGCCCCTAACCCCTCTGCCTTCCTACCCAATCACCCCTAATCCTTCTACTTGTCTGCCCAATTTCCCCTAACCTCTCTTCCTGCCTGCTTGATTGCCCCTAACTGCCTCTGCCTGCATGCTTGATCACCCCCAACTGCCCGCCCTTGCCAGCCTGATCTTGCCCCTAACTGCTCCCTCTTGCTGGCCTGATCTTGCCCCCCAACTGCTCTTACTTGCTGGCCTGATTGCCCTAACTGTCTCTGCCTCAGCCCCAACCACTATGGCTTTGTCCGGATGGAAGTAGGACATCTGGAAGATGGCCTATTGAACCAGTCTAATTAGCATATTACCATTTTATTAGTATAGTTAGATTATATAGAATAGGATTGCTTATATGGGCAGGGAAAGTCTTTTTCAACAGGAGGAGATGCTCTTGGCAGACAAAAGCACATAATCCCTTTATCTGGACTGTTAGCCAGCCATATGCACTATACTGCCAAACAACTCATTAAAAAATTGAACTGCTTTCTTACCTTTTACACAAAACAGCTATTGCTCTTAAAACCCCTCTTCAGCCCCCATCTTAGGTTCTGCCTTCTCAGTTCACCCAGATTAAGTTCTGATTGGTCAGTTCCTATGCCAGTCAGCATCAAAAGCTCTGCCTCTTAGGCATCCATTGGTTCCTCACATTGAACCAAGATTTAGTTCTGACTGGTCAGTTTCTATGCCCGTCAGCATCTCTTAGCCTATTTCTGGGCCTTATTAGAGAGATGTGGCTGATCATCAGCCTCAAAAAAAGTGCCAGAGAGAAAGAGAGAAGTGAGTGCTGATCAACAGCTGCCATGGAGACTGCAGATCACGCCCTGCCTCTTTCTGGGCCTCTCTCTGGACCTAATCCACAGACCCCTCAGCAGTCAGTGCTGGGTTGCCACCAGGAGTCCCACCCAGATTTTTACCTTGCTAACAGCAGAGGCTATGTTCTGAAGTATCTTCAGGATGTTATCCTGAATATACTGTAACCCAGCACTAACTGGAGGACTGACTTCTGATGTTCAATCAAGCCTTCTGTCATTACAGATCCTGGTTTTTTACATTTTAGGATGGTATGATGTCCTTATCTTTGGAAAACATGGTTTTTGGATGTTCATCTTGTGTTTGGGACTGCCATATTAGGTTGGCCAAAGCACCAAGGCACATTTCCTTCAAGTTTGCTCTCTTCCAGAGGACATATTGGTAGGTATTCCCACTATGATGGCACACATTGCAGTGAAAACTGTAATTGGTCATGAAAGGTAGATAGGATGAGGTATCTATGCCAAAAGTGTCTGCTGTGAACCATTTTGTACATATCCGACACTGAAGCTCTACTTCTCCCAACTGTCAGCTGGCCATCTCTTCATCCATAGAACCTGATTGAGTATCCATCTCCTCTGAAGTGTCCCCAGCACCTTCTAGTGTATCTTTTCCATTAGAGGATTCTGTCTCCAAACCACCACTTACATCAACAGAGTTGTCATCCCCGCTTTCAGCCTATCTAGAGCCGGGCTCTACTGCTGGAGCAGCAGATGGCCCCTCTCAGTCTGGAGCACCTGCTACTACTACCACCAGCTTTGTCTCCCCTTCTTTCATTGCTGTTTCATTTGTGGCTGCTGCTGGGCCAGGTCCTGTACATACTTTGGGTCCAGGTCTTGTTCCCATCACTGCCATCATGGCTGCCTTCTAGACTTCTCTAAGTGGAACTCTTCTGTACTTCCTCCCAAAAACAAATGGGAAATTAGACTAAATTGGGTAAAAATAACCCTGAATTATCATGTGAAGACTGATCTAATAGGAGACTTTTGACAAAGAAGAACAGAAGCTACCTAGAGACTAGTAGAAGGGTGGAGTTATGAGAGTTGATAGCCCCCGCTTCCATAGGAGGCAAGCCCTGGATGAGGAGGGACATTTCAGCTTCTGAGGTTCCCCCTCTGAGGAGTGAGGCCTGGACACCAGGCTGGGATCCCCAATCCAGAGCCACCATGGCCAGAAACAATGGATCATGTAACATCCAGCAATGAAAGGTGGCAGGGCTTCTACATGCTAGGGGAAGATAAAGCCTGCCAAATACAAAGACATTTTTCTTTTCTTTTCTTTTTTTAAAAAACAGAGCACAGAATTTTCATTTGCAGCCATTCACCTGGGGTCTCAATGAAAGGATGGCAGTGTGTACTGGAGTTGCCTCAGGAGAGTCTGAGGTAGGATGCATTCTGGGGAGATGCAGAAGAGCAGTGGAAGGTATACATGTCCTGAGTCAATCTTTCCCATACCACAGTAGCCATTTTTCCTGAGAAGTGCCAACCCTTTCAAGCATAAATAGCCTAGAGAAAAGCAACTACACTGCCCTCATATATATAGCTCCCTCTACCCTTATGAAACTTGCTCCCCTTACCCTTGGCATCCCACTCATCCCACCTTGCATCTTGACCCCTGCTAAAGAGGCAGCAGGAGAGGAAAAGCCTATGGGTCTGGCTTTTGAGTGAGTCCATTCCCCCACTTTCCCAGGAACTTGAATAGTACTTCCCCTAACAGGAGAGCTCATAGAAACTCCTGGCTTCCAGCAGACCTCATATGAAGTGCTCCACCCTGCTGAGCTCAGGGAAATAATCTGGGACATATTCATAGCTCACACTTATGGCTCTGGGATGGAGAAACAAACCTACAATCTTCCCTGAAATCTGAACAGTACCTCTGCCTTACAGGAGAGCCAAATGTTGGATCCTCTCAATTCTACCAAAAGCCCTTTCAGAAACAGCCTTTTCAGTGACTAAGTCTGGCAGCTGGCCAGCAGGTGGAGGTAGATCCCACGGAGCCTTGGAACTTTTGCTGACCCATCCCTGAGACCTGTGATACTAACAATACAGCCTTAGAGCACAGGTCAGTCCCTCCCATATGTAGCAAAGCACTATGGAGGTAGCAGACTAGGGGTGAACACGTTGGCAGGGTCAGTTAGGAGTGATAAGGCTGGCAGGCAGAGGTGGTTAGGGGTGATTAGGCTGGTAGGGGGTGCAGTTAAGAGCCAGTGGTCCTGGGTATTGAGCCTAAACCAGCAGTTGGACACCCTTAAGGATTGGAGAGGGTGCAAGCTAGGCTGAGGGGATCCCCCTGTCATGCACGAATTTTGTGCACCAGGCCTCTAGTGTTTGCTATAAACAATGTGGAGATAGAAGCTCAAATGAATTCAGGGATTTAGCCCAAAAGCCTCCAGATTTCTGAGAATTATATCAGCCCAGCACACAACACCAACCAAGGTATTAAAATGGTGGGCATTTTAAAACAGGTTTTTTCTGAGGTCATACGGCAAAGAAAAGGACAACTATACAAAGAATAAATTGAAAACTCCATACAAGCATAACAATGGGTCACAAATTTCATATTCTGGATACTGAGGTGAGTAGGCAGTCAGGGGCCCATAATTAGAGACAGATGTCTCTTGTGCAACTTATTAATTACAAAAGAACATTTATCATGTAAGTATTTTTTCTTTTTTAAAATATATTTTATTGATTTTTTACAGAGAGGAAGGGAGAGGGATAGAAAGCTAGAAACATTGATGAGAGAGAAACATTGATCAGCTGCCTTCTGCACACCCCCCACTGGGGATGTGCCCGCAACCAAGGTACATGCCCTTGACCAGAATCGAACCTGGGACCCTTCAGTCAGCAGGCTGACTCTCTATCCACTGAGCCAAACTGATTTTGGCAATATTTTCTCTTGTCAGTTAAAAAAAAAAGGCTTCCCTATGTGAAAAATTAATCATGTCTGACTAATCATTTTTAACCAACAGATAACTGATAAATTAATACTGCACAAAGTACCAAGTTATTATTTACTGTCTTTCAGAGCATAGAAGCTAAAAATAGAAATTATAAAAATCTGTTACATCAACTCTGCCTCTATTAAGTATTAGAAAAATTAAACAGAGAAAGAATTATATACATTATCTCTTTTTGCAAAAATTGAGTCTGGTCCTGGAGTACCCACATGGGTGATGTTTCGATCTCTCTACTTTAAAAAAAAAATCCTCACTCAAGAATATATTTTAATTGATTTTAGAAAGAGAGAAAAGGGGAGACAGGGAGAGAAAGAGAAGGAGAGAGAGAGAGAGAGAAAGAGAGAGAGAGAGAGAGAGAGAGAGAGAGAGAGAGAGAGAGAGAGAGAGAGAGATGACAAAGAAACATCCATGGATTACTTCCAACCTCCCATATGTGCTCCAACTGGGGATGGAACTTGCAATCTATGTATGTGCCACGACCAGGAATTGAATCCCCAACCTTTGTTGTTTGAGATGACATTTCAACTACCTGAAACACATGGCCAGAGACCTGCTTTTTTTCTTTTATACCATGTTCTAATAGCTAAATCCAGCATGAAAAAATAATTCCAATTTGATTATGATAGAAGTTATTATCAGTGAACTCCCAGTCACTGGATGTATCTAAACAGGATCAGGATGATAATGACTGGCAATTTTCTTTAGAGGGATTAAAATATCAAAAGGCTGATTAGATTTTATGAGGTATAGTGTCATTCCCAATAATGAGAGGTTTTTTTATATTTTAAATCATAAATGTTCTTGACATCTACCATGTTTCATTTATCTATTACAGAATAACAAACCAGTCCAAAACTTATTACACTCAAAAAACACAATTTTATTATCCTCAGTGTCTATGGTCAGAAATTTAGATATGGCATGGTGGGCATTGTTTACATTCTCTTTTCATGATTTTTGAGGTTTCCATAAAATATGAACAATATAAATAACATTCTCTACCTACAATTCAATAAAATAGAAATTAAAACAAAAGAAAAGAAATAAAATACCCCTAATCCAAAACCAAAATGTCTGTTCCACTTAGAATTAAAACAAACAACCCAATCTCAATACCAGATTTCAAGCTGTATTACAAAGACACTGTTCTCAAAACAGCCTGGTACTGGCACAAGAACAGACAAATAGATCAATGGAATAGAATAGAGAACCCAGAAATCGACCCAAATCACTATGCTCTACTAATATTTGACAAAGGAGGCATGAACATACACTGGAGTCAAGACAGTCTCTTCAATAAATCGTGTTTGGAAAATTGGTCAGATACAAGCAAAAAAATTAAACTAGACCACCAACTTACACTATACACAAAAATAAACTGAAAATGGATCAAGGACTTAAACATACAATGTGAAACCATAAAAATACTAGAGGAATCCACAGGCAAAAAAAATCTCTGACATATGCCAAAGCAATTTCTTTACTGATACTGTTCCTAGGGCAATGGAAACTAAAGAGAAAATAAACAAATGGGACTACATCAAACTAAAATGTTTTTGCACAGCAAAGGAAACCATCAATAAAACAACAAGAAAGCTCACTGTAAGGGAGAACGTATTTGCCAATGATATCAACCATAAGGGTTTAATCTTCAAAATTTACAGGGAACTCACGCAGCTTAACAAAAAGAATATAAACGACCCAATGGAAAAAATGGGCAACTGATCTGAATAAACACTTTTTGAAAGAAGACAGAAGGATGGCCAAGAGACATATGAAAACATGCTCAATGTCACTGATCATCAGAGAGATGCAAATCAAAACAATAACGCAGTAGCATCTCACACCTGTCAGATGGCTATTATCAACAAATGAACAAATGGAAAGTGCTGGCGAGGATGAGGAGAAAAGGGAACACTCATGCACTGCTGGTGGGAATGCAGACTGGTGTAGCCACTGTGGAGAACAGTATGGAGTTTCCTCAAAAAACTAAAAATGGAACTCCCATTTGACCCAGTGATCCCACTCCTAGAAATATATCCCAAGAAACTAAAAAGATGAATCAGAAAGGATTTATGCACCCCTATATTCATAGCAGCACACTTCACCATGGCTAATATTTGGAAACAGCCTAAGTGCTCATCAGCAGATGATGAGTGGATTAAAAACTGTGGTTCATTCACACAACGGAATATTGTGCTGCAGTAAAAAGGAGTTCTTACCTTTTGCAACAACATGGATAATGGAGAGCATTATGCTAAGTGAAATAAGCCAGGTAGAGAAAGATAAATACCACATGATCTCACTCATTTGTGGAATATATTGAACAACATAAACTGATGAACAAAAATAAATCCAGAGACAGAGAAACATCAATCAGAATGTCAAACCTCAGGGAAAGTAGGAGGGTAAGAGGGAGAGAACAACCAAAGGACTTATGTGCATGCATATAAGCCTAATCAATGGACATAGACAACGGGGGGGGGGGTTGGGACATGAATGGGTGGTGGGGATAATGGGGGAATAAGGACACATATGTAATTTCTTAATCAATAAAGAAAATTTAAAAATAAAGATAAAAAATAAAAACAAAACAACCTGAATACATCTCCATGAGGTTACTTGGATAAAAAGTAATAATTCTATATTTTAAAGAGGTAATATGCAAATTGACCATCACTCAAACACATAAGATGTCTGCCCTCATGTAGTCAAAGATGGCCACCCCCATGAGAATACAAGATGAACACCACATGATGGCCAGCAGGAGAGGGCAGTTGTGAAAAATCAGGCCATCAGGGAAGGGCAGTTAGGGGCAATCAGGCCTGCAGGGGAGGGCATTTAGGTGTGAATGGGCCAGCAGAGGAGGGCAGTTGGGAGTGACCAGGCCTGCTGGGGAGGATAGTTCAGGGGGTGCCAGGCCTCCAGGGAAGGACAGCTGGGGAAACCAAGATGGCAGGGGAAGGCAGTAAGGGCCAATCATGCCAGCAGGGGAGGACAGTTAGGGGTGACCAGGCTGGCAAAGGAGGGCAGTTAGGGTGACTGGGCCAGCAGGGGAGGGAAGTTGGGGGGTGATCAGCTATGTAGGGGAGGACAGTTAGGGGTGACCAGGCTGGTAGGGGAGGGCAGTTAGAGGCAATTGGGCCATCATGGCCACAGTTAGGCATCAATATGGCTGGCATGGGAGTGGTTAGGGATGATCAGGTTGGCAGGCAAAAGTGGTGAGTGGCAATGAGCCAGGCAAGCAGGCAAGCAGTTGGGAACCAGCAGTCCTGGGTTGTGAGAGGGATGTCTCAGATTGGAGAGGTGCAGGCTGGGCTGAGACACATACTCCTAAGCATGAATTTTGTGCACTGGGCCTCTAGTAATAATAATAAATAATAATAATAATAATAATAATAATAATAATAATATTTTTAAAAAACCACACTGAAATCACAGAATTTCTAAAACTTATATATAGTGAAAATACTACATAATCAAAGTCTACGATATAATTAAAGTAGTTATTTAAAGAATATTCACAATTTTACATAACTATATCTATAAAAATGATATACTGTCTCACTCAACTTGAGGAATACAACAAAAATTAAGCAAAAGAAAAACCATAAAAGAAAAATTTCACAGATAAAACTGGAAATTTATTAAGTTGAATAAGTTAAAATGTTGCAGATAAACTGCCAGTTGGTGTGGGAGAAAAATTATCCAGGCTTAAAGGATTCAGAAAAGGACACCTTTATTGCAGATGCACTAGTGTGGGGGAGTCAGTCTCCAAAGCCTGAGCATTGAATGTGGGGGATCATTCTCTTTTATCCTCTTAGCTTCTTTGTCTCCCAAACATGGACCAGGCTTCCAGATTTTCGAGGGCTTTGCAGTACCACATGGGTTGAAATGGGGAAAGTGAGATTTCACCCGAAGACTTGGCCAGGCTGGTGCCAACACTACCAACCCCCCTCTGGGGGTTGTGTATGGCTTATGATTTATGGTCTCTATAAAGAGGAAGTATTCTGGGAAACAGGTTCTACAAGGCTGGACAAGCATTAATGATATGAATGGGGCTTAATTATACTTGTAAGAATGTGTATCAGAATACTGGTTACCTGCACAAATTCAGATTGCTAGCCCCCCAGTTGTCTTATACTTTCCCTCATTGCTCCGCCTTAGTTCTTAAGCAAGCCTTAGCCTTGGGGATTCTAGAAGACTCGGGAATTGGGGCTAGGGTTGCTGACTGCTCTAACTTCTTCCTGCCTAGGAGGGACATCATTATGGAAGTTTAGCAGCTTAAGTCGTCTTCATATTCTCTGATAGGGTTGTAATGGTACTTTGATTTCCTGGCTTGTAGCACCATCTGGAGCTTGAAGGCTTCTAAGCAAGAGAAAATAAAGTGGGTGAGAAAGTTACGAATGCGGGGACCAAATAAGAGTGCAATTAATATTATAAGGAAGGGTTCTGATAGGGACAAAAGCTGTGACAGCCAATGAGGATTTCCAAACCGTGACTCCCAAAAATTAGGTGCATTTTCCAAAACTTTCTTTACCTGTTCTCTTAGTTATTGGGCTATGTCCCTTACTACCCTGACTGGTTGGTATAGAAGCATTACTCCTCATTTAAGAATAAGCAGATTCCACCTTTCTCAGCCATAAGTAAGTCTAATCTTCTAAGGTTCTGTAATACTATGGCTGCTAAGGAATCTATCTGAACCTAAAGTTCTATTAGGGAATAGTTAACCTGCTCTGTATTATCTGCTAGACTTTTGGAGAGGGTTTGGTAGTAAGAGGTGGAGCTTGATATTCATCCAACTCCTGAGCCTACTCCTGCTGCAACCCACAACCCAAGTAGAAGAGGTATAATCTGAAGGGGTCTCTTGGAGCAAGAGTAGGTTGTTAAGGGCACTTCTAGGGATTTATTACCAGGAATTTAATCTGAGGCATTAAAAAGGCAAGGATACAACTCTCTGTCCAACTGCCAGGGAGACACAAGTAAGCATTTGTTCCACAGATGAAAAAGATTCCAGGCGCTGGTTGACACCAGACTGAATTCCATTCTTGATATCTATCTCTGTAGACTGTGGCAGGACATATGAGCTTGGGAACGTTCCCCATCCCTATGCTGTTTAGGAAACACATAGATGCTGCCTGGGACAATTCAACATTTGTAACTGAGGGGCCGGCTGTTCCAGGTCCTGTAGAGTGAGAAAGATTAACAAGGATCTCTAAAGACACAGGAGTGGCTAGGTATTGGGGACAGGTTAAAGATAAGCACAACCAGAATTCCTTGACCATAGCTGGATTTGTGATGTTGAATAGATGGTAAGTAGTGTTTAGGATCTGATAGAGCCAGGGGTACACGTCATGTGACAGCCTGGACCCTGTCCATTTTCCTTTTTTCTTATTTGGTGGCCCAGGGTTATTTTTATTTTTTATTATTTTTATTTTTTTATTTTTCTGTCAAAGAACAGTTTATTTTTTTAAATCATTATTGTTCAGTTTATTAATTACATTGTTCCCTTTTTCCCCCTATAACTCCCCTCTACCTGGTACCCATACCACCCTCTGCCCTCACCTCCCCCCCCCCCACTGTCCTCTCCCATAGTTGCTTGACTTTGGTCCAGTCTCTTGATGCACTTCCCACCCCCCTTTTCTCCCCAAGAATTGTCAGTCCATCCCCTCCCTATGTCCGTGATTCTGTTACATTCACCAGTTTATCCTGTTCATCAGCTTACTAATTCACTTGATTTTTAGATTGATTTGTTGACAGATGTGTATTTGTTGTTCATAATTTACACTTTTATCTTTTTCTTCTTCCTCTTCTTAAAGAATATCTTTCAGCATTTCATATATTGGTTTGGTGGTGATGAACTCCTTTAGCTTTTTCTTATCTACGAAGCACTTTTTCTGACCTTCAATTCTTTATGATAGCTTTGCTGGATAGAGTAATTTTGGTTGTAGATTCTTGCTGTTCATCACTTTGAATATTTCTTGCCACTCCCATCTGGCCTGCATGGTTTCTGTTGAGAAATCCGCTGACAATCGTATGGGTGCTCCCTTATAGGTAACCAACTGTTTCTCTCTTGCTGCTTTTAATATTCTCTCTTTGTCTTTTGCTCTTGGCATTTTAATTATGATGTGCCTTGGTGTGGTCCTCTTAGGGTTCCTATATATTGGGGTTCAGTGTGCTTCTTGGACTCCTAAGTCAATTTCTTTCACCAGGTGTGGGAAGTTTTCGGTCACTATTTCTTCGAATAGGTTTTCATTGTCTTGGTCTCTCTCTTTTTCTGGCACTCCTATAATTCGGATGTTGGTATGCTTGAGGTTGCCTCAGAGGCCACTTACACTATCTTCAATATTTTGGATTCTTTTGGTTTCTTGCTTTTTCAGCTGAGTGGATTTTACCTCCTTGTATTACAAATCTTTAACTTGGTTCTTGGGGTGCTCTAGAGTACTTTTAGGACTTTGTATAATATTTTTTATTTCAGTCAGTGTATGCTTAATTTCTGGTTGGTCCTTTTTCATATCCTTAAGAGTCTCGTTCATTTCCTTATAGGACTCATTCATTTCCACGTTGGTCTTGATCATTTCCTTGCAGGTCTCATTCATATCCTTGAGAGTCTTGTTCATTTCCTTGTAGGTCTTGCTTATTTCCTTATAGGTCTCGACATTTTCTAGGAGCCTCTTGAGAAGCCCTATAACCATGGTTTTGAATTCCATGTCCAGTCGTTTTTTTTCCTCCATTTCTTTCACATCTGATTTCTTTCCATGTCTCTGAATGGTGGCTGCTTCCCTGAGTTGGCCAATTAGCTCTGTGTGGTAGACGTCCTACAAGGGACAGTGCCTCAGCCTCCCCAGTTACCTGAGGTGGATATGGGTTGCACAGTCTTGCTGAAGTTAAGCTCAGGTTAATCATTGTTAGCACTTGGAGGGGTTGACCTCCAGGCCAATTGTCTGTGAAGTTCAGCTGTGCTCAGGTTGGATGGGCGGAGTCTCCGGGCCAAGCAGACAGTGTTAGCTCTGCCCTATGCAGCCCCAGGGACTCTGTGCCAGGGGCAGTGGCCGCCAGCACCTCTGAGAGAGAGCCGCTGCGGAGCTCCACTGGCTGCCAGGGAATTCAGACTCTCCCCAAATGAGTCTGCACATCCAACGACTCACCCAGGGTCGTAAAACAAAGCCATCTGACGGTTTCCCGAATGAAAGAGCAAGTCACGAGTGCTCTCTGCGCGGTCACGCAGCTGCGCTGTTCCCAAGTTCAGGCGCAATCCGCACAAGCTCTCCTTCTCCACAAGCTGGCAGACCCCTGCAGCACCCGAGGTACGGTGTACCCTCCCACTGTCCAGTTTTTACCCCGTATGATAGTGGGTTCACCCAGAGCTGGAGAATCAGTCCAGTGGGACATCTTTGTCTCCCCCATTCAAGAAAACTGGCCAGTTTTCAGCCTCCCGCCCTATCCACTGGCGTGTGCTCCTCCAAACCTCTCTCTGCGAGTATTTTCAATGCTGTCCTCAGCTGCTCCTCTGAGTCACAGTGTCTTATCTTCACTTTTATTTGTGGAATTTTCACTCATCCAGCTTTCTGGTGATTCTGGAAGGTGTTTGTTCTCTCGTTAACTTGTAGTTTTAAAATTGCTGTGTATGGCGGCAAGATAGGTGTTTTACCTATGCCGCCATTTTGGTTCTCCTCAGTCCGTCCCAGGGTTATTTTTAGAGCCCTTTTTTTTTGCCATGGTATCCCCAGCATATGTTTTGAAAATTGAATCCTGTGCAGTAATTTTTCTTCATAAAGGAGCTAGTTGAGGTTGTAGATGGGTACCAGTTGGCTCCTCTGATATAAATTCTCTCTTGCTATTCACAGTAAGTGGCAATGCCTTTGTAACAGGCAGGATTGTAATCAGTGAGATTCTGGGTCTGACCTCTTTAAAACATGAACATTTTGTCCTGGGATGGTTGTCAGGACCCCATCTTGGATGGCCAGCTAAGATACCAGGTAAAGAAGGGAGGGCAATTAGTAACAGTAAAAAAACTGCCTCAGTTTGGCTGGGGACAGCAAGAAATTCCTTTGCTGTGTAGGAGATAGTAATTTATAGTGTTTCTGTGTCCCAGCAAGGGCAGAAATGTTCTCCTCCTGGTACTAGTCTAGGGTTCTGGCAACACTCATAAAAAGACAAAATAACAATTATTAGGAAGATAAAAACAATGATTATCAGAAATAACAATATTTTTAGGAGAAGATAAGAAATAAATATCAGTGCAAGGAAGAATTCAGCAGGGTGTTATCTAAATTCCTTGGTACAGGTTGGTCAGCCAAGTTGACTGTCTTCTTGAGGGTGCTCTGCAGTGGGTGTTTTTGGTTGGAAATCACCTTCCACTCAGCCTGGGCATCACTCAGCTGGTGGGCTGCTTTCACCCTTGAGTGGTGGATCCCGGTGTTCAGTCCTGCAACCTTGAGAGCTGTGGGGATGGTTAGTATGACTGGGTAGGGTCCATTTTAAGTTGGCTTAAGGAGCTCATTTTTCCAATCCTTTACCTAAGATTGGTCTCCAGGCTTATGAGGGCACAAACAGTATCTAGAGAGATGAACAATTGGTCAATAACTCAAATGTGGAGTTCAAAGATAGTTTTCCTAAGTCCTTATAATTGCTTCTGAATTTCTAAGTTTCCTATTCTCCCAAATCTCCCTTTAGCTGAATTAAGTGAGGGGGTCTGCCATATGGAATTTCCAAGCGAGAGAAATCCACCCGGGCTCTTGGGGCACAGTGTACCGCAGGAGTATAAGAGGCAAGATATCCGTACAGGATAAGGTTGTCTCTTGACATAACTTAGCCATAGCCTGCTTGAGAGTCTGGTTCATGAGGTCTACTCTCTCTGGTCTCTGGGGCCTGTAAGCAGTATGCAAGTTCCACTTAATTCATAAGGCCTTACCTACCTGTTGTACTACTTCAGCTACAAAGGCTGGGCCACTAGCTGACCTTATGGTTAGAGGCATTGTATATTGTGGAATTATGTCCTTTAACAATTCCTTAGTGACTTCTCTTGCCTTCTCTGTGCTAGTAGGATATGCCTTGACCCAGCCTGAAAACGTTCACATACCTGGTAAAGACTAGGAGATATTTATTCCCTCTACTAGTCCTTATTTCTGTAAAATCTACCTCTGAGTCCTCAAAGGGAGCTTGCCCACAGCACTGTACTACCATTGTACCTACAGGACCTTGTTTCCATTGTTCTGTGCACAGAGGAAACAGCACTGAGAGACTGAGGCACATAAAGAGGGAAGATGGACAATTAGATAGTATCTGTTTAACAAAGCTTCTAGGGCCGTCTTCTCTAAATGAGTAAGTCCATGGTGCTGGAGGACTACCTTATGGGCTAACTATTCTGGGACATAGACCCTATGATCTGGAAGTGTCCACCAATCTTCCTTTGTCTTCTTATTCCCTTTTTGCTGGGCATATTCCTCTTCCTGAGGAGTATATTTCAGAGGCTTAAGTAATTCAGGGGCCAACATGATCTGTGACAGTACTACTTGTTCTTTAGCAGCTAGCTTCTGACACTGCGCCTTCTGACACTGAGTCTTTCCCTTTTTGGTGACCTTTACAGTGGATGACTGCTACTTCCTTGGGTTCCCAGACTGCTTCCAGTAATTTTAGAACTTCATTCTGGTTTTTTATTCATTTTCATCCAGCGGTCAGGAGTCCTTTCCTTGTATATAGCCCCATGGATATACAGGGTGGCAAAGGCATAGCACAAGTTGGTGTAAATGCTAACATGCTTTTCCTTGCTGAGTTCTAAGGCTCTGACCAGGGGCCAAAGTTCTCCCCTCTTCACTGACCATCTTTCGGACAGAATCTGTACCTCTACTGTCTCAAAGTCTGATATTATTGCATATATGGCTTGTCTTTTTTCCCTTCATCTAGAAAGCTGCTACTGTATGTGTAAAATATCAGGTCAAGATTCAGCAGAGGCCTGTCTGTTAGATCTGGCCAGCTGGAATAAACCTCCTCTAGAACTTTTAGGCAATCATGCTTAGGGTCTCCCTCAGTGATGGGTAAGAAGGTGGGAGGATTAAGAGTTCTCACTGCTTTTAATCATTCCTGAGAATTTTCACATAGAAGCCCTTGGTATTGAGTCATATGAGAAAAAATTAGCCAGTGTTGCCCACAGCTTCCATTAGGGTTACAACAGCATTTGGTTGTTGAACATTTAAGTTCTGTACCAGGGTAAGCTTATCTGCTTCTTTGATTAATAATGCTATGCCTGCAAGGGCCCTGAGACATGGGAGCCACCCGGAGGCAACCAGGCCAATCTATTTGGAAAGATAGGCTACTGGTCTTTGCCAAGGCCCAAACTCCTGGGTTAGAACTCCTAGGGCTACCCCATTGTTCTCATGAATGACACAGGTTAAAGTCCTGTGTCATATTTGGGAGCCCTTGTGCTGGGGCCTCAGTGAGCTTTGCCTTATGGTAGTAAAGGCCTTTTCCTGTTCATGACCCCAGTCAATGGGTGCCTTCTCCTCTCCTTTAAAAGCTTCCTAGAGAGGCTTAGATAGATCTGAAAACCCTGGGATCCAAATTCAACAAAACCCTGCTGCTCCTATAAATCCCTGAATCTGCCACTGGGTGCTGTGGACTGGAATGGCACATACTGCCTGCTTCCTTTCAGTCCCAAGTCTTTGTTTCCCTCAGGTGATTCAGAAACTTTTCTCTGGCAGATGTGTGCCTTTTTTTGGACACCTGGTAACCTGTTAAGAGTCTCATAAGGGCTCGCATTCCTTCCCAACACTGACCTCACCTGGAGCTAGCCAGTGGGAGGTCATCTACGTGTTGGAGTAGAATGCACCACAATTCCTGTCCTGGAAATTTGGACAGATCCGTTGCTAATGCTCTGCTAACGAGAGTCAGGGAGTTCTTGAACCCTTGTGGCAATCTGGTCCAGGTGAACTGCTCCTTGGCCCCAGAAGTTGAGTTTTCCCACTCAAAGGCAAACAGGGGCTGATTGGAGAGTGCCAACTGAAGGCAGAAAAAGCATTCTTTCAGATCTAGACATGTAAACCATTCTGCCTCTGATGGAATGAGTCCTAGGAGGGCATAGGGATTCAGCAGCACTGAATGTTATAACAGCCTCATTAACAGCCTGCAGATCCTGCACTGGGTGGTAATCATTAGTCCCAGGCTTTTTGACAGGCAATGGAGGTGTTCCATGGAGACTGACACTGGTTAAGAAGTACCCACTGAAGCAACTGGTCTAAGTGAATCTGGATTCCTAGGCATGTATTCCTTGGAATTGGATATTTGTCAATTAGCCAATTAGTAATGGGGCATGCTGCTTGGCCACACCAGGGAGATTTCCTTCAGCCCACACCAGTGGGAATTCTTCCTCTCATTTAAGCTCTAATGGTGAGACTTTGACTGGGAGGTATAAAGTCCCTATTCTTTCTCCCTGGACACTGCTAAGGACAGGATCATTGGAGAGGTCTCCTCACCTAGGCGCAACTGTGTTGAGTCATCTTGGGCAAAGGTGATCTCTGCCCCCTTTTGGCTAAAAGGTGTCTACCCATTAGAGGCACTAGACAATCTGGCAAGTAAAGGTGGATTACTTGTTGGTTGTTAAGTTGCCATCAGCGAGGGTGGCAGAACAGTCTCCAGGTCTGGTCTCAGTAATTGAAATCTGGTGATCTTTCTTGAGAGAGGAGCTACCTTCTGAGTGCTCAGTCCCTATATCGACCATAAAGTTCACAGTCTGCCCCCAATTATCATTCTGACAATGGGATCATGGGGGCACAGTTGGAAAGAGCTTGGTCTGTCCTACTAGGACAGTGATGGGCAACCATTTGAGCTTGGTGTGTTAAAATTCGCCAAAAAAAATGAGTGCAGCGGGGATGGTGTGTCACTTCGAGAAATAAACCATAATTTTGCAATATTTAGAGTTTAAATAACAAAAATGTATAATTGTAATATGTGACTGTATTTAATAAACCAAAAACTAATTATTTAACTTGCCTGCTTAGTGACTTCTTTTTTTCATCTGTCAGTCAGTTTCTTTTGTTGGTCTTGATATTATTTAACTTCTGTGGGGTCCCATGAACTAAGATAAATAAGGGTGAGGGGGAATTCTTTAACCTGCCTATTAGTGATTTTTTGCTGCTGAATTTCATTGGCTAAACCTTCAATTGAAGGTTGGTATTCTGTACACTTCAAGCCCAAGCAAGCGCTACTAACTTCATCTGTCAATGTATTTCTTTTGTTGGTTTTGATATTATTTAACACTGAGAATAAGGTCTCACAAAAAGTACGAAGAGGGAAAAATTGTGAGAAAAGCTTTTGATATATTTTTCAGGGTGCTAAAAGTGTCTGGTAATCAGTTCCAGGCACTCCAAATTTCTGTTCGTAATGGCACTCCTCTTGATTCTCCAAGTGCCATCTTTCCAGATTCTCAAGCTTTGACCTCAAGTCGACAAACACCTGACCCCAGATGCTGTCTTGAAATTCTGCAAGTTGCATCTCCAAATCATCAATTTGGATCCATTGGAAACCATTTAATTCCAAACTACTGTAGACTACTACATCGGGATACTTAATTATTTTTATGGTCTGTTCTAGGCTTCTAAATTGATTAAAGCTATCACTGAACTGGTCAAGTAATGAGTCTAAAACATGCTGGTACTTTATATGCATGGGTTCCATTTCATTTTGTACAGCTGCACTGGCCTTCTCAAAATACTTTGTTACTTAAGGAAAATATAAGTTTTAGTTACTACATCTTACTTGAAAATTTTAAGTTTACTTTCAAAAACTTTTATGTATCCAAACATAACATCAATACTTTTCCCAAAACCTTGTAACTTTAAGTTCAGTTCATTAATATGAACAAGAGATCTGTAAAAAATATCAGGGTGTTTCCCCACTTATCATCATTGAGCTGAGAAAAGTTTCCCAGATTCTTATTCTCAAGAAATACCTTAATTTCTTCAAAGCATGCCACAAAGAGCTTAAAAAATTTGCCTCGGCTCAGCCATCTTACATTATTGTACATCAGCAGTCCACTGTAGGTGGAATCAACCTCCAGTAAAAATGCAGAAAATTCTTGCTTGTGAAGGGGACGAGCAGCTATGAAATTAACAATTTTTGTAATAACTGACATTAAGTTGTTTAAGTCAGTGAATCATGCCTTGGCACATAAAACCTCCTGATGGATAATACAATGAAAAGGCACAATCTGATGTCCAATAGCTTCTGTAAACAATTTGATAAATCCATCTTTTTCCCCACCATTTTTGGTGCCCCATCTGTCATCACTGACACAACTTTAGAGATATCAATGCTTAGCTCACAGAATGTTTGTTTAAGAACCTTACATATTTCACTTTCTGATGTACTTGTTGGCATTAATACTAACTTTATTAACTCTTCTCCCATTGTGAGACCATCAGAATATCAACCAATAATGGCTAACTGAGCATATGATGTGACATCAATAGTTTCATCAAGAGAGATTGAAAAATATTTACAATTAGTTATATATCTCTTTAATTGATGTTGTACGTTTGTATTCAGTCTCATTATTCTGTCTTTTATGATATTTCTACTGAATGGTAACTCAGATAGTCTCTTAATAATTGCATCTTTATTCTGCATGAAGTGAAATAGAACTGGTGCACATCTTAGAAGAGTTTCTTTAATAAATTCTCCCTCACTGAGTACTTTTCCATGCTGAGCTATGGAGTGAGCAATGCTCAGATTTGCAGATGTTAAATTTGTAGAGCCTTTTATAAATTTAAAGATGGAATTAGATTGGCTCTTATAAAGGTGTAGCTGCCTGGAAATGTATTCCTTTCTTTCATTCTCACTTTTTTTTTCAAGAGCTGGGAATGATTATTTTCAAAATATATATTTATATTCCACATTCTGTTTATTACTGTTTCAGTACATAGAACACAAAATGATCTGCCATTTTTTTCTGTAATGGCATACATCTCGGTCCATGTCTCTTGAAATGGTTGGCTACTGTTACTACCACTTCTTTTACTTAACTTTATTTTTTTTATTTTTGGGGTTCTTCATCAGGGAGGCAGTGACAGAAGATAGAATTATAGATAGCCTGTTAGCTCTGCAGGCAATTAAGGGTTAACTAGCCTAACTGACCACAAGATGGCAAATGTAACAGTCTTTTAGGAAAGGGCTGGGTTAATAAGCATAAATAGGGGTTAATAAGGATGCACAACAGTAATAGTGGTGAAATGGAGTCTGCACTATGCTGCAAAATGACGTTTCTTATATAAATTAAGATGGCTGCCACTATTTCTAATGGCGAGAAATGGCACCCATAGCACAGGCCCTCACCTCTCCCAGCCTCCCTCTCACTTATCTCTGCAATGATGGTCAATTAGAAATCCAGGACACCCCAGAACAGTAGATTGGATGATGGTTGCTATGGTTATGTGGTTGCTGGTAATGGTGATCACAGGGCCCCCAGAGATGCTCCCCCCATGGCATTCTGCTGCTCCCTGCTCCGCTGGCCAGAAGTGAGGTCAAAGATCTCCTAACGGCCTAACTGGAAGTCCCAGAACCAAACGCTCTGTGCCAGTTTTGTTGTTTTGGCCTACAGACCTCTGGCACAGAGTGTCTACACTACAGCAAACGTTTCATCCTTGGCTACAGCACCTGGTCATGCAATAGCCGAGGATGAAACGTCCTTCTTGGCATGAAGCCCCATACTTTTCTGTCTGTGACCCTATGTGGCCACGTGGCAACAAAAATGGCTACGCAGGTCAGTGCTGACATGCGTGTCATAGGTTTGCCATCACAGTACTAGGAGTTGACTGCCACCACCCAATTAGATCTGCATTGGGTGGTTCTGGCCTGTAGTGGCTGGGTGAGTTGAATGACCCTGACTCCCCTTTTTGGTGGATTGAACATTCATTCTTCCAGTGTCTAGATTCCTTACAATAGGCACACTCATACTGCTTAAGGTTTGTCCTTCTTCTCCCTAGTCTAAGTCCTTGTTGTTTCCTCTTCTTATCTGTCTGGGAGCTTGATTCTTTAATAGCAGCCACTACCAAGGTTGATTTCTTTTTCAGTCTATCCTCCACTTCCTTCCTAGATGCCCTGTCTCAGTTGATAAAAATTTTCTTTGCTATTTCTAGAAGCTTGTGTTTTTTACTAAAAATCATTTGAGCTTTCTTCTTATATTGGGCTGAGCCTGACCTACAAAGGCTACATTGGCCATTGTTTGATATTCTGGGGCTCCAAGATCAAAAGGAGTATAGATCCAATATGCCTCACACAGTCTCTCATAGAAGGCTGGTGGACTTCCATCAGGTTTCTGGAAAACCTCAGAAGTCTTGGCCATATAGGTGGGCTTCCTGACCCTGGCCTTGAGTCCCTGAAGGAAGGCTAGTAAATATCTCTGTAGCCTGGCCCTTCTATCTTCTGAGTTCAGTCCCCTCTAGATTCCTTATCTGGGAGGGCCTTCCTGGCCCATCTGTCTGTGTCTACTATCCCTGCTGAAGCCTGGATCTGGAGCCATTTATGAGATTCTGTTACTATTCCCATGTGCTCCTCAGTGTTAAAGAGAGTGAAAAGGAGCTGCTTGCAGTCAACCCCAGTGGGCTTATGGGTCTGGAAAATTGACTCTAGGAGGTCTACCATGGCCTGAGGTTTTTCAGAATAAGTGGGAGTGTGATATTTCCAATTCCGGAGATTGGTCATGAAAAAAGGCTGGTAGTAAAGGACCAGTCTCCCCCTCTTGTAGAGTCCCATCTTCTCCAAGCACTTGGGGACCTTGAGTCTCCCAGAGAGGCATCTGGAAAGATGGGGGTGGCCTGGGTCCCTGATCACCTGAGCACAAACACTGTCCAACTGGCTCTAGAGAGTCTTACTAGGGAAAGACAGAAGGAGGTAGTGTATCTAAGTTTTCCTCGACCAGGCAAAGGAGCACTGGGTGCCACTTGAGACACATATGAAGGTAGTAAAACTGGTGGGGCTTCCTCAGGGGTTCCTGGAGAATAAGAGGCATATTTTCCTTCTTAGAAGCCTGCCTCTCTTCTCCTGACATTAGAACCTTACTCTGTCCTTTTTACACATGCAGAGTGGCTCCAAGGTGGCTTAAGCTGAGCTATTTCCAGCCACTAATCATGTAGGGGAACTAGTCGGGATGATCTGGGTCTCCTGTTATAACTCTGTAAACATTCCTGATTGCAGGGGCATCCAATGTGCCCTCCACTGGCCATCCTACTCCAAAAAATGGCCAGTCTATTTCACACATATTTCTTAACACCCAGAGGGCTAACTTCACCCCACAGTACCCAGTAAAACCTTTCTTAAAATTATTTAACATACATTCAAAGACAGTGGGTTTAGAGGAACTACTTCCTATATTTGCAGTTAAACCATGTAATCCCTCCCAGTGAATGGAAATGCCAGACAAACACAAGGTTACTTTCACTTCATGCAGACTCTGACACTCACATTCACACACTAGCTGGTATAAGTTTTGACTTCCACCCATGGAAAGTTCCTGAACTGAGGCAAATATTTTGACTAGGCAGTTATCAGTCACCTCTTCTGTTCTGAAAGACGGGCCTGAATTCAGACTGGTTCCCAGGGGAAAATTCACTGGTCAGACATCTGGTTCTGGAAAGGGCTTTTCTATCCTCTTTGGAGTCCACTAGGGTGCAACCAGGGGCGCTAGTTGCCTGGGCCCAATGAGGACTGGAATCAAGTAAATCACTAGAGGCCTACCTCCCTACAGTCAGGGGCCCGGGAGAATGGACCTGGCCATTGCCCCTTACCAAGTGTGCCCAAAGTGGGCAGCTCGACGGGTATTTCCCAGCCAATGCACCAGATTATGTTGCAGATAAACTGCGAGGTGGAATGGGAGAACAATCACCCTGGCACTCGGAGGATTCAGAAAAGGATGCCTTTATTGAAGATGCACTACTGCCGTGACTCAGGGGAGTCAGTCTCTAAAGCCTGAGTGTTGAATGTGGGGAAAGCTTTCCCTTAATATCTTTGTCTCCCAAATATGAACCAGGCTTCTGGATTTTCAGGGCTTAGAATGGGGGAAGTGAGATTACACCCAAAGGCCTGTCCTGGCTGGTGCCAGCACTGCCAACCACTTCTGGGGGTTGTGTATGGTTCATGGTTTAGGGCCTCTATAATGTGGAAGTATTCTGAGAAACAGGTTCTGCAAGGCTGGACAAACATTAATAAGAATGAGGCTTAATTACACTAGGAAGAATGTGCATCAGAATACTGGTGACTGACACAGATTCAGATTGCTAGCCCCCAGTTGTCTTATATTCCTCTTCAAAAATATATAAAGTGTCTGGCACAAAGAAGCACAAGTTGAGTGTTTTCAATTCTCTATTTCCATTCCCTGGCCAAGTGCCCTCTTACAAATGCTTACACTCCAGCTTATTCCTTATTGCACTCTAACATGATTGAAACAAAACCAGTCAATTTTAAATTCTTCATGTAGAAGGTAACTATTAGAACATATAGTAACTTTATATGAATCAGAAAACGTGGCTGTGCTGGGTGAATAAATTAGGAAAAGCCACCCCTTCCTAGGCTGATGTGGCTTTACCATACGGTACAAGAAGCTTTCTTTCAAACCTAACCATTTCTGGTTTAGTTTAGGCTTGTGTTGGGTCCTTTTCTTAACCAATTTCATTCCTGGATCTTACTGGGTTTTGTCCCCTTTCCTATTCAATCCTTTCCCCAGATTTCCCAAGGCTAGACTCCTCTCCATTATGTTGCTATTTTGACATTTGGGCTCCTACTGCACATGCCACAGCAGAGGAATTTCCCTCTTATGGTTCTATACATCCCCCAGTTATCTATGGGAAAGGGCTGACTGTCTTGCTGGAAGATTAGAAAGTCAGTTTTTCCTCTCTATTTTGCGGGAGGAGGGGCATGGAAGGATGCTAATTTCCTTTGTGAGGCAATGTGGCTGTCCCCTGGAGTGTCAGGAAGCTATAGCTTTCAGACCCAAACAGACTTAGCAAATTTAGCTGCCTTCTCTTTTGTTTATACCTAACTAACTGCCTACTATAACATTACCTAAATTTTACCTAAAATAGCATGCAATATCTAGTCAGTATTTGCATTTCCAGTTGTTTCAGAGATGTAACTTTATAGTTTGTTTGTTTTAGTCAGGCCTCAAATAAGGCCCTTACACTGCTATTTGTTCATAGGATTTTTAAGTCTCTTCAACTTTTCCTTGTATTTTTTTTTCCTTTTGACTTACAATTTTGTTTTGCAATTTTTTTGTTGAAAAAACTATTATTTGTCTATAGAGTTTCTCATAGTCTTAATTTCACTGATCACACTCTGGTGGTGAGATTTGAAATGTTTCCATGTCTTCTGTCCTTTGTATTTTCTACAAATTTGCTAACTCTCAAGGTTTCATCAGATTCAAGTCTGTTTTTATTTGTGCAATACCAAATCAAAGGTAGTGAAGTCAGCGAGCATTTAAAATATTCTTTTTGCACCTGCTTAGTTTATTGCCCATTTTTCCTTTATCAGGATTGTATTATTTTCTACCCATAGTTTAATGTTTTTACTACATAGTCATGTATCCATAAATAGATTATTTTATATTGACATACTAGCATATTTGTTATCCCAAATGGTATCATATTTCATGTCCAATACTGACTAATTTTCCCCTCAACTTATTTCTCATCTATTAAAACTTTCATCTATTCAATTGATTTTACTAGGTGTACAATACTTCATACTAAAAATATGTCATGATATATTTATTTCAAATGTAATGAATGCTATAGATCTGTGTGCGTACCTATACACTTAGATATGGAATTTCTAAGTCCTACAAAAGGCACAGTTTAGATTTTATCATATCTGATAGGTACCTCCCCAACTGGTGGGTGGAGTTATGATGTAATTGCCAGAGACATTGAGCCACCAATCAATCACATACCAGAGTCCCTGTGTCCCAGCCCTTCCCATTCCACCCTTAGCCCAACCCCTGCCTGTTCCGGCCCCTTAAAGGATGTCTCAGTGCGCCATGTGGCACCTTTTCTCCCGGACTGTTCTCCCAGGCGGTCCAGCTGGGCCCCCTCTTTTCCCCTTCCCCTGGCCCCAGTCACAGGGTGCAGCTTTTCCCGGCTCCATTCCCCCCCAGCCTGTGAACCCGCCCCGAGACTCCCAATAAAGCCTGATTAATTCGCTCACTCATTCGGACTCCCTGCCTGCAGTTTCTCTCACGGCGGCATAGAACCTTACATTTTGGTGCAGAAACCTGGGAGAGGGGTTTTGTGACCCGACCCGGTCAGACTGGGGCGAGCATCCCCCTCTCTCCTTCTCCTCGCCGCCTTCCAACACCTTGGACCTGGTGGCTCCACCGACTTCTCTTCAATCTGTAAGTTTTCCGTTCCGGACTCCAGGAGTCCTCACTCCTTCCCTGGACCCCGTGTTGCCCCCGGATCTTCTCGTCCTAGACATGGTCGTGCCGAGATTCCCCTCTGTTCCGGACTCCAGGAGTCCTTGCAGGAGACGATTGTAGGGGACGCCTTCCAGTCGCCTCCCTGCCCGCTGTTCTGTTCGGAGGCAGATATCAAGGGGGGACGCCTCCTCCATATCTGTTACTCCTCGACACTCAGGGGTCCAGGTTCCCCATCCTAGAGGGAAGTCATGGGTGCCTCTGAGTTCACGATCGATCCCCAGACCCCTCTCGGGTGTCTCCTCCAAAATTTTACCAAATTGGGTTATTCTCAAACCCTTCACAAGAAGAAGCTCATCTTCTTGTCCCAGGTCGCCTGGCCTCAATATAATTTAGACAACCAGTCCCACTGGCCTCCCACTGGCACCTTTGATTTTAACACCCTGCGAGATCTGGACAACTTCTGCCAGTGCACCAGGAAGGACACTGAGGTCCCATACATTCAGGCTTTTTGGGACCTCCATTCCCACCCTGACCTCTGCTCCTGCTGTTCTACCCACCAAATCCTCCTTGCCTGAACCGCCCTTCCCACACTGAACCCCCTCAAACTGCCCCTCTCTCTGTCACTCTCTTTACTTTTCTGACCCAGCCATTATCTCCTTTCTGCCTCTCCTCCTCTCTGCCTCTCCTCCTCTCTCTCTCCTTCGCCACACTGCGGTTGCCCCTGCTCTGTTCCCTTCCGCTGCTGCCGCCAGGCCTCTTTGGGAACCAACTCTCTACACCTGTGGGAACCAACTCCACAAGACCAGAGGCTGCTGCGAAGCGAGAGAACCTCCTGCCACCCCAAACAGCGAAAGGGAATTTCTGTTTTGCCTTGCTCTTTTGACCCTGACCACGTGGGCCTTCATTCCCCTGGGGGCCGCCATCTTGGCATGGCAAGTCCCGCCCCCTCTGTACCCCACCTGGTGTGGCCACCCACACCGGGCTCCTCCTCCCTTGGCCTGCCGCCTGCTCCACCCTGCCTCCCCGCCCCCTCTCTTTATGCCTCAAACCCAGGTCCGAGATCCGAACATGGCATTTAACTCTTAATTCCCCTTGGGAAGCAGGCAGAATAGGCCCGCCTTAGAAGGTGACCTTGCAAATCCAAGCCTTGAAGCAGATCTGAGGCCCACGAACTGTGTGTGGTGGGGGTGCAACAAGAGGACAAGCATCGCCTGGAGAATTCTGCACGTGCGGAAACAAGGCCACCGACTGGAAAAAGCCGTGCCTCCGGCCCCGGCCTCCAACCAAGAAAAGTGACTGCCCCTGGGAAAGTGATGGGCCCTCTGTATCTCAGCACAGAGGGGCCATCCTTCCAGGTCCTGACCAGCCGATGGTCATGCTGGAAATGGCTGAAGACTGCAGATGCCCAGACTCCACAACCCCCATCACCCATGCCAAACCCAGGTTAATGCTCCAGGTAACGGATAAGCAGGTGTCCTTTCTGGTCGACACGGGTGCTACCTTCTCTGTCCTGCCTTCCTTTGCAGGGCCACTTTTCCTTTGTGATCTTAGTACTGGGTACTGATGGCAAATCACCCTTCAGCTCTGAAAACTGCTCTAGCTTCAGCGCCTCCTCACCCTGCCCTCTCCCCTGCTCCACCCTTCCTAGGGAACAACTTTCTTGCTGGCATAAGATAATCAATTATTTAATGGAATGGGCAAGAATGGTAAAAGGACCCACTATACCAGGCCACTAAAGAAACACCAGTAGGCCTCTTCTTCTCACGCTCCCTCGTTCACCAGGCTTTTTCTAACTCCAGGATATCTTTCTGACTTCTCTCTCCCTCTTTCCCAGACATCTCTAAACCTTTCCAACTATTTTACTAATGATAAACAGGGAATAGCTATGGGGGTCCTCACCCAGCCCCTAGGGCCAGCCATCACCCCTGTAGCCCATTTGTCCAGACAGCTTGATCCCACGGTTCAAGGATGACAACCCTGCCTCCGGACTCTGACTGCAGCCGCTGTTCTCACCAAGGAGGCCCAGAAGCTCCCTCCAGCAACTCTTACAGGTCTTTTCCACCCATAGACTACAGGACCTTCTGTGCTCCTCCCCTTCCCATTACATGTAGGAAATCCATCTCCTGTTCCTCAGGAATCCTGATATCACCCGAACCCAGTCCATAGCCCTGAACCCAGCCACTCTCCTCCACCCAACCTGTGGCAATGCACTCCTGCCCCAACCTGCCCCCAGGTTGTCAGAGGCCCTCTGAAATTCACAGCTTCTGGCTGGACCCCCTGCCCATGGGCCTGACCGGAATCCAGGCTACACCAAGGAGCCCCACCTCCTGGAAGCCCTTTTCAGGAGCCTTACCTTCTTAAACCCCCTTTTAGACAACTGCTCCGGGAACACGCTGACAGGTTTCTACCCAGGCCAGGACCAGCCGACCACGGCTCCCAGGATCAGCCCTCCAGCCTGGAGGACTCGTCCTCCTAAAGAACCTTACTCTCCCTCAAGTTGTATTTCAGCTCCAGGCCCAGAAAAGCAGCAGGACCAGCTTTTACCTCCAAGTGACTCAACTGGATCACTCTTGAGACTTCACCAACCAGTCCCTTGGGAAACCATGTTTCTTACAGAACAGAATGCAGACGTTCACCAACTAGAAGATAGATCTGCCACTGAATTCAGAACCCAACAGCAGAATCCTTGAGACTCCTGGTAGACGCCCCTAACGACGTCCCCTCTCAGCTGGAAGTATCTACGGAAGATGGACCTTCGCCCCCTAGACCTTGCCTGGACTCCCAATTATTTTTTTAATATTATCAGAAGCCTGGTATGATAGGTACCCCCCCAACTGGTGTGCGGAGTTATGATGTAATTGACAGAGACATTGAGCCACCAATCAATCACATACCAGAGTGCCCTGTGTCCCACCCCTTCCCATTCTGCCCTGGGCCCAACCCCTGCCTTAAAATGTGTCTCGGTGCACCACGTGGCACCTTTTCTCCCGGACTGTTCTCCCAGGCAGTCTGGGAGGAGGTCCGGCTGGGTCCCCTCTTTTCCCCTTCCCTGGGCCCCAGTCACAGGGCGCGGCTTCCCCGGCTCCATTCCCCCCGAGCCTGTGAACCCGCCCGGAGACCCCCAATAAAGCCTGATTAATTTGCTCACTCATTCGGACTCTCTGCCTGCAGCTTCTCTCACGGCAGCGTAGAACCTTACAATATCTTGCCAGGTTGCATTCCAAAGTACTGATAAAAATTTCAATTCTCACCAGCATTGTTCTCCCAAATTTCCATCACTGTTTGGCATTGTCAGATTAAAAATCTTTGCTAATCTGATATTATAAAATGTTTTATCATGTTGTTTTCCTTTCCATTTTTCAACTGAGGAGATTGAGCATCTTGATATGTTTGCTGGCATAACTTCTGTGAGAGTCCTGTACATATTGTTCAGTCAATTCTGTTTGTATATTTATTTAAAATATATTTTAATTAATTTATTGGAATGTTTTATTTGTACTGCAAAATAATTTCAGTGATTTACTACACTGTAAATGTCTTATCTTATTCTTGAATTTGCCTTCTTATTCATTTATGCTGATATTTGCCAAATCGTATTATTTCTGTCTAAAAATTTTTACTTTCATGGCTTGTTTGAAAAACACTTACCTCTCTTAAACTCATAATCTCCTATATTTTTCTTTTAAAATTTTAGATCTTCTTGATAGGTACACCCCAACTGGTGGGTGGAGTTATGATGTAATTGACAGAGACATTGAGCCACCAATCAGTCACATACCAGAGTGCCCTGTGTCCCACCCCTTCCCATTCCGCCCTGGGCCCAACCTCTGCCTGTTCCGGCCCTTAAAAATGTGTCTCAGTGCACCACATGGCACCTTTTCTCCCAGACTGTTCTCCCAGGCAGTCTGGGAGGTGGTCCGGCTGGGTCCCCTCTTTTCCCCTTCCCCTGGCTCCAATCACAGGGCGAGGCTTCCCTGGCTCCATTCCCCCCGAGCCTGTGAACCCGCCTGGAGACCCCCAATAAAGCCTGATTAATTCGCTCACTCATTCGGACTCCCTGCCTGGAGTTTCTCTCACAGTGACGTAGAACCTTACACTTCTTATTAAAATTTCAATCCTTAGTTGATTCTGTTTTTTCCTATGGTGTGATATATGAATCTTCTTTTAAATTTTTTTCTAGAGATAAACAAATTGTTTCCAAACTAATCATTGGACAACCTTTCCTTTCTCCTGCTAATTCACAGTGTCACCACTGTGGTTCACTAATATCCCAGATAATTCTGAGTTGATGTCTGGGATCTATATTCCAGTCCACTCATGTAATTGTCTATCATTTTATGCAAGCGCAATTTATTATTAGGGATAAAGAGTTCATAGAGATCTTTTTCTAACCAAGAAAAGACTGAGCCAAATATTAATAACCCTCTCATAGCAGATTTCTCTATTTCCAACCATCTACCAATAAACTCTTACAGTTTTAGAAGATTACTTTATCCACTTGTACAGCCTAGTGTAATTGCCAAAATCCAGGAATTGCTGCAAGCAAACATATTGTATATTTCCTCTGTCTTGGACACATTCCCTACATAATGTTTTCTCCACTTACCCTATTCTGGGCCTAGCCAGGACGCCTTACATATTCATGGCCTCACATGAGTCCTACATATGTCACAGTTCACCAACTTCCCTGGATAATTCACTTGGTTTTCTTCCCTCATGAACATTTTTTTTCTGTTGCCTGTGAACTCTAAAATACATGTCATGACTGAAGAAATGATGAATATAATATCACAAATCTGGAAGTGTTTATTGAAGGACATATCTGATAAACAATAAGCATTTATGACTCAAAATTATATCATAGGCAAAGAGTGAAGGCAAATTTACCTTGCAATTTAAATGCAAAATGAAACCTAACAGAAATGAAAATTACTATAAATATTTTCTTTCACCCCTTTTTGGTTTTATCTTTTTGACCTCTTTTCTAGTGTCTGACATTTTCTTGGCCAACATAGTGCAAATATGTCATCAGTCAAGCCAGAAACAGCAATGAAATCCTATTGTAAGTGTGTGTGTGTGTGTGTGTGTGTGTGTGTGTGTGTGTGTGTGGAGCATGGAGGGGAGGATGAAATGTTTTAAAACGTTGTTGAATGAGAAACATAGAAAACATCATTTAAAATCCTTTTAAATTACCATTCTTTCCATTGCTGCTAAATTTCCCTTTGTCTCATTTCATACAGCTGGTCTGAATGATGACAGGGTGTTTTATGATTATGTGGGTGACAATTGGCACCGGCTAAAATGGACACTAAAGGGAGAATACAGCATCCTGCACTGACAATTCCTGCTACGTTTGGCACAGCACCAACTTTACAAATATGTAGCCCCTTGTCCCCTTCTTTTTCCTCCTGTAAATCCAATTGCCAATGAATGTTGCTATGGCAATGAAAGCCAGGGGATGCCACGGGGGTCTTGGCTATAAAAAGAGATTTTATAGCATCATGGTAACTGGGAGCCCAGTTGTAGACTCACAGGCAACCATACACTGTGAGACATCCTATCTAGAAGCAAATGCTTCTACCAAATTTATTTACCTGTGATGTTCAATCACTTGCTACAGAATTCTAAAGGCTTTTATTGCTATGATAGTTTTCATTTTCCATTATTGTATGGCTCATTCAAATCACACAGGTACAGTTCCAACAGTTATAAGAAGCTTCCTAAAATAGACTTTTAGAAACTGAGCACAGCTGTCAAAATAATGTTATCGTCTACAAAAATCTGTTTTGAAGATAGTTATTCCAAAGAAATTTAAAAGTTATATTCCTATATTAGCACACTAAGTAGTTCATCCCAGTTTAGTAAATCAAATATTCCATACTGCTAGCTTAATAAGATGGGGAGTCATGCATGAAATGACTGCCAGGTTAATGACATAGGGAGCCATGCATGGCATATATTTGCATATAATAGTACAGAATGTTCTCCTAAATCCTTTAAATTACTCATCAATTCTTAAACAGGCATTTAACTAAATCCTCATTCAGAATCAAGAGGAAAGTTTAAAAATAAACACATACATATTTTGAAGTGATTAGGTTGGAGCTAAACAGAATCTGAAGGATTATTTTTGGTTGGAAATTCTGGCCTTGGGGAAAGAGTTACAGATCTAAAGAAACAAATGCATATTCTGGGGCCAGGTTAGGGCAAAGGCCTGCATTAAGTCTGTGTTCCAGCATCATCTCCATCACATCACTGTATCACTGTAGAAACATCAGATTCCACCATTAGCATCAGAAATAAAGATGTATATGGATATCTAAAGCAGTGGAAAAATATAGATTAAATTTAGAATTGTTTCTGTGTACAGTGTTTACTGGGCCCAATAAAACGAACAGGTTTCTTTCACTTGAAAACAGGTACATTCAAGGTATTAAGGAATGTCTTTAATCCCAAATCACTTTTTTTTTACTGGTTTTGTAACCTTCTATACAAAACGAGGATATAGCTTGCAATCAGAGCAGTTATAAACCGTAGCCGTTACTCAGCAGAAATCAGCAAGCATCCATATCACAAAAAGACAATTTTCCATATTTTAGAGTGATGGTCTACATTAATCCTCAAAATGAGATGTACATGCATCTCCAAAACTAATGCCCACCCAATGAAAGCAGAAAAAGAAAAAAAAATGCAAAGAGGTAGGCAATTGGTCTTCTCTTCCTATTTTGTCTAATAATAATGGCACATAATTCTTGAGAATGAGCTCTACACCCAGTGCATTAAGTGAGTTATTCTACATCTCTCACAATAATTTTGCACATACCATTATTTCCATTTTACAGTTAGGGAAACTGAGGCTCAAAAACTTTGAGTAACTTGCTTTAAACTTAATGTAAATTCATTCCCTTCTCACTAAACGACACTATCTCTCCAAAATATATTTATTAAGAAAGAATAAAGTAGGTCCTGAGAAAATAGGGGCAATAGGCTCAAAGATTTTTCTAGAGTGCTCTTGATTTGCTAGGTTGTTTACATTGCCATCCTTTGTATTCTGTGCCAATACAGAAGAGAGATGAATCCTAAGGACTGTCACTCCTTACGGTATAACTACTCCCTTTGGGTTTTTTTGTTGTTTTTAACTGATTTGTTATAAGATAAATTGTCAATAGGAGAGTTTTTGTTTTGTTTTGTTTCTTTGTTTTTTTTACTGATATATTTGAGCAATTCTAAAGCACAATTCCAGAAATATTAAGCAAAAGCCCACTCTTTGACATAAACTCCAGGAAACAAAATTTCCCTCCAAGTACCATACTTCCTTAAGTGTTCATTCTGTCATCTTGGAAATGAGTTTCTTTTCAAGAAGATGGGTAGTTGGCTGTAATACTAAATAGTAGCCATAGATCTAGCATGTTTGTCTCTGACTACAGTGTGTTTAGTAATCTGCTGCTGAAACATGTTTCTTACTATACTTAACATTCATCCAACAAACATAATTCTGAACATTTTTTTGAAGTTGAAAAATATAGTTGCACAAAACATATACTATAAAGCCGGGTGTGTTTTTTACTTGACTCATAAGTTGCACACAATGAAATATATTTCTAAATGAACAAAACCCCCACAAAAATCTAATATGGAGTCAAATTAAGGAGAAACAAACCATGAATGAGGTATAGTTGGGGTTTTTTGTTCTTTTGGAGCTCAAGTTTAATGGGGGAAAAAAGACTCTATCAAACAGTTAATCTTCTACATTCTACAATATGGAGATATTGGAACACAGAGAGATCAATTTAGCCCAGATGGAGGTGGGTGGTAGGGAGGTCCCGGAAGGTTTCCAGGTGACATCAAAGTCTAAAATGACAGGAAACAAAGGACTTAAGCAGATAGAAGAGGACAGGAAGACACAGGGTTACACACAGATCAGAGGTGCCTGGTTGGGCAATGTCATTGCAAGAGCTAGGCAATGTTCACCTCCAGAAAACTTTATAATGGCATGAATGCTGAAACTCAGTACTTAGTTGTTTTTAATAACTTTATTTTTCTTTTCTTATTTTTTATTGATGAGAGAGAGAGAGAGAATCATTAATTTGTTGCTCCACTTATTTATGCATTCATTGGTTGATTCCTGTATGTGCCATGACAGGGGATTGATTCCAACACCTTGGCCTATTGGGATGATGCTCTAACCAACTGAGGAACTAGGCCAGTTGTAAATAGTATTTGTTTTTTAATCCTCACCCGAAGATATTTTTTCCATTGCTTTCTAGAGAGAGTGAAAGGGAAGGGGCTGGGGGAGAGAGAGAAACATCAATGTGAGAGGGACACATTTATCTGTTGCCTCCCACACCTCCACTGGGGCCAGGGATCTGACCTGTAACCTAGATACATGCTGTTGACCGGAAATCAAACCCGAGACCTTTCAGTGCTCAGGCTAGTACTCTACTGCTGAGCAAAACTGGCAAGGGTCTTAGGTTTTTCGTTTGTTTTTTTAATGTATTTACAACAAGTATATTTTCTGATCCAAAAAATAAAAAGGTGACTTAGTTGACAAGACTGACTTTGCATAATACAGTAAAACTTCGATATAATGGACTAATTTGTTAAACAATTGACAAATTAGTTTATCTGTTTTTGCTCATGTAGGCACATTTGTATACTTAAGTATATATGCAAACTTTAATTTCACAGAGAACTTTTCTATATGTATCACTGTATATTGAATAGTTCTAGTTACTGCATACATTCACCAGTCACTTTGAGTAAACAAGAGCACACACCGGAATGTACTGGGAACATGGGCAGGCAGGAGTTAAAACTACTGCAGAAAGTCAGGCCAGGAAATAACAAGACAATTACTGCACAATGCAGTGTGATCACATGCTAATCATTCTGAGAACATTGTTTATGAATGGTTACTCTTGGATTTAAATATGTAGACTATAGTTTTAGATATGTAACATTTATTTTTGTTGGTGAAATTATTGCAATGTTTTTCCAAAAGTATGGCCTATTTGCTAAAATTTGTTAAAAATAACAGTGAACTAATAACAAAAAAATAACCTGTTAACTTAATTATAAGCAAATCTTGGTTAAAACATTTTAATATTAACAGGGTGCTAATTTTGACACATGGACCAAAACTTTTGTCCTTCAAATTTGAAGCCCATTAAATTGATGTGCACAAAGTTGAGGGTTTACTGTAGTGTGAACTATTGTGGTCTTGTTTTCCCATAAAATATGAATTATCTAATCACTGTCAAAATTGAATTGAAGTAGTTAACAAATTTCATATAATCTCTGATCCTTGTATAGTCTAGCAATACTAGTTTCCTGTTAGTTTAATTTTAATTTTTTTTCTAAATTGCAAGTACACAAAATTGGATTACTTATGGTCCTTTACTCATACTTGTCTATAATTTGTTTATACATGGCCTGCTTTCTTTCATTCATTTATTTATATTTTGGTAACATAATAACTACCTGGAAATTCATCACTCCAAAACAAAAGCTGTGATCTTGATGATCTACAGCTCATTTTAAATTACCCTTTATAACTAACTTATTCCCTCAAACTAGGTAACAATCATCCTAAACACTATTCATTATTTTTATAATAAAATTGATATAATAAGTTGATACATTATTACTAATTAATCTGGAATGACAGTCATAAATAGGAACTCCTGATAACTCTTATAATGAATGTGTTTCATTAAAATAAGTATTTTGGCCCTTGTCAATCACTTTAAGTTTGTAACTACCTCAGCATTTTACCCCACTGTACACAATTTGTCAGGTAATTTCAGTAGCTACTTATTATTATTTTTTTTTCATCAATGCCTATTCTCCTCAGATCAGCTAGAGTTTTTTTTCCTACTGTTTGCAAATAAGGCCCCCACCTAGGGAAGTTTTCAAAACTATAGAAGGAAAAAAAAAGGAAAAATAAGACTCTATAAATATATTTTTTAATAGTAGGAAAAAAAAGGAAAAAAGAAAAAAAAGATAGGAAACAATAAACAGAACACACCAAATAATGTGGCAGAAATACACCTAAATATATTAGTAAACTTAATAAATGTGATTGTTTTAACCCTAGCTATTAAATAGCTATTAAATTCTAAAACTCAAGGAAAAAGTCTGACTTATAAATAATTTTTAAAATTTTACTTTATGCTATTTTTATTTACAAAATATACTTATATATACCAAAAAATTATAATTAAAACCTTACAATTTTACATGCTTTCTAGAAGAAATTACTAATTCTGTATTCTATTTCTTCTCACCTCTGTTCACATTTTTGTACATTGCATCAAATTATCATACCTGTAATTTATATTTTTAAAAAATGAGTATCCTTGCTTGGTTAGCTGAAATAGGAACATTTTCATTACTGAACTATGCTAACACCTCAATTAAATTATTAATTCCTATCTACAGAAAAATTACCATACTTTAAAATAGTAGAAGTAAACCGACCTCAAAATCCTTTTACCTTAGACCTTTCATTTTGGAGTTCAGGCAAGAGAATTGACAATATATTAATAGAGCTTAGGAGAAACAATATGGACTCTGAAACCAGACAGACCTGCATTTGAATACAAACTCTGCCACAGACTAAGCATGTGACATTGAATACAGTCTTTGATTTTGCTGAGCCTAGGTTTCTTCTGTACAAAATAGAAATGAACATCTCTATTTTTATAGATTTAATGAGATAATTAATCCGAGTAGTTGTTCACAACCTAATTGGAATCACCTGGGGAGCTTTAGAAAGTACTGGTGCCTGGGTCCCTCCTCCCTGAGAGACTCAGATATAATTGATCTGGAATAGAACCTGGGCATTTGGTTTTTTTAAAATATATTTAGGTGATTCTAATGTGCAGCTAATATTGAGAAACACTGATCTAAACATATAGCCTAGCTCATTGTATGATATATAGAAGGCATGCCAATATTATCATAGGATGATGATGATGATAATAGATTATAAATTTCAGCTATAAAATTCAGGAAGTAAAATTGGCTTATGTGATTATTCCTTCACAAAACTCAAGAGGGAAAGGAGCCACTTTAAAGTGAACATTATCAGAAATTTTACTGTTATTTTCATAGCTCTTAACTCTAATTCTCTATGAAATAAATATCAGTGATATAGGAGTGAAAAATACTCAGAAAGTTTAATTGCTTTGTAAAAGGAGATAGGTTAAGGAGTAACTAAGCTAGAATGCACATTTCAATCTTTGTATATCAAGTTTTATACTATTTGTATTATGCCACTAATTGCCTATAGTGGACTTTGTACACAGAATTTACAGGAAAATTTCTAAGCTTGAAAAGTACTCTAAAAATCATGATTATTGCAGAAAAGGATACAATTGTTGCAGTCACTAATGATCTCATTAACTTGTGAGTAGGTTTAAAGTCAAAGACTGTATTCTATTCATCATTACATCCCTAGTGACTTCCACAATGGTTGGCACTTAATTGATGCTCAATAAATGTTGAATGAATATTAAAGTAGTCTAAAGCAAATCACTTTTTAACAATGTAAAGAAATTAAAATTAAAATGGTGTCAATATCTGAGAAGAAAAACGTTATATTTATTATTTTAAATTAAAATTAATGACTATAAGGATTGGTATTTCCATAGGTCAAACTTTTTCTGATCTAAGTTGACCCTATGTATAATTCACAAGCATGACATTCCTCGAGGAAAAATCATAGACCATGGCCTCCATGTCAAGCAGCTTAAGAAGTATATGGAGACTTGGCTGTGAAATCTTGTTATCCTTTCCCTGATCAAGTGGTCCTCCCATGCACCAAGAAATCACCAGTTTGATTCCTGGCTGGGGCCAGTTGTGGGTTCAATAACCAGTACAAGGAGTGTAGGAGGAAGCCAAGGGATGTTTCCCTCTCCTTTCCTCTCTCTCTCTAAAATCAATAAAAACATATTTTTAAAAACCAACCACACACACACACACACACACACACACACACACCTTGTTATCTTAATAACTCCCTCAAGGTTAACCTCTGAGGTTTTCATCAAGCACATATGACCTATAATCTAAAGGAAAACCAGGCCAGTCATATTAAAATACTAGGGGCCCAGTGCATGAATTTGTACACCTTAAAAGGAACTGTGCACCACAAGGCTGCAGTAGGCACAGGGGCAGGTCTTGTCCCATCCTCCATGCTCCCACTGGGCCCCTTCTTCCACAGCCCCAGATCCCCTCTTTGCTGGCAGCCCTGCTCCCGCTGCTGCTGCTCCCATATGCTGATGACACTGGCCCCACTTGCACCTACTAATGGCACAGAGCAATTGGGGCCGGTGCCAGCACTGGGTGTGAGTGGCAGCTGCTTCCCCAATCATCCCTGAGAAGTAGGGGGAGGTGGAGAAGCCCTCAGGGGTGATCTGGACAGGCAGCCACCACTCTCACCTGCTGATTGCACCAATTGATCCAGACCGGTGCCAGGAGCCAGTAGCAGATCCAAATGGGACTGGCACTGGTGGTGGGTGCGAGAGGCAGCTGCTGGCCCCAATCACTTCTGAGGAGCAAGGGGAGGTGCAGAAGTCATGAGGGGTGATCAAGGCTGGTGCTACTGCTCACCCCCACGGATGGTGCAGAGCAATCAGGGCAGGCACAGGCAGTGGGTACAAGTGGGGTTGGGAGGGACCGTGGCACATGGGAGCAAATAATTTTCAGTAACTACCAGAGGCTCACTCCATGACAGTGCCTGGCACCCCGCCTTTGTCTGGTGTCCCTGCTCACCTGCTCCACCATCTAACCACAGCTGACACCCACTATGTCCATGCCCTGCCACCTGCTGCCAAAGCCCACCATTTTCCACACATGCCCCCCGGTGATCAGCGCATGTCATAGTGATTTGTTGTTCGGTTGCTCCACTGTTCAGTCTATTTGCAAATTGGGGTTTTATGTAAATAGATGAGTAAGATGGCTCCATTTCTTGGGTGATTTCATTACTATCTGGTATTTAATTGATTGGGAATTCAGGCAATGAGGGATTGTTAGGAGAGATAAGAAATCTTTGTCTCAAATATTATGTGTGCCCATCATTGCCAAAATGTGGGGAGCAAAAAAACAAAAAAACAACAGAAAACAAAACAAAACAAAACACACACAGAGGCATAATATGTTTGAAGATAAAGGGAAAGTGAAGGATATGTTAGTGTTAGGTTACTTGCCAAGGTAAAGGATGAACATATAAACAAAAACATAAAAAATACTATTCTAAAAAAATATCATCCCTGGCAGGTGTTTCTTAGTGGTTAGAGTGTTGGCCTACTCATCGGAGTATCACAGATTGGACTCCCAGTGAAGGGCATGTACATGTTTGTGGGTTCAATCCCTGGCCCCTGATCTGATACTTGCAGTAGACAGCCAACCGATGTATCTCTCTCACATCAATGCTTTCTCTCTCTCTCTCTCTCTCTCTCTCTCTCTCTCTCTCTCTCTCTCTCTCTCTCCCTCTCTCACTCCCCCCCCTCCCCTCCTAAATCCAATACAAAAAAATATATATCCTCAGGTGAGGATTTTCAAAAAAATCAAACCAACTTGTACTATTTATTCCCATTCCTATACATTTTCATGTGTGCCAAAATAAAAAAAAATGATAGATGATCTATACTGATGTATGTGGTTATCCATGATGTATTAAATAATTAAAAGCAAAAGAAAATGTGTATTTTATGCTGCTATTCTGATAATAAAATAACCAGCCAACTAAATTGTTTTCTTGTGGGTTTTTTTTGGCATTTATGTGCTTGTATTTGTGAACAAGTTGAAAAGCAAAATTAGTAACCTTATGAGAATGGGAGGAAAAGAATGTATGATAATTGGCATTTGAGTCTTAGTTGTATATTGTTTCACTAGGATATATTCACTAAGAAAATCATATAAAGAAATTAATACAACTGAAAATAAAATATAACAATACATGGATTCTATTTCTAAAGTCAAATTTTAGAGATATTTTTTAAATGCAAACCTGGGAGCCATTTAGAAGAACCAAATCACCTCTCAGGAGCTTCATGTGCAAAAACAAACACGGATAGTACAGGGATAAATACAGGCCCTTTTGTCTACAATGAGGCATGCAATCTTGACCTAAGTAGCAATTTGAGCTGTCCCATTCAAATAGGGTGTTCTGGGGTAGACCATATTTTTACTTAAAATGCTACAATGACCAGGGGGAAATCACTAAAAAATTTCAAAGGTTAATTTTGGTAGAAGGATTTTGTTTTAGACTTTGTCTCATAAAATACTCTATTTCAGTAAGGGTTGCTCTTGATTTTTAAAAGAATGTAGGTTATTAGAATAAGATTTTCCAAATGGCTTATTCTAATAGAAAGGGATAATTATAATTGATCATGGAATAACGAAAGGTACTGGATTAACTGATTATTTATAATGTACTAATTTAAAAGTCTCTAGAGCAGTGGTCGGCAAACTGCAGCTCGCGAATCATATGCAGCTCATGAGCTGTGATTTGCAGCTATGTTGACTAATTTAGTTTGCCAACCACTGCTCTAGAGGATCACTGTCAAATTCCTTTAAAGGGTTTACAACTGGATTCCATATTGTAAGTTGAAAAACTGAACATCAGAAAGATGTGTGGATTATGGATTAAAGCAAGATATTTAAATATGTTAAATAAATTAAAATCAAGTGAGCTACGTACATAAAGATTACAGTAAATTTCTTTTAGTGTTCAGAAAAGTTAAACTTTATATTTAAAATATCCCCAAATATCAGTTTTTATAGTTCCCAGCTTATTTCAATGTGAAAGTTTTCTTTCAAAAATGAATTGTGCATAATCATGTTCCACAGCGCTTTCTAGATCAATCATATATATTAAATTCAGTGATATCTTATTTTTCGGGCTCCTACCTAGCTAGACTTCCAGTTTGAATGGGTTTAGTGTACAAGTAAACCTGTTTTCTTAAAAATGAGGCCAATATGTAAGAAGAAAATTCTATCAGAAAAAAACAACTATAATCTTAGCTGAATGATCTAAAAAAAATTACATCCACTTTTCATGAGATGAAAACCACAGGACCTCATAAATTCTTCCTTTGTAAAGGACAAGTTAGTGTATCTGAAAGCATGATCCATCTGTACAATATATAAAAACAATTCAAAACAGGACAGGCAAGCCACCAGGGTTAGGAGCGATCCTACTGTGAATCCCATACAGACAATTTCAAGATTACTTACTTAACCTTGGTGTTACAAGCAATAAAGGCAACTAATTGTGCATAATCATTTTTGAAGACTTCCACATCAAAAATATCTATTAAATTCAGCACTACATGAATTTTTGGCTCCCAATATATCCATATCTCTAGTTTATTTTGATTTATCTTTTGTGTAACCTATGGAGTTCTGCAATGGGCCAAACACTTTTCTAGAACTATTTGCACACATTATATAATTAAATTTCTAACACAGACGTCCCAATTGGGTTTCCTTATCTGCATTATATAGTTGAATAAATTGAGGGCAAGAAACATTAAGCAACTTGTCCAAGGGCATATAACAAATTAATGTCCAGGCTGGGTTTGGAACCTCAGTGAATCTAACTTCAAAGCCTAGTGTATTTCCACTGTATCATGCTGTGTTCAGAAGTCTCTATTCAATATACTTCTTTTATATGCTAATAAAAATAAAAATGATGAGGCTGAACACTTACCTCTTCTTTATTCTTATGCAGATGATGAAAGGGCAAATGCGTCTATTATGACCAGTTAGCAAAACCATTGGTGATGCAATGGAGACAATGCTGAGGTTTTTAAAGAATGAAAAAAATTCACTGTATTTAATCATACATATTTTTAAAAATTATATAAATATGCATGTTTAAATAACTTTTCATTATATAAATTGAATTATCCTTCTTATTCAGATACCTACCTTCACCAGCAAACTCTGATATCTACTTCCCAGTATTTGGTAGTATATTGCTGGCTTTTTGATGTGCAATACTTCTTTCAATGTTCCTTTCTACCTCTTTTCCTTCCATTTTCTCTGCAGGAAGTGATGTCCCATATTAATAATCTAAGAACTATCTTTCTATATCTTTTATCTACCTAATAAAGGAATAACATGCTAATTAACCATGCCTTTGCAATGCCCACCAGCCAATCAGGAGTGAGTATGCAAATTAACCCCAACCAAGACAGCTCCAGCCACAGAATGAGCAGCAGGAAAACTTGGGTTTCCCCGGTGATAGAGAAAGCCAAGCTTTCCATACAACCTGGTGGGCCCAGGCCTCCACTCAAGGCAATATAGTTTCAATTATAGAAGATAAAAACCCCAACAGAAACAGCTGCCACCACGGAGCAAGCAGGAGGCTTGGCTTCGCTCCAGACTACAGACTTTCAATTGTAGAAGATAAATAAATCCCAAATCTCAGAGCCTCTCCTTGGTTGTCGGGGGCATGGTTGGCCTGCAAACCACCACAGGCCCCTCACACAAATGCCCCACACCCAAGAGGAACCCCCACCCTTATCCGGGACACCCTTCAGGGCAAACCAGTTGGCCCCCACCTGTGCACCAGGCCTCTATCCTATCTAATAAAAGACTAATATGCAGATTGACCATCACTCCAACACACAATATGGCTGTTCCCATGTGGTCAAAGACCCTGCCCCCAAAGACCCTGACACAAGATGGCCACCACAAAATGGCCTGCAAGGGAGGCCAGTTGGGGGTGATTAAGCCTGCATGGGAGGGCAGATAGGGGTGACCAGGCCGGCAGAGGAGGGAAGTTGGGGGTGACTGGGTCTGCAGGGAAGGGCAGTTGTGGGGGACCCAGGCCTCCAGGGGAGACCAGCTAGGGGGACCAGGCCTGCAGGGGAGGACAGTTAGGGGCAAACAGGCTGGCAGGGGAGCAGATAGGCATCAATCAGGCTGGCAGGGGAATGTTTAGGAGGTGGTCAGTCTGGCAGGCTGAAGCAGTTAGGAGCTATCAGGAAGGCAGGCAGGTTAGCAGTTGGGAGCCAGCAGTCCTGGATTGTGAGAGGGATGTCTGACATCCCATTTAGGCTCGATCCCACTGGGCAGTCAGACATCCCTCGAGGGCTCCCAGATTGGAAAGGGTGCAGGCTGGGGTGAAGGACACCTTCGAACCCCTGTGTAGGAATTTCGTGCACCAGGCCTCTACTAATCATATAAAATATATACTTTCATGAATATTTGTATCTATTTTTACATAGTAATACCTAAAATATAGAAAGGCATACAAAAATGCCTTTACAAATATTGGTTCATTTCATGCCACTTTTTATCCACTCTGCTGTTATCACTCAACAATATAAAGGACAAATCCCTCCAGGTCATCTAGTAAATTCTCTGATTCATTATTTTTGTTGGTTCCATGACATATAACTATGCTCTAGTAAATATCTAGGCATGTGTATTTTTATCTGCTTGTATTATTATTTCTGTGAAGGAGATTCCAAGAACTGAATTCCTAAGGTACAATATGTGTAATATTAATTTTAACAGATATTACCAGATTAATTTCCAAGAAGTCTATAACCATTCATATTACCAGTTGCAATGTACAAAAGTATCCCATCTCTGCATCCTGACAGCCATAGTTATTTTCAAGTTTTGCCAGGTTAATGGGAATCAAGTGATATATCAGTAACCTTAATTTGCATGTCCCTTGCTATCAGTATATTTAGATATGTTTTCACACATTCTTTGGCCACTGAATTCTTTGCTTATTTTCTGTAGCGTTATTTTATTGTTTTATAAGGGTTGTGAGCTTTTGTGTATTCTAGATAGTGTCTCTTTGATCAATAAAGATATGTGTTTTTGTTCATTTTATGTTTTACAAAAGACTTGTGCAACCTATGGAGTTCTGCAATGGGCCAAATACTTTGCTAGATGCACTCACACATTATATAATTCAGTTTCTAGCACCGACCTCACACCTGGGTCTGTGGGAGGACTGTGCTAGAAATTGAATTATACTATTTTTTAGGAAGCTGGCAGAAATTTTAAATGTAATTTAATCAAATATATCTATTCTTCCTTTTTAAATGTCTGTATTTTGTGCCTTGGCTAAAACGTTTTGCTGCTCCTATGTTATCATAGGATATTACATTTATATTTTTTATTTAATCTGTAATTTAAAAAATAGTATGCAATAGGTGAAAAATCTTATTCTTTTCAAGATGGATGATGAGTTACTGGCATTATTAATTAAATAAATCTTTCTGGCTGAACTGAAATTTTAACCTTTGTGATACATTAAATTCACAAATACAGACATCTCTTTACTGAATCATGTAATGTGAGATCCCATGTCATCCCAAGAGCACAAGTGGCACAAATTTTCTTGTAGACTTTGTCAGTTGTGAAACACAGATTGTGTATAACATTGAATAAGAACTATGAAACTACAAAAAAGTTTGGTAATTCCAGTCCCATATGAACTTACCAGCTATGAGGGATTAATATGGTGCTATTATATCAATATAAAGTGTTGAGCCATAGTACCAGGGGTGGTCTGTGATAGCAAGATAGAAATGTGGTAGAAGCAGTTGACAATACATAGTTTCAGTGCAGAGACTAATGTGAAAAATAAAATTTAGAGGAAAGAGGAACTGATATGGCTCTTGAAATGAAATTAGATCGTTGATACTAGAATTTAGAACCTTTGAATTTTTTAGCACTTAAATAGATTCCTATCTTTTTGCTGATATTGGACAAATAATAAAATATTTTACAATAAAAATCATGGCTAATAACTGACATATATTATCAGTGTGGACTGTATACTCTAAAATAATATTCAAGAATGATGGATTAGTTATTTACATTTTGGTTTTAAATACATTTGTTCATACTTTATAAATTATCACATTGCCTTAAAATTCTATTTTATAACATTTAAAAAATCAACCTACGCAAGTATAGATATCATTCTGACTGGTGAGGTGCAATTAGTTTCTGCACATTCATTTATGCAGAATTCTATAATGCATGGGCTTTGGAAGAGTGAGGACTCAAGTTTGGTTTTTATTTGTGATTCTTTTTACTTGTGGTGTGTGAAGACAACTCTCTATTAGTAGTAGAAGTACTCCATCATGACCCCATTAATAGATCTCATTAGAACAAGGTTTCATTGCTGTGGATATTAAATAAGGCCCTGCCAGAAGGCTTCCAATACCCTTAGGATAAGATGCACTAAGTTCCAGATTACATATGGCAGCTTTGGGGCAAAAATTTGAGGGTCTATATTGGGTTTGAAGAGCCTTGATCAAGATATTTCCCCAGGGTGACAAACCTATAATTGTACCTATCAGCTTTAGGCTTCCTTGATTAATGAGCCTTCTGTGATTTATCACCCACACTATTTTTAAACAGGTGTTCTTCTCGTTGTAATAGACTAGAGGTTTTCAGAAATGATAACACAGTCTTGTTTCATTTATTTGTTTGGTGAAATGTTCTGAGAACAGATATCAAGCAAAAATAACAGGTCATTTATAGAAATCAGAGATTAGTTAATGTCAGACTGGGATATTTTTTCACCTAATTATCTTAATGCTTTAAAAGAAAGTTTCTGCTCTTTTCCTATTTATTCTCCTACCATCACACACCTGTCCTGACAGTCAAATCATAGTGCTTTGAATCCCAGATTTTTCTGTCCTCAGGAATTTCCCAGATCCTGGGAAAGTAACCTAGTGAGTAAGAACAAAAATATAGCACACAAGTATATACACAACTTCACCATCCTCTGAAAAATTATAAGCTACGAAAGAATGTATTATGCATTTAAGCTAAATGTGAAGATACTATATACCCATGCATATAAATTTTATCATTTGAGCATTGTTTATAGTCTGAACCAAACTGAATTAACAAATTCTATTTCACTGCTTTAAGGTTTTGTCAAGCATATTTCTATAGCACAGCAGAATATTGTACTGGGTGGCAGATGTCCCAGGTCATAAACCTAGCTCCTCACCATTTACAGGCTTGGTGACCTTTGGCAAATTTTTCAACCTTTCTGTACCTAAATTATCTCATCTGTGAAATAAAGTTGATGACTATTTATCTACTTCACAAGGTTATTCTGAAGATTAAATTTAAAAAAGAGATATGTGGAGAGCTTTTTCTATTTTATCTTTAAAAAACAACCAGAACATCACTTAATTTCTCCAGGGTCTGTTAAATATCTTCAATCGCAAGGACCTCTGTTTTCCTAAAGTCAATTCAAAGCAGATTACTCTGGTTCTTATCTATTCATTAATGCCAGTCAGATGGACAATACTTATCAGTGCTATAGTACTAATTAATCCATAAATTGAGAGGGAGAGAGACAGACAGACAGAGATAGAGAGAGAAATGATAGGTAATGTACCAACTTGAAGTCAATCTAAGACTGTTAGAAAGCCCTGTGAGCTAAGCAAAGATGAAATTATTTTCTAGTTGTGAAGAAAGAATATGAACATTTAAAGGCTTATGTTGCACACAGGTTCATAGATTTTATGCCATCTACTGTTTAATTCTGTAGGCTAATCATTCCCAAACCTGCAGCACATCAGAATCTTTTCCAGTTTCTTAAGAAACAGTTTCTGGAACCCTCCCCACACCTACAGATTCAGTCAGAATCTCAAAGCACATGGCCATGAAATAAATAATTTGAAAAACTTCTCATGGTAGCTCTTATATACAACTATATTTAGGAATCAAGAACCAATGAAGTTACTTTTAAAAAATAAACTCTTTAATTTTGAAATAACTTTAGATTTATAAAAAAAAGTTACAAAAATAGTACAGTTTCCATATATCCTTTCTTGCTTCCACTAATGTTAACATCTTATACAAAAGCCATGGTACATTTGTCAAAACCAAGAAACTAATCCTATCTAATAAAAGAGTAATATGTCAATTAATTATCACCCCACTCCACTCACAAGACATGCCCAATAACCAATCAGGAGAAAATATGGAAATTAACCCAACCAAGATGTCTGTAAACAGGAGGTTTGGGTTGCCTCCAGCGATGGAGGAAGCCAAGCTTTCTACAAAGGCCTCCACTTAATGCTACAAACTTTTAATTATAGAAGATAAATAAATTCCAGATACAAGGGCCGCTGCTTGAGTCACCAGGAGGTGTGACTGGCCTGAAAACCACCACTGGCCCCTCACCCAGGCTTTCCCATGCTCCAAAGGAACCCCTACCCTGATCCGGGATACCCTTCAGAGCAAACCAGCTGATCCCCACCCATGTACCAGGTCTCTATCCTATCTAATAAAAAAGTGATGTGCAAATTGACCATCACTCCAACACACAAGATGGCTGCCCCCATGTGGACACAAGATGACCACCACAAGATGGCCAGCAGGGGAGGGCAGTTAAGGGTGACCAGGCCGGCAGAGGAGGGAAGTTGGGGGCAAACAGGTTGGCAGGGGAGCAGCTAGGCATCAATCAGGCTGGCAGGAGAGTGGTTAGAGGGTGATCAGGCTGGCAGGCTGAAGAAGTTAGGGGTGATCAGGAAGGCAGGCAGGAGAGCAGCTGGGAGCCAGCAGTCCTGGATTGTGAGAAGGATGTCCAATATCCCATTTAGGCCCAATCCTACCGGGCAATTGGACACCCCTCAAGGGGTACCAGATTGGAGAGGGTGTAGGCTGGGTTGAAGGACACAAACCCCGTGCAGGAATTTCATGCACCAGGCCTCTAGTATTACATAATAATAAAATTACTGTTAACTAATATCCACATCTGTTCATATTTCACCACTTTTTTTTCATTAATGTCCTTTAAAAAAAATTCCACAATCCCATAAAGGATACTCTTATGCTCTTAGTCATCATGTTCCTTATTCTTCTCTGGTCTATACCAGTTTCTGAGTTTTGTCTTGCTTTTTTTTTTTATGACTAAGAATTGTGAAAAGAGCTGGTCAGATATTTTGTAGAATGTACTCAATACAAACTTCTGTGATTTCTTTCTCATGTTTAGACTAGTTTTGGTTTTGAGACTACCATAGAAGTGAAGTGCCCTTTTTATCACATTATATCTGAGCTACATGATATCAAGATCACTTACCACTGGTAATGTTAACCCTGATATCTTGGTCAAGGCAGTGTCTGCCAGATCACACCATAGTAAAGTTATTATTTTTCCATTTCCATACTCTATTTTATAAAAATGAGTCATTAAATCCAGTCAAGGGTTGGGTGCTTTTGTGTGTGTATGTCAGGAGTTAATGGGGGTTGGGAAGAATGAGTATGGATTAAACTCTACTTCCTAAATGGAGAAGTATCAGTGAAGTTTTCAAAGACCAACACATTACTTCAAGAAAATGGAATTGATAAGATATCCTAGAAAGAAGATTGTTGGCTAAAATATCAGTTACAAAATTCAAAGTCTGAAAAATGACCTGAACAAATCAGAGACATTATTGAAGCATATGTCTAAAAAACATTGTGAAAATAAAAGAATCCTACTGATTGGAAATGAGGGAAAGACAAGAAAAGAAACTCAAGATATACTGAGGTTTTGATCTTGAGTAACAGAGAAAATTATATTATAGAAAACAAAGAGAGTGAACACTTTTGATTGCGATATATGAACTTTGAGGATCCTATAGGCATTGAGATGAATATGTTGCACAAATCATTAGAAGTGGGATCACAAATCAACTTACCTCCTCAGGAAGTTTTTTAGCTGCTGGGGCCCATTCCCTGACTGCTTTTTCCTGTTTTTCCATCATACTTCCATGAAATATGTTTACTCCTAGAGACAAGGCTCAAGATAGGGGTAGTGGTTGAGGTCAGAGAAAAAAAGCCTCAAAGAATAGATGTGTATTATTCCATCTATTCTATAAATAGGACTTATTTGCTCAATAACCACCACCTCATTGTAAAAATAATGAATAAACCTTCATTATGAAAATTTGGTGTTTGTAATTAATGAATACATTTGCCTATGGATAGAACATCCAATGTTTTTCATTGCCCATGCACAGAGATAATCCTAAAATATTTGAAATCCAGTATTTCTGAACTTGGGAACATGATAGACAAGGAAACCTTTCTTTGTATTTTCACTTTGTATTTCAAGTGGGAGGGGTGTGTGTTAAAAACTGACCCTGCTCAGGAGGAACCAAGATGGCGACATAGATAAACACCTATTGTTCTGCCCCACGAAACAATTCAAAAACTACAATATAACAACAACAAAACATCATCCAGAATCACCGGACAGCGGGCTGAGTGAAAACTCCACAAATAAAAGTAAAGGTGGGACACTGAGACTCAGAAGATCAGTGGAGCGCAGACTTGAAGATACGCGCGGAATCAGAGGTTAAGAGCCGTGGCCGCGCATGGGCTGTAGGGCTGGCAACAGCAACCCCGGCTGGATTTCTCCAATGGGAAGGCAGAGATGTCCCACTGCATGGATTCCCCAGTGCTAGGAGAGGTCCGAGGTCCGGAGTATGCACCCTGGAAGTTGGGCGTGGCAGAGGTCTCCTAGTCTGAAAATCCAGGTTGCTTGGAACAGCAGTTTGCGCACGTAAACTGCTCCCTGGCGACTTGCTCCCTTGCTACAGCACAGACGCATGACTTGCTCCCTGAAAACTTGCTCCCTGGTCCCGGAGACCACCGGACTGCTTTGTTTTACAACCCTGGGCAAGACTTTGGGTGTGCAGACTCATTTGGGGAGAGGCAGAGTTGTTTGGTAAGGTGTAGAGACTAGCGGCTTTCTCTTGGAGGTATCTGCAACCATCCCCATCCAACAGAGACCCACGCGTGAGAGCGCCCCATAGGACATAGCTAACACTGAAGCTGCCTGCTCAGCTCAGAGACTCTGCCCATCCAACCTGAACAGTCTCCCTTCACAGCCTGGAGGTCAAACCCTCCTTGGGTTAACAATAACAAGCTGGGATTAAATTCAAAAATACTGTACAACCCATAAAGAATTGTAGTAAGAGTACCCACCTCAGGTAACTGGGGAGACTGAGCCATTGTCCCTTAGAGGACATCTACCACATAAAGCAGCCACCATGCAGAGATATGGAAAGAAATCAGGTGTGAAAGAAATGGAGGAAAAAAGACGACTAGATTTTTTACAGAGCCCAAGAAGTACACAGAACCCCAAAATATAGGAATCTAAAGAGGACCACACCAAGACACATCATAATTAAAATACCAAGAGCAAAAGATAGAGAATATTAAAAGCAGCAAGAGAAAAACAGTGAGTTACCTATAAGGGAGCACCCATACGATTGTCAGCAGATTTCTCAACAGAAATGATGCAGGCCAGACCGGAGTGGCAAGAAATATTCAAAGTGATGAACGGCAAGAATCTACAACCAAGATTACTCTATCCAGCAAAGCTATCATTCAGAATTGAAGATCAGATAAAGTGCTTCGCAGACAAGAAAAAGCTAAAGGAGTTCATCACCAGCAAACCAATATTATATGAAATGCTGAAAGATATTCTTTAAGAAGAGGAAAAAGAAAAAGGTAAAAATATAAATTATGAACAACAAATACACATCTATCAACAAATGAATCTAAAAATCAAGTGAATTAATAATCTGATGAACAGGATAAACTGGTGAATATAACAGAATCATGGACATAGAGAGGGAATGGACTGACAATTCTTGGGGAGAAAAGGGTTGTGGGAAGTACAGCAAGAGACTGGACAAAAATCTTGCAACAATGGGAGAGGACAGTGGGGAGGGGGATGTGAGGGTAGAGGGTGTGATGGGTACAGGGTGGGGAGGAGCTATAGGGGGATAAAAAAGGGGGAACAATATAACTAATAAACTGAATAATAAAGATTTAAAAAAAAACTGACCCTGCTCAAGCATAAAGCATTCCTTAATTATGTGTTTGGTGATGCCTGAAATGCAGAAGACTTCCTGAAGAAGGAAGAGGAGGATGAAGAGGAGGAGGAGGAGAAAGAGGAGAAGGAGAAGGAGGAGGAAGAGGTAAAAGAGGAGAAGGAGGAGGAGGAGGAGGAGGAGGAGGAGGAGGAGGAGGAGGAGAGGAGGAGGAGGAGGAGGAGGAGGAGGAGGAGGAGATGGAGGAGGGGGAGAAAAAGGTGGAAGAGGAAGAGGATAAAATGGAGTACTTGAAGGAAGAGTGCTGACTAAATACCAATGTCTTTTGAGGGTGGATAGGAAGAATGTAAGGAAACTCACAATATCAGGTGGAAGAAGGCTGCAAAGGTGACTTATTATTTTTCATCCATTGACCTTGGTGAAGACAGGGGAGAAGTGAGGGCAAGAGAGAGATGGAAAGCTATGAAAATTGTCCCAGAGAGAGATGGGGCACTGTCCTTTTTTAAGTGGCCACCTTACTGGGAAATTCATCAGCCTAACCTTCCTGGCAGGTTGCTCCAGTGTCTACTGACAGATCTCCAAGATTTATTTCTCTCCTGTCACCTAAATCGCTTAGAGTTTATGATCCATGCCTCTTGTGTTATTAATGATGAACTACTTGTAAAGAGCAGTTGGATTTTTAAAAATTATTATGAACTATGAGATGGAAGGATCAAGTACATAGACTTTGAGAAATGTTTTCTTACTGTTTTATTCATTTTACCATTCTTTTTGTTTTATATAAACTATTTTTGCTTCTTTCTTTATTTTCCTCATTTATCATTTTATTTTCCATTTACAGTGTTACTTCCTATTTGTATTAATGGCAGCATAATATAAATTTCTAAGCCTTTAACAATATTTTTCTGTGCATTTAGAAATTGAAGTGTCTGATTAGTTTTTTTTTCTTTTTTTAAAATATATTTTATTGATTTTTTACAGAGTGGAAGGGAGGAGAGGGATGGAAAGTCAGAAATATCGATGAGAGAGAAACATCGATCAGCTGTCTCTTGCACGCCCCCTACTGGAGATGTTCCCGCAACCTAGGTAAATGCTCTTGGCTGGAATTGAACCCGGGACCTTTCAGTCCGCAGTCCCATGCTCTATCCACTGAGCCAAACCGGTTTCGGCTGACTAGTTTTTTTCTTAGAAACACCTAATAGTAGGGTGCTACTTGCTATTACAAAACTTTTAATGTGAATTGCCTAGACTAAAAACAAATGAGAAAGCTTTCTAGAGAAAATTAACTTTATCATGTTCATATCATAAGTATCCTGCAGCTACTGACCACCCATGTTTGGGGTCTCTTCCTAACATACCTCTGTTCCCACTCACATTCTTTCTTTTCCTTCTACTTAGCAGCACTTTCCATTCTAGCCCCAACTAGACACCTTCACCTCCTGGCCAATCCTCTCCATGCTCACTTCCCTACACATGCAACTTCACATTTTATGTTTTTCTCTTGTCTCTCATATTCATTTTCCTGTGTTATTACTTAACACTGCATTCCCTGACCCTTTCTAGGGTAATTATTGTTTTAATACATTTTTATTGATTTCAGAGAGGAAGGAAGAGGGAGAGAGAGATAGAAACATCCATGATGAGAGAGAATCATGGATTCAGCTGCCTCGTGCAAGTCCCCCACTGGGGATAGAGCCCACAACTTGGGCATGTGCCCTTGACCAGAATCAAACCTTATACCTTTCATTTCGCAGGCTGATGCTCTATCTACTGAGCCAAACTGGGTAGGACTAGGATAATTATTAAAGCAGTTCAGTCTTCGTCAAGATGCCAAATGTAACTTGCCATCCACTTCTACTAAAAACAAACAAACAAACAAAAAACAATAGTGATTAAAAAGGAATAAAACAATTAAAAAAGAGATGCCTGAAAAATATATAGTTCTTTCAGCCTAAGCTTATGATTATCACCCCAATTGCAGTCCTGGAGCTCTTTGAGAATTGGCTGAAAAGTAGGGACTTTTCTTCAGAAAATGGCACACAATTGTATACAATACAAATCTGAGCATCACATCCCCTGACAGGTCAAACACTGCTTTTCCAGGTGAACTAAACACATCTTGTGTTGAGAGTCAGTTAGAGATCATTGCTGCTACCTGGCAGCCTCTGCTTGATTCTAGATCTATTTGAGCTGCTCCCTAATGTTAAGCCCATGAGTCGCAAGGGAAACATCTTCAGAGCAGCACCAACAAATTCGTGCTTGTAGTAAAGGAAGAGATATTGTGGAGAAAAGTGTCCACTGATTCACATCCTCTGGACTTTGAAAATTTCAGCCACACTCCCACCAGCTACCTCTGCTACCTATGTTCCTTCAGAGACCCGATGGGATTGGCATCTTCACTTCCTGTGGTCTTTTCCCCATTGAGCACTTTCTAAGTAAGGTTATCCCAGTTTTTAATTGGAAAGACTTCACCCCCAGCACAACTCCCAGTTTCTCTTTCTTGCTTCACTTTGTTTACTTGTTTTATTTGTTGTTGTCTTCTTTTTCTGAATGAGACTGTTCTGTTTTGATCACTGATCTATCCCAGGCCCTGGAATAGTGCTTGGCACATATGAGATGTTCGCATATTTGTTGAACCAGTAAATGGACAAAGAGTTAAATATATCTTTGCATGGTCTACCAGAAAGCTCAGGATAAAATAGTCAGTTGATTGATATAACATTCATTACTCTTGGCTTCATCTTTTTTTTTTTACACTTTTGGTGTTTTTGTTTTTTAATTTTCACAGTTGAATTTTTTGGTGTGTGTGTGTTCTACATAATTGTATAAACCCTTTCAAGTCTGTTTTTAAAAAGGAATGGATTTAATGCAATAGCTTGTTTTTACTTCTTTATGGCATCTCTTCATATTTTTCTCTTTGCATATTTATATTTCTCCCACTATTTTCTACTTTTTATCATGTTATCTTATATATAAATAATAAGTTCTAACCTGTTAGTAAATGTGGTAGTCTGTAAGTATAGGTAAGATCCTGAGTCTATGTTATTTTGTATATATAGAGTCTATGAAGGATAACTTTGTGAATGTTTCCATTCTAGAATGTTTTTCCAGATATGGACAAACTTATGTAAATGTGTAGCAACAGCTGCACTGTAAATATAGAGATAACTTCCGCAGAGAGAAATTTTTATTTTTAAACAATTGAACAAAAATTATGCTTCCCTGATATTCTAGTGAGAATGATCATTCAAAGGTTTCCCCCTTCCTTCTCACGTGACTCAGTGAGTTGTGTTCCGAAAATTGTCTCTACCAAAATACCCATAATGGCAGAAAGAAAGAATGAGTGTATGCCAGCAAGACTTATTTTTAAACTTGTTTTTTTCTCTTAAAATATATATATTAAGTTGGATTTATATTGCATTTTGTATAAATATAGTCCTTTAAGTTTTCTCACTGAGAGAAATGGGCTTCCCATGAGGCTGCAATGGGTAGGGCAGAACTTGTAACACCGATCCAGCACATCACCACACAGACACCAGGGCTTAGAGATTCCATGATGATCCAGGAGCTCAGCAACAGAAAATTCACTGCCTGTTTTAACTTTTGTTTTTAACTCTTTAAATACTTCACTATTTAAAAATACTTTTTGAAAGTTTTCTTTCTGCATGACTGTCCTTCTAGGTCCAGCACCAATGTTGCCTCTTCCATGACTGTTCTCCATTTTCCATTAACAGGAAGTAACTGTACTTTCTCTTGAAGAATAATCAGCTAATATTCATCAAGATCATAAAGTGTAAAGGAATTGATTGAGGACTATGAAGTAAGGTAACCAGTGTGTATTGAATTCCTGTAATATACCAGCATGTTCATATAAATGAAACTATTATGTTTGCATTATGCCATGAAATTTATAGTGTTCTTAAATGTGGAAACACAACCTAGATGTAGAATAACTTGCTTGGACTCATACAGCTAGAAAGTAGCAGAGATAGAAATTTGAGCTTGTTTAGTTTCAAAACCCATAATTTTTATTACATATAGATCAGCTTTTTAGTCTCTATAGCATTTGCCTCTCATAAGGGAAAAAAATGGGCCTATTACTACTAAAAAAAGTGTTGATATTGTATGCTAGTATGTTTTATAAAGGAACAAATCATTTTTAAGTCAGTTTTACTTCTTTGCAACAATTTTCCTCTTCACTGTTTTCCATCCACCATGAAGTATCATCCTATCTAATAAAAGAGTAATATGCAAATTGGCTGTACCTTCAATCTAGCCATGCCTACCAGCCATGCCCACCAGCCAATCAGGAGCAAATAAACCCCAACCAAGATGGCTGCCACCATTGATAGCAGGAGGGAGGCTTGGGTGTCCCTGGCAATGGAGGAAGCCAAGCTTTCTGCCTGCCCTTGCTGACATAGGCCTCCACTCAATGCTACTAAGTTTCAATTATAGAAGATATATCACAACAGAAATGGCGGAAGCCACGGAGCTGGAGAGAGCAGAGGCTAAGGTTACCCAGGCAATGGAGGAAGCCAAGCTTCTGCTGCCCTAGCACCCAGGTCTCCACTCCAGGGTACAATGTTTCAATTATAGAAAGTAAATGTCCCAAACAGAAATGGCTGTTACCACAGAAAGAGCAGAAGGCTTGGCTCTGCTCCAAGCTACAAAGTTTCAATTGTAGAACATAAATTAAACATGGGTTTGCTTGGGTCACTGGGGGGCATGGCTGGCCTGCAAACCACCACAGGCCCCTCACCCAGGCCACTCCACGTCCCAAGGGAACCCCCACCCTGATCCAGGACACCCTTCAGGGCAAACCAGCTGGCACCCATCCATGCACTAGGCCTCTATCCTATCTAATAAAAGAGTAATTTGCAGATTGACCATTACTCCAACACACAAGAGGGCTGCAGCCAGGTGGTCAAAGATTCTTCCCCCATGTGGACACAAAATTGCCACCACAAGATGGCCAGCAAGGGAGGGCCATTGGATGTTCCAAGACCTGCAAGGGAAGGCAATTGGGGGCAATCACCTGAAGGGGAGGGCAGTTAGGGGTGACCAGGCCAGCAGAGGAGGGAAGTTTGGGGCAAACAGGCTGGCAGGGGAACAGTTAGACATCAATTAGGCTGGCAGGGTAGTGGTTAGCAGGTGATCAGGCTGGCATGCAGAAGCAGTTAGGGGCAATCAGGGAGGCAGGCAGGTGAACAGTATGAACCCAGCAGTCCTGGATTGTGAGAAAGATGTCCAACTGACCATTTAGGCCTGATCCTACCAGGTAGTCAGACATCCCTCAAGGGGTCCCAGATTGGAGAGGGTGCAGGCTGGCCTGAGGGACATCCCCTGCCTTCAGTGCACAAATTTTGTGCACAGGGCCTTTAGTCTATACTAATAAAAGGGTAATATGCTAATTAGAGTGGACATCTTCCAGAAGTTCTTCCTGACATCCTTCTAGACAAAGCCACAGCAGCTGCAAAGGACAATGGCCAACAGCCATGGTGCCTGTGAGGGCCAAGGGCCGGTCCAGCACAGTGGTACCTTTTGCAGAGGCCCTGGGAGAAGGTCAGTGCCATGTGAGAAAACAGAAGGGAGAAGGTGGTAGTTAGGTAGTTAGGGGGATCAGGCCAGGAGTGGAGAGCAGTTAGGGCTATCAGGCAAGAAGGGGAGAGCAGTTATGGGCAATCAGGCTGGCAGGGGAGCAGCTGAGGGCATCAGGCAGGCAGGCAAAGATGGTTAGGTAGATCAGGCAGGCAGATGAATGGTTAGGATCCAGTGGTCCCTGATTGGAGAGGGTGCAGGCTAGGCTAAGGGAACCCCCAACCCATGCACAGATTATGTGCATTGAGCCTCTAGTATAATTAATAAGTGAAAACGTTGATTAGAAAAAAATGTCCTCTGGGAAGCCTGAGTTACTGCCAGGCTCCTCAAAGTTATATGTGTATCTATAATTGTCTGCAAACTGAAAATGTGTCTCTGGGAAATATATAATAATATATTTTACTAGAGGCTCGATGCACAAAATTCATGTAAAAAGTAGGCCTTCCTTCCCTCCCTGGCACCTGGGACCCAGGCTTCCCTCACAGCCCAGCTTCATGTGGAAGGTTGTCTGAAAGGACATCCAGCCTAATTAGCATATTATGCTTTTATTATTACAGACTAGAGGCTCAGTGCATGAAATTCATGTTTGGGGGGGAGGGTGGTTCCTCAGCCCAGTCTGCAACCTTGGGGATGAGGTCTAAACCCTCTCACAATCCATGTCCCTTTGTGGGATGTCCAAATGCCAGTTTAGGCCAGATCCCACAGACAGAGTGGTTAGGAGTGATCATGTAGCCTGCCTCATCGCCCATAAACATTCTGGCTGCCTGCCTAATACCCCTAACTTTGCTCACCTGCCTGCCTGATGCCCTTAACAGTTTGTCTTCCTGTCTGATCGCCCCTAACTGCTCACCTTCCTGCCCAATCACGCCTAAACACTAACTTGTCTGTCTGATCACCCCTAACCACCTCTGCCTCGGCCCCCGCTGCCGCAACTTTGTCTGGAAGGACATCTGGAATGATCTCTGGAAGGTTGTTCAACTGTCCAGTAAAATTAACATATTACACTTTCATTATTATAGATGCTATTTTTTTAATGTCTGAAGAGACTATGACCAGTTTTAAATACAAATTCAATTAAACATTTTACTGAATTCAGTGTCATTTTGAACTTTGAGTGTTCTCTCATTAGTTGGGTATGTAAAGTATAACTGAGACACAACCAATTTATTTTATTTTAGAAAGCAGTTTTAGTGCTGGTAAAGGTCAGGAATTCCTTGAATTTCTTTTTCATAAAAAAAGGGAATTTTTTTCCATGTGGCTTTCAGAACTAAATTAAATTTATTTTTGCACTGCCCTGAATGCTATCCATCTGTGGAAACATTGTGGAGTACATGGTGAATTTAATCCCATTAGTCTTTGGAAATCTGATTTTTTCAGTTTCTGATTTTCCCAATCATCCCTTCTACCTGTAAGATATTATTGTCTTATAGGGACATCTGCTGGTAGATAAATAAATGTCTGGAACAATAGAACACTGTCTTCTCCTTGGTATCTGCCACGACATCACTCTGAGGGTACAGCCTCCCTCTGTGCATTGCTTCCGTTAAGGCATGGCTGTTAACATTCCAAATATTTTATTATTTCATGGTCCAGTCCTTCTCAGGTGACATAAAATTGTCTTCATTACATATATGCCTTGTTCCCACAAAAGATTCACAAGTGTTATTTAATTTTCCCCCCACATTGACCATATATTATCTTGAAAACCTCAGGCTTTCTGAAAACTTATGTGCTTTCAGGCAGAGAATGGAAACCACAGCATTGGAGCCCAGGCTCCATAGTAAGCCATCATCCACTCAGTTATGTGTCTTACAAGATCTGAAACATACAAGGGGGGGGGAATGCCACTCATCTTCAGTTCACAGTTTGCAGAAAACAATTAAAATAAATTTGATTGAGATTAACATCTTAAACTTTTGGTCTCTAATTTTTTCATGAGTTGGGGAATACTATCTTAATAATTTTATCATTAAGTTGAAATGCTCCTCTTCCACTAAATAAGGCTTCCCAGTAATAATTGGCTGTAGCTAATTAATTATCACCTTTCACTTTATATATGATTATCTGATGAAAGTAAAGGAACCAGTATTGCTATCTACTAAACAATAACAGTCACCAGAAGGATGAAATTATTTATCTTCTTTCTTTGTTTCACTGAACTAGGATCACTTTCATGCTCCATCTTTGGAAAATCAGAACTGTGTTAAAATACATATTTTAGACTTAAAATTAAATTGCCCATAAAAGTCAGTATAACCAACAGTACAGTGTAGCAGCTTATTCATGCTACTTGTTTAAACTCACTATACATTAATGTGCTAATGTGATGGAAAATAAAGAACCAGCACATACCTTCCCTGTCCTTTCTTCTCTATTTTTTCTTATTTACATATGTATATTTTAAGCTAGTAGATGATTATTCATCAGTTAAAACATCCCCTAACAAAAGAAATGACATAATCATTAATTAATTACAACTAAATAATAGCATTGCACATTTGACAGGTTAACAAAATTCTAAAAGTTGAAAGTTGAATAAAGACAATAATAAAGCTACTATTCTCACAAAATTCTCAAATACCAATATGGGAAATAAACTCTTTTGAGATTTTCATCAATGATGTAACTTATGTTTTCCCTCTCAATCTAATTGTATAAAAAACATTTGAATTTGTATTAACATTTTAAACTTATTCACTAAGTTTTGACTCATTTTTACCTATTTTATCCAACCATAAATCAAAGAATCTACTGATACAGTTTCAACATGTTGAAATCTTCATTTAAGCTGTTTCCCCTATTACCAATGAAGCAGCAAGATACCACGGCAACTCTCATATGTGAAAAGAAGAAAGAAAACCAAGGCAAGAGAACTAAACCATGGAATCTATTTTGTTCAAAAAGCCAAAAGAAAACACAGAGATAGGTTTACCAATATTACCTCTGAAGAATTTCATAGCTTAACTGAAAATAACTTGGAAGGATTAATGCAAAATTTGTCTATTTTGCCCTACCTGGTTTGGCTCAGTGTATAGCACGTCAGCCTGTGGACTGAAGGGTCCCTGGTTCGATTCCAATCAAGGGCACATGCCCAAGTTCCCTGTGTGGGTGTGCAGGAGGCAGCCGATTAATAATTCTCATCATTGATGTTTCTATCTCTCTCTCCCTCTTCCTTCCTCTCTGAAATCAATTAAAAATATTTAAGAAATGTGTCTATTTTATTTTTTACATAGCAGCTCAACTATTTTCAACTATAGCAGACTATCTACTGTTCCCAATTTCCTCACACATATCCTAGTATAATCTTTCTAAAGAGAAAAAGAAAAGGAAGAAAACTCTTTCTAAACCCTATCCTTTAGCAAGCACATAAAAGGACAATTAAAGAATATTTTCTCCAGTGTTGTAGATACTATAGACTTTTAAATCCCATACGATGTGACTTCAGAGGGAATCACACAAATAAAGTAACATGAATATAAGTGTTAAATATCTATTTTTTTAAAAATTACTTATTATAGCCTGAGAACATTGTCCCCTTATTTCTACTATTGTGAAACTTAACAGTAAACTTATGAAGTTGGCCAGTTTTGTTGCTAGAGAAATGAAGAAAGAGTGGGGATATATAAAAAAAAACTGTTAAGAGGTTTTGGTTTAAATATTAGAAACCAAATAGAATCTAATAAAAATTTTAAGTCATTTAATATATTTAAAAACATTAAAATTTGTTCAACAAATGACTATACAGTTTTTTTTTGTAAGAGAGAAAAATGAATAATTTTTTAGCATACACAAACAGAATCTCAAAGGGGAGAAAAATGTTAACATGGGAAGCTGGGAAGAAATCCGTGCATTAAAAGGTGATACTAGAATTGCAAACCACACAAAAAATGTGGACAATTTTCAAATTATTTACCTTTATAATTCAGCACAAATGTTCTACAGCTAATTATCATAAGGATATTGCCTGGAAATTAACCAGTCATGTTGTGTTTCTATCTCCAGATTTACAATTAGTAATGCTATTAATGTGGTTCCTGTACTTAGCATTACTAATTACATTGCTATGAACTAATGGTGTTAAAAATAGCAATAACCATCAACTACCAATTAATGCTTAATGAGAGCATATAAACCCTGGCATTGTAATGAATTTCAAAATTATCAATGCTTGCACTCCTCTTGTAATCGTGCAAAAAATGGGTGTAACCAGTAACCACAGAAGCAGGACATTGATTGAAAGCAGAGTTACCACATCATTGCAGAAAAATCAAGAAACAAATGGCTCTTTGAAAGAATATATATTCCATTTTAACCTTACAATCCAACACACAAGTTTCAGGAAAGAGTTTTTTTCTAGTTATAAATATAAAAGGCAATTGAAAACTAATTTGCAAAAAAAAATCCATAATAAAAAAATGTTAAAAATTTTGGAAAAGGAGTTATTATAGAGGAATCATTCAACAAATCATGTATCCTAGAATTTATATAAGGCATAATGTCCCACAAGTTCAGTATTTACCAGAAAGCAGATGTCAGTGTATAAAAAAAAAAACTAAATTCAACTGTGTAAATTTCAAAGGCCTTATTAGTTTTATTTAATGATTAATTGCTCACAATTCCATCAAACAGATAGAAAGGAGTCCCAAAGAAATGTACAAAATTAAAGACTTTTATAGACAGAAGTGGGTGGCACAAGGAAGTTACTAGCAAAGAATAGATTGTTCATGGCAAAGTTACCTTCCTTTAGGGGACAGCAGGAGTTTATCAGTCATATTACCTGATTAGTACTGACAAAGTAATTTCAAACTAATTTAATATTCTACTTCTGGGAAAGGTTGAAACTATAAATTAGAGATTAAGTCTTGGTTTGGTGACATAGACTTAGCACAAATAACTATTTGGGGCCTATTTTCTCTCTTTTTATTTTTTTCACAATAGGAATGCCTTATATTAGCTAACATAGGTTAAGTCATGCTCCAGTAATAAAAACTCATGTCTTAACATACAAAAATTTGTTTTATAGTTAATATTTCGTCTGTGCAGTAGTCTTTTTAACCCATGATCCTAATCAAAACAACAGATAGTGTATTTCAAGAATATGGAAGAAGTCATCCACCATAATATGGAATAAGAAAAAGAGTAACTTTTCCAATAAAGAGGCCAATGAGTATATGTGAGTGTATTCTCAAAGCAGCACAGAAATATGCTAGGGCATTCACACTAATGGTGACAATTAGACAATAAAGAAAACTAAAGGAGACTCACAGGACTCAACTACAGTAATTATACACCTACACTTTATTGCAGGAAAATAATGAACTATCCCATATAATAAAAGAGAAACATGCAAATTTGACCACAACTTCTCTCCTGATTGGCTATGCTACCAGCCAATCAGGAGTGGCAGCAGGGCCAAGTGGCCTGAGAACCGGGCCCTGGAGGTGGAGATGAAACGGCAGTGGTGGCGAGCGCCCACCCCAGGCACTGTGAGGGGAAGTGGCAGCAGCAGCAGTGGTGGTGGCGGCAGCAGGGAGCATCTGGCCCTGGGCGCTGTGACAGAAGTGGTGGTGAGCGCCCAGCCCCTGGGGCTGGGTGGTCGCAGGCAGTGGGGATAAGCTGAGCAGGGCGATGGCTGGCAAGGCTTTAGGCCTTGGGCAGGCTGGGGGTGAGCCATCAGTTGGACATCCCCTGAGGGCTCCCAGTATGTGAGAGGGGGCAGGTTGGGTTAAGAGACCACCTACCCCCAGTGCACAAATTTTGTACACCAGCCCCCTAGTAACATCATATTAAAATAAGGCTGTGAGAACTGAATGAATAAGAAAAATGACCCAAGGATTAAAAATGGCAGCAGAGTACATGGATTATGCACAGACATGCTCAGGAATAACCAAACTACAACCAAAACACAAAAAAAATTCCTGAAGAGAAATCCTTGGACCTAAAGTGGAGACCACATAGAGACTGATAGGAGGGGTAGAGGCACCATTGACAATTCTGGAATATAATTCCCAAGCGGGGCTCCCTAGCAGAGAACCCAGAATGGAGAAGGTTACCCATATAAACATTTAGCTGTAAAAAAGACAGGATTGCTGTCTGCCATGAAGCAATGGCTGGAAATTCAGGAACCCTCTTAAAGAGTCAACAAACAAAATTCCCTGCAGTGCCACCAACCTTGTGCTCCAGCAGAGGGAGGGCACAGTGGCCTGGAGCTGTCTGACCAGATGACAGGATTGGGTACTCAGTAGTTAGAGCTCAGAAGGCAGACACCCCCAGTTTCCAGTGCTGAGTGATTCTCTCAAGCAGCAGAGAACATCTTTCCAACACAGACATTTGCCTTGCCTGGGGGGAAGATAGTTGACCCACGCTATTAGAAAACACTTTGCCCTGAGGCTACTTAAGAGACTAAAAATAACAATTAGCCTCGAGGCAGAAGCAACTGCTCCCACTCTATTGAAAAAAGTATTTTCACACCTAAGGATGATTGCCAGGGTGCAATTCAAGTTGGAATCCTATCAGTCTGTAGACAGAGGCAGTCTCTAGAGGGTATGATCTACTTAGAACAGCAGTTAACACTGTCCTGTGCTAGAGATTGAGATGTGTAGAGGATCTACCTAATGCATAGTCACAAACCCAAAGAGACAACCAAAATGAGGAAACAAAGAAACAACCCCCAAATGAGTGAACAAGAGAATTCTGTAAAAGAAGTGATAAATGAAGCAGATATAAGAAATTTATCTGAAACAGAGTTCAAAGTAATGATGGTAAAGATGTTCAACAGCATGAGAAAATATAGAGTAACTATGAAAACAGAAATAAAAATGACATCACAAATAAACAGCATATTGGAAGGAATACACAGTAGTTTAGGGGAAGGTGAAGATTCAATCAGTGAATTTGAAGACATGGTTGAAAAAAATCCATCAGAGGACCAAAAAGAAAAAAAAAATTAAAAAGAGGAGGACAGCTTTAGGGAACTGTAGGACAATCTGAAATGGAATGATATGATAACAGCAACTGTTTAAGTCATTAGAGTCACTGTTTGCTTGTTAAATTTTTGTCTGTAAGATCTATCCAGTGAAGTCAGGGAAGTGTTAAAGTCCACTATTATGACTGTATTGTTGTCTATCTCTCCATTTAAGTCCTCTAGAAGTTTTTTTACATATATATACATACATTATATATGTGTGTGTGTGTGTGTATATATATATATATGTGTGTGTGTGTGTGTGTGTGTGTGTGTGTGTGTGTGTGTGTGTTCCTCTATTGGGTGCATATATGTTTACCAGAGTTATATCCTCTTGTTGTATCAAAGAGGCAGAAAGCGATAGAGAACATGTTTGAAGAAATAATGACAGAAAACTTCCCTAACCTGGTAAATGAAAAAATCACACAAGTTCAGAAGGCACAGAGAACCCCAAGCAAGAAGAGCCCAAAACAGGCCCACAACCAGACACATAATAATTAAAATACCAAAAATTAAAGACAAAGAGAGAATCCTAAAGGCAGCAAAAGGAAAACCAACTATTACTTACAAAGGTACAACTTTATACTCCCATAAAACTGACAGCTGATTTCTCCACTGAAACTCTACTGGCCAGATAGGAATGACATGAAGTATTCAAGTAACGGAAAGGAAAAGTCTGAAACCAAGATTATTATATGTAGCATGGTTATCATTGAATATAGAAAGTCAAGTAAAAAGCTTCTTGGACCAAAAAAAAAAAAAAGAAAAGGATAAAGGAGTACATCACCACCAAGCAAGCATTACAAAAAATACTAAAAGGATTGCTATAATGAGAAGAAGAAACAGAGAGAGAAGTCTATGCAAACAGAATTAAAATGGCAATAAATAAATACTTATCAATAATAACCCTCACCCTACCTGTTTTGGTTCAGTGGAAAGAGCATCAGCCTGTGGACTGAAGGGGTCCTGGGTTTGATTCCAGTCAAGGGCACATGCCTGGGTTGTGAGCTCAATCGCCAGTGGGGAGGGGCATGTGAGGTGGCCAATCAATGATTCTCTTTCATAATTGATGTTTCTATCTCTCTCCCTCTCCCTTCTTCTCTGAAATCAATAAAATAAAAATATTAATAATAATAATATTAACCCTAAATGTAAATTAATTAAATGCTCCAATCAAAAGGCATAGATAGGGTAACTGAATGGAAACAAATACATGAACCAAATATATGCTGTCTACATGAGTCCCACCACAGAACAAAAGGCACACACAGGATGAGAGTGAAGGGATGGAATAAATTATTTCCATGCAAATGGAAAATAAGTAAAAGTTGGAGGAGCAATAATCATATCCAACAAAATAGACTTCAAAATGAAGGCCATAACAAGAGACAACATAGGTCACTACATTTTACTAAAGGGATTGATCCAATAAGAGGCTATAGCCCTGGTTATGCACCCAAACATTTATGCATCCAATATAAGGGCATCTAAATAATTTTAAAAATTATTTAATGGACTTTAATGGAAAGATTGAACAATAGAGTCATAGTGGGGAAGGTTAACACCCCTCTGACTTCACTGGATAGATCCTCCAGACAAAAAATAACAAAAAAACAGAGACTCTGAAAGACACACTGGATTAGATGGATTTATTTGACATTTATACAACATTCCACCCAAAGAAAGAGAATATACATTCATCTTGAGTGGCACATGGATCACTCACAAAGGTAGACCACATGTTAGTAGACAAAACAATTCTGTACAAGTTCAAGAAGATTTAAATAATATCAAGCATCTTCTCGATCACAGTGAAATGAAATTATAAATCAACTACAGTAAAAACACCCATAGACTTTCAAACACAAGTAGGCTAAACAGCATGGTATTAAACAATGAATGGGTTACTAAGTAGATTAAGAAAGAAATAAAAAACTTTCCGGAAACAAATGAAAATGAGCACACAACAACCCAAAATCTCTGGGAGACAGCAAAAAAACAGTCCTGAGAGGTAAATTTATGGTACTACAGGCCTACCTCAAAAAACAAGAAAAATCAATAGTACCTTATTGACACTTACAACTTAAAGACCTAGAAAGAGAACAACAAGAAAAGTTAGAGTAAGTAGAAGGAAGGAAATAATAAAGATTAGAGCAGAAACAAATAACACAGAGACTTAAAAAAAAACCGAAAACACAAGACAGAAACAATGAAACAAAGAGTTGGTTCTTTTAAAGGATAAACAAAATTGATGAATTATTAGGCAGACTCACCAAGAAACAGAGAAAGAACTCAAATATATGAAATCAGAAGTGATATTGGAGAAATAATCACTGACACCAAAGAAATACAAAGGTTTGTAAGAAAATACTTTGGACAACTATCTGCCAACAAGAAGAACAATTTGGATGAAATGGACAAATTTCAAGCAAAATACAACCTCCTAAAACTGAATCAGGAAGAATCAGAAAACCTGAATAAGCCAATAACAACTGATGAAATAGAAGCAGTAATAATAGTAATAATGATAATCATCATCATCCTATCTAATAAAAGAGTAATATGCAAATTTGTCCATATATTTGCCACACCCACAAGCCATGCCCACAGCCACACCCACCAGCCAAACAGGAGCAGATTATGTAAATAAACCCCAACCAAGATTGCTGCTGCCATTGAGAGCAAGAGGAAGGCTTGGGTTTCCCTGGCAACAGAGGAAGCCAAGCTTTCTGCCTGACATTCCTTGCCTAGGCCTCCACTCAACGTTACAAAGTTTCAGTTATAAAAGATACAGAAATGGCAGCAGCCACTGAGCTGGAGAGAACAGAGGCTTGGGTTTCCCTAGCAATGGAGGAAGCCAAGCTTTCAGCTGCCATTGCTGGCTACAAAGTTTCAAACAGAAATGGCTGCCACCATAGAAAATATAAACAAGTGGAATAATTTATAGTGCTCATCAATTGGTAGAATCAACATCATTAAAATATCCATACTATGCAAGATAATCTACAGATTCAATGCAATCCCTGTTAAAATACCAACAGCATAATTCACAGAGCTAGAATAAACATTCCAAAAATGTATATGGAATCAAAAAAGACCCTGCAATAAAAAAATACACTGCAGCAATTTTGAATCAGAAAAACAAAGTTGAAAGAATCACAATATAAGATTTCAAGTTACACTACAAAGCCATTGTTATCAAAACAGAACAGGCATATAGATAAATGGAACAGAAAGGAGACCCCAGAATTCAACCCAACACATTACATTCAATTAATATTTGACAAAGGAGGCATGAATATACAATGGAGTCAAGACAATCTCTTCAATAAACAATGTTTGGAAAACTGGACAGATACATGCAAAAAAACGAAACTGGACCACCAAGGTACACCATACACAAGAATAAACTCAAAATTGATAAAAGACTTAAATGTAAGAGGTGAAACCATATAAATCTTAGAAGAAACCATAGGCAGCAAAATCTCAGATATCTCTCATAGCAATATGTTTACAGAAACATCTCCTAAGGCAAAATAAACTAAGGAGAAAATAAACAAATGGGACTACATCAAAATAAAAGGCTTCTACACAGCAAAATAAACCATCAACAAAATGAAAAGAGAGCCCACTGTATGGGAGAACATATTTGGCAATAATACATCTGATTAAGGTTTGGTATCCACAATATATAAGGACCTTATACCACTTAACAAAAGGAAGACAAACAATCCAATTACAAAATGACCAACGGACCTAAATAAACACTTCTCCAAAGAGGAGATACAGATAGCCAAGAGACATATTAAAAAAATGCTCAACGTCATTGATCATCAGAGAGATACAAATTAAAATGACAATGAGGTATCATCTCATACCTGTGAGAATGGCTACTATCAAAAAATCAACAAATGACAATTGCCGGTGAAGGAATGGAGAAAAGGGAACTCTAGTACACTGTGAGGGAATGCAGACTAGTGCAACAATTATATAAAACAGTATGGTGTTTCCTAAAAAAATAAATAAATGGAACTGCCGTTTGACCCAGTGATCTCACATCTAGGAATATATCCTAAGAATCCTGAAACACTAAGAAAGAACATATGCACTCCCATGCTCATAGTAGCACAATTTATAATAGCTAAGATCTGGAAACTGCCCAAGTGCCCACCAGTAGATGAGTAGATAAAAAAGCTATGGTTCATTTGTACCATAGACTACTACGCAGCAGTAAAAAAAGAAGAATCACCCTTTGAGACAGCATGGAGGAACCTGGAGAGTATCATGCTAAGTAAAATAAGTCAGTCAGGGAAAGACAAGTATCACATGATTGCACTCATAAGTGGAATCCTATCTAATAAAAAATAATATGCAAATTAACTGTCACTCAGCGACAAAAATGGTGGCCCCCATAGCCACAAGATGGCAGTGCCCAGTCCTCTCAGCCCCACCAGAGTCCCCAGTTCTCAGGGAAGGCTGCCGCTGACAGCCTGCAGAGCAAGTGACCTGGCGGAATGCTGCCCAGAGGCCCTCCTGACCCTTTATAAACAAACAAACAAACAAACAAATTCACTCCCCACAGCACAATCCTCTCCCAGCGCCGGCAACCTGGGTTAGCGTCTCAGATTTGCAGGGGTGCCACACCCCCAAGGAGTGATCCCTTGGCAGCACAGGCAGCGTGGGCTGGGGTTTCACTGCCCCTCCATAGCACGATCCCCTCCCAGCGCAGGCAGCCTGGGCTGGGGTCTTGCCGCTCCTCCATGGCACGATCCCTTGCCAGTGCTGGCATCCTGGCCTGTCGTCTCAATCTGGCAGAGGCACTGCACCCAGAAGGCATGATCCCCTGCCAATGCCCGCAGCCGGGATGAGATCTATCCTGACAGGGGCACCACACTCCCATGGCACAATCCCCTGCTAGCACCAGCAGCCTGAGCTGGGGTCTCAGCCTGGCAAGGGTGCCGCACACCCACTGTGAGATCCCCAGCCAGTGGCAGCAGCCTGACCTGGGGTCTCAGCCACCCCCAAGATGCGATGCCCTTCCAGCTGCAGCAGCCTGGGGTCTCAATTACTGAGTCACACCAACCAGGCAGATATGGAGGAATCTTAAATGCTTATTTTTTAAAATGTATTTTATTATTTTTTTACAGAGAAGAAGGGAAAGGGATAGAGAATTAGAAACATCTATGAGAGAAACATTGATTAGCTGCATCCTGCACACTCTCCAATGAGTATGTGCCCCCAACCAAGGTACATGCCCTTGACCAGAATCAAACCTGGGACCCTTGAGTCTGCAGGATGATGCTTCATCCACCTAGCCAAACCAGTTAGGGCTGTCCAATATATTAAAGAAAAAGCCCCATCTAATAAAGAGGGAATATGCAGGAGAGGGCATTTGAAGGTAACCGGGTTGTCAGGGGAGGGCAGTTGGGGACGATCAAGCTGGCAGGGGAACAGGTAGGCATCGATCAGGCTGGCAGGGGAGTGGTTAGGGGGTGATCATGCTGGCAGAAGCAGTTAGGGACAATCAGGCAGGTAGGCGAGCAGTTGGGAGCCAGCAGTCCTGGATTATAAAATAGATATCTGACATGGATTGGGCCTAAACAGGCAGTCAGACATCCCTCGAGCGGTCTCAGATTGGAGAGCTTGCAGTTTGAGCTGAGGGACACACATACACACACACCCAGTGCATGAACTTCATGCACTAGACCTCTAGTTCATACTAATGAAAGCTTAGGTGGCCCTCGTGCCCTCACACGACACACTCACATCATCCCAAGATGGCTGCCCCATATCGTCCCAAGATGGCCACCACAAGATGGCTGCTGCACAAAGGCCAGCAAGGAAGGTTGTGGGCAAACAGGCCAGCAGGGGAGGGCAGCTGGGGAGGACTAGACCTGCAGGGAAGAGCAGTTAGGAGTGACCAGGCCAACAGGGGAGGCCAGTTGGGGGACATCAGGCCAGCAGGGAAGGGCAGTTGGGGATGATAGGGCTGGGAGGGGAGGGTAGTTGGGGGTGATTGGGCTGAGAGGGGAGGGTAGTAGGGGATGATAGGGCTGGGAGGGGAGGACAGTTGGGGATGATTGGGCTGGGAGGGGAGGACAGTTGGGGATGATTGGGCTGAGAGGGGAGGGTAGTTGGGGGCTATTGGGCCATCAGGGGAGCAGTTAGGCATCAATCAGGCTGGCAGGGGAGCAATTAGGGACAATCAAGCAGGCAAGCAGGCAAATGGTTAGGAGCCAACAGTCCTGAATTATGAGAGGGATGTCTGCCTGCTGGTTTAGGCCTGATCCCTCTTTCTCATAAATTCCATTTCTCTTGCCTTTGTCTCCTAGTCAGAACTCTATTTGGGTTTCTGCCTGAGTCAATGCTTCCCAAATAACTATTCTATCTCAAATAAGTGCTTACTGCCTCTCACTTTGAAGGTCTTTTATTTTTAGGTAAACAACTCACAGACAAATCTCAAATGGATAATATTCATTTTGTGAGCACTAGTTTATAAAGGGAGCCAAGAAGAGTTAGTGAGTGTTTTATTTCATTACTAGAGGGCCAGTGCACAAAATTCATGCACAGGGGGGTAGGGTTCCTCAGCCGGGTCTGCACCCTCTTGTAATCTGGGACCTCTCAGGGCATATCTAACTGCCAATCCCGGGATTGGGCCTAAACTGGCAGTCAGACATCCCTCTCACAATGCGGGACTTCTGGCTTCTAACAACTTGCCTGCCTGCCTCCCTCATCACCCCTAACTGCTCACCTGCCTGCCTGATCACCCCTAACTACCTCTGCCTCAGCCCATGCCAACACAGCTTTGTCTGGAAGGATATTCGGAATGATGTCCAGAAGGTTGTTCAGCTGTCTGGTCTAATTAGCATATTATGCTTTTATTATTGTTGATTGCACATGGTCAACTAAGTGATTCTATCATAAAAGTTACCAAAACAATAAAAATGAAAATGTTTGTTTTATGTATCTATAGATGGTAGTTTAAACCTTTAAAGATATTTCTAAAATTGGATGCCATTGAAATTTTTTATAGTTGGGAAAGAAGACATTGTAGTTTGAGAGAGATCTATAATAATAAGAGCGTAATATGCTAACTGGACCAGAAGTCCTTCTAGATGAAGCCAGGGCTGTGAGGAAAGGCTGAGTCTTGGATGCCTGCAGGCACCCGGAGAGAAGCCAGCCTAGTTCTAGGTGCCTGCTGGCAACGACAAGAAAGCAATCCCAATTCCAGGGTGCCAGAGGGAAGTCAGTGCTGGCAGCTGGGGGAAGGAAAGCCTACTCTTGAACATATTTCATGAATTTGGCCTCTAGTCCTATATAATAAAGAGCTAATATGCTAATTAGACCAAACAGCTGAAAGAACTTCTGGACGTCTTTCTGCATGACCTTCTGGAAGAGGCCAGGGTTGAGAGGTCTGGCCAAGGAAACCAGGACTGTGAGGGCCAGCCAGGGCATTAAGGGCCAAGCCCCTTGCATGAATTTTGTGCATTGGGCCTCTAGTAATAACACGCATTAATTCTCTTGTTGAAAGTTATATCCATATCTAAATTATTCTAAATATCCACTCAACTAAAGAATCCTATCTAATAAAAGAGTAATATGCAAATCGACAGTACCTATGATAAAGCCATGTCCACAGCCATGTTTACCAGCTAATCAGGAGCAAATTATGCAACTAAACCCCAACCAAGATGGCTGCTGCAACTGAGAGCAAGAGGGAGGCTTGGGTTTCCCTGGCAACAGAGGAAGCCAAGCTTTCCACCTGCTGTTGCGGGCCTAGGCCTCCAGTCAATGCTACAAAGTTTCAATTATAGAAGATACATAATCCCAAGAGAAATGGCGGCAGCCATGGCACTGGAGAGAGAAGAGGCTAGGGTTGCCAGGGCGATGGTGGAAGCCAAACTCCTGCAGCCTTAGCCTAGGCTACAAAGTTTCAAACAGAAATGGCTGTAACCACTGAGCAAGCAGAAGACTTGGCTCTGCCCCAGGCTACAAAGTTTCAATTGTAGAACATAAATTAATCCCAGGTCCCAGGGCCTCCACTTGGGTTTCTGGGAGGCATGGCCAGCCTGCAATCCACCATAGGTCCCTTGCCCAGGCCACCCCACACCCCAAGGGAACCTCCACCCTGATCCAGGACACCCTTCGGGGCAAATCAGCTGGTCCCCACCCATGCACTAGGCCTCTATCCTATCTAAAAAAAGATTAATATGCAGATTGACCATCACTCCAGCACACAAAAGGGCTGACCCCATGTGGTCAAAGATCCAGCCCCAATGTGGACACAAGATGGCCAGCAGGGTAGGACAGTGGGAGGTTCCAGGCCCTCAAGAGAGTTGTGGGCCATCAAGCAAGCAGGGGAGGGCAGTTAGGTGTGACCAGGCTGGCAGAGGAGGGAAGTTGGGGGCAAACAAGCTGGCAGAGGAGCAGCTAGACATCAATTAGGCTAACAGGGTAGTGGTTAGAGAGTGGTCAGGCTGGCAGGCGGAAGCGGTCAGGGGCAATCAAGAAAGCAGGCAGGCAAGCAGTTTGGAGCCAGCAGTCCTGGATTGTGAGAAGGATGTCCAACTGTCCATTAGGCCTGATCCTACCAGGATCGGGCCTAAACGGGAGGAATCCCAGATTGGAGAGGGTGCAGGCTGGGCTGAGGGACACCCTCCCCACCACCCCCTGTGCACAAATTTCGTGCACCAGGCCTCTAGTCCTATATAATAAAAGGCTAATTTGCAAATTGACCTAACAGCAGAACAACCAGTCATTATGACATGCACTGACCACCAGGGGCAGATGCTCAATGTAGAAGCTGCCCCCTGGTGGTCAGTGGGCTCTCACAGTGGGAGTGCTGCTCAGCCTGGAGCTGGGTTCAGTGAGTCCAGCAGTGGTAGTGGGAGTCTCTCCCACCTCCGCTGCAGGTGAGCGGTAAGGAGCGATGGGTCCCCAACTATGAGAGCCCTGGACTGAGAGAGGGATGTCTGACTGAAACATCACTCAGACCTAAGCTGGCAGGCAGACGTCTCTGGAGGGGTTCCGGACTGTGAGAAGGACCCTGCCCCCCCTGCCCAATGCACAGGCCTCTAGACTATAATAATAAAAGCATAATATGCTAATTAGACCAGACAGCTGAACCACCTTCTGGACATCCTTTGGATGACCTTCTGGATGAAGCCAGGATTGCAAGGACCAAGACTCTTGCACAAATTTCATGTATCTGACTGCCGGTACCTGCCGGCTTGATCCAGGTGAACAGGACCTGAAGGAGGGGGTGAGAATGAAAACACAGACACTGATATGCGGGGAGGACGGTCAGCACTGCGCCACTGCCGTCCCGAGTTTATTCTTCTCACTCCTTATAAATGTTTTTACACAAAGCTTCCCTTATTCTAGCCCTTAATCAGCATAGCAAAGCATACAGGTCAGTTCCCGGTAATCGTGTTCTTCTTTATCTCTTGGTACATTCTGTGTTTAAGCTAGCCAGCCTCCTCCAACAGTTCCGTAAATATCTCAAGACAGTGACCTCCCTTTGTATTCTGTCTAAAGGGTATTTTTCCACTTGGTTGCCTTTAGGGGACTGTAGTGGGGTTTTCTGGTTCGCCTAGGGGCGATCCCCGGGGCTGCCCCGGTGGTCCCCCACATCTGACTTCTAGAATAAATAATTAATTATATTTCCTTTATATTTTAAAAAGCCTTGCTCTAATTTGAGCTTTATTACTCAATAATAAATTGAATGTGATTTTACTAATTGATAGATTGATCAAATTGCACTTAAGATGCAGACAAGAAATAGTATTTGGATTTCTATTAGTTCTTTCAATAAGAAATTTGGAAATAGATATTTCAGTTATTTTTATCAACTAACTAGAAGCCCAGTGTATGGAAATTTGTGCACTGGGGGAGAGGGGTGGCTCAGCCTGGCCTGCATCCTCTCACAATCCAGGACCCCTCAGGTAGGGTTCCTAGGCCTGACCTGAGATCAGGGCCTCTCAGGGCTTTCCTTCCCCTGACCACTGGCAGCTGACACCACCCCTGCCACTGCCACTGTGCAACACTGCCACCCTATTTCCTGCCACCAGTCACCTCCCTCTGCAGGCAACAGGCTGGCCTGAGCCTCCCTCTGTGGGGCTCTCATTGTCTGGCAACCCACACCTGCCACAGGATGGCTGGCTGGTAGCCTGGGCCTCCATCTGTTGGGGCAATCGACAGTGAGGCCCTGCCCACCCACTGCAGCACCACTGGCCAGGTAACCTGGGCCCCCCTCCCCTCTCTCTTTAAGTAAGAATGATGTTTACTGAGTGATACAGCATTGAATACTATGAAGGGCTTACCAAGATGAAAATGCACTGCACCCCTGCCCTCGCCACCCCCAACACCCACAGACTACGGTACTTAGAAGTTACATGCAATTGTCCTAACTGCTAAATATCTGTTCATAACAAACAAACCATAGAATATTTATACTGTATCACATTGAGTGATTATAGAAATCCATTTAGATACTGCTTTTATAAAATTATTTTTTTGTAAAAAAATATATTTTTAAATGAAATATATTTAACCTTTATTATTATTATTTTAATATATTTTATTGATTTTTTACAGAGCGGAAGGGAGAGGGATAGAAAGTCAGAAACATCGATGAGAGAGAAACATCAATCAGCTGCCTCTTGCATGCCCCCTCCTGGGGATGTGCCCGCAGCCAAGGTACATGCCCTTGACCAGAATCGAACCTGGGACCTTTCAGTCCGTAGTCCGACGTTCTATCCACTGAGTCAAACTGGTTTCGGCTGTAAAAAAATATTTTAAAAGAAAGTATAAAAAACATGTGCATTTGAAAGCCCTAGCAGGACAGCCAGTCTGTAAACATTCAGCAACTATGTGCTTTGGAAGACTGCCCTTGCTTTGTTCCCACAGCAACTCCAGCAGGGCCAGTAAGGGTGCGCCCAGGCTGCCACTATGGGCAGGACAGAGCTGGATCATGGTCAGTGTGCACAGCAGGGCCTGGCCCTGTGCCCTTCTCCAGACTTGCATCAGGATCAGGGCCAGGTTTGGGAGCAGGCAGATTGCAGTTTCACTCTGAGTTCCTTGCTCAGCCTAATTTTAATTGCAACGCAGGGCTTACCCTGGATGCTCAGAGGTTCTTTGGGTGGATGCCCTCGTGGAGAAGTTGGAGAAGTGGCCACAGCTACCTGGTTGGGCCTCCTTCCAGCCTAGAGCCTCTGTCCTGCCTCCTGCAGGCCTGGCCCCGTGCAGAACAGGCCCCCCTCAGGACTACTTTGGTCTCAGCACTTGGCCCTGGGTTTCATCAGCCTGGATTTCTTCTGGTGTGGCTCATCTGAGTTTCACAAAAAAGCCTGGCCCATGCTGGCTGTGCTGAGCCTCACTGAAGAGTTTTTCATGCAGCAAGAGAGTCCTCTTGGACCTCTTCCTCCTTCTTCTCCCCATCTCCTCTTCCTCCTCCTATCCCAGGGTCACTTATTCTCCAGCTGCTCCAGCAGTGGGTTGCCTTCTGAGCTGGGGGTCAGTCCTGATGATGCAGGTGCGGTGATGTCAGTTGAGCATCAGGATGAGCTGCTGCCGCTCCTGCTTCAGCTCCTCCATCTGGATTTTCAGCTCCACATTCATGAGCTCCAGCCACTCAGATTCCTGCTGCAGATACTCCTTCTACTTCTTCTTCTTGTTCCGGCATTTGTCTGCCACCACTTTGTTCTTTTCCTGGTGTCTTTTTCTTCCCTCCTTCTCTTCCTCAGCTAGCTCTCTTTTCACAGGTTGAGGCCTCTCGCCGGGTTTCACCTACAGGAAGTGCAAAGGGGAGATCATGCTGTGGGTGTCAGCATATTTCAGCTCCTCTGCAGTCAGGGCCAAGCTGGGGAGTCCAGTCAGAGGGCCAATCCCTGCCAGAGAGTGTGCAGTCATGGAAGGGTCTGGGATCTTCCCAGGCATCATAACAGGAGTGGCAATACAGCACTGCAGAAGCCACAAGCGGAGGTGGCAAGCCCGGGGCCTGAGCCAGCTTGCAGGTGCTGTGCCCACTCAGGAGCCACTGTGGCACCAGCCTCACCCTGTCACCAGTGCCTCCTGTCACAGCAGTCAAGCATCCTTCCCACAGGCTGTGGGTGGGCAGCCAGGGTCTCCCTCTTCGAGGGGGCTGATTGTGAGTCCCTACCTGGCTGCCTGATCACACCTAACCACTTGCCTGCCTGCCTGACAGCCCCTAAACACTTGCTGGGGACAGGGCTAGCCCAGGCAAGAGGCTATGGTGGTTCTGGTCTCTAGTTGTTCTTGCCATTCATCGTTTAGGCTGCTGGGCATATATGGTGATACTTCTGTTTTTGTTTTGTTGTCTTAAATCCTCACCCAAGGACACGTTCACTGGTTTTAGAGAGAGAGAGAGGAAGGGAGAGAGAGAGAGAAACATCCATCTTTTGGGTTGCCTCCTGTATGCAACCAACTTTTGGTGCATGGGACAATATTCCAAACAACTGAGCACCCAGCCAAGTTATTTTATGGAATATTATTTAGTATTTTGAATGAGATGACAGTTTCTGATTCATCTTCTCCTTGCCTCCTAAGGATATATGCCAATGAACTGATTGACTCAGAGTTTGTCCTTATTATCTTCCACACTTTTTGTGTATTATCTTCAATACTTGGCAGTTAGCTGATGGACCATTACATCCAGATAAAGAACACTGCTATTTAGACAAGGCTATATGTAGAGCCAATTTAGATTTTTCTTTAGATTCCATTTTGAATCATTCATTGCTTTTCAAGACAAAAGAAAATTAGATTCTATTATACAAAATACTAATAATTTTATAATGAAGTGCTAATGATATTGCCTTCAAGTTAAACTAAAACATCAAACCTCATAAATGAGAATAAAAATCAATTTACACAAAGAAAAATATCCAAAACTTCAGCACAAATTTTATAAAATTGAGGTTTACGAAGTATGAAAAATCTCTGTAAAATTTTATTAAAGAATGTAATCAATGTAATCATGCATTTTAATAAGATTTTATTTATGAAATAATAGTTATAAGCACCTAAATAGCAAACTAAGCCATTGAAACTAAATAAAAACTCCTCAAACAGTAATTTCAGAATTGTTATAATTGTCATCTATATAGAACAAAAAAGTTAGAACTCCTATTTCCAATCAAATATAATAAAGTTCTAAACTTTAAATAAAAAATAGAAAAATATTAGAAATATTTTATCTTAGAATAAAGAAATGTTTTTAAATTTTAATGAAAAAGATAAATATATATGAACACATAAGAATTATAAACTGCATATCCCAACATCATAAATAAAAAAAAATTAAAAAAAAGTCTGGCCGAAACCGGTTTGGCTCAGTCGATAGAGCATCAGCCTGCGGACTGGAAGGTCCCAGGTTCAATTCTGGTCAAGGGCATGTAACTTGGCTGTGGGCACAATCCCTGTAGGGAGTGTGCAAGAGGCAGCTGATCGATTTTTCTCTCTCATCGATGTTTCTGACTTTCTATCCCACTCCCTTATTCTCTGTAAAAAAAAAAAAAATCAATAGACTATATTTAATAAATAAATAAATAAATAAATAAATAAAGTCTGAAACATATATGACAAAGGTAAGTATCTATAAAGTTACAAAAGTATTTACAAATAGATAAGGAGAATTCACAGAAGAGGCCATGCATATGGACAATGAGTATTCTATGTAATAAAAGAGCAATATGCAAATTGACCATACCTTTGCTATGCCCACATACCACACCTACCAGCCAATCAGGAGTGATATGCAAATTAACACCCACCAAGATTGCTGCTGCCCAAGGCAGGGAAAAAGCCTCAGTCAGAGGAGGCTTTTTCTGGCCTTGGGCAGGCCAAGACTGGGGCAGAGCCAGGAGCCAGCCATTGGGCCTATTGCAGGGCGATCGCTGGTGCAGAAGGCTGGGGCTCCAGAGCCAGGAGTCAGCGATCAGGCCCAGCTCTCAGGGAGATCTCTGGGTGCCCAAGGCTGGGGCAGAGCTAGAAGCCAGCAATCAGGCTGATGCAGGGCCATTCTTGGGTGCCCAAGGCCAGAAGCCTCTGCCAGAGACTTTCGGCCTTGGGCAGGCCGGGGGCGGGGGGAGGTTTGAGCCTTTAGTAGGACATCCCCTGAGGGCTCCCAGCATGTGAGAGGGGGCAGATTGGACTGAGAGACCACCCACCCCATGCATGAATTCTGTACACCAGGACCCTAGTTAAATAAGATACTCAGATGAGGGCATGTGACAGGGGGTATAGGAGGCTGGGGTAAGGCCAAGGGAGCGGGGGGAGAAATATATATACTACTACATGCAATGCTTTGAACCATAAAAAATATTTAAAAAAAGATTCTCAACCCCTGCTAATCAGAAAAACATTGACCGAAACAACTGAAAATGCAATTTTTTTTAACTTTTTGAGTTAATAACAATTACAAACTATAATATTCAGTATGAATGAGTATTACTAGTAGGAGTGTGAGCCCATAAAACCTCATTTAAAAAAAACATAGACATCTATTTACTGGTGCATCAGTTCACCACTAGAATCTCCACTGGATCAGTATACAGGGGTATACAGAGGTAGATGATGTTGTCAGTTTTGCTTGATTGCCACAAATACTGAAAAATGACCATAACAAAATCCTTTATACTCACTTATAGAAGAATGGTTAAATAGCTTTCATAATGTCCACACTATGGAATATTATGTAATTACTAGAAGTCCCGTGCATAAAATCGTGCACTCAGAGGAGGAGGTCCCTCAACCCAACCTGTACCCTCTCGCAATCAGGGAGCCCTTGGGAGATGTCTGACTGATGACTGAGGCCTGCTCCCCCCTGGAGCATCAGGGGGCAGCTCCTGAGTTAAGCGTCTGCCTCCTATGGTCAGTACATGTCATAGCAACCAGTCGTTCTGCCTTTTGGTTGATTTGCATATTAACCTTTTATTATATAGGTCTCAGAAGAAAGTCAGAGCATTATATATTGACTTGCATGGGTGTTCATTATTTATATATATAAAACTTTAATATACAAATAGACCGAACAGCAGAACAACCAGTTGCTATGATGTGTACTGTCCACCAGGGTGCATGTCTGGAACATGGTGGGTGTTGGCAGCAGGCAGCAGAACATGGAACATGGTGTCTGCCACTTCAGGATGGTGGAGCAGGTGAGTGGGGGCACCAGACCAAGGTGGAGTGCTGGTTGCTGTAGTTACTAAAAATTCTTTGCTGGCACCTACACACCACTGTCCCACCCACTGCTCACATCTGCTGCCAGTGCCAGCCCCACTCGCACCTGCTGTCAGCACTGAAATCACTGCTCTCACCTGTTGCTGGCACCCAGCACCAGCCCAATTTCTTGCTGCTCACACCTGCTGCTGTGCCAAGTGCTGGCCCCGATCTCTCAGCACCATCAGCATGTGTGAATGGTGGCTGCCAGCCCCGATCGCTCCTGAGGGCTTCTCTGTCTCCCCCTGAGGGGCAATAGGGGCAACAGCCACCACTCACACCCACTGATGGCACGGGCCCTAATAACTCCATGCCATTAGTGGGTGTGAGGGGGCCCAGCGCCATCGGTGCATAGGAGCAGGTGGAGGGAGTAATCAGGGGCTGCTGGTAATCAGGAGACCAGGGGCCGCAGTGGAATGGACCAGACGGGGGCAAAAAGGATGGGCCGAGACCCACCACTTTGCCCACCTCAGCTTCACGGCCCACAGTTCTTTTCAAGGTGCACAAATTTGTGCCCTGAGCTCCTAGTGTACAATGGGTATTCTATGTAATAAAAGAGCAATTAAATAAAAGACAATTTCACACTAATTTCTATATTAGGATCCCATATCTGTTTTACAAAAGAAGAGGAGAAAGGAACAATATCTATGAATACAGTGTGTATAAGCTTAGAAAACAATGAGGAAGATACACATTAGGGTTAGTTACATTTGGGAGGTGGTATTCAGGAACTAAAAGAACAACTAAAATGATTAGGGTTTGTTTGTGTTTTTTTTTTTCTTAAGCATGCACCACTTTATAAATTAAGGGAAAAAATTTATAAAGAGATGGAATACTTTGAATTCAATTTTAAAAGCAAGTTTATGTAGCTATATCAGTATTTATTATAGCTTTTGCACAGATTTTTCTCACCCCAGGTTAAAATTTGAAAAAAAATTCGATTTTACAGTTTTAAACATTTTTCTCCATGTGCCCGGTAAATATTAATGCAGCTTCCTTCTAATTGTTTATGCTAAAAACATTTGTGCTCGTAACACATTAAGGGTGGATCGTGAGCATTCTCAGTTTTCATATTACACAGTTCTCCATAAATGCTAAAGGCATGCCTTAATATTAAATACCCATTGCATTTTGAAGTTATTTATCACATGTTCTTACAAGCTAATATCTTTTTAAAGTATGATACTTTGTAAAACGTTTTTTGTACTCGTTCAATAGAAACTTATCTGGCCACTGGGTAAAACTAGCATACCACTACTGGTGTGCCTTGTGTGAAGAAGGAAGGGGAAGCAGCCATTTTGGTATATTGGGGTAATATATGTTCTTACATTGGATTCCTGAGTGATCTTCACCTGTTATAAACCCTGGGATTTTTTTGACTTCATTTTGTCTTAGTACTGTGAGAAAGGTTACTGATGCTCTCTTATTTATCCCAACGTCAAGAGAAGCAGAAGGTAGATGGAAGTTAATGGCGATGTGTGGAGTACTACGTTCTAAAGGAAAATGATAATCTGGAAGGGAGAAGCCCTCACAACTATAAGGTAATTTCCCTGGATGCAATTGTACATGCATAGAGGTGTGTGTGTTTTCTTTGTTTTCACTGGGTTGGTTAACATAATAAAGGCTCTAAATTTATTCCAATATACTAAATTTGCTTATTTTATATGTATTTATAGCTCACCTTGTTTTATGCAAACTTTGTAGAGTCTGTAAATCTAATTAATAGGAATGTCCCTGATTTCACTTGATAATTCTTAGAAACATATTGAGTAAAGCATGTCATAAATTAAGACAAATATATTTGAGTTATACTGAAAATATACTCCATTAAGTACTACATTTTTAAAAGATATATTTTTATTTATTAGTGTCCATTCAAAGCTAATTCAAATTATCTTCCAAGTCAATACAAAGATCTTTTATTTTCCCCATTCAGTCAAGCCATACCCTTTATTTTCACTACTAGAGGCCTAATGCACTAAATTCATGCATGGATAGGGCCCCTAGGCCTGGCCAGCAATCAGGGCTGATCTGTGGGGTTACTGGCGGGGCTATCAGGGGACCCCCTGCTGACACCCACCTTGGCTGGCCTAGCGCCTATAGGCGGAGGCAGCTCCTGAATTGAGCATCTTCCCCCTGATAATCAATGCACATCAGAGTGACTTGTCATTACACCAGTTGTTCCCATGTTTGGTTGATTTGCATATTGGGCTTTTATTAGATAGGATATTATTTTGCTGTATACCTAGCAAATACTAGCACAGTTTTGAACCTAAACCCATTTTGAATTTAATTTTTCAAAAAAGTAATAATATAATCAACAATGTTTTTACATCTTTTGTGTTTTCAATAAAAATAAAAGTAAAAGAGTCCAGTTTTATCTCTATACCCATATAAACCTTGATTCTTTATTAAGTACAGAAACACTATAGTTAAAATAATAAAATTTTCTCTTGTAGCAAATCTAGCCAACTCAAGAATCACAGAATAGTTTTTTGTACCATGAGGACGAGATTTCATGAAACAATTGGGTAGGTCTATATAGTTGAGGATTTTTATTACACTTTTGTAGAAAATGAAACTATTCAGTATATCTTAAAGTCCCATGAATCCTGCAGCAAATTATCTACATTATTGGTATTTCTACCTTTCACTGATATCTCCATTTTATTTTAATGAATTTGAATCTATTATTGCATTTAGTTTTATGTTTTTTCTTCATGTCTCATTGATAATAACTAATCTTTCTTTTGATATTTCTATTTCCACATTATTTTGCATCTCAATACATTATAGAACCTGGTATTTTCATTATCTATATGTAAGTTTGTGATCATATTAAGTTATTAAAATATAATGTGTGGCTCTTCTTAATTAAAACAAACAATTTTGTATAAAATAATCTAACTCATTGAACATTACGAAACAAATAAGATACACATTGAATAACTTTGTCATGAAAACTTTGTTAAATTTAACCTTTGAATTCAAATATCTATTCTCATTATAATCCACACTAAAGGCCCAATGCATGAAATTTTGCACGGGTTGTGTGTCCCTCAGCCCAGCCTACACCCTCTCCAATCTGGGACCCCTCAAGGGATGTCCAGCTGCCTGTTTAGGCCCCAGCCTATCTGGATCAGGCCTAAAAGGGCAGCCGGACATCCCTCTCACAATCCAGGACTGCTGGTCCCCAACTGCTGACCTGCCTGCCTTCCTGATTGCCCCTAACAAGCTTCTGCCTGCCAGCCTGATCACCCCTAACTACTCCCCTGACAGCCTGATTGATGCCTAACTGCTCCCCTGCCAGCCTGATTGCCCCTAACTGCCCTCTCTTGCAGGCCTGGTCATCCCTAACTGACCTCTCCTGCAGGCCTGGTCCCCCCCCCAACTGTCCTTCCTACAGGCCTGGTCACCCCCAACTTCCTCCTCTGCTGGCCTGGTCACCCCTAACTGCCCTCCCCTGCAGGCTTGATTGTCCCCAACTGCCCTCCCTTGCAGGCCTGGTCCCTCCCACCTGCCCTCCCCTTTTGGCCTGACTGCCCACAACTGCCCTCCCTTGCAGACCTGGTCCCTCCCAACTGCCTTCCCTTGTGGCCATCTTGTCATGGCCATCTTGTGTCCAGATGGGGGCAGCCATCTTGTGTGTTGGGGTGGTGGTCAATTTGCATATTACTATTTTATTAAATAGGTTGTATGAACATGTCAACAAAAGTTTATGATCAGAAGAGGGTTAGGTATTTTCATATTACAGATTTTCTTTTCAGATACATTATATGTAAAGGAGAAATATTATATGAATAAATAAAATAATCATATAATATATAATCATATTTAATACTAATTTATCCAATATTTACATTCTATTTTACCAAACCCTCCCCATAAATTTTAAAAGCAGTAAAATGGACAGATTCAAAGGTTACAACCTTGCCTTGCCCAAGCTCTAGAGGAAGTGCTAATGAACACAAAATTAGCAAAATTTGTCAGAAGTTAGAAGGAAGAGAAGAATGATTTGCAAACTAATCAGCTTCTGAGTAATTGGAATTAGGCCATTATTATTTTAAACTTAGTTACATTTCTCTATGCACTTCTCCTATGAGCATCTTTGCTAAGCATTGCATTATATCTATTTCTAATCTTGCCATGCAAATATGTTTAGACACTAAGTCTGAAAGATATTATGATTTAAACAAAAGGCTACAATATAAAAATTCAAAAGCATATATTTATAACTCCACTCTGCCAGGATATATTCAAGGTTCTAAGAATACTGAGATGAACAAGATAAATTTTCTTTCTTTGTGGCACTTATATTCTTTTGGAGAAGACCAAAAATAAATAAGTAACTACGTGGTCCCTTGTAGATTATTCTTTTGTTGGGAAATATAATGGGAAATGGTGGTTATGGACACACACTGAGTGAGATGAGAAGAAAATGGGAGATGCACAAACACAGACAATGAATATACACCATTCATTCCAAAGCATAGTTTAGAAGAGTAAAAAGGGTTTTTTTGTTCTAATCCTGCATCCAATTAAATATTTTCTTTGCAACTTCTTCCAGAAAAGTTGCCTTTCTGATTACAACTATTTTCCCAAAAAATCATTCATCCTTACCTACTAAATAAATCTTCCTAAAGTGTCATTTAATATTCAATTATCATATTCTGGACTCTATCACAAAAAGAATCAGTTCCTTAGTGTGCATGGCCCCAAATCCTACTCACCTCACCACACAACACACACCGCTGGCCCATCAGCCAGGCCTTCTGATTTCGCATGTTCATTCTCCTCCCACCATCCCCCCGTTTATTTCAACTCAACACATATTTTTTGAAACTCAGCTTGAGTACCAACCTCAGCTTTATCCAACACTGACACAGCATAAAGAATTAAATTTTTCAAAATTGCTTAGCCTCCCTGATACTCACTTTCTTCATCTATAAAGAGGAGTAAAATAATTCCTACATCACTGGGATATCATGAAAAGAATACTGTGCCTAGACTAATTTCTTCTTTTTAATTCCTCTTGCATTGTCTGACTTAGTGGTATTTTTATCTTTTCTGATAATCCTATATAATAAAAGGCTAATATGCAAATTGACTGACTGGTGGAATGACCAGTCACTATGACATGCACTGACCATCAAGAGGCAGATGCTTAATGGAAGAGCTGTCCCCTGGTGGTCAGTGTGCTCCCGCAGGGGGAGTACCACTCAGCCAGAAGCTGGGCTCACAGCTGGTGAGCACAGTGGGGGTGGCAGGAGCCTCTTCCACCTCCGTGGCAGTGCTAAGGATAGCCAACTGCCAGCTGAGGCTCACTTCCCTGGCCTAAGCCATCAGTCTGATATCCCCCGAGGGCTCCTGAACTGTGGGAGTGCACAGGCTGGGCTGAGGGACCCTACCTCCCCGAGTGCATAAATTTCATGATATTTGTGAATTTAGATGATATTTGTTAATTTTGGCACCTGAGCAAACTTGCAAACTTTAAGAAGATAGCCATGTTTCCTCCCTACTTTGTAGTCCCTGCTGCGATGCTGGACACACTTTAAATATTCAAGGAATTGATTAATCACATAGATGGCTATAAATGAAAAAGGAATAACTGAAGAACTAATTAAAGTTTTGGATATAATAAAAAAACTGTACTATCATAAACATAACTGGTTATTTGCAAAGTCCAGCTATGATGAAACATTAAAGATTAAATAAAATAATTTAAATAAATAGAATATTTTACTAGAAATTTTAATATGCCCTACAACTTAATACTCAAACATTCAGGAAGAATGAAGTGTTCATAGAGGAAGCATAAGAAAAAAATAAGTACACTAAACATTAATTTAATGAACATTAGCTATTATGGCATGAAACTATACTAATTCAACATTGAATTTTCACATTTAACCATAGGTATTTGGATTATAGTTGTTTGCAAATAATATCGTTTTCCTACAAAGAGTGCTCATAATACTACAATCACAATTTAAAAATAGATATCACAACTTCGTATTTAGCCCTAGCTGTTTCGCTCAGTGAATAGAGTCAACCTGTGGTCGAAGGGTCCCAAAGTCGATTCTGGTCAAAGTCACATTCCAGAATTCCAGGCTCTATCCCCAACAGGAAGTGTGGAGGAAGCATCTGATCAATGCTTATTTCTCATCATTGATGTTTCTATCTCTTGCTCTCTCTCCCCTCTGCTCTGAAATCAATAAAGATATATTAGAAATATATATATATATATATATATATATATATATATATAAAATCTTTGTATTTACACATTTAGAAAAAAACTAAACAAAGAGAAAAATTACACTTTAAATAATATGTAATTTTTCAGTTTCTAAAAAGTAAGGGATGTTTCATATTCAATATAAAATAAATATGTCCACTTTCCTAAATAAAAGTCATTCTGCTGAAAAAATACAAATGCATTTCCGATTTTATACTAGAATATAGTAATTAAATACCAACACTATATGATAATATTTTGGGGACATTTTATTCATATAATGATTCCTGCACAGCACCAAATACTAGTGTTCAGGAGATCTGTTTTCTCTCCAGCTCAAGGAGGATATTGCTTGACAAATATCTATGTAATTGTGACACTAAATTTTATATCATTTATGCTCTAATCAATCCACTTCTCTGTATATCAATACATTTGAATTCATCTGAATTGCCTTACTTATAGTAACTTCCTCATCCATTTCCTCCCAAACTCTTAAAGCACTCATAATACTTTGTTTAAAATAATTATCTATAGAAAATTGAATATAGGGAGCTGTCATCAGTTTCTAGCTTGCAAGTAATAAAACCGAAGCTCAAATCCTGTCTTTTACATTTGCCAGTTATAGTACTTTGAAGTTGCTTAACATCTCCAAACCTTATTTTTATCATTGTAAGGTTAGTAATAACAGAGCTATTTAAATAATTAAATATTAAATATCTATCATTAACAAAATAACTGCTTACTGCCCTTAAAACTATGAACTTTAAACATGTTAATAGAGTTTATTTTTATATCTGTCCCAGTACTTGGCTGACTGCCTGATATCTAATATAGATTTAATAAACATTTGTTGAATAAATAAATGCAAATAAAATTGGAAAGTGAATGCAAAGTATTAAGTCATGCCCATACACTTGCAGGAATCTATCCAGAAAAAGAAAAACATTTCAGGATACTATATTATCCTAAGTACTTATTCTCTTTGGAAGAAGAGAAAAAATTAGCAAGATAAGGGTTTCTATAGTAACTTGACTTTGTAAATTTGGACAAGAGTATACTGAATTTCAAGTTTATTCATATTAATTTCAAATTTACTTATATATATCTGTACTCATCTATGTTACTCGAATGAAACAAATAATTAAATGTATTGCTTTACAGAATTAACCCAATATTTTTTAAAACTTGTCTTTGAACTATATGAGAATGAAGGACAGAGGATGAGTGTAGGAGAAAAGCAAAAGTATCTGAATAATTTAGATTAGAAAAAGTTTTCACATGAAAGAGTTAACTTTTCAAGTTTTACTTAAAATAAAACATTAAATGTAAAGCTTAAAATTTTAGTTATTTCCTACACTAAAAAAGTAGAAATTTAACATCTCTTGTTCAAATAACTTACCATTTATTTCTTCAACAGATCTTTTCTTGTTAATGCATTCCTGTGGAGACCCCCCTGTCTATACAGTAGCAAATAGCCACATGTAATTATTTAAGTTTATAGTAATTAAAATTACTATGCACGTTTAAAAAAAAAAAAGTAAATCGTATCCTTTGAGTCAGCATGGAGGGTCCAGGGGAGTATTATCTATCCTAAGGGAAATAAGCCAGTCAGAGAAAGACATGTATCACATGATATGAGTCATAGGTTGGATCTAATGAACAAAATAAACTGATGAACAAAATAGATGCAGAGACATAGAATCATCACATAAACTGTCAAATCTCAGAGGGAAGGGTAGGGGAGAGATCAACCAAAGAACTTGTATGCATATATGTAAAACCCATGGACACAGACAATGGGGTGGTGAGGGCCTGAAGTGGGGATGAGGGATGAGGGGTGGGAGCAGGCTAGAACAGGTCAATGGGAGACAAAAATGTAATATTTTCAACAATAAATATTTTAAATATTAAATGTAATTTAATTTTAGTCAGACTAGCCACATGTGGCCTGTTTTCTGCACTGTTCAATATGATCACTGCCATACCTGACAGTACAAGAAAACATATCTACCCCTGCAGAAAATGTCATAGGATGGGAACTGCAGAAAGAATACATGCATCCCTGTGTTCATAGCAGCACGATTTCAAAAGCTAAGTTTGGAAACAATCTGCGCCATTCAGCAGATGAGTGAATTAAGAGAGTGTGGTACATCTACACAAGGGTATATTACACTGCTGTAAAAAAGAAAGACTTCTTAACCATTTGCAACAGCATGGATGTATATGGACATCAGTATGCTACATGAAATAAGCCAGTCAGAGAAATATAAATATCATATGATCTCACTCATTTGTGGAATATAATGAACAACATAAACTGATGAACAAAAACAAATCCAGAGACACAGAAGCATCGAACAGACTGTCAAACTTCACAGGGAAGGCAGGAGAGGTTTGAGGGGGTGCTTAAGAGATCAACCAAAGGACTTATATCCATGCATAGAGCATGACCAATGGACACAGGCAATAGGGGAGTGGGGACATGTACTAGGGGTGAGGGTGGGAATGGGTAGGGAGAGATCAATGGGAGAAAAAGGAGACATATGTAAAACTTTCAACAATAAATAATAAACAAATAAAGAACTTCCTAAGATAGTTGGGGACTTAAAAGGGTTGAGACCAGGTCTTATAGCCAAAGAACTAGAGATATGTCAGTGGAGATGAAACATTAATTTTAAAAAATCACTTTAACAAAAAAAGTTTTAATTTTATAAAACCAAGTGCTCCAGGAATACTGAAAATGGGATGACCACAGAAGAACATATGTTCCAATTTGAGTATAATTTTGAAGAATGAGAAAGCTTATATTTGCATCAGTTGCAGGACATTAAGTTTCCCACTTTATATATAAAAATAAAACATTTCAAACAGTGATTCTATGAGAGTGAAGAAAGTCTGGCATGCCATCTTACTAATGTTTCCTCTTACTTCATTAATGCACTATGGTCCTACTAGAAACATTCAACTTAGGGATAGTTGATATTTGATTGTTTCTAAATAACCCTTATTTGTTGGATACTCAAGAAATAATGCACTTCTGGAGGAAACAAGATGGCGGCATAGGTAAAACACCTATCTTGCTGTCATACTCAGCAATTTTAATACTACAACTTAACGAAAGAACAAACACCTTCCAGAATCACCAGAAAGCTGGCCGAGTGAAAACTCCACAAATAAAAGTGAAGATGAGACACTGTGACTCGGAGGAGCGGCGGTGGACAGCGTTGAAAGATTCGCCCGGAGAGAGGTTTGGAGCGCGCGCCAGTGGAGAGGGCGGGCGGCTGAAAACCGGCCAGTTTTCTTGAACGGGGAGACAAAGACGTCCCACTGGACTGATTCTCCAGCTCTGGGCAAAGTCCAGGGAACCCACTATCACACGGGGTGAAAACTGGACAGTGGGAGGGCACGCCGAAGCTCGGGTGCTGCAGGGGTCTCCCGGCTTGTGGAGAAGGCAGCTTGCGGGCGAACAGCTCAGCTGCGTGACCATGCAGAGAGCACTCTGCAACTCACTCTCTCATTAGGAAAACTGTCAGATTGCTTTGTTTTACGACCCTGGGTGAGACATTGGGCGTGCAGACTAATTTGGGGACAGTCTGAATTCCCCGGCAGCCAGTGGAGCTAGGCAGCGGCTCTCTCTCAGAGGTGCTGGCAGCCATTGCCACACACACAGAGTCCCTGGGGCCACATAGGGTGGAGCTGACGCTGTCTGCTTGGCCCGGAGACTCCGCCCATCGAACCTGAGCACAGCTGAACTTCACAGACAATTGGCCTGGAGGTCAACCCCTCCAAGTGCTAACAACGATTAACTGAGCTTAACTTCAGCAAGACTGTGCAACCCATATCCACCTCAGGTAACTGGAGAGGCTGAGCCACTGTCCCTAGTAGGAAGTCTACCACACAAAGCTAATTGACCAACTCAGGTAAGCAGCCACCATGCAGAGACATGGAAAAAAAATCAGATGTGAAAGAAATGGAGGGAAAAAAAAAAGACTGCACATGGAATTCAAAACCACGGTTATAGGGCTTCTCAAGAGGCTCCAACAAAAGGTCGAGGCCTATAAGGAAATAAGCAAGACTGCAAAGGAAATGAATGAGTCCTACAAGGAAATGAACGAGACCCTCAAGGATATGAAGGAGACCTGCAAGGAAATGATCAAGAGCAACGTGGAAATGATCAAGACCAACGTGGAAATGAATGAGTCCTACAAGGAAATGAAGGAGACCCTCAAGGATATAAAGGAGACTCTCAAGGATATGAAAAAGGACCAACCAGAAATTAAGCATACACTGACTGACACAAAAAATATTATACAAAGACCTAAAAGTGTTCTGGAGCACCCCAAGAACCAAGTTAAAAATTTGAAATACAAGGAGGTAAAATCAACTCAGCTGAAAAAGCAAGAAACCAAAAGAATCCAAAAAAATTGAAGATAGTGTAAGGAGCCTCTGGGACAACCTCAAGCATACTAACTTCCGAGTTATAGGGGTGCCAGAAAAAGAGAGAAAGCAAGACAATGAAAACCTATTTGAAGAAATAGTGTCCAAAAACTTCCCACACCTGGTGAAAGAAATTGACTTAAAAGTCCAAGAAGCGCACCGAACCCCAATATATAGGAACCCTAAGAGGACCACACCAAGGCACATCATAATTAAAATGCAAAGAGCAAAAGACAAAGAGACAATATTAAAAGCAGCAAGAGAGAAACAGTTGGTTACCTATAAGGGAGCACCCATACGCTTGTCAGCAGATTTCTCAACAGAAACGATGCAGGCCAGATGGGAGTGGCAAGAAATAGTCAAAGTGATGAACAGCAAGAATCTACAACCAAGATTACTCTATCCAGGAAAGCTATCATGCAGAATTGAAGGTCCGATAAAGTGCTTCACAGATAAGAAAAAGCTAAAGGAGTTCATCACCACCAAACCAATATTATATGAAATGCTGAAAGATATTCTTTAGGAAGAGGAAGAAGAAAAAGATAAAAGTGTAAATTAGGAACAACAAATACACATATAGCAACAAATGAATCTAAAAATAAAGTGAATTAATAAGCTGATGAACAGGATAAACAGGTGAATGTAACAGAATCCCGGACATAGAGAGGGAATAGACTGACAATTCTTGGAGAGAAAGGGGGTGTGGGAAGTGCAGCAAGAGACTGGACAAAAATCATGCAACTATGGGAGAGGACAGTGGAGCGGGGTGAGGGCGGAGGGTGGGATGGGTACCAGGTGGAGGGGAACTATAGGGTGAAAAAAAGGGGGAACAATATAATTAATAAACTGAACAATAAAAACAAACAAACAAATAAAGAAAGAAAGAAAGAAAGAAAGAAAGAAAGAAAGAAAGAAAGAAAGAATGCACTTCTAAGTTATTTCAAATTCAAAATTGCTTCATTGAGATTTTATACTTAACCAAGTTCAAATTAAAAAAGCAATGAGTAGAATGTGTTAAATGCAAAATTTATTTAGGTTCAGAGGTACACATTTAATTTACAAAATTCTTTCCTGAGATAAAAGAATTTATATTAAAAGCACATTTTTTGGCTTTGCCTGATTTAATCATCTCTTTATATATTTTCCCTCTCTTACAACAGAAACAGAGCTAAACATAAGGCTAAGAGATTAAAATGACTGGGGAGATGTTATGCATGTCTGTTTCTCTCAATAGTGTCACTGACAAGTTCTAATTTAATACCATGGCGAGGCTTTTTTTAGGTACCCCAGGGAAGTGTCATAACTTACCAACACAAGGTGGTGCTCTCTTCTTATGAAATAGCCTGTCTTTTATTTTGTTCTAGCAGTCAAACATCCCTATTGCTTGACCAAATTTTTGGAACATTTTAAAAAACTTTTAATGTTGAAAATCTCATTACAACAATTTAAAAATAATTCTTAGAAAGCTACCATAATTATAATTCCAATCTTTTCAGGAGAATCCAATTTACCTCATTGGTACTCAACAGTATCATTGTGATGATGGCAGCAGGCATTGTGTCTCTCTGATTGCTTCATTTCATTTTCTCTGTTTGTGATCCTTTTGGTCGAATAGTTCTTACATGATTTCTTGGGTTATCTCAAGGCTATTGTTTCTAGAAATTGCTCAGGCTTTTTTTTTTTTTTCAGGTAAAAACTTGTAGATTGACCTCTAACTGATTTGAATGACATTGACTCTCCTTCAAGCAATCCATAAATAAATAAATTAATTCTTTATTTTATTCTGCTCCATACATGAGTATGAACATATATAGTGGCCAGATATTTAAATATTTACTCAATGGCAAATATTTTCCTCCACCCTCCTTCTAGGGAAACCCTGACAGCATAATTTGAAAATGCTATTTATGCAGAGTTAACCACATTTAAATAATTCCTCTAGCTGCTGGAGAGGAAACAGGCCAATATCATATTCCAATTACCTGTAGAATAGTTAGATAGAGCTTTATATCCCAGTGGTTTCTCTTTTCCCTTTTCCCATTTTTATATTCATTAATTAGACTATGAGGAAATTTAGAATATAGGTATATATCTCTAAAAAAACCTAAAGGAATTGCTCAGGCAATAATCATCACATTACATAATTTCATATGTGCAAAATCTGTTAATGAAATAGAATCTGCCAGCACAATATAAACAGATATATATTTGTTTATAATTTTTCAGGGCAACCTTCCATAACTGCTTTACATTCTGGGATCTGAGTTCAAAATAATTTCCACTCATAATTTTTCTATTCTGAATCTTATCCAAAAAATTCTAGCTTATTTAAAAATGGTTAAATATTTCTCACGAAATCAGACTGGGAGAAATTGCATATTTCTGAAATGTTTAAATTGAAAACAAACAAATTGAAGCAAAAAGATGAGAAGAATGTCAATTTGTATGGAATTATGGTCTATAATCACATCTCTAATGAAAGTTTGTTGACAGTATGACGATGTCATAGTTTCAGCTCTTCAAAGAACACACTGTCTGGTTATTATCACATTTCTATATTTGGATTAATTAAAAATGGAAATATGGATAGTATTAGCTTTGAAATTAAATGAACCCCCTAATGGAGAAGCTAATTATCTAATTCATTTCAATGATCTGTTTTACCAGTGAGAATTTAGGTTATCGGCTTGTATAATACATACTCAGAACTACAAATGGAAATCAAGGCATCATTGGACGGCATTGGATAGAACCAGGAGCTCTGAGTCAGATTTAATATTAGTTTTTTCTTAGAGGGTTATTATTGTTAATATAATCACCTTAAAACAAAGGTTCTAATATTAAGAGTACTTTGGATTCTTTAAAGCTTCCATTAAACTATTTAGTTTCCTTAGTTCTGATTTCCATTAATGTATCCTTCCCAACCTGGATGTGTTGGGGAAGATTCACAAAGGAAAGTTCCATAAACTTGAAAGACAAATTGTAATTTATCTGGGTTTCATCCTAAGAATATCTTTTTTCTCTTTGGGGTTTCATTTTCTTAACAGAAATTTGTAGTGAAGAATGACTATATTCACAGTATTGTGCTTTTTAAGCCATACACACACACACACGCGCGCGCACACACACACACACACACACACACACACACACACACACTCAATCAAAACAAACAAGAAATAAGGAAGTGGTATAATCATGGGTCATAGAACTAAGGCAAGAACTGTTCCATAAGCTGGGGAGAGTTAAGAATAAAGAGGTCTATTCTAAATTAGAAAATCAACAGCCTGTGGTTACTTATCTGCTTCCTATAAGAATGGTCAGAATATTCTGACCAGTATTTAGTAATTGGTAACATTTATGTATATGCAATGATACTAGAAGCCCAGTGCACAAAATTTGTGCATGGGGGAGGGGGGTGGTCTCTTAGCCCAGCCTGCACACTCTCCAATCTGGGACCCCTCGAGGGATGTCCAACTGGACATCCCTCTCACAATCAAGGACTGCTGGCTCCCAACTGGTCACCTGCCTGCCTCCATGATTACCCCTAACCACTTCTGCCTGCCAGCCTGATCACCCGCTAACCACTCCCCTGCCAGCCTAATTGATGCCAACTGCTCCTCTGCCAGCCTTTTTCCCCCTAACTGCCCTCCCCTGCAGGTCTTGACACCCCTAACTGCCCTCCCCTGCAGGCATGGGTCCCCCACAACTACCCTTCCTTGCAAGCCTGGTCTCTAACTGCCCTCCTCTGCCAGCCTGGTCAGCCCTAACTTCCCTCCCCTGCAGGCTTGATTGCCCTCAAATGCCCTCCCTTGCAGGCCTAGTCCCACCCATCTGACCTCCCCTGCTGGCCATATTGTGGTGGCCATCTTGTGTCCACATTGGGGCAGAATCTTTGACCACATGGAGGCAGCCCTCTTGTGCATTGGAGTGATGGTCAATATGCATATTACTCTTTTATTAGATAGGATAGAGGCCTGGTGCATGGATGGGGCCAGCTGGTATGCCCTGAAGGGTGTCCTGGTTCATGCTAATGGGGTAATATTATAAAAGGACTAGGGGTTCAGTGCACAAATTTGTGTACCTTAAAATAAACTAATGGTTAAACAGTCAGATCTTTCCCCTCATAATTCACTTTTATATATATACTAGAGGCTCAGTGCACGAAATTCATGCAAGAGGAAGAGTGTCCCTTGCCCTGACTTGTGCCCTCTCATAATACAGGATCCCTCAGGGGATGTCTGACTGCCAGTTAAGGCCTAATAGGCATCGGGATTGTTCTATAGAAAGTTATATTAGTATTTCCATTAACACCCTATCAAGGTGTCCATTACCTCACATCCTCACAAGAACTGGATATTTCTAAACCTTTATAATTTGAGCTAATCACATTTTTTTACATTTTAATTTTCAATAATATTCATTATTTTATACTGAGAAGTTAGACATTAGACATTGTATTTGCATTTCTGTATTGCATTTTCAGGTCATCTGCTCATTTTATTTTTTGTTGAAATATTTCTCTTTTCCTCATTTGATTCTTAAAAGGTCTTTAAATATAAAGGGTTTAACATTTTAGTAGAAAATGATTGGGTTGCCCAGTAAATAAGCTCTCTAGAATTCCCCTGCTTTACACTCTGGAAGCTCTGCTCCCCCCTCCCCCCAAATTTATGTTTTCTCTTTTCATTTCTCTGGCAAGTAGATGAAAGTCACATAATCTAAGGATGGCCAATCAGATGCTGGTGCTGGGATGTTGAACTTAGAAGTGAAGTTAGTATAGATATTATGAATAATCTGAAGGCTGTGAGAGAGTAAAAGTTTTAGAAGCTTTATAATGACTCCCTTGTGAAAAGATTCTATTCTTGTACAGGACTTTGGAATAATTGTTATGCCTCGCTCTAAGTCAAACCTGTTTTTCAAGTCTTTCTTTTGGGTCTTTGAGCGACTCCCAAAATTATTTTTCTGGTTATGTTATTCAGCCTTTTCTGTTGTTTTTAATTAAGATCATTACTAAGGTAAATATCTTACAAATGTTTTTCCAATTTCTCATTCATTCATTATGCTTTAATCCTATATAATAAAGAGGTGATGTGCAAATTGACCATCACTCCAACTCACAAGATGGCTACCCCCATGTGGACACAAGATGGCTGTCACACGATGGCCAGAAGAGGAGAGCAGTTGTGGGGGACCAGGCCTGCAGGGGAGGGTAGTTAGGAGTGTATGTGCTGGAAGAGGATGGAAATTGGGGGCAACCAGGCATGCAGGGGAGGGCAATTGTGGGGGACCAGGTCTGCAGAAGAGTGCACTTGGGGGCAACCAGGCCTACAGGGGAGGGCAGTTAGAAGTGACCAGGCTTGCAAGAGAGGGCTGTTAGGGGCAACTGGGCTAGCAAGAGGAGGGACAGTTATGTGTGACCAGGCCAGCAGAGGAGTGCAGTTGAGGGTAACCAGGATGGCAGGAGAGGGCAGTTAGGAGAAATTGGGCCAGTAAGTGAGCAGTTAGGGGTTGATCAAGCTGGCAGGGGAGTGGTCAGGGAGTGATCAGGCTTGCTGGCAGAAGCAGTTAGGGGCAATCAGCCAGGCAGGCAGGCGAGAGGTTGGGAGCCAGCAATCCTTGATTGTGAGAGTCGGACATCCCTCAAAGGATCCCAGATTAGAGAGGGTGCAGACTGAGCTGAGGAACATCTCCAAGCATAAATTTCATGCAACGGGCCTTTAGTTTTATTTAATTAAGTATATCAACATTTACTCTATGTAGTCTATCTCTAACAATTGCTTAGAGAACTTTGTAAACCAAAATTATTAAAAAATTGGTCAATATCTATCCTCCAACTTGTATTACATCTTAAACACATTTGGAACTTATGTTTACCTTAGGTATTACTTAGAGCTTTGTTATATTTTAGTTATCAAATAGAGAACCAATTGCATCTCATCTTTTTCAGTAATTAAAACCTTGCTCAGTGGTTCAACAAGCTACTTTTGTCACATAATCTATTGCAAATTTAATTCTGTTATGTTTCATTAATTAGTCTATTTTTGGAGTCTTAGTACACTTCTGATCAATGCAACTTAAATTATATTTTTATATTTGATAAGATTATTGCCTTTATTACATGTGTTTTTCACAATTTTAGTATACATTATTAATCACTCATTTTTTCGAAATATAGTTTAAAAATTGTTAAATAAAAAACTTTCTAATTTTAGTTGATATTATATAATATACACACCCTAATTTGAAGAAAATTCACAAATATTATAAGAACATGTAATTCTGTTTACTCATCCTTTTTCTATATTCCTCAGTAGAATTTTATTTTTATATATGTTTTGCAAATTTCTTGGTAAGTATATGTGTTGAATTAGAATTTTATTTAATTGCATTCTGAAACAGATTATTATTTACTTTCAAGGAAGTTATTGGGTATAGATAATGATTTATATCAGTTTTTTATATTCACATTTTAATAGTAATTTTGTTTTCTTTGTATGTAATCATATTATATATAAATAATTATAACTATTTATGAACTCATATCTTGTTTCTGCTATGTGATTGGATAGCTCTTTATCATTTTTAAATTATAGTATTAATAAAATATTTCATCTCTTGCTCTCCCCACTTTTCTACTGTTGGCCCACTGTTATTTCTTAAAAAAAAAAGGCCTCTAACAGTCTTTTCTTCAAATGCACATAATAGAATGTATCAATTAATCATTGTCACAAAGTTTGCACTAGACAAACTATTAATATTTTAACCAAGTCATGTCTTTAAAAAACTGAATCAATAAACAATTTTAGCAAAAGTGCCACAGCAAGACTGATAACCGATGATGTCCAAAGAATATTTTGTTGAACATGAATTTTATAATATCCAGGTAGAGTTTACATCCTCAAAGTATACACCAGTTGACAATTGCTGGGCTAGAAGAATCTCCAAAAAAGTTTCTCGCCCTCACTTTTAAGGAGAGGAGAAAGTATATGGCTTATAGGGGAAATGTGTGTGTGTATGTGTGTGTGTGTGTGTGTGTGTGTGGTGTGATGGCATGTGTGTGTGTGTAGAAGATAGGGAGAGATAGTCTCTGTAATATGTAAAAGCTGTTTAGACACATTCCTTGGAAAGAATCACTCAAAATATTTTTTTGCTTTATACATTATAATTGATTTAAAATGTTATCAATTTCTGGGTGTTAATTTAACATGCTGCTACATTGGCAAATTAATTTATTAAATCCAATAGATTTTTAGTGGAGTCTTTAGGGTATTCTGTGTACAATACCATGTCATCTGTGAATAATGAAAGTTTTACATCCTCCTTTTTAAATTAATATTTTAATCTTTATTGTTCAGTTTATTAATTACATTGTTCCCTTTTTCTCTCCCTATAGCTCCCCTCCACCCGGTACCCATCCCACCCTCCACCCTCATCTTCCCCACCACTGTCCTCTCCCATAGGTGTATGAATTTGTCCAGTCTCTTGCTGCACCTCCCACACCCCCTTTCTCCCCAAGAATTGTCAATCCATTCCCTCTCTATGCCCATGATTCTATTATATTCACCAGTTTACCCTGTTCATCATATTTTTAATTCATTTGATTTTTAGATTCATTTGTTGATAGATGTGTATTTGTTTTTCATAATTGTTATTTTTACCTTTTTCTTCTTCCTTTTCTTAAAGAATACCTTTCAGCAATTCATATAATATTGGTTTGGCGGTGATGAATTCCTTTAGCTGTTTCTTATCTTTGAAGCACTTTATCTGACCTTCAATTCTGAATGATAGCTTTGCTGAGTCGAGTAATTGTGGTTGTAGATTCTTTCTATTCATCACTTTGAATATTTTTTGCCACTCTCATCTGGACTGGAGTTTCCATTAAGAAATCCGCTGACATTCTTATGGGTGCTCCCTTGTAGGTAACTAACTGTTTTTCTCTTGCTGCTTTTAATATTTTCTCTTTGTCTTTTGCTCTTGGCATTTTAATTATGATGTGTCTTGGTGTGGTCCTCTTTGGATTCCTATAGTTTGGGGTTCTGTGTGCTTCTTGGACTTTTAAGTCAATTTCTTTCACCAGGTAAGGGGAGTTTTCGGTCACTATTTCTCCAAATAGGTTTTCATTATCTTGCTTTCTCTCTTTTTCTGGCACCCCTATAATTTGGATGTTGGTATGCTTGAGGTTGTCCCAGAGCCCCCTTACACTATTTTCAAGTTTTGGATTCTTTTGGTTTCTTGCTTTTCTGGCTGAGTGGATTTTGCCTCTTTGTATTTCAAATTTTTGACTTGGTTATTGCAGTCCTCTGGAGTACTTTTAGGTCTTTGTATAATTTTTTTTTTCAGTCAGTGTGTGCTTAATTTCTAGTTGGTCCTTTTTCATATCCTCGAGGGTCTCATTCATATCCTCATAGGTCTCATTCATTTCCTCGTAGGTCTTGTTCATTTCCTTGTATGTCTCATTAAGTTCATCAGCCTTTTCTAGGAGCCTCTTGAAAAACCTTATAACCGTGGTTTTGAACTCTATGTCCAGTCTTTTTTTTTTCTCCATTTCTTTCACATCTTATTTCTTTCCATGTCTCTGCACTGTGGCTGCTTTCCTGAGTTGGTTGATTAGCTTTGTGTGGTAGATGTCCTCTAAGGGACAGTGGCTCAGCCTCCCCAGTTACCTGATGTGGATACTCTTGGTGCAGCCCTTTATGGGTTGCACAGTCTTGTTGTAGTTAAGCCTAGATTATTGTTGTTTGCACTAGGAGGGTTTGTCCTCCAAGCCAATTGGCTGTGAGGATCAGCTGTGCTCAGGTTGGATGGGCGTAGTCTCTGTGCTGAGGAAGCAGACTTGATTTCTGTCAGCTCAGCCCTATGCGGCACCTGGGTCTCTGTGCCTAGTGATAATGGCTGCACGCACCTCTGAGAGAAAGCTGCTGCTGAGCTCTACCCACTGCCAGACAATTCAGCCTCTCCCCAAATGAGTCTGCACACCCAAAGTCTCACCCAGGGTTGTAAAACAATGCAGTCCAGTGGTTTCCCAAATGAGAGAGCAAGTCACAAGTCCTCTCTGCACGCTCACATGCTTCTGCTGTTCCCAAGTTTACACGCCCTCTCCACCAACTCGCAGACCTCTGCAGCACCCGAGTTTCAGTGTGCTTCCTTACTGTCCAGTTTCACCCCGTATGAGTGTGGGTTCCCCGGACCTTACCCAGAACTGAGGAATCAGTGCAGTGGGATGCCTTTGTCTCCCTCCTCATTCAAGAAAACCAGCCAGGTATCCAGCTGCCTGCCATATCTGCTCATGCGCGCCCATGGCTCCAAACCTCTGACTCCATACATATCTTCAACACTGCCCTCCACCACTCCTCTGAGTCAGTGTCCTATCTTTACTTTTATTTGTGGAATTTTCACTCAGCCAGCTTTCTGGTGATTCTGGATGATGTTTGTTCTGTCATTATGTTGTAGTTTTGAAATTGTTGTGTGGGGCAGCAAAATAAGTATTTACATATGTCACCATCTTGATTCTTCTCTACATCTTCCTTTTTAATTTGAATAGCTTTTATTTCTTCTTTTTGTTTGATCACTGTGGCTAGGATTTCCAGTACTTTATTGAACAAGAGTGGTGAAAGCAGACAGCCCTGAGTTGTTCCTGTTCTTATGGAAAATGGTTTTAGTGTCTGCCCATTCACATGATGTTCACTGTAAGTTTGTGATATATGACCTTTATAATGTTGAGCTATCATCTCTTTATTCCCACTTTACTGAGAGCTTTTATTAAAAGTAGGTGTTAGATTTTGTTGAATGCTTTGTCTGCATCTATTGATATGATCATTAGTTTTTTGTCTTGCAATATTAATGTAATGTATCGCATTTATTGATTTGCAAATATACCAGCTTTGTGTTCCTGGGACAAATCCCAGTTGTTCATGTGTATGATTTTTTAATATATAATTGGGCCTGATTTGCTAATATTTTGTTGAGGATTTTAGCATCTATGTTCTTTATTTGTAGTGTCTTTATCTGGTTTTGGAATTAGGATAATGATGGCTTTATGATCATATAAATTGCCAAGAGACATATGAAAAAATGTACAATGTCACAAATTATCAGAGATGCAAATTAGAATGACAATGAGATACCACCTCATACCTGCTAGAATCACTACCATTAATAAATCAACAAACAGCAAGTGCTGGTGAGGATATGGAGAAAAAGAACCCTATTACACTACTGGTGGGAATGCAGACTGGTACATGCACTATGAAAGATGTATGTGGTTTCCTCAAAAAATTTAAAATGGAACTGCCATTTGACCCAATAATCCCACTTCTAGTAATATATCCTAAGAAGCCAGAAACACCAATCAGAAAGAATATATGCACCCCTCTGTTCATAGAAGCACTGTTCACAATAGCCAAGATCTGGAAACAGTCCATGTGCCCATTAGTAGATGAGTGGATATAAAATGTGTGGTACATTTACACAGTGGAATGCTATATAGCTATAAAAAAGAAGAATCTATTACCCTTTGAGACAGAATGAAGAAACCTGGAGAACATTATGCTAAGAAAAATAAGCAAGTCAGATAAAGACAAGTATCACATGATCTTACTTATATATGGAATTTCATAAACAAAATAAACTGATGAACAAAAAAGATCCAGAGACATTTCAGCATTCAACAGATTGATGTATTTCAGAGGGGAGGGGAGATGGGCATGGGAAGACCTTAAGTAATGAACTTACATGCATACTAGGGGCCCAGTGCACAAATTCATGGACCTTGAAAAAAACTGTGGGCCGCGAGGCTGCAGTGGGCAAAGGGCGGGTCTTCGCCCATCCTCCATGCCCCCGCTTGGGGCCTCCCACCACAACCCCCAGTTCTCTGTTTGCCAGTGGCTCTACTCCTGCTGCCACTACTCCCACTTGCACCTGCTGAGGGAGCAATCGGGGCCGGCACCAGCAGCAGGTGCGAGTGGGGCCAGTACCATCAGTGGGTACAAGAGGCGGCTGCTGCCCCAATTGCACCTCTGGAGCAGGGGGAGGTAGAGAGCCCTCAGGAGTGATCAGGGCTAGCTGCTGCTGCTTACACCTGCTGATGGCGCTGAGCTATTGGTGCTGGTGACAGGCACTATCAGCGGGAGCAAGTGGAAGCTCTGCCACTGGTTGATGGTGTGAACAGGGCTGGTACCGCAGTGGGTGCAAGCAGGGCCTTTGCCAGCAGTGGGTGAGATTGGTGGCTGCTGGCCCCTGTCACCCCTCAGGAACAGGGGAAGTGGAGAAGCCCTGTGGGGCAATTGGATCCAGCAGCTGCCGCTCGCACTCACTGATGGTGACAAGATAACAGGCCTGAGCACAAGCAGTGGGTATGAGTAGCTGCTCTGGTGCTGGCAGCAAGTGCAAGTGCTTGGCAGGACCATGGTGCATGGGAGCATAATTTATCAGTAACCACCAAAGGCTTGCCCCAATGACAGCAACTTGCTCCCTGCCTTGGTCTTGCACCCCTGCTCACCTGCTACACCATCTCTCCATGAATGATGTCTGCCATGTTCAGCACTCTATTGCCTGCTGCTGACACCCACCATGTTATCTGTGTGTCCCCTAGTCATCAGTGCACATCACAGCGGCCAGTTGTTCGGTTGTTTGGTTGTTCTGCCGTTCAGTCTATTTGCATATTAGGGTTGTATATATATATAGACAGAGGCCCCATTCACAAAATTTGTGCACGGGGGGTGGGGGAGTCTCAGCCCAGTCTACACTCCTCTCCAATCTGGGACCCCTCAAGGGATGTCCAACTGCCCATTTAGGCCCGATCCCACTGGAATCTTTGTCACAATCCAGGACTGCTGGCTCCCAACTGCTCACCTCTCTGCCTTCCTGACTGCCCCTAATTGCTTCTGCCTGCGAGCCTGATCATCCCCTAATCACTCCCCTGCCAGCCTGACTGATGCTTAATTGCTCCCCTGTCAGCCTCTTTGTCCCCAACTTCCCTCCTCTGCTGGCCGGGCCACCCCTAACTGCCCTCCCCTACAGGTTTGATCGACCCCAACTGCCCTTTCTTGCAGGCCTGGTCCCTCCCAACTGCCATCCCTTGTAGACTTGGTCTCACCCAACAGCCCTCCCATGCAGGCCTGGTCATCCCTAACCGTCCCTTTCTGCAAGCCTGGTTTCCTCCAACTGCTCTCCTATTCAGGCCTGGGTCCCACCTAATTTCCCTTCTTTGCAGGCCCAGTCACCTCAACTTCCCTCCTCTGCCAGCCTGGTCAGCCCTAACTGCCCTCCTCTGCAGGCTTGATCACCCCCAACTGCCCTCTCTTGCTGGTCTGGTCTTACCCAACCGCTCTCCTCTGCAGGCCTGGTCAACCTTAACTGTCTTTCCCTGAAATCCTGGTTCCCCCCAACTGCTCTCCTATGCAGGCCTTGGTCCCCCCTTACTGCCCTTCTTTGCAGGCCCAGTCACCTCAACTTCCCTCCTCTGCCAGCCTGGTCAGCCCCAACTACCCACCTCTGCAGACTTGATCACCCCCAACTGCCCTCTCTTGCCAGCCTGGTCTCTCCCAACTGCCCTCCCCTGCAGGCTTAATCACCCCCAACTGCCCTCTCTTGCCAGCCTGGTCTCTCCCAATTGCCCTCTCCCTACTGACAATCTTGTGGTGGCCAACTTGTGTCCACATGAGGGCAGAATCTTTGACCACATGGGGGCAGCCATCTTGTGTGTTGGAGTGATGGTCAATATGCATATTAATCTTTTATTGGATAGGATAGAGGCCTGGTGCATGGATGGGGCCAGCTGGTTTGCCCTGAAGGGTGTCCCGGATCAGGTTGGGGGTTCCCTTGGGATGTGGGGTGGTCAGGGAGAGGGGCCTGTGGTGGTTTGGAGGCTGTACACGCCTCCCAGGGACCCAAGCAGAGACACTGGTATCTGGGATTTATGTATCTTTTACAATTGAAACTTTGTAGCCTGGAGTGTAGCCAAGCATTCTGCTTGCTCTGTGGCAACAGCCATTTCTCTTTGGGTTTATTTACTTCCTATAATTGAAACTTTGTAGCCTGGAGTGGAGGCCTAGGCCAGCCAGGGCTGCAGAAACTTGGCTTCCTCCATTGTTGGGGGCAACCCTAGCCTCTGCTCTCTCCAGCTCCGTGGCTGCTGCCATTTCTGTTGGGATTTATGTATTTTCTATACTTGAAACTTTGTAGCATTGAGTGGAGGCTTCGGCCAGCAAGAGCAGGTGGAAAGCTTGGATTCCTCCATTGCTGGGGAAACCCAAGCCTCCCTCCTGCTCTCAGTGGATGGAGCCATCTTGGTTGGAGTGTATTTGCATATTTGCTCCTGATTGGCTGGTGGGTGTGACTTGTGAGTGTAGCAGAGGTATAACCAATTTGCATATTACTCTTTTATTAGATAGGATATACATAGCTCATGGACAGACAATAGTGCTGGGAAGGCCTGGGAAGGGGGAAGGAGTAGGATGGAGGGGGAAAAAATGAGACATCTGTAATACTTTCAACAATAAAGATAATTTAAAAAATATATAACTGACTAGAAATGCAAAAAGGTAACTATCCAGGGTTTATAATGAGAAGCTTAACAGGTAGTAGAGTGGTTCAATTTCTGGTCTCTATTTACTCTCTCCACTCTTCTAAACTGATTCAGTCACTCCCATAGCAGTTCTGAATGATAAACAGTGACTCAAATGTGCAATGACTGTGTGCACCATTTCTACAAAGGCAGTTAACTTTGAGGACTCTGAAGTTAGTGTGGAAGGCATAGATACACATCCGTGACTTAATTTCATGTTGTTTCTTTTCTTTCTGCCTCTATGTTTAAGAAAAACAATAAATGTAAATAACTTGACATATAGCAATCTACACAAAGACTTTGTCTAGCAATGACTATTATTTATTTTTTGTCTTTCTCAAGGACAGTGTATCAATAAATTATAACTTCTAGGAAACAATGAGACATGGTCAGATGCTCTCTCCTACCATCAAGTATGGGTCTGCATTGGAAAAGGAGCTTCCATATTTCTTACATGGTCTCCTAATCAGGATATTTTTGGGGATTTGATGAATTTTTCTCCACTTATTCCTCACAATAATGCACTGGTGTCTTCAGAAGAGAATCTGAACATCAGTTCCAAAAGTCGTCTTTAAATTTGATATCAATATCTGAAAAAGATGCTTTGAACTTTACTTTTGCTAGTGATATTGTATTCCCTCAGTTCTTTCTTTGTAAATCATTTGGAGATATTCTAGGAGTGAGGAAAAAGAATTCAAAGGTAATATTTAGGGTTCAACATTTTGAAAAGTTTATCTTAATTTTTCATCTGTTCTGTTTGCAATTTGGGTAATTGAACACAATATGTTTCTAAGAACTAAGATGTCCTCAGAAGAGCAAATATGAGATTAGCTTTTCTTACAGATGAGGAAAAATATTTAGGTATTTCATGATAAATAATTGCAATAAGATTAATGAGGTAATTAGAACTCATATTATCATAAGCTAAAGATTTTCTTGAAGATAATGGACAATGTACAAGGACATAATCTTTCTCTTTTATTGACCATTAATTTTGTCTCTCTACTTCTAACGATTGTGTGGTAGGAGCTCTGGAAAACTAAGGATTATTTTTCATAAGAAAAAATGGTGATGAAAGTTGTTCTACTATGAATGGCAATAAATTAAAACTACAAATTAACAGGAATCCACAAGAAATACTGAATATCACTTATACGCCTTTGTTTAGCTAGAGACACGCCAAATAACAGAAACAGAACTATAACCATTGCCACACTTTTTGTTGTATTTTTAATACTAGGAATAAAAATAGAGAATTTGTTTTTTGTAATCTACATAAATAAAAGCCTAAGCAACCATCTCAACTGAAACAACTGAATGGACAACTGAACAGGCTACATGGGTTGAACAGGCTGGCCGGGGTGGTCAGTGAGGAACAGCAGGCTATGTGAAGTAACCAGGCCAGCAGGGGAGGCAGTGAGGGGTGACCAAACAACTGAACAGAAGATTGCATGGGGCGACCCGGCCGGCGGGAGGGGGGGGTGGCAATGAGGAGCAAGCAAGGTGGCAAAGGGGAGCAGTGAGGGGCAACCAGACTAACAGGAGGAGCAGTTGGGGGTGACAAGGCCAGCAGGGGGTCAGATAGAGGCGATTAGGCAAGCACGCAGGTGAGCAGTTAGGAGACAGTGCCCTGGATTATAAGAAAGATGTCCGACTGCTGGTATACCCTGAAGGGTCCCAGATTGGAGAGAGTGCTAAGGGGACCCCCCCACCACCACCATGTATACATTTCTTTCACCAGGCCTCTAGTCTAAATTAAAAGCCTAAGCAAATGTTACAGCAGAATAACCGGTTGCTATGACGCACTCTGACCATCAGGGGACAGATGCTCAATGCAGCAGCTTTCCCCTGGTGGTCAGTATGCTCCCACAGGCAGGGCACTGCTCAACCAGAAGCCAGGCTCACAGGTGGCAAGCACAGGTGGCGTGAGCTTCTCCTGTCTCTGCGGTAGCACTAAGGACAGCAAGCCAAGTGGTAAGGAATAGTAAGCAGGCAGGCAGTAAGGAGCAAGGGGTCCTGGAGTACGAGAGGAATGTCCAACTGCTCATTTAGGCCTGATCCCAGGGCGAGCAGGCCTAAACTGGCAGGTGGACATACCCCAAGGGATCCTGGACTGCGAGAGGGCACAGACCAAGCTGAGGGACCCCTAAGCTCCCAGTGCAGAATTTTGTGCACCTGGCCTCCATATATTCTAATAAGATGAGCTACTTGTCTATCCCTAGTTCATTTTTAAAAGGAATTTGTATATATTTACAAAAATCCTTATTTTTTAAACAAACATTTTTTTCAAAAAATATCAAAGTTACAAGAATATTATACAGTGTTGTTTTAACTATTAACCTTTCACATGTTTCAATGACTCTGGATCTTTTTTGTTCATCAGTTATTTTGTTCATTAGATTCCACATACAAGTGAGATCATGTGATATTTGTCTTTCTCTAACTGGCTTATTTCTCTTGGAATATTACTCTACAGATCCCTCCATACTGTCTCAAAGGATCAAAGGGTAATAGATTTTTTCTTTTTTTACAGCTACATAGCATTCCACTGTGTAAATGTACCATATCTTTTAATTTCCACATTCTATTTATTACACACACACACACACACACACACACGTATATTATTATTTCATTGCATGGATGGCTGTCTGCTTTTGCAATGATATTAAAGGTGAAAGATACACCCTGAATTTTTCCTAATATATCTGCAATTATGAACAGAAAATATTTTGACACAAGATATTAGTGGGGTTGATGGTCATATGTGATACAAAAAGCTAGCACTTTTTGGTTTTTATTATCCAACCCAAAAGCAAATAATCACCAATAGTCACAACTATAGAACTTATATAATAGCAAGACTCAAGAATATATACCAATGCAGTTTATTTCTTCAAAATCAAAGTTGCCCTTGCTATTTTCCCATCTCTCTCTCTCTCTCTATCTCTCTTACTGCCTTAATCCTATTTAATAAAAGGCTAATATGCAAACAGGCCAAACAGTGAACAACTGGTCTCTATGATGTGAACTGACCAGCAGTGGGTGCACGCAGAGCATGGTGAGCATCGGCCGTGGCGGGATGGTGGAGCAGGTGAGCGAGGGTGCCAGATGAAGGTGGGACACTTGTTACAGTCATCAGGATTAGCCTCTGGTAGTAACTGAAATTTTCTCGCTCCCATGCACCACAGTCATGCCTGATGCTCACACCTTCTGCTGACACCACCACTAGTTGCACCTGTAGCTGGCACCCAGGCCCAGCCCAGACCCCAAACACTCAGCGCCATCAGAGGGTGTGAGTGGCGGCTGCTAGCCCTGATCACCCCTCAGGGCTTCTCCAATTCCCACAGCTTCTGAGGGGTGATCAGGGCCAGCAGCTGCCTCTTGCAGCCGCTGCCAGTGATGGCCCTACTCACACTCGCTGCTGGTGCTGGGTGCTTGTCCCAGTTGCTCAATGCCATCATCAGGTCTGAGCAGCAGCTGCTGGCCTCAATCTCCCCTGAGAGCTTCTCCACCTCCCCCTGCTCCTAAAGGGTGATTGGGGCAGCAGCCACCACTCCCTCCTGTTGACAGTGCTGGCCCCAATTGCTCCATGCTGTCAGCCAGTGCGAGCAGGGCCAGCGCTGTCAGCATGTGGGAGGGCGGCAGTGGGAGTGGGACTTCCACCAGACAAGGGACCAGGGGCTGCAGTGGAAAGGATTGGGCAGGGCTCAGAGGATGGCCTGAGATCTTCCCCTATGCCCACTGCATCTTCCAGTTCACAGTTCCTTTCAAGATGTCCTAATTTGTGCATAGGGGGCAGGGGATGTCCCTTAGTCCAATATGCACCTTCTCCAATCTGGGACCTCTCGAGGGATGTCCAACTGCCAGGATCAGGCCTAAACGAGCAATCGGACATCCTTCACACAATCCAGGACTGCTGGCTCCAAACTGCTCACCTGCCTGCCTCCCTGATTGCCCCGAACTGCTTTTGCCTGCCAGCCTGATCATCCCCTAACCACTACTCTGCCAGCCTAATTGATGTTTAACTGCTCCCCTGCCAGCCTGTTTGCCCCCAACTGCCTTCCACTGCCAGGCTGGTCACCCCTAACTGCCTTCCCCTGCAGGCCTGGTCCCTCCCAACTGCCCTCCCCTGCTGGCCTTATCGCCCACAACTGCCCTCCCTTACCTGGCCTGGAACCTCCAACAGCCCTCCCCTGCTGGCCATCTTGTGTCCACATGGAGGCAGGATCTTTCACCACATGGGGGCAGCCCTCTTGTGTGTTGGAGTGATGGTCAATCTGCAAATTACTCTATTATTAGATAGGATAGAGGCCTGATGTGTGGGTGGGGGCCAGCTGGTTTGCCCTGAAAAGTGTCCTGGATCAGGGTAGGGGTTCCCTTGGGGTGAGGGCCAGCCAGGGCGAGGGGCCTATGGAGGTTTGCAGGCCGGCCATGCCCCCCAGTGACCCAAGCAGAGGCCCTGGTTTATGGGATTAATCTATGTCTACAATTGAAACTTTGTAGCCTGGAGTGGAGCGGCAGCCATTTCTGTTTGAAACATTGTAGCCTAGAGGCCTAGGCCAGCAACAGCGATGGTGGCCCCCTGATTGATCACAGCAGCATGGTGGCCGGCTGAAGCCTGGGGCAGGCGGAGGGTGGGGCCAGGTTGGGCAGCGATGGCAGGCCCCTCCCAATCAATTGCAGCAGCATGGTGGCCAGACTACAGCCGGGTCTGGCTTGGCTTTCTCCATTGCCAGGGAAACCCAAGCCTTTGTTCTCTCCAGCTCTGTGGCTGCCACCATTTCTGTATCTTTTATAATTGAGACTTTATAACTTTGAGTGAAGGCCTACGGAGAAAGAAAGCTTGGCTTCCTCTGTTGCCAAAAAAACCCAAGCCTTCCTCCTGTTCTCAGTGGTGGCAGCCATCTTGGTTGTGGTTTATTTGCATAATTTGCTCCTGATTGGCTGTGGGGGTGGCTGTGCATGTGGCTTGTGGGTGTGGTGAAGGTACAGTCAAATTTGCATATTACTCTTTTATTAGATAGGAAATGTAGACACACACACACACACACACTAGGGGCCCGGTGCATGAAATTCGTGCACTAGGGGTGTGTGGTTCCTCAGCCCAATCTGCCCCCTCTGACATACTGGGAGCCCTCAGAGGATGTCCTTTACACAGGCTCACCCCTGGCCTGCCAAAGGCCAAAAGCCTCTGGCAGGCTTTCTGTCCTGGGGCAGGGAACCTCGGCCAGGGAACCCCAGCCATCCATTGCTCTGTGATCTGGGCTGATCGCTGCCTGGCCACGCCCCCAGCCCTGCCTGGCCTGGCGGGGGCCAGGGGCAAAAAGGCTGCTTGGCAAAGCTTTTTTTGTCCCCGGCCTGGGGCACCCAGTGAAGCGGTCGCCCCAAGATTAGGGTCAATCACTTCCTGGCCATGCCCCCAGCCGGACCCAGCTGTAGTCTGGCCACCATGCTGCTACAATTGATTGGGAGGGGCCTGCCATCGCTGCCCAACCTGGCCCCACCCTCCGCCTGCCCCAGGCTTCAGCCGGCCACCATGCTGCTGTGATCAATCAGGGGGCCACCATCGCTGCCCGGCCTAGCCCAAACCCCCAGCCTCATCCCCCCTCCCCTGCTCCTGATTGGCTGGTAGAGTAGTGAAGGTGTGGTCAAATTTGCATATTACTCTTTTATTATATATGCAAATTTGACCATACCTTTGCTCTTGATTGGCTATGCTACCAGCCAATCAGGAGCAGGGGTGGGCCCAAGTGGCACAAGCTCCGGGCCTCAGGGTGGAGATGAAACGGTGGTGGTGGTGAGCGCCCAGCCCCCGGGTTCTGTGAAGGGAAGCGGCAGCAGCAGCAGTGGTGGTGGCAATAGCAGGAAGCGTCTGGCCCCTGGGTGCTGTGAGCTGACGTGGCGGTGAGCGCCCAGCCCCTGGGGCCGGGTGGTTGCAGGCAGCCGGGGCTGAGCTGAGCAGGGCGATGGCAGGGTGCCCAAGGCCTAAAGCCTTGCCAGAAGCTTTAGGCCTTGGGCAGGCTGGGGGTGAGCCATCAGTTGGACATCCCCTGAGGGCTCCCAGTATGTGAGAGGGGACAGGTTGGGTTTAGGGACCACCCACTTCCAGTGCACAAATTTAGTGCACCAGGCCCCTACTGTGTGTGTGTGTGTGTGTGTGTGTGTGTGTGTGTGTGTGTATGCAGTGTTTATTAAAATACATTTCAGAAGACTAGAAGATGGTGGCTTGCAGGACAGCAGTGAGGAAGAGAGTGTGCATGAGTGAGGGAGCAAAAGGGGAGTGTGTGGGTTGTGTGTGTGTGTGTGTGTGTGTGTGTGTGTGTGAGGGGCAGTTAGATTCTGCTGGGCTTTTGGCAGCTGGTGGGCCAGGCTCCTAGCCAGGCAGCCTTCACCACCACTGCAGTCTCTCCCGGGACAGGCAGGTCTGCTGGAGAAGCCATACCATATTAAAGAATAAAGCTGAAACAACTGGAATTCCAGCCTCATCTACACCCAGGTTGCCCTCAGAAACTGCCATGGACCCTACAGCCACTCTGGTCAAGGACCTGCTGACTCAGCTATGGACATACAAACATCAAGACTCCAGCCTTCCCAGCTGTGGGCTCCATGAGTTACAAAGCATGCTCCCCTCTTGTGGGCCAGACATGTTAGCCCTGAGCACCATGACCTTGTTCAAACAACCAAGCTTTACACAGCAACCCTGGATGCTAGCTGCCACCAACCCTGACACATTAATCCAGGGTGCCACAACAGAGCATGAGCAGCCAAGCACTATGCAGCAACACCAGATGATTCACATAGCAACTCCAGATGCCACAAGTCTGGGTGCCACAATCTTGTGAATCATCACCAAACCCAATGCATCAACCCTGGACCTGGTGTCCGTTCAAGCAACTGTCAAGCCCACTCTGCAGTCACAGGCCTATTGAAACTTGATATCTAGATCCTTCAGTGAGAGCAAAAATCAGGAGTCAAAGAAACATTCCCCAAAGGAAAGAAAAGGAGAATTCACCAGAAAAGAAAAGAAAAAAAAAAAGAAAAGAAAAGAAAAGAAAAGAAAATGGAAGCTTGAAATTTGTCAGAAAAAATAACTCAGAATAAGGGCCATAAATTTCATAAACCAGTTGGATGAGAAAATAAAAAAAATTTAAGTAAGAATCAAGAGGAAACAAAGAGTAATATGGCTAAAATAAAAAACACTATGGAAGGTTTCAACAGTAGACTACAAGAAGCAGAGGACCAAATGAGTGAATTAGAAGACTGGGCAGCAAAACACATCCAATCTTAACTGCATTTGGAGAAAAATTAAAAGGCAAGAGGAGAGCCTCAAGGAGCTTTATGACAACATGTAATGAGGCAACATACATATAATAGGGGTTCCAGACTGACAAGAAGAAGAGCAAGGATTAGAAAACCTACTGGAAAAAATAATGTCAGAAAACTTCCCTGATTTTAGAAAGAAGAAATTCACACAAGCAAAGAGAGTTCCAAACAAGATGAACCTCAAAAGACCTATGCCAAGACACATCATAATTATGTTAGCAAATGTTAATGACAAAGAGAGAATTGTAAAGGCTGCAAGAGAGAGACAGAGCATTATTGACAAGGGATCTCCCATTAGAATATCAGATGATTTCTCAACATAAATACATCAAGTCATAAAGGAATTGAAAGAATTTATAAAATAATGCAGGGTAGGGGACAAAGTCCAAGAATACTCTAAACACCAAGGGTATCATTCAAAATTAAAGGGGAAATCAGGAGCTTCACAGAAAAAAAAGCCTAAAGGAGTTTATCACTAGCAGCAATGCAAGAAATATCCAAGGGATTATTATAAAAAGAAGACATACAAAGGGGAAAAAGGAACACATGGACAAAAAATAAAAATTGCTACCAACAAGTACCTATCCTATCTAATAAAAGAGTAATATGCAAATTGACTGTACCTTTGCTACACCCACAAGCCATGCCCACCAGCCATGCCCACCAGCCAATCAGGAGTGGGAGCAGGGCAGAGGTTGCACAGGCCATGGGGGCATGAGGCCGAGGTGTCCCAGGCCACGGGGGGGGGGGGGGGCGGTGGTGGTGGCAGGGCCAAGGCGGCCATGGCTGCAGGGGTGGAGGGAGTCCAAGGCCTGCGCTAGTTGGGCTCCAGCTGGCTGGGGCGAAGGCCCAGGCCGGGGGCGGGGCATGGTTGTGACAGAGCCAGCCATCAGCCCCATTGTAGGGCCATGGCTGGGTGGCCAAGGGCCTTGGGAAAGCTGGGGTGAGTGCTTAGTAGGACATCCCCTGAGGGCTCCCAGTATGTGTGAAGGGCAGGTTGGGCTGAGGGATCATCCAGCCCCAGTGCTTGAATTTCATGCACCAGGCCACTAGTCAATAATAACCTTGAATGTAAGTGGATTGAATGCTCCAATCAAAAGACATCAAGTGGCTGAATGGATAAGAAAACATGTCACATATATATGCTGTTTGCAGACTACCCATTTCAGTACAAGGGATGCACACAGACTGAGAGTGAAGGGATGGAAAAATATTTCAGGAAAATAGAAGTTTAAAAAAATAAAGCTGGTGTGGCAATACTTATATCTGACAGAAGTGAAGGCTATAACAAGAAAGAGGGCCACTTCATAATAATAAAGGGAGCAGTTCAACAAGTGGATATAATTCTGGTTAACATATATGTACCCATTGTAGGAGCACCCGATATATAAAAAAGAACTTCTGAAAGATATCAAGGGAGAGACAGACAACAATACAATCATAGAAGGGGACTTTAATACCCCATTGACATCACTGAATAAATCCTCTGGGGAACAAATCAGCAAAGAAACTGCAAGCCTAAATGACACAGTAGATCAGATGGACTTAATTGACACCTTCACCCCAAAGTTACAGAATATACATTCTTCTGATGTGCACAAGGAACATTTTCAAAGATAGACAACATATTGGGTCACAAGCAGAGTCTCTCTAAATTCAAGAAGATTAAAATCATATCAAGCATCTTCACAGACCATAATGGCATGATAATAGAAATCAACTGTAATAAAAACAATAAAAAATTCAAACACTTGATGGATAAATAACATGCTATTAAACAATGATTGGGTTACCAAAGAGATCAAAGAAGATATTAAAAACATCCTTGAAATGAATGACAAAGAAAACAATCCAATTCAAAATCTATGGGACACACTGAAAGCAGTCCTGAAATGGAAGTTCACAGCTCTCCATGCCTACCATCAAAAAACAAGAAAAAAATAGTAATAAATTACCATATATATATATATATATATATATATATATCTATATATATATATATATATATATATATATATATATATAAACAAAGAGCTGTGGGTTTGAAAGGCTAAATAAGAATCACGTCCCGAGAACTAAGATGGCGGCAAAGGTAAAACACCTATCTTGCCATCATAATCAGCAATTTTAATACTACAACCTAACGAAAGAACAAACACCTTCCAGAATCACCAGAAAGCTCGCCAAGTGAAAATTCCACAAATAAAAGTGAAGATAAGACACTGTGACTCGGAGGAGCAGCGGCGAACAGCGTTGAAAGATTCGCACTGAGAGAGGTTTGGAGTGCGCACTGCGGAGAGGGCGGGTGGCTGAAAACCGGCCAGTTTTCTCGAATGGGGAGACAAAGACGTCCCACTGGACTGATTCTCCAGCTCTGGGCGAAGTCCAGAGAACCCACTATCACACGGGGTGAAAACTGGACAGTGGGAGGGCACGCCGAAGCTCGGGCGCTGCAGGGGTCTCCCGGCTTGTGGAGAAGGCAGCTTGCGGGCGAACAGCTCAGCTGCGTGACCATGCAGAGAGTGCACCGCGACTTGCCTCTCATTCAAAAAACCGTCAGACTGCTTTGTTTTACGACCCTGGGTGAGACATTGTGCATGCAGACTCATTTTGGGAAAGTCTGAATTCCCTGGCAACCGGCAGCCGGTGGAACTCCGCAGCGGCTCTCTCTCAGAGGTGCTGGCGGCCATTGCCCCCAGCACAGAGTCCCTGGGGCCACATAGGGTGGAGCTGACGCTGTCTGCTTGGCCCAGAGACTCCGCCCATCGAACCTGAGCACAGCTGAGCTTCACAGACAATTGGCCTGGAGGTCAACCCTCCAAGTGCTAACAACGATTAACTGAGCTTAACTTCAGCAAGACTGTGCAGCCCATATCCACCTCAGGTAACCGGGGAGGCTGAGCCACTGTCCCTAGTAGGAAGTCTACCACACAAAGCTAATTGACCAACTCAGGGAAGCAGCCACCATGCAGCAACATGGAAAGAAATCAGATGTGAAAGAAATGGAGGGAAAAAAACGACTGGACATGGAATTCAGAACCACGGTTATAGGGTTTTTTAAGAGGCTCCAACAAAAGATCGAGGCCTATAAGGAAATAAGCAAGACCACAAAGGAAATGAATGAGTCCTACAAGAAAATGAACAACACCCTCAAGGATATAAACGAGAGCTGCAAAGAAATGATCAAGAGCAACGTGGAAATGATCAAGACCAACGTGGAAATGAATGAGTCCTACAAGGAAATGAAAGAAACCCTCAAGGATATAAAGCAGACTCTCAAGGATATGAAAAAGGACCAACCAGAAATTAAGCATACACTGACTGACACAAAAAATATTATACAAAGACCTAAAAGTGCCCTGGGGCACCCCAAGAACCAAGTTCAAGATTTGAAATACAAAGAGGTAAAATCCACTCAGCTTAAAAAGCAAGAAACCAAAAGAATCCAAAAAATTGAAGATAGTGTAAGGGGCCTCTGGGACAACCTCAAGCATACCAACATCTGAATTATAGGGGTGCCAGAAAAAGCGAGAGGCCAAGACAATGAAAACCTATTTGAAGAAATAGTGACTGAAAACTTCCCACACCTGGTGAAAGAAATTGACTTAGGAGTCCAAGAAGTGCACCGAACCCCAACATATAGGAACCCTAAGAGGACCACACCGAGGCACATCATAATTAAAATGCCAAGAGCAAAAGACAAAGAGAGAATATTAAAAGCAGCAAGAGAGAAACAGTTGGTTATCTATAAGGGAGCACCCATACGACTGTCAGCGGATTTCTCAACAGAAACGATGCAGGCCAGACGGGAGTGGCAAGAAATATTCAAAGTGATGAACAGCAAGAATCTACAACCAAGATTACTCTATCCAGCAAAGATATAATTCAGAATTGAAGGTCAGATGAAGTGCTTCACAGATAAGAAAAAGCTAAAGGAGTTCATCACCACCAAACCAACATTATATGAAATGCTGAAAGATATTCTTTAAGAAGAGGAAGAAGAAAAAGGTAAAGATGAAAATTACGAACAACAAATACACATCTATCAGCAAATGAACATAAAAATCAAGTGAATTGATAGGCTGTTGAACAGGATAGACTGGTGAATATAACAGAGACATGGACATAGAGAGGGAATGGACTGACAATTCTTGGGGAGAAAAGGGTTGTGGGAAGTGCAGCAAGAGACTGGACAAAAATCTAGCAACAATGGGAGAGGACAGTGGGGAGGCGGAGGTGAGGCTGGAGGGTGGGATAGGTACAGGGTGGAGGGGAGCTATAGGGGGATAAAAAGGGGAAACAATGTAATTAATAAACTGAACAATAAAGATTTAAAAAAATAATTAAAAAAAAGAAAGGCTAAATAAGATTGATGAATCACTATCCAGGCTCACCAAGAAACAGAGAGGAGCCAAATAAAGAAAATCAGAAACCACACAGACATACAAAGGATTGTAATAAAAACAAGTGTTATGAACAACTCCACTCCAACAGATTGAACAACCTTAATAAAATGGACATATTACTAGAAAAATACAAGCTTTCAAAACTCAATCAGGAAGAATAAAAAATACCCAAATAGGCTGATAACTACTGATGAAATTGGAAGAGTAATCACAAAGCTTCCTCAAACAAAAGCCCTGGAACAGATGGCTTCACAGGAGAGTTTTACCAAACTTTCAAAGCAGAACAAAAAACCTTTTCTTCTCAGACTATTCAAAAATATCCAAGAGAAAGGCACACTTCCAAACTCTTTCTATGAAGCCAGCATTACCCTAATCACAAAACCAGATAAAGACACTACAAAGAAAGAGAATTCCAAGTCAATATCCCTGATGAACATAGATGTTAAAATTCTCAAATTGGATCCAACATTACATTTGAAAGATCATACACCAATACACCATGACCAAGTGAGATTTATTCCAGGGATGCAAAGCTGGTACAATATCCACAAATCAATAAATGTGAAACATCACATAAATAAATTCAAGACAAAAATACAAAATCGTATCAATTAATGCAGAAAAGATATTTGACAAAATCAAACATAAAAACTCTCAGCAAAATGGTCTTAGCAAATGGAATGTGGTCTAAGTGAAAGGGAATGTCAGTTGATGTCAGGTATTTGGGCTCTCAGGGGCCAGAGAAGGTGGTTGCTGGTGAGGAGGGGATGGGTTTTGAAAATCTACTGCAGGTGAGGGAGAGGGTGCATAAGTGAGTGGAGGTCAATGGTTTGATGGGTCAAAAGTAGATTTAGAATTAGAAGTGTTATGAGAATGATGTTTTGTGTGAAGGAGAAGTATCTAATGGGTAGAACAGGGCTGACAGAGAGGGTTGAGATTGAAGGGTGAAAATGCCTGGACATAGGAAATCTATAACCATTTTCCATTGCAGTGACAGCAATAATGCAATGCATTTAAATCAAAAATGGCATTTTCAGGCTGTCGGAACTTATTATCTACTTTATATTGTAGCCAAACAGTGTTACAAAAGAAAATGAGGTGGTTGGGCTGGATCTCCCCTATTATTCTAAGGCAGTCAAGATTTTTAAGAAGATTGAGAAGAAGACTTCTGGCCTAGCTAGGACTTTCATGAAGAGAGGACTTTCAAGAAGCCATGAGAGTAAGTCCAGAAGACTCAAGATGAAGAAAATTGTGGAATGTCACTAACCTAGAGAAGATTGGCCAGTGTAGGATGGTGGGTCAGCAATTGAGGACAGGTTCCATATTTGACATCCTCCTTGGCTGGTTTGGAGGGGCCTATAAGGGAGGGAAGGCTAATTGAGGCCAGTGATTGGGTCACCTGAGTAGAAGTCAGAGGTAAACCCAGATGGAGGTACCGCTGCCTACTGCTCTGCAAGTAATAGACTTGGAGTAACTGAAGCGACGGATCCCCTTTTTTGTGGAACCATCCCAGGTTTTAGCAACAAATGTCAGGGTTGCCAAAGGAGATAGGTGAAATAAGGTCATAAGAGCAAACACCTCGGGTAAAACTGCTGTTTGAAACTTGATCCTGGTATTCTGGCTGCTGTTCACACTTGCTTGCTTAAAACAATAGGGTAGTTACTTCAGCTTCCAGATTGAGACCTTGAGGCCCACATAAATCCCTTTGAAGACCAGACCAGAACTATAAAAGAATGACTCAGTGAGGTCAGGAGTTGAGCTGTACTATCTGCTTTCACGAGATAGGACTCATTCCCACATCTAGTAGGATGGTTAAAGATAAGAGGCAGGAAACAGAATAAATCATAGTCCACTGAAACCTTCCTATCCCAGATATGACCCTGAAGGCTGTTCGTGAAATTAAGAGCAATAAAATTTTTGGTTAAGGCTCTTTAAAAGGACTGCCTACACTGCCTACTACGGTGTGGTCGTAGATGTTTGGTCTCCACTGATGTGTGGTGCCCTCGTGACCATCCTGGCCAGTTCAATAAATCCTTGCTTGTGTATTACCAACTTAGTCGCCTCTGTGGTCATTTGCAACTGGTCATGAAAGTTGCCCCACAACATTTGGAGGTTCCCCAGCGAGATTTCTCAGGAAGAGAGAGGGACCCCCACTCAGCAGACTGGAGGCTCTCCCTCCCTCCCAGGAGCTCTTAATTGTGTCCAGACTGTTTGTTTTGTGTTTTATTGTCAGGACTATTTGTTTTGTGTTTGTTGTGGTTATGCCAGGATTTTTTGTTTGGTGTTGTCATAATTGGGCCCAGTGTGTATCATTTATTAGGTTTTGATTTGTCAAGGTTTTGTCAGTTTGTTGTCAGTTTGTTGAAATTCTCTGGGAGGACATTAAGTGGTTCTTCCCTTCCTGTTTGGCCTTTGACTATGTGACTGGATTACTGATCTTTTTATCAAGGTTCCTTGCAGGATTTCACCTCTCCTGAAATAACCTTCTATGTGTAACCTGCCCCTCCCTGACTAAGCACTCTTTCCTAGGTTAACGCCAGAGTGCAGGATGACTTTCCCCTCACAGTCCTTGGCAGACTCTGGGAGCAGTTTTGAGCTTTTTTTCCTTCACAAACTGGTCCTGACCAGTGACCTATGCCAGTGGTGGCAGCAGCAGCAGTAGCATTTGCAAGCCCTTCCCTTCCCCCAGAGTGTTGACTGTGCCGATGCTCCTGGTCCTGCTCTCATTATGGGAGGCAGATTGAGCTCATGAGAAACTCCCTAGGTTGTAGGATGGGGCATTTATCTGTTTGTTGCATCTATTAATCTTCTTTCCTTTGTCCAACATGAATGCCATTTCTTTTCTTTACTAAAACATGGGTATGTTTGTTTGATAATTTGTTTGTCTGCCTGGATATAATTATTTGTTCATGTAAATGTAGAAGTCTATGAGAAGAAAAAAAAACATTTGGTTTATTTAAGGCTGAGTGCTCTGACAGGTAGCAAACCGCCCCGAGTGGCCACTGGGATTCCTTTTTCCAAAGGGTGCTTGCTCTCTGTCAGAGGAGGAATCAGCCCACCAAAATTTCTGTTTATGTTTATTGGTTTGATAAAGTTAAAACAATTGCAGTCCAAAGAGGCTTAAAGCAGCGACCAAATTCTAAAGTTACTATTTACAAGAAGGAAGCTGGAGCTGGCAAAGTCACCAAGCCTGCCCAGAAAAGTAAATGAATCTTATTTCTGACACGTGCCCTCATCCAGTCTTAATCAGTGGTGGAGGAATGGTGTCAGAACTGTTTTTCTCAATTGACCATTTGAGTTTAATATAGTTAATAACTACAATACATTGTAAAACCCTTAAAAGGAAAATGTTTTGTGGGCCACTTATTCCTTTTTTTGTATGTGTGGCAACTCTTAAATTATTAGTTTTAAAATCAGTACTTTTTAATGGAAACACACTCAAGCAGAGGGGCTTTTCAGAGAGGTCAGGGAGTCTGATTGCAGTGTAAGGGTCACCGGTTCCTCCCCCCATGACTCCTTCACTGGCAGGAGGCAAGAACTTTTCCCAGTGGGACTACAGCCTTGTCCCTCAGTGGGAGCACCTCCATTCACCACCTGGGACCTGCGATGTGCTCCCTGCCTCCACCCACCTGGTGCCCATCCCCTCCAGGAGTTGTTTTGAGTAGCTGGATATGAAGGCTTCGAGGAGAGAAATTCCCTTGTGACTCCTGCATCCCAATGAGACCCAAGAGCCCACTTTTCACCGTGTTCTGTTAGGGTGCTTAAAGGCAGCAGCTAGAAATTTCCCCATTCTCCTTTTCAGGCTTATCAGAAACTGGGATTTTATCTCTAGGAAAAATGTGACAGTTTAGAATTCAAGCAGCAGGAGGTTCCCTCCTCCCTCTGCCTTTACAATACTGAAACATTGACTACTAGACATGTTTAGAAATACTTACTAGAAAACTTGAGGCATGGTTATGCATTTTTGAAAGACATAGAAAGAAGGTTTAAAGCGAATTTGAAATTGTAAATATATATATATATAACAAAAAAGGAACAACAAAAAAAGAAAAGGTAAAAAGCAATTAGAAAAAAATTAATATACTTACTATAAGAAACAGGGATATTAGAAGAGAAAATGTCCTGAAAAATTAGCTAGGGAAGCAAAAGGAAAGATTCAGAATCAAAGGGTCTTTAACTTAGAAGAAGAGGACTGACAGGGCCAGGGCTCTTTTCCATTTATCCCCCAGGAGCTCAGGGCGACCTTACAAGTAGAGGGCAGGCCTGTTAGTTTCCTGGTGGACACTGGGACAGCCTATTCAGTCTTAATAGAGCCGATGGGACATCAGTCCAGGAAGCCACCAGACAAATTGCCTGTTTTCCTTGGACATCAAAAAGGACTGTGGTCCTCAGAAGAAACATGGTAACACGTTCATTTTTGGTCATGCCAGATGCTTATATCCCCGACTTGGACACCACCATATCTTTTGAGGGGGACAGAGCACACCTCCCAGTGCATCCAAGGAACCCAGGTCTGGTTACATCCTCCCCTGCCTGTACTCTTTTAACCTGTCCTCTTTCAGAGGAATATCTCTTGCAGAAAATGGAAGAAGCAATGCCAGAGGAAGAGCATAAGCCCTCCACCTACTTGGAGGAATTACAGCGTCTCTATCCCATGGCTGAGCAGAAAACCACCCCCCGCCCCAGGGTTGGCAAGTCATCAATCTCCTGCAGTAGCCCAATTGCAAGCCACCAACACTCCAGGTTAGCCGCTGAACTGGATTAAAGGGGTACAATGGGCCTTTGGAAACTAAAAAAGGCTCTCATCTCAGCACCTGCCCTAGCCTTGCCAGACGCCATGAAGTAGCCCAATTGCAAGCCACCAACACTCCATAATTTCTAGCCTAGTTTCTGACATATAGTAGGCACTCATCAAAAGTTATTATTAAATTTTAGTAGATTAATTATATAAATATGGAGATCTTTTCTATTTTCCTAATTAGAATATGAGCTTTGTAAAAACAATGGCCATACTTTCACCTCTTATTGCCTATACTAGAGTTCTCATTTCCAATAAATACATAACTGAATAACTTCAAAGAAAATAAAATTCTAATAGTATTTAGAGACATTTAAAACTAGACTCTTTAAAAGAAAAAAGTCATGCAAAACAAAAGTACACATAATCAAACATTAAAATATTGACATAGTACAATTTAAATAGCTCAAAATTCTGTGAAGTTTTTCAGAGTTTTGCTTTAATTTTTTCATTAAGAAATTTTATCCATTGAGTTATTCCTGTAAACTAGGAGTGGAGAGAATGAAGACACAAAGTACTTAAATTTAACACCTATTCAGTGTTCTGAAAAATAAAGCAGAATTTGCATGTGTCTAAAAAAATACCTAAATCTAAATCACCTACATTCTAATGCAGAGGTATTATGTGATTATAACAGAATAATATAATTTCTACAGAGATGCTGGGTGCATGGTACATTGAGAGCATGGTGACAATTCCCTAAGTCTGCCATGATGGGAAAAGCCTTCAGAGAAGAAATAAGTAATGTACACATTAAGGTTTATCTGAAAAGCTGAACTTTTGAGGTCAGGAATACTACTTATTTATTTACTTCTATTAATAATACCTAGCACAGTATTGGGAATGAATTTATAACAAATTTAGGCAAAATACAAAATAAGCAAATAGGTCAAATACCTTGATATATCAAAAGATAGATTACAGCCCTATCCAGTTTGCCTCAGTGGATAGAACTTCAGCCTGTGGATTCAAGGGTCCCAGGTTTGATTCCAGTCAAGGAAATAAACCTTGGTTGTGAGCACATACCCAGTAGGGAGTGTGCAGGAGGCAGCTGATGGATTTCTCACTTTCATCGATGTTTCTAACCCTCTATTCCTCTTCCTTCTTCACTGTAAAAAATCAATAAAGTACATTTTAAAAAAGATAGATTACATAAGAACAATCAATATCAGTGAAGAATGAAGTAGCTCCATTTCATGAAAAGCTAGCTAGATGATAGAGAGGAGGCTCTGAAACTAGAACAGGAAGGATAGAGAAAAGTGTTCATGTCATTCATTACAAAGGTGGTTGAGAGAGCATGGTCCCTTTGGGAAGGTACATAATTTCATATTTAGAGAGTTCAAAGGAAAAAGTTCACGTCAAACTGAGGTGAGGACCAGAGCATAAAGTGAACAGAAAGGAGGGGAGACTACATAGAGAAAGACCAGAAATGTGATTTTCATTGGTCAGTTAGTGATACAATTTGGGGTTTTTTTGTCTATATTTTTTCTCTTTATTTTTCTGTATCACCATGTATCCCCATTTACAATCTTCCAACTCTTATAATACACTGAAGAAAGAAATTAATGAAGATACAAATAATAGGAAGAATAAACTGTATTCATGCATAGGAAGAATTAACATCATTAGAATGTCCAAAGAAACTTAAAATTCAACACAATTTCTATCAAGATGCCAATGGAATATTTAACAGAACTAGAACAAATATATTAGTGTGAGTCCAAATATATATAAGACCCCAAATAGTAATAGAAATCTTGATAAAGAAAAACAAATTTGGAGGAATCATGCTACCTGATATCAAACTATACCACCAAGGCCATGGTAATCAACACAGCACGGTACTAACATAAAAACAGACAGATGGATCAATGGAACCAAAAAGAGAGCCCATAAATAAGCCCATGCCTTACAGGCAATTAATATTTGGCAAAGGAGACAAACACATACAATGGGCTAAAGATAGTCTATTCTAATTGTCACCAACCTTTCAGACTGTACACATGACCAGTGGTCTACAGACCATCAGTTGGTGATTGCTGGTCTGTTCAATACATGGATTTGGGGGATATTGGACAGATACGTGCAAAAAATATGAAACTAGATCACTTCATACAAGGCACACAAGAATAAATTCAAAATAGATTAAATAATTAAATATTAGACTCAAAACCATAAAAATGCTACAAGAATACACAGGCAGAAAAATCTTGGGTATTTTTCACAGCAATATTTTTGTGATATATCTTCTCAGGCAAGAGAAACAAAATAATAAATAATTGGGGACAACATGAAATTAAAATTTTTTTACCAAATAAAGAAAACTATCAACAAAATGAAAAGACAGCTCACTGAATTTAAAAAAAAAAAAAAACATTTTCCAATACATCTGATAAGGGTGTAATATTCAAAATTTATAAAGAACTTATAGATATCTTATCTGTAGGGGTTGCTACTGAGAACCCTTGGGTCTAAACAACAATGTGGCTTCACCGTCAGAGAGCAACAGAACTGAGAAATGGTTCCCAAATAACATCTGGCTGTGAAAAGCAGTAGGCAGAATATATAGACATCCTCTTAAAGATCCAACACACACAATTTCCTTTGTAGCCATTTACATTGAGCTCTGGGAGAGAGATAACAGAGTGAACTGGAGCTGTGTGACCAGAGGCCAAGTTTGGGGGATCTGGAGTTAGAGCTCAGAAGGCAGACCCTGAGTTCCTATTCTGAGTTATTCCTTCAAGCTGCAGAGGATATACTTCTCAGGCAGATCCTGAAAGTATATCCTCAGGATCTGCCTGGCCCTATTGGAAAACCACTTATTCCACCCTATGGTGTTTCTGAGACCCATTAAAAGACTGAGAATAACAATTAGCCTCCAGGCAGAAGTAATTGACCCACTTGTTGAAATTTACTCACCACACTGGTGGATGATTGCTTAAAGCTACTCAAAACTGAATATAATCAGTCTGTAGGCAGAGGCAGGTCTCTAGGCTTTGAGTCTTTATTTGATCTAATTAGTCAGAAACAGAGTTTGACAATGTCATGCACTAGAGGTTGGGATTCATGGTAGATCTACCTAATACATAGTTGCAAAACTAAACAGGCAGCCAAAATGGGGAGATAAAAAACAACCCCCAAATGAAAGAACACAATAATTCTCCAAAAGAAGAGCTAAATGCAATAGAAATAAAAAAAATTATCAGGCACAGAGTTCAGAGTAATTATGGCGAAGAGGCTCAACAGCATGAGAAAAGATATAGTAACTATGAAGAATGACACTTTACTAATAAAGAACACATTAGAATGAATATACAGCAGATTTGAGGAAGCTGAGGAATGGATCAGTGAATTCTCAGAAAAGGTAGAAAAAAAATCACTCAATCAGAGAACCAAAAAGGAAAAAAAAAATTTAAAAAAAAGGAAGAAAGTTTAAGTGTGGAGAGAGTGCTCGGCAGACAAAGTCCTCTGAGAGGGCTGGCCATGAGTTGGCCTGCCTGTTCTAAAGATTAGTCACAGTTTCTGCCCCTTGGAGAATGGTTACCATTAATTGTAGTTTAGCAAACATGACTGTCCTCCAGCACATAGCATTGTAAATAGCTAAGCTATCTATGGAAAGGGATTTAGGTGGCATCTTGGGTGAAGGTATAGCCTAAGGAAGTTAGTTAAGATAAGGGGTTTAGTGGAGGAAAATGTTAACAATAGAGTGTAGCTTTGCTATTGGGAATAAGGAATTGTATAATATGCAACCATAACTGTTTAAAAGAGTGGAGTAAAATAAACTTGGGGCTGCAGTCTGAAAGAGGGCTTTGCGGACCCCCTGATCCCATATCTTTTGTTTCTTCTTTATTTCTATCTATTTTTCTGTCTATATGTTTCTTTAAACCTCCCCCCCCCCCCCTTTTCAGGTACTGTTTGACTGATGCTGGCAGGCTCCGGCACTTAAGGGAGCTGTGGGACAAAATGAAATGCAACAAGCTTCACATAACAAATGAGCCAGGAATAAAAAAAGTGAGCAAGGAATAGAGGATGAGTTTGAAGAAATAATGACAGAAAACATCCCTAATCTGGTGAAGTAAAAAGTCATACAAGTACAGGATGCACCGGGAATCCCATGAAAGAAGAACCCAAGCAGGCTCACACCCAGACACATCATAATTAAAGTGCCAGATATTAACAACAAAGAGAATCTTAGAGGCAGCATAAAGCCAATTTGTTACTTGCAAAGGAGTGATCATCTGATTTCTCATCAGAAACTATGTAGGGCAGAAGGAAATAGAATGAAGTATTCAATGTAATGAAAAGCAATGATCTGAAACCAAGATTATTATATCAAGCTGGTAAAATAAAGAGCTTTCCAGACAAAAAAAAGGCTAAGTTTATCACCACCAAACCAGTACTGCAAAAATGCTTATGGAATTGCTGTAATGAGAAGAAGAAATAGAGAGAGAAAGATAGGCATGCAGAATTAAAATGGCAAAAATAAGTACCTATCAATAATAACCTTAAATGTAAATGAATTAAATGTTCCTATCAAAAGACATAGGGTAGCTTAATGATTGCAAAAACATGATCCAATTATATGTTCTCAATAAGAAGTCCACCTCATAAGAAAAGATTCACACAATATGAGAGTAAAGGTATGGAAAAATTTTTCATTGAAATGGAAAAAAAAAACTGGGGTAGCAATATTCATATCTGACAAAATAGACTTTAAAATGAAGGCTATCACAAAAGACAAAAAAGATCAACACATAATATTAAAGGGATTGATCCAAAAGAGGATACAACTTTAGTAAACATATTAGGGACCCAGTGAACGAATTCATGCACCTTGAAAGGAACTTGGCTACAAGGCTGTGGTAGGCACAGGGGTGGGTGTCAGCCCATTCTCTGTGCCCTCACCTGCCCCTCTTTCAGTGGCCCCCAGTCCCGTGGCAGCTCCACACCCACTGCCACCACTCACATGTGCTGACAGTACTGGACCTGCTCTGACCTGCTGATAGTGTGGAGCTTTGGAGATAGTGCCAGCAGTGGGTGTGAACAGCAGCTGCTGCCTCAGCTGCCCCTCAGGAGCAGGAAGAGGTGGAGAAGCCCTCAGGGGTAATTGGGGACAGTACCCACTGCTAGCACCACTGATGGCTCCAAGCCACCCGCACCAGGTGCCAGCAGCAGGTGTGAGCAGTGGCTTCAGTGCCAGCAGCAGAGGCAAGCCAGGCCATCATCAGTGGCAGGTGCAAGTGCCACAAGGGGCTGTGGCAAAGAATTTTCAGTAACCACCAGAGGCTCACCTGATGACAGCAACTGGTGCCCCGCCTTGGTCTGGTGTCTGCTCACCTGCTCCACCATCCAGCCATGGCCAATGACTGCCATGTTCTGTGCTCTGCGACCTGAAGCTGATTCCCATCATGTTCCCTGTGCTCCCCCTGGTGGAAAGTGCACGTCATAACAACCAGTAGTTTGGTTGTTCTGCCATTCAGTCTGTTTGTGTATTAGGGTATTGTATATATATACTAGAGGCCTGGTGCATGAAATTCGTGCACAGGGGTAGGGAGTGTCCCTTAGCCAGCCTGCACTCTCACCAATCTGGGATCCCTCTAACAATTCAGGATTGCTGGCTCCTAAATGTTTGCCTGCCTGCCTTCATGATTGCCCCTAACCCCTTCTGCCTGCCAGCCTGATCACTCCCTAACCACTACCCTGCCAGCCTGATTGATATCTAACTTCTCCCCTACCAGCCTGTTTGCCCCCAACATCCCTCCTCTGTCAACCTGGTCACCCCTAACTGCCCTCCCTTGCAGGCTTGATAACCCCCAACTGCCCTCCCTTGCAGGCCTGGTCCATCCCAATTGGCCTCCCCTAATAGCCATCTTGTGGTGGCCATCTTGTGTCCACATTGGGGCAGAATCTTTGACCACATAGGGGCAGCTGTCTTGTGTGTTGGAGTGATGGTCAATCAGCATATTTCTCTTTTATTAGATAGGATAGAGGACTGGTGCATGGGTGAGGGCCAGCTGGTTTGCCCTGAAGGGTGTCCCAGATCAGGTTGGGGGTTCCCTTGGGACATGGGGCAGCCTGTGCAGGGGCGTGTGGTGGTTTGCAGGCTGGCCACACCCCCCAGTGACACAAGCAGAGGCTCTGGGATCTGGGATTAATTTATGTCCTACAATTGAAACTTTGTAACCTGTAGCAGAGCCAAGCCTTCTGCTCGTTCCATGGCAGCAGCCATTTCTGTTGTGATTTATGTATCTTCTATAATTAAAACTTTGTAGCCTAGAGTGGAGGTCTAGGCCAGCCAGGGCTACAGAAGCTTGGTTTCCACTATCACCAAGGCAACCCTAGCCTCTGCTCTCTCCAGCTTCGTGGCTGCTGCCATTTCTGTTGGCATTCTATAATTGAAACTTGGTAGCATTGAGCAGAGGCTTAGGCTGGCAAGGGCAGAGAGAAAGCTTGGCTTTCTCCATTACCGGGGAAACCTATGCCTCCCACCTACTCTTAGCAGCCACAGCCATCTTAGTTGAGGTTTATTAGCATCTTTGCTCCTGATTGGCCAGTGAGCATGGCTTGTGGGTGTAGCAGAGGTGAGGTCAATTTGCATATTACGATTTTAGTAAATAGGCCTAGAGGCCCAGTGCATGAAATTTGTGCACTGGCAGGGGGGTGTCTCTCAGCCCAGCCTGCACCCTCTCCAATCTGGGACCTCTCGAGAGATGTCTGACTGCCCGTTTAGGCCCAATCCCAGTAGAATCTGGCCTAAATGGGCAGTTGGACATCCTTCTCACAATCCAGGACTGCCAGCTCCAAACCGTTTGCCTGCCTGCCTCCCTGATTGTTGCTAACTGCTTCTGCCTGCCAGCCTGATCACCCCCTAACCAATACCCTGCCAGCTTATTTGATGTAACTACTTCCCTCCCAGCCTGTTTGCCCCAAACTTCCCTCCTTTGCCAGCCTGGTCACCCCTAACTGCCCTCCCTTGCAGGCCTGGAACCTCCCAACCTCCCTCCCATGCTGGCCATCTTGTGGTGGTCATCTTGTGTCCACCTGGGGGCAGGATCTTTGATGAAATGGGGCCAGCCCTCTTGTGTGTTGGAGTGATGGTCAATCTGCAAATTACTCTTTTATTAGATAGGATAATAATTAGATAGAGGCTTGGTGCATGGGTGGGGACCAGCTGGTTTGCCCTGAAGGGTATCCTGGATCAGGGTGGGAGTTCCCTTGGGGTGTGGGGTGGCCTGGCTGAGGGGCCTGTGATGGTTTTCAGGGAGGCCTTGTCTCCTGGTGACCCAAGCAGAGGCCCTGGGATTAATTTATGTTCTATAATTAAAACTTTGTAGCCTGGAGCAGAGCCAAGCCTTCTGCTCGCTCAGTGGTGACAGCCATTTCTGTTTGAAACTTTGTAGCCTAGAGTGGAGGCCTAAGCTAGGAGTGCAGAAGTTTGGCTTCCTCCATCGCCCCAGCAATCCTAGCTTCTTCTCTCTCCAGTGCCGTGGCTACTGACATTTCTGTTGGGATTATGTATCTTCTATAATTGAAACCTTGTAGCATTGAGTGGAGGCCTAGGCCAGCAACGGCAAGCGGATAGCTTGGCTTCCTCAGTTGCCAGGGAAACCCAAGCCTCCCTCTTGCTCTCAGTGTTGGCAGCTATCTTGGTTGAAGTTTATTTCATAATTTGCTCCTGATTGGTTGCTGCGCATGGCTGGTGGGCATCACTTGATCAGAAGTATGGCCAATTTGCATATTACTCTTCTATTGAATAGGGCTAGAGGCCCGGTGCACGAAATTTGTTCACAGGTTGTGGGGTGGAGTGTCCCTTAGCCCAGCCTGCACCCTCATAAAGCTGGGACACTTTGAGGGATGTTCAACTGCCCCTTTAGACCCGATCCCAGAAGGATCTAGCCTCAACGGGCAGTCAGACATCCTTCTCATAATTCAGGACTGCTGGCTCCAAACTGCTCACCTGCCTGCCTCCTTGATTGCCCCTAACCGCTTCTGCATGCCAGCCTGATCACCCCTTAACCAGCTTGATTGATGCCTAACTGCTCCCCTGTCAGCCTGTTTGCCCCCAACTTCCCTCCTCTGCCAGCCTGGTCACCCCTAACTGCCCTCCCCTGCAGGCTTGATTGTCCCCAACTGCCCTTCCTTGCAGGCCTGGTCCCTCCCAACTGCCCTCCCTTGCTGGCTTGATCACCCACAACTGCCCTCTCCTGCAGGGCCTGGAACCTCCCAACTGCCCTCCCCGGCTGGCCATCTTGTGGTGGCCATTTTGTGTCCACACGAAGGTAGGATCTTTGACCACAAGAGGGTAGCCATTTTGTGTGTTGGAGTGAGGGTCAGTTTGCATATTACTCTTTTATTAGATAGGATAGAGGCCTGGTGCATGGGTGGGGACCAGCTGGTTTGCCCTGAAGGGTGTCTTGGATTAGGATGGGAATTTCCTTGGGGGATGGGGCAGCTTGGGAGAGGGGCCTGTAATGGTTTGCAGGCTGTCCACACCCCGTGATGAGCCAAGCAGAGGCCCTGGCATATTTAATTTATTTACCTTCTATAATTGACACTTTGTAGGCTCTCTATCTTGCTTCATGGGTGCGGCCATTTCTGTTGGATTTATTTAATTTCTATAATTTTAACTTTGTAGCCTTAAGTGGAGGCCTGGGCCAGCCAGGGCAGGTATAAAGCTTGGTGAAACTCAAGCCTTCTGCTCTCTCCAGCTCTGTGTATGCTGTCATTATCTTCTACAACTGAAATTTTGTAGCATCGAGTGGAGGCCTGAGCCAGCAAGGGCAGGCAGAAAGCTTGGCTTCCTCCATTGCCGGGGAATTCCAAACCTCCTTCCTGTTCTCTGTGGCTGACAGACATCTTGGTTGGTTTTATTTACATATTTGCTCCTGATTGGCTGGTAGGCATGACTGGTGCGTGTAGTAGAGGTACAGTCAATTTGCATATTATTCTTTTATTAGATAGGATATACATGGCTCATGGACAGACAATAGTGCTGGGAAGGCCTGGGGAGGGTAAAGGAGTAGGGTGGAGAATGAAAAAATGGGAAATATGTAATACTTTCAACAATTCACATAACACTAAAAAAAAGGTAGAATACTCAGTGGTAAAATTGTACTTACTGGAATGTTCCCATTTAAAAAAAATATTTTAATCTTTATTGTTCAGTTTATTAATTACATTGTTCCCCCTTTTCTCCCTTATAATTCCCCATCACCCGGTAAAATACCACCCTCTACCCTCACCTCCCCCACACTGTCCTCTCCCATAGGTGCATGATTTTTGTCCAGTCTCTTGCTGCACCTCCCACAACCCTTTTCTCCCCAAGAATTGTCAGTCCATTCCCTCTCTATGCCCATGATTCTGTTATATTCACCAGTATATCCTGTTCATCATATTTTTAATTCACTTGATTTTTAGATGCATTTGTTGATAGACCTGTATTTGTTGTTCATAATTTTTATTTTTACCTTTTTCTACTTCCTCTCCTTAAAGAATATCTTTCAGGAAACAATAGTGAGGGATGGCAGCGGGTCAGAAGGACGCGTAATCATTTGTGTCCCGGGGTAGAGGGGGTGAGCAACTGAGGGTCGCGGGGGGAGTGTTTGTTGGCGAGTGGGGGGACAGCAGGGCTTTGGGAGAAGGAGGGGGACTGCTAGATTAGCCGCCCTTAACGAACGGAGCGGCTCCGGTGCGGCTGGGTTCTCTCCTGGAGCCTGGCTCAGAGGCGGCTGCGCCATCTTAAAGGGGAAGAGCCTGAAGATTTTACAGTTGCGGTACCCACTGGGCGTCTGAGACTCCCACCTCCTCCCCAACATCGATTCCTAGTTGGTGAAGAAGCGGACTCCGAGGAAACCTGTGCTCAGCCAAGGAAAGGTCAGGTTTCTCCGGGGGTTAAGGGAGCTGGTAACACAGGGAGATTCGCGCCTGGCGAAAAAAGAGGAAAAACCCGTGGCTGTTGGAGCCAGCAAACGTGGAAGAGGGTCATCGGAGCTGGTGACAGGAGGGGGGATACATAGAGGGCGACACATTTGGACCTGAAGGAGAGGGCCAGCCTGGCAGCTTTGGGAGGGAGCGGGCTGCCAAACCCAAGGGGAGAAAGGGTTTCGCGCAAACATACCAGCAGGACGTGAGTTCGAGCGCCTGCGTTTGTCCTCTCTAAATCCGAATTTCTCAGCACTGAACGAGGAAGGGGGGATCCCCTGGTGGAAGAGAACCTGGGAGACCACAGGGGCCAGCTGTTTTTCTAACGCTGGGGATCAGAACAGGTCCTCACCTTTAGAAAGGCAGCTAAAGGGTAGCCTATTTCCACAAATCAGTAGAAAATACCGTAGACATAGTGGGATTTTAGATCAGGCTAGAGAGGATCAATAGACCCAGAGGTCAATTCAGAAACACTGCCACCTAGGGGCTGAATCATAAATCGTCTCTTGTGCAACACAAATTAAGGAATCAATTTTATTTCTACTACTATTTAAAAATTTTAAGTGCCATTTTATTCCATCTTTATTCTACTCAGAGATTAGTGATATATAGTCTTTTTTCATCTACCCTTTAGTATCTCTTCAATCTACTTCAACTTCCCCCTTATGCCAGCACTCTCTTGCTAACCTTTCCTTACTTAGTGTCTTATTCCCCTTACATTTTTTCTGGTTTAGATTTTCCTTATTCTCTCTTTTTAGTCCCTTTTAAAATTTCGCCCCACTTTTATATAAAATCTCCAACCACCTGCTCCAAGTTCATACACATCTAATGCTTCTCCGACTTCACTATCCTAAAATGTTTTTCTCTCGGTCCTGCTGATGTTGTTTATATTTTATGCATATTTTTGAGATTGGTTTGGCTATTCTTTCCTTTTAATTTGTTTTGTGGGGCGGGAGTTGGCATTGTTTTGTGTATTGGTGATGTTTGCATTGTTTTTTGATAGATTTAAGCTTCTGTGTTACCTAAACTCCCTTGATATTAGTTGTTGTATGTAGTTTCTATCAGTCTCCAGGTACTCGTTACTGGCTTTTGCTGGGATTAGTGGCGGTCCTCTGGGAGGTTCCAACCCATATTTATAGTTTACTCCCTTTTCCTTTCTTTTTACTCCTTCCCCTTTTCCCAACTTTATTTTGGCATTCCCTTTTCTTTCTTTCTTTCTTTCTTTCTTTCTTTCTTTCTTTCTTTCTTTCTCTTTCTTTCTTCTTTTCCTTCTTTATTTTGTGTGCACGAGTGTGTTGTCTCTTACCACACCTATCACCTAATTTACCTTCCTCTGGCAATCACTTTCAATTTGGAGTTACCAATACTGTGAATACATTCTTCTTCTGTGCCTGGTGTGCTGCACCTGGTTGTGTTGTAGTCTGAGCCTTTAAATCAACACAGGAGAGTAAGAACTACATAACAAGACACACAGAGAAGAAAGACTATGGGGAGACAAAGAAATAGCCCACCAATGAAAGAAAAGCAAGCCTCACCAGAAAAAGAGGTAACCGAAATGGAAGCAAACAACCTGTCAGAGAGAGAGTTCAGAGAAATGGTCATAGGGTGGATGAAGAGAACAGAAGCCAATGCAAGTAAGAACCATGAGGAATTGAAGAGGAATCAAGAGGAAATGAAGAAAAGCCAGGAAGAAATGAATAAGAAATATGAAAAATGAAGAATTATGAAGAAATGAAGAAGAATTATGAAGAAATGAAGAAGATCCAAGAAGAAATGAAAAGTGACATTGCCGAGGTAAAGAACTCCATAGAAGGTATGAGGAGTAGACAAGATGAAGCAGAGGACCGCATCAGTGAACTGGAAGACAAGGTAGGAAAAAACACCCAAGTAGAGCAGCTTTTAGAAAAAAAAAATTTAAAGCAGGAGGAGAGCCTAAGGGAACTTTGGGACAACATGAAACAAAACAACATACGTATAATAGGACTTCCAGATGGACAGGAAACTGAGCAAGGATTAGAAAACCTGTTGGAAGAAATAATGACAGAAAACTTCCCTGATATAGGAAAGAAAAAACCCACACAAATCCAAGAAGCTCACAGAGTTCCAAGCAAATTAAACCCCAAAAGACCTACACCAAGGCATGTTATAATTAAATTGGCAAACATCAACGACAAAGTGAGAATCCTAAAAGCTGCCAGAGACAGACAGAAAGTCACCTACAAAGGAACCCCCATCAGATTAGCAAGTGATTTCTCAACAGAATCTTATCAGGCCAGAAGGGATTGGAATGAAATATACAAAGTTATGCAAAGAAAGGGTCTGAATCCTAGAATACTGTACCCAGCAAGGCTATCAATAAAAATTGAAGGTCAAATCAGGAGCTTCACAGACAAAAAAGGTCTAAGGGAATACATTACCACCAAACCAGCAATGCAAGAAATGCTAAAGGGTCTGCTGTGAAAAACAATAGGAAGCCATGAAAGAACATAGGGGCAAAGAACAAAAATGGCTACAAATAACTATCTATCAATAATTACTTTAAACGTAAATGGTTTAAATGCTCCAATCAAAAGACATAGGGTAATAGACTGGATAAGAAAACATGACCCATATATCTGCTGTCTACAAGAAACCCACCTCCAAAAAAAAGATGCACACAGACTGAGGGTGAAAGGATGGAAAAAGGTTCTTCAGGCGAATGGAAATGGAAAAAAAGCTGGGGTAGCAATAATTATATCTGACAAATTAGATCTCAAAGTGAAGGATGTAACAAGAGATAAAGAAGGCCACTACATAATACTAAAGGGAGCAATCCAACAAGAAGAAATAACTCTGGTAAACATATATGCACCCAATATAGGAGCACCCAAATACATACTAAAACTCCTAGAGGATATCAAGGGAGAGATAGACAGCAATACTATCATAGTAGGAGGCTTTAATACCCCACTATCACCATTGGACAAATCCTCTAAACAAAAAATTAGTAAAGAAACATCAATCCTCAATGAATCACTAGACCAGAAGGAATTAATTGACATCTTCAGATCATTTCACCCCAAAGCCACAGAATATACATTCTTTTCAAGTGCCCATGGGTCATTCTCAAAGATAGACCATGTGTTGGGTCATAGGCAAAGTCTCTCCAAATTCAAGAAGATAGAAATAATATCAAACACATTCTCAGATCACAATGGCATAAAGCTGGAAATCAACTACAATAGAAACAACCCAAAGAAATCAAACACATGGAGAATAAAAAGCATGCTATTAAACTATGACTGGGTTACTAGAGAGATCAAGGAAGAGATCAAAAACATCATGGAAACAAATGCCAACGACAGCAAAACAATCCAAAATCTATGGGACACAGTGAAAGCAGTTCTGAGAGGGAAGTTCATAGCTCTACAATCCTACTGCAAAAAACTAGAAACAGCGGCAATAAATTATCTAACCCAACAACTCAAAGAGTTAGAAAGAAAGCAACAAGAAAAGCCCAGTGTAAGCAGAAGGAAGGAAATAGTAAAGATCAGAGCAGAAATAAATGACATAGAGACCAAAGAAACAATAGAGAAGATCAACAAAACCAAAAGCTGGTTCTTTGAAAGATTAAACAAGATTGATGAACCTCTAGCCAGATTCACCAAGAAGCAAAGAGAGAGGACCCTAATAAATAAAATCAGAAATGAAAGAGGTGAAATAACAACAGACCCCATTGATATACAAAGGATTGTTAAAAATTAATATGAACAACTCTACTCCAACAAACTGGACAATCTGGAGGAAATGGATATATTTCTGGAAAAATGTAACCTCCCAAAACTCAATCAGGAAGAATCTAAACAACTCAATAGACCAGTAACTGTGGAAGAAATTGAAGCAGTCATCATAAAGCTTCCAGCAAACAAAAGCCCAATACCAGATGGCTTCACAGGGGAGTTTACCAAACATCCAAGGAAGAACTAAAACCTATACTCCTCAGACTATTCCAGAAAATTCAAGAGGATGGAACACTTCCAAACTCCTTCTATGAAGCTACCATCACCCTAATACCAAAACCAGATAAAGATGATGCAATGAAAGAAAATTACAGGCCAATATCACTCATGAATATAGATGCCAAAATCCTCAATAAAATTCTAGCAAATCGGATCCAGCAGTACATCAGAAAGATCATACACCATGACCAAGTAGGATTTATCCCAGGAATGCAAGGATGGTACAATATCCGCAAATCAATAAATGTGATACATCACATAAACAAACTGAGAGATAAAAATCTCATAGTCATATCAATTGATGCAGAAAAAGCACTTGACAAAATCCAACACCCTTTCTTGATAAAAACTCTCAACAAGGTAGGAATAGAAGGATCATACCTCAACATAATAAAAGCCATAGATGAGAAACCCACAGCAAACATCATACTCAATGGGCAAAAACTACAACCATTTCCCTTAAGAACAGGAACAAAACAGGGCTGCCCACTCTCACCACTCCTATTCAACATAGTACTGGAAGTATTAGCCATTGCAATTAGACAAGAAGAAGAAATAAAAGGCATCCAAATTGGAAAAGAAGAAGTAAAGCTATCCTTATTTGCAGATGACATGATATTGTACATAAAAAACCCGAAAGACTCAAAAAAAAAGCTAATAGACTTAATAAATGAGTTCAGCAGCGTAGCAGGCTACAAAATCAATGCCAAGAAATCTATGGCATTCCTATACACCAATAGTGAACTTACAGAAAGGGAGACTAAAAAAGCAATCTCATTTACCATCACACCAAAAAAATTAAGATACCTAGGAATAAACTTAACTAAGGAGGTAAAAGACCTATTCGCAGATATCTACAGGACGCTGAAAAAAGAGATAGAGGAAGATGTAAACAGATGGAAGAACATACCATGTTCATGGATTGGGAGAATCAACATAATTAAAATGTCCATACTACCCAAAGCAATCTATAAATTTAATGCACTCCCCATTAAAATACCAATGGCATACTTCACAGACCTAGAAAGAACTATCCAAAAATTCTTCTGGAATAAAAAAAGGCCCCGGATAGCCACAGCAATCCTGAGAAAGAAGCACAAAGTCGGTGGGATTTCAATACCAGATTTCAAGCTGAATTACAAAGCTACTGTTCTCAAAACAGCCTGGTACTGGCACAAGAACAGACATATAGATCAATGGAATAGAATAGAGAATCCAGATATCAACCCAAACCACTATGCTCAATTAATATTTGACAAAGGAGGTATGAACATAAAATGGCATCAAGATAGTCTCTTCAATAAATGGTGTTGGGAAAATTGGATAGATACATGCAAAAAAATGAAACTAGACCACCAACTTAAACCATACACAAAAATAAACTCCAAATGGATACAGGGCTTAAACGTAATACTGGAAACCATAAAAACATTAGAGGAAGCTACAGGAAATAAAATCTCAGACATATGCCAAAAGAACTTCTTTGATGATACTGCTCCTAGGGCAATGGAAGCTAAAGACAGAATAAACAAATGGGACTACATCAAAATAAAAAGCTTTTGCACAGCTAAAGAAACCATCAACAAAACAACAAGAAAACCCACTGTATGAGAGAACATATTTGCAAATGTTATCAGTGATAAAGGTTTAATCTCAAGCATCTATAGGCAACTCACACAACTCAATAAAAGGAAGACAAATGAACCAATAAAAAAATGGGCAACAGACCTAAAAAGAACCTTTTCTAAAGAAGACAAAAGGAAGGCCCAGAGACATATGAAAACTTGCTCAAGTCACTAATTATCTGAGAGATGCAAATCAAAACGACTATGCGGTACCATCTCACACCTGTCAGAATGGCTTACATCAACAAATCAACAAATGACAAGTGCTGGCGAGGATGCGGAGAAAAAGGAACTCTCCTGCACTGTTGGTGGGATTGTAGACTAGTGCAGACACTGTGGAGAACAGTATGGAATTTCCTCAAAAAACTAAAAATGGAGCTCCCATTCAACCCAGTGATCCCACTTCTAGGAATATACCCCAAGAAACTAGAAAGGCGAATTAGAAAGGATATATGTACCCCTATGTTCATAGCAGCACAATTTATCATAGCTAAGACTTGGAAACAGCCTAAGTGCCCATCAGCAGATGAGTGGATTAAAAAACTGTGGTACATCTACACAATGGAATACTATGCGGCAGTAAAAAAGAAAGAGCTCCTACCATTTGTAACAACATGGATGGAATTAGAGAGCATTATGCTAAGTGAAATTAGCCAGGCAGAGAAAGACAAATATCACATGATCTCACTCATTTGAGGAATATAATGAATGACACAGACTGATGAACAAGAATGGATCCAGAGACTGAGAAAAGTCCATTAAAATGTCAAACCTCTGGGTAAGTGGCAGGTGGTGGGAGTAAGGGGGAAAGTCAATATATTTGAATGCTTGATCTAAGGTAAGTGATTTGTGTTTTTATATCCCTGACAAAGTTTATATAAAGTTATAAAAAAAATTGGCAGCTAGTTTGAGATTGAATTAACATGGCCTAGAGCATGTCATCTCTTATGGACACCAGTTCTTAGGCTAGGCCCTCCTTAACCTCCCGTGACACCACAATACCCTTACATGATATTATTCTACAATGTCATTATACTATTTGATATTTGACAACAGCATATTATACAAGTATCCCAAATAAACTTACAAACTAATTCTTTGAATGTTGGGCAGCAACTTAAAAAAAGGATAGGAAGTCCCTTTCAGAAGGCACTGGGAAGGCATCTGAGCATTCTATATTGGCCCCTCTGGCCCTTTTGCCAAGAGGGACCCTCTTCTTATTATCCAAATACACACAGCTGGTGTGTGAACTTTCAGTTCAATCTGTGGCTGAAGTCTCTGGGCAGTTGGCACCATGGATCTGTCTCTCAACCAGTGGCGTGAGCTGGGCCCTCTCTGGAGAAGAAACCTGGGTCACCCGAGATATGTGATCAGTACCGGGACCCCGCCAGCAGGCGAGGGGACCCCAAGGCAAGTGCTGGACATAGTGGCCACGGGGGGGGGGGGGCATAGACTACAAGGAGACAGAACTGAACCTCACATCACCCTGTTTGGCCCCGGAGGATGGCTGGTTAGCCAGAGACAGGTAAGATTCCTCAGGGAAGGAACAAACTAAGACAGGCACAGTCGCAGAGGGGCCAACAGGAGAGAACTAAAAGATCAAGAGGTGGGGCACAGACCCTCATCCACAAACCTTGCAGGGGCTTGAATTCTCACCCCTCCTGAGGAAGGTCTCCTACCCCCACGGCTGCTACGCCTCCCACGCAAAACTCACACCAGGACCCAGGTGGTAGACAGAGACTCGGCCAGCAATAGCTGCCCTCTATCTAAATTTAATTTATTACAAGGAATTCTGAGGACCTACTCAAAAATGCAAATATTCCTTTCCACTAGTATTTACTGGGTAAACTAAGATTTCTGCTTGAGTATTAAAATTGACAGTAAAATAGTAATCAAGTTTTCAGATTAATTTAAATTGGCCAAGTGAAATAAGTGAATACTCAAGAAAATCTAACTGTACTGGACAAAAAGCTTTTCCTAAAACATTAACTAAATTATCTATTAGTAGTTCATCTCATGGCAAAATTGCCTAACATCCAAAGAACCTAAAGTAGTAATATTTGTATGCAAAAATTAAAATTTAAAATTACCAAGATTGCAAGATAAAATTTCCAAAAGCCCCTATTAACCAAAAAAAGGGGGGTGGGGGACAACGAGGTAATATCATGTTAGGAAAAATATCCTATAAGTAAAATACATGTAGAAAATTCTTACTCCAGAAAAGAAAATTCTATTTGTAAAACCAGCTGCAGGACACCCATTAAAAAAAACACACATGGTGTCAAAATAAGCCAAAGGAAAATCATTTTGGCAAAAATAAAAAGAATCCAAGTCTATTTTGCAGAGAGGATCCCTTTGTTAACTTTTGGTCGAGAATGTGTTTGTGTGTTTTCAGAGAACAACTCCAAGACCAAGTGGGTTCCTGGGACAGTGAGGAACTGACAGATCTGTTCCAGTCACGAGGATAGTCCAGAGATGGGGGACACTGACGACACCTTGCCATGCTAGCAGTCGGCAGCTGTGTGTGGCTGCAGGCGGCCCAGGAACATACCAGAGAGGATGGATCTTGCATTGCCACAATGTGTCCACCATCTGGATACCATTGCTGACATGTACACATGAAGAACTATTTGACATTGAAACTGGGACTCAGAACATTTGGACATTGAAACTGACACTCAAACTTTTTTTTTTGCTCTTATACGTTTGTTTTCAGTATGCAGAGGCAAGATATTTTTGAAGAAAAGAAACAGGGGAGAGTGATTGATATAGAGGCAGGGTCGCCTCCAACAGGCTGTCAAGCTACAGGGGGAAGGCTGGAGTGGAGGGGAGGCAGATGCTGGGGGAGATCAACCGAAGGACTTGTATGCATACATATGAGCATAACCAATGAATGAAAGACACTGGGGTGGGGCGGGAGTCAGGTGGGGACATGTGCTGGGGGGTAGGGGAGGCTGGGGGGAGGATATCGGGGGGGGAGGAAAACATATGTACTACTATTAAATATAAGTTATATTGTAAATAAAATTTTAAAAAAAGAATATCTTTCAGCATTTCATATAATAATGGTTTGGTGGTGATGAATCCTTTAGCTTTTTCTTATCTACAAAGCACTTTATCTGACCTCCAATTCTGCATGATGGCTTTGCTGGGTAGAGTAATCATGGTTGTAGATTCTTGTTATTCATCACTTTGAATATTTCTTGCCACTCCCGTCTGGCCTGCATCATTTCTGTTGAGAAATCCACTGACAATTGTATGGGTGCTCCCTTATAGGTAACTAATTGTTTTTCTCTTGCTGTTTTTAATATGCTCTCTTTGTCTTTTGCTCTTGGCATTTTAATTATGATGTGCCTTAGTGTGGTCCTCTTAGGGTTCCTATATTTTGGAGTTCGGTGCGCTTCTTGGACTCCTAAGTCAATTTCTTTCACCAGGTGGGGGAAATATTTGGCCACTATTTCTTCAAATAGGTTTTCATTATCTTGTTCTCTCTCTTTTTCTGGCACACCTATAATTCGGATGTTGCTATGCTTGAGGTTGTCCCAGAGGCCCCTTACACTATCTTCAATTTTTTGGATTCTTTTGGCTTCTTGCTTTTCCAGCTGAGTGGATTTTGCCTCTTTGTATTTCAAATCTTTGACTTGATTCTCGCAGTCCTCTAGAGTACTTTTAGGTCTTTGTATAATATTTCTTTTTATTTCAGTCAGTGTATGTTTAATTTCTAGTTGGTCCTTTTTCATATCCTCGTAGGTCTTGTTCATTTCCTCTTAGGTCTTATTAATTTCCTTATAGGTCTCGGCCTCTACTAGGAGCCTCTTGAAAAACCTTATAACCGTGGTTTTGAACTCTATGTCCAGTCATTTTTTCCCCTCCATTTCTTTCATATCTGATTTATTTCCATGTCTCTGCATGGTGACTGCTTTCCTGAGTTGGTCGATTAGCTTTGTGTGGTAGATATCCTCTAAGGGACAGTGGCACAGCCTCCCCAGTTACCTGAGGTAGATATGGGTTGCACAGTCTTGTTGAAGTTAAGCCTAGCTTATTGTTGCCAGCAGTAGGAGGGTTTGACCTCCAGGCCAATTGGCTGTGAGGTTCAGCTGTGCTCAGGTTGGATGGGCGGAGTCTCTGGGCCAAGCAGGCAGCCTCAGCTCCGCCCTATGCAACATGGTCTCTGTGCCAGGTGATAATGGCTGCAAGCACCTCTGAGAGAGAGCTGCTGCCAAGCTCCACCCGCTGCCGGACAATTCAGCCTCTCTCCAAATGAGTCTGCACACCCAACGTCTCACCCAGGGTTGTAAAACAATGCAGTCTGGTGGTTTCTCGAATGAAAGAGTAAGTCATGAGTCCTCTCTGCATGGTCACGCAGCTCTTCTGTTCCCAAGTTTATGTGCACTTTGCACAAGCTCGCCCTCTCCACAAGCTTGCAGACCCTTGCAGTGCCTGAGTTTCAGCATGCCTCCCCACTCTCCAGTTTTACCCCGTATGATTGTGGGTTCCCTGAACTTCGCCCATAGCTGGGGAATCAGTGCAGTGGGACGCCTTTGTTTCCCCTGTTCGAGAAAACCGGCCAGGTTTGCAGCTGCCCGCCCTATCCGCTGTCGCGCGCACATTGCTCCAAACCTCTGATTCAGTGCGTATCTTCAACTCTGCCCTTCACCGCTCCTCTGAGTCACAGTGTCCTGTCTTTACTTTTATTTGTGGAATGTTCACTCAGCCAGCTTTCCGGTGATTCTGGATGATGTTTCTTCTTTCATTAAGTTGTAGTTTTTAAATTGTTGTGTATGGCAGCAAGATAGGTGTTTACCTATGCCGCCATCTTGGTTCCTCCTCATTCTTGAATGTTCCCATTTTATGAAATTTGAAAGCCCATGAATGTTTTTAAATAATTACAGTATCTTATGTGTCTCTCTTTCATTCATTATATTAAAAACCATTCTACACACACACACACAGAAAGAAACAGAACATATATATGGTCTATACTTGAAAACAGAATGTGAATTTACCTTGAATAATTGTGATCTACTAAAATTATATACTAAGATTACACAATATTCTTTTAAAAATATATTTTTATTGATTTCAGAGAGGAAGGGAGAGGGAGATAGAAACATCATTGATGATAGAGAATCATTAAATGGCTGCCTCCTGCATGCCCCCAAGTGGTGATCAAATCCACAACCCGGGCAATGTGCCTTTGACCTGAATCAAACTTGGAACCCCTTAGTTCACAGGCTGATGCTTTATCTACTGAGCCAAACCTGCTAAGGCTACACAGTATTCTTACAGCACTAAATTTATAGTGAATTATCCACAATTGCGGTATTTGAAAATTTAACACTCTCGTTTCTACTGTTTTTCACTAATTTGAAAGGTCATTAGTTTAGTTTTTTAAAATGCTATTATTTACTTTTGTTAATGCAGAAATGTGAGTCAGGAAATAAATCCTCAATATTTACATCTTAATGTAAACTTTGTTGTTTTTCTACTCATCTTGTGACAGTAACACTCATGGAGTAAAATATCTGTCCTTTGAAAAAAGTGTCTATGAAGAAATATAGATGTGTCAATTTTTAAAAATGAAAAAAGTAATTTAATTGTTGTATGAGTAAATGCAAAGAAATCACATAACTCTTGACAAAAGGAATTGAAAATTCTGGGAACACTTCTACATTTGAAAATTTGGAAACATGTTTTTAAGAAGAACTGCTCTTGAAATTCCATGGATTTCTTTCCCATGATTTTTTAAAATCCTCACCAAGAATATGTTTAATGGTTTTTAGAAACATAGGGAGGGAGGGAGGGAAGGAGGGAGGGAGGGAGGGAGGGAGAAAGAGAGAAAGGGAGATGAGAGAGAAACATTGAGAAAGATCAATTGGTTGCCTCCCATCTCAACACAGAACCTGCATAATAACCCAACCAGAGAGACTAATTATTTTTTCCTCATTATACACTTAGGAAAATGGAGGTTCAAAGAGGTTCTTGAACCTACTCAGATGCCAGGTCATTCTAGCTCATTAGCCAGATCTATTGGACCTTAGTCTGATGTTCTGAGTACTAGTGCAAAAGTATATGTTTTGGGCATGAGATGTCATTGTCTCTGGCTGAGCTCATCTAGTAGGTTCTATGTAAAATACATTTAAAGTAAATGGTAGGCTTAATATTATTACTAATATAGACAGTAAGTTAAGTGAGTGGGCTCTGGAAACTTGCGTGCTTGAGCTCAAACCCTTGGTTGGCCTGATATTGGCTAGGTAATTTAAGACATGTTATTTCTAATCTATGGCCTCATTTTTCTCACTTGTAAGACTTGGATAATAATGGTGCATACCTAAGAGTATATGTATGTGTTAAAGCAGTTCATGGCAGAGGGCTCCATTACATTAGTTATTATTACAGACAACATACCTCCAGAGCCAGAGAAACCTTTCATTATCTAATTCTTTCTCATTACTTTCCTTAATCTCTTTAGAAATTAATCTATATGGTCAGATATAATAACCAATAAATTAATAGCTATTTTGTTGGCTAAAGATTTTTAATAAAGGTATATTTTTAAAAGTTTTTAAATATAATTGTTATACCTATTTGCTACAAGTATTTTTACTGTTTATGGAAATATTTATTTTCTAAATTCATTATAAGATTAATAAGAAAATGGCATTTAAATGAAATATATATATATATATATATTTGTGTGATTATAACTATAATCTACACTAATCAAACAAAAAGATGCAAATTGACCATACCTCTGAACACCCACCAGCCAATCAGGAATGAGTATGCAAATCAACCCAACAAAGATGAAGGGTTTATTTGCACATGCAGGCGTGGAGCCCCAGGTGGGGTGGGATGCCTGCAATGAGGGAGATGGTGTGGGTGAAAGGAGCTACAGGAGCAATGTTCCAGCCAGAGTGGAGAAGACTGAAGGCTCCGGATGGAACAAGCACTGAAGGCTCTGGCCAGATCAAAGACAGAAGGTGGCAGCCAGAGCAAAGACCTGGGTCCCAGGTGCCAGAGGAAAACTGGTGCTTGGCAGTCAGGGGAAGGAAGGCCTATTGCACAAATCTTCGTGGAACAGGACTCTAGTGTAATATAATATCCAGTCTGACAAAAACTGGAAACAAATTTTCAAATGTCACAGGGGAAGAGTCACTTGCTTTGAAACTATCTGAATTAAGCAATTTAAATTATATTTAAAGTGGCATTTAACTAGCAGACAGAAAAACAAGGAAGCTGAGTTAACTTAGAAACTGCCTGTATTTTGTAGCAATGATGTTGTGATCCTTGGAGTAAAGAGAAATCAGTTTGATCCCATTTTGAGCCCCTTTTGTATTGGAGCATAAGGGGAAGAGGTAAGTGGGTGCAAAGCTGAGTTAGTAGCCAACAAATATGTGACAAGGCAGGAGCCAAGGGGAGCCTTTAGACAGATGGGTAGATGAAGAGACTCAGGCACACAGAAAGATATTCAGTGATGAATCAGCTAAGAAGGGGAAATAATATGATATGTCCAATTACCACAAATAGCCAAAGAAATAATAACTGAGAATAAATGACAAAAGAAAGATTAAATGCCCATTGGGGTCTTTCTGAAATTCTTTTTGCAGTCCTCCTCAGACTAATTCACCCAACTATAATGATCTCAATTGATCTGACAATTCCTCACTTGTATTCACATATTTCAATCTATATTAATAAAAGGGTAATATGCAAATTGGTCACAATGCCTTCACAGTAACAACCAGATAGCAGGCTGCATGGGGCAACCAGGCTGACATGGGGGTTGACAAGAGGCAACCAAATGACTGACCAGCAGGATGCATGGGGCAATCAGGCCAGCAGAGGGGGACAGTAAGGGGTAACTAGGCTGGTGGGGGGCAGTTGGGGCAATCAGGCCAATGATGGGGGGGGGCAGTTAAGGGTGATCAAGCCAGCAGGGGAGGCAGTGAAGGGTAAACAAGTCAGCAGGGGGGACAGTCAGAGGTGACCAGGCTGGCAGGGGAGGCAGTGAGGGGTAACCAGACCAGCAGGGGGGGCCCAAGGGGCAACCAAGCCAGCAGGAGTGCAGTTAGGGGTGACCAGGCTGGCAGAGGGCACAGTTGGGTGTGATTAGGCTGTCGGGGGAGGAGGGGCAGATAGGGGTAACCAGGCCAGCAGGGAAGGGCATTTAAGGGTGAACGGGTCTGCAGAGGAGGACATTTGAGGGCAGTTGGGCTGGCAGAGGAGGGCAGTTGGGTGTGATTAGGCTGGCAGGGGGGCAGATAGGGGCAACCAGGCCAGCAGGGAAGGGCATTTAGGGGTGAATGGGCCTGCAGAGGAGGGCAGTTGGGGGCAATTGGGCTGGCAGAAGAGGGCACTTGGGGGAGACTGCGCCTGCAGGGGAACAGTTAGGGGGCGATCAGGCCAGCAGAGGAGCGGTTAGGGGGTGATTAGGTAGATAGGAAGGCAAGCGGATGGAAGCCAGAAGTCACAGATTGTGAGAGGGATGTCTGACTGCTGATTTAGGCCAGATTCCTGTGTATCAGGCCTACACCGATAGTCAGACATCCCCCAAGGGGTCCTAGATTGGAGAGAGTGCAGGCTGGGCTGAGGGACACCCCTCCCCAGTGGACAAATTTCATGCACCAGGCCTTTAGTATAAATATATGAATATCATTTTTTATTGAATTGCAGTTTATAAAAAGCTGAAATTCTATTTTAAATTACAGTATTTCTCCACACTTACATGAATTTCAAAATTCAGTTACTTATCATTAAAAGTAATACCTCAATTATCATCTGATTTTCTTCATCATCATTAATTAACTTGAATTCAAAGATAAAGAGGTTTTTGGGGATTTGGAAGTCAATGAAAAAATCCATTTGTTTTAGAAACTTTTTTATTTTTCTTTTTTAATTAAAATTTATTGTTGAAAGTATTACATATGTTCTTTCTTTCCCCCATTGATCATTTCAAATCCAACCCCACCCCAGGCCTTCACCACCTTATTGTCTGTGTCCATGGGTTATGCATATATGCATACAAGGTCTATGGTTGATTTCTTCCCATCCATCCAGCCATCCCCCCTTGCCTTCCCTATGAAATTGTACAGTTTGTTCTATGCTTCTATTTCTCTGGACCTGTTTTGTCCATCTGTTTCTATTTCTCATTAGAATCCATATATGAGTGAGAACACGTGATACTTGTCGTTCTCTGACTGGCTTATTTAAATTATCATAATACTCTCCAGGTCCCTCCATGCTGTCTCAAAGATGAGAGAGCCTTCTTTTTTTACTGCAGCATAGCATCCTATGGTATGAGTGTACAATGGGTGTTTTTTTGTTTTGTTTTGTTTTGTTTTGTTTTGTATTTTATCCACTCATCTACTGATGGTTACTTGGGCTGTTTTCAGATCTTAGCTATTGTAAATTGTGCTGCTATAAAGATGGGGGTGCATACATTCTTTCCAATTGATGTTTTGGATTTCTTAGGATATACTCCTAGAAGTGGAATCACTGGATCAAATGGCAGTTCCATATTTAATTTTTTGAGGGAACATCATACTGTTTTCCATAACGGCTGCACTATTCCCACCAGCAGTGTGTTAGGGTTCATTTTCTCCACATCCTCACCAGCACTTGTCATTTGTTGGTTTGTTGGTAATAGCCATTCTGATAGGTATGAGGGGATACCTCACTGTCATTTTGATTGCATTGCACTGATGATCAGTAACAGCATTTTTTCATATCTCTCTTGGCCATCTGTATGTCTGCTTTGGAGAAGTGTCTATTTAGGTTCTTTGCCCATTTTTAATTGGATTGTTTGTCTTCTCTTTGTTAAGTTATATGAGTTCCTTATATATTTTTATATTAAACCTTTATCAGATGTATCATTGCCAAATATGTTCTCCAATACAGTGGGTTCTCTTTTCATTTTGTTGATGGTTATTTTTGCTGTTCAAAAGCTTTCTACTTTTATGTAGTCCAGTTTTTTTCTCCTTTGCCCTAGTAGATGTATCTGAAAACATACTGCTATGAGAAATGTCTTCTTCTAAGATTTTATTTTTATGACTTACATTTAAGTCTTTTAACCATTTTGAGTTTATTCTTGTTAATGTTATGAGTTGGTAGTCTAGTTTCATTTTTTTTCATGAATCTGTCCAATTTTTCCAACATGATTTATTGAAGAGACTGTTTAGACTCCATTGTATATTCTGCCACCTCTGTAAAATATTAATTGAGCATGATGTCTTGGGAAGATTTCTGGGGGCTCTGTTCTATACTATTAATCCATATGCCTGCACTTGCACAAGTACCAGGCTGTTACGAATACAGTAACTCTGTAATATAACTTGATATCAGGTATTATTATCCCTCCAACTTTGATCTTCTTTCTCAAAATTGTTGTGGCTAGGCTTTCCATTATTATGTGGATAAGAGTAGTGAGGAGGGAAAAAAGATGGTGGTTGGCAGGACAGAAGTAAGGGAGAGAAAGTGAGTGAGTGAGGGGATGAAAGAAGAGTGTGTGGATGTGTGTGGTATGTGTGAGTGATGGACAGTTAAATCCCACAGGAGCATCAGGGACTGGGATACCAGGCTCTCTGACAAGGAGAAACTACTACCACTGTGGGAACACACTGGCCTGAAGGACTTGGGCACAGAGCCCACACCATCTTGAAGAGGTCAGCGGCCTTTTCTACAAACTCATCAGCACCACCACCCTGTCAGGACTTTGATACTGGCCATGACCCAATATCCACTAAAGCCAAAATCCTGCTACCACAGCCTCAGACTCGCAGACCCTGAAACCTCCACCTCAAAAGGTGCACCGTTCCAGCAGCAGTAAGTGTATCTTCCCCCCTGCACAGTGGCAGAACTCCAGACACCACATTAATGCATTTCCAGCATAAAGGCATCCAAGACTCACCATTCCATAGGGAGCACTTGGGAGCCACTGGGAGCCCCAGCTGGCAGAAATTCTGTACAGACAAAGGCGCACAACTCTGCAGTAGAAATTCTAAATTCCCTCTACCTGAATAACTGCCTTCAGACACCACAACTGCTTAACTGCCAAGGCCCCTCAAAATGCATTAGAGCTCTGTGCCTGCAAACACACCACTATAGTACACACTCACATTTCCAAAGGGCAGGCATCTTGAGCCCATCTATCCACAGGGTGTTTGTGGGAGATGCAGTGAGTTCCTGCTGGGTGTGATCTTGGACAAAAAGGGACACACTCCCCTTGGAAGTAGAAATTCTGAATTCACACATTCTGGATACTTGTCCAGATGTGCCTCAATTACAAGGTTTCAGCACCCCTCAATGGCAAATGCACCATGGGTGCCCCTGTGAGCCGCCACTGGGAGTGTGTGCATATCCACCACAGATGCAGCAGAAAAACCTGAGTCTGCACACCCCACAAATACAGAACTCTGGACAGCACAGTCACGCCTTTCCAGAGTGCAGGCCTTCTGAGACCAATCACCCCTACAGGCAGTTCCTGGGTGCCATTGTGAGATCCTGCTGGGCACCCACAATTTCAATCGAGGGCTCAAGACAGCAAAAATTGGGACACCCCCCCCCCCTTCATGGCTGCTGAATTCTAGACAATGCAGTTATACCTTTCCAGCTCACAGGCCTACATCAAGAGAACCCAAATAGCTCAAATAAGGAGCTATGATAGGTTACCAAGCCCAGGAGACCTGAGAGGTCACACCAGTAGCACCATCCACAGAAGAACCTGAGTATCAAACCAATTGGACCTACAATTAAAACGTTACAGCAAAACATGGGAAGATAAAAAAGCAATCCCAAAAGGAAAGAAAAAAAGGAATCATCAGAAAGGGAGTTAAGTGAAATTGAGGCTAGCAGCTTATCAGACAAAGAATTCAGAGTAATGGTTATAACAGTGATGGACAACCATTTGAGCTTGGTGTGTTAAAATTGGCCAAAAAAACGAGCGTAACGGGGGTGGTGTGTCACTTCGAGAAATAAATCATAATTTTGAGATATTTATAGTTTAAATAACAAAATGTATAATTGTAATATATGACTGTATTTAATAAACCAAAAAGTAATTATTTAACTTGCCTGCTTAGTAACTTCTTTTTTCATCTATCAGTCAGTTTCTTTTGTTGGTCTTGATATTATTTAACTTGTGTGGGGTCCCGTGAACTAAGATAAATGAGGGGGAGGGGTAATTCTTTAACTAACCTGCCTATTAGTGACTTTTTTGTTGCTGAATTTCATTGGCTAAACCTTCAATTGAAGGTTGGTACTTTCTACACTTCAAGCCCAAGCAAGTGCTACTAACTTCATCTGTCAATGTATTTCTTTTGTTGGTTTTGCTATTATTTAACACTGAGAATAAGGTCTCACAAAAGGACGAAGAGGGAAAAATTGTGAGTAAAGCCATTGCTGTATTTTTCAGGGTGCTAAAAGTGTCTGGTAATTGGTTTCAGGCACTCCAAATTTCCTGTTTGTAGTGGCACTCCTCTTGATTCTCCAAGCGGCACCTTTCCAGATTCTCAAGCTTTAACCTCAAGTCAACAAACACCTGACCCCAGATGCTGTCTTGAAATTCTGAAAGTTGCATCTCCAAATCATCAATTTGCATCCATTGGAAACCATTTAATTCCAAACTACTGCAGACTACTACATCAGGATACTTAATTATTTTTATGGTCTGTTCTAGGCTTCTAAATTGATTAAATCTATCACTGAACTGGTCACGTAATGAGTCTAAAACATGCTGGTACTTTATATGCAAGGGTTTCATTTCATTTCGTACAGCTGCACTGGCCTTCTCAAAATACTTTGTTACTCAAGGAAAATATTTATAAGTTTTAGTTACTGCATCTTACTTAAAAATTTTAACTTTACTTTCAAAAGTTTTTATGTATCCAAACATAACATCAATACTCTTGTCAAAACCTTGTAACTTTAAGTTCAGCCAAATAATATGAACAGAGAGATCTGTAAAAAATATCAGGGTGTTGACCCACTTATCATCATTGAGCTGAGAAAAGTTTCCCAGATCCTTATCCTCAAGAAATACCTTAATTTCTTCAAAGCATGCCACAAAGTGCTCAAGAACATTGCCTCAGCTCAGCCATCTTACATTATTGTACATCAACAGTCCACTGTAGGTAGAATCAACCTCCAGTAAAAGTGCAGAAAATTCTCACTTGTGAAGGGGACGAGCAGCTATTAAATTAACTATTTTTGTAACAACTGACATTAAGTCATTTAAGCCAGTGAATCCTGCCTTGGCACAGAAAACGCACAATCGGATGTCCTATAGCTTCCGTAAACAATTTGACAAATCCAACTTTTTTCCCTACCATGTTTGGTGCCCCATCTGTCATCACTGACACAACTTTAGAGATATCAATGCTTAGGTCACAGAATGTTTGTATAACAACCTTACATATTTGCTTCTTGATGTACTTGTTGGCACTGATACTAACTTTACCAACTCTTCTCTCATTGTGAGACCATCAGAATATTGACCAATAATGGCCAACTGAGCACGTGATGTGACATCAGTAGTTTCATCAAGAGAGATAAAAAATATGTACAATTAGTTATGTCTCTCTTTAATTGATGTTGTATGTTGTGTTCATTATTCGGTCTTTTATGATATTTTTACTGAGTGGTAACTCAGATATTCTCTTAATAATTGCATCTTTATTCTGCATATCATGAAATAGAACTGGTGCACATCTTAGGAGAGTTTCTTTAATAAATTCCCCCTCACTGAGTGCTTTTCCATGCTGATCTATGGAGTGAGCAATGCTCAAAATTGCAGATGTTAAATTTTCAGAGCCTTTTAAAAATTTAAGGATGGAATTAAATTTCCACCTGCCTGGAAATGTATTCCTTCCTTTCATCCTCACTTTTTTCAGGAGCTGGGAATGATTAGTTTCAAAATGTCTATTTATATTCCACCTTCTGCTTACTACCATTTCAGTACATAGAACACAAAATGATCTGACATTTTTTTCTAGAATGGCATACATCTCAGTCCATCTCTCTCGAAAGGGTTGGCTACTGCTACTACCACTGCCTTTACTTAACCTTGTGTTTTTTGTGGTTTGTTTTTTTTTGAGGGGGGGGTTCTCCATCAGAGGGGCAGTGACAGAAGATAGAATTATAGATAGCCTATTAACCCTGCAGGCAACTAGGGGTTAACTAGCCTAACTGACCACAAGATGGCACATGTAACTGACTTTAGGAAAGGGCAGGGTTAATAAGCAAAAATAGGGGTTAATAAGGATGCACAACAGTAACAGTGGTGAAATGGGATCTGCAATATTCCAAAATGGTGTTTCTTATGTAAATTAAGATTGCTGCCACTATTTCTAATGGCATAGAAACGGAACCCATAGCAAAGGCCCTCGCCTCTCCCAGCCTCCCCCTCACTTATCTCAGTAATGATGGTCAATTAGAAATTCATGACACCCTAGGTTTTGGCCTACAGACCTCTGGCGCAGAGTGTCTACACTACACTACAGCAAATGTTTCATCCTCGGCTTCTGCACCTGGCTGTGCAGTAACCAAGGATGAAACGTCCTTCTCGGCATTCAGCCCCATACTTCTCTGTATGCGACCGCATGCGGCTGCGTGTCATCGAAAATAGCTATGTGTGTTAGTGCTGACACGCGTGTCATACATAGGTTAGCCATCACGGCCCGAGGCCCCAATCCCTGTCCCCTCACTGGAAGCTAAAAAAGCCAAACGCGGTTGTGTTCCCAGTCTCAGGGAACTAGTTTTTGCAGAAGACCAAAGAAAACCAAACAATGCTTTAAAAGAAAAGGAGGGACACTTTTCATTTACACCAGTGTACTCAGGGAGTAGCTTTCCAAATCTGAGTGAAGAAACATGCAGGAGGCTTCTCTTTATATCTCCTTGTGGTCTTTGTCCCACAAACATGGATTATGCTTCAGGTCCTTTTCATGGGCCTTGCAAGAAAGCCCCCAGGTGTTAGAGGTCTCCAGGCCATGTGTGATGGTTTGGGCTGAAACCAGTGTTAATTACCTTCCTCAGGGGCAGTGCCCTGTTCGCAGTTCTATGGCCTCTGTAACAGGTTCTGCAAGACTAGTATCTGGGAAGGAGGTAGTGACTTCATTATAGGTTATTAAGAATGTACAGTGATCTTGCTGGCATGGATTCAGAAGGCTAGCCCCCAAATATCAGGGTTACATTCGAATTAGCCCCTTTTGGCTTCTCAGCATTAAGGGTAAGGTAAAAATTAGAACAGTGGATTCAAAATCTATAAGTTATATTCTAAGAGAAAAATATATATGTATTTTCTTTTTAGAGGAGAAAATCAGCAAAGTCTGTTGAATGGGAATTTGAAGAAGAAAAAATAAAGGCATGCATAATAAAGTAAATAATGGCACAAGGGGAGGTATTTGACCATAGAGGATTCTCAGCCATCATTGGCCTGGAGGTGGACCGCATCAGTAGCTCTCAAAAGTTAGGAAGCTATTTTAGAAAGCTTCTGATTCTTCCCAACCTTGGGAATGCTTAACTGCAGGAGACAAGGAGCTCTCTTGTCCCTGATCTGCATTTGCCCCATTCATTTGTGTTTTCCCTTGCCTGGGAGCATGTGACCATGCAGACCTAATGGACACCTGGGGTCTTCAGACTGCACAGGCTCAGAAGGACTATGAAACAGAAACTATGAGCATTAGGATTTACCTTGGTCCTACTGAAGACATGGTTGGACATTTTCTATATCAGGACAGAGAGGATGGCAAATTGGAAGTCCAGGGGCAGGGGTAGCCATCAGAATAAACAACCTTCCCACACACGGTCTCCCATGCATGGATCCTTATAATCCTTTCCTCATAACTCCACGGAAGATCCTGTTTCCAACTAACAACAAAAGTGCTGTAGTTATTTACAGATATTGCGCCAAATTCTACAAAAGATAGTTTTAACTGCATTTGAAGTGTTACTAGGCAGTGCCACGGGACCTTCTGTGACAACATGTCCAGAAGTAAAGTGTAGCCTCCTTTGCAATTGTCAATTCCGAGTCTCTGAGTACAGTTTGCAGGTTGTACTCTGCACTAAGATGTTAAGAAATGTGAGTGGGAGCTGAAATCAGCCTGGGTTCAGTTCTCCAAGTCAGAAGTCAGGGGCAAGAAGCTAGAACTTTGCTGCATCCCTCCTGACAAAGAGCAGCTTTTTCTAACTTCACCCTAGGAATAAGCTTTTTCCTGAAGTAAACCAAGAAGCTATATGTGAGAGCACAGGGCCTTGCTTTTTTTTCCCCTCTAGCATAATTCTCTATCTGAACATTTTATTAAAATGTATGCTCTATTAAAAAATAGATGATGTCCTTATTTTCTTGTCATCTAACAGGGTGCTAGGCTCCTAATAGACCCTGAATTCATGTTTGTTAATTTAGTGGAATCTCGAGACCATGGAGTAAGGAGATTGACTGAGGTAAAAGTTAAGCCTTTGCACAATGGCAGAGCATACCACATACATGGGATGCTATGAAAATGGAACCACTTGGAGTCATGCAAAAATGTTATGTAACTTCAGGTGGGCACATAATTTTATAATGGTGTACACTGTTATTTTCTAAAGAATCCCTTGTATCAGAATGTAATAATCTTCCTAAAGAGAAAGTCATCAAAATACAACTTTCCCTTATTAATGCATTTTAAGTGATATTTGAGAACCTAGGAGCTCTAATCCAGGAGTTTGGACCCTAGCCTATCTCTCCAAGCAGATTGACCCAGTCGCCTCCAGGTGGCCCCCATGTCTCAGGGCCCTTGCAGCCACTGCATTATTAGTCAAGGAAGCGGATAAGATTACCTTAGGACAAAACTTAAATATAAAAGTACCTTATACGGTTGTCACCCTGATGGAAACGAGGGAGCAGCCCTGGCTGTCTCATGCTCCAATGACTCATTATCAAGGGCAGTTTTGTGAGAATCCACAGATACGATTAGAAGCAGTGAGAACTCTTAATCCTGCCACCTCTCTACCCGTTGCTGAGGGGGCCCCTGAGCATGATTTCCTGGAAGTCCTAGAGGAGGTTTATTCTAGCTGGCCAGATCTGATGGATAGGCCCCTGCCAAACCTGGATTTGGTGTTGTTCACAGATGGCAGCAGCTTCTTAGATGAAGGAAAAAGATGAGCCAGATATGCAGTGGTACCAAACTTCGGGACAATCGAGTCACAGGCCCTGCCTGAAGGATGGTCAGCACAGATGGCACAACTTTGGCCCCTAGTAAGAGCCCTAGAACTCAGAAAGAATAAGTGTGCCAACATCTCCACTGACTTGTGCTATGCCTTAGCTACCCTGCATACCCATGATGGCCGGAGGAAAGAAATCAAAAATAAGAATGAGATTTTAAAGTTAATAGAAGCTGTCTGGGAGCCCAGGGAAATAACTGTCATTCACTGCGAAAGTCAGCTGCTTGGAGAGACTCAATATCAGAAGGAAACCAATGTGCTGACGCCGCAGCCAAGTTGGCTGCTAAAGAACAAGTGGCACTGTCAAGGATTGAGTTGGCCCCCGAATTACCTGAACCTCCAAAATACACTCCTCAGGAAGAGGGCCCAGGACGAAGGGGGCAATGGAATGAAGGAAGGCTGGTGGATACTCCCAGATCACAGGGTCTATTTCCCAGAACAGTTAGCTCATAAGGAAGTCCTCCAGTAGCTTGAATTCACTCATTTAGGAAAGGCTGCCCTAGAAGCTTTGTTAGGCAGATACTAGCTAATTCCCCATCTTCCTTCCTTGTGTGCCTCAGTTTCTCAGCGTTGCCTCCTCTGTGTTCAGAATAATGTTAAACAGGGTCCTGTGGGACCAATAGGAGTTTGGTGCTGTGGGCAAGCTCCTTTTTGAGGACAACCTTGCCACAGAAATAGGGCCTAGCAGAGGAAATAAAGAAATAGATTTTACAGAAATAGAGCCTAGCGGAGGAAATAAAGACCTGTTCATCTTTGTTTGCACCTTTTCAGTCTGGGTCAAGGCATATCCCACTCGCACAGAAAAGTCAAGAGAAGTCACTAAAGCATTGCTGAAGGATATAATTCCACGGTATGGAATGCCTCTGACCATAGGGTCCGATAATGGCCCAGCCTTTGTAGCAGAAATAGTACAACAGGTAGCTAAGGCTTTAGGGATTAAATGGATCTACATATAGCTTACAGTCCTCAGAGTTCACGGAAAGTATAACGCATGAACTGGACTCTAAAACAGACTATGGCTAAGCTATGCCAAGAGACAACCTTACCCTGGACAGCTATCTTGCCTCTTGTAGTCCTGTGGGTATGCTCTGCCCCAAGGGCCAGGGTAGGTTTCTCTCCCTTTGAAATTCTATATGGTAGACTCCCTCCCTTAATTGGACCAAAGGGAGATTTGGGGAAAATAGGGAACTTAGAAATCCATAAACAACTACACAGACTTGGAAAAACTGTATTTCAGGTCCACACACTGGTTACTGACCTACCCATCTCTCTAGGAACAGCCGTACATCCTTATAAACCTGGAGACCAGGTTTGGGTAAAGGACTCAAAAAAGAAGCCCCTCAAGCCTACCTGAAAGGGACCCTGTCCAGTCATATTAACCACCCCACAGCTCTCAAGTTGCAGGACTGAATTCTTGGACTCATCACTGCTGGGTGAAGGTAGCCCACCAGACGAGCTGAGTGGAAGGTGACCTCTGACCAGAAACACCTCCTCTAGATTATCCTCTAGAAGACAGCGGACCTGGCCAATCAATCTGCTCCAAAAAATTCAGAAACGCCCTGCTGAATTCTTCCTAACACTACTCTTCCTTTCTTATCTCCTGAAGGTAATATGCTCTGGTATTTCTGCATAGTCATTGGTTTTATCTTTCTAATAATTCTCATTTTGCCTTTTCATGAGTGCCACTACAACCTGAGGCTAGTACCAGGGGGAGAACTCATCTGCTCTGGCTGGGACACAGAAGCACCATAAAGTTATTGCTTCCCACAGAGCAAGGAAACAAAGACCTCATCATAAATTGTTGGATTACACCTTGTTATGCCATCCTTGGCTACATCTGCTTTGCAGGAATAGCCACGATACTGCTCTTTGTCCTAGCTGTTCACTGTTGTGGGCCCCCGCTGAACAGAAATAGAGGGGATAACATGCTCCCACTAATAATATTAGCTAGCACATACTTGCCTCCATTAGGGGCCACTGCCATGTGTCCTTGCTTAGAAACTCCCTACCCAAATATGCTAGACCTGGTAGTCTACGAAAAGCCCTATCAAGATTTTTGTTAGCTATACTTATCAGCCTGCGGCATGTTATGACTCTACTACCAAATGCATGTGTGGTGGGGGAGATTGTATTGAGCGGGAAAAAAATAATAGGGCCTGTCATGGCCAATGTGCAGCTAACTAATGTTGCTCCTATTTATTTCAGCAGTACCCAGAGCAACATCCAACAGGTCACCTCTCAGATAAACTATGCAACTCTACCCTCAAGACTGAAAACACTATCTACCCCTATGTGTGTGGGAATGCTGCTTACCTCTGCCTGCCTGCAAACTGGACGGGAATGCCTTTAAACTTTAGATGGTCCTACAATCCACCAGAATTTCCTACAAACCCCCCTGAGAGGAAGAAATGGGATGCTAATCCCTTTGTCATTGTCCCTTTTCAGCTGGAAGTAGTTAAGAGCGGTCCTCATCCATGTTTACCCTAACATCCTAAAGTCATTGTACCACAAGGTTAAGAGAAGTTTGTGGGACAAGGGGTGAATGGAGGAAATGAGAAAGCTAAAAAGAGCTCATTGCGATGTAACCCTGATATTTGGGGGCTAGCAATCTGAATCTATGCCAGTAAGCTCAGTGTACATTCTTGATAACCTATAATTAAGCCATTACCTCCTTCCAAGATACTGGTCTTGCAGAACCTGCTACAGAGGCCATAAAACTGTGAACAGTGCACTCCCCTGGAGGGAGGGTTATTAATGCTGGCACCAGGCCAGACCATGAAATATGGCCTGGAGACCCCCAACACCTGGGGGCCTTCTTGTAAGGCCCGAGAAAAGGACCGAAAGCATAATCCATATTTGTGGGACAAAGACCACAAGAAAATATAAAGAGAAGCCTCCTGCATGTTTCTTCACTCAGATTTGGAAAGCTAATCCCTTAGTCCACTGGTATAAATGAAAAGTGTCCCTCTTTTTCTTTTAAAGTGTTGCTTGTTTTTCTTTGGTCTTCTGCATCAGTGTTTCGTGGCATTTTGTCACGAATGACACTTATGAACCACTACAGACTCCAGAGATAAATTTTCTTATTTATCAAATAGAGTTTTGAACAGGAGAAACACTATCTAGCATTAATTTTCCAGAAAGTACTGTATCTCTCTGAAGGTTAGCACTCGTAGACTTTAGATCCAGCAAAATCTTGCTAAAGATCCAAAGGTAACTTTTCTAGAGTGAATTCATTTATTTCTAAAAGTGTGAAACAAAATAATGGCATCTCTAGCCTACTTGGTGTGAGAGTGAAAAGTCTTGTTTATAGTTATAATGAGTTAGAACTAATTCTGTTTTATTGTTTCTAGTTTGCCATACCCTTCTAAATACAGTTTGCTTTGAATAAGATCTGAGTGGAAAAGAGTCTCAGTTCACAGCGTATGAAATATATTTGCTTCTCCAAAGAAATTGTTTGCTACTCTGTTGTCATTTGCTCAGAGCACACCACAGAAGTGAATTCCCATCAATATTAATAGTCCTTGTAGCCTCCTGAGGCTCTCTATGCATTGCGCTCCATTTAGCTCTAAGTTTGTATTCCCATATAGATTTAAACAAGAGAGCTAGGGAATTTTGAAGTCTTTTGTTCTCATTCATGGTAATATTTAAATGGTTGTTATAGTAATAGTAATAAGGATAAAATACAATATAGAATAAGTATTAAAGTGTGAAATTAAAGTGTGATATCTGAAAGTATAAAATGTAATGTAAACAAATTTAGTGTGGATTGTAATGTAAACAAATTGAAAGAACCTTTGAGTGGCCTATATGTAGAAAATAAAGTGACTTGTACCCATATTTAAGACCAGATAGCAAGATTCCTGGGACCCGCTGATAAGACACACTGAAGTCCGCCAGCACATAAAAAGCCGAAGAAAACAGAGGAGGTCAGAGAGGCTGCTGCTCCTCCACAGTCAGTCACTCTCCGCTGCCTGTATCTGCCTGAGCTCTGCTGTGGACTGTGAGACGTGAGGCCGAGGCCTCAAACAAGACGCAGAGCTGCAGCTGCAACGCCCAATGTCCAGCGTGTGTGTCTGTCGGCGCGGGTCTCTGGGGCCCTGCCAAGGTCTGGAGACCACTAGGACTCTGGTAAATAAACTGTGTGTGATTCGTGTATTGCATGTCTGTCTCCTGTGTAATTTATGCTCGGCCAATATTGAGTAAGTACCTTCGGTCCTACTTGTCAGTGTCTGAGGCCACGGCTGAGGCATCCTTGGTCACCTGTGCTTACTTACATCCCTGAAGGAGAAATTGGGACAATGGTCCACTGGGTATGCAAGTATTGCTGATTCTTTTATTGCTTTGTTACAACCCACCAGAAAAGATCCACCATTGGGAAACATAATCCTTTTTTGTTTTTTGTTCATTTCAGATTCTGAAAAATTTTTACCTCTACATTTGCTAGTTTTATTATAAATCAATCTTGTTTCTTAAATGCACATAAGGTCAGGCATATTTTATTCTTTGTGGTGCTAAGGTTATGTCTTACCCTTCTACTCCCATAACAACCCCAGTGCTCCTATTCCTACTCTATAGGTTAAACCTGGACTTACCTAGATTCTTCTTATTAAACACCACAAAATGTTTGGTATACCTTAAATCATGGAGTGAAAATATATAATTAGTTCTAAAAACCACAAAATTAGAGGGGATAATTCTATAGTATATGTCAAGTCAATCAGAAGTAAGAATTTGCCTAAATAAACATCTACATATGTATATTCTTTTGAAGCATATATTCAACAAACTCAGTTGATTGTGGATATATATACAACAGGTGGATATTTATACACTCTCCTAATTGTTATTGATGGGTAACACTCCCTGTCCTCACCTGTTGTTGGGGGATGTGGGTTTCTTGTGATATTGAAACAGAAATTTTAGGGGTGAAATAGGACAGGTTTAAGAAATTTTATAAATTAAGAGGACCATGGAGGAAGCACAGGGCTGTAGAGCAGCAGAAGGTATATTTCCATAGAACATGGAAAGCTGAAAAGCTGCAACAGGTACATGTTCTTCAATAAATCTCCACCTTTGCTATACCACTTTTTGTCTGTGGATTCATTCTTCAATTCTGGTGGACAAAGAATCCGGGTTCCAGTCCAAAAATTCTGTTTCAATATCTTGAGAAAATGAATTTCTCTGAGACTTCCATGGGAAAATGAGATATTATGGAAAGCTTTATTTCTGTGGAATCAAACTCCTGAGTTTCCAATGTTTCTTCTTCCTTCATCCTGCCAAGGAAAAAGTCAAGCTGCATTTTTAATAGGGCTAGAATTAAAGTCATTGTCCAGAGTTTCCGTTCCATGTCTCTGCAGGCTATCTTAGTTTGTACTGCAAGTTCCAGAACATCAGTCCATTGCATGTAGTATCCACAGGGCCACATGGCTATGGAGGGAACACAGGCAAACAAGAGAAAAATCAGAGAACCAGGAGCCACACAAGAACCGAGAGGGAGCTCCTTTTGGGGGAGGGGGAGTTATGTATTCCCAAATTTTCATGGGTTTGCAGTGGCTCTGCCTCCTCTGGCCAATGATTTCTGGTTCCATTTTTTACAACAGGCACCTTACCTATGTCACCCTGACTTTACTGCACATACACCCATCACCCAGTAATATGTAGAAAATGGGCTAGTAGTATCCTGGGGCATGTAAAGTTGCAGCTTTCTCATGAAGCTCCTCAAATAATCATGCTTATAATGTCTTGTCTCCCTTTTGCTTCTTTCCTATTAATAACTAGAATCCCAATGCATAAAATTAGTGCATGGGGCAGTGGGGTGTCCTTCAGCCCATCCTGCACCCTCTCCAATCTGGGACCCCTTGAGGGATGTCCAATTGCCCATTTAGGCCCAATCCCACCGGCAGTCAGACATCACTCTCACAATCCAGGACTACTGGCTTCCAACTACTCACCTGCCTGCCTTCCTGATTGCTCCTAACCACGTCAGCCTGGCAGCCTGATCACCCCCTAACTACTCCTCTGCTAGCTTGATTGATACCTAACTGCTTCCCCGCAACCTGTTTGCCCCTAACTGCCCTCCCTTGTGGGTCTGGTCACTCCTAACTGCCCTCCCCTATAGGCCTAGTCACCCATAACTCCTTTCCCCTGCAGGCCTGGTTCCCCCTCTCCACCCAACTGCTCTCCTCTGCAGGCTTGGGGCTGCTCCAACTGCCCTTCCCTGCAGGCTTGGTCACTCCCAACTTACCTCCTCTGCTGGCCTGGTCACCCCTAACTGCCTTCTCCTGCAGATGTGATTGCCCCGAACTGCCCTCCCTTGCAGGCCTGGTCCCTCCCCACTGGTCTGCCCTCCTGGCCTGATCACCCACAATTGCCCTCCCTTGCAGGCCTGGTCCCTCCCAAATGCCCTCCACTGCTGGATATCTTGTGGTGGCCATCTTGTGTCCACATGGGGGCAGGATCTTTGACCACATGGGGGCAGCCATCTTGTATATTGGGATGATGGTTAATCTGCATATTATACTTTTATTAGCTGGATAGAGGCCTGATACATAGGTGAAGACTGGCTGATTTGTCCTGAAGGGTGTCCCAGAACAGGATGGGGATTCTCTTGGGGTGTGAGGCAGCCTGAGCAAGGGGCCTTTGGTGGTTTGCAGGCCAGCCATGCCCCCCAGTGACCCAATCAGAGACCCTGGGATCTGGGATTTACTTATCTTCTACAATTGAAACTTTGTAGCCTTGAATGGAGCCAACCCTCCTGCTCACTCAGTGGAGGCAGTGATTTCTGTTGGGACTTATTTATCTTCTATAATTGAAACTTTGTAGCCTTAAGTAAAGGCCTGGGCCTGCCAGGATATGCTGAAAGCTTGGCTTCCTCATTGCCTGGGAAACCCAAGTCTCCTTCCTGCTAGCTCCGTGGCCACAGCCATCTTGGTTAAGGTTAATATGCATACTCACTCCTGCTTGACTGGTGCTCATGGCTTGTGGGTGTGGCTTATGGTTATAGCAGAGTGATGGTTAATTTGCATAATGCTCTTTTAGTAGACAGGGCTAGCTAATTATAAGAGTAATATAATGAGAGGGAGAGTTATTGAAATTTTCCTTTCATTTAATTATGTCATTGTTCTTAAATGTGAATATACATCTTCAGGAATTTTTATTTAAATTGATAAGGTCAATTAAAATATCATAGTCTGATAAGTATCTATATCACAACTTCTTACTTAAAAAACATGCTATTGATAAAACTAAAGAAAATGGACTCAAGTTTAAGTGAAATAATAAAAAGAAGTGTTTTTTTTTCTTTCAGAGGCTTTGATATATAAATATACCATGAAGAAATATAATGAAATAAAACTAAAATTTAAAAAGCTAACAATTCATATTGATAAGATTTAGCTAGCTAGCTTAATCAGGAAGGGGGTCCAAAGAGAGAGACATCTTGTCCTGAACAATTAAAGCAGCCATCAGTTAGGTCAAAATCAGCCCTAATCTGAGCAGCTGGGAAAGTCATAATGGGTAATAAAACATTCCAGCCAGGACAACTGAGAGAAAGCAATAAGGTAGATCAAAGCAATTCAAACTCAAACAGGTAAGATGGATGTATTAAGGATAGAGAAATTCCACAGGATAAAGGGACAAAAAGACATACATTTACAGATGTTAAAGAACAATCACAGGATATCAGGAAGAAGGAAACATTTTCACAGAAGATAGAGGAATGATACAAAGTAAGAGAAAAGAGCCAAAGCCAGTTTGGCTCAGTGGATAGAGCATCGGCCTGCGGACTGAGGGGTCCTGGGTTTGATTCCAGTCAAGGGCATGTACCTTGGCTGCAGGCACATTCCCAGTGGGGAGTGTGCAGGAGGCAGCTGATCAATGTTTCTCTCTCATCGATTTTTCTGACTTTCTAGCCCTCTCCCTTCCTCTCTAAAAAATCAATAAAATATATATTTAAAAAAAAATAAAGGAAAAGAAAGAGGGGGGTGGAGCATGTGAAATTTGGCCTTTGAAACTGGTACTATGTAGAATGGGGGTCCTAGATTAAGAAAAAGGGACTCTAGAATATTATAATGTCTCAAGACAAAGAGAGCAGCAGCCACCCTCTTTAGGGGACCCCTCTGTCTCCCAAAAGAGATGGAGTCTTAGAATTAGAATTTCAGACACAGTATCTGCTTGCAATATAATTTCTGTACTTCTCACTTACCACCTTTTTTCCATGCCTGCATTCTTTGAATCCATCTGGAAAGAAATCATCCTTGGACTCTGCTCATCAAAAAAAAATCCTGAATCAATATTAATGACTAGTGGTAGAAATATTTACTTTCCTGCCACAATTTCAATCCAGAATTAGTTAGCTTCTAAAATAAAATTCATGGAAAATTGAGAACTCACTTCAATCTTAATGCAACAAATGTGAACTAGAGTTTTAGTTCTTTGTAACTTTTCATAAAAATTCTGCAAATATGGTGGTATAGCTTCTACTGGGGATAGAATCGACTTATGTCAATTTTCCAGACAAATTTAAAGAAAGGCATCTTGGGATTTGTTTGCTTTTGTTTTAAGTGGGGTCTTTAAATTTTACTTGAATTAACTTTTTATTCAAGTAAAATAATTTTATATATAAATCTATATTAAAATTTAAAAATCATAAATAAAAATACTAAATATAGGTAACTTGAGAGATTATTGTTAAGACATTTCCCCCACACTATAATAGTAGTATAAAATATGAACATAACACTTTATTGGATCCACAATAAAGTATGCAAATGTCTGTTCATGACTCTGTTGAACATAGCAATAGAATCATATGCTGTAACTTTAAAAATACAAGAGGTCAAATTTTATTTTCTTGATTTGAAAATCCCTTCCATCCTTATAGATAAGCTTTGTTGTTTCCAGATATGGAGTAAGCACATCTTCATATTAACAAAGGGCTCCACCTAGGGAAAGATATTTGAAAAGGCAAAACAGGAACTCTTGTCTATCTAAATATATGAATACTTCATATTTTTCTGAGTCTTACACTAGAAAAACTTTTCATAAATCAACAGAAATAAGAAAGGGGTCACAAAAAGAATCTAAACATTTAAAAATAGGTCCACTATCTTGTTCAATATCTTCATTATATAACTGGTTAAAAATGACATTAAGAAGTATATGCAAAGAAAGTTTATTGCTTCAATGGTTTTCACTTTAGTTCCATAATGAAATCATCCTTCTGATAGGCCCGAAACTTCTGGTCAACCTGAATGCCTACACTTTGATTCTGCCCAGCATGGACCACAGGTGGAGCTGGCTGGTAGAATAATATAAAGAAGTGATTCTTGATGGTAAGGTAATTAAAGCATGAAATTAAATATCAATAGAAGGCCTAGATGTTGTTCTATTGGAACATAATTTTTTTGAAAATAAATTGTGCCAGTTGCCTAGAATGGCTTAGAAAATATAAACCTAAAAAACTGTGGAGGGGAAAAAAAGAGATGAGATAGATAAAAACTCATCTATTTTAATATACACTTTTAAATATGCATTTAATGTTCTGGTGCTAGCTCAAATAAAAGTAAACATATTCTGTCTTTCATACTGAATACAACTAAATGCATTAAACAGCTATCTGAAGGCAGAAAAGTTAAATGATAGGTAGAATGAGAAATGGAAACCAGAGCTCAAAGTAAGACCACATGGGAGTGAGTTTCTTGTTTTATCTTAAGACTGAAAAGGAACACGGGAGCTGGAACAGGAGCAGAAAGGACTTCATTTCTGAGAAAAACTTCATTTCTGGTCTGAAAATCAGGGAAGTGAGCCCCTGGGGTGAGAGAGAGTGGGGAAATTCACTGATGGTTTATTTTTTTCTATTATCTCCATCTAAGTCCAAGGCAACCCAGGGCAGGGCTGTGGTGGCAGGGTTGGGCAGCAGCATCTGTGCAGGAACCTAAATTCTGAGTGAAAGGAAACCTTCCATATTAGCAGGAGGAACTGTGACCTGAGAGTGTTGGGCAGTATCTCAATTATCTTTTTTCTCTCTCTATAGTCCTGCTAGTTGGCTTCAGAGTTAGACATAATTATGGGCAGAATATAGCAGACTGGGATAGCTAAAGCCCTAGCTTTCCAGGCAGAAGAAAAACATGGGGGCCTCTGGGAGCCAGAAAGTTTCAGTGACTGAAAATCCAAGAAAGTGATCCTATAAAGTTGTGTGTAACCTGATCATGAATGTAACCCTAAATAGCATACCAAATGCTCTGAGAACTGAACTGTTGGTAGACTACCCCAAAAGTTTCAAACCGACCTCTGGATGGTGTACACACAGGATGGAGCCAATTAGCATTACATCCTGAAAATTGATCCACTTAGAACCATAGCCCACAGAAGGTAGTTTGGAACTTTCAGCTACTACTTAGCCAGATTTATTAACTGATAAATTGTGTGCAATACACACTGACAGTATCTGTAGGAATTAAAAAGGACCCAAAATCTCAGAATACAATAAGCATATTTCCAGAATACAATTCAAAATTACTCAGCATATGAAAACCAGAAAAATCTCAATAACATATAAAATAATAGAAAACCAATAGATGTCAATTCTGAAATGATGCAGATGTTGGGATTATATTGCAAAGATTTTAAAGGAGCTATTATAACCAAGTTTCAAGAAGTAAAGGTTAACATTTTAAAAAATGATAGAAATGCAATAGTTGCAAAGAAATCAATGATATGAAAAACCCCAAGTAAAAATTTTTAAAACAAAAATGCACAATAACTGAAATAGAAATTTCCTTGAAATCACTCAATTGCTAAATAGAGAAAACAAAGGAGTCAATGAATTAAACATATTTTCATAACAATTATCCATTCTGTAGCAAAATAGAAAAATATTATACAGAGACTCATGGATCTGTCAGAAAACATCAACAGCTCTAATGTTTATGTAGTCAGAGTTCTAGAGGAAAGAAGAAAACAATGCATAGATAAAATAATTGAAAAATAATGGCTGAAAACTTAACTAATTTGTTATTTGCATAAAATTACAAATTCAAGAACCTCAGTTAATAATAAAAAGAATAGACAAGAGAAATTCATACCTAGAAATGCCATAATCAAATGTCTGAAAATTAAAGACAAGTAAATCTTAAAGACAGATAGAAAAAAATGACATATTTATAGAGGACCATGGTTTGAATGACAATGGATTGCTCATTAGAAACCATGGGTACTGAACAACAGTTTTAGTTTTGAAAGGAAAGAACTGTCAAACCAGAATCCAATATTCTGATGTTTGAAAACTATATTGTTAAGGAATAAAACCTAGATAAGCACATTCTCAGTAAAGAAAACCTAAGAAAAAAATCTGTCTTAAAGAAAGTGCTAAAGTAAGTTCTTCAGGTAGAAAGAAAATTATAGTAGTGGGAAAACTGTAACTTCAGAAATAAAGGAACAACAGTAAAACTGTTAAATACCTGTATAAATACAGAAGACTATTTTTCTTTTCTTAAGTTCTTTAAAATATGTAATGATTAAAATAAAGAAAGTAGAACATTGCAAGGAATAGAAGTTTCTCAACATGATAAATAACATTTATGAAATACCCATAGTTGTCCAGGCAGTGTGGCTCAGGGGTTGAGAGTCGACCTATGGACCAGGAGGTCACGGTTCAGTTCCCGGTCAGGGCGCAGGCCTGAGTCATGGGCTCAACCCCCACTTGGGGGCATGCAGTGAAGCATCCATCTTATATAAAAACTGCTGTTGGAAATTTTAACCCTGCATTTGGCTTCTGTAGATGCTTGCTTGCTCAAATAATAAGGAAAATAAGACTACTCCCACTTCAGAAAGGCCATTAAACCTTCTGTTAAATTATCAGTGCTGGACCAGGCCAAGACTTTGGTTGAGGTCTCAGGGCCCCAGCATAGAGGGGCTCTTTAAGAACTTGCAAAGGGGGCTGTAAACATCCCATATTTGGGAGACAAAGAAGGTAAAAACATATAAGTAAGGAAAATTTCTCCATGTTGGGGCCCAGAATTTGAGAGACATTTTTCTCTGGACCCACGCATAGTAAATGCAACTCCATCGCTCTAAGTATTGCTTGGTTCTTCTCTGGTTTTCTATAACAGCAGGAGGCAGTTGATCAATGATTCTTATCATTGATGTTTCTATCTCTTTATCCCTCTACCTTCCTCTCTGAAATCAATAAAAATATTTTAAAAGAAAAACCAACAACTAACATCATGTTCAATTGTGAATACTAAAAGCTTCCCTCTTAAGATAAAAAATAAAACAAGGATGCCTGCTTTATCCACTCTTATTAATCATTATACTGGAAGTTTTAGCCATTGCAGTTAGATATTAAAAAGAAATAAAGGCATCCAAACTGGAAAGGAAGAAGTAAAATGTTCTCTGTTCACAGATGAAATAATCCTATATATGAAAAATCCCAAGAAAACTACTGAGGGTAAATATCAATTATGTTTCTATGCATCATCACAGACAATTTGAAAAGTACTTTAAGAAAGCAATTTTATTTATAAGAGTATTTAAAGAATAAAATACCTAGGAATAAATTTAACCAAGGAGATGAAAGACCTGAATGCTGCAAACTATAAAACATTGCAGAAAGATATGAATTAAATAAAAATACATTATATACTCATTTTTAGGAAAATTTAGTATTGTTAATATTTCCATACTACACAAAGCAATCTATAGATTAAATGCAGCCCTTATCAAAATTCTAATAGCCTCTTTTGCAAAAACAAAACAACTGATTTTCAAATTTATATGGAATCTAAGTGGTCCATTACTACAAATAAATAGTAATAAAAAGTGTACCTACAGACAGAGAGACATATAGATGAATGGAACAGAATTAAGAGTCCAAAAACAAACATATTCATTTATGGCTAATTGATTTTGACAAAGGCGTTAAGTCTATTTGACATGAGAAGAATAGTCTCTTTAACAGGTGGTACTGAAACAACTGGGTCTCTACATGCAAAAAAGTAATTTGGACCACTACCTCATACCAGGTACAAAAAAAAAGCTGAAAACAAATCAGTGATCTAAATATAAGAATTTTAAGAAGAAAACACAGGGTTAAAATTTCAAGAACTTGGATTTCATTAAGGATTTTTAGATATGAGACTAAAAGCATAAACAACAAAAGAAAAAAAGAGGTAAGTAGGACATTATAAAAATTAAAAATACTCGTGCATCAAAAGTCATTATAAAGAAAGTAAAAAGACCACCTACAAAATGAGATAAAATGTTCACAAATGTTGTACCTAATAATGCTTGAATATTCAAAATATAAAAGAAATTCCTAAAACTCAACAACAAAAGAATAAAACAATCCAATCCAAAAACTAGCTAAGGACTTGAATAAACATTTCTCTAAAGCTCCTGGATTGCGAGAGGGTGCGGACTGAGCTGAGGGACACCCTCCTCCCCGAGTTCATGAATTTGGAGCACCAGGCTTCTAGTAGCTAAATAAATACCTCAGAAAGTGAGTGCTCAATATCATATCATACCTACTAGGATGGTTCTCATAACAACAACTGAAAAATAACAAATGCAATATATAGCCTTGGCTGGTGTTGCTCAGTTGGATGAGCATCTCAACACGCACCTAGAGGTCATGGGTTTCATTCCTGATCAGGCGCATCTCCAGGTTATGGCCTCTATCCCACTAGAGGGCATATAGGAGGCAGCTGATCTGTGTTTCTCATTGTTTCTATCTCTCTTTCACTCTCTCTCCTGCTCCCTCTCTCTAAAAAGTCAACAAATATATTAAAAATTTGAAAAATATAATATGTATTTAAAATTTCCATAATTCACAAAAAGATAACCTAATTTTAAAAATGGCAAAGGACTTGAATAGCCATTTCTCCAGAGAATATATGGAAATGACTGATGAGCACATGAAAATATGTTCAATATAATTAGTCATTAGGGAAATGCAAATCAAAGTCACAAAAAAGATCATTTTATAGGTATTGGATGGTTACAATAAAAATAAAAGTGTCAGTGAAGTTATAGAGAAATTGGAGCTCTCATGATGATGGTGTGAATATAAAATTGTGTAGCATTTTTTAAAAATAGTTGACTGTTTCTCAAAACATAGAGCATATGATTTGGTGATTTTACTCACAAGTATATACCCAAGAAAAAGTAAAATACATGTCTATGCAAAAATTAAAAACAAACATTCATATTAGCATGTCCTAGTAATAATAAATTGGTAACAACCCAAATATTAATCAACTGATGAATATATAAATAAAATGTAAATGTGGTATATCCACTCAATGTATATTATTTGAAAATAAAACAAATGAAGTACTAGAAAAAAACTAGACCAACAACTTAAATGATATACAAGAATAAACTAAACATGAATAAAATACATAAATGTAAATTATGAAACCATAAAGATCTTAGAAGAAAACATAGGCACTAAAATCTCAACATCTCACGTAGCAGAATTTTCACTGATACATCTACTAAGCAAGAGAAACAAAGGGAAAAACAAATAGGATTACATCAAACTAAAAAAGTTTCTGCATAGCAAAAGAAACCATCCTCAAAATGTAAAGGGAACCCACTATAAGGGAGAACATATTTTCCAATGATAGATCAGATAAGGGATTAATTTCCAAAAAATATATAAATAACTCATATGTTTTCAACAAAAGGGAGACAAATAATCCAATTGAAAAAAAAATGGGCAAAGGACCTGAATAGATAAATCTCCAAAGACAGCATACAGATGACCAGCAGACATGTGAAAAAATGTTCAATGTTATTAGTCATCAGAGAGATGCAAGTTAAAGCTACAATGAGATATCACCTCACACTGTCAGAATGGCTCCCACCAATAAATCAATAAACAGCAAGTGATTGAAAGGATGTGGAGAAAAGGGAACCCTAGTACACTAAGAGAATGCATACTCCTACAGCCACTGTGGAAATTAAAAATGGAATTGTCATTTGACCCAGTGATCCCATTTCTGGTAATAAATCCTAAGCATCCTAAAACACCAATCAGAAAGAATATGCACTTCTATGTTTATGGTAGCATTATTTACAATAGTTAATATTTAGAAACAGCCCAAGCACCTATCAGTAGATGAGTGGATAAAAAAGATGTGGTACATTTACACAATGGAATACTATGCAACCGTTAAAGAGAAGGATCTCATACTATTAAAATATGTATTTTATTGATTTTTTTTTTTTACAGAGAGGAAGGGAGAGGGATAGAGAGTCAGAAACATCAATGAGAGAGAAGCATCAATCAGCTGCCTCCCACGCACCCCCTACTAAGGATGTGCCTGCAACCAAGGTACATGCTCTTGACTGGAACCGAACCCAGGTCCCTTCAGTCTGCAGGCCAATGCTCTACCCACTGAGCCAAACTGATCAGGGCTGCATCTCATACTTTTTGAGAAAGAATGGATGGACCTGGAAAGTATTATTTTAAGAGAAATAAACCAGACAGTGAAAAACATGATTTCACTTATATGTGGAATCTTATGAACAAAATAAACTGATGAACAAAATAGGTCCAGATACACAGAAGCATGGTACAGACTGACAAATCTCAGAGGGAAGGGAAAGGGAGCTGGAGGATATTAACAGAAGAATGTATATGCATTGCCCATGGACACAGACAATAGTGTGGAGAAGGCCCGGGGTGGATTGGGGGACATATGTAATATTTCAACAATACAAATAAAGTTTTAAAAATACTCAATTAATCCCAAGAGTAGAGAAGTAGAAAGAGGGATATAAAAAGATGAATATGAGGGCATATGCCAGGGGATAGGTCAATGGGGAGGCCAGGGGAAGGTCAATGGGGGGGGGGAGGAGACATAGGCACTACTATTTGTTAATACTTTAAACAATAAAATAGGGGAGAGACAAAATGGTGGTGGGATAGACAGATGGGTTCTGAGCCTTTTCCCGAAGCAAATAGAGTGAATGGCTGAAATGAGTGGGATTCAGCCCAGATTGGTGAAAGAGATGTGGCTGGTGAGACAGTTTGCATCCGGGAAGGGCAGAGGTCCCCTGGATAAAGGTGAAATGCTGGACCTCTGTGCCCAGAGGGTCCGCAAGAAACAACAAGGTGCCAAGCCGTGTCCCTGAGGACAGGCAAAGCATCTGACTGAAAAAAAAAAGGGGGGGGGCGCACAGGACCGCAGGAGGTAGGGATTTTAGACCTTGGAGTCTGGATTTTGGATCTGAGCTCAGAGGCAGCCCTGAGGGGCTGGCTGGACCACACAGTGTGGGCAAGAGAGGAGCTTGCAGGCACACAGTCCCTCCTCGCGCTGGGGCCTGTGCCATTCTCCCCTGAACCTGGTTCGTAGGACCTTTCAGATACATGTGGCTGAGGTGTGGGAGAAGATGTAGAGTTGTGGAACCTGGGGAGAGTAGGCGGCAGTCCAGGAGTGGTGGCAAGGAGTCTGGTGCTAAGTCATATCTAAGCCCAGTGGACATTTTCTCCTGAGAGATAGCCCCTCCCTCCAGTCTCCAGGCAACCAATACAGCCACACCCAGATCCCACCCAGAAAGACACAAAGGAATCTGAATACTCCCTGAGAGGTCACAGGAACTGGCCAAAAAAGAAAACTTCAGCCTCAGCAAGGGGAAACTGAGAAACAGCACACTGCAGAGGACTGGAATCATAAGCCAGCCAAAGGAACGGCATTCCACTTTTTTCACTTTTATTTTTATTTTTTTATTAGCCCTTTTTTTCTTTTTGTTTTCCTGTTTTTGTTTGTTTGTTTTATATTTCTTTTCGCATTATTTTTCCATCATTATTTTTATTTGCTATTTTTATACCATTTTGAAATCAATATTTTGTAAATTTATCATTCTTTCTTTTCATCCACTTATTCCCTTTCTACTTCCTCAATACTAAATTGAGGTGCTCCCCATATTCATCCAATTTCTTAATCTTATTTTCACCTTATAAGTTCAACCTCTACAGATTCTGTCCCAATCCTCTTTGCTGGGTGTGTGGTGTTTGTATTTTTATTTTGTTTATCTATTGGTCCTGTCTTGTCTTACCCCACATATCCTATCAAATAAAAGAGTAATATGCAAATTGACCATCACTCCAACACACAAGATGGCTGCCCCCATGTGGACACAAGATGACCTCCACAAGATGGCCAGCAGGGGAGGGCAGTTGGAAGGCACTAGGCCTGCAAGGGAGGGCAGTTGGGGGTGATCAAGCCTGCAGAAGAGGGCAGATAGGGGCAACCAGGTCAGCAGAGGAGGGAAGTTGGGGAGGACCAGGCCTGCAGGAGAGTGCAGTTAGGGGTGACCGTGCCTGCAGGGGAGGGCAGTTAGGGACAATCGGGCCAACCGGGGAGCAGTTAGGTGTCAATCAGGCTGGCAGGGGAGTGGTTAGCAGGTGATCAACCTGGCAGGCAGAAGCGGTTAGGGGCAATCAGGAAGGCAGGCAGGCAAGCAGTTGGGAGCCAGCAGTCTTAGATTTTGAGAGATATGTCCAACCACCCATTTAGGCCCAATCCCTGCCATGGACATGCTAATTCACCTGTGATCCTATGGTCAACAAAGCTTCAGCCACCTTAGGCGTAGGCTTCTGTGAGTTCGGAAGCAGGCTCACTTCTGACCGGCCCAACGCTTTAGCCCAAGACACTGCAACAATGTTAACAGCAGACATGTGAGCAGCCCACTCCTGTCCAAGGATCAGCTGTCCCATGAGCAACCCACCGCAGGCCTAAGAGCAGTAGCTTCACGTGGCCTGCCTCACTCTGTCCATAGAGCAGCAGCTCTGTGAGTAGCCAGTTCCCCCTTCTGAGGAGCAGCAACCATGTGAGCAGTTTGCCCCATCCAAGGAGTAGCTGCCACTTGAGCAGCCCACCCACTGCTGAGTGGCAGCCCTACGAAGCTGGCTCCCCTTTGAGGAGCAGCAGCTGTGTGAGGAGCCCATCCCCTTCTGAGAAGCAACAGATGCACAAGCCGCCTGCTCACATCTGAGAAGTAGCAGCTGTGTGAGCAGCCCACCCACTTCTGAAGAGCAACGGCCACATAACCAGATCATGCATGTCCAAGGATCAGCAGCCCAGTACAGTCTGCACTGGTCTGAGGAGCAGCACCCACACGTAGCCTGCACCTGCCTGTCGAGAAGGAGCTGGGTGAGTGGTCCATCTCTGTCTGAGGAGCATCAACAGCACAAGCAGCTCACTCCCATGCGAGGAGCAGCAGCCACAGGAGCAGACCACCCCCCATCCAAAGAGAAGCAGCTGCATGAGCAACCCACACCCATAGAAGGAGCAGCAACCCTGCAAGCAACATGCTCCTGTCCAAGGAGTGGAAACATCACGAGTAGCCTGTCCCATCTGAGGAATAGCAGCAGCACACAGCCAGCCCCCATCCAAAAACCAGCCACCATGTGAGAAGTCCACCCCTGTCTGAGAAGCAGCAGCTATGTGAGCAGCTACTTGTCCCAGGAGCAGTAGACATGAACAACCCATCCCCATCCCAGGAGCACAACCTCATGATCAGCCCAACTCCATCTAAGGAATAGCTTCTATATGAGCAGCCTCCCCATCCAGCCAGAGGAGGCACCATTGCTGTGAACAGCACTCACCCGAGGAGCCACTGCCAACTGAGAAGGAGCTGTTACTGTAAACGCCTGAGGAGCAACCACAGCCAGAGAAGTCACTGCTATTCAAGGAGCAGCCCCTGCACAACTCAACATCTAGATCAGTCGGTGAGACCAAAAATAGGTAGACAAATATGCTCCCAAAGGAAAGAAAAGGAGAAATCGCCAGAAAAGTAGCTAAGTGAAACAGAGGCAGGCAATATGTCAGAAAATTTTTCAGAATAAGGGTCATAGAATTCATAAACCAGATGGAAGAAAAATCAACACGTTATATAAGAATCAAGAAGAAATGAAGAGTGATATAGCTGCAATTAAAAACACCAGGAAAAGTTTCAACAGTAGACTAGGAGAAGCAGAGGACTGAATTAGCGAACTAGAAGACAGGGAAATAAAACACACACAAACTTAATTGCAACTGGAGTAAAAAATTAAAAGACAGGAGAAGAGCCAAAGGGAGCTATGGGACAACATGAAACAAAGCAACATATGAATAATAGGGGTGCCAGAATAACAGGAAGAGGAACAAGGGTTAGAGGAACTATTTAAAGAAATAATCTCAGAAAACTTCCCTGATGTGGCAAAGAAAAAGGTCACACAACACAGAGAGGCCCAAACAAGATGAACCGGAAAAGACCCACACCAAGACACATCATAATTATGATGGCAAATATTTAGGACAAAGAGAGAATCTTAAAGTCTGCAAGAGAGAGACAGAAAATTACAAACAAGGGAGCTCCCATTAGATTATCAAATGATTTCTCAACAGAAACACATTGGGCCAGAAAAGAATGGAAGGAAATTTACAAAGTGGTGCAAAACAAGGGACTGAATCCAAGAATACTCTATCCAGCAAGGTTATCATTCAAAATTGAAGGGCAAGTAAGGAGTTTCACAGACAAAAAAAAAAAAAAAAAATGCTAAGGGAGTTTATTACTACCAAGCCAGCAATGCAAGAAAGGACTGGTGTAAAAAGAAGAAATAAAAATGTGAGGAATACAGACACACAAAAATTGACTACAAACAAGTATATTTCAATAATAATTTTTAATGTAAATGAATTAAATGCTCCAAACAAAAGACACTGAGTATCTGAATGGATAAAAAAACACAACCCATATATATATATATATATATACTGTCTACAAGAGACCCATCTCAGAAAATAAACTGATGCACACTGAAAGTAAAAGTATGAAAAAACATCTTTCAGGCAAATGGAAATGAAAAAAAAAAAAACTTATTTCTGACAAAACAGACCTCAAAGTAAAGGCCAAGATGAACCTGAAAAGACCCACACCAAGTGATAAGGAAGGCCACATATAATAATAAAGGGATCGATATAACAAGAAGATATGATCCTGATAAACATATATGCACCCAATGCAGGAGCACCCAAATTCATAAAAAACAAAACAAAACAAAAACAAAAACAAAAAAACACAAAAACAACAACAACAACAACAACAAAAACTCCTGAAAGATACTAAGGGAGAGATCAACAACAATGCAGTCATAGTAGTAGACTTTAATACACCCCTGAAATCACTGGCTAAATCCTCTAGACGAAAAATCAGCAAAGAAACAGAAATTCTAAATGACTCGCTAGATCAAATGGACCTAATTGACATCTTCAGAACATTTCACCACAAAGCCATGAAATATATGTTCTTCTCAAGTACACATGGAACATTTTCAAAAATAGACCACATATTGGTTCACAAAGTCTCCCCAAATTCAAAAAGGTTGAAATCGTTTTAAGCATTTTCTCAGACCACAATGGCATAATATTAGAAATAAACTACAATAAAAACATTCCAAAAAATTAGAAACATGGATGCTGAATGGCAATGATTGGGTTATTAATGAAATCAACGAAGAAATTAAAAACATCCTGGAGACTAATGACAATAAAAATACAACAAAGCAAATACTATAGGACACAATGAAAGCAGTCTTGAGTTTGTTTATAGTTCTACAGGACTACCTCAAAAAAAAAAAAAAAACGAGAAAAAGTGGTAATAAATCATCTAACTAAACAATTCAAAGAATTAGAAAGAGAGCAATAAGAAAAGCCCACAGTCAGCATAAGGAAGGAAATAATAAAGATCAGAGAAGAAATGAATGACATAGAGACAAAAAAACAAACAAACAAACAAAAAAGGTCAATGAAACCAAGAGCTGGTTCTTCAAAAGGATGAACAAGATTAATGAACTTCTAGGCAGGCTTACCAAGAAGCAAAGAGAGAAGACCCAAATAAACAAAATCAGAAATGAAAGAGGAGAAATAACAACAGACCCCACAGAAATACAAAGGATGATTTAAAAATACTATGAACAACTCTATTCTAAAAAATTAGACAAACTGGAGGAAATGGACACATTCCTAGAAAAATACAACCTTCCAAAACTTACTCAGGAAGATTCTGAAAATCTCAATAGACTGATAACTATGGAAGAAATTGAAGCAGTCACCAAAAAGCTTCCAGCAAACAAAAGCCTAGGGCCAGATGGCTTCACAGAGGAGTTTCACCAAACAGTCAAGGAAGAACTAAAACCTATCTTTCTCAGATTATTCCAGAAAATTCAAGAGGAAGGAATACTTCCAAGCTCTTTCTATGAAGCCAGCATCACCCTAATACCAAAACCAGATAAAGATAACACAATAAAAGAAAATTACAGACTAATATCCCTCATGAACATAGATACCAAAATCCTCAACAAAATTCTAGCAAATCTGATCCAGCAGAACATCAGAGAGATTATACACCATGTCCAAGTATCATTTATCCCAGGAATGCAAGGATGGTACAAGTGATAAGGAAGGCCATTGATTTGCAAATCAATAAATGTGATACATCACATAAATAGAGAGATAAAAATCACATAGTCATATTAATTGATGCAGAAAAACCATTTGAAAAAATCCAACACCAGTTCTTGATAAAAACTCTCAGCAAGATGGGAACAGAAGGATGATCCCTCAAAATAATAAAAGCCATATAGGACAAACCCACAGCCAACATCATACTCAATGGGCAAACTAAAACCATTTCCCCTAAGAACAGGAACAAGACAGGGATTCCCACTCTAACACTCCTATTCAACATACTGCTAGAACTTCTAGCCATTGCAATCAGACAAGAAGAAGAAATAAAAGGTACCCAAATTGGAAAAGAAGAAGTAAAATGATCCTTATTTGCAAATGACATGATGCTGTACATACAAAACCCTAAAGACTTCATTAAAATATTATTAGATGTAATAAATGAATTTGACAATGTAGCAGGATACAAAATTAATGCTAAGAAATATGTGGCATTTCCATATACCAATAATGAACTTACAGAAAAAAGAGACTAAAAAAGCAATCCCATTTACCATTGTACCAAAAAAAACTTAAGATACCTAGGAATAAACTTAACTAAGGAGGTAAAAGACCTATATGTGGAAAACTACACAACACTGAAAAAGAGATAGAGGAAAATGTAAACAGATGGAAGAACATACCATATTCATAAAAAAATGTCCATACTACCCAAAGCAATCTATAAATTCAATGCACTTCCCTTTAAAATACCAATGGCATATTTCATAGACCTAGAACAAACTTTCCAAAAATTCATCTGGAATTTTAAAAGACCCTGAATACCTACAGTAATCCTGATAAAGAAGAAAAAAGTGGGTGGGATCTGAATACCAGATATCAAGCTGTATTACAAAGCCACTGTTATCAAAAATGCCTGGTACTGGCACAAGAACAGACATATAGATCAATGGAATAGAAAAGAGAACCCAGAAATTGAACCAAATCACTATTATCAATTAATATTTGACAAAGGAGGCAGAAAAATACAATGGAGTCAAGACAATCTCTTCAATAAATGATGTTGGGAAAATTGGACAGATACATGCAATAAAATGAAACTAGACCACCAACTTACACCATACACAAAAATAAACTCAAAATGGATCAAGGACTTAACATATGACGGGTAACCATAAAAATACTAGAGGGATCCACAGGCATAAAAATCTCTGACATATGCCAAAGCAATTTCTTCACTGATACTGCTCCTAGGGCAATGGAAACTAAAGATAAAATAAACAAATGGGATTACCTCAAAATAAAAAGCTTTTGCACAGCAAAGGAAACCATCAATAATACAACAAGAAATCCCACTCCTGCATGGCAGAACGTATTTGCCAATGATATCAACTATAAGGGTTTAATCTCCAACATTTACAGGGAATTAGTGGAGCTTAACAAAAAGAAGATAAACAACCTAATTAAAATGGGCAACAAATCTAAACAGACATTTTTCGAAAGAAGACAGAAAAAGGCCAAGAGACATATGAAAACATGCTACAGTCACTGATCATCAGAGAGATGCAAATCAAAACAACAATGCGATACCATCTCATACCTCTCAGATGGTTATTATCAACAAATCAACAAATGATAAGTGCTGGCTAGGGTGAGGAGATAAAGGAACCCTCGTGTACTGCTGGTGGGAATGCAGACTGGTGCAGCCACTGTGGAGAACAGTATGGAGTTTCCTCAAAAAACTAAAAATGGAACTCCCATTTGACACAGTGATCCCACTTCTAGGAATATATCCCAAGAAACTAGAAATACAAATCAAAAGGATATATGTACCCCTATGTTCATAACATCACAATTCACCATAGCTAAGATTTGAAAACAGCCTAAGTGCCCATCAGCAGATGAGTGGATTAAAAAGCTCTGATACATCTACACAATGGAGTACTACTACACTGCAGTAAAAAAGAAGTTCTTACCATTTGCAACAAAATGGTTGGAGATAGAGACCATTATGCTAAGTAAAATAAGCCAGTTAGAGAAAGATAAATATCACATGATCTCACTCATTTGTAAAATATATTGGACAACTTAAAGTGATGAACAGAAATAGAACTAGAGACAGAGAAACATCAAACAGAACGTCAAACCTCAGGGAAGGTAGGGGACAGTGGGGGTAAGTGAGAGAGGTCAACCAAAGGACTTATGTGCATGCATATAAGCCTAAATCAATGGACACAGACAGCAGGTGGGTGAGGGCATGAATGGGAGGTGAGGATTAATGGGGGAATAAGGACACATACCTTCATCAATAAAGAAATTAAGAAAACAATAACATAAAAGATAAACAAATATTAATATGCTAAGTTTAAACATAAATAAATCAATAATTACATTAATTGTAAATTGTCTGAAAGACCATTTTTAGATTGGATTAAAGCAACTATAAAAAAACCATACACACACACACACACACACACACACACACACACACACACATATATATACACACACATCTACATACACTAGGGTTCCTGTGAATGAAATTTGTGCACTGGAGGTGTGGGGTCCCTCAGCCCAACCTGCCTCCTCTCACATACTGGGAGCCCTCAAGGGATGTCCTACTGGTGGCTTAGGCCCATTCCCCACAAGGAGCCGGCCAAAACCACAGTGTGGCCACCCTTTGTGGGAGGCAACCAGATTGATCAGGGAAGGACAACACCCCCATCACCCCACTGCTGTAGCCATAGCCAGTCTCTGCAGCCACCAAGGTGTTTTCATCAACCCTGACTGTGGTCCCTTCACCATGAAAAAATGACAACTTTCTTTAGGCATTTTCAAGATGTGTCTTTCATGACATTTCTTTATTTTTCTTCTTTTTATCCTCACCTGAGGATATGTTTCCATTGATTTTTAGAGAGTTTGGAAGAGAAAGAGAAAGACAGAGAGAAACATCAAAGTGAGAGGAACACTTTGATTGGTTGCCTCCTGCATTTGCCAACCCTGGGTTGGCAAACCTAGGCATTATCCACTGAGCCAAGTCGCCTAGGGCAGGATATGACATTTCTTAGCCCTCCAGCAGTGTGGTGGAAAAACCCTAGATTACTTCTCTGTATTCTTATACCCAAGTTACTAAGAATATTACCAGTGGCATACAAGGAGATTAGCCAATGAGCAGTCAGAAAAGATGTTTGCTCTACAGTTCACACCTATCTCCTCTGATCTCTGGCTCCACCCCTGCTAAAGCCTAAAGCCTCTGGCCCTGGGTGGGGGACCCCCAGCATTTTACTAAGTTAAAGAAATATTGTATGAGTTCAGTTATTTGAAATATTCAGAATAAGCAAGTCCACAGATACAAAATAGATTAATGATTGCTTAGAAGTGGGGAAGGAGAGGGGAGGGGAGATAGGAATAGATTGTTTAGTGGGGTTTCTTTAAGGACAGGTAAAAAAATGTTTTAAAATTAAATTGTGGTGATGGCTACACAAGCATACGGATATATGTTAAAACACTGAATTGTATATTATAAGTGGGTGAAATTTTTATGTTAATTTATATATTTTATAGAAAATTCCAGACTTTAAAAAATATGTCTGGCATTCTCTAGAAAATATGTAAATTTCTAAAAATTTATATGTTCTTTGTAAGCTTTAAAAATATAGGTATCTAAGTTATTTCTTTTACTTGGAACTCTTATTTCTAACAGAGCCTGTTTACTGTCAGAATATAAGTCAAAATTGTTGTGTTGGTAGTAAAACATATCTCTGTTAATTTCAAAATTAACATGGAATATTTCTCAAGTCACAGAGTGAGAGCTTGGAAACATCATTAACACAAAAATATATTAAATTATGTTTTAGTATAATCATTTCTGCACTGTAACCAGACAACAAATGTTTTGCAGTAAATCTAATGTGAAAGTTACTTGTAATGCAAATTTCCAGGAAAGATATAAAGAAATCTAGAATGCAAAATAACAGCCAAACATTAAAGGTCGTTTGTAATACCATAAAGTACTCAACATATCTAGATACTTGGGCTTTCGGGATGACTTTAATCTCATAAACTACACAGCTTTTCTTGGATTCTATAAAATGTCAGTGAATGAAATAAACACTGATGTCCAATGACTATGTTTATAGATAAGAAAATAATTATTAAATTACTAAAGATGGCAGAAACTACAAAATTCAAAGAGATAGGTCATACAAAGGTTTGGAGGAGAATCAAGGGTTCCTGGTTACTTGTCTGATTATCTTTCAGCTAGTCTCATGCTGCCTAACTTATTAAGTCCACTGGGTGAAAAAGGAATGTAACTAACTTTAGTATAACTTTAGGATTGACCCCGTCAGCTATTTTTTCACTGTGTGCAGTTGCTTAAATGTACTGTCTTCAGCAAAAAGCAATGTAAGTAATTGCATAGCATAAAAGTAAATGTTAAATTATAATTAAATTATTCTGCAAACCTATCACACTAAGTTTATAGCCATTTCATCATATTGCAATGGCAAGCAAAATAACAATTAGAAAGAAAGAAATGTTCTAAATTGAGATCTCAACTTTCAGAGAACTCGTCTCCTTGAAGGCATCTCATACATTGTTTATGTCATTACTTTTCATTTCAGTTTTTCAATTGTCAGCTTTTCTTTTATATATGCATTTATTGTGATCCTTTTTCTTTGAACAGATAGCCAAACACTGGTAAATTCCAAATTAAATGCTTCTTAGTTTGATTTAGTACAGAAATGTCCTGGTTTATTATTCAAGACTTACCATATACATCTTCTCTCAGATTTTGTAAACATTTATTAGCTTTTCCTGAAGACTATCCTGTGAAGGTCAATTTTAGGATATTCATTTGACAGATGAGACCAAAGACCTTAACTGAGAAAATTACTTTGATTGAGGTGGTAGAATAAGTTTGGCCAGGAATCCAAGGTCACATTAGCAAACTCAGTTTCCTATTTTCTCTCATCTCTTTAGCCTTCAACAGAGAAACACAGCTATTCGCTTTGAAAACCCCTTTTTCTCCCAGTTGTTCAGAGCCCCAACTTTCCACAGGAGCCAACACTGCTCATAAAGTGTTTTTTTTTTTTTTTACTTACCCTAAATAAATCTGTGCAAGATACATAAACTTATGTCAGCCATATCAATTTCCTGAAAGTATTCGCGTGTGTGTGTATACATGTGTGCAAGTGATGGGGTGATTTATTCAAAAAAGACAAAAAAGACGCAGTTCCTACCCTTACAAAGTTCAAAACCTACTGGGAAACAGAATAATATGGCAACAAGCAGCAATTATATATTTACAAAACCCAAACACACACAGTATGAAATCTCAATGACATTGAAGTGTCCAGGATGTTTACGGGAATTGCCAGAAGAGGATAGCCTAGAAATCATGACATTTTCCAGAGGAAGGGGCCCTATCTGCACAGTTGTGGATTGGAATGTGTTGTGAGTGAAAGCTGTGGAGGAGGAGCAGCTCAGAGTCCGTGTTTCCACATGTATCTCTCTCTTCCTACCATGCACTAGCGCTGTGAAAAGTGAGGGAACACTAAAAGAAATATTAGGAATACTCTGCCCAAATTAAGGTAATTGATAAGATTATCAGTTAATTACTGCTGAGTGCAGGAGGACAAATGAGATCTTTCTTCATAACAATGAATAAGATAATAAAAAATGAGTGCTAGGAATATAGTACATTCATATAGACTGCTTAGCACAATGCCAGACATAGAGTAATTGCTTAAGAAATATTAGCTACTTTTAGTTCTCAACTAATTGCATAAATATCTCTTTTCAAATGTACTTTGTACTGCTATAGTAGAATAAGTAAGAGGAAGGGAAAAGGAGGAAAATGATTAGAAAATGTTGGCATTGATGTTTTAAGTTGAAAAATAATTTGCATGCACAAATACTCTCTAGGTAATTGATATGCTGTCATAATTTTGTATGCTTGCAGAGATTTATTTGGGTTTAAATAAAGACACTAATGCATCATTAATGTTACCTATTTTGTGCTCTTCATTATACTATTCATACATAGTTTTACTTCTTGCAACAATGAAATAGGAAGGTAGGTAGACATCTCCATTTTACAACTGAGAAAAATAAGGTTCAAAGAATTTTAAGTCATTTTACCAGGTCATATAGCTAGTAAAAGATAGCACCAGAAATGGATTATTTCTTCAAACCCCAATATTGCTGTTTTTATAGTCTGTTCCCAAATTCAGAAAACAATAGAACCATGGTTTAATTTAACAAATATTTTCAGAGTGCCTACTTTATGTCAGGAACTACCTATAAGGTACTACAAAAATAACAGTGACATTTTAGGTATGCTCTTGGGACTTATTTGGCTAAAAACACAAAGGAAGATGGACAGATAAAAAGGCAATTGCAAAGCAGAAACCCAGAGCACCTCGGGAACACATGGTAAGAGATTTAATCTATGGAAGGTTAGGGAAGATTCTCAGAACTGATATCTAAGATGAGACATGAAACAGGATATAAATGAACATGATGAAGTACAAGTTAGGTGAATGATAAAGAACCCATGTAATGGCTCAGAGACAAAAGTGCAAATCATGATTTTGAGAGTAAGACTCTCTACCAGAATGTGGGGCTGCTGCATGGACAAGCGATGAGGTTGATATTCCAGGTCATACAATCACTCCTTTGTGAGCCACGGCAAAAAACAAACTAACAAAAAAAGGCTTTATCCCAAATTAAGATAAGGAGGCTGTTACTTGTTTTAAGCAAGAGTTTAATTAGACTTATATTTTTAAAAGGACCCTTTTAGTAAATAAATAAATTAGATTTATGAAAATGACAATCACATCTTCTCCTGAACCTAGCTTTCACAAAAGCTATTTGGCTTGTGTAAATAATTAGTAGGTGAGCAGCTCAACAGTGAATATAGTTATGACTTAAGCCAGTGAAAATTGTTATGATTTAAGCCATCTTCAAAGCAAAGCAGGCTTGGCCTGACAAGATATTCTGATGAAGTTAACTGTGGGAATCCATCTGGTCAGTGATTGTTGAGGTTTTAATGAAAAACATGCATTTAGCACTCAGTTGGAATTCTGTGACAGGCTCCTGTGACAACCATAGCTGTCTTGCAAAGAAAGATTTAGAGTTGAGGTCATTGAGACATGGCCATTTTTCGAGCATCCTGAAGATGGTTCCATTCCAATAGAGGATAAAATAGTTTTTTCTTTTTTTCAGTTTCAGACTTTTATTTCTGTTCCCAAGCTCCTAACCTGACACCATACCTTCAGCAGATGAGTTTGCTTCTAAGTCACAGAGAAATATAGGCAATTCCATCATATGAATTTCCTCAACTTCCTCCCCTACTATATACAAATGTTCTATTCCTCTCCCTCCCCTAATTTATTCTTTTTATTACCCTTGAAAGAGAAGATAATCTTGACTCTTAGCTCTAATCCTTGATCTTAATCCTCTTTCCATCCCCTCACTCTTGCATTAGAACCTCACTAAACCAACATCTCCTTCTCTGTTTTATCTTCTGCCTCTCCCCTTTTGCTTAATCTCTCCCCAAAGTCTCAGTACACTCAATTCTTATCTAAAAAAGTTTTCTTAGATAAAAATGGATATGTCCACCCAAATTCAATTTTACAGAACTCATGTTTGTACCAGAATTGGAGTAGAAAAGGGAAAGTGATGAAGAGAGAAAAGTTTCTTGATCTGATACTTGCTTAGTACTCCTTTTTCTTTTTCCTCATCTCTTTTAAATACATTGGCTAAGATCTAAACTTGCTGCAGTCCTCTTCCATCTTCCACCATTCCAATTCACCCACTGATATCTAGATGCTATCCTTGTCATAGTTGTTTTCTTGCAAAGATTATTGCAGATTCTCTATTGAGTGGACATTTTTGAATCTTAAGAGGGACAGGAAGCTAGCTGGGCTGGAATTGGGTTTTCCCTTCCCCCTGGTCAGTTAAACTCTGATAATACCCCAGCAGGTTAGGCTCTGGAAAACTAGTTTCCCCTGAGGTTGGGCCTGATAAAGAAGAATGGAGTGCTCTGGTGGGTTTCAGAAAAGGTTCCTTTCACCTTACTCCCACCAGGAGTATTGTTCTCCAATATTTACTGAGAGCCTGGTTGAGCTCCTATAGGTAAATCTCACACTGTTGTGGGGACTTCCTTATGATTGAGCCCTCCTAGTGTTTTTAATACTCAGAATTGTCTACAATGAGCTTCCAGCAATCCATTAATTACAGTCATGTTTTCCTACCTTGGCACTAGCTCCCATGGAGGTTTCTGTTGAGCGTATCTGCTCTGGTAGGTCATGATTCCTGTATTCAGCTGTCTGTCTCTCATTTCTTTTATGGACACAAGAAGAGTTGTTAATTTTTCAGTCTGTTCAACTTTTTACATGTTGTTAGGATGAAACAGTGACTTCTAAGTTCCTTACTTGAAAACCAAAGTTCATAAGTTGAGTTTTTACCTGCCATTTTCCTAGACTCTTATAAGTCCTGGTAGTTTAGCAAAATGGATTTTCTTTTTAGAAGATACTACCTATTAATAATGATAATTTTACTTATTCTACTTAATCCTTACAGTTTTTATGTGTTTCCTCTGTATAACATTGTGTTGGATTTCTAGTAATATTAAATCAGGAGTAAAAATTGGCATTTTAATCTTATTCTTTGACTTGATGGGAATAGTGTGCATCTTGTGATTGAAGATTGTGTTTTAATAGATGTTTTAATATACGGTATCTTCAAATCAATGAACTACCTTACAAATGCAGTTTTCTGATTATTTTTATAGTAAACTAGTGGCCTGATGCTTGAATGAAGGTTCGTGCAAGAATGGGCTTTCGTTCCCCGGGCTGCCAGCACCGCCTTTGCTCTGGCTGGAGCTGCCTTTCTGTCTTCCCACACTGCCCAGAGGCCCTGGGGGCTGGGGTGATGTGGAACACCTGTGTCATAGCCAAGGCAATGACACAAGCATCCCGCCCCTGTTCCCAGTCCCCAGCCACTTAGCAGTGCCTGTGTATGCAAATTAACCCACCATCTTTGTTGGGTTAATTTGCATAATCACTTCTGATTGGCTGGTGGGCATTGCAAAGGATTTTAAGCTATCCTTGACTTAATATTAAGCTCTATTTGATTGTCATATATTCTTTTTTTAAAAAAATACTGGAGATCCGGTGCATGAAATCTGCGTATAGCAGGGGTTTCCTTCAGCCCACCCTGCACCCTCTCTAATTTGGGACCCTTCAAGGGATGATGGAAATCCCTCTCACAATCCAGGACTGCTGGTTCCTAACTGCTCATCTGCCTGCCTGCCTAATTGCCTCTAACTTCCTCCCCTGCTAGCCTGATCACCCCTAACCATCTCTGCCTGCTGGCCTGGTCTCCCGTAATTGTGCCCGTCTACCAGCCTGGTCACTGTCAACTATGCCCCCTGCTGGCCTGGTCACCCCCAACTGCCCCTACTGCCAGCCTTGATATCTTCAACTGCTCCACATACTGGCCTGGTTGCTCCTCATTGACCCCCCTGCCAGCCTGGTCGCCCCACACAGCCTGCTGTTCAGTCATTTGGTCGTCCCTCACTAAAGCTCCTGCTGGCCTTGTCATGCCTTGCAGTTTGCTGTTTGGCTGTTACCGTGAGGATGTCCTGACTAATTTGCATATTACACTTTTATTTGTATAGATCAGTGGTTGGCAAACTGTGGCTCACAAGCCACATGCGGCTCACAAGCCATGGTTTGCTGCTCTATTGACTAATGAGTTTGCTGACCACTGGGATAGGGGCTTAATCACAAGGAGCAACAATAGCCTGTAATTATTTGAATCGAGAGTCTAGGTCAGTGGTCGGCAAACTCATTAGTCAACAGAGTGGCACACTGCGGCTCGCAAGTTTGCTGACCACTGGTATAGATGATTCAAATTGGCTAGCTAATTTGTTAGTATTTTAACTATTCTCATAAGTTAAATGAACTCATAATTTTACTTACCCTCTTATTTGATTTTGAGTTAAGATAAGAGTAACTTTATAAAAGTAGTTGGGTAATTCTTTCACATTTGTTATTTTCTTGGAAAACTTATGAAAGTTAGAAAAATCAATAAAATGCACCTATTAAGCAAACTTTTCCAGGACTTTGTGAAGGGGGAAAGTCTTTCAATGCTGTTTCACTTTTCTTAAGTGATTATTTATTCAGGTTTTATGTTATTTTTCTTGCCTTAATTTCAGCCTTCTATATTTTTGTATATTTGTATAGATAAATATATACTCCTTAAATTATTAAGTTAATAAAATGTAGTTGTTGACAATAATTTGTTATCTCACTTGTGTCAATAGTTTATTCCTCTCTTTTCTTCTGCACTTTTACTTAATTTGCATCTTCTTTTTTAATTCATCATTCCAGCTAAAAGGTTTTCTACTGACATTTTCAAAGAAGAGCTTGATTTTGCTAATTATCTCTCTTTTTTATTTTATTGATATTTATATATCTTTTTAAAAATACATTTTTATTGATTTTTAGAGAGAGAGGAAGGGAGCAGGAGAGAGAGAGAAACATCAATGAGAGGGAAACATTAACATCAATTGACTGCCACCTGCACCCCCCCTCCTGGGGATTTAGGCAACAACTAGCAACCTCCTCATGCATTGGTTGATGCTCAACCACTGAGCTACACCAAATAGTTGATATCTACATATCTTTAGCATGATTTTTGACAGTTAAGTATGCTACATTATTCATTTATTTACAAATATAGAGTAGATTATAGGGATTCAGGTATAAAATAAGTTATTATATGGTATTTAAAAACATAAAATATGGAACTAAAAACAACCTAAATCACCAACAGAAATGAGTAAAAAATTTGTGAGATATACTAGATAGTATGTGAGTGAAATTTGAACAATACATATACATAAGGATAAATCTTAAAAATACAGAGTTGAACAAAAACCTTAATTTTTAAAAGAATATATAAAGTATAATCTGATATATAAAGTTTAAACATGTAAAGCAACTGAATGAGAGTTCCTAGCTTGTGGGCAATTGCTCCCCTCCCTCCTCTATGGTTCTGACTACCACATCCACTCATACATTTACAGTAAAAAATGAATAGATTCTATTTCTGAAATGACATAGCATAGACTCATTTTTTCCTGCTTATTTCCTCTAAATACGGACAAATATCCTGAAAATTACCTACCAGACAAGGATAAAATGATTTTGAAAGCTGAAAAGAAGAAAACTGACTAGGAACCTCAGAACTTGAGTACTAACAATGTGTGAGTTTCTAGATTTTCTGTTAACCAACCATATATTGGTGGAAAAGATGCCAGAAAGGCCTATAAGAGCAATCCCCAAAATATGCACACACACACACACACACACACACACACACACACACACACACACACCACCCAAGAATGTCTGTTTTCTCTGACCAAAAGACCAATAAAAGGGAGCCAAGCACAAACCTGGGGGAAACCCCAATCCCTGCTTTATTAGCCAGGCCCCAACTGCAGCCTTACTCAGCAGCAGCAATGGTGGCAGGGCTTAGGGAGTCCCAGTCTCCAGTTCACCAACAAAACTTCTGCAGTGGATTTATCTAGGATTACAGGGCCAGTGTAAGCAACCTCTGAGTTCCCAGTGACATAAAGAAACCCAGGCACAGGTCCTCCCACGCAGGGCCTAATGACACCCAGCACCATTCACTGCACAGATGCCACTGGCAGGGATTAAAAGAAAGCACCCAAAGTACCCAAAGAGCCACTGAAATTGGCTTTGCAAGGACTCTGGAAACTAAACTGTCATAGGAACTAGTGTCCGCAAAAATATACCAGAACATAGACACTAAAATTAATCTGAGAAAACACCTCCTAAATAAAAGGGTTAAATAAGATCAAGAGACTTCAAAACATTGTAACTACAATGTCCATGAAACAATTGACAACCATTTCTCATGCCAAAAGTCAGAAAAAATTATCATATTAATTGGAATGAGAAAAACACAATCAACTGAGATGAATGAGATGCTGGAATTAGCTTATAAAGATTTAAAATTGCTGTCCCAGCCGAAACTGGTTTGGCTCAGTGGATAGAGCATCGGCCTATGGAGTAAAGGGTCCTGGGTTCGATTCCTGTCAAGGGCATGTACCTTGGTTGTGGGCACATCCCCAGTCGAAGGTGTCCAGGAGGCAGTTGATTGGTGTATTTCTCTCATTGGTGTATCTAGCTCTCTATCCCTCTCCCTTCCACTCTGTAAAAAATTCAATAAAATACATTAAAAAAATAAAAATAATAAAAATTTCTGTCCTAAAAATGCCTCAACAAACATAATAATAAAAGGCCAAGAGGCATCAAAACTAAAATGACCAAAGGACTGGTCACCATGAGGTGCATGAAGCACCTCCCAAGTGGGCACCTCATGCAGTGGGATGCAGGAGGTGGGACACCTCCTCATATGATTTTAATTCTGCACTGGACCCCTAGTCAATTATAATTCTCTTAAAATATAAACTAAAAAAACTCAGCAAATAAGTAGAAGTGATGAGAAACAACTGAAAATTATATGACTAAAAGAGATAATAAGCACACTGAAAAACATTTGAAAGATAAGGCCAAAATGATCAAGGACATAATTAGTGAATTTAAAGATAAGTCAACAGATGAATAGAATTTACTGAATCTGAAAAACATACAAAAATGAGGTGATAAAAAACAGAACCTGAGGAATTAGTGAAACAATAACAGGAGACCTAACATTCATATCACCAGAGTCCCAGAAAAAAAAAAAAAAAAAGACTGATAGAGTATTAAAATCTACACTAATAAAAGAGAAAGATACAAATTGACCATACTTTCATGACACCCGCCAGCCAATCAGGAGGAGTATGCAAATTAGCAGGACTAAGATGGCGGTGGCCACAGAGCCAGCCAGAGTGAGCGGGAGGTGTGGATCAGCCCTGGCAACAGAGGAAGCCAAGCTTTCCACTCACCTGGGCAGCAGCTGAAGGAGGGTCCTGTGAGCAGAGGACAGGGACCCAGCCCGGGTGGATGTGCAGAAGGCTTGGGTTGGTGTCAACCGGACCAGCTGCCAAGGGAGGGGCCTGAAAAAGGCCCTCAGCCCCTTACCCAGGCTGGCCATGCACCCATGGGGGGAGGGTCCTGACTTGGGCATGTGGCCAGCCTGCAAACGGCCATCAGCACCTCACCCAGGCTGGCCAGGGAACTCCAGTAGGGACCCCCACCTTGAAGGGAGTGTGGCCAGCCTGAAAATTGCCCTCAGTTCCTTACCCAGGCTGCCCAGGCCCCCCAGCAGGAACCCTCACCCCATACAGGTGTAGCTGGCCTATAAACTGTCCCAGCCCCTCGCCTAGGCCATCCCATCCCCCAAGAGAACCCCCATCCTGATCTGGGACACCCTTCAGGGCAAACCAGCTAGTCCCCACCCATGCACCAGGCCTCTCTCTATACTAATAAAAGGGTAATATGCTAATTAAACTGGGAAACCTTCCAGATGTTCTTCTGGACAAAACCATGGTGGGAGGGCCGAGGTAGAGGCTGTTAGGGGCCAAAAGGGGAGGGCAGTTGTGGGTGATCAGGTCAGGATGGGACAGCAATTGTGGGTGATCAGACTGGTGGGATAAAGGACAGTTGGGAGTGACCAGGCCAGGAATCAAAGTGGTTAGGGGCAATTAGGCAGGCAGACAGGTGAGGGATCCCAGATTGGAGAGGGTACAGGTCAGTATGAGGGATAACCCCCCACCATGCACAAATTTCATGCACCTGTGCTCTCCCTCTTCTCCTTCTAGAACCCCCATGGTTGTTCCAGAGACTCCTTACACTATCTTCATATTTTTGGATTCTTTCTTCTTTTTTCTCGTTTGACAGGGTGTCTTTTGTTTCCTCATATTCCAAAATGTTGATATGACTCTCAGAATCTTCTATTCTACTTTTGAATACCTGCTAATTATTCATGATTTCAGTTAGTATATATTAATTTCTGACTGATTCTTGAGCATCCTTATAACCATTGTTTTGAACTTTGTATCTAGTAGTTTGTATGCTTCCATTCCATTTAGTTTTCTTTTTTTTTCCCCTGGAGATTTCTTCTGTTCTTTCATTTGTTTTGGTTACTTCCCTGTGTTTGTTTATATGTATTAGGTAGAGTTCCTATATCTCCTGGAATTGGTAGAGTGGCCTTGTGTAGTATGTGTTCTATAGGGTCCAATGGCTCAGCCTCCCCAGTAAACTGAGTTGGGCACTCCAGGTGCACCCCAGTGTGCACAGTCCTGTTGTAGTTGAGCCTTGACTACTGTTGGCATCTCTGGTTGAAGTTGACCTCCAGACCAATTAGCTATGAGAACCAGCTGTGACTACCATGGAAGAACTGCTGTGCAGGAGACATCCCTTGGGAGCAGAACTTGCTTCAGTAGGGCTTTTGTGCTCACTGAGTCTGCCCCTTGAGTGTGTTGCTTAGAGGCACACACCAAGACACATCATAATTAAAATGTCAAAGATTAAAGACAAAGAGAGAATCTTAAAGCAGTAAGAGAAAAGCAGTTATCTACAAAGAAGTGCCCTTATGACTGTCAGCTGATTTCTCAACAGAAACTTTGAAGGCCAGAAGGGAGTGGCAAGGAATATTCCAAGTGATGAATAACAAAGACCTGCAACCAAGATTAGTCTGCCAAACAAAACTATCATTTAGAATTGAAGGTCAGATAAAGAGCTTCATAAACAAGAAAAATAAATAAATAAAGAAGTTCATCACCACCAAACAAGTATTACAAGAAACGTTAAAGGTTATTACTTATGAAGAGAAGGAAAAGGAGGAGAAGGAAGAGGAGGAGGAGGAGGAGGAGGAGGAGGAGGAGGAGGAGGAGGAGGAGGAGGAGGAGGAGGAGGAGGAGGAGGAGGAGAAAATGTGTCCAATAAAATGGGAATAAATCATATCTATCAACAATTGAATTTTAAAGTCAAAATAAACAAACAAGGAATCTAATGAACGAAATCAACTGATGAATAAAATAGAACGAGAGGAATGGAAACATGGAGAAGAGTGGTGAATCTCAGAAAGTTTGAGGGGGATCAGGAAAATATTAACCAAAGAACTTCTATGCATATATGCATACCTATGGAGACTGCCAATAGGGTGGTGGGGGCCTGGGGCAGGGCTGGAACCAGGAGGAGGGGGACAGTGAGGGGGGAAGTTGGACAATTATAATACTCTCAATAATAAAGATTTAAAAAAAAACTAAAACCATACTATCTATTAGTTGCACTCTTGGGCACTTACCTGAGAGAAATTAAAACATATCTACACAGAAAACCTGTAGATGAATATTCATAGCAACTGTATTTGTAATAGCTTCAAAATGACTAAAAAACAGAGCAAACATCATTCAACAAGTGAATGGTAAGGCAAACTGTGATATATCCATGGTAGAAAATATTGCTTAGAATAAAGATACAAACTGCATGATTTTATGTAATATTCATAAAAACAGCATAGCTATAGAGATGGAGAACAGAAAGGTAGTTGCCAGGGACTAGTATGGGAGGAAGGGAATGGATGTGGCTATAAAGAGGAAACATGAGGGAGTATTGTGGTGATACTGTAGTTGAGTATGTTCATTGTGGTGTTGGTTAGACAAAGTATATACATATGGTAAATTACATAAAGCTATATGCACACACAAATGTTTAACTTGTGAAATTTAAATAAGCTCTTTGAATTGTACCAATAAAAATTTTCTGGTTTTGATGTTGTAATACTGTGTTGGCAAACTGCAGCTTGCAAGCCACATGTGGCTCTTTGGCCCCTTGAATGTGGCTCTGCCACAAAATACCATGTCCTGGGCAAGACTATTTTGAAGAAGTGGTGTTAGAAGAAGTTTAAGTTTAAAAAATTTGGCTCCCAAAAGAAATTTCAATGAGTTTGCCAACCACTGTTGTAGTATACTAGTATTTGAGTAAGACATTAATATCGAGTGAGCCTACAGAAGGGTGCATGTAACTTTGTTGTACATTTGTTCACAACTTCTTATAAGTTTTCATTTGAAAATTTAAAAAATCCTATCTAATAAAAGAGTAATAGGCAGATTGACCATCACTCCAACACACAAGAGGGCTGCCCCCATGTGGACACAAGATGGCCACAACAAGATAGCCAGCAGGGGAGGGCCATTGGGAGGTTCCAGGCCCTGCAAGGGAGGGCAATTGTGGGTGATCAGGCCAGCAGGGGAGGGCAGTTGGGAGGGACCAGGCCTGCAAGGGAGGGCAGTTAAGGGTGACCAGGCCGGCAGAGGAGGGAAGTTTGGGGCAAACAGGCTGGCAAGGGAGCAGTTAGACATCAATTAGGCTGGCAGGGTAGTGGTTAGTGGGTGATCAGGTTGGCAGGCAGAAGCGGTTAGGGGCAATCAGGGAGGCATGCAGGAGAGCAGTTTGGAGCCAGCAGTCCTGGATTGTGAGAAGGATGTCCGACTGCCCCTTTAGGCCCGATCCAATAGGGGTCCCAGATTGGAGAGGATGCAGGTTGTGCTAAGAGAGATCTCCCATCCCCTGTGCACAAATTTCATGCACTGGGCCTCTAGTAAATTAATAAATAGCATAGGAAAATTGTAGCAGAATGTTGGGAATCAACAATCTCAAACATCTTTGTGGAATGCCATTTGTTCTAGAGTTCTATACGTTGGGACAAAATCTAACAAATAAGATTAATTTGGTTCTTTGGGAAGTAATAAAGCATCTAGTGACTACATTCTATCATAAAAGGAGCATAAGTGAACCTTTTGCTGAATATACAGAACCTGTCAGCATATCATGTTATGAGCAAGTTAGCAGATCAAGATGGCTGAAGAAGGGAACTATATTAAAGCTATATAAGGAGTGAATGTGGATACAGAAAGTAACTGTCCTACCCTGCTGGCCTGATCTTGCCCCCAACTGACCTCCCCTGCGGGCCTGATATCGCCCCCAATTGCCATCCTCTGCTGGCCAATTTGGTTCTGATTGGTCATTTTCTATGCCACTCAGTGTCCAAAGCTCTACCTCCTATAAATGAAAGACAAATATATCATTATAAAACAAGTTAGTCTCAGCAATATACCATGTTTTTCTGTGTATAAGATGCTATTTTTTAATAAAATTATTAGACTGAAAATCAAGAGGCATTTTATACACAGAAGTCAGCTTTGGAGGAAGCTGTACTGGTGCATAGCTGCCCATACCTTATCAAAGAGGTTTCCTCCAATCATGAACCTTATTGCTATTGATGTCAACTGATGTCATAATTGGAGATAGAGGTGGAGAGTACGCAGATGCAACAGAGACCAGAGTGTTCTGAGCCCATAAAGATGTCAAAACATAAAAAGATATACACCGGTAAGCAGTTGTCTTACTTTGCAAAATTTAAAGTGGATGTAATCTGATATGCAAAACAGAATGGAAATAAAGCTGCAAAGAAACAATTTAGACCTCCTCCCACTGAGTTTATGATCAGACAGTGGAGAGAACAGGAAGAACAACTCCTTAAGATGCCAAAAAAAGAAGATCTTAAGAAGAAAACCAGCAACTGTTTAAAATAAGGATTTCTTAATTTGGGGTTGGAAAAGTGTGGGGCATCTTATATATGGGGACATCTTATACACAAAAAATATGGTATCTTAAATTAATAAATTTAGAGATTAGAAATTTTAATAATGTCAATGAAAACATAGATACTGCTTTTATGACCATGACTAGAGGCCTGATGCATAAAATTTGTGCACTGGGGGGACAGTGTCTCTCAGCCCAGGCTGCACTGTCTCCAATTTGGGACCCCTCAAGGAATGTCTGAATGCCTGTTTAGGCCCAATCCATGTGACATCTCTCTCACAATCCGGGACTACTGGCTCCCAAATGCTCACTTGTCTGTCTCTCTGATTGCCCCTAACCTCTTCTGACTGCCAGCCTGCTCATTCCCTGACCACTCCCCTGCCAGCCTGATCATCCCCTGACCACTCCCCTGCCAGCCTGAGTAATACCTAACTACTCCCTGGCCAGCTCTATCGCCCCCAACTGCACTCCCCTGCTGGCCTGGTCACCCCCCACTGCCCTCCACTGCCAGCCTGATCTCTCCCCCAATTGCCCTCCCCTGTCAGCTTGGTTGCCCCCAACTGCTCTCCCCTGCTGGCTTGATCTCACCCCCAACTGCTATCCCCTGCTGGCCTGATCTCACCATCAATGGTCCTACCCTGCTGGCCTGATCATCCCTAACTGCCTCTGCCTGCCAATCACCCCTAATTGCCCTCTCCTGGTAGCCTGATTTCACCCTGAATTGCCCTCCTCTGTTGGCCAATTTGGTTCTGATTAGTCAGTCTCTATGCCAGCCAGTGTCAAAAGCTCTGCCTCCGAGGCAGCCATTGGCTCCTCACAGTTGACCCAGATTTGGTTCTTATTGGTTGGTTTCTATGCCAGTCAGCATCTCTGGGCCTACCAATGGGCCCTGGTCAGAAAGGCGGGGCTGAGCAGCAGCCTCACTGGAGGCCTGGAGAGAAATGGAGGTGCAGCTACTGGCCAGGCCCAGAAAGAAAGAGAGAGACAAGTGCTGATTAACAGCTGCAACAGAGGTTACAGATCAGACACTACTTTTCTCTTCAGGCTTCTCTCTGGGCCTGATTTGCAGCCACCTCAGCAGTCAGTGCTGGGTCACTGCACCTATAGCCATAGAACAGGGCTGGGTCACCATGGCAACCCAGCCCTCACTGAGGACTGACTTCTGGATGGTGGAGCCACCAGTCATGGATGTGATGTACCCAGGGTTTTTGTATATTAGGATGTAGAAGAAAAGTTTTGTTAGCTTATCAATGATCACATATAAATACAATTATACCTTTTGCATAATACCCTGGTGATTTTCAAGCTACAGTCTAACTAAAAGTGTTTCGAGTTCCTAATACTATCTGTAGTGAAAAGCACAGTTCTTGTCAGCATCCATTAAAAATAGCTATAGTGGAAATAAGTTTTGTTTAACTGCACACATCAAAAGATATGCAGTATTATCTTAATTTTTATATGCTTTTTTGGCTACTGTATTTTATGCAAATAAGAAACATTCTTGCATCAAAATCAAGGACAGCTTAATGATGATAGTAAAACATCTTTATTTTAAGAAATGCACAGAACAAAGTGTCTACTAAAAATATGAACACAAGCATGAAAGGATGTCTACCAATGTCAGCATACTGGAAATAAATTTGATTTGCTATGGGTAAGCAAAACACTTCCACAAGAAATTGAATTATTTATTTCATAACCTACATAGTAGATATATGGTGCGTACTATATATTTATATTTTTATAACAAAATATTAAATAATAATAAATAGAATGATCCCAAGTTCAATTTTTTCCTCCATCTCATTCTTATTTCAACTGTTACTACAGAGAAGCCTGAGATTCATCTTCTTTTCTTTGTGAAAATCTGATACATCTACAAGTTCTGGGAATCTTCTCAATATTGATATTCTTGAAATTTTCTAAAATGTGAGGTTTTTTCTTCATTCACCATATTTGACATCCTAAGATCTAATATGACTTATTTAAACTTTCTTTAGTTATAAGAAATGCGCATGATTATTTCCTTAACAATTTTTTTTGGTCCATCTAATTTTCCCTCCCCTTTATCTCTTAATAATTAAATTTTGGTAAGTATAAATTTCACATATTTTAACTTTTCCTTTGTAACTTCTATATTCCTAATTCTTTCTGTGAGAATTTCTTGACTTTCTATTTTCAATTATAACCATTCTGCCTGACTTCCTGATTGCCCCTATCCACTCTGCCTGCCAGCCTGATTATCCTCTATCTACTCCCCTGCCAGCCTGATTAATGTCTAACTGGTCCCCTGCCAGCCTGGTCACCTCTAACTGCCCTCCCCTGCTGACCTGATTGCCCACAACTGGCCTCCCTTGCAGGCCTGGTCACTCCCAACTGCCCTCCTCTGCTGGCCATCTTGGGTCCACATGGGGACAGGATATTTGACCACATGGGGACAGCCCTCTTGTGTGTTGGAGTGATGGTCAATCTTCATAACACTCTTTTATTAGATAGGATAGAGGCCTGGTGCATGGATGGGGGCCAGCTGGTTTGCCCTGATGGGTGTCCCGGATCAGGTTGGGGGTTCTCTTGGGGTGTGGAGCAGCCTGGGCAAGGGGCCTATTGTGGTTTGCAGGCTGGCCACATCTCCAGTGACCCAAGCAGAGGCCCTGTTATCTAGGATTTATTTATCTTCTACAATTGAAACTTTGTAGCCTGGAGAAGAACCTAGCCTCCTACTCACTCAGTGGATACAGCCATTTCTGCTGGGATATTTTTATCTTCTATAATTGAAACTATGTAGCCTTAAGTGGATGCCTGGCCCAGTCAGGGTAGGTAGAAAGCTTGGCTTTCTCCATTGCCGGGGGCAACCCTAGCCTCCAGCTCTTTCCAGCTCTGTGGCTTCCGCCATTTTGATGGAGTATATTTACATTCTGTAATTGAAATTTTGTAGCCTTGAGTGGAGGCCTAGGCCAGCCAGGGTGCGCGGAAAGCTTGGCTTCCTCCATCGCCAGGGAAACCCAAGCCTCCCTCCTGCTCTCAGTGGCCACAGCCATCTTAGTTGGGGTTAATTTGCATACTCACTCCTGACTGGCTTGTGGGGGTGGCTTGTGGGTGTAGTGGAGTAATTGTTAATTTGCATATTACTTTTTTATTAGATAGGACAAATATGGGAGCTGATTATTTTAAAATCATTGCAGTGTGGTGAGGCACAATATTTATTAAGGAGAAAATGTATATTAAAAATGTTTAAACTAAAGAGTAAAGTCAATGCATTTCCAGTTTGGTTTCAGATTTTTTAAAATGTATTTATTTTTGTTGAGAGTATTACAGATGTCTTCCATTTTCTCCCTTTTTTCTTCTTCCTCCCTATCCCCATTCTACCCAGTTCTTCCCCTGTCTATTTTGCCAGTTTTTTAAATATTTGATTGTATAGCCAGGTTTGCTTGTTTGTCTGATGTCTTTGGTATTGTTAATTAAATCTTATGAAAGAATTCTATGTAAGGAAAGAATTGAAAATATTGTTTGATGGCAGATGAATCAAAGGGAGGAAATGAGATTTAGAAGCTTGAAAGAACAGAATTTCTACAGGTTTCTATGATATGTTCCATGGTTTAACAATAATTGCTTAAAATGGTGATTGTCTTGTTATTGCACATCTTCAAAACGTTATCACCAGTTACCCCATGCAGTTTATAAAATATCATGAATTTCATTTTCTATTAAAGAAGAACTAAGAAATTTCCATTCATGGGAACTTCATGGCTCTGGAATCCATTTCTCTCACCTTAGTATAACTTAAATTTAACTACACATTTATAGGATAAATTATTAAAATCAGTTACTGATGAAGGATTGGATGTAATTTTTTTGTATATAAAATTTAAAAATAGAGCATCACATATTATTTTGGATGAACGTTAAAAGCAATAATTTAAACTTGCTGAAATTACTTTAAATATATTCCCTCATTCCTGCCAACATATTTTTGTGAGACTAATTTCTATTCTTTAAGTTACATGAAAGAATACTATAGAAAAATGAAATATGATTATCTCCTAGATTAGATACATTAATAGCCAAAAAACAAACTTTTATATGTTAAAGACAAACTTTGATATTTATTTAGTGAACATATATGAAGTTGATTTTTTACTTAAAACTTTTTGTTCTTTTATTTAACTATGATTACAGAAAACCACATGACTGTGAGTAAAACAGCTATACTCTGTTAATCATTTACAAGCATATTTTCAATGTATTGTTTGATTTCTAGAATTATTTTATTTATTCTATTTTATTTGTTTTGACTATATTTATTAAAATATAATTTTATGTATGTTGAATCTTATCCTAATAATAACAGGCCAAGAGGTGTCACGACCAAAACAACCAAGTGACCAGTCATCATAAGGGGACCCACACCAGGATCAGGGGCATGTCCAGCCTTCAAACCCCAGTTGCCCTAACCTGGGGAGGCTTCCTACCAGCAGATACCTGAGTCTGCTTTGGACCAAGGGCCTTGCTCTCCCTGTGAGCAACTTGGAAGCCTCCAGTGTCTAACTGCCAATCTCCAGGAGGTGAGAGTGCATCAACCGTCTACCCAAAAGTAGGACCATCTAGCCATTCACAGTCTCAGTGCAGGCATGGGTCTGTGATTGAGAGGGTGGAGGCCAGACCAAAACAAAACTGTGGAAACACCCTGCCAACCTCAGATGGTACAGCTGCAGTCCACGTGGGCCTGGGTAGTGTAGAAAGTGCTACCTTCCCCCAAGTCCTATGCTGGCACCACTGCCTCGCTAACCCTCTAGCTTGAGTCTTAATGGTGAAGTGTGTAGGGAATCCTGCAGGAGTTGTACCATTCTGGGTGCTTTTGCCCAAAGACACCCTTTTGGATGAATTCAGAGCCACATCTCACTTCCCATGAGACTGGAAGAACCATGTAAAAGAAATTCAACAAAAGCTTCATCTCTGTTTATTCTTTTGAATCCATAAAACAATCTTTAAAAAAGAATCGGGCCACCTAAAAGACAATCATTGTCTGGCCATGTAGGATTCTTTTGCCCAACAGGTTAAAGGAAGCAGAGAGCTGGCACAGTGGAAATGGCCCTGGTGCCCTATGAGGAGACTGCGGTAATGGGGTGCAGAAATTCCACAAGCCTCTTGCCATCTTCTTCTTCGCAAACCACTCTATCCAGAACCACTTGTACTGGAGGAAATTGGGAGTTGTAGCCATGGTTTGGGATACAGTAAATAAATCCTGGGGGGCCTCTGAAAACATCTGAAATCCTATATAATAAAGAGATAATATGGAAATTGACCATCACTCCAACACACAAGATGGCCAGCAGGAGAGGGTAGTTGGGGGTGATCAGGCCAGTAGAGGAGTGAAGTTGGGAGAGACAAGGCCTGCAAGGGAGGAAAGTTGGTGGTGACCAGCCTGGTAGTTAGGGAGGGCAGTTAGGGATGACTGGGCCAGCAGGGCAGGGCAGTTAGGGGCAACCAGGCCATCAGAGGAGGGCAGTTGGTGGGGAGCAGGCCAGCAGGGGAGGACAGTTGGGGGTGACCAGACCTGCAGGGGAGGGAAATTTGGGAGGACCAAACCAGCAGGGGAAGGCAGTTAGGGGCAACCAGGATAGCAAGGGAGAGAAGTTAAGGGTGACTAGGCCAGCAAGGGAAGACAGTTAAGGGCAAACAGGCCTGCAGGGGTGGAAAGTTGAAAGTGACCAGGCCTGAAAGGGAGGGCAGTAAGGGTTAGTTGGGGGCAACAAGTCCAGCAGGGGAGGGCAGTTGAGGGCAACCAGGCCAGCAGGGGAGGATAGTTAAGGACAAACAGGCCTGCAGGGGTGGACAGTTGAAAGTGACCAGGCCTGCAAGGGAGGGCAGTTAGGGGTGACCAGACTGGCAAGGGTGAGCAGTTAGGGGCAATTGGGCCAGCAAGAGAGCAGTTAGGCATTGATCATGCTGCCAGAGGAGTGGTTAGGGTTGATTAGGTGGGCAGGCAGAAGCGGTGAGGGGCAATCAGGCAGGCAGGCAAGTGAGTGATTGGGAGCCAGAAGTCCTGGATTGTGAGAGGGATGTCCAACTGCCTGTGTAGGCCCAGTGAGAGAGGGCCTAAACGGGAAGTCAGACATCCCTTGAGGGGTCTCAGATTGGAAAGTGTGCATTCTGTGCTGAAGGATTCACACCCCTGTCCACGAATTTCATGCATCAGGCCTGATTATAGGACTGATTTTTATTTAAAAAGAAATAAAAGAACAGCTTTGTTGAGATATAATTAATATACTGTACATGCCAGCTAAACTGTACAACGAACTGTTTTTTTAAAGTAAATTCAGAGTGGTCCAACCATCACCATGCTCAATTTTTAAATATCTTCACGACTCAATTCCCTCCAAAAAAAACCCAAAAAAAACTTCTACCCACTAAAATCACTTTCCTGATCATCTTCCCCAAAATAGATTGCATTTTAAGGGTAGATAAAGGAAAGTTGAGAAAGTTAAAATACTGCACAAAGGATATTGTAAAATGACAAAGCCCAAAGTGAAGATCTTGTGTTTCTTTTTTGTTAAATATTTTTACTGATTTCAGAGAGGAAGGGAGAGAGATAGAAACATCAATGATAAGAATCACTAACCAGCTGCCTCCCCAGTACCCCCTACTGAGGACTGAGCCTGCAGCCCAGGCATGTGCCCTTGACTGGAATCGAACTTGGGACCCTTCAGTCCACAGACCAATGCTCTCTCCATTGAGCCAAATCAGCCAAGGACATGTGTTTTCTTTAAGTTCTGTGTGGTTGTAATGGTCCCCAAATCTATACTAATAAAAGGGTAATATGCTAATTAGAGTGGCTATATTCTGGACATCCTTCCAGACAAAGCTGCAGCAGCTGCCAGGGTCAAGGCTTGGGCAGCCATGGGTAGCTGCAAAGGGCCGAAGCTCAGGCGGGCAGTGGCAGCAGCAGTGGGGTAATAGAGGTGGTGCCTTCTCCTGATCCACCAGGTCGCCTCCCACAGAGGGAGGCCAGACTGGGGGCCGGGCGAGGCAGAGGCAGTTAGGGGTAGTCGGGCCAGCAGGGGAGCAAATTAGGGTCAATCAGGTCAGCAGGAGGGCAAGGCAGGGGCAATCAGGCAGGCAGACAGAGGGGTTAGTGGCAATCAGGCAGGCAGGTGATTGGTTAGGAACCAGCAGTCCTGGATTGCGAGAGGGATGTTTGACTGCTGTTTTAGGCCTGATCCCACCCCCAGGGATTGGGCATAAAGTGGAAGTCAGACATCCCCCAAGGGGTCCCAGATCGGAGAGGGTGCAGGCCAAGCTGAGGAACCCTCCCTTTCTGTGCACGAATTTTATGCACCAGGCCTCTCGTAATAAATTATTTGTTTTGCATTTAGTGTTTTGTTTTAAAATTTTAATTCCCAAATAATTCACATTTATTGTATTTTACCAAAGTGTCAGTTGACAGAAGATTTGCAAACAAAACTGGTCTTTCACCCACTGATATTTTCAAATGTACTGCTCTAGAGCATTAATAAAGACTCAGAGAGGCTAACTGTGCAGAGATAGAGAAAGCAAGGAACAGAGCCAGGTGGAAGAGGCAAACAGGCTCAGGAAAGTATAAAGGAAGAAGCAGATTTGAGAGACAAACAAAGTGGAAGCTTGGAGTTCATCATCTTTCCTTTGGTAATTTCAAAGAGATTTCAAAGTTCAAGGTATTGTCATACTTCAGTGAGGCTATGGGATCACGATATGGAAGCCACTGGTGAAACTAGTTTGCTTGATGACAGTAACAGCAACAGTAAAATCTCTGAGAGAAATACTCTCTATAAGCATTAAAAAGAAATGATAAAGAATATGAAGATGTGGTCCTTGAAGCAAACAGATCATATTAAGAATGGGAGAGCTCCCCCTGGTTTAGCTCAATGAATAGAGCCTCAGCTTGCAGACTGAAGGTCCCAGATTTGATTCCGGTCAAGGGCACATGACTAGGTTGTGGGCTCTATCCCCAGTTATGGGGCATGCAGGAGGCAGCCAATCAATGATTCTCTCTCAACATTGATGTTTCTATATATCTCTCTCACTCTCCCTTCCTCTCTGAAATCAATAAAAATAATAATTTAAAAATGGGAGAGAAAAGTAATCATGAGATGTCATCAATGTCAAGGCAGGGGGAGCTATTAAATGGCCTGGTAGTACCATCAAGTGATAAGGAGAAGCAGGAAAAGAAATCATTTCCACTTTAAAGTGTTCTATTGGAAATGGCACCTCCATGAAAAAAAAAATCACCTGTGCTTTAGTTTAGGAAACTGAAGGAGCACTAAAAAAAATAAAATGCAGGTTTAAGAAGTTTATACAAGTATTACTAGGAAACCCCTGATTAGGCTCAGGCTACCTGTAGCTGTGACCAATAATGAAGGTAGGATTGAAATATATAAAGTGCTTATTGAGAAGGCCTGCCAATCAAGAAGACAGGGTGATTACAAGTATCCGAATCCTGTCTTGACAGCAAGGTGCAATGGACAGGTTTATAAAAGGGAATGGGCTTGGTAACAGACATCAGCTCTTGTCATCAGGCGATGAGATGATGTTGATGAGATGATGTTTTGACTTCTGGTGAGTCAGTCTGACCATGCTTATTGATTCTGCTTGCTAGATTCACAGCTGAGTCACCTCCTTAATTGCTTCATGCAGGTCTTGAAAAGGAATATGTCTAAAGAACAGTCATGAACAAGTACTAACAATAGTGGTGGGAACTGCCTTCTCAGCTAAAATGGAGTACGTGAGGATGCAATTCTCAAACATAGTTGTGGTGAAATGACTGTTAGATGTGAATTTTGCCTATCACTAAATTTCTCTGATGAAAAACCATCTGATGGGAAATTTACTCGATGTTGTAGCAAAGGGAAAGTCTGTCCAAATGATATGTATTTTCCAGATTACCCACCATATTTAAAAAGATTAATGACAAATGAAGATTCCGACAGTAAAAATTTCATGGAAAACATTCGATCTATAAATAGTTCTTTTGCTTTTGCTTCCATGGGTGCAAATGTTGCATCTCAATCAGGGTATGGGCCATACTGTTTTAAAATATATGGACAAGTTTATCATCGTACTGGAACTTTACATCCTTCTGATGGTGTTTCTCGGAAGTTTGCTCAACTCTATATTTTGGATACAGCCAAAGCTACACATAAAAGATTAGCAATCCCAACAAACCAGGCCTGCTCAGAAAGACACATGATCAACATCAACAACCTCATGCATGAAATAAATGAATTAACAAAATCGTACAAGATGCTACATGAGAGAGTAGAAAAGGAAGCCCAATCTGAAGCAGCAGCAAAAGGTATAGCTCCCAAGAAAGTAACTATGGCAATTAAATATGATTGTAATACTGACCCAGGTAGATATAATTCTCCCTGTGTAACTGAGGTTGCTGTCATATTCAGAAATGAAGATGGAGAACCTCCTTTGGAAAGGGACTTGCTCATTCATTGTAAACCAGTAATCCAAATTCCACTAAAGTGAAATGAATCAGTATCCTGTTTCCTACATTAGATGCAATGACATATCCTATTCTTTTTCCACATGGTGAAAAAGGTTGAGGAACAGATATTGCATTAAGACTCAGAGACAACAGTGTACTCAACAATAATACTAGACAAAATGTAAGAACACGAGTCACCCAAATGCTGTATTATGTATTTCATCTCTCTGTGAGGGACACATTCAATCCTATTTTAAATGCAGGAAAATTAACCAACAGTTTATTGTGGATTCGTATTGTTGTTATATCATTTTGTTATTATTAATTTATTAATGAAATTATGTGTTATTTTCATATACATTGTACTCATTACCTTTTATCTCTCACACTTTTATTGTAGGCAAATAGCACTATTAAAATATTTCCTCTAATTAATACCCTTTTATTGTGCATGAATTTCATGCACTGGGCCACTAGTATATAGATAAAAATGCTGAAATTCAGAGAAAATAAGAAATTATGGTGTTGCTGAGGATAGAGATGAGTAGCAAGGTTTTAATGAGAAGAAAATTTTGTGCTATTAAGAGGATTATAGTAGGCAGAATGACAAACATCCATACTCCCCAGGATGACCATATCAAAATGCCCAGGACCTATAAATATATTCTTTTAAGTGCCAAAAATGAGTCTGCTATTGTTGTAGTTTAAGGATTTTGAGATGGAGATAAGAAGAGTATCCTGGATTACACATGTGGAACCAATATGATCACAAGGATCCTCATAAGAGGTATGCAGGAGGAGTCAGACAAGGGGAGGTGATGATGGAAACAGGCCTGAATGATGCAATGGCTGGCTTTGAAAATGAAGAAGGGGTCCAGGAGTTAAGGGATGCAAGTAGTCTCTAGGAAATAAAAAGGAAAGAAAATGATTATCCCTTAGAACTCCCAGAAGTAAGGTAATACTGCTGACACTTTGATTTTAACCCAGTGAAATCTATTTCAGACTGCTTATTTCAGCAATTGTAAGAGGTTGAATGTGCATTATCCTAAGGAACTTTATAATAACTTGTTTTAGAAGCAAGAGTTTAATTATAAGGATAAAACCATGGCCTCCTCCTGTACACAGGTGCGCACACAGACACACACACACACACACACACACACACACACACAATTACAGAAGATTTTTAAAATCCTGCATTAAAATCCAGATGTACGCTGGTACAAAAGTAAATAATTTTATTTACTGATTTTTTATATATTTTTAATTTTTTATAAAGTTGACAGAATAAAAATGGTTTCAATTTAATTATTTTAACAAAAAAGTGCAAGGTCTAGTTATAACAAAAAAGATATTTAAAGGATGAAGCAAAACAAGTATAGTTAATCTCCTAATCTTAAAAAGAACTGCTAAAATCAAAGCATAGTACTCAACACTGTCATTTAAAAGAAAACCTTCCAAAGGAGATAATTTCAACATGATAATATTTTTTTAAAAAAATTATGAGGTCATTACACTTAAAGGTAAAAATGGAAAAAAAGGCATTGCTGAGAACTTTAAAATATCTTGGAAATTCATTAATTAAAAAAAATGAGCAGGACTATCACTACTAAGAGAGAAACCCAAGAGGCACTGAACAGGGAGGAACCAAAATGGCGGCATAGGTAAACATCTGTACTTGCTGCCTCTCACAACCATATCAAAATTACAACTAAAAGACAGAAAAACTATCATCCAGAACCCCAGGAAAACTAACTGAGTAAAAGTTCTACAACTAGAGGTAGAGAAGAAAGCACATTGAGACTGGTAGGAGGTGCGGAGGCACAAAATGGGCTGGAACCCAAATGCACTGCTTTTTTATTCAGGAGGGCGATACAAGCTCCTGTTTCTCTGAACTCCAGTTCTGGGCAAGATTCTGGAGAACCCAGATACATACGGGGTGAAACTGGACTGTCTGGCATCAGGACAGAAACAGGAGGTCACTTTCTTTCAGATGAAGGTACTCTCAGTGTTCATTTTTCCTGCACTGTGACCTTTCCAGTGCAGGACCGATTAACAGCCATTGCTGTTTGCTCCACTCAGGGGATTCCCTGAGACCCCACCCCACCCAATTTACAACTTCACCCAAGCTGTGTGCAGCGGCTTTTGCATATGAATGGCCTGTCCTTTCTCACCTTAAAACCTATCAAACAGACAGCAGCAGCAGCATGCCTTACTTCACAGCTGGGCCTCATCTGAGCACTTCCAAATCTGATACAAAGAGGAGGAATCTGCATATCTCTTTGTAGCTCCTGCTGGGTGGCCCCAGGCAGTGGCTGACTTTTTACCTCTGTTGGAAGCAGTTCCAGCATGTTATAATTGCAAGAGTTTCATCAAAAGGTTGATGGAACTTGGAGACTCAACAAGGGCTGAATCACATATGTTATCACCTATTGGGAATGGCTAAAGGCATTCCCCCAAACCTGAAAGGGATGATTGCTTGCTGCCAAACAGCTCAGGGCATCTTAATATACATATTATTGCCTCCTCCCAGCCAAGCACCTGAACAGCAGGAGGTAATTCTTCCAATATCACAATGGATTCTATACCTAACCCTACACTTTGGTGGGTATCTCCACCTTGCCTTAGGACATATTGTGTTAATAAAAAGCAAGGGGTCCTGAGACAAGGAGAACTTAGACCCTTTAGCTAAGTCTTCTGACTTCCCATAATGTTTTTCAAAATTATGTTTCATATCTGGACTCTTGATTAATTTATGGGCAGCCCTTCTCCAGATTGCTGAGCCCTTCTAGATGCCGGATCAAGACTCCCAGCATTACACTTCCTTGGAGATCCAAGAGCCAGTATACCCAGTAGTCAATGTGGGACCATACCAGATTAAAGCTCTTTATATCAATAAGTGACACACTCAAGGGGTAGACTCAATGAGCAACAAATCCCCGCTGAAGCAAATCCTGCCCCATAAGTGTGTCTCCTGCACAGCAGCTCTTCCATTATAGACATAGCTGGTCCTCACAGCCAATTGGCCTGGGTTAAACTACAACAATACTGTGCACACAGCCCACAAAGGGGTGTACCAAGAGTGTCCACCTGAGGTGATTGGGGAGGCTGAGCCAATGGGCCCTATAGGACAGCTACCACACAAGGCCACTATATCAACTCAAGGAAACTTAGCAGCTACCCAATACATAGAAACAAACACAGGGAAGTAGCCAAAATGCAGAGAAAAAGAAACATGTCACAAATAAAAGAAAGAAATGAAAGCAAAACACTGTATATAGAGTTCATTTATAAAGTTACTCAAGAATCTTCTAGAAACCTCTGAGGAACTTAGTGAGACCTTCAAGAATCTTAGTGAGAATGCTGAAAATAAAAGGAAAAAAGGAAAAGGACCAATTAGAAATTGAGCATACACTGACAAAAAAATAAAGAATAATATACAGAGATTCAACAGTAGACTAGAGGATCCCAATAATCAAGTCAAAGATTCAAAGTATGAGGAAGTAATAAACACACAACCAGAAGAGCAAAAAGAAAAAAGTATTCAAAAAATTAGTATGATATAATGGGCTTCTGAAACAAATTCAAGCATACTAACATCTGAATTATGGGGGTCCAGAAGAGAAAGATCAAGATATTGAAGGCCTATCTTAAGAAATAATGACAGAAAACTTCCCCTACCAGATGAAAGAAATAGACTTACAAGTCCAGGAAGTTCCAAGGACCCCAAACCAGAGGAAGCCAAAGAGGACCACACCAAGGCACATCATAATTAAAACGCCAAGTGCAAAAGACAAAAACAGAATATTAAAAGCAGCAAGAGAAAAATAGTTAACTAAAGGGAGTACCCATATGATTTTCAGCTGATTTCTCAACAGAAACTATGCAGGGCAGAAGGGAGTGGCAAGATATAATAAAATTGATGAATAGCAAGAACCTACAAGCAAGATTAATCTACCCAGCAAAGCTATCATTTGGAGTTGAAGGTCAGATAAAGAGCTTAACAGACATGGTAAAGCTAATTTTTTAAATTTTCTTATGTACCATCACCAGCAAACCAGTATTATATGAAATCCTGAAGGGTATTCCAAGGCAGGTCTAGAGGAAGGGTCCACAGGCAGTTCATTCATTACATATGGACTGTCTCCTCATCTCTTCCTTTGACAGTAATCCAGTAAGTACTTTAATTTTCACACTTGTTGAAGTCACACATGTAAAATCTTTCCAAATGTGCTTCCAGAACATGTTTTGTTTTAGTACTTTCAAATGTTTTCAGGATAATTGTTAGAGAGAAGAAAAAAATACACACACACACACACACACACACACACACACACCACACACACAGACACCCTATCTAATAAAAGAATAATATGCAAATTGACCATATCTTTGATCAAGCCATGACCACAAGTCACACCCACCAGCCAATCAGGAGTAAATAAGCCCCAACCAAGATGACTGTGGCCACTAAGAGCAGAAGGGAGGCTTGGGTTTCCCCAGCAATGGAGGAAGCCAAGCTTACTGCCTGCCCTTGCCAGCCTAGGCCTCCTCTCAATGCTACAAAGTTTCAATTATAGAAGGTATGGCAGCAGCCATGAAGCTGGAGAGAGCAGAGGCTGGGGTTCCCAGGTGATGGAGGAAGCCAAGCTTCTGCTGGCCAAGCACCTATGCCTCCATATTAGGCTACAAGTTTCAATTATAAAATTTAAATAAACCCAAACAGAAATGGCTGTCACCATGCAGAGAGCAGAAGGTTTGGCTCCACTCCAGGCTACGAAGTTTCAATTGTAGAACATAAATTATTTTCAGATCCCTGGGCCTCTGCTTGGATTGCTGGGGTGTGTGGCCAGCCTGTAAACCACCACAAGCCCCTTGCCCAAGTCACCTCACACTCCAAGGGAACCCCTACCCTGATCCAGGACATTCTTCAGGGCAAACCAGCTGGCTCCCACCCATGCACCAGGCCTCTTTCTTATCTAATAAAAGAGTAATTAGCAGATTGACCATCACTCCAACACACAAGATGGCTGCCCTCATGTGGTCAATGATTCTTCTCCCATTTGGACACAAGATGACCACCACAAGATTACCAGTAGGGAAGGGCCATTGAGAGGGACCATGCCTGCAATGGAGGGAAGTTGGGGATGATCAAGCCTGCAGGGGAGGGCAATTAGGGATGACCAGACTGGCAGAGGAGGGAAGTTGTGGGCAAACAGGCTGGCAGGGGAGCAGTCAGATATCAATTAGGCTGGCAGGGTAGTGGCTAGGGGGTGATTAGGCTGGCAGGCAGAAGCAGTTAGGGGCAATCAGGGAGGCAGGCAGGTGAGCAGTTTGGAGCCAGCAGTCCTGGGTTGTGAGAAGGATGTCTGATTCCCCATTTAGGCCCGATCCTACCATTGTTCCATTGTTCCATTGTTCCATTGATTCATTGTTCCATTGTTCTTTATTGAAAATAGGTCATTCTTCATTTCCTCTTGGTTCCCTTTCATGTTGGTGACATTCTCATTCAGCTCCTTATAATTCTCATTGAGTTGTGTGTATTTGTCATCCAGCAATTTGAACATCCTTAGCGTGATTATTCCGAATTCTTTCTCTGACATGTTATTTGCCTCCATTTCATTTAATTTCCTTTTTTGGTGATTCCACATTTTCTTTTTTGGGGGGACTTTTTTTCCTCCCCATTTTTTGCTGTAATGTTTTAATGTTTCTATGCCTTAGCTCCAACTGCTTTACTATCCAGGTTCTTTTGGGGGTGGTTCTATGAGAGTTGGTGATTTTTGGGACCCAATGATATGGGGATCTAGTGGAGCTCACTACTTGAGCTATTTGGGTTCTCTTGATGTAGTTGGGTCTTGAATGTTAGTTTCTTATTTGTGGATGAAATCTCTTCATTGATTGGCAGTGTAACCCATCCCCAATTTTGTTTTGCAAGCTCTTTTGGATGTGATCGTGGTTCTAGCTCTTGTGGAAAAAGTTGCCTGAGGTCTCACTATTATGTTCTCACTGTGGGTTCCCAGAGTCTATGGCTTGGGAGGAAGGAGTATCAGGTTCTGTGACTTTTGATGGTGCTGTGTGACTCTTGTTGGATTAGTGTCACTCTGCAACTCACTACGAGGGTCCAGAAGCCCATGATAATTGGAGGCAGGTGTCTCATAGTTTGTGGTTGAGGCAGTGGAACTCTTGCTAAAGTGATTTCTGTCTCTGAATCACGAGGGGGTTCGAGAGCCAGAAGCTGTGGATGTGGAAATCTCAGAGTCTGTAGCTGATACAATGTAACCTTGTCCAGAGAGGTGAATCCCCAGTAACTCCCCAAGGTGTCCAGAGGTGGGAAGCTGGGAGGGGGGTGTCATGGATCCTGCTGAGGGAGTCGTGCACCCCTGGTTGGAGAGGTACACACCCAGTGGCAGTTCAGAGGGCCCCAGGAGCTGTCTGCTAGCAGTGTGTGATTTAAATTTCCTTTTTAAAGGATCAGTGGACCAGCCCTTGCCAACATAATCTCAGTCTCTCAGTGAATGCAGACTCATCAGTGGAAAAATGACCTTTCATCTTTGGGTATAATGACACCAAAGGTTAGTCAAGTGATTCTGTGGCTCATAAAACTAAATGGCGATTATGGTTGCCTTCACTTCTATTTTGAAACAAGGAGGTTTAGTACTGAAGAGAGAGAAAAAATAGTAAGAAGAAGAAATTTTCTGGAAGTTCTAATATTCAATAATGTTATTTTTGTGTACAAGGACTTAAGAAGGAGGGACATGATAAGAAGGGGACTTCAGAGAGTAAGTCTATAAATGTGCTTCTGGGTAGAGGGAGCAGAGCACAGGAATCACAGGCTCTAGCCCTTACTCTGGACTCAGGTATCCATCTAGCAGGAACTTACTAAAGAGAGGCTCACAGAGCCCTCAAGAAAGAGGACCTTTTGCAGAAAACCAACCTTTGTAGCTTTGTAACTGGAAAAGCAAGGGGTCTGAGGTGCCTGTAACTACTTGAGCCAATTCAGCAGAGATAGGGTTGAATCATATATGAGCATTTATTCCAATAATGTCAGCAGTATGGGAGAGCAGCATGTCATTGACAAAAATATGCTCTGAACTCCACCATAAGCAAGCCACTTATATTGGGTAGAAGGATAAAAAATACATGGGAAAGTAGGAATATAGGTATGGGAAAGTGGGTATAGGATAATCATTCGAGGTTACAAGTTATGCAGGCTGCGAGACTGGAAGGTTGGGAGGCTGGAGGCAGGGTGGATCATATAGGATAGGAACCTATAGGCAGATATAAATCTTCCCATAATGATAGTTCTCAAGACTAGAGGATGGACTGTATTCTGATGTTAGCTCCCATATCCCAGGGCATACAACTCCAATCAAGTAAAAAGGTGCTTTCTAATCAGGACAGAACCATCATGGTTAATAGAGCATGATTAATATTCCTCATAATTATAATTTCTAATATTATATTTCTGCCTCTAAATTTACCATTGCTTATCTATTATTTCATAGCTATGAAATTAGTTTTAGATGAAAAATGTCATCCTATTGGACTACATTTGCTTCTGCCTTGAAAGCAGTTCCCAGGGGTGAAATACAGTGAATGCAGGATCTTGGGAGATGGTTTCTCTAATTTGTTGAATGTTGTTTTCTATCAACTGAAAATTGTCAGAAAGATTAAAACAGTACATTCCTTAAAATTCCTCACAATTGTGGTTATGCTGCAACAACAAATTAGGTCTCCACAGGTGGAGATTTTCTTGCAGTCTGGTGCTACCGCCATGAGAAGGTCCTTTTGGTTAGGACCCTCTGATGTTTCTGAGACATAAATACAGTCATATTTCTGGTGACATACAAAGTCTGGGAATGTCTTTCTCAGACATGCCATGCCAATTGAAATCTTGGTTAATATATCATTATTGGAAATTGGTCCTATTGAATTCATGTGAAGAAATGTATTGCCATGACTCATTAAGAATCACCAAGTTCTGAAGGAACAAGGTAGGGAGAGAAACATATAATTTGCCAAGTTGCTTTAAGAAAAGAAACAAGTTTCCTTATGTCTGAAAAACCAAAAGCCTTAATAATCAGCAATAATTTCAACAAAAGTTACAAAAACTTTATAATTATTTTTCACTTCATTCTGTCCCACAATCAATTATTTTCCTCCTGATTTTTTTCTGCCAGTTCTTTTATAAATACAGATACTCTATAGTGTTCTAATAATTTTCTTCCAGTTTGAATGGGATGATCTGATAATTTCAGAGTTCTTTCCACAGATCCCTCAGAAGATGTAACATTTTCCCAAACACATTATAATAAAAGAATGACTATCTCTAAATGACAAGAAGAAATTTAAAATGACATGGTTTTGGATTTGACTATAAGGTAAATGATATGGAATTTTGCCCTTTGTGCAAAACACAATATAACAAAATAACAATTAGAGTTATAAATGAAAGTATATCAGAGTTATTATTTCTTTATTTGACAAAGCTACCCATGTACCTTAAGCAGAAATGTTTTCTTCCAAGGAGAGAAAATAAATCCTTGAGGCATTTCAGGGAGTATTGAATTGACCTAAAGCCAATTATTGGTCAAGAAAAGTTTCTTAAACTTTAAACCCAGAGAAGGTTGACAAATTTATTTTACCAAAAGATTATATATCATCCTTATTATTATAAAACAATATTTGGTTATTTATTCAAAGTGATGAATGACTAAAGGGGATTAAACACAAACATAGGCTAGCAAAATTTCAGTTTTCATGATTAAGAAGATGGCCTTTTTAAGTAATCAAGTATCTGATTAATATAACATCTATATATACAAAGAGCCAGAGACTGTCACATCTAAAATGACAGGAGATTTGACCGAAACCAGCAATCTCATTCACCTGCATAACGGACCCTGATAGGAGGGAGGTGGGAGCCACATCCCCCACAGAATCAGCTGTTGGAAACCTTGCTGTCAGTGGCCAGCCAGCCAGGAATCCCATTCATTTGCACTGCGGACCCTCACAGGAGGGAGGAGGGAGCCCCATTCCCTGCAGAATCAGCTGTTGGAAACCTTGCTGTCAGTGGCCAGAAAACCAGGAATCCCATTCACCTGCACCCTGAACCCTGACAGGAGGGAGGAGAGAATATGTCTAAAGACCCACTATCGGCACAAAATACCTCTGAAGTCAAAAGAAGCCATTGTTGGTGATAGAATGTATCTGAAGGCCAACGATTGGCGCAAGGTATCTCTGCAGCCAAAAGAAGCCGGTTTCATTGACAAAAAATGTCTGAAAAGCAACGTACCTCTGAAGTTGAAAGAATGTGGCAATGACAACAGAATATGTCCAAAGAACAGTCATCAACAAGTACTACTAAATACTGGTAGGAACTGCCTACATAGCAAAAATGAAATAAATGAGGATGCATTTATCACACGTAGATGTGGTGGAATGACTGTTAGATGTCAATTTTGCCTATCACTAAAGTTCTCTGATGAAAAACCATCTGATGGAAAATTTACTCAATGTTGTAGCAAAGGTAAAGTTTGTCCAAATGATATACATTTTCCAGAATACCCAGCATAGTTTTAAAAATTAATGATAAATGAAGATTCTTAGAATTAAAATTTCATGGAAAATATTTGTTCAATAACTAGTTCTTTTGCTTTTGCTTCAATTGGTGCAAATATTGCATCACCATCAGGATATGGGCCATATTGTTTTAGAATACAAGGACAAGTTTATCAATGTACTGGAATTTTACATTCCTCAGATGATGTTTCTCAGAAGTTTGCTTAACTCTATATTTTAGATATGGTCAAAGCAACAAGTAAAACATTAGCAATGCCAGAAAACCAAATCTGCTCAGGAAGACTCATGATCAACATCAACAACCTCATGCATGAAATAAATGAATTAGCAAAATCGTACAAGATGCTACATGAGGTAGAAAAGGAAGTCCAATCTGAAACAGCAGCAAAAGGTATTGCTCCCCCAGATGTAACAATGGCGATTAAATATTATCATAACAGTGATTTGGGTAGATATAATTCTCTCCATGTAACCGAGGTTGCTGTCATATTCAGAAACGAAAATGGAGAACCTCCTTTTGAAAGGGACTCACTCATTCATTGTAAACCAGATCCCAATAATCTGAATGTCACTGAAATAAAACAAATTTGTACCCTGTTTCCTATGTTAGATGCGTTAACATATCCTATTCTTTTTCCACATGGTGAAAAAGGCTGGGGAAAAGATATTGCATTAAAACTCAGAGACAACAGTGTAATCGACAGTAATACTAGATAAAATGTAAGGACAGAAGTCAGACAAATGCAGTATTATGGATTTCATCTCTTTGTGCAGGACATATTCAATCGTATTTTAAATGCAGGAAAATTAACAGTTTATTGTTACTTCATATTAAAAAATGGAAGCCAATCGAATAAATTTCATTAAAACAAACCAATCTGAGAGTTGAAAAGTATAGTGGTTTAATGGATTATCTTAAATCTAGATCTGAAAATGAAAATATGCCAATTGGTAAAATGATAATACTTCCATCATCTTTTAAGGGTAGTCCCAGAAATATACAGCAGCGATATCAGGATGCTATGGCAATTGTAACGAAGTTTGGCAAACCTGATTTATTCATAACCATGATGTGTAAGCCCAAATGGGCAGATATTATAAACAATTTACAACACTGGCAAAAAGTTGAAAACAGACCTGACTTGGTAGCCAGAGCTTTTAATATTAAGCTGAATGCTCTTTTAAATGATATATGTAAATTCCATTTATTTGACAAAGTAATAGCTAAGATTCATGTCATTGAATTTCAGAAATGCAGACTGCCTCATGCTCACATATTATTGATATTAGATAGTGAGTCCAAATTATGTTCAGAATATGACATTGACCGTATAGTTAAGGCAGAAATTCCAGATGAGGACCAGTGTCCTCAACTTTTTCAAACTGTAAAATTAAATATGGTACATGGACCATGTGGAATACAAAATCCAAATAGTCCATGAATGGAAAATGGAAAATGTTCAAAGGGATATCAGAAAGAATTTCAAAATGTGACCATTGGAAATATTGATGGATATCCCAAATACAAACAAAGATCTGGTAGTACCATTTCTATTGGAAATAAAATTGTCGATAATATTTGCATTTTCCCTCATAACCCATATTTGTGCCTTAAATATAACTGTTATATAAACGTTGAAGTCTGTGCATGGATTAAAAGTGTCAAATAGGAGAGCTTCAGAAGATGGCGGCTGGCAAGATGGAGATAAGAGAGAGGAAGTGAGTGAGTGAGGGTATGAAAGGAGAGTGTGTGGATCTGTGTGGTGTGTGTGTGAGTGAGTGAGGGATAGTTAAATCCCTGAAGGAGCAGCAGGGGCTGGCAGGCCAGGCTCTCTTAAACAAGGAGAGACACCACCACTGCGGGCAGTCCTCATACTGCAGGACTCTGGCACAGGCCCCTGGCATCTCGAAGGGGAGAGCAACATTTTTTTATGAACTCATCAGCACCATCAACCAGACAGGCCTTGGAACTGCCCCGCGACCCAGCAAACACTCCAGCCAAAATCCTACTGCTCCACCTGCAGTCCCACTGACCCTGGACCTCCAACTACAAAGGTGCACCACTCAGCAGCAGTAAGTGCAACCTCCCCCTCCCCAGCAGCAGAACTCTGGACAAAACATTTGCATTTACAGCACAGGCAAACATCCAGGGCACACCATTCTGTAGGCAGTACCTGGGAGCCACTAGGAGCCCCCATGGGTGTGATTTTGCAGACAAGTGTGTGGCCCTGCAGTAAAAATTCTGAACTCTTTCTTCCTGAATAACTGTCCAGAGACACCCCAACTGTGCAACTTCAATGCCAGAAGCCCTCACAGTGCACCAGAGCTCTGTACAGGCAAAGGCACTTCCACACACACACATTTCAAAGGAGCAGGACCCTTGAGCCCATCTACCTACAGTGTGCTGGGGGAGCAGCTGTGAGATTCTGCTGGATGTGATTCTGCATGGACAAGGGCGTGCTTCCCCACAGTAGAAATTCTGAATTTCCTCTTCCTGAATTATTGCTCACATTCAACCCAGCTGCTCAACCTCAGTGCTAGGATCCCTCAGAGTGTGTCAGAGTTCTGTGCCAGCACCCACACCTCCACAGATGTGAATTTCCAACAGGCAGGCACCCTGAAACCATCTACTTACAGGACACTTGTAGGAGCCACTGTGAGCTCTCCCTGGGTGTGATCCTGGACAAACAGGGGCATACTCCCCCCCAACAGCAGTAGAAATTCTGAATTCACTCATCCTGGAGACCTACCAACAAGCACCTCAATTATGCAGCTACAATGCCAGGGCCCTTCAGAGCACTTCAGTGTTCCTCACAGACAAATGTACCATCTCTGGTGCCCCTGTGAGCCACTACTGGGAATGACCACTCATCCACCACAGGTGCAGCAGCAAAAGCTGGGTCTGCCCACCACATAATTACAGAAATCTGAACACCACGATCATGCCTTTCCAGGGTGCAGGCCCCCTGAACCCCATCACCCCTAACAGATGGTTCCTCAGTGTCACTGTGAGTCCCCTCTGGCCACGCATGATTTCAGTTAAGGGTGCAAGACAGCAAAAATTGGGACACTCCTCTCCCACGGCTGCTGACTTCTAGACACTGCAGTTGTGCCTCTAAAGCTTGCAGGCCTACATCAAGAGAACCCAAATAGCTCAAATAGGGAACTATGATAGATTACAAAGCCCAGGGGGAATGAAAGATTACACCAGTAGCACCATCCTGAAAAGAATCTGGGTAGCAAATCAATCGGACCTACAATTAAAAATGTTACAGCAAAACATGGGAAGACAAAAAAGCAATCCCCAAAGGAAAGAAAAAAGAGGAATCACCAGAAAGGAAGTTAAATGAAATTGAGGCTAGCAGCTTATCAGAGAAAGAATTCAAAGTAAGGGTTATAAGGATGTTTAAATAGCTGGATGACAAATACACACAACTCAATGAGAACTATAAAGAGCTGAATGAGAATGTCGCCAACATGAAAAGGAACCAAGAGGACATGAAGAATGACATAGCTGCAATAAAGAACACAATGAAATACTTAAACAGTAGACTACAAGAGGCTGAGGACCGCATCAGCGAATTAGAAGACAAGGTAGGAAAAAACACACAAACACAGCAAAAACTGGAAAGAAGATTTAAAAAGCAAGAAGAGAGCCTAAGGGAGCTATGGGACAGCACAAAATGAAAGAATATTTGCATAATAGGGGTACTAGAGGAAGAGAAGTAAGGAATAGAAAATCTATTTGAAGAAATAATGACAGAAAACTTCCCTGATATTGGCAAAAAAAATTTCAAGTCCAACAAGCATGTAGAGTCCCAAACTAGATGAACCCTAAAATTTTAACCCACACCAAGACACGTCATAATTAAATTGGCAAACACCAACAACAAATTAAGAATCTTAAAGGCTGCCTGTATGTAACAGAAGTTACATACAAGGAATCTCCTATTAGAAAATCAATGGATTTCTCTACAGAAACATTCCAGGCCAGATGGAAAGGGAGGGAAATTTACAAAGTGATGCGAAGTAAGGAACTGAACCCAGGAATACTATACCCAGCAAGGCTTTTATTCAAAATTGAAGGTGGAATCAGGAGCTTCACAGACCAAAAAAAAAAAAAAAAAAAAAAGACTAGGAGAGTTTATCACTACCAAACCAGCAATGCAAGAAATGCTAAAGGGACTGCTGTAAAAAGAAAGATAAAGGTAAGAAGAAACACAAACGTTAAGGAAAAATATGGCAACAAACATGTATTTGTCAATAATAACATTAAACATAAATGGATTAAATGCACCCATCAAAAGACATAGAGTAGCTGAATGGATAAGAAAACATGACCTATATATTTGCTGTCTGCAAGAGACCTACTTCAGAACAAAGTATTCACACAGACTGAGAGTGAAGGGAAGGAAAAACATTTTTCAGGCAAATGAAAATGAAAAAAAAAAAAAAAAGCTGAGGTTGTGATACTTTTATCTGATAAAATAGACCTCAAAGTAAAGGCCATAACAAGAGATAAGGAAAGCCACTACATAATAGTAAAGGGAGCAATTCAACAAGAAGATATAACTCTGCTAAACATATACGCACCCAATACAGGAGCACCCTAATTCATAAAACAACTTCTGGAAGATATCAAGGGAGAGATTAATAGCAAAAAAAAGTCATAGTAGGGGAATTTAATACCACACTGAAACCACTGGACAATCAACTGAACAAAAAATCAACAAAGAAACTACAATCCAAAATGACAAATTAGATCAGATGGATTTCATTGACATCTTAAGAACATTTTACTCCAAAGCTACAAACTATACATTCTTCCCCAGTGAACATGGAACATTTTCAAGGATAGACCATATATTAGGATACAGGCAAAGTCTCTTCAAATTCAAGAAGATAGAAATCATATCAAGCATCTTCTCAGATCACAATGGCATAAAATTCGAAATCAACTACAATAAAAACAATCCAAAAAAATCAAACACTTGTGAACTAAATAGCATGCTATTAAAAAATGGGTTACTAGAGAGATCAAAGAAGAAATAAAAAACATCATGGCAACAAACTGACAATGAAAACACAACAATCCAAAATCTATGGGACACAACGAACAAACTCTTCAGGGGGAAGTTCTACAAGCCTACTGCAAAAAAAAAAAAACAAGAAACTATGGTAATAAATTATATAACCCTACAACTCAAAGAGTTACAATGAGAGCAACAAGAAAAGCACAGTGTAAGCAGAAGGAAGGAAATAGTAAAGATCAGAGCAGAGATAAAAAAAAAAAATACAGACCAAAGAAACAATACAAAAAAATCAACAAAACCAAGAGTTGGTTCTTTGAAAGGATAAACAAGATTGATGAACCTCTTATCAGCCTCACCAAGAAGCAAAGAGAGAGGACTCTAATAAATAAAATCAGAAATGAAAGAGGAGAAATAACAACAGACCAAACAGAAATACAAAGGATTGTTAAACAATGTTATAAACAACTCTATTCCAACAAACTGGACAATCTGGAAGAAAAGGATATATTCCTAGAAAAATCGAACCTTCCAAAATTCAATCTGGAAGAAACTAAAAATCTCAATAGGTGAATAACTACAGAAGAAATTGAAGCAGTCCTTAAAAGGCTTCCAGCAAACAAAAGCCCGAGGCCAGATGGCTTCACAGGGGAGTTTTACCAAACATTCAAGGAAGAACTAAAACCTATCCTTCTCAGACTATTCCGAAAAATTCAAAAGGAAGGAATACTTCCAAGCTTATTCTTTGAAGCCAGCATCACCCTAATAGCAAAACCAGATAAAGACAACACAATGAAAGAGAATTACAGGCCAATATCCCTCATGAACATAAATGCCAAAATTCTACCAAATCGAACCCACCAATACATCTGAAAGATTATACACCATGACCAAGTAGGATTATCCCAGGGATGCAAGGATTGCACAGTATTTGCAAATCAATAAACATGATACATCATATAAGCAAATTGAGAGATAAAAACTTCATAATCATATCAATTGATGAAGAAAAAGCATTTGACAAAATCTGACACCCATTTTTTAATAAAAATGCTCAGCAATGTGGGAATAGAGGATCATGATTCAACATAATAAAACCCATATATGACAAACCCACAGCCAACATCATACTCAATGGACAAAATCTAAAACCATTTCCCCTAAGAATAGGAACAAGTCAAGGATGCCCTCTTTCATCACTCCTATTCAACATAGTACTGGAAGTACTAGCCATTGTGATTAGACAAGAAGAAGAAATAAAAGGCATCCAAATTGGAAAAGAAGAAGTAAAACTGTCCTTATTCACAGATGACATGCTCCTGTACATAGAAAAAACATAAAGACTCCATCAAAAAATTGTTAGACTTAAATGAATTCGGCAATGTAGCAGGATACAAAATTAATGCCAAAAAATCTATGGCATTTCTATACACCAACAGTGAACTTACATAAAGAGAGGCTAAGAAAACAATCCCATTTACCATCATACCAAAAAAAAATTAAGATACCTAGGAATAAACTTAACTAAGGAGGTAAAAGACCTCTACTCAGAAGACTAGAGGACACTAAAAAAAAGAGATAGAGGAAGACACAAATAGATGGAAGAGCATACCGTGTTCATGGATTGGCAGAACAACATCATTAAAATGTCCAGACATCTATAGATTCAATGCACTCCCCATTAAAGTACCAACAGCATATTTCACAGACCTAGATAGAACTCTCCAAAAATTCATCTGGGGTAACAAAAGACACCAAATAGCCACAGCAATCCTAAGAAAGAAGAACAGAGTAGAAGGGATCTCAATACCAGATTTCAAGTTGTATTACAAAGCCAATGTTCTCAAAACTGCCCGGTACTGGCACAAGAATAGACATATAGCTCAATGTAATAGAATAGAGAACCCATATATTGATCCAAAACACTATGCTCAATTAATATTAGACAAAGGAGGCATGAACATACAATGGAATCAAGACAGTCTCTTCAATAAATGGTGTTGGGAAAATTGGACAGACACCTGCAAAAAAAAAAAAAATGAAAGTAGACCACCAACTTACACCATACACAAAAATGAACTCAAGATGGATAAAGGACTTGAACATAAGATGGGAAACCATAAAAATACTAACAGAATCCACAGGCAGAAAAATCTCAGACATATGCCAAAGCAATTTCTTCACTGATACCACTCCTAGGGCAATGGAAACTAAAGAGAAAATAAACAGATGGGACTACATCAAAATAAAAAGCTTTTGCACAGCAAAAGAAACCATCAACAAAACAATAAGAAAGCCCACTGTATAGGAGAGCATATTTGCAAATGTTATCACTGATAAAGGTTTAATCTCCAACATATACAGGGAACTCATAGAAATCAATAAAAGGAAGATAAATGACCCAATAAAAAAATGAGCAATGGACCTAAATAGATACTTTTCTAAAGAAGACAGAAGAAAAGCCAAGAAACATATGAAAACATGTTCAAAATCATTAATTATCCAAGAGATGCAAATCAAAATGAAAATGCGGTGCCATCTCACACCTGTCAGAATGGCAATCATCAAATCAACAAAGGACAAGTGGTGGGGAAGATGCGGAGAAAAAGGAACCCTTGTGCACTGCTTGTGGGAATGCAGACTGGTGTAACTACTGTTGAGAAGAGTATGGAGATTCCTAAAAAAAAAAAAAAAAAAAAAACAAGCAAACAAACAAAAAAAACTAAAAATGAAACTCCCATTTGACCCAGTAATCCCACTTCTAGGAATATATTGTAAGAAACTAGAAACACCAATCAGAAAGGACATATGCATCCTATGTTCACAGCAGCATAATTTACCATAGCTAAGATTTAGAAACAGCATAAGTGCCCGTTAGCAAATGACTGGATCAGAAAACTATGGTACATCTACACAATGTAATTCTATGCTATTATAAAAAAGAAGGAATTCTTACCATTTGCAGCAGCCTGGATGGAAATGGAGAGCATTATGCTAAGTGAAATAAGCCAGTCAATGAAAGAAAAATACCACATAATCTCACTCATTTATGGATAATAAAGAACATTATAAACTGATGAAGAAAAAGATAGATACAGAGGCAGTGAAGCATCAAACAGACTGTCAAATTATAGCAGGAAGTTTGGGGAGGGGTGGGGGAGATAAGAGATCAACCGAAGGATTTATATGCATGCATATAAGTATAACCAATGGACACAAAACACCTGGCAATGAGGGCATGTATAAGAGTGGGGTGGGGGTGGGAGCAATGGGAAGATATATACACATGTAATACCTTAATAAAAAATAAATACAAAACAAAGAAAATCATACATTAATAGAACTACATGAAAAAATAAATAGAAGTGTCAAATATTTATTTAAATATGTCTATAAAGGGCATGATTGTGCACAAATTCAAATTTCTGAAAAAATATTACCAATCATGTCGAATTACAGGACTTCATTGACTCCATGTATATGAGTGCTCCTGCGGCTGTTTGGAGACTTTTTTGCAATGTGAATGCATAGCCAATCTCATGCAATCATAAGATTAGCTATTCATTTGCCAAATGAGCAAAATTTGTATTTTCATACTGATGATTTTGCTGAAGTTATAGATAGGACTAAAAGACATAACCTGACTTTAATGTTTTGGTTTTTTATTGAATAGAGAAGATTCCGATGCACGTAATTACTATTATTGGGAGATTCTACATTATTTTTTTGTGGAGAAAACTCCAAAAGGATGGGAATAAAGTATTAGGTAAACTGTTCATTGTGAGCTTTAAGAACCAGAACGACATTACCTTAAACTTTTGCTTCTGCATGTAAAAGGTGCAATAAGTTTTGATGATCTGCGAACTGTAGGAGGTGTAATTTATGATACATTTCATGAAGCTGCTAAACATTGAGGATTATTAATCATTGACACTATCTGGAAAGATACGATTGACAATGTGATCATCCTGAATATGCCCAAACAACTATGGCAACTTTTTGCATATGTATTTGTGTTTGGATTTCCTTCTGATGCATAAAAATTATGGGATGAGAATAAACCTCATTTTATTGAAGATTTTTGTTGGAAATTACACTAAAGAGAGGTGCCTGTGGGAACTGTGAAATGCATGCCCTTAATGAAATTCAAGAGGAATTCACATTGCTTGGAATGAAATGTTCACATTTCAAACTTCCAGACTTTCCTTTGTTAATGAATGCAAATACATGTGATGAATCATAAGAGCAACAACAGGCAGAGGTTTTGATCAATTCTCTGAATGATGAACAGTTGGCAGCCTTTCAGACTATAACTTCAGTCATCGAAGACCAAACTATACCCTAAATGCTTTTTCTTGGATGGTTCAGGTGGTATTGGAAAAACATCTTTATAAAATTTTAATCTATAATAATAAAAGTATAACATGCTAATTAAACCAGACATCCTTTCAGATGAAGTCGGGGTTGTGAGGGAAGCCCGGTCCCGGGTGCCAGAGGGAAGCTGGTGCTGGCAGCCAGGGGAAGGACAGTCTACGCTTGCATGAATTGCATGCATTGGACCTCTAGTCATATATAAGCATTTTAATAATTTCTAGAACTTCTTCCTGGGCAAAAATAGAAAAAAAACCTTTTCCCTTTTAATAGACTAGAAAAGACTAAACAAATTCTGCATTAGTTTACTTTAGATTCATTTATCTAATTAAATTTATGATCCAAATTACCTATACTTTCCTTTTAAGATTTCTTTTCACAACCCTTCTAAAACTTTCACAAACTTTCTTTTTTGTAAAATATATATTTTATTGATTTTTTTACAGAGAGGAAGGGGAAAGGATAGAGAGTTAGAAACATTGATGAGAGAGAAAGATTGATCAGCCACCTCCTGCACACTCCCCACTGGGAACATGCGTGCAACCAAGACACACGCCCCCAACCAGAACCAATCCCAGGACCTTCCAGTGTGCAGGCCGATGCTCTATCCACTGAGTCAAACCAACGAGGGCCACAAACTTTCTTATCCATTCAAGAATAGTCAGCTTTAGAACACAGTTTCTTTTTCCTTCATAATGCATCACATGCCTCATGTCTTCTATTGCCAAAAATATATAATTTCTTTCTAATTGTTTAGAATTCTTAATGCTTATAAACCTTAATTTTTAAGAGACCACTAAAAGTAAGCAGTTAACATTGTTTAGATTGACAAATACATTTACATTTTGAGAGACATATCCTATATAATCCTATATAATAAAGAGGTAATATGCAAATTGGCCATCTGCAACATGGAAGATGGCTGCTCCCATGAGGCCAAAGATGGTCACCCCCATGGGGACACAAGATGGCCACCACAAAATGCCCAGCAGGGGAGTGCAGTTGTGGGCAATCAGGCCAGAAAGGGAGAGAAGCTGGGGGCAATAAGATCTAAAAGGGAGGGCAGTTAGGGGTGACTGGACCAGCAGAAGAGGGCACTTGGGGATGACCAGGCCTACAGAGGAGAACTGTTGGCGGGGGGACCCAGGCCAGCAGGGAAGGGCAGTTGGAGGGAACCAGGCCTGCAGAGGAGGGAAGTTAGGGACAATGAGTTTGTCAAGGGAGGGCACTTAGGGCAATAGGGCTGGCCAGGGAGCAGTTAGGCATTGATCAGGCTGGCAGAGGAGTGGCTAGTAGGTGATCAGGCTGGCAGGAAGAAGTGGTTAGGGGCAATCAGGTGGGCAGGCAGGTGAGCAGTTGGGAGCCAGAAGTCCTGGATTGTGAGAGGGATGTCAGACTGCCCATTTAGGCCCGATTGAGTGGTCCTAGATTGAAGAGGGTGCAAGCTGGGCTGAGAGATATACCCCCACACAGCCCCCCATGCATGAATTTCATGCACCAGGCCTTTAGTTTCTATTATAAAACATTCACTAACAATTTCAAGTGTATTTTCTAGCTTTTCTGTAATAAAAGGTCAAAAGCAGGCAAACTCAGATTAATTAATTTTTTTCTATTTATTTTAGATTACCTAGATATTAAATAATTTCTATTATTTAAAACAGCAGAACTCCAGTTTTAAGTTACCAAGGACTTTACTTTTTTTTCTTTTTTATAATTTTTTTATTCTTTAAAGCATTACAAATAATAGTACATATGTTTCCCTTCCCCCCTCCCCATTGTTCTTCCTCCAGCCTCCCCTACTACCCAGCACATGCCCTCACCTCCCCCTCTGCCCCAGTATCTTGTATCCATTGGTTATGCTTATATGCATGCATACAAGTCCTTTGGTTGATCTCTTACAGCCCCCCGCCCCCCAACCTCCCCTGTCTTCCCACTGTAGTTTGACAGTCTGTTCAATGCTTCTTTGCTTCTGTATCAATCTTTTCCCCCCATTTCTTTTCTTTAAAAAAATCTTGCATCTGCATAATGGAAATCCTATATAATAAAAGAGTAATATGCAAATTGCCTGTACCTCTGATAAAGCCACACCCACAAGCCAATCAGGAGAAAATAAACCCCAACCAAGATGGCTATGGCCACTGAGAGCAGGAGGGAAGCTTGAGTTTCCCCGGCAATGGAGGAAGGCAAGCTTTCCACCTGCCCTTGCTGGCCTAGGTCTCCACTCAGTGCTACAAAGTTTCAATTATAGAAGATATATCCCAACAGAAATAGCGGCATCCACGGAGCTGGAGAGAGCAGAGGCTAGGGGTGCCCGGGAGATGGAGGAAGCCAAGCTTCTGTAGCCTTAGCACTTATGCCTCCACTCTAGGCTACAAAGTTTCAATTATAGAATTTAAATAAACCCAAACAGAAATGGCTGTCACCACAGAGCGAGCAGAAGGCTTGGCTACACTCCAGGCTACAAAGTTTTAGTTGTAGAACATAAATTAATTCCAGATCCCAGAGCCTCTTCTTGGGTCACTGGGGGGCATGTTCAGCCTGCAAACCACCACAGGCCCCTTGCCCAAGTCACCTCATGTCCCAAGGGAACCTCCACCCTGATCCAGGACACTCTTCAGGGTAAACTAGCTGGCCTCCACCCATGCACCAGGCCGCTATCCTATCTAATAAAAGAGTAATTTGCAGATTGAACATCACTCCAACACACAAGAGGGCTGCCACCATGAGATCAAAGATCCTGCCTCAATGTGGACACAAGATGGCCACCACAAGAGGGCCAGCAGGGGAGAGTAGTTAGGAGGTTCCAGGCCTGCAAGGGAGGGCAGTTGTGAGCAATCAAGCCTGCAGGGGAGGGCAGTTAGGGGTAACCAGGCTGGCAGAGGAGGGAAGTTGGGGGCAAACAGTCTGGCAGGAAAGCAGTTAGACATCAATTAGGCTGGAAGGGTAGAGATTAGGGGTTATCAGGCTGGCAGGTAGAAGCAGTTAGGGGCAATTAGGGAGGCAGGCAGGTGAGCAGTTTGGAGCCAGCAGTTCTGGATTGTGAGAAGGATGTCTGACTGCTTGTTTCGGCCCAAGATGGGGCCTAAATGGACAGTCAGACATTCCTTGAGGGGTCCCAGATTGGAGAGGATGCAGGCTTGGTTGAGGGATATCCCCTGTCTCCTGTGCATGAATTTCGTGCATCAGGCCTCTAGTAAATACATAAGAACAAAAAAAATTTTGAGTCTCAGTTTCAATGTCCAACAGTTCTGGGTCCCAGTTTCAATGTCAAATAGTTCCTTATGTGTACATGTCAGCAATGGTATCTGGATGGTGGACATACGGTGGCAACTTTTTTTTTTTTTTTTTACGAAATGGGAGTGGCCCCTGCCTGAGGGCAATTCTGCAGCTCAGGTCCTCAAAGAAGAAAAACTTGGGGGGCTTAGAATATTTATTTCCCACAATTTTATTTCTGAGTAAACTGTATCAACATGAAATCTTATCATATTTAAAACAGAAAAAAAACAACTCCTAAAGTAAATAAATGAGTACTCCCAAAAGGAGGGACTGGAACATTAGAGTGTTATTTTATGTTAATCCAGAACAGCAAATGACCTTCAGTTCTGAGTGGCACAAACCCCAAATAGCAGACAGAGTCCCTAAAAGATAAGAACAAAAGCAAAGAACACCCTTAACCTATATTACATTACATACAGCCAAAACTCTCACTAGTTAAGCATTTTGGGCAGCTGATGCCTTGAGAGGGAGAGCAGAAAGGATCTCCAAGATTAAGAGCTCTCAGCAGCTGTCAGGAAGTTCCTGGAATCCCTGCTACAGGTTCAGTCTGCCACAAGCTCCTGCCCCTCTGCCCTCAGCAAATTGAAATGTGCCTCATCTTTAAACAAATAAATCAAACAAAAAAGAGACACAAAACAACAATCAACAGAGAAACTATGTACAATATTTACAGGTGTGTACAACCCACAGATAAGAGCTTTACTTCATGGTCCTGTGGAGGAGCCACATGCTGGCCTGACAAGCTCAGGGTGTGAGGCAGTCTTGCAAACTCAGAGACCTAAAATAACCACAAAAGATGGTTTTAAAATTAAATATTTAACTACAAACAGGTTATAGTAGGTAGTCATGTCCTAGGCCAGTATTTTCCTGGACAAAGATCAACTTAGATATTTGCTGAGCCATTTGCCTTTCTGCCTCTAAGATAACATATCTGTGAGATGTCTGGGTAAGTTGTAACTTCCTTTTTACCCCAGACCCCTCAGGATACAACAAATGGCACCAGGACATTCCCTTTTGTTATTGTTATCAAGTTAATTGTCAACTGTTAATTGAAGTATCTTGCATCCATCTCTGTTAAAAATAAAAAAAGCAGCACATGTCCATCATTTAACATTTCACCCTATCCCAGAAATTTCCTCACCTTGCTTTATCCCATCTCCTTAATCTATCACCAATTAATTTCATGTAACTCATCTACATCCTTTTCCTTTGATTGCAAATGCATAAATATAGATGTAATCCTCCATACTCTGGAGCATTATCTCAATTCATTGAGGTTCTGCTTCCTGGCATATGTTGACAGTTTTTGGCTCAAGTAAACTCACAAAATTCTTTACAGGTTTCAATGGGTTTTTTGTTTGTTTGTTATCAGTCCACAGCCACAGAAACTTCAGAATGCCCTGCATAAAACAAAACAAAACAAAACAAAACAAAAAACAAAACAAAACAACAACAACACTAAAGCAGAGAGTAATGTACCTCATCCCAGAGTGGATCAGACTAAGGGCTCAGAGACCAGGCAAAGACCACTGCAGGTCTCTTTCCACCAGGATCACCCAGTAAATGCATGCCTTAAGCCCAGAAGAGAGACAGCAAATTCTTCTCATACCATACAAACATGATTGATTTCTCCTCCTGTCATACAGAAATGCTTGATTCAACTTACATCATAGATGAGATACCAGGAATTTCTAAGGCTATGGCTGGGACTAGAACCAGAAAAATTCCTGGCAGCAGTGCAATTAAATGAGTCCAGGCCTCAGTCCCAAGAATTCCTAGTCCTGGCTGCAAGTGGGATCCCTAGTACTCACCCAGAGAAGTCCCTTGCTTAGATCTCACCAGAGTTGCCAGACTATGTGACCTGAATACCAAGAGGTCTGGGCTTCCTGTCAATACTTAAGCCAATTAGGAAGAGACATGGTTTAATCATATATGAGTGTTTACTCAATAATGCCAGCAGTATGGGAGAGCAGCAAGTCATCCACAAAAGTTTGCTCTGCAAACCACCATAAGCCAGCAACTCATGTTGCATGGAAGGAAAAAGATTACATGGAAAATTTGAAAATGCAGGTATGGAAAAGTGAGCACTGGATAATCTTTACATGTGATAAGTCATGTGGGTTGGGGAAAGGGGCTCACCTAGGGCAGGCACCTCCAGGTGCCCCGGAACCAGATTACAGGTAATAGGGAATGGGGGTTGTAAAGAGCAGATGCCTCCAGAACTAGATTGTCTCATCCATGAGGTTGTAAACCTTTCCATAATGATAGGCAGTTCTCAGGACAGGAGGATGGACAGCATTTCAATGTTAGTTCCCATGTCCCAGGGCATACAACTCCCACCCAAGTGAAAATGTGCATTCTAACCAAAACAGAACCATCATGGTTAAGAGAGCATGATTAATATTTATTATAATTATAATTAGTTTCCAATAATCTATTTTTGCCCCTAACAGCTTCTACTAATTAGGCATGCTTTTCACTCACATTATACCACCACTTCTTAAAAGGCTTCAAAGAAACTGCCATAATAACCACTGCAGACGTCTTAGAGATTGTTTCCTATGGTGAATAGCTAACTCACCCGAAAGAGTTTGTGTATCTGATTAGCAAGATTCTTCTGAGTAAAATAGGAAGTTCAGAAACATGTTTGATGAAACAGGTATTTAGGTACTTATTTCTAAGACCACTTTTAACTTCATGAGGGAAGCCAGGGGAGGGTGGTAGGGGAATGATAAGAGATCAACCAAAGGATTTGTATGCATGCATATAAGCATAGCCAATGGACAGACAGTAGGGAGTGAGGGCATGTGCTGGGAGATAGGATTGGGAGTCAGCAGCAGAGGTCAATAAGGGGAAAAAGAGACACATGTAATACTTTAAACAATAAAAGAAAAAAACTAAGCTAAATTCCAGTTGTGATATACATTCTGCAGATGTAATACACAGCATGGTGCTTATCCTATCTAATAAAAGAGTAATATGCAAATTGACCATACCTTTGCTACACCCATAAGCCATGGCCACCAGCTATGCCCACCAGCCAATCAAGAGTGAATATGCAAATAAACCCAATCAAAATGGCTGCAGTCACAGAGAGCAAGAGAGAGGCTTAGGTTTCCCTGATGATGAAGGAAGCCAAACTTTCCGCCTGCCCTTGCTGGCTCAAGCCTGCACTCCAGGCTACAAAGTTTCAATTAGAGAAGATAAATAAAATCCAACAGAAATGGTAGCAGCTATGGAGCTTGAGAGATCAGGAGGCTAGGGTTGCTGCTGACAATGGAAGCAGCCATATCCTTCAACCCTGGCCTGCCTTGGCCTCTGCTTAAGGCTACAAAGTTTCAATTATTGAAGATAAATAAATCCCAACAGAAATGGCTGCCGCCACAGAGCAAGCAGGAGGCTTAGCTCCACTCCAGGCTACAAAGTTTCAATTGTAGAAGATAAATAAATTCCAGACACTAGGGCCTCTGCTTGGGTCACCAGGGGGCATGGCCAGCCTAAAAACCATCACCAGGCTCTCGCCCAGGCCATCCCACACCCCAAGGGAACTCCCACCCTGATTTGGGACACCCTTCAGGGTAAACCAGCTGGTCCCCACCCATGCACCAGGCCTCTATCCTATCTAATAAAAGAGTGATATGCAGATTGACCATCACTCCAACACACAAGAGGGCTTCCCTGATGTGGTCAAAGATCCTGCCCCCATGTGGACACAAGATGGCCAGCAGGGGAGGGCAGTTGGGAGGGACCAGAACTGCAAGGAAGGGCAGTTGTGGGCAATCAAGCCTGCAGGGGAGGGCAGTTAGGGGCAAACAGGCTGTCAGGGGAGCAGTTAGGCATCAATCAGGCTGGCAGAGCAGTGGTTAGGGGGTAATTAGGCTGGCAGGCAGAAGTGGTTAGGGGCAATCAGGAAGACAGGCAAGCGAGCAGTTGGGAGCCAGCAGTCCTGGATTGTGAGAGCAATGTCCCAGTTTGGAGACAGTGCTGAGGATCACCTGCCCCCATGCATGAATTTCGTGCACCAGGCCTCTAGTCATATATAAATATGCAAATTAACCCTCATGCCACCACAATATGGCTGTGCCCACAACAGAAGCTGGGTTCCTGTAATGAGAGATCAGCAGGAACCTAAGGCTGCATGTCACTATGCTGGGGCAGGAGACCTGAGGCTGTGCCCCCCTGCACAGTGGGGCTTGACTGAGGACCGCAGGCCACATCCCCTGCCTGGAGGGGATTCATGCAGGACCTCAAGGTGTGCCTGCCACTCCAGCCCAGGCCCGGGGACCTGAGGCTGCACCCTTTTCCTTGCAGGGCTTGACAGGGGACCTGAGGCTGTGCCTCAGCCCAGCAGGGCTTGATGGAGGTGGGGCTGGCTGAGGCTGGGTCTTGCCCAATGGGGGTGGGACCAGCCAGGTCTGAGTCTTGTGCAATTTTGAGGTGCATGCAGGTGGGCGGAGACTTGAGTCTGGGTCCCACAGTGCACCCCAGACTCTTACAGGAGGAAGATTTTCATATACATTTTACTATTTTCTTTCATTTCTGACACTTCTATTATAGAGAAAGAGGAAATATCAATATTAAAATATTTCATCTAATTAATTCCTTTTTAATGTGCATAAATTTCATTCACCTGGCCACTGGTTTATGACCAAAACGACTGAATGACTGGTCAACCAGTCACCATGTTGTGCACTGACCACCAGGTGCTCAATGTAGGAACTTCCCCCTAGTGGTCAGTGTGCTCCCACAGCCAACCTTCCACTGCCAGCCAACCTCTTGCATTCCATCCCCCTAGCTGCCTGGCCCCAAATGGCCCTGATAGGGTGGTCTTCCCAACCTCCATGGTCCTTCCCTCCAGCTTCCCACCCTCCCACAGTTCCTCTCCCCAGCTGGTGTATCTCCCACAGTCTCTCACCAAAGCTGTCTGGCCTCAATGGCCTTGATTAGGGTGGCCAGACAACCTCCTGTGGCCCCTTTGGGCCCTGATAACCAGCCAGGCCAAGGGACCCCACCTGTGCCCGAATTTGTGCACCAGGCCTTTAGTAATTAATGATGTTGGATTATGTACTTGAAAGTTGCTAAGATAATAGATTTTGAATGTTTATACCACAAAAATAAAATGGCAACTATTTGAGATGATGAAAGTTTTAACTAACACCATGGCTGTGATCATTCTTCAATATATGAGTTTATCAAATCAACACATGTGCACTTTATACAATGTTGTATGGCAATTCTAACTCAATAAAGTGAGGGAGAAACCCAAATGGACTGTATGTTAATATGTTCTGAGAAATATGCACCATGCAGAAATACTATTTTCAACATTGTCTTAACATTTTGCCTAATTTCTCCCCCTAATTTTCTTTAAAAATAATCAACAAAAAATCTTTGAAAATTCAGTGGCTTGTTGAAGAACAAATTTTCAATAGAAACTTAACTCAGAATCCAATGTGCACGTGTGTGCAGGGGTTACTGTGCACCAGATTTTATTCCAAGTAATAAAACAGATAAGGTCACTATTATTATTATCATCATTATACTCCCCATTTTACAGTTAAAGAGATGAAAATAGAATAAAAATAAATTTTCCAAGATTACACATTTATTAAGTTAATAGGCTGGCAAATCTGATACTTGAACCTATGAAGTATGACTTTTTAAAAAATGTATCTTTACTTCTATGCTATATTGCTTCTTCATTTTAATCTGTCTTCTAAATCTATATTGTAAAAGGCCTGTGGCCGTAACACCATAATGGCCAAAGACCGGACCGGGAACCACGGGGAACTGGGTGGTTGCCTGGCAGTGTCCAGAGCAAAATAGCCCTGGTGCCTGGCTGCTGGCGGGCGCACAGGGCAGCGGGCAGGTGGGCGCGGCTATGCAATTTTGCCTGCTGGGCTTTTAGTGTATTAATAAAATGCAATCAACATTAAATTGGTATCCTTCATAATCCAACAGCCGGTTTGCCCCCCATCTTCTACAATAAAAATCTAGAAAAATTGACAGATCTCTGTTTGACAGGCTGTGGAGCCCTGATGTATCAGAGTCTGTTCAGGACATTCAGCAACCTGCTGTTGCTACTGCAGCTGTGGTTTTAAACCTGAAAGGTAAGGACAGATTGTGTATCATTAAATAGAACTCACTTTCAGAACTAAAGGTTTAAGAAGATATTCTCAGAAAGAGAATTTGGAATCTAACTTGGGACTAGCTTGGTGATGCTCTCCATACTTGAGAAGGATCCCTTCCCATTCCACACTCATTTCCTCTTTCCCATCCCTGTGCATCAACTTTTAGTTTTAACAAGAAAGTGGCTTCTCATTCTTTTACTTAACTTTTAAAGGGGAAATTTTTTTAAATTAACATCATTTTGTTTCTAAGACTTGTGTTGTTTTATTTCAACAAAGTAAGTTTAGCCCTACTTTTAGAGTAAGATCTACTTTTAGAATAAGAAAAATTGTTCTTTATTAGTGTTGCACATTCTGATTTTTTTTAAGAAAACTGACTCTGCTCCAGGTCATGAAGCTTGTATGCTCTTGGATTGATGACTTACAAGCTTGAAATCAACATATTGTGTCTCTTTATGCCTTGGTTTATAATGCAGTTATGCAGACCTCTTAAGCTATTAAGACATTATCATTGATGTTACAATTTGTGTATATGTTTTATACCTCATTAAATTCTTATCTTGCCACAGCAATAGGCTTTTGGCCTAGGCTACAGCAAAATCTAATAGCATAATGAAAAAATGTAAAATCATCACATAGAAAGTTGATGATTGAAATCTGTATTCCCAAATCAATTGATTTATTGGTGGTAATTGCTTTATAGTCTAATAGAAATTTGTCCATGGCACAATTCAGCTAACTTTTAAAAGCAGAAGTGTAGCATCCTGTCAGTAAATCTTTCTATTTTAAAATAGAGCTGCCTAAATGGCATCTATAGTAATAAAAGGGTAATATGCTGATTAGACCAGACATCTTCCAGATGTCCTTCCAGGTGTACTTCCTTATGAAGCCTGGGCCAGAGGGAAGCCAGCCCAAGTCCCAGTGCCTGTAGATGGCCAGAGGAGGAAAGCCCCGGTCCCAGGTGCCGGAGGGAAGCCAGTGCTGGCAGCTGGGGGAAGGAAGGCCGACTCTTGCAATAATTCCCTCTCAATATTAGAATGCTATCACAAAGATATGTTGTGATAGTGCTGTGATTCCCAACACTAATGATTGTTTGGAACTTCCCCTGACATGGTGATGGATTCAGCCCTGATTCATTGTCTTAGACACATTAAAGAAAGACGTGTTGGCTGAAAATAGCTTATTCATTTACCTGAATAATTGTTACCTAAATAAAAACTTACTACCTAAAGTCCACAGAGGAAATAAAGCTAAGAAATTAAAAGTTTATCTAGTTATCCTTGAGTATTTCTATTTAAAAAGCTATTATCTGTTTGCTTAAGTATAGTGTGTGTGTTTACTTAAAGAAAGGTAAGCTTACAACACATCTGTGGAGCTTGCATTCTTTATATGAAGCAAAAATCAAGTTTTTATTATTAAAAATTTAAGTAGATCTTTTTCACACTTAAAATATTAGTATTGATAGTGGACATATAGAGAACTCTATTACAATTTCTTGTAATAGAATAGTTTTTCAATCCATTCATAAAGTGACAAATGTTTGTTCCAAGATTTTGACTTTCTAGTTTCTTCTGCCAACTACAACAATAATTTTTCAAATGTTCTAAGGAGATTTTTTAAGATAATGGCTACAGATTATGTATAAATTATTATATATTTCAATCTTAATAATTTAGCTGGGTTTACCTGCCTCATCATATTGACTCAATCTTAAGGGTATGGGCAGAGGAAATAAGTAAAGGAAATTTTTCTGAGAAGGTATATAGAAATCCATGCTCTGAAAAATTCAAACTCAAATCCATCTTCTTCAATGCAGACATAGATTACAGTAATTATAATATTTCTAAAACAAGTAATGGAACATGACAACAAAATAATAACACTTGGCAAATAATAAGCCAATGGCAACAAATAAACATTTGACAAAGAATGTTACACAGGGTGTTTGCAGAGAACAACTCCAAGACCATGTGGGTCCCTGGGACAGTGAGGAACTGACGGGCCTGTTCCATCCACGAGGACGGTCCAGAGATGGGGGACGCTGACGACACCTTGCCATGCTAGCAGTCAGCAGCTGTGCGTGGCTGCAGGCGGCCCAGGGCCATACCAGAGAGGATGGATCTTGCATTGCCACGATGTGTCCACCATCTGGATACCATTGCTGACATGTACACATAAAGAACTATTTGACACTGAAACTGGGACTCAGAACAGTTGGACATTGAAACTGACACTCAAACTTTTTTTGTTCTTATACATTTATTTCTAGTATGCAGAGGCAAGATATTTTTGAAGAAAAGAAACAGGGGAGAGTGATTGATATAGAGGAAGGGTGGCCTCGAACAGGCTGTCAAGCTACAGGGGTAAGGCTGGAGTGGAGGGGAGGCAGATGCTGGGGGAGATCAACCGAAGGACTTGTATGCATACATATGAGCATAACCAATGAATGAAAGACTCTGGGGTGGGGAGGGGGGCAGGTGGGGACATGTGCTGGGGGGTAAGAGAGGCTAGGGGGAGGATATTGGGGGGGGAGGAAAACATATGTACTACTATTAAATATAAGTTATATTGTAAATAAAATTTAAAAAAAGAATGTTACACAGAAATAATTACATAGATAATCATTGTGAATTGAATAACTTTAGGGAAAAAATTAGGAGTCATGTGACTAAAAGGCCAGTATTTATAATTCTACTGGTGATATTTTTCATCTAGAACCCTATGCAGACGAAGTTTGGGTTACAAGCAAGATAAATACAAATACCTCATGTTCTGGATAGAGGATAACAAGTCTTCTGAAATTTACTTGATAATAAAAAAATAAAAACCTAAGGAATTCTGCAATCGGTATCTGGCAAAAGTGATGAGGCAGAAGGAAGCCAAAGGGATTTGTTGTACTTCTGACCAGATTTCTGAAAAAAGAGGGTGAGGAGCATGTGCTCAGATTTCTCAAGAGCAGGGTATGTTTTTTATTGAAAATGAAGACGAATGGCAGGTTAGCATCAGACAAGCGAGCCCCAGTCTGGTTAGATGGTCTGTAGTTCAGAACTGCTGAGATTCTGCGCAACAGCCAGTTTCAACGAGTGAATGTAGTAAAGCGACCTCAGTGTCCACAAGGGAATGTGTTATAAGCAGTTTAACAGATTTGAGCAGAGCAAGCGTGATGGGTCAGGTATAGAAAATGACCATGGCCGAAAGCTCTGGATGCCTAGCAAGGGAGGAAACCTAGAAAACAAAAACCTGGCCTCCAGGGTAACCTTTCCTCTCCTAGCATATCCGTGGTCATGTGGTTTGAACCCATGATTTTTCAGATCACTGGTCATGTGGTTTAGACCCCTGACCTTTTTCTCCATAAAAATAACATCTAGGCCTCCGGTTGTATTTCAGTTCCAAGCCCAGAAAAGCAGCAAAACCAGACAAGTGACACCATAGCTGCATCAGGACCAGCTGCATTGACTAATGACCCCCTACCCTGTCACCAACCAATTAGGGAAGACCATGACCCTGAAGGAGCACACCTGGAAAGCTGATGAATATTCTGTTGAGACTCTCTCTTGAGCACCCTCCATCCTTAAAATTTCCATCTGCAAGTGAGAGATAATATACTCAACACAAAGAACCCAGAGTGTGGTCTCCTCCAGGGGATCACAGCCATGTCATTTCCTTCCCCCCTTCTTCCCTTTAAGGGACCCCGAGAGATCTTCCTGGGCTAATTCCCTGAACCTGTCTCCAAAGGCCCCTTTCCTCTGACTTCCCAGTGAGCAAAAGCTGCCCAGCCTAGGCTCTCCTGTTGCTTCTTCAATTCCCTTCCTTGTTTCACTGTCCTAAGTGTGCTTTTCCTGTGGTCAATAAATTCTTGCTTGCTTTTCCATACTTTGTCTATTGATTGAACTCTTTCCTTCAAGAAGACAAAATTGAGGTCTCCTCATCTCCTTAGTAATAAACGCAGTATAGTGATCTCAATTCCCACAAGTGAGTGCGGTACAGTGATCTTGGTGTCCATGAGGGAGTATAGTATGTGATCGCATTTTCCATGAGGGAGGGCAGTATACAGTGGTCTCAGTTTTCATGAGTGAGTACAGTATAGTGATCTTATAAAAATGCCAGCACTGTATTTTTTGGAACTAAAAAAAAGGTCACTGTACAACCAGAGAAAATGGATTCAATGGCAAATCTCCCTAAGAACTCAGTATCAGAAATAGCTGGAGCACTGCATAAGCACTGCTTCTCTGAGTTGCTCCGAGTCCATATAGTCTTCTGAATTCTGTTTGACTATGCCACTATCAGGGTAGGTTCCTTCTCAAACCCTGCCCATTGCACTAACTGTTGGGCCTGAGCCCCTCTGCCTGGGGCCTGACCTTCTTGAATGATGGAGAAACCACAAGAAGTTGTGGGTATATAAGATTGAGTCTTTATTGCCATAAGCCATTAGGTAAAATAGTTATTTAAAACAGAATTCCATATAAGCAGCTGCACACTGGCTGGTAAATACATATCTTTCCCACACAGTAGTAGCAATCTCTATACCCACAATTATTATCTGAGCAGCCACATGCTGTCCTCTAGACTCAGCAGCTCCTCCAACATCTCCAGTCTTTCCTGCACACATAGTTTCATATGGTAGCTATCCTCTGTGCCTACCACAGCTTCTCTCCTGCTTCTCCAGCACACTCCTCTGCCCAGCACACTACTCTGTCCAACACACTGGCGGGCATCTGGAGCCTCACATAGTAACTACCTCTGAGCTTCTCTCTCAGCAGCAGCTCTCAGCTCAATCTGAGCTCTCTAACCTTAGTAATATACTTTTAATATTACTTACACAAAAGAGGCTAGTTGCCAACAGTGACATCAATCATTTGGGTTACAGAAGGATACATTGTACTATGACATCACTGAGGCCTTACAGCTGTGTATGGCGTCTTAGTCTTGAACAAGGCTCAGAGTGGCCTTGACCATCTGGTACACTCTAAACAGGGTCCCAACACTTAGTTACAAATATTTAAACTCTCCTACAATGAAGTTAAATTGGTCCAAGATTCTCAAGCAGAACTGACTTCAAAGATGGGATGGGTGTGAGGAAAAGGGCACATTCTCTTCGAAGAGAATGGAGTCCAGGTGAGAAGTCCTCTATAAAGTTTATCCTCAACTTCTTTTCTTCCACTTTGAAGTTTAGACCATTTTCTAGCATGTCATTTAGAATATGTCTTACTACAAAAGTTAATCTCACTTTTTAAATCTCCAAGGGCAACTTGGTATATGGGGTATGCCCAGCTCCCTTAAAAGGAAAACTTTATCCACATATCCTACTGTTAGGGAGAAAAGACTTGATAGATTACTAAGGAAATGCTAATATTGGGATGCTATTACTACTGAGTGAATTTTCAGACTTCTAATATCCTTAGAAAGTGAAAAATTTTAAATAGATTTTTCAGTAACTATTTCTTGAGAGTGTTGCATTGTTCTGGGCACAGAAATAAAGTGGTGAGCTCAACAGTCATGTTTTTTGACCTTAGGAAACTTTCAATCAGCATGAAAGGTAAACAGTCAATTGCAACTGTTATGAGAGTAGAAACACACAGAGAGGAACATTGTCTGCAGAATGAGTCCTGATAGTCAGAGGGATGGCGGAGAGGGCAGCCAAGAGAATTTCAGGCAGAAGGGGCAATATGTGAATGATATCTGGGGAAAATGGAAAACTCAATCTTCCTGGAACTCAGCACGCACCAAACAGATTAGGGAGTGTTGGAGGTAAGGCTTCAGAATCAGGAGGAATCAAGTAAGATTCCAATTTAAGAGCTGTAACTAATTAATAACCTAGTTATTAATTAATAGGAAAGAAGCCAAGGAAAGATCAGATAATATAGGTATGCCATTTGTGCAGCTTTGCCAGGAAGCTGCAATTTAACACTCTCCACGTCTGTTCCCAGCTGATCACTGAGGGTAGGGTCTGGACAATAGATGCATTCCCTGTGAGGTCTGGGGGACTTGGGAAGCTGCTTAACTATCAGTCATACTTGGGAACAGGGCATTGGCCAACATAGGCCTGTAGGTGTGACCACTTCAAGTGCAGGAAGATTAGATATTGGAACTCCTGAACAAAGGGAGTTTCTTTCCTTTTTCTCTTGGTTCTCTGGCACCTCTGTTGGAGCGGTGCACCCCCTGCCTTTGCCTACCTGGAGGGATCATAGCCTTATGGGAATCACACAATGGACTCCTGGATGGGACTAGCCTGAGGCTATGCCAGACGTAACCCCACCATTGAACAGAAACTCTGGAGACTAGTTCTGCTTCTAGCTCTGCTGAAGCTCCAGCTGTACATTTTCCAAGACTGGTTTAAGGAATATGTGAGTTTACAATCCGAGGGATATTATTTTATGCAAATAAACTTTCTACCACAATTCATTCTTCCATGGGAGTCATAAAAAACTATTTTGTCTAGATATCAAAGAACCCAACCCCCAGCTCCTAGTGGGGAAACGGGTCCCCAATCCCCACCAGCATCAGAGAGATCTCACCCATGCAATTCCCTAATACAGTAAAGGGACTTTAGCATATGCATTTTCTAAACCTGATTCCAACAGTTAGAAAGTTAAAAGTCATCCTGGCCTGTTTGGGTTTTGGGTTTGATCCATATCAATGGCATGTACCTTGGTTGCTAGCTTGATCGCCAGTCCTGGTCAGGGTGCATGCAAGAGGCAAACAATCAGTGTTTCTCTCTCTTTGTCTCTTCCCCTCCCTGCATTCTCTCTAAAATTCAATGGAAAAATATCCTCTGGTAAGGATTAACAACAACAACAACAAATTTAAAGTCACTTCTTAACAAGCTCCTTTTGTGCCATGAAATTCTTTCTTTAAAGATTTAAATTCAGGAGAACTAAGATGGCGGCAAAGGTGAAACACCTATCTTGCCATCATAATCAGCAATTTTAATACTACAACTTAACGAAGGAACAAACACCTTCCAGAATCACCAGAACGCTCGCCGAGTGAAAATTCCACAAATAAAAGTAAAGATAAGACACTGTGACCCGGAGGAGCGGCGGCGGACAGCTTGAAAGATTCGCGCGCAGAGAGAGGTTTGGAGTGCGCGCCGAGGAGAGGGCGGGCGGCTGAAAACCGGCCAGTTTTCTCCAATGGGGAGACAGGGGCGTCCCACTGGACAGATTCTCCAGCTCTGGGCGAAGTCCAGAGAACCCACTATCACACGGGGTGAAAACTGGACAGTGGGAGGACACGCCAAAGCTCGGGTGCTGCCGAGTCTGCCGGCTTGTGGAGAAGGCAGCTCTCGCGCGAACAGCTCGGCTGCGTGACGGCGCAGAGAGCGCGCTGCAACTTGTCTCTCATTCGGAAAACCGTCAGTCTGCTTTGTTTTACAACCCTGGGTGAGACATTGCGCATGCAAAGTCATTTGGGGACAGTCTGAATTCCCCGGCAGCCGGCAGAGCTCCACAGTGGCTCTCTCTCAGAGGTGCTGGCGGCCATTGCCCCCGGCACAGAGTCCCTGGGGCTGCATAGGGCGGAGCTAAGGCTGTCTGCTTGGCCCAGAGACTCCGCCCATCCAACCTGAGCACAGCTGAGCTTCACAGACAATTGGCCTGGAGGTCAAACCCTCCTAGGGCTAACAACAAAAAGCTGGGTTTAAATTAAAAAACACTGAATACAACCCATAAAGGATTGCAGTAAGAGTACCCACGTCAGGTAACTGGGGAGACTGAGCCACTGTCCCTTTGAGGATAGCCACCACATAAAGCAGCCACCATGCAGAGACATGGAAAGAAATCAGGTGTGAAAGAAATGGAGGAGAAAAGACGACAAGACATAGAGTTCAAAACCACGGTTATAAGGCTTTTCAAGAGGCTCCTACAAAAGGCCGATCAACTTAATGAGAATTACCAGGAAATAAACAAGACCAACCAGGAAATAAACAAAACCAACCAGCAAATGAATGAGACTTACAAGGAGATGAATGCTACTTACAAAGAAATGAATGAGACCCTCAGGGAAATGTACAAGACCTCTGAGGATACGAACCAGACCCTCACAGATAAAAAAAAGGACCAACTAGAAATCAAGCATACACAGACTGAAATAAAAAATATTACACAAAGTCCTAAAAGCAGTCCAGAGGGCCACAAGAACCAAGTCAAAGATTTGAAATACAAAGAACAAAAATCCACTCAGCGGGAAAAGCAAGAAACAAAAAGAATTCAGATAATTGAAGATAGCGTAAGGGGCCTCTGGGACAACCTCAAGCAAGCCAACATCCGAATTATTGGGGTGCCAGAAAAAGAGAGAGAGCAAGTTAATGAAAACCTACTTGAAGAAATAGTGACTGAAAACTTTCCCCACCTGGTGAAAGAAACTGACTTAAAAGCCCAAGAAGTACACAGAACCCCAAAATATAGGAATCTAAAGAGGACCACACCAAGACATATCATAATTAAAATGCCAAGAGCAAAAGATAAAGAGAGAATATTAAAAGCAGCAAGAGAAAAACAGTTGGTTACCTACAGGGGAGCACCCATCCGATTGTCAGCGGATTTCTCAACAGAAACGATGCAGGCCAGACGCAAGTGGCAAGAAATATTCAAAATAATGAAGAGCAAGAATCTACAACCAAGATTACTCTATCCAGCAAAGCTATCATTCAGAATTGAGGATCAGATAAAGTGCTTCGCATATAAGAAGAAGCTAAAGGACTTCATCACCACCAAACCAGTATTATATGAAATGCTGAAAGATATTCTTTAAGAAGAGGAAGAAAAAAAAGGTAAAAATATAAATTATGAACAACAAATACACATCTATCAACAAATGAACATAAAAATCAAGTGAACTGATAGGCTGATGAACAAGATAAACTGGTGACTATAACAGAAACATGGACATAGAGAGGGAATGGACTGACAATTCTTGGGGAGAAAAGTGTTGTTGGAAGTACAGCAAGAGATTGGACAAAAATCTTGCAACAATGGGAGAGGACATTGGGGGAGGGGGAGGTGAGGGTGGAGGGTGGGATAGGTACAGGGTGGAGGGAAGATATAGGGGGATAAAAAAGGGGAAACAATTTAATTAATAAACTGAACAATTAAAAAAATAAATAAATAAAATGAAAAAAATAAAATAAAATAAAAATTGTTTGCAATGTAAAAAAAAAAAAAGATTTAAATTCATTACTGAGTGACATCTTATGTTTAGCTGAAGTTATACTCCCTACATAGCTGTTTGGGCACTGATGAGCAGACCCAAGGAGCTGGTGGGAATGAGATTCTAGCTGGTGTTTCAGCTACTGTGGTCTCTACAGTTCTTATGGCAAAGCACTTTGAACCATATATTCCCAAGTTGCACCCACCTCATTTTGAAAAGCATCCCCAGCTATTGTGACGCTGTTACTACTAGAGGACCACTTTGCATAGCACTCAGATACACTTGAAATAGGTAACATTTAAAAAGAATGTGTATTTTTAAAGGAAACCTTAATTTTTTATCCATATAGTTTATTTGGAATTCTAAAATGCTGATTGAAAAAGCAAAAGCAAATATTGGGTTTTGAAGTGTTATTTTCATTCTATCTACAAAAGAAAATAGACTTTTTGAGGGCTTTCAATTTGAAAGATTGCTTTAGAAATATCATTAAAATATTTAGCAAACATATTCAGTAATAGGTTTTTAAAATATCTGTTTTCATTCTTCAAAAAAATGTTTTTGATGATAATGAAAATTCTTAATCCACTCAAGAGATTACTTTCATGTAAAGTTTTATGTCTTAAGACTGAACTCATTTTTTCACTGGCATTGAACACAACAACATCTGCTAGCCATTAAAAGGAAATTTCTTTGGAAAGCACTATATTTTGACTCCTCTACTTGATTTTCACTTAGAATAAAGTCATTTATACTTTCCATGATGTTTTAATAGCAGCTTTGATTGAAATGAATAAGAATAAATTTTATTTTAGTCAATGTACTGTAAATCAAGTTTCACAATCTATTTTTCTAATACTTTGTATGTTTTTGAAATGTTTCGGATGTTACTTTTTATATTAAAGTTATTGTATTATTATTGTCATTAAAATTATCCTTGTTTTATAAAGACACTCTTAAATAGTAAAGAAAATCTTTGAAAAGAATTACTTCTCCTGCCGAGACCGGTTTGGCTCAGTGGGTAGAGCGTCGGACTGTGGACTGAAGGGTCCCAGGTTCGATTCCGGCAAGGGCATGTACCTTGGCTGCGGGCACATCCCCGGTGGGGGGCGTGCAAGAGGCAGCTGATCGATGTCTCTCTCATCGATGTTTCCAACTTTCTGTCCCTCTCCCTTCCCCTCTGTAAAGGATCAATAAAATATATTTAAAAAAAAAAAAAAGAATTACTTCTCCTGTCACCAGTTCAAAAGTAATTCTGGATAATAACATCCAATCGTTTTTCACAATAAAATACATTTTATATAGCTAAATAGGGCCTTAAAAAGGAGCACATACAACAAATCGTTTCCCCACATATTTCCAAACAAATTTCAGAGCTGATGTTAAATCACTTACATGAAAGTCCAGTATTGATGTAGCCTGTGTACAGTTAATATTTCTTAAAAACAGGAATCTAAATTTTAAAAATATGTTAAATTTTTTTCAGTCTTCTCACTATTTTATATAGGAAATTATATATATTGTTGACAGTATTATAGATATACTCCATTTCTTTCTCTTAGCTCCCCTCCACAAAGCCCCCACCCCGCCCCAGGCCTTCCACACACTATTATCTGTGTACATGGGGGCTATGTATATCCTATCTAATAAAAGAGTAATATGAAAATTGACCATCACTCCAACACCCCCCCCCAACACCCAATGTGGTCAAAGATGGCTGCTCCCATGTGGACACAAGATGGTCTGCAGGGGAGGGCAGTTGTGGGTAGTTAGGGGTGACCAGGCCAGCAGAGGAGGGCAGTTGGGGGAACCCTCCCCCCAACTGCCCTTCCAGCTGGCAGCCAGGTGATGGAAGGCCCCTTTCAGCCCTGATCTCGGCCAGGCCTAGGGACCCTACCCATACAGGATGACCCTCCCCGCACCAGGGCAACTACTTTGCATCTTCTTTTCTTAACAACAAATAGTACCAAAATGAATTAAATGAACTTTATGAATTTGTGTTCTTCTGTAATTGTATAATAACTGGTAACAAGCATAAAAATAATAAAATATTTAAGGAGAAAATAAATTATCATCTTTACTTACAGTACCAGAAATATGTATCACTTTAAAAATCAATTAAATAGTTTGACAAAAAACTACTTAACATAGAAAGCATCAATAAAGGTTCTAAACCAAAAATTTTCTTGCTAGCATGGTACTCAGATATTTTGAACTTTTAAAAAATGTTCTGCAGTGTTGATGTGTGCCCATTTCACTGCCAGCCAGGTGTTGCACACATTTTAATTTAAGATGAGGAAATAAGCAGTTGGATTAAGGTAAGGAGGACAATGACCCCATATCGTCTGCCACAATTTCATCTCAAGACATTTAGGCAAACATTGATACCACTCTCAGAAACATAATTTATTTAAAAATGAAGAATTCTAAGTCCTTTTCAACTGTTGACAGTTGTAAAAACTCTATAACATAACCGTTCTACCATGGACCAACAGGGAGCAATATTTTTAGAATGAGTATTTTAATTCTTAACTAAATAATCCTCTTTCTTCTTCACTTTTTCCAATAAGAAATTTAGAAAACAATTTTTATGATAAGTGAGAAGTGCTTTATTTTACCTAAGGGATTTCCACTTATCATAACAACACTACCATCTGCTGGAATTTAAGAATATTATTGCTAAAAGCTGAAGTCCTGGGTTGCATTTTTACAACCATTGTATATTTTTAAACAGCACTGACTATTTTCAAGGTGTAGTTTACTTGCAATTGCAATCCCTTCACACCCAAATAACACAAAGTGAGGAGAAAATAATAAAAGAATATATTTAACTTTTCTTTTCTCAATTAAATTTCAGGATCCCCCTATCCCATTTATAAATATACAGAATAATCCATTCATTTAAAAAATAGCCACTGATCATTGATTACATGCTAAGAAATATGCTACCCATTAAGGACTGTATGTCCTTAGTCTATAGGAGACCCAGATCTATAAATAAACAATGACCATACAATATGGCCTCTTCCCTCTGCCAGACTGGGAACACCTAGATGCAAATATTAGGGGACGGGACTTTTTCTGAGGAGATGATGCATATCTTTTTAAAATACATATGTTTTTTGTTGATTTTAGAGAGGAACGGAGAGGGAGAGAGAGATAGAAACATCAATGATGAGAGAGAACCATTGATCAACTGCCTCCTGCGCGCCCCTTACTGGAGATCGAGCCCACAACCCGGGCATGTGCCCTTGACTGGAATTGAACCTGGGACTCTTCAGTACACAGGCTGATGTTCTATCCACTAAGCCAAACTGGCTAGGGCAGAAGATGCATATCTTAATCTTGAAATTTGAGCTGGAATTAGACAAGACAGAAACATGTAAAATTGGAGAGTTTGACAAGTGATACTTGGGAGCAAACCTTTCACAATATGGTCATCTGTGTACATTCACACCTTTACATACTTGTTCTTCCCTTCATTCAACTAATGATTTTGAAAATCATCAGAGGTGAAACTAGGAAACAAAATGTAAAACAGGCAAAACATGATACAATGTGTATAGTGAGGACATTCATTCCTTTATTCAGCTATGACTTGGCACTAGTATGTAGGCACTAGAGATAAGATATCATCCATACCTTCAAGGAATGTGGAAAATATTTCTAAATAGTCACATAAAGGATGTGATAATTTTATCAAACTTTACACAGGGGTGGGGAAATGGAATGCCAGTAATGTTGGGAGATGCTTAATGGAGGCATAGTCAGCCATAAAGAATTTGAAAAATAAGTTTGATAAGCTTGAGGTCTGCAGACAAGAGGACAAAGGGGCTGAGTTCATTTCCACTATAATTGTATGACCCTAGAAAAAGTCATTAATTTTTTAAAACCTTTGTTTCCTATATTGTCAAATGGGGATAATAATAACCCTTGTCTTATAGGTTAATTGTGAGGTTAAATAAGTGCTTACTTAGCATAGTGCCTACTTTAGCTGTCCCTTGATATTGGTTATTTATCCTTCCTCTCCTCCTCTTCTTCTAACTCTATTAGTGAGTAAGAGCACTGACCAATCACAAAAAATGACAAGCAAAAGCACAGTCATATGAATATAGCAAAGCTATACTAAAGAGGAACTGCAAGTAGTCAGATATCCATTCAGATGGTTCACATCTGTCAGTCAGCCAACAGATACTGATTGCCTATTTTGTGTGGAGAACAACCTTAGGTATTATAAAGCATTCTAAGGTCTGTGATTAAAAACTGTGCAGGGTACAGAGAAAATGAAATGAATGAGTGTCTAATTTTGCCTGGTTAAACATTTGCTGAGAATGGCTTCATAGAAAAGCTCACATTTGAGCTCCCTCAATAGAGGAATGGGAGCTCGGCCTGCTGTGCTCGAACTGGGAGGCATTCTAGTCAGTTAAAACGTGTGAAATTTAATGTGTGTACATAGATCTTAAAGAATCTTTAAATTAATGAAGAAGAAAGCTCTCTATCTCTTGGCTTAGTACATGAAGAGCAGCATAAAAAGTCAGTATCAGTAAAGATGACAATCTCTGGAAGCCTGGAAGCCACTTAACAGGTTGGTGAAATGGAGTATCCAGCCCACAGATAGCCTTTCCCTGTTATCAGAAACAAAGACCTGTACTGGATGGATGTTCATACACAAGGGTCAAATGGAATCTTCTGAAATAAAGTAGCTACATAGAGAAGTTTTAATAAAACGTATGATGCTGTTAGTATACCAAGTTATTTCATCAACCCTGGGGTCCTTTCACAGGCAGGTTACATAAAGTAGAAATGCTGAATCAAACTGTGACTTTTTTCATAAAATATATTCCCTAAAGTGTTCTCTCACTAAATGTATTTAATTACATCTGAAAAATTATGCATAAAGACCCAAATATGCCATCATGTGTTATATGCCTGGAAAACAGTGGGAAAAGTTAAATGTTGATTCTGATTTTTATCACATATATAAAGCAATGACTCTTCATGATAACTTTACATAATCCAGGGATCAAGAGGCTAAGAAAGTTCTCATTCTAAGAGAGATTATCCATGCCTTGATTTAGAAGAAACCTTAAAAACAATTGAGATAAAACAAAAAAGCATTTAAAATGAAAACATGGGCCCTAGCCAATTTGACTCAGTGAATAGAGCATCGGCCTGCAGACCGAAAAGTCCCAGGTTTGAGCACAGTCCCCAGTAGGAAGTGTGCAGGAGGCAGCTGATTGATGTTTCTCTCTCACTGATATTTCTACCTCTCTATCCTTCTCCCTTCCTCTCTGTAAAAAATCAATAAAGTACATTTTAAAAAATGGAAAGATGGGTAATTTTTTTGTTTGTTTGTTTGTTTGTTTTTACCCCATGACAGTTTTTCTTTAAGCATGTGTCTGTCCTTCAGGCCATGAAGGAGCTTATATATTGTTCATCTCACCAGCAATTCTTGGCCCCTTTTTTCTTTTCTGACTATCCACTGAGTTGGAATTTTCTGTTTGCAATTAAGTGTGGAGTTGCCATTGTCAGGTTAGGAGCAAGAAAGTGGGATGGTGGCTGCGCAGTCCTGATGTTGGCTGACTTGACCTTCTGGGAAGAGGAATGCTTGAATCAGTCCTGTCTTTGAAATCACCCCACTCGACTCTATCATTCCAACAACAGTAATTAAAGGAAGTTTATCATTATCCACCCCTTTTCTCTACTGTGGTACAGCAGATAGTAGAAGCATCTAAGACAAAATTCAGACCAGTAATAAATTAACTTAGGCTGTCACTAAAAAGATAAATAGGACAATAAACAGGAAATAAATGGCTGAAAAGGTTTTCTCAAGCAGCAGAAATCCAAGAAGGCAGAATGCACAAAAGAAGAATATAAAGAAGAGAGATACAAAGAAAACATGTGAGGCACCATGGAGGGCCCTGTGAAATAGTCTTTAAAAAATATAAAAGCAACCAAAGAAAGAATTACTGTTATGAATAACTCTGTGGATAAGAAGATGGGGGGGGGGGGATGATCAAAGGAGAAAGGAAAAGAAAAGTATAAAAGTTCAAAGAGAGGAAGGGAACATTAAAAAATATGGAGATCTCATGTGAGGCCCCTTACCAGAAAGCCCTGTCTTTTTGCCAAGGCTTTGAAAGCATTAAAAAAAACTCAAAATATGCTGCCATTAGGCAGTACATTAAAGTTCCAGAAGTCTTTTACATTCTCATGCCTTTAAATGTCATTATAAATTATGCATATGCCACAGATTGGGATGACTTAACCCTTAAGTAATCAATAATTCAAAAACTCTGAACATGAACCTAATCCAGGTGAGAGTTTCCAAGTTGGAATCTGAAAAGATTTGTACCATTAACAAGAAAGGTGAGCCCAGCTCACTATTTCTCTTCCTCAGAAAGAAAAAGGAGACACTTTAGCATGTGCTTCCATATTTCATGCTGGGATATTTTGGCTAAACATTTAGTACTAAATTACCAGATAACTTATTCATGCATTCTCAAAATTTTGTCTGTTTTTATTAATTGTAAGTCTTCCATGAAAGCTCTAAAACCAACAGCTGCATGACATCTCCTCGGTCCATGGTCCGCAATCTGCGAGCCACAGGTGGCTCTTTGGCCCCTTGAGTGTGGCTCTTCCACAAAATACCACGGCCTGGGAAAGTCTATTTTGCAGAAGTGGTGTTAGAAGAAGTTTCAGTTTAAAAAATTTGGCTCTCCAAAGAAATTTCAATCGTCGTACTATTGATATTTGGCTCTGTTAACTAATGAGTGTGCTGACCACCACCAGGTTGTGGCGACTTCTGGGAACAATGACAATGTGGCAGTTGAGCCAGCTTATTGAAGAAAGAAGCAAGAGTTTTTGAGCCTAACAACATCCAGGATACGCAAAGTTTTTTGTTTTGTTTTGTTTTGTTTGTTTGTTTGTTTTTGGTTTTTTACCTAATATGCTGATGTGTCAACATAAAGAAAATACGGTGACACTAGTAATTATTTTGTAGTTTTTAATTCTACTAAAAATATATTCTTTTAGACTTAAAAAGAGTCAAGCTAGTGCCATGCAATATAGAAGGCAATACTACATTTATGTGAGATGTATAGACTTTAAACCTGACATCTGAAATTGCTTCTAATTAAAGTGCTGCAAGTCATAGTTTAAATCATATAGCTTTCCCATTCACAAATCCCCCTTTTTTTTGCAGTATAACTTATATTTAATAGTAGTACATATGTTTTCCTTTTTCTCCTCCATTATCCTCCCCCAACCTCCCTTACCCCCCAGCACAAGTCCCCACCCACACACCCTCCCCGCCCCAGTGTCTTTCATTCATTGGTTATGCTCATATGCATGCATACAAGTCCTTCAGTTGATCTCCCCTAGCATCAGCCTCCCATCCACCCAAGCCTTCCCCCTGTAGCTTGACAGCCTGTTCAGTGCCTCCCTGCCTCTATATCAATCACTCCCCCCTGTTTCTTTTCTTCAAAAATATCTTGCCTCTGCATACTAGAAATAAATGTATAAGAACCAAAAAATGTTTGAGTCTCAGTTTCAATGTCCAACTGTTCTGAGTCCCAGTTTCAGTGTCAAATAGTTCTTTACGTGTACATGTCAGCAATGGTATCCAGATGGTGGATACATCGTGGCAATGCAAGATCCATCCTCTCTGGTTTGGTCCTGGGCCGCCTGCAGCCACGCACAGCTGCTGACTGCTAGCATGGCAAGGTGTCGTCAGTGTCCCCCATCTCTGGACTATCCTCGTGACTGGAACAGATCTGTCAGTTCCTCACTGTCCCAGGAACCCACTTGGTCTTGGAGTTGTTCTCTGAAAACACACAAACACATTCTCGACCAAAAGTTAACTAAGGGATCCTCTCTGCAAAATAGACTTGGATTCTTTTTATTTTTGCCTAAATGATTTTCCTTTGGCTTATTTTGACACCATGTGTGTTCTTTCGTGGGTGTCCTGCAGTTGGATTTACAAATGGAATTTGCTTTTCTGGAGTAAGAATTTCCTAGATGTATTTTACTTACAGGATATTTTTCCTTACCCCACTGTTCCCACCCCCTCCTTTTTGATTAATGGGGGCTTTTGGCAAATTTATCTTGCAGTCTTGGTAATTTAAAATTTTAATTTTTGCACACAAATATGACTGCTTTAGGTTATTTGGATGTTAGGCAATTTTACAGTGAGATGAACTACTAGTAGATATTTTAGTTAATATTTTAGGAAAAGCTTTTTGTCCAGTACACTTAAAATTTTTTTAGTACTCATTTATTTCACTTGGCCAATTTAAATTAATCTGAAAACTTGATTACTATTTTCCTGTCAATTTTAATACTCAAGCAGAAATCTTAGTTGACCCTGTAAATACTAGTGGAAAGGAATATTTGCATTTTTTAGTACGTCCTGAGCATTCCTGGTAATAAACTGAATTTAGATATAGAGCAGCTATTGCTGGCTGAGTCTCTGTTTGCCACCTGGGTCCCCGTATGAGTTGTGTGTGGGAGGCGAAGCAGCCGTGGGGCTAGGAGACCTCACTTAGGAGGGTTGAGAATTCAAACCCCTGCAAGGTTTGTGGGTGAGGGTCTGTGCCCCACCTCTGTTGACCTTTTAGTTCTCTCCTGTTTGGCCCCTCTGTGACTGTGCCTATCTTAGGTTGTTCCTTCCCTGAGGAATCTTACCCATCTCTGGCTAACCAGCCATCCTCTGGGGCCAAACAGGATGATGTGAGGTTCAGTTCTGTCTCCTTGTAGTCTATCCCCCCCCCCCCTCCCGTGGCCACCATCTCCAGCACTTGCCTTGGGGTCCCCTCGCTTGCTGGCGGGGTCCCGGTACTGATCACATATTTCGGGGGACCCAGGTTTCTTCTCCAAAGTGGGCCCAGCTCACACCATTGGTCGAGAGACAGATCCATGGTGCCAACTGCCCAGAGACTTCAGCCACAGCTTGAACTGAAAGTTCAGGCAACAGCTGTGTGTATTTGGATTGTAAGAAGAGGGTCCCTCTTGGCAAAAAGGGCAAGAGGGGCCAATGTAGAATGCTCGGGTGCATTGCCAGTGCCTTAATTCCTTCTGAAAGGGAGTAATTCATTTCCTATTCTTTTTTCAAATTGCTGCCCAACATTCAAAGAATTAGTCTTTAAGTTTATTTGGGATAATTGTATAATATGCTGTTGTCAAATATCAAAAATCACAAACCCCTTTCTTATAAAGCTAGCAAAATGAAGATATTTCCCCCTAAATCGACTTCCACTATCTTCTGGGATAAGAGCATTCAAATTTAACCAAAAGTTCAGTTTTTTAACCAACGAAGGGCATTCCTATCTTTAAAAGAATATCTTCATCAACTCTCTAACTTAAGCCCACAATTACTAGCCTTATTTCAAAACCATAGGCATAGACTAACAGGGACAGTGTAAATTTGTTAAATATGTAGAATAAACCAGTCTTTCCTCCCTCACTTTCCCAAGCACAGATCTCTTGGCTGAACTGCTTGAGTGCAGGTATGGAAATTTTCTATGTATCAATTTTCAGCAGTTCAAATTTCATTTAAGTAGGGAATTTTAACTGCTGGATATTTTACTGCTGCAATTGAATTAGAGAAAATATATACTAAAAATGCAGTGATTAAAATTGATATTTGACTTATGTGACTTACTTGCTGGGTACGAAACATGAATATAACTAACAAAAAACAAGATGGTTTACTTGTACTGATTTTTAAAGATTTTATTATTGTAAAAAAACTTGTTTGTTAGGGCTATTAGGCCAAGTTTTAAGCTAGTAATTCTCTCTCTCCCTCTCTTTCTCTCTCCCCCTTGATATTTTTTCCCATTGATTTTTTTAGAGAGAATGTAAAGTAGGGAGAAAGGGAAGACAGAGAGAGAGAAAAAAAACAAAAAACATCAAAACATGGAGGTGAGTGAGACTTATTAATTGCTTGCCTCCTTGAACGAGCCCTAAACAGGGCTGGGAATTGAGCCCATGACCCTTCAGAGGGCAGGCAAATGCTCTAATCACTGGGAATACCAGCCAAGACATCAACCCAGTAACTCTATTTAGGAGGAATATGAAAGTATATACATAAATGTAAAATTAATAATGTAGTTAGCCAGAAAAATACATTAAATGTTTAGTATATTCCCTTCTAATTAATGTATCTCAAGGAATCATTTTAATTTTATCTTACCTAACTAAATATTTGGTAAGCTGACAAATTTTCATGGCACTATACATCAAAGAACAAATATAATATGTGAAATATGTCATTATTTTGACTAATAAAGAAGTGAAACCCATGACTACAAGAAGGAAAAATACATAATTATATAAAATTTGATCGACAAGCGCAACTAAAATTTGTGTTTTTTGTTTCAATGAGAAAGGATATGCTTCTCAGAGTGGAATTATTTTTACCCCCACCTTTATTTTTGCAAATCTAGATTTTAAAGTAGTCTTTTATATTTAAAATACAATATAGCATTTAGAATTTTGGTTAATTGCTTCAAATGTATGCCTCTAAAATAATCATTGTTTACAACGAGGTCATTTTTAAAAGTAATTTGGTTTTGAGTTTCAAATTCTGCTCTTTTACTAAATATAGACTGAGTGGCCAGATTATTATGATCTCTGTTGGAAACCTTTCCTGTCTCACTGATAGAAAGATGTGGACAGGAAGTCCAGGAGGCTGGTAAACAACCTTAATTGCTCTGAAAGGTCAGAGCTAAAAACATTGTTAACTGAAACACCTCTGTTTGTTCTTTGTGTATTTCTGTTGTTGGAATTTCCTACCTGGGGGCTATGGGCAGATCCCATAGCCTTAATAAAAGGGATAGCCAGGCCAGAGCAAGGTGCAGTCTTTCCACTAGAGATTGGCTACCGCCTGGCCCACAATTCACAAATTAATGCTTTTCTAAGTCTCTATTCATGTGTGCGGCCTCCTCCAGACGCTGAACCCTGACATTGGAACCTGGACACAAGGGACGTGAAAAGGATTTCCACAGATAGAGATCAGTGTGTGTGTGTGTGTGTGTGTGTGTGTGTGTGTGTGTATCCTAGTGTATAAATACAATATATATATATAATTAGAGGCCCAGTACATGCACTCATGCATGGGTGGGGTCCAGCCAGCCTCGCCAGGGGGAGGGGATATGGGCGGTTGGCCGGCCTGTTTGCTGGTCAAACTCCTGGTCGAAGGGACAATTTTCATATTAGCCTTTTATTATATAGGAAAGTGGTCTGCAAACTCATTAGTCAACAAAGCCAAATATTAATAGTACAATGATGGAAATTTTTTTTTGAGAGCCAAATTTTTTAAACTTAAACTTCTAATGCCACTTCTTCAAAATAGATTCACCCAGGCCATGGTATTTTATGGAAGAGCCACAATCAAGGGGCCTAAGAATCGCATGTGGTTCCTGAGCCACAGTTTGCCAACCATGGATATAGGATATACACTGAGTGGCCAGATTATTATGCCTTCAGAGATCATAATAATCTGGCTAGTTAGTGTATATAAACACCAGTTACTCCATTCTTTGGAGCATAAAGCAATAATAATAAAATCTTAAATAAATTTGAATAATAATATATCTACATGTAGTCAAAATACTGTATTCAAATTTATAAGAATATCACACAAATTTGAAAGACTGAACTAACTTTAACATGAGGAAACATATGAAAACAGAAGCAGGAAAAGGAAACTTTATTTAACAGTGAAATTGAAGTTCCTTATGACTTTGATTAAATTCAGCTTTCAATACCAGCTTTAAAAATCATAATTCTCACACTCATTGACTTAGCTTTTCCTATGGATAATTAGCAACCCCCCAGGCAACAGAAGACAATAGCTGGGACTTGACTAAAGATCACAAGGTCTGGACCTCTGATAGACTAAAAATAATACCTTGACCTTGAATGAGCCCCTGGTTACTTTTCCAGACACTAGATATAGGGAGATCAGATAGAGTGACACTAGAGCATATCTTAGAGCTGTCCTAAGACCCGAGTAAATGATTTATTACCCTTACCTCACCTCTGACAATTCAGCTCCCAGGACCTCCTCAAACCCTCTACTCCATGCTGTCTTTTGGTTTTGCCCTATATGATCTGTAATCCATGCAATGGAGGAGCTGGGTCTTTCAGAACATTAGTTCCCCATATTATGGATTGATCAACTCAGTAGTTTTCTTTCAATACTAAAAATTCCTGTTCATGCATTTTTTGAGCTAGTACCCACAGGTGCACAAACTCAAATATTGGGTTCCTGGTCACAATAGGGTTTGTAATTTAAATATGACATCACTCTAAAAATATACTAAACTTTACTTTCCCATGAGTCAATTATATAGCAACTTCAACTATACAAGAATACATCTAAGAAAGCATCTGAAGAACCTAAAAAATATGTTACAGTTGAGTGGCCACTTGCTGATTACATATTTCCTGTTATTACAGAGTTTAATAAGCTTAGTCACTTGTCCATCAAACTCATAGAAGAGGTAAATTTAAAAGAGTAGAAAAAGAGAAGATGAAAGGTGTAATCATAGATTCAGCAGCACTAAAAAGTACCAATGGGCTTGACAATGAAGGAGAAAACAAAAACAAAACAAAACAAAATCAACTTTTGAATTCTGGGATTTTTGGTCAATGGACTACTTTATCTTGGCTTCAGTACCCTCATTTTACCCCATAGTTATTTCATATTACCTCATGGGATTGCTGAAGAATAAATTAATATATTTAAAGCACTTGGAAGAGTACCCAGAACATATTGACTCCTCAATAAGTATCCTATCTAATAAAAAGGGAATATGCAAATTGACCATCATGCCATTGTAGCCACAAGATAGAGTCCCCAGTCTTTTCAGCCCCACCAGTGGGGAAAGGGACAGGTGCATGGTGTGGTAGGACCCACCTTCAGCCCCCCAGCTGCCCAAGGCCAGCTCAAGGCAAGCCTCAGATGTCAGCTGCCCAGGGCTCAAGGCACAGGCAATCCTCAGATGGTGGCTAGCTAGCTGCCCAGGGCCGACTGAGGCTCACGTAACCAGGGCCAGCCAAGGCTTGTGCTTTCACCAATGGCAGTAGCAGAGGTGTGATGGGAGAGTCACTTTACCCTAACGGCCAGGTCATCTCCTGCTCCTGAGGGCTCCCGGACTGTGAGAGGGGGCAGGCCAGGCTGAGGGCCCCCCACTCCAGAGCATGAATTTTCATGCACCATGCCTCTAGTTTGTTATAAAATGCTAAGAGTCTCACAGACAGCTGGAATTAGTGGTAAGTAGCCCTGCTCATCCTAGTAATCCAAAGGAAATTCTTTATTTTTATGATAGGATCCTGATTCCATTGCTTCCTGTGATCATTCCAGACCATTGTGGATTTTGGAAATTGCGAAACTCTTCCAAATGAAGGAATAAGAAGATATTAAATGATATTTTGATTTACTAGTACAATAAGAAATATATATTTAGTCATGATCCACATTCCTGGCACAGAGCTCCCTAAACCCTTGAAATTTCCAGTGCTGTGAGAATGACAAAGGTATATTTTGTTATGTTAACCAGGGAACTCAAAAAAAGGATGGAGACTGGTTGCCTGGAGAGTCCATCATATGATTAGAGGGTTGGAACTTTCATACCCATTCCTCTGACCTCCAGGAAGAGGAGAGTGCCTGGAGGATGAATCAGTTGCCAATAGCCATCCTGCCTATATATATATATATATATATATATATATATATATATATATATATAACCTCCACACACACACACACAAAAAAAGACAGGGTTGTGAATAGTAACCTTCTCTGGTTATGAACATGTGGAAAGGTGGGGAGACAGTGGAGCTCCTGGAGGGCATGAAACTGTGTTCCTTTTTCCTATAAATTGCCCTTTGCATCTGTGCCATCCAATTATTCCTGTATTATATTATTTTTTAAATGTTTAAATCATTGCATATGTCTCTTTTTTCCCTAATTGTCCCATCCCCTGACCAATGCCACCTCTCAGGACAAATCCCCACAGCCCCAGTATCTGTGTCCATTGGTTACTAGTATATTAATATGCATGCATACAAGTCCCTTGGTTGATCTCTAATCCTACCTTCCCTGCATTTTCTCTAAGGTTGGATGATCTGTTCAATATTACCTTGCCTCTAGATCTATTTTTGTTCATCAGTTTACTAGTATGCTGTTCATTATATCCCAGATATGAGTGAGGTCATATGATATTTATTTTTGTCTGACTGGCTTATTTCACTTAGTGTAATGTTCTCCAGTTCCATCCATGCTGTTGCAAATGGTAAGAATCCCTTCCTTTTTACAACAGCATACTATTTCAAACAATAGATATACCACTGTTTTTTTAAAATTTTATTTACAATATAACTTATATTTAATAGTAGTACATATGTTTTCCTCCCCCGCCCCAATATCCTCCCCCCAGCCTCCCCTACCCCCCAGCACATGTCCCCACCTGCCACCCTCCCCATCCCAGAGTCTTTCATTCATTGGTTATGCTCATATGTATGCATACAAGTCCTTCGGTTGATCTCCCCCAGCATCTGCCTCCCATCCACTCCAGCCTTCCCCCTGTAGCTTGACAGCCTGTTTGAGGCCACCCTGCCTCTATATCAATCACTCTCCCCTCTTTCTTTTCTTCAAAAATATCTTGCCTCTGCATACTGAAAACAAACGTATAAGAGCAAAAAAAGTTTGAGTGTCAGTTTCAATGTCCAACTGTTCTGAGTCCCAGTTTCAATGTCAAATAGTTCTTCATGTGTACATGTCAGCAATGGTATCCAGATGGTGGACACATCGTGGCAATGCAAGATCCATCCTCTTTGGTATGTTCCTGGGCCGCCTGCAGCCACACACAGCTGCCGACTGCTAGCATGGCAAGGTGTCGTCAGCGTCCGCCATCTCTGGACCGTCCTCGTGGCTGGAACAGGCCCATCAGTTCCTCACTGTTGCAGGAACCCACATGGTCTTGGAGTTGTTCTCTGCAAACACACAAACACATTCTCGACCAACGGTTAACAAAGGGATCCTCTCTGCAAAATAGACTTGGGATTCTTTTTATTTTTGCCTAAATGATTTTCCTTTGGCTTATTTTGACACCATGTGTGTTTTTTTTTTATGGGTGTCCTGCAGCTGGTTTTACAAATGGAATTTTCTTTTCTGGAGTAAGAATTTTCTACATGTATTTTAATTATAGGATATTTTTCCTTACATGACATTACCTCACTGTCCCCCACCCCCCTTTTCTTGGTTAATAGGGGCTTTTGGAAATTTTATCGTGTCATCCTTGTGCAGGGGCCATGCTAATCTTCTCTGTATCGTTCCAATTTTAGTATATGTGCTGCCGAAGCGAGCACTATACCACTGTTTTTAATCCTCTCATCTGCTTTGGGCACCTAGGCTGTTTCTGAATCTTAATTATTGTAAATTGTGCTTCTATGAACAAAGGAGTGCATATATCTTTTCTGATTGGTGTTTCTGGTTTATGGGGGTATATTCCTAGAAGTGGGATAACTGGGTCAAATGGGAGTTCCATTTTTAACTTTTTGAGGAAACTCCATACTGTTCTCCACAGTGGCTGCACTAGTGAGACTTCATTCCCACCAGCACTGCATGAGGGTTTCTTTTCCACCGCATCTTCACCAGCACTTGTTATTTGTTGTATTGTTGATAAAAGCCATTTTAACAGGTGAGAGATGGTACTCATTGTTGTTTTGATTTGCATCTCTCCAAGGATTAGTGATTTTGAGCATGTCTTCATATTTCTATTGACCTTTTATGTGTCCTTTTTTGCAAAGTATCTATTTTGGCCCTATGCCCATTTTTTGATTGGGTTGTTTTTCTTCCTTTTGTTAAGTTGTATGAGTTTCCTGTAAATGTTGGAGATTAAACCCTTATCTGAGATAGCATTGGCAAACATGTTCTCCCATGCGTGGGCTTTCTTGCTGTTCGGTTGATGGTGTCTTTAGCTGTGCAGAAGCTTTTTATTTTGATGTAGTCCCATTGTTCATTTTCAACTTAGCTCTCATTGCCTTAGTAGCTGTGTCATTAAAGATATTGCTATGACACATGTCTGAGATTTTGATGCCTCTGTAGTCTTCTAAGATTTTTATGGTCTCCCATCCTACATTTAAGTCCTTTAACAATTTTTAGTTTATTTTTGTGGATGTATCTAGTTTCATTTTTTGGATGTATCTGACCAATTTTCTCAGCACCATTTATTGAAGAGACTTTCTTGTATTCATTGTATACTCTTGCCTCCTTTGTCAGATATTAATTGAGCATAATGGTTTGGGTATATCTGGGTTCTCTATTTAGTTTCATTGATCTATATGTCTGCTCTTGTGCCAGTACCAGGCATTTCTGAGAACCATGGCTTAGGAATACAGCTTGTTACCAGATATTGTGATCTCTCCAACTTTGTTCTTCTTTGTCAGGATTGCTGTGGCTTTCTATAGTCATTTTTTATTCCAGGTGAATTTTTGGACAGTTTCTTCTAGTTTTGTGAAGTATGCCATTGATATTTTAATGGGGACTGCATTGAATCTATAAATTGCTTTGGGTGGTATGGACATTTTGATGAAGTTGGTTCTACTAATCCATGAACATAGTATGCCCTTCCACTCGTTTATGTCTTCCTCTATCTCTTTTTTTAATGTCCACCAGTTTTATGAGTACAGGTCTTTTACCTCCTTAGTTAAGTTTATTCCTAAGTATCTTAATTTGTTTGTTGCAATGGTAAATGGTATTATTTTTTAGTTTATCTTCTTGTGAGATCACTATTCATGTATAAAAAATCCACAGATTTTTGCCTGTTAATTTTGTATCCTGCTACATTGCCAATTTCATTTATTAAGTCTAATAGATTTATGAAGGAGTCTTTGGGGTTTTCTATGTATAAATAGAGAGCCAGTGGATGAAATTCATGCTTGAGGGGCAGCAGTGTGTGTTCTCCAGTCCAGCCTGCATTCTCTACAATCTGGAATCCCTCAAGGTATATCCAACAACCCACTTAGGCCTGATCCCAGTTGGATTGGGCCTAAACAGGCAGTCATACATCCCTCTCACAATCTAGGACTGCTGGCTCCCAATCACTCACCTGCCTGTCTGCCTGATTGCCTCTGTTTCTGCCTTCCAGCCTGATCACCCTCTAATGACTCCCCCTGAAAGCCTAATCGATGCCCAACTGCTCCCCTGCCAGCACAATTGCCCTAACTGTCTTCCCCTGCTGGCCTGGTCATCCCTAACTGTACTCCCCTATAAGCCTGGTCACCCCTAACTGCCCTTCCCTGCCATCCTGGTCACCCCAAACTGCTCTTCCTTGCAAGCCTGGTGCCCCCCAACTACCTTCCCTTGCAGACCTGGTCTTTCCCAACTTCCCTCCCTTGCTGGCCTGGGTCCCTCCAATTGCCTTCCCTTACAGGCCTTGTCCCTCCCAACTCTCCTCCCCTGCTGGCCTGTTATCCCCCTCCTGCCCTCCTCTATCAACCTGGTCACCCCTAACTTCCCTCCTCTACTGGCCTGATCACCCACAACTGCCCTCCCCTACAGGCCATCTTGTGGCAGCCATCTTGTGTCCATATGGGGGGAGCCATCTTTGACCACATGGGGATGGCCGTCGTGTGTGTTGGAGTGATGGTCAATTTGCATATTACTCTTTTATTAGATAGTAGATCATGTCATCAGCTTCTTACTTTCCAATTTAGATGTGTTTTATTCCTTCTTCTCGTCTGATTGCTATGGCTAGCACTTCCAGTATTATGGTTAACAGGAATGGTGAAAGTGGGCATCCCCATCTGGTCTTGCTCTTAAGGGAAATGGTTTTCATTTTTGCCCATTGAGTGTGATTTTGGCTGTAGGTTTGTCATATAAGTCTTTTATTATATTGAAGTATGATAACTCTATTCCCACCTAGATGACAGTTTTTTATCAAGAAAGAGTATTGGATTTGTCAAAAGTTTTTCCTGCATTAATTAATATGTGATTTTCATCTCTTAATTTAAGTGATGTATGACATTTATTGATTTGCAGATATTGTACCATCCTTGCATCCCAGGGATAAATGCCATTGGTCATGGTGTGTAATCTTTCTAATGTAATGCTGGATCTGATTTGCTAGAATTTTGTTGAGGATTTTAGCATCTATGTTCATCTTGAATATTGGCCTGTAATTCTCTTTCTTTGTAGTGCATTTATCTGGATTTGGAGTTAGGGTAATGCTGGCTTCATAGAAATAGCTTAAAAGGGTTCCTTCCCTTCAAATATTTTGGAATAGTCTGAGGAGGATAGGTTTTATTTCTTCTTTGAATGCTTAGTAGAACTTCCCTGTAAAGCTGTCTGGACCAGGGCATTTGTTTGCTGGAATATTTTTTATTACTGCTTCAACGTTATCAGTAGTTATTAGCAAATTCTGTGGTTTTTTTTTTTTTATTCCTGATTGAGCTTTGGAAGCTTGCATTTTTTTAGGAATATGTCCATTTAATCTAGATTGTCCAGTTTGTTGGAATACAGTTGTTCATAGTATTTTTTCATAATCCTTTGTATTTATGTGGGGTTGGTTGTTACTTCACCACATTCATTTATGATCTTATCTATTTAGGTCCTCTCATTTTGTTCCTTGTGAGCCTGGCTAGATGTTCATCAATATTGTTTATCCTTTCCAAGAACCAGTTCTTGGTTTTATTGATATTTTTAGTTCTTGTTATTGTTGTTGTTGTTGTTATTGTTCTCTATATAATTTATTTCTGCTCTGATATTTATTTATTCCTTCCTTCTTACTCTGGGCTTTTCTTGTTGCTCTCTTTCTAATTCTCTGAGTTGTAGGGTTAGATAATTTATTAGCACTTTTTATTGTTTTTTTATATAGGCCTATAGAGCTATGAACTTCCCTCTCAGGACTGCATTCACTGTGTCCCATACATGTTGGATTGTCATTTGTTACCAGGATGCTTTTTTATTTATTCTTTTATCTCTTTGGTAACCCAATCATTGTTTAATAGCATGCTATTAGCTTCCAATTGTTTGGTTTTTCTATTGTTTTAATGTAGTTGATTTCTAATTTTATGCTATTGTGATGAGAGAAGATGCTTGGTAAGATTTCTATCTTCTTGAAGAGACTTTGCCTGTGTCCTAAGGTGTGGTCTATTTTTGAAAATGTTCCATGTGCACTTGAGAAGAATGTATATTCTGTTGCTTTGGAATAAAATGTTCTGAAGATGTCTGATCTCTTGAGTTATTTAGGAGTACTATTTCTTTGCTTATTTTTTGTTTATAGCATTTATCCAGTGGTGTCAATGGAGTATTAAAATTCCCTACTATGACTGTATTACTGTCCATCTCTCCCTTGATATCTTCCAGAAGTTTGGTGTGTGTATGTGTGTGTGTGTGTGTGTGTGTGTGTGTGTGTGTGTGTGTGTTATGTATTTGGGTGCTCCTGTATTTGGTGCATATATATTTACCAGAGTTATATCCTGTTGTTGAATTGCTCTCTTTAGTATTATAAAGTGGACTTCCTTATCATTTATTATGGCCTTCACTTTGAGGTCTAATTTTTCAGATATAAGTATTGCTACCCTACCTTTTTAAAATTCTCATTTGCCTGAAAATCATTTTCATTTCTTCAGTATCAGTCAGTGTGAGTCCTTTGTTCCAAGGTGGGTCTCTGTAGACAGCAGATATATGGTCATGTTTTCTTATCCATTCAGCTGCCCTATGTCTTTTGTTTGGAGCATTTAATTAATGTACATTTAAGGTTATGATTGACAGGTACTTGTTTGTCACCATTGTTATTTTTTATACCTGTGTTCCTTCTTCCCTTCCTATTTCTTCTTTTTACAGCAGTCCCTTTATGATTTCCTGCTATGCTTGCTTGGTGATAATAAACTCCCTTAGCCTTTTTTTTTTGTCTGTGAAGCTCCTGATTTCACCTTCAGTTTTGAATGATAGCCTTTCTGGGTATAGTATTCTTGAATTCTGTCCATTGCTTTGCATCACTTTGTATATGTAATTCCATTCCCTTCTGGCCTGATGTGTTTCTTTTGAGAAAACAGTTGATAGTCTAATGAGAGAACCCTGGTAGGTAACTTTATGTCCCTCTCTGGCAGCCTTTAAGATTATTACTCTGCCATTGGTGTTTGTCAATTTAATTATAATTTTTCTTGGTTTGGGTCTTTTGGGGTTCATCTTGTTTGGGACTCTGTGAGCTTCTTGGACTTCTGTGATTTTTTCTTCCCAATATCAGGGAAGTTTTCTGTCATTATTTCTTCAAACAGGTTTTCCATTCCTTGCTCAGTTTCCTATCTTTCTGCCACCCCAATTTTGTGGATATTGTTTCGTTTCATGTTGTCCCAAAGCTCCCTGAGGCTCTCCTCCTGCTTTTTAATTTTTTTCCAGTTGCTGCTCTGCTTGGGTGTTTTTTCCTACCTTGTCTTCTTGCTTGCTGATGGCAAGTCTACTGTTGATGCTTCTATTGTGTTCTTTATTGCCTTTATATTATTCTTCATTTCTTCTTAGTTCATGGATGTGTGAGTGCATAGGGTTAGTCTCTACTGACAGGTTGGATTATCAGTAGTCACTATTGCTAAATTAGTCTTGGTGAGAGGCAGCCCATGCTATTGAGTTCATACATTGTCTTAAGCTCTGATATTCCATTAAAGGATCTATTTTGTTAGCATTTGGGGAACTGAAGACTGACAATTATTGGATGATACACTTGAAAGCATTGATCAGGAACACACTACAGGTTCTTCCACATGCTTCATCTCCAGGTTGTTTCCTATCTTCCAATATTGCTTTTTTCAGACCTTTGGCCACCAGCCTAGCTATTTATCACTTGCCCATTAATCCTACATATATTCTCAACTCCACTACTTCTCTTTTTGTGTAAAGTTGGTTACCAAGTGCTGCTTTAACTTGGCCTAGTTGGGGAATGTATGCCTCTGTATAGTCTCTAAGGGCCATTCCTGAATAGGGCTAGAGTATGGTAGCAGCAGTCCACAATTGGCTTTCATCAACTCAGTCAACCTATCTAAGAACCAGAATTGAATTTCTGTTATTTATTTTCTATCATATCTAGTCTCAGGTATCCCCTCATAATGTCAGAACTGGGTGGAGAAAAAAGTGTTGTTGCAACAGAGATATATAATATGGGATCTTGTCTCCTGGTTGTGTCATTTATGCCCTTCAGACTTTCTTGTTTCCCATACTGAATGCACCATTTCCATAATACAATGGATTGCTGCTATATTTCCCTGATCGTATGACTTCATGGATATTAATATACTTATCTTGTGATAGTACATCTGTTTGCATAGTTACTTGATGTCCAATAATCAGGATCTTTCTGTCTTATGGTCAGGGAACAATGATATTCTGGAAACTAGTTTTCTTTTTTTTTATCTTTATTGTTCAGTTTATTAATTACATTGTTTCCCCTTTTTATCCCCCTATAGCTCCCCTCCACCCTGTACCTATCCCACCCTCCACCCTCACCTCCCCTTCCCACTGTCCTCTCCCATTGTTGCAAGATTTTTGTCCAGTCTCTTGCTGCACTTCCCACAACCCTTTTCTCCCCAAGAATTGTCAGTCCATTCCTTCTCTATGTCCATGTCTCTGTTATATTCACCAGTCTATCCTGTTCAACAGCCTATCAATTCACTTGATTTTTAGATTCATTTGTTGATAGATGTGTATTTGTTGTTCATAATTTTCATCTTTACTTTTTTCTTCTTCCTCTTCTTAAAGAATATCTTTCACCATTTCATATAATGTTGGTTTGGTGGTGATGAACACCTTTAGCTTTTTCTTATCTGCGAAGCACTTCATCTGTCCTTCAATTCTGAATGATAGCTTTGCTGGATAGAGTAATCTTGGTTGTAGATTCTTGCTGTTCATCACTTTGAATATTTCTTGCCACTCCCGTCTGGCCTGCATCGTTGCTGTTGAGAAATCCGCTGACAATCGTATGGGTGCTCCCTTATAGGTAACCAACTGTTTCTCTCTTGCTGTTTTTATTATTCTCTCTTTGTCTTTTGCTCTTGGCATTTTAATTATGATGTGCCTCGGTGTGGTCCTCTTAGGGTTCCTATATGTTGGGGTTCGGTGCACTTCTTGGACTCCTAAGTCAATTTCTTTCACCAGGTGTGGGAAGATTTCAGTCACTATTTCTTCAAATAGGTTTTCATTGTCTTGGCCTCTCTCTTTTTCTGGCACCCCTATAATTCGGATGTTGGTATGCTTGACGTTGTCCCAGAGGCCCCTTACACTATCTTCAATTTTTTGGATTCTTTTGGTTTCTTGCTTTTTCAGCTGAGTGGATTTTACCTCTTTGTATTTCAAATCTTTAACTTGGTTCTTGGGGTGCTCCAGAGCACTTTTAGGTCTTTGTATAATATTTTTTGTTTCAGTCAGTGTATGCTTAATTTCTGGTTGGTCCTTTTTCATATCCTTGAGAGTCTCCTTTATATCCTTGAGAGTCTCCTTCATTTCCTTGTAGGACTCATTCATTTCTTTTGTGGTCTTGCTTATTTCTTTATAGGCCTCGACCTTTTGTTGGAGCCTCTTGAAAAACCCTATAACCGTGGTTTTGAATTCCATGTCCAGTCGTTTTTTTTCCTCCATTTCTTTCACATCTGATTTCTTTCCATGTCGCTGCATGGTGGCTGCTTCCCTGAGTTGGTCAAGTAGCTTTGTGTGGTAGACGTCCTATTAGGCACAGTGGCTCAGCCTCCCCGGTTACCTGAGGTGGATATGGGCTGCACAGTCTTGCTGAAGTTAAGCTCAGTTAATCGTTGTTAGCACTTGGAGGGTTGACCTCCAGTTCAATTGTCTGTGAAGCTCAGCTGTGCTCAGGTTGGGTGGGTGGAGTCCCCGGGCCAAGCAGACAGCATTAGCTCCGCCCTATGCGGCCCCGGGGACTCTGTGCCGGGGGCAATGGCCGCCAGCACCTCTGAGAGAGAGCCGCTGCCGAGCTCCACCGGCTGCCGGGGAATTCAGACTCTCCCCAAATGACTCTGCATATGCAATGTCTCACCCAGGGTCATAAAACAAAGCAGTCTGATGGTTTTCTGAATGAGAGACAAGTCGCGGTGCGCTCTTTGTGCCGTCACGCAGCCGAGCTGTTCGCGCAAGCTGCCTTCTCCACAAGCGGCAGACTCTGCAGCACCCGAGCTTCAGCGTGCCCTCCCACTGTCCAGTTTTCACCCCGTGTGATAGTGGGTTCTCTGGACTTCGCCCAGAGCTGGAGAATCAGTCCAGTGGGACGTCTTTGTCTCCCCGTTTGAGAAAACTGGCTGGTTTCAGCCACCCGCCCTCTCCGCAGCGCGCACTCCAAACCTCTCTTGGTGCGAATCTTTCAATGCTGTTCGCCGCTGCTCCTCCGAGTCACAGTGTCTTATCTTCACTTTTATTTATGGAATTTTCACTCGGCGAGCTTTCTGGTGGTTCTGGAAGGTGTTTGTTCTTTCGTTAAGTTGTAGTATTAAAATTGCTGAGTATGACGGCAAGATAGGTGTTTTACCTTTGCCGCCATCTTAGTTCTTCTGGAAACTAGTTTTCATCTATGGCTATTTATTTGTAATTAATGTCAGGATTTTGCTTCAGAATCCAATAAGTGAGAGTTATAACTATTTTATTGGATTCTTAAAAAATTCCACATAGCATTGTTATATGCTGTGGATACCATCAGTGCACCTGGTGATCATGCAAAGGGAGAAGTAGTTTAGTTAAGAATATTCATGAAGTCATGGGATTGATGAATGGCAAGGATGGTGGTAAAAAAAAACTGTAATAAGGGTGCTATGACTCTTGCATCTCTCCTCTCCTGCTGGCACTGCATGATCTGTTCAGCCCTTCAGGCTTCCCCCTCTGGGCTCAGCCTTTCGTGACTGTGGACCAAGATCTAGAATCCCCTGCCACCAGCAGTCCTGTGGATCGCCTTTCCACATTAGATGTTGTGCCTGTCCCAAGGGGAGTGGCTCAGTGCTGTGAGGTTTCCCTCTCACCCTCTGGGCTCAGAGATCTGGCAGACTCTCTTGCCCAGATCCTTGATTTTACCTTTATCCAAGGGTACTCTTCCCCCCCCCCCCCCACCCCGGCTGCAAATTATCTCATGCGCTGAGTTTCCTTCGCCAATTCAGGGTGGGTATTATTCTTTTTAGCTGCTCATTCTATCTGCTCCAGGACAAGTCCATCTATTCTACTGCCATTTGTCTCTCTTTGGCTAGATTTTTAGAAGTAAAATGAATATTCTTAAGGCCTGTATTTTCTGATACCAAATTAATTTTAATTAAGTTTTGGCACTTACCAGCAATAGATGAGAGTACCACTTTTAATATTGCCTCCCCAAAATTATTTTTAATACTTGATAATTTGGTATTGAAATATACTTAGGTGTTATTGTTTTCTTTTTATGTATTACAATAGGCTTCATTAGAAAATCATCCTTAAAAGATTTTTGGTTCATATTTACTATTTTCTAATATTGTAATGGGATATAGTTCGATATCAATGCTGTGCTTCATTTGGCTTGAGCAACTACTTCATCCTAAAGTAAAGCATTGATAAAATGCCTAATCATTTAATAACAAACTGCTCATATAACACATAGGGTCAATGTCCTTTCTAGAATTTGTTTAAAAGTTCACTAACTGCCCTCAGACATTTCAAATTGTCCAGATCCTTAAACTCCCTTTCATTTCATCTGTTCAAATAAACTCATTAAAAACTTTAAACATTCTAAAGGAAAACATGGTTTATGTTTCCAGTGCAACAGCCAACAGAAATTGCACCAGGAACAACTATTCTACTCAAGCAGCACTGAAACTAAAACACCATTATTTATATGCTTATTTATTCATTTAGATTATAGCCACCTATGATGAAACATTTAAAAAATAAAACACTTTTCAACACATAATTGAAAAATGTAAAGTTTCTATTATCTATAATTGGTGTCCTATAAGGAAAACAACTATCTTTTACTGTAGCAATACAGATCGCTATGCAGTTCGCAGTTTGCCAATCACTCACATCTCAAAAGTATTCTCTGAAATATCGTTACACATAGAATCTGTTTGTCTCCATGTAGTGCACACACATCTCTCTTTGTTTAGTTGCCAAAATAAAATACTACTCAAATGATAGCATACTTCCAAATGAGACAGAAATGGTTAACTCTTGATTTTATAATTGGAACTTGCCATCCTTAAGTGCCTAAATGTAATTATACTAGTAAAAGAAAAAGATTTCATCTGCTTATGTACAGAGCAAAATTTTATTGTAATTATTAGTCATCTTGAACTGAAATGAATTTATGTGTGCAGTGTGGTTGGCCAACATGCATTTTAATCCTATTTCCTGTGTGAAGAGCAATTCAGAATTTATGACATGGAGGCAGTATTCAATAGTGTTACCAAGTAAGAGCCTGTTGCTCATACAATATCCTCTGTCACTTGACCTCCTTGCAAGGTTCACAGCGCCTTCTTGCCTCATTAAAACTCAGGGAACATGCTGATGTAATTTTCAGTCACTCACAGGAGCTCCTCATTTTAATTGAGTTGGAGTAGTTGGACTTAATATTTTAAGATTTATTTTCTGAATTTCCAAGCTTATGTTTCTTATTTATGCATTTTCATATTTGATCCTTTAAAAATGTTTGACTTTGCACTTAAAATAAGTATTAATTATCATAGCTGAACCTATCCATGAAGAAAAGAAGAAATGTGAATACAAATATTGCTTAATTCTTGAATTGTGTATATGCTTTCTATAAAGGTGGATACCTCAGAGAAAGTAGTTTACTTTTACTCTGTGGTCTCCTTTTTATTTGCTTTATTTTTATTAATAAATAGTATTATATTTTTATTTTTTACCAAATACTGAGCAAATAAAAATACTTATAAAATGTTTGTAGGATATAGACACAATAAACAAAGAATAACACATGTTACCCTGTTTAGAAAGTACAATTTTGTCATTATTTTGAAAACTCTGGAAGGGCTCCCACCTGATCCACTCCTCTTTCTGTTCCCTTGTAAATAACTACTTCCCTGAATTTTCAGTTTACCACTTCCTTATTTCTTCCACATATCACTTTACCACTTCTGCCACTATTATTTATTTCCTTCAATAAGATGTCCTTTAGTTTTCAATAATATATTATTATGCTTTCACATAATTTTCTGTCTTGTTTTTTAAATTAATATATTTCTGAGAGGCATGCTATGTTTAGCTATAGCTCATTTATTTCACTGTTATGCAGTGTTCATTTATACCATTTACTGTTAATAGATACATGGATTATTGTCAGTGTTTTGCTATTATAAACAGAGATGATGCTACAAACCTACGTGTACATGTCTTTGGCAGTGGTTCTCACATTTCAGCTCTATCAGTCACCTAGAGGGCTTGTTAAAACACAATGTTTGGGTCTTAATCTGTGTTTCTAATGCAGTAGGTCTGGGATGGGGTATGTATTAAAGTTCTCCAGAGAAATAAACAAAAGCAAATAAAAAACAAAAAACAGTAAAAGATTAGATAGATGATAGATAGGTGGGTATGTAGATAGATAGGTATGAAAGGAATCTGTTATAGTAAATAGTAATATTTACTATAGTAATAGTAAAAGGATAAAATACAATATAGAATAAGTATTAAAATGTGGAACTAAAGTGTGAAATGTAATGTAAACAAATTTAGTGTGGAATGCAATGTAAACAAATTGATAAGAACCTTTGAATGGCCTGTAGTAGAAAATAGATAAAATGACCTGTACCCCATATGTAAGACCAGATAGTAAGCAAAGCTCCTGGGACCCGCTGATAAGACACACTGAAGACTCCCAGCACATAAAAAGAGGAAGGAACCAGAGGAAATCAGAGACGCTTGCCTGCTCCTCCACAGTAGGTCACTATCCACCCCCCTGCCTGCATCTGCCTCAGCTCTGCTGTGGACTGTGAGCTGTGAAGCCAAGGCCTCAAACAAGATGCCTAGCTGTAGCTGCAACGCCCAATGTCCAGCGAGTGTGTGTGTGTGTGTGTGTGTGTGTGTGTGTGTATGTGTGTGTGACTGTGTGTGTGTCTGTGTGTGAGTGTATGTGTGTGAGTGTGTGCGTGACTGTGTGTGTCTGTGTGTGTGAGTGTGTGTGAGTGTGTGTGTCTGTGTGAGTGTGTGTGAGTGTATGTGAGTGTGTGTGTGAATGTGTGTGTGTGTGTGTGTGTCTGTCAGTGCGGATCCCTGGGGCTCTGGCGAGGTCTGGAAACCACCAGGACGCTGGTAAATAAACCGTATGTGATTCGTGCATTGCATGTCTGTCTCCTGTGTAATTTGTGCCCGGTCAATATTGAGTAAGGACCTTGGGTCATACCTGTTAGTGTCTTTTCAGAGACTGGCTGAGGCACTCCTGGTCACCTGTGCTTATGTCCCTGAAGGAGAAATTGGGACAATTGGTGTAGTCGGCAGTTGCCAAATTAAAATTGGACATTAAGGGGATAAGTGAAACCAAATTCATTTAAAAAATATTAATGTCCTAAATTGCTCCGAGCACAGCGTAGACTAATTGATTTAAGAGAGAATAAGCGGAACTCTAGACAACTCCAAAGCTATACACTGAACCTGTAAGAGCAGATAAAGGTTCACCGAAACCGAAAGTAAACAAGCCTGAGAACGTATTGCTGTCACCACTGAAAGACCGGAGGGTCCTAGCAGTTTCCCTGCCCGAGCAGAGCAGTGCAGGCGTATTGCACCTGCCCACTGTTTATGCAGGCAGGGGCTGTGGAGGCAGCCAAGACTGCGGAAGGGCCTGAGTTGGCGGATTATACCAACCGGTGGCTCACGTAATTTGCAAAGGAGTTAAAGACTGGAGAGAAGTTTCTCTCGTTATAAATTTTGGGAAGATAAAATGATTGATCATGGTAAATGGCAGAGCATAAACTTACATATAGGATCCTAAAATTTCTACAAAGGGCTCACACATCTATCTTCCTCACAGAATTAAGGTGGAAAATTAGCCTAGCTGTGTACCAGAGAGAACCTTCCCCTGTGCCATCTATCCCTTTGGGAGAGCAGGTCCTAATATAATAGTTTCTCCAGACTGCCTTCTAAGCAGGAGAAAGGATAATAATGGAGAAACTCAGAAGCTTCTGGAGAAAATTAAGGAGGAATAGAGAACAACTAGCCAACCTACGGGCTGAGAGTAAATGGCACACTCTAGAGGACAGCCTCAGAGAAAAGTACAAGGTTGGATACAATCCCAGGTTGGGAGAGAAGGTAACCAATAACCCTGACACATTAACACCAGCAATTCAAAAGGCATCACCTGAAGACAATTGATAATCTGCAGGAAGATAACAATAAGGGCCAAAGATTAGCACAAAAGGTGGTAGAACAATAGTCTAGCAAGCCAGCCATAGTAATAAAAAGGGTGGTGAGGAAGGAAGGAACAGAAGGTGATGGAGAGACCGTAGAATTCTCTTCATTCACAAGACAAGAGATGAATGCGCTTAGAGGCCTATTAGTAAAGGGAGAAAGTACAGATATTGATTCGATACTGCATCTACATGAGAAGGGAGGACACACCCTTGTTATGGTCAGCGCAGATGAATTAGGGCAAGTAATAGATGCAATAGAACACCCAAAACTAAGAGAACAACTACTAAAGGACATAGAAGAGCAAGGAAGATAGACACTGGTGTCTATATGGCACTGAGTGTCTAAGGCCTGGAAAAAGGCTTTTCCCCATATAGATTTCTCCTCATCACAATTTTCAAAACCATGGAATAATATAGGCCAGCACCAACATCAATTGAGGAAATTAACTATCCTTAATGGAATATAACATGGAGATAATCCCTGGGAAGCCACTAATGTGGATGGCATCATAAGATGTCTAATAAAGAATGCACCTGAGGGATATACAACACAAACGCAAAATTTATTAGCAGGATCAAGAACCCCAAATGACATTAAGGAAAAAATCACCTTCCATCAGGACATGATTATAGATAAAACATTCACCTTTGTAGCAAAGGACAAGGGAAGACAAAATTACTCTTTTTTCACAGAAAAAAATAAAGGAAATAGGGGATCCCAGAATATGTATAGAAATAATAATAATTTCCAGAACAAGGGAAGAAATTGGACACAACCAAAACCATACCTAGCACAGCAAAAATCTTACTGGAAGGTGAATAATGCTTTCTTTAAAAGGGGACCTCCACAAAACCCATTTATTAAACATCAATCTGAAAATCCATTTAACAAAACCCAATCCAGAAACCCCCTCCACACTTACCAATCTAAGAATAACCCATTTCAACAACAACCCAGAAATAATCCATTCGGAGAACAGGGAAACTACCAAGGCCCCCGCCCCCAATTGAAGGGCTACCGATGGGGCATAAGAAGAAACTAACCTCTCTTGCGCTAGCAGATGAGCTCTATAGGGAAAATGATAACAGACCATATATTACTTTAAATATAAAACCCCAAGATGATTTAATTTTATCTAAAACATTTTTAATGGACACTGGATCCCAAATCTCTTTAATAGCCCAGATAATATACCCACAAAATGCTGTGAAAACAAAATTTCTGTTGAAGGAATCATGGGAAATATTATTAAGGCAAATCCAATAGACTGTAAAATACTGTACAGAAATAGACAGATTAAAGCTACATTTCACACAGCCCCTAATGTAACTAACTTAATAGTAATGGATATGATACCCATAATATATAACTCACATATTAAGTTATTATCCATCACTAAATATATGACAGATTAAGCAGCAGTAGACATTCCTCCTGTGATTCTATCCACACCAACACAGGCATCATTCAGTCCTCAATATCCACTGAAGGGAGGGCACCAATATATTACTAAAGCCATACAAAAACTTCTAGATGAAGACATCATAGAATTAGGAAGATCAAACATCTATAATAGCCCTGTGTAGCCAGTAAAGAAACCTAATGGAACATACAGAATTACCATTGTCTACAGAAACCTCAATGAAGTCTCACCTTTAGTTGAAGGAACCTTGCCAAATGCATCAGAGGTGATTAATATAATACAAGGGGATGCACTGAATTTATGGCAGCTATTGATCTACCTGACATGTTCTTTGCAATTCCAATTGATAAGCTTTTAGGCAATTTACTACCTTTGCATGGCAAGGCAAACAATACCAATTCAAAAGATTACCCCAAGGATACAAAAATTCTCCCACCATTGCCCACAACAGTCTTGCTACTTATATTGATCCAAAACAATACAATTCAAAAATCATCCAATATATAGATGGCATTTTGCTCTACAACAATAATCTAGACACCTTACAAAAAGATCTAAATAGTCTCAATAAGGAACTTAGATCTCGCTCGAGAACTAAGATGGCGGCAAAGGCAAAACACCTATCTTGCCGTCATAATCAGCAATTTTAATACTACAACTTAACGAAGGAACAAACACCTTCCAGAATCACCAGAACGCTCGCCGAGTGAAAATTCCACAAATAAAAGTGAAGATAAGACACTGTGACTCGGAGGAACGGCAGCGGACGGCGTTGAAAGATTCGCCCGGAGAGAGGTTTGGAGTGCGCGTCGCGGAGAGGGCGGGCGGCTGAAAACCGGCCAGGTTTCTCGAACGGGGAGACAGGGGCGTCCCACTGGACAGATTCTCCAGCTCTGGGCGAAGTCCAGGGAACCCACTATCACACGGGGTGAAAACTGGACAGTGGGAGGGCACGCCGAAGCTCGGGTGCTGCCGGGTCTGCCGGCTTGTGGAGAAGGCAGCTCTCCCGCGAACAGCTCGGCTGCGTGACGGCACAGAGAGCGCACCGCGACTTGTCTCTCATTCAGAAAACCATCAGACTGCTTTGTATTATGACCCTGGGTGAGACATTGCGCATGCAAAGTCATTTGGGGAAAGTCTGAATTCCCCGGCAGCCGGTGGAGCTCCACAGCAGCTCTCTCTCAGAGGTGCTGGCAGCCATTGCCCCCGGCACAGAGCCCCTGGGGCCGCATAGGGTGGAGCTAACGCTGTCTGCTTGGCCCGGAGACTCCGCCCACCGAACCTGAGCACAGCTGAGCTTCACAGACAATTGGCCTGGAGGTCAAACCCTCCAAGTGCTAACAACGATTAACTGAGCTTAACTTCAGCAAGACTGTGCAACCCATATCCACCTCAGGTAACTGGGGAGACTGAGCCACTGTCCCTTTGAGGATAGCCACCACATAAAGCAGCCACCATGCAGAGACATGGAAAGAAATCAGGTGTGAAAGAAATGGAGGAGAAAAGACGACAAGACATAGAGTTCAAAACCACGGTTATAAGGCTTTTCAAGAGGCTCCTACAAAAGGCCGATCAAATTAATGAGAATTACCAGGAAATAAACAAGACCAACCAGGAAATAAACAAGACCAACCAGCAAATGAATGAGATTTACAAGGAGATGAATTATACTTACAAAGAAATGAATGAGACCCTCAGGGAAATGTGCAAGACCTCTGAGGATACAAACCAGACCCTCACAGATAAAAAAAAGGACCAACTAGAAATCAAGCATACACAGGCTGAAATAAAAAATATTACACAAAGTCCTAAAAGCAGTCCAGAGGGCCACAAGAACCAAGTCAAAGATTTGAAATACAAAGAAGCAAAATCCACTCAGCTGGAAAAGCAAGAAACAAAAAGAATTCAGATAATTGAAGATAGCGTAAGGGGCCTCTGGGACAACCTCAAGCACGCCAACATCCGAATTATTGGGGTGCCAGAAAAAGAGAGAGAGCAAGTTAATGAAAACCTACTTGAAGAAATAGTGACTGAAAACTTTCCCCACCTGGTGAAAGAAACTGACTTAAAAGCCCAAGAAGTACACAGAACCCCAAAATATAGGAATCTAAAGAGGACCACACCAAGGCATATCATAATTAAAATGCCAAGAGCAAAAGATAAAGAGAGAATATTAAAAGCAGCAAGAGAAAAACAGTTGGTTACCTACAGGGGAACACCCATACGATTGTCAGCGGATTTCTCAACAGAAACGCTGCAGGCAAGACGCGAGTGGCAAGAAATATTCAAAATAATGAAGAGCAAGAATCTACAACCAAGATTACTCTATCCAGCAAAGCTATCATTCAGAATAGAGGATCAGATAAAGTGCTTCGCAGATAAGAAAAAGCTAAAGGAGTTCATCACCACGAAACCAGTATTATATGAAATGCTGAAAGATATTCTTTAAGAAGAGGAAGAAGAAAAAGGTAAAAATATAAATTATGAACAACAAATACACATCTATCAACAAATGAACATAAAAATCAAGTGAACTGATAGGCTGATGAACAAGATAAACTGGTGACTATAACAGAAACATGGACATAGAGAGGGAATGGACTGACAATTCTTGGGGAGAAAAGTGTTGTTGGAAGTACAGCAAGAGATTGGACAAAAATCTTGCAACAATGGGAGAGGACATTGGGGAGGGGGAGATGAGGGCGGAGGGTGGGATAGGTACAGGGTGGAGGGAAGATATAGGGGGATAAAAAAGGGGAAACAATGTAATTAATAAACTGAACAATAAAAAAAAAAAAAAAAGGATCTTAGATCTCATGGATGGACAATTAACCCTGAAAAAATACAACCTCCAGGAACAACTAACTTTTTTATGAATACATTGGGATTCTACAGGAAAAACAGTGTCAAATAAGGTCATCAATAAGTTAGATGCGATGCAGGAGAACCAAGATGGCAGCATAGGTACACACCTATCTTGCTGCTATACACAGCAATTTCAAAACTACAACTTAACGAAAGAACAAACCATCCAGAATCACCGGAAAGCTGCCTGAGTGAAAATTCCACAAATAAAAGTGAAGATAAGACACTGTGACTCGGAAGAGCGGTGGCGGACAGAGTTGAAGATATGGACGTGGAGTCAGAGGTTTGGAGAAGGATGCGCGCCAGCAGATAGGGTGGGCAGCTGAAAACCGGCCAGTTTTCTTGAACAGGGGAGACAAAGACATCCCACTGGACTGATTCTCCAGCTCTGGGCGAAGTCCAGGGATCCCACTATCATACGGGGTAAAAACTGGACAGTGGGAGGGCACGCCGAAGCTCGGGTGCTGCAGACTGAAGCTTAGTCTGCTGGCTTGTGGAGAAGGCGAGCTTGTGTGGAGTGCGCGTGAGCTTGGGAATAGAGCAGCTGTGTGACCGCGCAGAGAGCACTCCTGACTTGCTCTTTCATCCAGGAAACCATCAGACTGCATTGTTTTTGTGACACTGGGCTCTCAAGATGTTGGGTGTGCACACTCATTTGGGGAGAGTCTGAATTCTCCGGCAGCTGGTGGACCTTGGCAGCGGCTCTCTCTCAGAGACACTGGGGCTGCATAGGGAGGAGCTGATGCTGTTTGCTTGGGCCAGAGATTCCACCCATCCAACCTGGAAATGAAGAAGACCGACAAGGAAATGATCAAGACCTACAAGGCAATGAATGAAACCTACAAGGAAATCAACAAGACCTACGAGGATATGAATGAGACCCTCAAGGATATGAAAAAGGACCAACAAGAAATTAAGCATATACTGACAGAAATAACAAAAATATTATACAAAGACCTAAAAGTACTCTAGAGCACCCCAAGAACCAAGTTAAAGATTTGAAATACAAAGAGATAAAATCCACTCAGCTGTAAAAGCAAGAACCCAAAAGAATCCAAAAAACTGAAGATAGTGTAAGGGGCCTCTGGGACAACCTCAAGCATACCAACATCCGAATTATAGGGGTGCCAGAAAAAGAGAGAGAGACAATGAAAACCTATTTGAAGAAATAGTGACCGAAAACTTCCCACACCTGGTGTAAGAAATTGATTTAGGAGTCCAAGAAGCACACCGAACCCCAATATATAGGAACCCTAAGAGGACCACACCAAGGCACATCATAATTAAAATGCCCAGAGCAAAAGATAAAAAGCGAATTATTAAAAGCAGCAAGAGAAACACAGTTAGTTACCTACAAGGGAGCACCCATACGATTGTCAGCTGATTTCTCAACAGAAACGATGCAGGCCAGACAGGAGTGGCAAGAAATATTCAAAGTGATGGATAGCAAGAATCTACAACCTAGATTATTCTATCCAGCAAAGCTGTCATTTAGAATTGAAGGTCAGATAAAGTGCTTCGCTGATAAGAAAAGCTAAAGGAGTTCATCACCACCAAACCAATATTATATGAAATGCTAAAAGATATTCTTTAAGAAGAGGAAGAAGAAAAAGATAAAAGTGTAAAATATGAACAACAAATACACATCTATCAACAAATGAATCTAAAAATCAAGTGAATTAATAATCTGATGAACAGGGTAAACTGGTGAATATAACAGAATCATGGACATAGAGAGGGAATGGACTGACAATTCTTGGGGAGAAAAGGGGTGTGAGAAGTGCAGCAAGAGACTGGACAAAAATTATGCACCTATGGGAGAGGACAGTGGGGGGCGGGTGAGGGCGTAGGGTGGGATGTGTACCGGGTGGAAGGGAGCTATAGGGAGAAAAAAGGGGGAACAATGTAATTAATAAACTGAACAATAAAGATATAAAAATAAAAATAAAAAAATAAAAAATAAATAAGTTAGACACACTTAAAAACTCCACATAAAAAAAGGAAGCACAACAAGTTATCGGGTTATTTATGTTTTGGAAACAACACATACCATATCTGTCAGACATAGCAAAACCTATATACAATGTAACTAGACAGGCAATAAACTTCCAATGGAATACAGAACAGGAAGAAGCCTTCCAATAATCAAAATACTACATCTGCCTCTTCTCTCAACTACAAATATATAACCAGGTGACAAGGTATTTCTAGATATTGCTTTTATATAAGAACATGGTAATGAGGGACTATATAAAAAAGGGAAAGATGATAATAAGCTGATGCCAGTAGGATTCTGGTCCAAGAAATTTCCATACTCTCATTTTAAATACTCATATTTAAGAAATCGATTTGAACCTTATATGCAGCACTGCTGGACACAGACCCTCTGACAGGACAACAGCCAGGAACAGTCAGGAGCCCCCTGCCCCTTAAGGCAGGTTAACTGGCAGTGGGAGAACCTGCAGGCAGTCAAACTGAAGAAGGGGCACCGTGTGGAAGTGGTACATGAAATGTGTACCAGCGGCTCCAGAGAACAGCCCTCCTCAGTGAGGAGGTAAACACACTGGAGGTGGAGCCACCCACCGTGCCAACAAATTTGAACCTATAGAGATACCTATCGGTGTACAGGGACCAAAATACACCCCTGCCTTAAAAAATGCCTGGTTTACAGACAGATCAGCCCTCGTATCCGGTGACCGTAACATCTGGAGGGCAGCAGCCTTCATTCCTGTGACACAACAAGCTCTGACTGCATCCCGAGAGTCCAATTCTGCACAACATGCAGAATTTATAGCCGCATATATAGCTATACAGGAAGTAGTGCAAAGAAAAAAACATAAAATATATATATTTACAGACTCTTGGGCAGTATGTAATGGCATTATATTATGGTCAGGAAAATGGAAACAAACTTATTGGCAAATCAATGGTAAAGATTTATGGTCTAGAGAATATTGGGAAAAGATATATATTTTTCACAAAAGATAAAAATATATGTAACACACGTCAATGCACATGCTAGTGACAGCTCTAAAACAACACTATACAACAAAATAGTAGATCAACTAGCAAAAGGACTAACACCAGGAAATAACCTTACTATCACTGATAAATCTAAATCTTTAGCAGTAACATTAGCATTGAAAAAGGAAGATAACAATTCCTGGTCCTTTCCAATTCCATCAATTAAATTAAAAAACGAAGCTGGAAAATACAATCTCCAGAATTAGAAATGAAATTGGCCCTACTATTTATCACACAAATACCTCAAACATTAGGACACATAGGACACTCAGCAGTTATAAAAGAAACATAAAATCCCTGATCAGAGACATTAAGTCAGCCATAAATTCATGCACAGTTTGCAAAGGAACACACATGTTCTGCACACTTCAGCCACCTAGAATATATAAACCATATACACCTAACCAACTCTTACAGATAGATTTTATTGGACCTTTAAAGGTACCATATTCACAAAAATATGCATGCACATTAGTGGATGTAAATACAGGAATCCTTGCTGCCACAGCATCGTCACACCCAGATACAAAGACAACGTTACACTCCCTAAACACCTGGATGATGCATTTTGGCCCGCCACAAGTCATAGAATCAGACTAAGGATTACACTTTACTGCCACACCTGTACAAAAGTTGGCAGCATAATTTGATATAGATTTGAACTTTCACTTACCATATAACCCAACAGCACCAGGAACAATTGAAAGGCACAATGGACTCCTCAAACATAAAATGCAAACACTATTAATAGATAATAAATATCCATTTTTACAAGATCTTTTAAATAAAGTATGCTTTTTATTAAATTCTAGACCTAAACAGAACAGACCCTCCCCCCTAGAACAACCATATTTTCCACACATTGAAAATATCAATGAATACCAATTCAGCCCTCCACCTACAATAAATAGGAAGATTCCTTATAAAATCTTAACAAAAAACTCTAAGGATAACTCCTTGTCCTTGCAGGAATCGTAGCTGACAGCAGAGCATCACTGTACTGGACAGTAAATGATAAGGGAGAACGCAGCAAACCAAAATCCAAAACACACAACCGAGATTTTAGATGGACATTATATTACTTATTTATTGTCTTATCTCAGCCACAATCACTCTTACACTCCTCCTGTCACTCACAGCATACCTTGAACAGAATGTTTTATTACCCTTATGCTCCTTCTACTATCGATTTCTGCTTGGATGGCCATGTCATTGACATGGTGTAGATATAGACACATTACAACCAATAATATCACAAACATTAGTAGCATAAATAGCCTAACCAAGATCCCATTCCTTAAAATTCTGATCTAAGAATTATCAAACCCACTATCCAAATTCTATAATTACACAATCTGTGCTCCCGCAGGACTGTCATGGAACGATGGGAAGCCGAACTAGAGAACTTTACGGAAGAAGCCAAAATACAAATAGTGTCCCCTGACCAACAACCTACACCACTCTCATATTATCCCACACCCCCAAATTCACCAGATCTTCCCCACCTTCCATCACACCACCAGCTACAGCTTTACATATTCCCGATTTACAGACTTCTATTCCCTTATTGTCTAATCAATACACACATAGGCCAGGATACCGCAGATTCTACCATGATATCTGTAACCCAGCATGGTACACTAGATTTGAATATGATCCATATACCCAATACCAAGGAATATACTGCCATGTATTTCCAGGAGAAGTCACCGAATCTATCATAAACATCCGGGATGAAACTCAATCTATTATAGAGTATTTGCCAGGAGAAATGGCTGTACATTTCCTTGCTCTACTCAGAGACTATATTGCCATAGGAGAACAAACAATCTATTCTGATTACAGATACCCAAACTCACTTCCACCATTAACAAACCCAAATGAATTACTCAACATAATTTGTATAGGAGACTTAAATGCAGAATATTTGACACCACCTTGGAACCATATCCCTGCAATCTCTCAGAGAGAACTTGAAGACAGACAAAGATGGGAACATATAATGGAACTAGATGGCCCAGAGAAATTTTTCACTGGACATTGATTTTACTCACTACTAATATTATTGTTAATAATGTTATTTCTAGTACTTTTAGCACCATGATTACTTTTAGTACTTCTACTAATGCTAATATTACTACTGAAGTGGCTGCTACTGCTTTACCTACTACTACTTTACCTACTACTATTACTACTACTAATACTGGCAAGCCAGATACCATAAAACCAGCTATAGCCTATAAATTATTCATAAGACTAAGCCAAACAAACATTATGTTTTCCACCACCCAGTCACACTTGCAGCAAATAACTCAATCTTTTTACTAACTATAGGTGATTTTTCTTTCAATACTTCTTTACAATATTACTCCACATACAAAATGTGTCCATTATATTACCACCCAGATTTTTGCCAATTTAAAACATTGAATTATGTACAAAATTCTATGAGAACATATGGTCACACTCAATTGAAAGAATGCATTTCCAAACAATGGTTTCAGGACTCTCTGACTCTGAGATCAGTTTCCATTATAGATGTCCAATCAAGAGATCCCACCACAAAAACTTATCATATAACTAATGATACCCTTATAAATCTTAACTCCAAACTTATAAACATAGTTCAAAATGTAGATCCATATTTAAATATAGAAAATAATTCATGCATTCAGACAGCACTAGTTAATGTAGCTCCATTCCAAGAACATCTCAAGCATTTTTGGTATACAGGAGAACTAGGAGACGAATTTGAGGATTATGATGAATATGATGAATATGAGGAGATGATGAACACAGCAGAAACACCCATACCTATAATAGAGGATACAACAGGGGCATCCATACTTACACTCACAACAGAAGAACTTACAATAGTAGCACCCATATCAACCTATTTTAACAGACAACCATTCTTTTCACCACCCACCACAAACCCAACCCTACCAGAAGGCTTTCCTATCTCACCATATTATAACATGATACACATTGCGAAGGAAAATGATGTAACTTATTATCAATATTATTTAACAGGCTTTCCAAATTTTCCAACATTTGGCAACTTTTGTGTGGGCATTAAATGTTACATGTCAAAGTCTGAATATGGCTCTGTGATGATAACCTCTTTAACTGATGCCATCACACCAGAAGTATATTTATCTCATGATAACAACTATTAGCCATTTAGACACATACCTCAGATGATGATGGACCTCATTAGTCCTGTCAATTTTGACTCTGGCGAAATTATGCATAAACTTTGGAATTCACCTATGTTTGGCACCATATATCAAATTTTCTTTCCAGCAGCTATATCTAATAACTCTCTTCAAATTAATAGCACTGAGACAAATTTTACTCGTTTTTATACCAAACTACAACCAGCTATATATTGTGTTGACCCTAACAAGAAATTGGCCAAATCTATTCTAAATCTATTGCAAAGACTAATCACCAAAAATGCTATATTCATATGCTTACAAACTAAGATCACAGCAATTTCTAGGACTCCGGAATATAAATTATACCACCCTTCATTATCCAGATATAATTACACATACCTTTATGGAAATCCCACAAGTAGAACAATTTGCCATGAATTCAACCCACATTTGTTCTAAACGTCCAACCATGGTTGAACTCAACCCAATAATTATGCCCTTTACATTACCCACAAAAATGACAATGACTATGATGGATTGGTTGCGGTCTAAAAGATACATACTAGACCAGGCTAATTCCTTAGCAAATGTAACTATGTTTTTCTCTAACTACACACTAATTTTTTTCCCTTTATTCATGTTTAATTCCTCTACAACATCATATCTATTAGATTGCTCCCTAAGTATCACAGAATTACTTCCCTACGCAGTTATTCCTAAACATGATCTACAAGCACAACAACCTACATTTTTAAACCACCCATACTCATATGGACCATTCCCCATTATAAGCTAAAGAAATCTTACATTTAGTTACACCTCTACAAACATTCTTTCAAATCTTACCGCAGGCCAACAATACCAAACAATTTATACAGTTGTTTATCCCAACTCAACCACTAAATCACTCACATTTTGCTTGCAGAGGATGTGACCCACTCATTAGTTTACATTATAATATTTCTTATGGACTAAAACCTACTTCTTGGTTTTACAACCTTTGGAGCCCATATTAATCCATCAAAAGCAAAATGTATAGCTGGATCCCTCACTACTGGTTTTCAATCATATATGCTACATTATTTAGATGGCGGATGAAAGAAATTATTCCTCCACCACCATTCACCCAGGACTAATCATTCTCTTCTACCCTTCACTGATTTCTATTACATAGCTAATATAATTGATAAATGTTATAATTGCCCATTAGAACCATGTATCATACAAAGAGGATGCTACAATTCTATGACATGCCTAAGAATCCTACATTTCTCACCTGTCTATTCTTATGGCATTACAAAACTTGCACCAAAACTTCTTAAGGCCTCATCAGTAATTACAAATCAGTAACCCAGATAGACTAATTTTCCAGCCACAGATTCAGAGAACTACCATATTCTTCTCACCAGGTGACTCTCTAGCCTCCTCATTAGTCAAAGCTTGTGCAGATGTAGAACCCCCAATTCAAATCAGAAATGCATCCCCTCAAAAATTTAGACAACATTTAGGAAGGAAACTCTTACAACTAGACGTAGCTTCCTTTGCATTGGCATCAATCACAGCATCTCTATCTATAGCAAATTCAGTTAAAATTAATCAATTAACAAGTAATTGAAATAAATACTTCCACCATACAACCGAATTTGAAACTAAGACATTAGAACTCATCTCTAAATCAATCGACAGTGCCTATCAACTGGCAGCACAAACCCATCAGCAAGTCATGCTCTTATCAGTTAAGAAACAGGATTACTATATGCACACAATACATCAAGGCATAGAGGACATTAATTATAAATTCCAAAAATACCAATTTAGACAACAATGTCAACTTATACAAAAAATCCCTAACAGAAGCCCAATGAGACCTATTGTCTCTCCTTATTATGGGACAAGGACTGAACCCATTGTGGAATGATGCAATAGCTGCAATTGAGTTTACAAAACCTATAGGATGCTCCTATTCAGACGGTGAACTTTCAATACTCACAGCAGTAGGAGGAGAAAACTTAGTGGCATATCCTATATTGAATATACCAATACACATAAACAATAATGAATATGCAATGCCTAATGGAGATATGCTATATGTGCAACCTTATTTCCTCTTAAAATCTTCACTAATACAATTCACTCCAAATATCTTCATTGCATTCCAACCACTCCCTGTAGATACCTTTCCTATATCACTTCTTCCACATGACCCAAGACCCCTCATGTATAATGTAGGCACATACAACTTTGTTGCCTGCTTTACAAATATTTCTGTATATGATCACACAATAAGGAAGAATGTGAACTACTCCTTCCCTAATTCTTGTCACTTGATCACTAATGCTATGAACATCACCTTTAATAATAAAATAGATTATTCATTCTTTGACACCAAAACTTCTCTATACTTCTCACCCTCCTTACCCTTATATCAGTGCATGCAAGAAAAACATTATACTGCACCCCCTACTCTTAATGAATCTTTTAACAAGCTTAGCTCTTTAGAACCCCTCCTAAAAGATACTATGAACACCTTGAAGTCACAAACTGAACAACTACATCCCCTGGCCTACATCCCGAACACCGGGACTATCACAACCTTGGCAGACTTGGAAAAACTACACCATAATCGCAAAACAGCCGACACTCTCCTGTCCTTATGGAGGACCGTCCCCTGCATGCCTGACTGGAATTTCATTAACCCCATCACATGGAGTCTTTTAACAGGAACAATTTGATATGTAATTTTGTAAATTATCTTTCATGCCCATTTTTCTATTGGGCTGTTTGATTTTATTTATGAAAAAAATAGCCTCTAGCATATTTTAGATTAGGGATTTCCACTTCATGATACTCAGAAAATTATACTTTTACATAATCATGGAATAAATGGATTTTTAATCTGCCAGTCATTGAGCTGGACCAGCTTGGAGATTCTAGCTCCCTTGCTTAAAGGAATCCCAAGACAATCAACATCTTGCTGGAAATGTAACCCTTATCTAGTCCAATCAGAAGGTGATATGTGATATTAACCAATAAGAGTTGATGTTATAGCAATTTTCCAAATTTATTATTTAAATATTGACTTCGCTCTTGACCTAAATATTCTTATATTGTCTCAATTTTTGTATGTTTTGTGGCTTCTGGACTTTGTTTTGTTTTTTAAAATGTTTCCTTCACCCCTGAATTTATAGTTTTAAAAGATTTTCATCCAGGGTTACTCCTATTGAATATGAACATTTTAGAAGATACAAAAGTAAAAAACGTAAGATGCTTCTGATACCAGAAATAGTGAGCAGAAATTCTTCCCGTGGGATCAATGAAAGAAGCCAGTGAACAGAGTAATTCAAACAAGGCAGGAGTTTGTTGCAAGCAAACCCAGGCTCCCTGTTCAGTGAGGGGACCCAAATGGATTGCTGCCAAAGCATTCTGCTCTTGCCCTTTTATCTGTTAACGCCCACTCTTTGTATATCTGTGACTCTCTCTGATTGGTCCCTGATCTTCTTGCAACATTTTATTTTGTACTTACAAGGAAAACATCTCTGTCTCAAAATATCCTGTTTTTCTGCAAAACATTTTATAGTTTCAGCTAGCTCCATGATTCCTCCTTCTTCCTCCTCTTAGCATGTCTGCCTAATCCTGCTTCTAACAACTCTCATTTATAAGTTCTAAATAACTAGAGATATTTGTGCTTGTTTAAACGAAACAAATATGAAAAATGTCTCTGAAATACTTTGAATCAAGTAATATATTTTGCAAGGAAAACAACATAGTACTACTAAAATCCTTTCCCCATGAATTAAGAAGTCTTTTTCTAGGTGTGACACAATCCCTGCTGTAGCAAATATCAGCTTCTCCGGATCTCACCGCTGGTACTGTTAAAGAAGCGTGTTGGATTAAACAGCACCAGAAACCTTTTTTTCTCTTCTAACATTCCACAATTCTACCATTTTGCTCAGTTACTTGTTAGTCAGAAGAAACCAAAGGAAATTTATTTGTCAGGATATTGGTGGCATTTCCTCTGGAGAAGTCTGAGGAGGATAATTCTTAGTGTTAGAAATTTAAATTTATTTTTTCATCTTTCTTTAGAAGAAAATTATATCTTGATGAAAGGCTTTTTAGGACTATTCAACTTCATTGGTGATGTGACCAAAATTATGGCCTTCCTCAGGGGATTTTACAATGTACAGAAAGTACTGTTTCTAGGATATGTGTTTTAAAAAGGAATTCGGAAGAAATTAATTATGGAAAATTTGGCAGCTTTTAGGGAAATTTTGTAAATTTTTTTTTCATGTTATGCAACAGAGTTTCATGAGTCAAGATCCGGATTCAAACTAAAATGAGACAACAAAGCCATAGAAGAGTAATTAAAGTTGCATATGTTCTCTCTCTCTCTCTCTCTTTTTTTATGTTCTTAAGGGTAGTGGAAATTGGGCAGATTATTTTAAAAAACTAAGATGCTTCTACACACTGACCAGAATTAAACTTCACCTGACTCTGATATTTCATTAATATTTCATCAGCTTAAAAATTCCACTGATATTTCTAAATGCCAGCCTTTATTATTTTTATTATATGACCTAAGAAAAAGATAAATGGAACATTTCTACAATAAAATTCTGATATATGCCCAATCTATATTAGCATCTGAAGTCTTGCTATTACCATAAATGAGTTGTATCTCCTCCCATTTCCTATTTAAGACCTGTCTTATCTGCCTCTGAAGGATCTTTCTTAGATCTCTGTCTAAATGAAATTCATTTACACAAGGTGGCATGGATGGCCCTAAAAGGAAATTACTTTTCAAGGTCTAAGTTAGTCTTGATCGTTTCTCTCCAAGAAGTTTTTTCAGATCACTCTCACCACAGTGTTGTTTCTATCCTCTGAATCCATGAAATTGGTTGTCCACATTGCTCATGTGGAAATCAATCACAGATGCTCTTGTTTTTATGTTTTGCTTTCAGGCTTAGATTCCTATTTAATCTTATATAAATCTAATTATATATTTTCCCGGACTAGTTGCTAAGGTATTTGAGGAAGACTATTTATTCCAAATATCAAAGCCTACTCCAGTCAGTTTAAATGACACCAGAGCAACAGGGATGACGCTGAAATCTGGAGAGCATCAACGTTCCTCACTTTTAATTGTTGTTTTCTTGTCAAGTGGCTTTAATTCCTTCCCCTTGCAAATAGGTGGGAGAGGAAAGGAAATGTGAAAATTAAAAATGTCCACGGATAGTTACAGAGTTATATTTTTAGCATTCACCAGGGACAAAGGAGATCTTACCCTCAAACTCCAAGAAAAGAAAATAAAAATCCATGAGCATAGGACTTATTCTCCATCTTGGATCCCATTCTTTATAGATGGAGCACTATAAACCATTCTGTTTGATGGCTCAGATTCAGTGTCCAACCCTGTAGTGAGGGAGAAAAGTTGACCTCTTCAACCTTTATGATATGGTTGCAAAGGAATATTTTCCAGAAGAATGTTATTGCCCTGAGCAGATAAAGCAATAAAATGAGATGCTCAAAAATCACTTATTGTTATTCTACTACCACACTGTTAGATTTTTAACAGCTTTATTGAGACAGAACTCATATATAATAACATTTATATTGTTAGAGGAGACTGAAGAAACCCAGTCTAGGAGTTGCTCCAGATTCTCAACAAAACAATATGGTGGAAGCCCTTCTTTTATTGTGGTATACCCCCATCTTACAAAGGACTCCTCAAGATATCGAATTATGGAATCATTTATTAAAAGCTGGCGGCATACAAGGGAGCCATTCAGTGTTCCAAACCTCACAGCCCCAAAGAGCTCGCCACATCTGGCTTATATTGGCAGAATATCACAAAAGTATTGATTACATCTTTGGGTCTGGAATGAGGAACATGATTTGTGAAAAGCAATTTTTACAGAAGCAAAAATTGAGCAAGTTAGTTATCTAAAGCATCTAAGAATCACTGAATCAACAGAAACACATTATCTGGGACCACCTGGGCAATTTACAATGATTGTGCTGTCTAGATTCTGGGATCACTGAGTCAACAAGAATGCACTATCTATATCTACTGAGGCAATGTAGGGTAATTGTGTTCTTCTGATTCCAGGACCACTGATTTAACCAAAACTCAGTTATCTGTAGTTACTGAGATAATTTGGGGTAATTGTGCTGTCCTGGTTCCCAGAAGAATGTGCTTCGATGACCAGTGAGATCACAATCAATGGGATATTCAAACCACCATCAATGGAATATTAGGATAGCATACATAAGTTCAGAAAATCAAAATAACTTTCTGTTGTTTTAGCAAACAAATAAGTACAGAACCCAAACAGCAGTTTCTACCTGAGATGATTGCTACCATACTTCACTTGTATCCCCCTTTGGTTTCTTTACCCCAGAAATATGGATGGGGACTTCTGGACCTCTTGTGGGTTTTTCAAAAAGCCCCATGGGTTGGGATGGGGTCTTGAGATCATATCTAAGGGCCTGGCCTGGTGCCAGTGCTAATAACCCCCTCCAAGGGGGTTCATGGTTCATGGTTTATGCCTCTGTAAAATGTGAGCATTTGCATAACAGGTTTTGCAAGACCAGATTGTGGAAGAAAGGGGCAGTGACATAATTACAGATTATCAAGAATGTACATTAGGTTACTGCACATATTCAGATTGCTAGCCCCCTCAAACATCAGGGTTACATTGGAATTAGCCTTTTAGCTTTCTCAATATATTTTAATGTAATCTTTTAATATATTCACAGAACTGTACATAATCTAATGTGGCTTGAGTAATCTAGTTTATAATATTTTCTTTCATCACCACCCCCTGCGAGTATCCCACGTTGGGCTGCCAGTTGCTAATACCATACGTTGGGCTACCAGTTGTGAGTTTCCCCCCTCCCCCACATTCTGCGTGGTTCAGGGTTCAGGCTTTGGAGGAGGCTGCATGCAAATTAAAGATACTAGAAAACATTAATTTGAAAATATTGGGGGCCAGGTAGGTGCCCAACTCAAGGGGAAGGACTCCACCCTATTCTGGGTCTGCCATCCCTTTTATTAAGACTATGGGATACACCCATAGCCTTTAGGCAGACAATTACAATAATTGCCAATCAGCAAGAATTTACTTAAAACTAAAAGGTGGAAGTTGCTTTAATTACCTTTGTCTCAACTAAACAATGGGTGGTGGGCTATGACCTTTCAGAGCTTCAAGGTTAACCAGCCTTCTGGGTTCCTTGTCGACACCTCTCTGCTAGTGAGAGCAATGGGCGGCTTCCAACACTCCCAGAACAAACAAACAAACAAACAAACAAAAAACACTACTACATTTTGAGAAAAAAATCTGTCACCTATTTGCTGTTTGACTTTGAGGAAGTGACATTATGGTACATACACAGGTAGAAAAATGTTCTTTCTCAAAGATGTCCTCCTTTCCAATTGTCTTCTTATAGTTTTCTATGGGTTTAAAAATCAAATGAGGAAATAGGAGAAAATTACATATCAAGTTTTCACTCGCTGAGGGATGAGGCTCAGGTAGTTTTCCATTAATGTCATACACGTTATATGGCATGGATTCTAAGATCTCTACGCAGATGAATGAAGTATGAAGTGCTAGAAAGATAAATGATGAACTGCTAAAGTAGTAGACACTGCTGGTCATCTGTCTTTCATGAAAATCAGTCCACTCAGAAACGATCAGTCCACTTCTGATATTATATCATTAATCAGAAACAGTGCTTTACAAATATTTTTAAATTTTTATTTAATTAGAAAGCATGAATAGCCACCCTATACATAGGAAGAATTTTGAGAGTGTGTAAAATGTTCTCTCTAGATAGAATAATCAGAAAGGAAAACTCTGGCTTGACACTAAGAAGACAGCTAAACATCACAATTTTGCTGGAGAGACATAGAGCATCACACTTTAAAATTACCTCAAGATTATAAAATGATGGTAACAACAGCTGGGCAAGTCACTCAACATGCTACTGCCAGATGTTTTCAATGTTGGCTAGAGAATTCTGTGTAAACATATTTTTTTTCTGTTTAACCAATACAGCCAAAGTTCTTTGGAATTTTTCAGAACAGATGACCACTCTAATTCTAGAAGATTTGGGCAGGAAGTGTGATTCAACATGGTTCACATTTCACAGTTACAAAAACTAGCTATAATAGATTTCTGTATATCTAAAATAAAGGAGAATTTTGTTTTATTTTGTGGATTCTAAAAAATAAAAATGACTTATCTTACAAATGCAATTTTACCTAAATTGGATCACTTCAAATAGATTAAGATATCCTATCTAATAAAAGAGCAATATGCAAATTGATCATACCTCTACTACACCCACAAGCCATACCCACAAGCCACACCCATCAGCCAATCAGGAGTGAATATGTAAATAATCCCCAATCAAGATGGCTGTGGCCACTGAGAGCAGGAGGCAGGCTTGGGTTTCCCTTGCAATGGAGGAAGCCAAGCTTTCTGCCTGCCCTTGCTGACCTAGGCCTCCACTCAATGCTACAAAGGTCAATTATATAAGATATATAAATCCCAACAGAAATGGCGGCAGCCACAGAGCTGGAGAGACCAGAGGCTGGGTTGCCCCTGGCGATGGAGGAAACCAAGTTTCTGTAGCCCTGGCCAGCCTAGGCCTGCACTCCAGGCTACAAAGTTTCAATCAGAAGGTAAATAAATTCCAACAGAAATGGCTGCCACCACTAAGTGAGCAGAAGGCTTGGCTCCACTCCAGGCTACAAAGTTTCAATTGTAGAAGATAAATAAATCCCAAATACCAGGGCCTCTGATTGAGTTGCTGGGGGGCGTGGCTGGCCTACAAACTACTACAGGCCCCTTACCCAGTCTTCCCAAGCCCCAAAGAAACCCCACCCTGATCCAGGACATCCTTCAGGGCAAACCATCTAGCCCCTACCACTCTATCCTATCTAACAAAAGAGTAATATCCAGGTTGACCATCACTCCAATACACAAGACAGCTGCCCCCATGTGGTCAAAGATCCTTCCCCCATGTGGACAGAAGATGGCCACCACAAGATGGCCAGCAGGGGAGGGTAGCTGGGCAGGACCAGGCCTACAGGGAGGGCAGTTAGGGATGACCAGGCTGGCAGACAAAGTTGGGGGTGACTGGGCCTACAGGGAAGGGCGGTTGGGGTGGACCCAGGCCTGCAGGGAAGGGCAGTTAGAGGTGACCAGGCCTGCAGGGGAGGGCTGTTAGGGGGGACCAGGTCTACAGGGGAGGTTAGTTTGTAGGGACCAAGCCTGCAAGGGAGGGCAGTTAGGTGTGACCAGGCCAGCAGAGGAAGGAATTTGGGGCAAACAGGATGGCAGGGGAGAAGTTAGACATCAATCAGGCTAGCAGGGGAGTGGTTCAGGCTTGATCAGGCTGGCAGGCAGAAGCAGTTAGTGGCAATCAGGAAGGCAGGCAGGTGAGCAGTTGGGAGCCAGCAGTCTGGACTATGAGAGGGATGTCCGACTGCCTGGGGGATCAGGCCTAATCAGGCAGGTGGAAATCCTTCAAGGTGTTCCAGATTGAAGAGGGTGCAGGCTGGGCTGAGGGACACCCTTTTACCCTGTGCACGTATTTCTTGCACTGGGCCTCTAGTCTATAATAATAAAAGCATAATATGCTAATTAGACTGGACATCCTTCAGGACAAAGCCGGGGCTGTGAGGGAAGCCCAGGTCCCTGGTGCCTTTAGTCATTGTAAATAAAGAACTGGACAAAGTCTATGAAACATCTGTTTGCAAACATTGGACATCTGGCAATGCAGAATTTTCATCACTGAGATAAGGGAAACAAAGAGAGCAAGCCCTGATATGTATGTCCCTGATGTTCTGCCTGGAGAAACTTTCTGGATCATACATAGTACATGGAAGGGTTTCTAAACAAAGCATGGCGAAGCTCTTTTTAATATTCATATGAACATATATGCACATGTGTAAATAAATTTGCATTCATTTTAATACACACAGAACTTTCATGCAAATATAGATATACATATGTATTTATCCTTCTGTACAAAATTGTGCTTCTGGCTTTATTCTGGGAACTAACTTCACATTCCAGATTTTTACATTAACAGTGCTTAAACTTGAACATACATATTTATACATTTGTTTCTGCTATTGATGGAAGGTTAGATTCCCAGGATTAAGACTGCTTGGTCAAAGTGTTATATTTATTTTTAATTTACATATATATTAACAAACGACTCTCCACACATACATTGGAAATTTTCACATTTTGACCTTTTACTAGCATTATTTTGAGCAATAGGTATTTACAGCCTTAAAATGTTTTCCAGTCTAATAAGCATTCAAGTCTATCTTATCATTAATTTAAATTAATTTTTCTTAACTAGTAGCAAAGCTAACTGTTTTGGGGGGGGCATTTAAATGTGAATTCTGAATTGCTTCTTCACAATTTTTGCCAATTTTTCAATTGGTTTGTGCCTTTTTCTCTAGAATTGTAAAAAATCATGCTATATAAATTTTATCTTTTTACAGTCATCTGTTTTTGCAAACTTTTTTCCTCAAAGTGAATCCATGTGGAATGTATTTTGTCAATGATATGAAATGGCATGATTTACATAAGCTTCTTGGCTATTTATCCATTTGTTATTTTATATGAAATTAAAAATGATTTTATTCCCTTATGAAAAAAGCCCTGCTGATATTTCTGTAGGATCTATAGAGAAAGAGCATTTTAATTAAACACATTTTTCAATAAGTAATTTTGACCTGAGTTTTACTTTTCTTTTTCTTATGCTAACTGGAAAAACTCATACAAACTGGCCTATTTATTTGCAGTATGAAGTAATATATATATACATTTTTTTTTTTACAGAGAGGAAGGGAGAGGGATAGAAAGTCAGAAACATCTATGAGAGAGAAACATCAATCAGCTGCCTCCTGCACACCACCTACTGGGGGTGTGCCTGCAACCAAGGCAGATGCCCCTGACTGGAACTGAACCCGGGACCACTGAATCCACAGGCCGAAGCTCCATCCACTGAGCCAAACCAGCTTCAGCTATAATATAAATATTTTGAATATATAGAAAACAGAAGCTTAAGTTTCCATAGAAAACAAAAAGGAAAACATTTGATTTTATTACTCTCCTTGTGTCCCAAGAGAATAATGTTTCACAATGTTTTGAGGTCAGTAATGGGAATATAGTGGGAGAAAGGGTATTTTCCTTATTTTCACAAAGTATATAGACAGTATATATTATCTAGCATCCTTTTCTATTGTGGTCGGGCATAGTTTATTGTAAGGCACAATAAACACATTTAGGATATGCTTCTGCCTGAGACACTTGGGCAAATACCAGCACAAAGGAAATCTTATCCTTTAACACATCTGTACTAAGAGCAAAGGAGAATGTCTTTATTTTCTTTTTTAAATTTAGTAAATCTTTATTGTTCAGATTATTAAAATTGTTCCTCTTTTTCCCTCCCTTAGCTCCCCTCCACCCTATACCCTCCACCCTCTGTCCTTACCTCCCCTGCACCCTCCTCATTCATAGGTGTAAGATTTTTGTCCAGTCTCTTCCTGCACCTCCCACACCTCCTTCCCCTCCCCCGACCAAGAATTGTCAGTCCACTCTCTTTCTATGACCCTGATTCTATTATATTCACCAGTTTATTCTGTTCATCAGATTTTCAATTCACTCGATTTTTAGATTTACTTGTTGATAGACATGTATTTGTTGTTTATAATTTTTATCTTTACCTTTTTTTTCTTCTTTCTCTTCTTACAGAATACCTTTCAGTATTTCATATAATATTGGTTTGGTTGTGATGAACTTCTTTAGATTTTGTCTTATCTGTGAAACTCTTTATCTGACCTTCAATTTTGAATGATAGCTTTGCTGAGTAGAGTAATCTTGGTTGTAGGTTCTTGCTATTCGTCACTTTGAATATTTCTTGCCATTCCCGTCTGGCCTGCATAGTTTCTATTAAGAAATCAACTGTTAATTCTATGGGTGCTCCCTTGTAGATAACTAACTGTTTTTTCTCTTGCTGCTTTTAATATTCTCTATTTGTCTTTTGCTCTTGGCATTTTAATTATGATGTGTCTTGGTGTGGTCCTCTTTGGATTCCTTTTGTTTGGGGTTCTGTGCATTTCCTGGATTTTTAAGTCTATTTCTTTCACCAGGTGGGGGAAGTTTTTGGTCACTATTTCTTCAAATAGGTCTTCAGTATCTTGCTCTCTCTCTTTTTCTGGCACCCCCATAATTTCAATGTTAGTATGCTTGAGGTTGTTCCACAGGCTCATTACACTATCTTCCATTTTTGGGATTCTTTTTTCTTTTTGCTTTTCTGGCTGGGTGTTTTTGCTTCTTTGTATTTCAAATCTTTGACTTGATTCTTGTAGTCGTCTAGTCTGCTGTTAGGTCTCTGTATAACATTTTTTTTTTATTTCAGTCAGTGTATACTTAATTTCTAGTTGGTCCTTTTGCATATCCTCAAGGGTCTCATTAAATTTATCAGCCTTTTCTGGGAAATTCTTGAAAAACCTTATCACTGTGGTTTTGAACTCTATGTCCAGTAGTTTCTTTTCCTTTATTTCTTTATATTGTGCTCTGTTTTCTTGTCTCTTCATTTTCGCTGCTTCCCTGAGTTGGTCAAGTAGCTTTGTGTAGCTGGTGTCCTCTAGGGGCAGTGGCTCAGACTTTCTAGTTATCTAAGGTGGATACTCTTGGTGCACCCTTTTATGGGGTGCACTGTCTTGTTTTAGTTAAGCCTACATTGTTGTTGGTACCACTGGGAGAGGTTGACCTCCAGACCAATTGGCTGTGAGGATCAGCTGTGTCTACACTGGGAGAGCTTCTGTGCTCAGCTTGGATGGGGTGGAATCTCCAGGCTGGGCAGTCAGCGTTGGTTTCCCATCACCCCAACCCTAAGCAGTGCCTGGTCTCCGTATCCCATGGTAATGGCTGCATGCACCTCTGAGAGAAAGCTGACCTCAAGTTTTGCCCACTGCCAGACAGTCCAGTTTCTCCCCGAATGAGTCTGGATATCCCAAGTATCACCCAGAACTGGAGTACAGTGCAGTCCAGAGGTTTTGTTTTCCTCAAGAACGAGAGAGCCAGCCACACTCTCAGTTGTGCACCCACTCCTTGAGCCCGCATGCCTCTGCAGCTACTGAGTCTCAGTGTGCTTCCTCCTGGCAGTCCAGTTTTACCCTTTATGAGTCTGGATTCCCCAAGACTCACCCAGTTTAGTGCAGTGGGGTGCTTTTGTCTCCCTCCCCATTCCAAAAAATCAGCTGCATATTCAGCCACCCATCCTTTCCACTCACGTATGTCTCCACATCTCTGCACCTGTCTCCGCACCTCCTCTGAGTCTCAGTGTCCTTTCATCTTTCCTTCTAGTTGTAGAATTTCCGTTCAGCCTGCTTTATGGTGGTTCTGGATGATGTCTGTTTTGTCTTTTAGTTGTAGTTTTGAAGTTGTTGTGTGAGGCAGCAATACAGGTGTTTACCTATGCCACCATCTTGGTTCCTTCTTCAAATATCTTTATTTTCTAATTTTCATTAGGATTACATATATTTATTTGCAAACAGCTTTTAAATTTTGTGAAACTTTGAAAGAACCAAATTTAATTGCAATGAAAAATATCATTTTTGAGGCATTGAACAGGCTGTCAAGCTACAGGGGGAAGGCAGGTGGATGGGAGGCAGATGCTGGGGGAGGTCAACCGAAGGACTTTTATGCACGCATATGAGCATAACCAATGAATGAAAGACACTGGGGCTGGGAGGGGGAGAGGTGGGGACATGTGCTGGCAGGGGGAAGGGAGGCTGGGAGGAGGATAATGGTGGATAAAAAGGAAAACATATGTACTACTATTAAATATAAGTTATACTGCAAAAAAATTAATTAAAAAAAAAGAAAAGCCACAGATCTGGCACTTCACAGACATGAATTAAAATCATGACTGTGGGACTTTCAGCAAGTTATGTTATCATTCTGAGATTTGAGTTCTTCATCAATTAAAAAAAAATGCTAACTTGCCAGAAACCACCTGCATAACTGCAAAATTAAATGGGACTAAAGATCTAATGCAGTGCTTGGCCACTATGATATCCTGAGTATCCTTACTTTTAACTACAGATAGGAAATAGATAAGGCCTTATTAATAATAATTCTACTATGTATCTGTTTATTTATTATTATTTCAACTAAAGCCCTACCTATTTCTTTATAACAAAGTTTTATAATTTGATTTTTAAAATCCATTACCTCTTACACTTAAGATACATCTACTATAAGCAGAATTATCCTATGCAATGAGGGTACAGACATAAATCACTCAGGATGCTCCCTTTTCTGGTGGAATTTATATTTTAACTAGAGGTCCAGTACCCGAAATTGTGTGCAGGTATGGTCCCTAGGCCTAGCCAGCAATCAAGGCCATCTTCCCTGGCTGCCAGCAGCAGGCCCTGCCCCTCACCACCAACCACCCTAGTTCCCCTTTCCCCATTCAAACAACGGGAGCCTGACGGCCAGGGAGGACTGAGAGGTAGGCCATTCCTGCCCACTTGCCAGCCCTACCTCTGCCACCAGTTGCCCTCTGTGTGTAGGGTGACCAGCAGGGTGAGGGCCTTGGCCTGGAGCCGCCTTTATCCCCTGCCACCCACCCTGGGTCCCCCTTCACCATTGGCAATCGGAGCCTGCCGGCTGAGGAAAAGAACCAAGAGGTAGTGAGTGCACCTCATAGTGACTGGTTGAGCAGTCGTTCTGGTCATTCTGCTGTTATAGTCACTGGTTTTTATTATATAGGATAAGGAACATACAAAACAAAAAAATAATAAAAATAATTACAGACCATGAAAAGCACTGCAAACAAAAGAGGGATATGACAAACAAAGTCAGTAATGGATAGCAATTACATATTTGAGAGTCAGTTTCATCTGAATAGTTTAAAGGTGTTTATAATACAGTATACATGCTATTTCATTGCAAGTGTGAAATACATACTTATTTCACAAAGCGGCAGTGTAATATTTTTTAAAATGGGAAAGTTAAAGGAATTGATTCATTTAAAGTAATTGATTAAATAATTTGTAATTATTATATCAATTGCTTATTGGTTACTTTATAAAATATTTTAGGAGCCTTATTATGTTCTAATTACATAGTAGGTATATAACTATAATTTGGTCTTAGAAAGACAAAGATTTATAAAACTGAGCCCATGTTGTCTACATAAATAACTATCACAATGTGATTAAGACCACATTAGGATTTGTAAAGTGATACAGGAAAATCCCAGAGAAGAGTACTTGAAAATGCAGTCTTTTCAACAAATGAGCATTTACAATGTTCTTATATTTGTGGACTGTTAATTAAAACTTTACTTATATAGGGATAGAATTATTTACTAGAGTCCCAGTGCATGAATTCATGCACAGGTGAGATCCCTTGGCCTGGTCATTCCCCCTGGACAGGGGACATACTGCTCAGCCCAGGGGGAGGGACTGTGGGAGGTTGGCTGGCTGCAGGAGGTTAGCTCTGGGAGAACACTGATCACCAAGGGGCAGCACCTACATTGAGTGTCTGCCCCCTAGTGGTCAGTGCACGTTATATTGACAGTCACTTAGGCTGAATCATTGGAGTAGGATTTAGTGAAATAGAACATGTTTTCTCTTTTTTCTATTTATGCTAGAGGCCTGGTGCATGAAATTCATGCACTTGGGGGGTCCCTCAGCCTGACCTGTGCCCTCTCGCAGTCCTGGAGCCCTCTGGGGATGTCTGACATCCTTAGTGCTGCTGTGGAGATGGAAGAGGCTTCCTCCATTACCACTGCACTTGCCAGCTGTAAGCCTGACTTCTGGCTGAGCGGCACTCCCACTGTGAAAGGGCACTAACCACCGAGGGCAACTCCTGTATTGAGCGTCTGACCCCTGGTGGTCAATGTACATCAAAGTGACAGGTCATTCCACCATCGGGCTGAAACTGGCTCTACAACATCCCCTGAGGAGTCCTGGATTGCGAGAGGGTACAGGCCAGGACAAGGGACACCACCGCATGAAGGGACCCTAGTGCATGCCTGGGACCAGGGAGGGATAAAGGAGGTTGGCCAGCTGTGGAGGGGCCATGGGAGGGCTCCAGGCCATGTCTGGCCCATGTCACTCAGTCCTGATTGGCCAGACCCCAGCAGCAAGCTAACCTACCAGTCAGAGCATCTGCCCCCTGGCGGTCGACTGCTTGACTAGGTGACTGTCTGCCCTTGGTGATCAGTGTACATCATAGTGAGCAGTTGAGTGGCCTTAGCATATCATTAGCATATTATGCTTTGACTAAATGGCTGACTAGATGATTGGACACTTAGTATATTAGGCTTTTATTACATAGGATGTCTTTTAAACATTACTTCTATTTCTTCTCTCATGCTAACCACATGAAGAAATTTGCTTGCAAACAAGCTCTTAGAAGAGGTCCTGACTTCAGAGAAGCGCACCTTCTTCTTCACTCAAGGTGATGAGAAGTTGCCTTCAATTCTAAATAATTCTGTTCCTACTCAGAGATTCTGTTTTAATCAGGAAATCACCACTCACTCATTTACCTAAACCAAACATCATACTGGAGTTTCCTTTTCTATTGCCACTGTCTACATATCATTGGTCACCAGTATCTCCTGGGTCCAAAAGCCTTTTTGTTTTCATGGAAACTGCCTTAAATTACATTCTTATTACCTTTATCTGGGATTATAGCAATGGCTGCCTAACTTTATCTCACATCATCAATCCACACTTTAGAGTCTACTAGAGTTAATTTTTTAAATGGCAAAATGTGATAATATTAACATTATGCCCATAAATAAGTAATCCAAAATTCTTACTTCTGTCTACTCTGTCCAGAGCAGTCTGTCCTGTCTGCTCTATGATCCTAGTACAAACTACCTCACATTATTGCAGAACACCCTTACCTTTTTTTTTTTGCATGGAATGTTCTTGAGTCCCTTATCCACCTGAAAAACTCAGACCTCAAAGCAAAGCTTGAGGATCACCTCCCTGAGGATGTCTTCCTCGTGGTCCAGAGCAGAGGTTGCTTCATCCTGCTTGCGTCAAAGGCACATTGATCTATTGACAATTTTCACTGCTTTGACCTCTACATTGAGAGTGCCTTAGGGATGGGAACTGTGCCTTAGTCCTCTGAGTAGAAAGTACAATTTCCTAACTCCTCACCCAACTTGAAAGTTAATTTTAATTGTTTTTTAAAAGTTTATTAAAAATGTCCATTATCATCTTACTGTGCATCACTATGTAATGGCTGCTTCTTCATATCATAGGTATAGTCCCAAATGTTATTTCAATTAAAAATTGTGTTTAAAGGTATCAACGTCCTTAACAATATAACAAATCATTTATGAATTTTAATAATGGTAGCATCATACTGACTTTATATATATGGTCACAGTCCAACTGAGATAAAGGTAGCCAAGAATATAAATGCACACAATTTTGCAAGGCCTTAGATGGAAAATCACTTAGTGAAGTGTGTGTCATTACCAAGGCATTGCCTTATTTGTCCATATATGAAGGAAAGGAGATCTATGTTTTATGCTTTTTTCATCACATGGATATAAATATATATATTTTTCAGAACTCTGCATTTCAGGTTCATTGTAAATATTATAATAGTATGAGGATTTGCTAAGGGAAAATGAGGAAATATTAATAAATGGGAGTACTTTGATAATGAATTGCTATTTTAAAAATACTATAATATATACTGACCCAAGGACTGTCTTTTTCTCAAACCCCATGCAAACTGTAACTAAGGTCCTCATTAGCCCACCTGGACAGGTTTTGCATGTGCATTGCCCTCACTTGCACCAGGTCTCAGGTTCAGAGCTAGCACCACCTTACTAGACACACCTGACCTAGGTTAAATGGTTCCTCTTATTTTCTTTAAAATACTGATTATAATAAAAACTAGAGGCCCGGTGCATGAATTTGTGCACAGGGGCGGGGTATGTCCCTTACCCCAGCCTGCACCCTCTCCAATCTGGGACTCCTCAAGGGATGTGCAACTGCCTGTTTAGACAGTCGGACATCCTTCTCACAATCCAGGATTCCTGGCTCCAAACTGCTCACCTGCCTGCCTCCCTGATTGCCCACTACTGCTCTGCCTGCCAGCCTGATCACCCACTAACCACTACCTGACAGCCTAACTGATGTCTAACTGCTCCCCTGACAGCCTGTTTGCCCCCAACTTCTCTCTTCTGCCAGCCTGGTACTCCTAACTGCCCTCCGCTGCAGGCTTGATCACCTCCAACTACCCTTCCTTGCAGGCCTGGTCCCTCCCAACTGCCCTCCCCTGCTGGCCTGATCACCCACAACTGCCCTCCCTTGCAGGGCCTGGAACCTCCCAATGCCCTTCCCCTGCTGGCCATCTTGTGGTGGCCATCTTGTGTCCACATGGAGGCAGGATCTTTGACCACATGGGGCAGCCCTCCTGGGTATTGGAGTGATGTTCAATCTGCAAATTACTCTTTTATTAGATAGAATAGAGGCCTGGTGCATGGGTGGGGGCCAGCTGGTTTGCCCTGAAGAGTGTCCCAAATCAGGGTGGGGTTCCCTTGGGGCAAGGGGTAGCCTGGGCGAGGGGCCTGTGGAGGTTTGCAGGCCAGCCACACACCCCAGCGACCCAAGCGGGAGGCCCTGGTATCTGGGATTAATCTATGTCTCCAATTGAAACTTTGGACCCTGGAGTGTAGCCAAGCCTTCTGCTTGCTCTGGGGTGGCAGCCATTTCTGTTTGAAACATTGTAGCTTAGGGTGGAGAGAGGCCAAGGCCAGCAACGGCAGGAAGAAAGCTTGGCTTCCTCCATTGCCAGAGAAAACCCAAGCCTTTGTTCTCTCCAGCTCAGTGGTTGCCGCCATTTCTGTATCTTTTAAAATTGAAAATTTGTAACACTGAGTGGAGGCATAGGCCGGCAAAGGCAGGCTGAAAGCTTGACTTCCTCTCTTGCCAGGTAAATCCAAGCCTTCCTTCTGCTCTCAGTGGCAATAGCCATCTTGGTTGGGGTTTATTTGCATAATCTGCTCCTGATTGGCTAGTGTGCATGGCTGTGGGCATGGCTTGTGGGTGTGGTGAAGATATGGTCAAATTTGCATATTACTCTTTTATTAGATAGGATATTGTTAACTCAGTGTGTATTATCAACAGAATGTGAGAATAGAAGTCAATTTAATTGCGGGATAAGGCTGGGAACTTGTTTTTTGTTTGTCTGTTTTCTGTTAATTCTCACCCAAGGATATTTTTGTGCATTGATCCTTTAGAGGAAGTGGAAGAGAGAGGGAAAGACAGAGAGAACATCAATGTAAGAGAAACGCATTGATTGGTTGCCTCCTGCATGAGTGCCAACCAGGACCAAGGACCAGGAAAAGCCTGAAAGCAAGATATGTGTCCTTGATGGGAATGGAATCCAGGACCCTTTGGTATGCAGGCCTAAGCTCTATCCACTGAGCCAAACTGGTTAGAGTGGAACTTGGTATTTGAAAGTTCCTCAGGTGATTGCACGAGGAATTAGATAAAAGTCTTCTCTACAGGAAAGAACTCAATAGATGGAAAAGTTGTATATGAAGCACTTAATGTGGTTAGGTTTTTCAACTAACCAAAACATCTGGCTTAATGCCAAATCAAAGTCTTTTTGCAAACAAACAAATGATGTAAGGAAATGGAGGTTATCCTAATATATGAAATCCAGGGGCACTCACGACCAAAACAACTGAACAGCAGGTTGCATGGGGTGACCACGCCAGGAGAGGGGGTTAGTGAAGGACGACCAAACAACTGAACAGCAAGCTAGCAGGGAGTAGGGTAATTGGGGGAGACCAGGCCAGCAGGGGGCACAGTTGTGGGTGACCAGGTTGACAGAGGGGAAGTTAGGGGTGACTGGGGGGGGGGGGGGGCAGGGACAATAAGGGGCAACCAGGCCAGCAGGGAGGGAAGTTAGGGGCAACCAGGCTGGTGGAGGTGTGGTAGTTGAAGGTGACCAGGCCAGTGGGTGGGGGCAGTTACAGTGACCAAGCTGGCAGAGGGGGGAAGTTATGGGTGACCAGGCCAGCAGGGGAGGCAGTAAGGGAAGACCAGGCTGGTAGGAAGAGGTGGTTAGGGGTGATCAGGCTGGCAGCAGGGGGCAGTTAAGGAAAATCACGCATGCAGGCAGGTGAGCAGTTAGAAGCCAACAGTCCCAGATTGTGAGAATGATATCTAACTCCTGGTTTAGGCTTGATCTGGCAGTTGGACATCCCCCGAGAGGTCCTGGATTGGAGAGGGGTGCAGGCTGGGCTGAAGGGAACCCCAGGCATGAATTTCCTGCACCAGTCCTCTAGTCTATATATATAAATGGCTGGAGACCATAATGGCATAACAACTGGAACGACTGGTCATTATGATGCCCACTGATCTGGGGGTAGGGCTGGCGAGCCAACCTCCTGCAGTCCCTCTCCCCAGCTGGCCCCACCCCTAATGGGCCCCCACCATCTTGATCAGCCTGCAACCCCTCCTTGCAGCCAGCCTCATCTGATTTCCCCCCATACCACAATAGAGAGCAGGTCTGGCTGGCCAACCTCCTGTGGCCTCTCCATTGGCCGCTGACCCCCAAACATCTTCCAACCCCATTCAAGGGTGGGACTTGCTAGCTGACCACCCACAAACCCTCCCCATGGCCGGGCCCACTCCCAATTGGCCACCCACCCCAATCAGGGGTGTGATCCATCAGCCAATCACCCTCAGCCTCTCCCCTCAGCCAACCATGCCCTGATTGGCCCCAATTGTGGCAGGCCAATCAGCCAACCTCCTGCCATCTCCTACTCCCAACAGGCCTGTCCCCAATCCTTTCCTATTGGAGCTGAGCTGGCAGGACCACACCCGTGCACGAATACATGCACTTGGCCTCTAGTGTTAAATAATTCAAAAGGATTGTCTACATTCATTACTGTGAAGGAATTTTTAAAGATGGACAAAAATTGGAGGTTTTGAAATATATTTTTCATTGGGATTTTGATTTAAATTGCATTTATTGTAATCACATTTAACATATACCTTTACTACATTTGTTTTTTGTCCTAGCTAATAAAAAAGTAACATGCAAATTGACCATACCTCTGCTACACCCACAAGCACTGGCCACCAGCCAATCAGAGCAAATATGGAAATTAACCCAACCAAGATGGCTGCGGCCATGGACTAAGCAGGAAGCTTGGATTTCCCTCGCAATGGAGGAAGCCAAGCTTTCTGCCTGCGCTGGCAGTCCCAGGCCTCCACTGAAGTCTACAAAGTTTCAATTATAAAAGATAAATAAATCCCCCCAAAATGGTATCAGCCATGGAGCTGGAGAAACCAGGAGGCTTGGGTTCTCCCTGGCTAAGGAGAAAGCCAAGCTTTCTGCCTTCCCAGGCCTGCCTTGTCTCCATTCCACTCAAGGTTACAAAGTTTCAATTACAGAACATAAAGAAATCCCAGCTGCCAGGGCCTCCACTTTGGTCGCCAGAGGGTGTGGCCAGCCTGCAAACCACCATAGGTCCGTCACCCAGCTTGTCCCATACCCCAAGGGAACCCCCACCCTGATCTGGGACACCCTTCAGGGCAAACTATCCAGCCTCCACTCATGCACCAGGCCTCTATCCTATCTAATTCTATGTAATAAAAAAGTAATTTTCAAATTGAACATCACTCCAACATGCAAAATGGCTGCCCCCATGTGGATACAACATGGCCACCACAAGATGGTCAACAGGAGAGGGCAGTTGGGAGGGACCAGGCCTGAAAGGAGGGGCAGTTGGGGGCAATAAGCCTGCAGAGGGGGCAATTGGGGGTAACAAGGCTGGCAGAGGAGGGAAGTTGGGGGGACCCAGCCCTGCAGGGCAGAGTAGTTGGGGGGGGGGGAGACCTGTAGGAGAGGGCATTTAGGGATGACCAGGTCTGCAAGGGAGGGCAGTTAAGGGAAAACAGGCTGGCAGAGGAGCAGTTAGATATCAATCAGGCTGGCAGGGGAATGGTTAGGGGGTGATCAGGTTGGCAGGCAGAAGTGGTTATGGGCAATCAGGAAGGCAAGTAGGCAAACAGTTGGGAGCTAGTAGTTTTGGATTGTGAGAGAGATATCTGACTGCCTGTTTAGGTCTGATCCTACCCGGGTTGAGCCTAAATGGGCAGTCAGAAATCCCTCGAGTGGGTTCTAGATTGGAGAGGGAGCAAGCGGGGCTGGGGGACACACTCCCATTGCACAAATTTTGTGCACTGGGCCTCTAGTTCAATTATAAGTATTAATAAGTTCCAGGGTCTTTTGTTTTTCAAATAACTATTAAAATGAACATAACTGTAGAAAAATTAAATTTAATTATCTGAAATATTTGCATTTTTAATATCAAGCATCATGAATAAGAATCAAATTTAAATGTTCTTAAAATGCTACCTTAGAGCCCTACCCAGTTTGGCTCAATGCATAGAGCATCAGCCTGTGGCCCAAAGGGTTCAATTCTACTAAATTCAATTTCACAACACATGTCTGGGTTGTGGTCTTGGTCCAACATGCAGGGGGCAGCAAATCAATGATTCCCTCTCATCATTTATGTTTCTATCTCTCTTCCTCTCCCTTATTCTCTAAAATCAATAAAAACATATTTTAAAAAAGAATAAATGTTTGCCAAGCCAGTATTACTCAGTGGTTGAGCATTTACCCATGCATCAAGAGGTCGCTGCTTAAAAAAAACACCAAATGATTCCTTTGAGTATTGTCTGTTTTAACTATCGTATAGTTTCTTTAAAATATATCTTTGTAATACACATCCATTTTCGGTTACAATTAGAATAATATTGACATGGCCTAGAGCTTGTCATCTCCTATGGACACCAAACCTTAGGCTAGGCTCTCCTTAACCTCCCATGACACCATAATACCTTTACATGATATTATTCTACAATGTCATTATAATATTTTACATTTGACAACAGCATATTATACAATTATCCCAAATAAACTTACAAACTAATTCTTTGAATGTTGGGCAGCAATTTGAAAAGGGATAGGAAAGGAATTACTCCCTTTCAGAAGGAATTAAGGCACTGGGAAGGCATCCGAGCATTCTACATTGGCCCCTCTTGCCCTTTTTGCCAAGAGGGACCCTCTTCTTACTATCCAAGTGCGCACAGCTATTGCCTGAACTTTCAGTTCAAGCTGTGGCTGAAGCCTTTGGACAGCTGGCACCATGGATCTGTCTCTCGACCAATGGTGTGAGCTGGGCACTCTCTGGAGAAGAAACCTGGGTCCCTCGAGATATGTGATCAGTACCAGGACCCCGCCAGCAGGTGCTGGAAATGGAGGCCGTGGAGGCATAGACTAAAAAGGAGACAGAACTGAACCTCACATCACCCTGCTTGGCCTGGAGGATGGCTTGTTAGCCAGAGACGGGTAAGATTCCTCAGGGAAGGAACAACCTAAGACAGGCACAGTTGCAAAGGGGCCAACAGGAGAGAACTAAAAGGTCAACAGAGGTGGGGCACAGACCCTCACCCACAAACCTTGCAGGGGCTTGAATTCTCACCCCTCCTGAGGGAGGTATCCTACCCCCATGGCTACTCCACCTCCCACGCACAACTCAGACCGGGACCCAGGTGGCAGACAGAGACTCGGCCAGCAATAGCTGCTCTATATCTAAATTCAGTTTATTACCAGGAATGCTCAGGACCTACTCAAAAATGCAAATATTCCTTTCCACTAGTATTTACAGGGTAAATTAAGATTTCTGCTTGAGAATTTAAAATTGACAGTAAAATAGTAATCAAGTTTTCAGATTAATTTAAATTGGCCAAGTGAATACTCAAAAAAATTTAAGTGTACTGGACAAAAAGCTTTTCCTAAAACATTAACTAAAATATCTATTAGTAGTTCATCTCACTATAAAATTGCCTAACATCCAAATAACCTAAAGCAGTCATATTTGTGTGCAAAAATTAAAATTTAAAATTACCAAGACTGCAAGATAAAATTTCCAAAAGCCCCCATTAATCAAAAAAGGTGGGGGGCAGTGGGGTAATATCATGTAAGGAAAAATATCCTGTAAGTAACATACAACTAGAAAATTCTTATTCCAGTAAAGTAAATTCCATTTGTAAAACCAACTGCAGGACACCCATGAAAAAACACACACGGTGTCAAAACAAGCCAAAGGAAAATCATTTAGGCAAAAATAAAAAGAATTCCAAGTCCATTTTGCAGAGAGGATCCCTTTGTTAACTTTTGGTAGAGAATGTGTTTGTGTGTTTTCAGAGAACAACTCCAAGACCATGTGGGTTCCTGCGACTGTGAGGAACTGACGGATCTGTTCCAGTCACGAGGATGGTCCAGAGATGGGGGACACTGACGACACCTTGACATGCTAGCAGTCGGCAGCTGTGCATGTCTGCAAGGCAGCCCAGGACCAAACCAGAGAGGATGGATCTTGCATTGCCACAATGAGTCCACCATCTGGATACCATTGCTGACATGTACACATAAAGAATTATTTGACACTGAAACTGGGACTCAGAAAAGTTGGACATTGAAACTGAGACTCAAGCATTTTTTGTTCTTATACATTTATTTCTAGTATGCAGAGGCAAGATATTTTTGAAGAAAAGAAACAGGGGGGAGTGATTGATATATAGGCAGGGAGGCACTGAACAGGCTGTCAAGCTACAGGGGGAAGGCTTGGGTGGATGGGGGGCGGATGCTGGGGGAGATCAACTGAAGGACTTGTATGCATGCATATGAGCATAACCAATGAATGGAAGACACTGGGGGGGGGGGGGACATGTGCTGGGGGGTAGGGAAGGCTGGGGGGAGGATAATGGGGATGGGGAAAGGAAAACATGTACTACTATTAAATATAAGTTATACTGCAAAAAAATCAATAAATATATTAAATTTAAAAAATAATAAAAATAAAAATCTTTGTCACATGAAAAAAAAAAGAATAATTATTTTCTCACATTTATCTCTTTGAATGGCCAAAATCAACAAATATTCATTGATTACCTCCCTGACTAAGGCAGTCTCTGATATATTTTTTAATTATTTGAAATATTATATTCCATTAAAGATGTGAGTTAACAAAAAGTGAATCAGTCTAGCTTATAATACAGCTTATAATGAGTTATTTGTAGTTCACTATTTCATTCAGAACTAAGTTAATGAAAATTATTCTGGAGGTCTGAAGTTTAAAAATGAGTTAATAAAGAAAATAAAATTCTAATGTTTTAGATGCATTGAAATCTCAAACTTGAGATATAACACACTGAATGCAATATTCTATGCATTATTATGTTAGAACTAGGACTCAAATGATTTAGAATGTTTAAATAATTTAGCACTTCAATATTGAGATAGAAAACAAAAACTTTATCCCCTTACTCTCTTAGTATGGTTTACATATTTATATTGAGTAATTTAACTTAATTCATGTAGTTTTAGCAAAATTTAATTTTGTATATATTTAATTCATGCACTGTTTTAGGAAAAATTAGCAGCAATTATAAAAAACTGCTAAGCACTGGAAAAATAAAGAGGAAGAAGAAATGGGAAAAACAAACAAAAAGTAGTTGTTGGTACATCCCTTTTCAGTCAAGGACAATTTTATAATAATAAATGATAAAGTTATCTGTCTCCATTAATTTCTTTGGCTAAAGAGCAAATCAAAAGCCTCAGTTTAGAGATTAAAAGTTGGACATGCTCCCAGGAACAAACTGAGTTACAACTAAACTACAGAAAAACTTCTTGAATAATCAATGGAAGACTTGCTGGAGAGAACCCTGATACCTGAGGACTAAAAGTGGAAACTTCATAGAGACTGGTCAGAAAGGAGGGAAGAAAACCTCAGTTTATACCCATTTTCCTAATATTTCTGAGTCTTCAAATCACCTGCAACAATTTTGAGGATCAAGTTGGGGATATAAAAACAAGAAAAAGGAAAAGGAAAAGGAAGAAAAGAAAACAAGATTACAACATCTGTTCATGACAATATGGCAGGCAAAATAACCTGAAAACCCTCAAACAATGAAGCATATAGAAATCTAAGAAAATATAACATAACTAGAGGCCCGGTGCATGAAATTTGTTCACAGGGTGGGGGAAGTGTCCCACAGCCCAGCCTGCACCTTCTCCAATCTGGGACCCCTTGAGGGATGTCCGACTGCCCCTTTAGACCTGATCCCAGTAGGTGCATCTTTGCATGTAACTCAATCCTCCTGCTCTCTTAATCTCTGTGGTGCATGGGTGGGAGTCAGCTGGTTTTCCCTGAAGGGTGTCCCAGATCAGGGTGGGGGTTCCCTTGGGGCATGGGGTGGCCCAGGCAACGGGTCTGTGATGGTTTTTAGGCTGGCAGTGCCCCCTGACAACCCAAGTGGAGGCCCTGGCATCAAGGATTTATTTTTCTTCTACAATTGAAACTTTGTAGTCTGGAGTGAAGCCAAGCCTTCTGCTGACTCCACAGTGGCAGCCATTTCTGTTGGGTTTTATTTACCTTCTATAATGGAAACTTTGTATCCTTAAGCTGAGGCTTGGGTTGGTCAGGGCAGGTGAAAAGTTTGGCTTCCTCCATTTCTGGGTGCAACTCAAGCCTCTTGCTCTCTCCAGCTCTGTGGCTGCTATCATTATCTTCTACTAGTGGCCTGGTGCATGAAATTTGTGCACAACAAAAGGGTATTAATTAGAGGAAATAATTTAATATTGCTATTTGCTCTTTCTCTATAATAGAAGTATCAGAGACTAAAGAAAATTAGTAAAATGTATATGAAAACCTTCCTCCTGTCAGAGTCTGGGGTGCATCACGGGGCTCAGAGTCAAGTCCCCACTCACCACATGTGCTGCAAAATCACGTGAGACCCAGACCCAGCCCCCCCCCCCCCCCCCGTGCATTGGGGTAGATACAGACCCTGCTAGTCCCACTCTTGTCAAGCCACCCAGGGCACGGTGTGGCCTCAGGTCCCCTGGCCCAGCACCAGGATGGAGGGCATGGCCTGAGGTCCCCCATCAAGTCCTACAAGGTGGGAGACATGACCTGAGATCCCCCTGTCAAGCCCCGCTGGGTAGAGGGCATGGCCTGAGATCTCCCGTCAAGCCCCACCAGGCAGAGGAGCACAGCCTCTAGACCCCCAGCCCAGCACTGGGAGGGAGGCGCAGCCTCAGGTCCCTCGTCAATCCTCACTGGCACAGGGGCACAGGCTCAGGTCCCCTGTGAAGCCCCGCTGGGTGGGGGGCACAGCCTGAGGTCCCCTGTCAAACCCAGCCAGGAAGGAGGGGCACAGCCTCAGGACCCCTGGCCTGGTGCTGGGGCAGAGGATATGGTCTGAGGTCCCCCAGCCTGGTGCCGGGGTGGGGGTGAGGCTTGAGGTCCCCTGTCAAGCCCTGCCAGGTGGAGAGAACAGTCTGAGGTACTCTAACCCAGCAACAGGATGGGAAGCGCACCTTGAGGTCCCCTGTCAAGCCCTGCCAGGTGGAGAGAACAGTCTGAGGTCCCCTAACCCAGCAACAGGATGGGAAGCGCACCTTGAGGTCCCCTGTCAAGCCCTGACAGGTTGGGAGTGTGGCCTGTAGTCCCCTGTCAAGCCATACCAGGTGGGAGGCATAGCCTGAGGTCCCCCAGCCTGGAGCTGGGGTGGGGGGGAGCAGCCTGAGATACCCTAGCCCAGCACCAGGGCGGGAAGCACACCTTGAGGTTCCCTGTCAAGCCTTGCCAGGTGGGGGGCATGGCCTGAGGTCCTCTGTCAAGCCCCTCTGGATTGGGGGAGGGTGTAGGCTTTCCGCCCCGCGCACTGTGGCCATGCCCCCCGCTGGCCTCCCATCTAGCCGCCATGACCACCTCACACTCTCTGCGAGCAGGTATGTGTAGGAAAGGCTGGGTCAGGATAATTGGGAGGGGGTGATGGGAGCCAGCATCCTGGGTGAGCTTGGCCTCACAGCCTCTCTGCTTCAGCTTCCAGCACCCCGGACCTAAGGAGTAGTGCTTTCACAGGGGCCTGGCAGGCACTAGATATAGCGATGTCTTAAAAGCAGAAGAAGCCCCCTTTAACTCTGGCTGGAAGTGCGTTGGGAACTTATGGTCGGGGGAGGCAGCCCAACATCAGGGCTGAAATAAGACCTTGGGTAGCCTCCGGAGGGGGCAAACCAACAGTAAAAGGCATCTTTGAAATAAGGACATTTGAATGTACAGTGGATATTAGGTGACATTAAGGAATTACCTTAACTTTTCAAGGTGTGACAATGGCTGAATATTTACTTATTTTTTTAAAGATACTCATCAGAGGATATTTAAGTGGGAAACAACTTTCTTTGAAAGTATGGTGGTGTCCTGGCCCAGCCCTCCCTGCACCACGGATGCCTCAAGGACTGAGCCTCTCCTGCTGGCTTGCTAGGCCCTCGAAAACACCCTGTTCAGAGGTGTGGTCCCTGCTTCATTCCCTACCCCCACCAGCGTGAAGCCAAGCATTCCCAGCTGGTGCTGGCCTGAAGCGCTTGTTCCCTGCCTGCACCCGTGTGAAGCGAAGTGTTCCCCACAGGTGTGAGCACTTGAGGCACCAGCATGGTGAAGGAAAGTGTTTACTCACGTCCAGGCAAACTGTGGCCACACCCCAATCATGCCCTCCACTCCTGATTGCCTGGTAGAATAGCCAATCAGGAGCCAAAGTACAGTCACATTTGCATGTTACTCTTTTATTATCTTCTATAATTGAAACTTTTTAGCATTGAGTGGAGGCCTACTATAGCAAGGGTAGGCAAGGGTAGACTTCCTCCATCGCCAGGGAAACCCAAGCCTCCCTCCTGCTCTCTGTGGCTGGCAGCCATCTTGGTTGGGTTTATTTGCATATTCGCTCATGATTGGCTGGCGGCATGGCTTGTGGGTGTGGCAGAGGCACAGTCAATTTGCATATTATTCTTTTATTAAATAGTATTCCTGTCAAAGAATTCCTTATCTAGCAATTGATAGAAAATGACAGCTGAATAGGCAGCAGCATTGGCACCTACTCCTAGGGCCAGGCCAGAAAAGCAACTAAATCAGAGAACATCCAACTGAATTAACAATTTAGACACAACTGAGGAGACAATTTTCAATAAGGAAGGGCAGAGGATGCCTAGAGAACTCTGCTTCTAGCCATGACCCCTGTGGAACCACTACCTTGCTCTGGCAGTAAGTGGTGCAGTACCTCCCTGCAGGCTCCCAGACATCTGCAGAGAGCTTGCACTGCTAGAGTGCCCTCCTACACCAGGCTCCCTCACCAGCCCAGTGTCCCAGGATTCTACTTCAAGACCCTAGGGAACCCTGTGCCTCACCCCCAACCTGGACCCCAGAACCTTGCTGCTAGCCTGACATGAAGCCACCTGATGCCCACACACCTCCAGCCACAGGATCTGTGGCGGGGGCAACCCTGGGCTACTTATGGGAGTTCTGGCTGTACTACACAGAGCAATCTACAACTGCTTTTACCTGGCCCCTAGAAATAGTCCTGAAGGGGGAACCCAAAGCAAACTTGTGTGCCCAGCCAGGGTCCACAAGACCACACTGCAAGTGCACTGCCTGAGGGACCTAGGGTGCACCCTGCTATGGGTGCTGGGGCCACACAGCAAATATATAAATCCTTCCACACATACCAGAGTGCTTTGGTTCCTCAAAGGGAATTGCACTCCAGAGAAAATGTGCGATGCACATGGTCCCACCACCGAGCATCTGAAGCAGATCTGTGGGAGAAGGGCTACAACTCAGAGAAGAGACAGTAAAGGCATGAGACTCAAGGCAGACACAGCCTCTGGGGCAAGCACGTCAAAGTCACCAGCAGTGCACTAGGATTCCTTTTTCTTCACATCCTCACCTGCATTTGTTGTTAGTTGATTTGTTGATGATAGCCATTCTAACAGGTGAGAGATGGTACCTCATTGTTGTTTTGATTTGCATCTCTCAGATCATTAGTGACTTTGAGTATGTTTTCACATGCCTCTCAGCCTTCTGAATGTCCTATTTTAAAAAGTATATTTAGAACCTTTGCCCATTTTTTATTAGATTGTATATCTTCCTTTTGTTAAGTTGTATGAGTTCCCTGTAAATTTTGGAGATTAAACCCTTATTTGAAAGAACATTGGTAAATATGTTCTCCCATGCACTGGACTTTATTGTTGTTTTGTTGATGGTTTCTTTTGCTGTGCAGAAGCTTTTGATTTTGATATAGACCCATTTTTTTTACTTTCAACTTAGTTTCCATTACCCTAGTAGCTATATCATTAAAGATATTACTATGACATATGTCTGAGATTTTTCTGCCTCTGTAGTATTCTAAAATTTTTATGGTTTCCCATCTTACATTTAAGTCCTTTAATCATTTTCAGTTTATTTTTGTGTTTAGTGATCTAGTTTCACTTTTTGCATGTATCCAACCAATTTTCCCAGCACCATTTATTGAAGAGACTGTTTTGACTCCATTGTATGCTCTTGATTCCTTTGTCAAATATTAATTGAGATAAATATTAATAATATTAATATAATAGACCTAAATGGCTTAGGTCTATTTCTGGGTTCTCTGTTCTGTTCCATTGATCTATATGTCTGTTCTTGTGCCAGTTCTAGGCTGTTTTGAGAATAGTGGCTTTGTAACACAGTTTGATATCTGATATTGAGATCCTATTGACTTTGTTCTTCTTTCTCAGGATTGCTGCAGCTATTCAAAATCTTTGTTACTTCCAGATGAAATTTTGAAAAGTTTGTTCTAGGTATGTGAAATATGCTATCCATATCTTAATGGGGAGTGCATTGTATCTATAGATTGCTTTGGATAATACAGACATTTTGATGATGTTGATTCTATCAATCCATGAACATGATATTTTCCTCCATCTGTTTATGTCTTCCTCTATCTCTTTTTTCAGTGTCCTGTAGTTTTCCATGTGTAGGTCTTTTACCTCCTTAGTTAAGTTTATTTCTAGATATCTTAATTTTTTTGTTGCCATGGTAAATGGAATTCCTTTTTTTAGTCTCTTTCTGTAAGTTCATTTGGTGTATAGAAATGTCATAGACTTCTTGGTGATAATTTCGTATCCTGCTACATTGCCAAATTCATTTATTAAGTCTAGTAGTTTTATGATGGAGTCTTTGGGGATTTCTGTGTACAATATTATGTCATTTGCAAATAATGAGTTTTACTTCTTTTCCAATTCAGATACCTTTTATTCCTTCTTCTTGTCTGATCGATATGGCTAGTACTTCCAGTACTATGCTGCACAGAAATGGTGAAAGTGGGCATTCCTGTTTGGTCCTGTTCTTAGGAGAAATGGTTTTAGAATTTGCCCATTGAATGTGATGTTGGCTTTAGATTTGTCATATAAGGCTTTTATTATATTGAAATATGATACCTCTATTCTCTCTTTGCTGAGAGTTTTTATCAAGAAAAGGTGTTGGATTTTGTCAAATACTTTTTTCTGCATCAATTGATATGATTATGTGATTTTTATCTCTTAATTTGTTTAAGCAACATATGATATTTGTTGATTTGCAGATATTGTACCATCCTTGTGTCCCCAGAATAAATCCCATTGGTCATGGCGTGTGATCTTTCTGATGTAATGCTGAATCTGGGTTACTAGGATTGTGTTGAGGATTTTAGCACCTATGTTCATCTTGGATATTGGCCTGGAGTTCTCTTTCTTTGTGGTATCTTTATCTGGTTTTGGAATTAGGGTAATGCTTGCTTCATAGAAAGAGCTTGGAAGTGTGCCTTCCTCTTAAATTTTATGGGATAGTCTGAAGAGGATAGGTTTTAGTTCTTCTTTAAATGTTTGGTAAAACTTCCCTGTGAAGCTATCTGATCCAGGGCTTTTGTTCGCTGGGAGATTTTTGAACCATTTCAGTTTCATTAGTATTTATTGGCCTATTCAGGTTTTCTGATTTTTCTTGATTGAGATTTGGAAGATTTATTTTTAGGTATATGTCCATTTGTTCTAGTTTGTCCAGTGTGTTGAAATAGAGTTGTTTGTAGTATTTTTTTTTTTACAATCCTTTATATATCTGTGGGGGTGGTTGATACTTCACTTCTTTTATTTCTTTTTTTTTTTTTCATTCTTGCCCTTAATTTTTTTTTTTTTTGATTAAGGTATTACATATGTCTCCTTATTCCCTCATTCCCCCTCCTCACTCATGTTCTCACCCCCTGGTATCTGTGTCCATTGGTTATGCTTATATGCATGCATATAAGATCCTTTTTCTTTGTTTCTTGAGGAACCTGGCTAGAGGTTCATCAATCTTTTTTATCCTTTCAAAGAACCAGCTCTGGATTCCATTGAAAGTGTATTGTTTTCTTTGGTCTCTATGTCATTTATTTCCACTCTGATCTCTATTTTTTTTTTCTACTTACTATGAGCTTTTCTTGTTGCTATCTTTCTAGTCCTTTACATTATCAGGTTTTATAACTTATTACCAGTTTTTCTTTTTTTCTTTTTTCTTTTTCTTTTTCTTTCTTTCTTTCTTTGTGTGTGTGTGTGTGTGTGTGTGTGTGTGTGTGTGTGTGTGTGATGCTATGACCTTCTCGCTAAGGACTGCTTTCTTTGTGTCACATAGAGTTTGGATTGTTTTCATTTTCATTTGTTTCCAGAATTTTAAAAATTTCTTCTTTGATGTCTTTGGTAACCCATTCATTGTTTAATAGCATACTAGTCAGCATCCATTTTTTTTATTTTTGTGATTGTTTATTTCTAATATTATGCCATTTTGACCTGATAAGATGCTTAATATGATTTCAATCTTCTAGAATTTGTAGAGACTTAGCCTGTGTCTAAATATTTGGTTTATTATTTTTTTTAAATGTCACAGGTACACTTGAGGAGAACATATATATTCCTTAGCTTTGGAGTGAAATGTCCTACAGATATCAATTAATACCATATCACCTAGTGAGTTGTTTAGGATAGCTTTTTTTTTCATGATTATTTTTGTCTAGAGGATTTATCCAGTGGTGTCAATTGAGTAGTAAAGTACCCTACTATGATTGTATTGCTGTCAATATCTCCCTTGATATTTTCCAGAATTTTTTAATGTATTTGCATGCCCCTACACTGGGTGCATATATGTTTACCAGAGTTATATCCTCTGTTAAATCCATCCTTTTAATATTAGGAAGTGGCCTTTCTTATCTCTTATTATGGCCTTCACTTTAAGATCAGTCTTGTCATATTAAGTATTGCTATTGTCCCAATTTATCCTTCAGGGACGTAAGCATAGGTGACCAAGGGTGCCTCAGCCAGTCTCTAAACAAACACTGACACATACGACCCAAGGTACTTAATATTGACCGAGCATAAATTACACAGGGGACAGACATGCAATGCACGAGTCACACACGTTTATTTACCAGTTTGTCCTGGTGGCTTCCAGACCTTGGCAGGCCACCCGAGGATCCGCGCCGACAAACACACACGCGCACTGGACAGTGGACGTTACAGCTGCAGCTCAGGGTCTTGTCTGAGGCCTCGGTTTCACAGTTCTCAGTTCAGACTCACGGTCCACAGCAGAGCTCAGGCAGATGCAGGTAGGGGAGTGGAGAGCTACTCTGTGGAGGCGCAGAATGAGTGTTTCTGATCTCCTCTGGGGCTTTCTCTTTTTATGTGCTCAGATGGCCATCTTCAATGTGTCTTATCAGTGGGTCCCTGGAGCCTTGCTGTATGGTCTTACCTATAGGGTAGATATCACTTTACCGATTTTCTCCATTCAGGCCACTCAAGGGTGCTTATCAGTTTGTTTACATTCCATTCCATTGAAGTATGGAAGCAATCATCTCAGGTAGAAATTGCTGTTTGGGTTCTGTATTTATTTGTTTGCTAAAACAATAGAAATATATTTTGATTTTCTGAACTTATGTATGATTGAATACTCCATTGATGATAGTTTGAATATCCCATTGATTGTGATCTCACTGGTCATCGAAGCACATTCCTCTGGGAACCAAGACAGCTCAATTATTCCAAATTGTCTCAGTAGCTACAGATAACCGAGTTTCAGTTGACTCAGTGGTCTTGGAATCAGGAGAGCACAATTATCCTAAATTGCCTCAAATAGCTACAGAGTGCATTCCTGTTGACTCAGTGATGCCAAAATCTGGACAGCACAATCATTCTAAATTGCCCAGGTGGTCACAGATAATGTCTTTTTGTTGATTTAGTGATTCTTAGATACTAACTTCCTCTATTTTTGCTTCAGTAAAAATGCTTTTTTGTGAAGCAGGTTCCTCGTTCCAGACCCAAAGATGTAATCAATACTTTAATATGGTTAATGACTGCAATACATTGTAAAACTTTTAGAAGAAAAGGAAAATGTTTTGTGGGCTACTTGTTCCTTTTGTGTGTGTGGCAACTCTTAAGTTATTAGCTTTAAAATCAGTATTTTTATGGAAACACATTCAAGTAGAGGGCTTTTCAGAGAGGTTAGAGAATCTGATTGCAGCGTAAGGGTCACCAGTTCCCTCCACACCACCTTCATTGGCAGGCGGCAAGAGCTTTTTCCAGTGGGAACAGAAGGGAAGGACTACAACCTTCTCCCTTAGTGTGAGCACCTCCATTTGCCACCTGGGACCCGAGCCATGCTCCCTGCCTCTGCCTACCTGGTGCCCATCTCCCTCCAGGAGTTGTTTTAAGTAGCTGGATGTGGTGGCTGCAAGGAGAGAAATTTCCTTGTGACCCCTGCACCCCAATAAGACCCAAGAACCCATGGCGACTTCTTGGACACTTTTCACCGTGTTCTGTTAGGGTGCTTAAAGGCAGCAGCTAGAAACTCTCCCATTTCCTTTTTCAGGTTTATCAGAAACTGAGATCCTTATCTCTAGGAAAAATGTGGCAGTTTAGAATTCAAGTGGCTGGAGGTTCCCTCCTCCCTCTGCCTTTTCTAAATATTTTAAAATAATGGACAGTTTGAAAAGAGGAATACTGAAAGAAAGAAAAGGCCAGTATAAAATAGGAAGGAAATAGTATGCCTACTGTAGAAAGCAGGAGAATTGGAAAAACAGAATGTCCTGGCAGATTAGCTAGGGAAGCAAAAGGGGAGACTCAGACTTCAAGGATCTTCAACTTAGAGGAAGAGGACTGACAGGTCTGGGGCTCTTTTCTATTAAACCCCCAGCAGCCCAGGGTAACCTTAAGTGGAGGGCGAATCTTTTAGTCTCCTGGTGGACACTGGGGCAGCCTATTCAGTCTTGACAGAGCCGATGGGACTCATAATCTCTGAGACATCAGTCCAGGGGGCCACCAGACAAACTGCCTGTTTTCCTTGGACATCAAAGAGTACTGTGGACCTCGGAAGGAACACAGTAACGCATTTATTTCTGGTCATGCCAGAATGTCCATACCCACTATTTGGACATGACCTCCTATAGAAACTACAAGCCACCTATCCTTTGAGAGGGATGGAGTGCACCTCACTGTGGATCCAAGGAACCCAAGTCGGGTTACATCCTCACCTGTCTGTATTTTTTTAACCTGTCCTCTCTCAGAGGAATATCTCTTGCAGAAAATGGGAAAAGCAGTGCCAGGGAAAGAGCATAAGTCCTCTACCTACTTGGATGAATTACAGTGTCTCTATCCCATGGTCTGGGCAGAAAACAACTTCCCAGAGTTGTCAAATCATCAAGCTCCTTTAGTGGCCCAATTGCAAGCCACTGCCACTCCAACTCGACTATTGAATTGGACTGAAGTTGAACAACAGGACTTTGAGGAGCTAAGGAAGTCTCTAGTCTCAGCACTTGCCCTAGCCTTGCCAGACATCAGGAAGCTCTTCCACCTCTACGTGAGTGAGATAAAAGGCATTGCCAAAAAGGTTATCACTCAAACTCTAAGTCCCTGGAAGAGACCTGTTGCCTATCTGTCTAAGAGACTAGACCTGATGGCAGCAGGGTGGCCAACATGCCTCCAGGCAGTGGCCACCACAGCACTGCTGGGAAAGGAGGCAGATCAACTGACTCTGGGCCAGGAACTAGCCCTGACAACACCCCATGCTGTGGAGGCCCTCCTTTGAGGTGCTCTGAAGAGATGAATGTGAAAAACCAGGATCATCCAGTGCCAAGCTCTTCTCTTAGACCAGCCCCGCATCCGGTTCTATAAGACACTGGCTGCCTGCTCTCAGCTGGTGACCCGGAGGAACCCATGCATGACTGCATAGCGGTAACAGACATAGTACAAACAGCTCACCCAGACTGAGAGATGTCCCGCTATCATCACCAGACAAGGTACTGTTTACGGATGAGAGCAGTTATGTTCAGGATGGGATCTGACATGCAGGGGCAGCGGTAGTCATCCTGGACCACACCATTTGGGCACAGTCTTTGAACAAAAGGACATCAGTACAAAAAGCCAAACTTTTGGCCTTAATCCAGGCCCTTCGATGAGGACACAGTGCCATCCACCAGGAAAGAGGGTTACCAACTTCAGCCAGAAAGGACATTAAAAATAAGGAAGAGATTTTAGCCTTATTAGCGTCCATCTGGCTCCCAAGGGCAGTTGCAACAGTGCACTGCAAAAGACATCAGAAAGGGAAGACAATTGAAGCCAGAGGAAATAGAGCCACAGACCAAACTGCCAAGGAAGCCACCCAAAAACCAGTGGGACCTTTACAAGTCTTAGTAACCCTGCAGGATCCGGTCCTACGACAGACCTCCTCCTACACCAAACAAGAAGAGGAACTGGCAGAATAGAAGCAAGTCGTCAAAGAACCAGATGGTTGGTGGACTCTACCAGATGAGAGACTGTTGGTCCCAGAAGCTCTAGGTCAGATGTTAATTACCCAGTGACATCATCAGAGACACCAGGCTATCCACCTAGATGTCACCAAGACTTCTGAACTTCTACGAGGCAGGTACTAGATACTGTTCTGACGCAAGGACACTGCCAGGACAGACCCTGGCCATGGAAAGCTGGGCCTTGCAGGTGGCTCACAGCCAGAAGTGTGGTTTGATATGCTTTAGCCAAGCATAACTCCTACCCTTCTTCTTTACAATGACCCCTTTAGCACACCCTGCCTAAGGTAACTGCAAGGCTGCACAAACAGAATTGCTTCAAGCTAACTTTATGTACCCACCTTTGATTTTGTAACCTATTGTTTAACTGAAATTTTCCATAGCTGCAAGTAATGTAATTGAGTTTTTGTTAAGAGCTGAATCAATCACAAACTGTCAAGTGCCCCTGTGTTGGGGATAAAAAGTGCTTGCTGTAAGGGCTCGGGGCTCTTGTAGCTCGCTGCTGTGACAGTGGAGACTTGAGCCCGGACTCGAGTTTGTAATAAAGGCTTCCTAAATTTCCAATTGGACTGTCTGGTGGTCATCATTTGCGGGTTGCCCACAACAATACCAAACTTAGATAAGATAATTAAAAGCATAGTTACTAGAAGTACTGTCTGTGTACAGGTAAATGCTAAGCAAGGTAAGTGAGTCACCCTGAGAATTCAGGCCCCATGGAAATTCCCCAGGAAAGCATTGGGAGGTGGATTCCACAGAAATTGAAACTACCTCTAAAATAGTCAAGAAATTACTCCAGAATATTATACCTAGATTCGGGCTGCCAGTAGTCATAGGACCAGATAATAGCCCTCCCTTTGAGCCAAGATATCTCAAAGTATAGCTCAAGCCTTAGGCCCAAATTGGAAACTCCATTGTGCATAACAGCCACAAAATTGAGGACAGGCATGAGCAGGACTCTAAAAGGAGTTCAATTAAATTTGTCATAGCAACAGGTGAAAACTGGACCAGCCTCCTCCCCTTCACCCTCTTATGGGTCAGGTATACCCTCTATTGGGAGGGGTCCCCCCGTTTTGAGATCATGTATAGTAGACCTCCCCCTATCCTTCCACAGGTCAGGGAGAAACTGAAAGCTGGAATTCATAACCATTACCTTGCTCAAATCCTTACAGGCTCTGCAGTATACCCAGAGAGCCACTCATAAGCTTGTTTGAAACTCACTGCTAGTGCTCACTTTGGACCCTGTATATCCCTTCCAGCCAAGGCACTCAGTGTGGGTAAAGAAGTTCACTGCCCAAGGACTCACCCCAACCTGAAAGGGACACTACACTGTTATCCTGAGCACTCACACGACTGTTAACATAGACGGCGTTCAAACCTGACTACACCACTCACAGCTCCTGCACTAGGAAATAGCCTGGATCCTGGCAACCAGTGGCCACACCCATGAGATCCCTAGCCTGGGCTCCATGCAGGCCAGGAGGAGACTTGAAGCCTGCAGGAGCAAAACTGGACTTCAGTGAGGACAGTACTAATGGGACCATGGTACCAGGGGCCTTGGTAACTGTAAGAACATTTTTGCTAGCCAGTGAGAAAGTCCAGGGCCAAGTAGAGCTAAATGTGCTAGAGGACAGGAGAGCAGGAACAGAACAGAGGATGCCCTTAAAAGAAGTGGGGCGAGTAAATAGAAAACTAATTGTGCCAAGCAGGCAGTTTGGAAAAATTAATGTGGTCAAACTACTTGAAGTTAGGGGGCAGTACAATCCCTAACTAATAGAAATGAGTCCATGATTTGACTCATGCACATAAAACTAGTGGGGAATGAAGTATGGTAGCAATCATCTCACGTGGAAATTGCTGTTTGGGTTCTGTACTTATATGTTTGCTAAAACAATAGAAATATATTTTGATTTTCTGAACTTATGTATGATTGAATACTCCATGGATGTTGGTTTGAATGTCCCATTGATTGTGATCTCACTGGTCATCGAAGCACATTCCTCTGGGAACCAAGACAGCTCAATTATTCCAAATTGTCTCAGTAGCTACAGATAACCGAGTTTCAGTTGACTCAGTGGTCTTGGAATCAGGAGAGCACAATTATCCTAAATTGCCTCAAATAGCTACAGAGTGCATTCCTGTTGACTCAGTGATGCCAAAATCTGGACAGCACAATCATTCTAAATTGCCCAGGAGGTCACAGATAATGTCTTTTTGTTGATTTAGTGATTCTTAGATACTAACTTACTCAATTTTTGCTTTGGTAAAAATGCTTTTTTGTGAAGCAGGTTCCTGGTTCCAGACCCAAAGATGTAATCAATACTTTTGTGATATTCTACCAATATAAGCTAGACGTGTTGAGCTGATCAGGGCTGCAAAGTTTGGATCACTTTTGCTCCAGACCTTGTATGCCACTGGCCTTTAATAAATGATTCCATAATTTGACTTCTTGAGGCATCCTTTGTTAAGATGGGGGTATACCACAACACCATATTTTCAGATTTCACACTTTAATACTTATTCTATATTGTATTTCATCCATATTATTATTATTATAACAGCTACCACAGCTGTTTTTTGTTTGTTTGTTTTATTTCCATTTGCCTGAAAAAAAAAAGTTTCCATCCCTTCACTTTTAGTTTATATGAATCCTTTGTTCTGTAGTAGGTTTCTTGTAGACAGCATATATATGGGTCATGTTTTCTTATCCATTCAGCTACCCTATGTCTTTTTATTGGGGCATTTAAATTTATTATTGATAAGTATTTGTTTGTTTCCATTTTATTCTTTGTTCCTTCTTCTCTTTTTCTTCTTTCTACAGCAGTCCCTTTATCATTGCTTGCTTGGTGGTAATAACATCCCGTTGCTTTTTTTTGGGGGGGGGGGGGTGTTGAGGGGGGTCTGGGAAATTTTTTATTTCATCTTTAATTTTGAATGTTAGCCTTGCTGAGTATAGTATTTTTGGATTCAGTGCCTTGCTTTGCATTACTTTGTATATATAATTCCATTCCCTTCTGGCCTGATATGTTTCTGTTGATAAATAAGCTGACAGTCTAATGCAGTGTTTTTCAACCTTTCTAATGCTGTGACCCTTTAATACAGTTTCTTATGTTGTGGTGACTCCCAACCATAAAATTATTTTCGTTGCTACTTCATAACTATAATTTTGCTACTGTTATGAATCATAATGTAAATATCTGTGCTTTCCAATGATCTTAGGTGATCCTACTAGAAGTTCTCAACCTGTGGGTCGCTGTTTCTGTTAGCACTTTAGGTGGGTGTCATAATAATATATAGAAATGTTAAAAAATGTTTTAAAAATCCCTTAAAAAGTATCTGTGTGTGTGTGTGTGTGTGTGTGTATGGTTTTAAAATATTTAAATTAACTTTCCTTGGAACTTAAAGTGTGATTCCCCACTGCCCTGATGCACTCACTGATAAGGATTTGAACTTCAGTAAACAACTCAGAGTAACTTGTCAAGATAACCAGTTGAGTGAGTGATGTACTCTCCCTACATAACCACATGTAGTCCCTTGCCCTGTTTGAGATAAACATGTATGCATTGACATAATTCATTGATAGCCACCTGGACTGCTGCAACTGGGGTACAGGCTTTAAAACTGGGGTCCAGACCAGCCAAAGTGCTCACCTGTCAAGACAGCTACAAAGAAATGTCTTTTTGCCAGTCTGGCAAGCAACACCACTCTTTGCTCCTCTCCCTGCCAGATGACATAAGAATGGCTAATCATCCCTGATCAAGATGCAAAGGAGCTCGGGTGAAGAACACCGGTCCCCTGCATCTGGACCAGACCAGCCCAGCTGATGGACCCCAGAGGACAGCACCACCGGTATTTCCAATAAGCCTGTACCTGCAGCACCAAGAATTGTGTAAGTAATAAAGTACTGTGTGATTTGCAACTGCATATATTTCATGTGGTGTAATTCCTCTGGCAGTTAATTGAATTATTTTGCTTACACATAAAATTTAAATTAAAGTTTCTGGTCCCTCTGGTCCTAATGACCCCAAATTTTTGGACTGGAACTCAGATTCTTTATCCACTAGAATTGAAGAATGAATCCATGGACAGAAAAGGGGTATGGCAAAGATGGAGATTTATTGAAAAACAAGTACAGACTCCCACAGGGGGAGTGGGAAGAGTCCCACAGAATGGACTCCCAAGTAGGGAGGGGAAACAGGGTGCCTGAACTGACTCCCACTAGTGGAGAGGAGAGGGGTCCCACTGGGTTCTTCTTCCCAATTGCTTATAAAGGCTACAAATCCTGGTGCCTGATATCCCTTCTGATTGGTCACTATTCTGATTTGGTTACTATAATAACTCCTGGGTTCCCCCGCCCCATCTTTCCTTCTGAATGATGGGCTTCCTTCTCTTTATTTTGTAAATGTGACCTTTGTTGGCTACTTCCAGTTCCCTTGTCTTATGAAAATATAACTGTTGCTGCTCCCTTGTCTTATTGAGATGTGACTGCACCTGGCTTCCTTGTATTTGAAAAAGTACCTTCTCCCAAACTGCAGCCTTTTGCTTTTCATGGACCCCAATTCTAAAAAATCCCTAAGCCCACCTCTGTCCTAAAATCCCTGCTTCACTAAGCCAGCCAACCTCGGCCCTGCCTTCATAGAGTAGTCTCTGTGTCCCACACCTGCATGTTTAAAGTTTATCTCAAGGGACACCTCAGATGAATACCCCAGAATCTTTTCAGGGATCTACTTGGGACAGTGGGGTTGGTGTTATTTCGCCATATCAGGTATCAGATAGGTGTATTTTACCTGATCGAGAGCCACTCCTCTGTGAGTAGCCCAAAATACAGCTCTGGCCTTTGTTGGTCAGAGATCCTTGTACGGACCAGTGCATTTGGCTGACAACCTGGAATTTTTATCAGTCTGGTTCGAAGAATAGTGGGGCAGACCAGACCCTCTTCCAACCCAGCCACTGAGCTCTTTGGGTCTATTCAGGGCCTTTGTTTCCTTTGTGTGGACGAAAGGAGCCACATGTTGACCTGGCCAGCTCAGGAGAGGCCTGCGTGGTGGTCTTGCAAACTCAGAGACCTAGAGTAACCACAAAAAATTAAATAACTGCAAACAGGTTATGATGGGTAGTAATGTCCTGGGCCTGTACTTTGCCTGACAGTTCAACTTAGATCTCTAACTGAGCCAGCCATTTGCCTCTTCTGCCTCTAAGATAACATATCTATGAGATAGTCTGGGAAACCTGTAGCTTCCCTTTTTTCTGGAGCCCCCAGGGTCACAGCCAGGTATGGTGAGCTCCAGAACAGATGCCACAAATTCCTTCATTATCATGTTAATTGTTCCTGCATTTATCCAAGTATGTGTCCATCATTTTACTTTTTATCCAATCCCAGGTGGGATTGCTTATCCCTCCCTCCTCCTAAATCCATCACCAATGAATTTCATGTAACCCACCTATGTCACTCCTTTGATTTTGATGTATAAATACAGTTGTAACTACGCCATTCTGTGGAGCACTAACCCAATTCATTGAGATTCTGCTTCCCGGCATGTGTGGACAGTTGGGTTCAAAATAAACTAACTAAAATTCATTACAGGTTTCAATAGTTTTTTCATTAACATTAGTTTGCATAGTTGGCAGGATTCCAAAGAAAACTCCCTTAGACTCAGATTCGGTGCTAGGATCCAGCAAAAGGGCCCATTGAGCCCACTGATTTATACCCTTTGAGTGAAAGTGGTGAGTGCTCTCTTGGATTGGGACCTTTCCCGTTGCTGAGTTTATTTTGAGCTGTGTTGGAAATCTTCCAGGTGGAATCAGGGTTAAAAAGAACCCAAGGTTAAGGCGGAACAGGAGGAAAATGAGTGGCTGGTTGTAATTTGGCTTTTCAGTTAGAATTGCTGAGAGTTTGCGAGCAAGAATAACCTTCACTGTATAAATGAGCTGAACTCATTCAGCTCCTAAGATAAAGGGGCAACATTTCTTTTTCTTTTTGAATAGTCTGATTCTGGGGTGTTTTTAGGTGACTAAGAATCTCTGTGGAGGTGTCAGAAATGCAGGAGCCCCATCTGGAAGTCTCAACACAACTGTAATTAGTTAAATGACTTAGCTAAGGGGCCACCATAAGGCTTGGTCTGCCTGGGTCCAAAACTCTCCTGTGACTTTAGACAGCCGGGAGAGAAATGGAGGCCACATTTGACCCACTGTAAGGTTTTACACCGCCGTGAGAGAAACTGCAGGCAGGGAGTCCGAATGAGTGAGCGAATTAATCAGGCTTTATTGGGGGTCTCCGGGCGGGTTCACAGGCTTGGGGGGAATGGAGCCGGGGAAGCTGCACCCTGTTTGTCAGCCTCCAGAAGGAGAAAAGAGGGGACCCAGCGGGACTTCCTCCCGGACTGCCTGGGAGAACAGTCCAGGAGAAAAGGTGCCACCGAGACACGTTGTAAAGGCCGGAACAGGCAGGGTTTGGGCCCAGGGCGGAATGGGAAGGGGTGGGACTCAGGGCACTCTGGTATGTGACTGATTGGTGGCCCAATGTCTCTGTCAATTACATCATAACTCCGCCCACCAGTTGGGGAGGGTACATATCACCCACTACATAACATATCTAAAATTCGCTCAGATTACAGATACCCCAAACTAGGAAAAAAAAAAAAAAATTAACAAGGGAAATTGTGCCTCCAAAGCTAGAAGCTCCCAAGACCCCAGCCCTCACTTAGTCCTCCTAGCAGGAAGCCTTTGCTTGCAAGTACTTTACAGAAATGAGATTTAACTAGAAAATATTAACTGAGAAATGGCCAAAAAAAATGCAGTTTTGTTTGGAGTACCTATGTTAATGTTTTGCATGCAGAAATTAGAAAATGCTAGCTCTGAAATTAAACTGAATGAGTACATGGGAAACATCTTGATTTGGACATTAGAAGCTTCTAAAAAAAAAAAAGAAAAATTCTTTCAATAAGATGGAAATTAATAAAAATTAGAGACTGTCTCAGAACAATCCTGAAGTTAAAAGTCCACATCCTGTTTTTTCCCCATAGGAAGCATGCTTCTGGTTTAAAGGCAACAAGAAAAGTCCCCAACTCATTATTATTATTATTATTTTTCTTTGAATAGTCCATTGGGAATATACTGAAATTCTACAGAGGGGCAGTTCCCAAACTGGAGACAAAGGACACTGCTTTGGTAATTTTAATGCTGGACATTCTCTGGTGTAAACTTTTACTGTGTTCCGTGTGCCTGTATAAGAGTGTTGATGTTTTTGTGTCTCTTTGTTGTTGTTTAATTTGTTGAAAGAAGAAGCAAGTCCTGCTCTGGGGAAGCCTAGTTGTGTGTGGTGGGGTTGAAAGCATGAGAGAGATTTCAAGAACATCCCAGCAGCTGCCAAGAATTCTTAATCTTGGGGACCCTTCTTACTCTCCCTCTAGGGGTTCAGCCTCCAGAAACAGTGATATTTCTGTCTGTCTGTCTGCAATGTAATTGTGGCTGTCTATCTTTTACGGATTTCTGTTTGCTCTTTCCTTGTTTATTGTGAGAATGAACAAATCATCTTTTCTGTCAAAGAATAGTTTAGACAGCCTCCATTTTGGACTGTGACTTGGCTGCCTCCTTGTTGGCCAGCCATGTGGCATGTAAACTCACTTGGGGGCTGCCATCTTGAAATATCAAAGGCCAACCTTTCTCTTTGAATTAGCCAATCGGTGCACCTGTGCTCCTTCCAAGAGCAAGAGACAGGTCGTGTACATTGTTAAGGTATTCTGCTTCAGAAAGGAGCTTGCCAAGATTTTCAGGACCAAGTTCAAACAGGAAACTTTCAGGGGGAGTCCAGTCAGGAACACCAGGCAAGCAAAGAAAGCATCATGATTCCCTGTGAGGGCATCTGCCAGTGATACTCTGGGTATTTGCTTTTCACATACTGGGAGTTTATGAATTATTTTCAATACTAAATACACTGTTTGCAATAAGCCATGTGCTTCATTTTAAAATCTTACATATTATTCTTTCTATGTTGAAATTATAATTGAATCTAAAGGTATACACATGTTATATTATTTTCTATGTGATTTTACAGGGATTATTATTTACCAAGAAGTTGTTGTCTTGGAATGTTATATTTTATAGAAAAGCAAAGTTTTTATCAAATCTATAACCATGGCACTTAAATATTTCCATCATTTGTGGACAGCTTTATTCTGATGCATTTTTAGGTATATTATATGTCTAGAAAAATCCATGAAAAAGACTCAGACTTATTCTAAATTGCAGGCTTTTAGGCAGGTCATATTTTTTAACTGGATGAAGATTTATAGAACTTCAAAGAATAACTGAATTCAAAACCATTGGAAAAAATTTAAAGTTTAAATTTTCCTCATGAGAAAAACTTAGAGGACAGATTGAAACTATTAATTGATTATGTCTTCTATTATTCTTAGAAATGTAAAGTGTTATTAATCTAAGAACTACTAAATGTTTGACTTGGCAGTTTTAAAGATTCAAAGTGCAAATTAAATTGGGAGAAATTATAAATGTGGTAATTAAATGCCTACAGTATAACTTGTTTTTTTTTTAATGTTGTGTTTTCTCTAATAATTAGGAATTCAAAATATGTCACTTATTAGTCTAATAAAAAAGGAGGATTAATTCTATGATCCTAACCAAAATTTTTCTATGCAAATCTAGTTTAAAATCTAATTGTTTTCATAAGGTAATTATAAAAGGTATTATAATCTTAAAATTATATATATATATATATATATATATATATACATTTGATAGTTTTTTCCATGTTAAAATTTCAAGGCTTTAACTAAGAAATGATTCTTGGAAAACTCCAAAACACTCCAGGAGTAATACAAGAAATTTATTTTCTCTTCTTAAAGGAATTTTTTTTAATTTAACAGATCTAATATACTTAAAACTGCATGGAAGGCCTTATCAAAAAAATTAATAAATATATTTTAAATGTTTTGAAGATTTTGGCCTCTGAGAAGGGCAAAATGAAGTAATTAAATATTTCTTAAAATCCAACAGCAGAACTTAAAATAATAAAAAGCCCATAGCTGCCTGCATTCTTAATTAAGCTAAAGGTGGGGCAACATTTGTGGATTATGAAATTTGCTTTACTTTTAAATGAAGATCCTTATTTTAATTATGTAATTAAATTAGCTTTTTAAATTAAAATTAAGGTTTTCAGCTAAATGAATTGAGGGTAATTATTCTTAAGACTCTGTTTAAAATATTGTTGACTTTTAAATCTTTTTTTCCCTGAATATAAGGAAAAGTAAAGAGCAGCATTCTGCATTATAGGAATTAACAAACTGGTAGCAGATTCATTTTCACACTGCTACGTTTATTAATTCCTGTAATGCAGAACACTGCCCTTTGCTTTCCCTTATATTCAGGAAACAGTGATGAAGTTTTCAAGATCATAGCTTACAACCAGGAGATTTGGTGTGTTGGAAAAGACACCAAATAAAAGACTCTCCAGACTCCTTGGAGAGGTCCTTACCAGGTATTACTAACTGACCCCTGTGTAGCTAAACTTAAAGGAGTTAACTCATGAATTAACATTTCTCATTAAAGAAAAAAAGGCACCTGACTGTGAATGGACTTCTACTCCCATCTCTGACTCCATCTCCGTCTGCAGCGGAGATCACAGACTTTTCAAGGAGGAGAAGTCATTGATCATGAGGCAGACAGCTATCCCAAGATGATGTCAACAAGGCCTGTATGCTCACAAATTGAGATTGTTTGAACCTTGTTTTTATATCATCTGATTGTTATTGATTGAATGTACATAAAATTGTTTTCATATTATTATTATCCTACTTAGGGTTTTCTAGTGGAAAAAAAATATCTGCCTTCCCAGAACTCCCCCCTTATTAGATATTAAAAAATTGAACTTGGATACCTGCTAATCTTCCCCACCTACTACACAATGATGTTCTGATTATCAGGCATGTTAGTGAAATTAATGCTTTGTTAGCCACACATTGGTCTTCTATTATCAATATATGCTTTGGTTTTGTTTTTTCCTGGCTATATCTACTATAAAAGACTCACTTTAGGCAAATATCTTCAAGAATAACTCCCCAATGGTTCCACAGGTTAGAATTGTATATGGATCTAATCTGGATGAATATTGTATAGCTATAGAAATGGGTGATGAATAGCTAAGAAAAACATCTAGATATGATGGCAAAAGGCTTGCAGCAGCCTGTCCTATCTTCATAGCATATCTTGTCCTCAGACTCACCAGCCATGCTCTTATGGCTGGATGTCTGTGAAACAAGAAAGAAATCAATGGATCCCATTTCAGAAATTATTGTGACCACCTGGTGGGCAGACATGTCTGTAACTTCCTTGCGTCCTGGATGCTTGTGAGAAGCCCAGGCCAGACACATGGGATTCACATGGTTCCCCAGGAATTTGGAAAATTTTGAATGGGAAACGCCATCTATGACATTGTGTTTTAAAAACCCAGGTTCCAGTTAAATCCTAAGCTTAAATTCCCAGTAGTTCAACTGGCTGGCATAGGGACCATCCTCAATATTACTAGAATACTTCCAATGGGAAGTAGATGGACCATATTTAAAAATAATAAACAATAGGAACCCATCTCATTGAATGGTTATGCCCCCAATCCATATAGAATACTGAATTCACCCAGTCCTGGCCTATTGTATCTACCCCCATGAATAACAATATATGGTATATGGGAAAGGGGAGATTTTGCTGTAAAGGGTTAAAAAACTCTGTTAGACTAAGAAATTTTTATTGTAATGACACCAAGTTTACTTTAAATAACACTGGAATATGGTGTAATACTGAAATTATAGGCAGAATAACTTTGCCTGAGGTTCATAACACCTATGATAATATTGATACTGAAAAAACATTGTATTGGGAAAGTGAACTTAATCCCCCCACGAAGTCATTTCTATGGAAACTAATTAGCCGGAAGAAAAATTAGAGCTTTTAGATAACGAAATAGTAAAGAGCCTAAATTCATCTGGCCAATTACAAATGACAGAAGATGAAAGAGAAAAATATATAATTAACTTAAAAAATTTATGATAATACATGTAAAGGGTTTTTCATTTGGCTGACATGCTTATTCCCCTTAGACTTTTCCTTGTCTAATATTAGAAATTTTCTGCTCCTAATCACTAATACTGGTTTAATATTGTTACTTTTGTCAATGATATGTAAATGTTATATTAGATGCAGAAAAGCAAAATATAAAACAAACAGTAAAAAGACTTGGATCATGGTGCTCAAAAATTAGAAATGATCCAGAATACTTTTTAACAAGGACATATAGGATCTGACTGCCTCCCACTTACCTACTTTTTAAAACGTATATAATTCAACCTTAAATGCCATCTAAGGTTATTGCCTTGCCCATATCCCTCCTCCTAAATCCATCACCAATGAATTTCATGTAACCCACCTATGTCACTCCTTTGATTTTGATGAATAAATACAGTTGTAACCACGCCATTCTGTGGAGCACTAACACAATTCATTGAGATTCTGCTTCCCGGCATATGTGGACAGTTTGGCTCAAAATAAACTCACTAAAATTTTTTGCAGGTTTCAATGTTTTTTTCATTAACATTTGTATAACTCAAAATGCAGGCAGGGTGTGGCAGGCTATATTCCTTGCCTTCAGGCCAATTGGAAGGGCTAGCTAATCTTGGAAGAAATGGCCACTTGAGTTTGGAGGGTTATGAAGAGTCCTGGCCACATCGCACTGTCCTGCATCTCCTTAAGCTCTGCAATTCTGTTACCTCTCTGCACCAGAGCCTTGGGTGCAACTGAAAAGTCCTATATTCTGGGTTTAGGAAAGATAAGACAAAAGCAAAACAACCAGGAAACTGCAGGTTTCTCTCCTACTGGCACCTTGCCACTGGGGCTCCTTTTCAGGCCATCTTTCAGGGTGAAACACCCCATGGCTGTGGTCCCAGGTCTAGATTACCTGGCTGTCATCAGCTCTGTGGGTTTTCCTTTTCACAGTTGGGTATTATGGCAGTCGCCAAGGGATGTGGCTTTGGTGTAATGCAGCCTCCACCTCACACTCTCTGCCCAGGAGCCAGGCATCCCTCTCCAGCCCAAATCCTTACTCCTACCGTTCTCCAGGCATACTCTGCCCTTCCTTATTGAAAATTATCTCCTCAGATGTGTCTAATTTGTTAATTCTGACTGGATGTTCTTCAATTTAGTTGCTTTTCCAGTCTGTTTCACACATTTGCCCATTTGGCTGCCATTTTCTTTTACAAGAACTAAATTCTCAATATGAGTATTAACTATCCAGGAAAAACAAAAACAAAAACAAAAACAAAACTCTTACCTACAGTTGACACCCAAGAGAGTAACTTTCACATTGAGGCAACAAGGTAAAGGGAAACAAAACAGTCTTGTTTCTAGGTCTTCAACAACTCCTACAATGAAATATTAACAAAAAGTAACATTTCTGAGCCATGGATAACAAAGACACAAAGAAACAAAGCATAATAAGTGAGAGAAAAAAAGGAGAGAAATCAGGCTGTTGTGATATACCCCCATCTTTCAAAAGACGCCTCAAAAGTCAAATTATGGAGTCATTTATTAAAAGTCAGCAGCATACAAGGTCTGGAGGAAAAGTGCTCCAGACTTTGCAGTCCTGAAAAGCTCAACATGTCTGGCTTAGATTGGCAGACTATCACTAAGTTATTGATTACATCTTTGGGTCTGGAACAAGGAAACTGCTTTGCAAAAAGCATTTTTACAGAAGCAAAAGTAGAGCAAATTAGTATCTAAGAATACTAAATCAATAGAAACACATTATCTGGGACCACCTGGGCAATTTAGAAAGATTGTGTTATCCAGATTTTGGGATTACTGAGTCAACAGGAATTCACTATCTGTAGCTACTTGAGGCAATTTACGGTATGTTCTGATTCCAGGACCACTGAGTCAACTGAAACTCAGTTATCTGTAGCTACTGAGACAATTTAGGATAATTATCCTGTCCTGGTTCCCAGAGGAATGTGCTCTATGACCAGTGAGATCACAATCATTGGGATATTCAAGTCATCATCAATGGAGTATTTGGATAGCATACATAAGTTCCAGAAAATCAAAATAACTTTCTATTGTTTTAGCAAACAAATAAGTCCAGAACCCAAACAGCAGTTTCTACCTGAGATGATTGCTACCATACTTCAAGGCTACAAAAACTGACATTGTTGGAATCACTAGATAAAAATTCTAAACTAACTGTGCTTATTAACATTGAAGGAAAATGCTAGGTTAGAAAATATTTGCGTGAGACAGGAATCAGAAATTTAAAAATTAAAATTGTAAATTTTTTAGAAGATAGCATAGAATGGTATTGGTCTGACCTCTGGATGAGTATGCAGAAAGCTCCAAACCCTAGAGAAAATTATTGATAAATTTGACATTTATATTAATATAATCTATGTTATTTTAAAGATACCATTGATGATGTAAGGAATTGGAGAATCCATTTTCAAACTTACAATTTATTAAATTTAGTATCCAGAAAATATGCATGATGTCAGTACCACCAGTGAGAAAGAAACTGATAAAAGTGGATAAAAGACTTGAACAGACATTTCACAGTAGAGATAAATAATAATTTTTATAAGCATGTGAAAAAGCTCTACCTCAGGAGTTATGAGAGAAATACAAACTAAAACAAAAATAAAAGGTCTTCTCCCACAGAGGAGACTGGCAGTATTTTAAAGGTTAACAACATTATATTGAAAAGGCTAAAGGGCTAATTCCCTGTTATTTGGGACTAGTGATCTGAATCCAAGCCAGCAAGCTTAGTGTACATTCCTAATAATCTATAATTAAGTTCCTATTTCCTTCCCAGATACTGGTCTTGTATAACCTGTTACTGTGAACAGTGCACTGGCCTGGAGGGAAGGTTATTAATGCTGGCACCAAGCCAGACCCCCAACAGTTGGGGACCTTCTTGCAAGGCCTGCAAAAAGGACCTTCATAATCCATGTTTGTGGGACAAGGACCACAAGGAGGGAGATATAAAGGAAAACCCCATACGTGTTCCTTCACTCAGATTTGGAAGGCTGTTTCCTGAATTTGCCAGCGTATTAAACAGTCTTCCTCCCCTCCCTCCCTTTTTTGTTTTGCAGAAGCATCTTTGGTTTTCTTTGGTTTTCTGAAACAATATATTGGTAAGAATAAGGAGCAACCTAGAAAAATATATACTGTTCCAAGCAACATTAACTGATAAAAGAAATTTGGAAAACAATTAAACATTATCAAACAAAATAACATATGTACATCCCTTATGATTCAGCAATTCTATACCTAACTATGAACTCAAGACTAGAATCTAGAGAAACTTAGCTAGCTGTGTAAGAAAACACATACACATGTTCATAGCAGCATGGTTATCAAGAATAACAACCTATTTATAGTCAACTTTTAAACTTGACATAATTCTACAATGCAATATCATATAGCCATCAACATCAATCTTATCATTGTCAAAAGTATTAAGCTGTACCACTTCCTTCCCAGAGGACACATAGTTTAGTTTAAGGTATATAAGATCTGTATAGAAAGTTAAGTAAAAAGTATAAACTTCAGGATACTACTTAACTCAGAATAGAAGGGAAGCACTTAATATGAAGAGGAAATTTATGAGGTAACTAGAGGCCTAATGCACAGAGTCATGCAAGAATGGGCCTTTCTTTTCCTGGTTGCTGGCAGCACCTTCCCTCTGGCCAGAGCTGCCTTTCTGCCTTCCCACACTGCCCAGAAGCCTGGAGCACCTGGGGTGGTACAGAACACCTGTGTTGTCCCCAGCCGCTAGGCTACTGTGTATGCAAATTAACCCACCATCTTTGTTGGGTTAATTTGCATACTCACTTTTGATTGACTGGTGGGTGTCACAAATGTACAGTCAATTAGCAAGTTACTCTTTTATTAAATAGATGATAATATTCTTTCTTAAATTGGAGGTGATTTCACCAGTGCTTTTTATAACACTACTAGAGGCCTGATGCACAAAATTCATGCAAGGGGCTCAGCCCTCATAGCCCCAGCTGTCTTGGTCCTTTCAGCCCTGGCTTCATCTGGAAGGTTGTCCAGAAGGCCATCTGGAAGGTCATCCAGATGGTCATTCTGCTGTTTGACTGTTCAGTCAATTTGTACATTATGCTTTTATTGTTATAGCTATTTCATATCTTATGAATATACTAGAGACTCATTGCAGGAAGAATCCTGCAAGAATAGAACTTCCTGCGGCCTGAGCAAAGCTCCTTCCCTTCTCTGCTGCCTCGCTCCCTTCTCCACTACCTCATCTTCTCCCATCTCTGCTGCCTTACTCATTCCATCTCTGCTGCCTCACACCCGTCTCCACTGCCTCGCTCCCATCTCCACTGCCTCACTCCCTTCTCTGCTGCCTCCCTTCTTCTCATCTCCTCTGCCTTGCTCCCTCCCTTCTTCCCCACAGTCACACTTGCTTACTTCTCTGCAGCTTTGCTTTCTTCTGCAGTGTTTGGCTTCCTTCTAGACCATCTTCCGTGTGCAAAGTAACAGCCATCTTGGTTGAGTTAATTTGCATGCCAGATCTGATTGGCTTGTGAGCATGGATTGTGGGCATGGCTTGTTGGGTGTAGTGAAGGTATGGTCAATTTGCATATTACTATTTTATTAGATAGGATGGTAATATGCAGTCAATAGTTAACACAAATAGTTTTAAAAGCATAAAAATGATACACAATATAAAAAGGAGAAAAAACATAGAGTAAAATAATTAGATAAGTTAGATGATATATTTCAAAAAGAAGGAAGAAAGTGAAAAAGAGACAATAAAGAAAATCAATGTAGCCTAAAGTTTGTTAACTAAAAATTCTAATTAGAAAAATTTAGGCAAGGCAAAATCTTTCAAGAAAAATAAAAGATAAAAGGCAAAAATAAGTAACAGTGGAAAAATAGAAGAAGTAATTGTAGATAAAGCAGAAAAAAGGTGTCATCTGAAAACTTTTGTCAGTATATTTCAAAACTTAGATGAATGAAAACAAAACTCAGAAAGAGAAGAGATTGGTGCTTGTCAAAGGCAATGTTAAGAGGAAGGTCAAATGTGTGAGGTGGTCAAAAGGTCCAAACTTTTTGTTATAAGTCCTGGAGACGTAATATATAGCATGGTGACTATAGTTAATACTACTCTATGTATATGTGAAAGTTGCTAAGAGAGTAGATCATAAAAGTTCTGGTGACAAGAAAAAAATGTAACTGTGGTGATGATGCAATATATAGATATATTGAATTGTTATATTGTATCCCTGAAACTAATATAATACTATATCAATTAAATTTATTTTCCTTTTTTTAAATACATTTTATTAATTTTTTTACAGAGAGAAGGGGAGAGAGATAGAGAGTTAGAAACATCAATGAGAGAGAAACACTGATCAGGTGCCTCCCGCACACTCCCTACTGGGGATGCGCCCTCAACCATGTTATATGCTCTTGATAGGAATCAAACCCAGGACCCTTCTGTCCACAGGCTGACACTCTATTCACTGAACCAAACTGGTTAGGGCTATGTCAATTATATTTCAATGAAGCCTTAGGTGAATGGACAATTTTCCAGGAAAATGCAATTTAATATTTATACTCTAGATGAAGCAGTTTAAAAACTAAATTTGTAGTTAAAACACTCCTCCACAAGGAAAACCCTCTGCCTAGATCAGTGGTCAGCAAACCATGGCTCATGAGCCACATGCGGCTCTTTGGCTCCTTGAGTGTGGCTCTTCCACAAAATACCATGTGCAGGTACACACATACAGTGAGATTGAAGGAATACCCTAATTAAGTTAATAGCAATGTACCTATCTATATAGTTTAAGTTTAAAAAATTTGGCTCTCAAAAGAAATTTCAATCGTTGTACTGTTGATATTTGGCTCTGTTGACTAATGAGTTTGCTGACCACTGGCCTAGACAGATTCAGAGGTGAGTTCTGCTGAACAAATAGACAAGCTAATTCTATGAAGTAACTTCAGTTAATTGAATATAGCGAAACCTCTCTCAACCATTTTATAAAGTGCCTACAATCTTGATATCAAACTATCATATTTTTGTGTGTGTGTGTAAGATGCCCCATGTATAAGATGCCCCCTACTTTTCCAACCTAAAATTAAGAAATCTTTATTTTAAACATTTTGCTGATTTTCCTCTTAAGGTCTTCTTCTTTTATTGGCATCTAAAGAAGTTGTTCTTCCTGTTTTCTCCACTCTCTGATCATACACTCAGTGGGAGGAGGTCCAAATTGTCTCTCTGCAGCTCTATTTCCATGCTATTTTGCACTGCTGAATATATTCAGTTTGAATTTTGCAGAGTAAGAGAATCGCTTACCAGTATTTATATTTTTATTTTTTGACATCACTATGGGCTCAGAACACTCTGATCTCTGTTGCATTTGCCTGTTGCATCAGTGCACTCTCCACTTCCAACTCCATTTACAGCATCAGCTAATGTCAGTAACAATCAGGCTGGTGATTGGGAGAAGCCTATTTGACAAGGTGTGCCCAGCTCAATGCTTGGCTGACTTCTGTATATAAGACACCCCTTGATTTTCAGTCTAAAGATTTTAGAAAAAAATAGCATCTTATATACAGAAAAATACAGTAGATATCTATAGGGTGAAAAGGAATAAACCAGTCTCACTAATTGATAAGAAGACCAGCATTCTAAATCTAATATTAGCAAACTAAATCCAGCCATGGATATAAAAAAATAACATACCACATCCCAATTAAGTTTATCTTAGAAATAGAAAAAAATGCTTTATCATTTAAAAATAATTACTGAATCTTTATATTAACACATTTTTTAGAAAAGGATCATTTAAATCAATTTTAAAAGAACATTTAATAAAATTTAGCATCTATACATCATGTTTAATAATTAGAAAGCAAGGATTAAAAAAGATAACCACTTAAAAACCTATGACAAAATTTATGCTTGATGATAACCTATTGGGAGCACTATCTTTATTTTTTATTAAACTTTGAGCTAACTGGTTAATAACAAATAACTTTCAGGTGTATAAGATTATAATTCAAAATCTGTGTACTCTATCATATGTTCACCATTCAAAGTCTAGTTTCCTTCAATTACCATATATTTGACCCTCTTTATCCACTTCAACCTTTTCCCATCTCTTTTCCTCTTGATAACCAACATTTTATTGTATGTATGTATGTATGAGTTTCTTCTTATTTTGTTAGTTCATTTGTTATTCTTCTTTTATATTCTACATATGAATAAGACCACAGGGTTTTGTTCTTTTCCATCTAATTTATTTCATTTAGCATAATATTCTTAAGCTCTATTCCTATTGTCACAATGTGAATATTTCATTTTTATGGCTATTTCATTCTATGTATATCATACTTACATATTATACACATATATCATATGTATATATATGTAATCCAATAATCTGTCAATGAACACTTAGAATATATATTAGAGAAAGAGAAGTCTCTTCAATAAATGGTACTGGAAAAATTATAGACATATGCAAAAGAGTAAAACTACACTATCTTGCACCAAACACAAAAAAATAACTCAAAATGGCTTAAGGCTTGAATAAAACTTAAAACAACAAATTTATACAAGAAAACATAGGCACTAAATGTATGGACCTTGATGTCAGAAGTATTTTTTTTGTGTGTGTGTGTGAACTTGACCCCAAAGGCAAGAGTAATAAAAATAAAATAAATGAATGAGACCACAATAACCTAAAAGGTGTATGCAAAGCAAAAGAAAGCATCAAAGAGAAAAAGGCAACCAGCCAAGTGGGAGAAAATATTTGCAAGTGATACTTCCAGTAAGACATTAATATTCAAAATATATAATGAATTCATACAACTTAACAACAACAACAAAAATTCATATAATCTGATTAAAATTGGGCAAATGACCTTGATAGACACTATTCCAAGGAAGGCATGAAAAGATGATCAAAATCAAAACCGCAATGAGAGAACATCTCACACCTGTTACAATAGTCATCATTTAAAAGACCAAAAACCCCACAAATATTGGAGAGCATGTGGAGAAAGGGAACCTTCACTCACTGTTGGTGGGAATGTAAATTAGTGCAGCTACTATGGAAGATTACCTTAAAGGAAGGAAAGGATGAGACAGTTCAATTGTCACTCCTTTTGTTTTCCATTGTACAATAGATCTAAGGCAGCATGATTGGAGTGTTAAACAGAGATATCAAGAAAGGATATTCCAGACATGGTCTTAATTGAGTTTTTTGTAAAGGTTGGGTTTTATCTTATAGACGATCAAGAGCTAATTTTAAACCAGAAAGTATTATATACATATTTTAGAGTGATCTCCATGGCAACAAAGTGGAAGACTGTTTAGAAAGGAGAAAGATTAATTTTGTTGCTCAGGTGGATGAATCCAGACTTTGTCTTCTTTACTTTATATCCCCAGTGCCCTCCACTACGCCTAACACATAGACGGTACTCAGAAAACACTTGTCAATAATTGAATACTAACAACAGGAAAATAATGACAATGCAGGGGAATGAACACTTTTTAGAAACAGTGAAAGTAAGCATCTATAAGAGTTGGTTAATAAATTGGAGAGTGATATAAAAATATGAATCAAAGGTGCTAAGTATTTTGACTTGGGTCACTGGTAGTAACATAATTGATAGAGGAGAAGAATGTAGAAGAATCTGATTTGAGCCAGGAATTAGTGGTTCCATGTTGACAGACTGAATTTGGAATGCTTGGGGGATATCCAGGGGAAGGACTCACAGAAAGTTAGAAATGAGCCTCTAGTGAAGAAGGCTGGGCTAACAATATATACCTGTAAATGTTCAATAATTGTTTCAAAGTACCAGATTAGTAATTTTGGGTGTTAGAGAAGATGAAATTGTATGTGTTAAGTAAAAATTTCTGCATTTTTCCTTCAGGGAAAAGGATCCACATTGGTCACAGGGAAATATCAGTGTTTTGGGGCTTTAGTGCATTGGGAGGATATGTTTATTTATTTGGTTTAGGCTTTAGCAGATTTGACCACTGCTCACCCATTTACCAACCCCCCACCCCACTCCACCTTCATACACCTATACACTGATGGAGACTATTTTAGTGAAAAATGCTTGCCTAAAGCCACTGCACAGCCTTATTGAAATTTGCTGCTTTATCTAACGTGGTGGGAACCAGAAATAGCACTAGAATTAACCCAACCATTGGCATATTGTATCTTTTCTGTGAAAACCAATACAACTAATATTAACCCAACTGGTTTGAAATTCCCAACTCTTCTGCCAAATATTTTGATAACTTTTCTCAAATATCTGGGAACTAATGAAATCATTTGTAATTGAAATACCTCTGTCAAAGCCCTCACTTTAGAACAGTTGTTTTCAATTAGAAAATTAAAAATTAGAGTCAGTTTCCCTCAAGTGGAAGAAGGATATGTTGCATCTGAAATAGCATTTTCAAAGGAGCTATTACCCAACAGCAAGTAAAAAAGTGTACCTACTGGGAAATGCAGATGAGTTGAGTATATCTTGACCACAATGAGAGAGTGATTCTATGTCAGCCTGTTCATTCTTCTATGTTTAACCTTCATCTCTCTCATCAACCCAGTTGGGTTCTTACAGGACTCTCTGTGTAACCAAGAACACTATTCTGTGATGATGTTTTGCTTAACTTCAGCTGCTATAATTGCTACTCAGGATAGTAGTCATCTGAAACCACCCCAATTCACCACAGCTACTTGAGAGCTGCTGTCTTTAGTAACTGGATGGAAGTAAGCAGAATGTTTAGGGCATCACTTTTGCATTCTTCTTAGACATTTATTCCAACCTCAGCTGGCTTTTGTAAATATCTGTCCCAAGATTAGTCTTCCGTGATCTCTCAATCTCAATTCATTAAATTAAATCAACTCATGCTGACATTCTTTTTTTTTCTTTTTAATCTTTATCTTCATGTTACTTTCTCCCATAGTCTTTTATATATATATATATATATATATATATATACACACACACACATACATACACATACTAGAGGCCCGGTGCATGAAATTCGTGCTGGGGCGAGGGCAGGGGATGTCCCTTACCCAGCCTGTACCCTCTCCAATCTCGGACCCCTTGGGGGACGTCTGACTGCCTGTTTAGGCCCGATCCTGCTCAGGATCAGGCCTTGACAGGCAGTCGGACATCCTTCTTACAATCCAGGACTGCTGGCTCCAAACTGCTCACCTGCCTGCCTCCCTGACTTTCCCTAACTGCTTCTGCCTACCAGCCTGATCACCTACTAACCACTATCCTGCCAGCTTAATTGATGTCTAACTACTCCCTGCCAGCCTATTTGCCCTCAACTTCCCTTCTCTGCTGGCCTGGTCACCCCTAACTGCCCTCCCCTCCTGGCCTGATCACCCACAACTGCCCTCCCTTGCAGGGTCTGGAACCTCCAACAGCCCTCCCCTGCTGGCCATCTTGTGGTAACCATCTTATGTCCACATGGGGGAGGACCTTTGATGACATGGAGGCAGCCCTCTTGTGTGTTGGGGTGATGGTCAATCTGCAAATTACTCTTTTATTAGATAGGATAGAGGCCTGGTGCATGGGTGGGGGCCCTGAAGAGTGTGCCAGATCAGAGTGAAGGCTCCCTTGGGGTGAGGGGAAGCCTGGGCGAGGGTCCTGTGGAAGTCTGCAGGCCAGCCATGCCCCCACCCATCCAGTGACCCAAGTGGAAGCCCTGGTATCTGGGATTAATATATGTTTACAACTGAATCTTTGTAGCCTGGAGCAGAACCAAACCCTCTGCTCCCTCCATGGCGGCAGCCATTTCTGTTTGAAACATTGTAGCCTAGAGTGGAGGCCTAGGCCAACAACAGCATACTAAAGCTTGGCTTCCCCTGTTGCCAACTATTCTCTCCATCTCAGTAGCTGCTGCCATTTCTGTATCATTTATAATTGAAGATTTGTAACATTGAGTGGAAGCCTAGGGAGGCAGAAAGATTGGCTTCCTCTGTTGCAGGGGAAACCCAAGCCTTCTTCCTGCTCTCAGTGCAGCAGCCATGTTGGTTGGGGTTTATTTGCATAATTTGCTCCTGATTGGCTGGTGGGCGTGGTTGTGGGCATGGCTTGTGGGTGTGGTGAAGGTATGGTCAAATTTGCATATTACTCTTTTATTAGATAGTGTGTGTGTGTGTGTGTGTGTATTTCAGAGAAAAAGGAAGAGGAAGAGAGAGATAGAAACATTAATGATGAGAGAGAATCATAAATTGGCTGCCTCCTGCATGCCCCACACTGGGAATCAAGCTCATGACCTCCTGATTCATAGGTCAATGCTCAGTCACTGAGCCATGCCAGCCAGGCTACCACTGACTGTGTAACAATAAGTGTATATATCTTTCCTCTTTTTTTCCTTCTATAAGCAGTTCAGGTTTTAAAAAAATAATAAAGAAACATTTAGGCATAACTATATACACAAATGGGTGAGAAAATAAATACTGAACTAGAAGTCACAGTCCAAATAAACAATGTACAAAGTTCATTTCAAATTATTTGTCACTGATCATTTGGAAGATCAGCACTTCAGCAGCATAACCATCCTTTAATATGTATTATTTCTGAAGAGCATGAACTGAGGAGATAAAAACCTACTTGTGAATATTTATATACGGGTTATCAAGAAATTATTTTGACACTTGACATCTAAGCTAGTTTTGGGAAATAAAAAAGTAAAATATAAAGGCAAAGAATAATAACATGTCAATGTGAAAAACATGAAAATCTATTTAAAAGATTGAATCAAAACAGCTGCCGTACCCACTGGATGGCTGAGACTCCCAGAACACCAGTCCCTAGTTGGTGCAAAAGTGTATTCGGAGGAGCTCTGTGCTCCGCCAGGAAAAGGTCAGATTGTCCCTGGGGTTAGGGGGAGCTGGCAAAGCAGGGAGATTTGCGCCTGAAAAAAAAAAGTCCATGGTTGTTGAAGCTGGTAAACATGGAAGAGGGTCCTCGGAGCTGGTGGCAGAGGGGATTCCTAGAAAGCAACCTATTTGGACCTGACAGAGAAGGGCAGCCTAGCAATTTTGGGAGGGTGATGGCTGCTAAACCCAAGAAGGAAAGGAGTTTTGCGCCGACACACTAGTGGAACTTGAATTCTCGCACTTGCATTTTTTCCTCTCTTAATCCAAGCTTCTGAGTGCTAAACCATGAATGCCGGATCCCCTGGTGGGGGATAACCTGGGAGACTGCAGGGGAGAGCTGTTTTTCTAGAGCCTGGTGAGTAGGCAGGCACCATTAGAGAGGAAGTTCAGGAACAGCCCATTCCCACAAATCAGTACTGAATATCACAGGGATAGCTGGATTTTAGTTCAGGCTAGAGAGAACTAATAGACCTGAGGTCAATCCATAAACACTGCCATCCAGGGTCCGAATCACAAATTGACGTTTGTGTAACACAAATTAAGGAATCAATTTAATTTCTACTACTATTTAAACTTTTTTTTAAAGTGCCATTTTATTTCCTCTTTATTCTACTTTGGGATTAGTGTTATACACTACTTTTGGAGGGTGCTGGCTACCCTTTAGTATCTTTTTACTCTACCTCAATTTCACCTTTATGCCATCACTCTGTTGCTAACATTTCCCTAGTGTTTTTTCCCCTTACACTTTTCCTGCTTTAGATTTTCCTTATTCTTTCTTTTTACCCCCTGTTAAAATTTCACCCCACTTATATATCTAATCTCCAAGTCCATACACACCTCTTGCTTCTCTGACTTCACTATCCTAAATTGTTTTTCTCTCTGTCCTGCTGATGTTGTTTACCTGACCATTGATTATGTCAATATTTTATGCATATTTGTGAGATTGGTTTGCTTATTTTTTTTCTTTTAGTTTGATGTCTGTTTTTTTGGCATACTTTTTGTTTTGTTGTTGTTGTTTGCATTGTTTTTTTTGATAGATTTATGCTTCTGTGTTCCCTCACCTTCCTTGATATTAGTTGTTGTATGTAGTTTGTATCAATCTCTAGGTACTTGTTGCTGGCTTTTGTTGGGATTAGTGGGTGTCCTGTAGAAGTCTTCAACCCATATTTATAGTTTATTCCCCTTTTCTTTCTTTTTACTACTTCCCCTTTTCCCAATTTCATTTTGGCATTTCTTTCTTTCTTTCTTTCTTTCTTTCTTTCTTTCTTTCTTTCTTTCTTTCTTTCTTTCTTTCTTTTTATGTGTATGTTTTCTCTTACTCTCTTCTTTCTCACCTATCAGCTAATTTGCCTTTCTCTGGCAATGACTTTTAATTTAGAGTTACCAATACCGTGAATACATTCCTCTTCAGTGCCTGGTGCATTGCACTTGGTTCTGTTGTATTTTGAGCCTTTAAATCAAGGCAGGAGAGTGAGAACTACATAACCAGACACACAGAGAAGAGAGACCATGGGGAGTCAAAGAAACAGCCCACCAATAAAAGAAAACATGCCTCACCAGAAAAAGAAGTAAATTAAATGGAAGCAAGCAACTTGTCAGAGAAAGAATTCAGAGAAATTGTCATAAGGTGGCTGGAGAGAATGGAAGACATTATGAGTAAGAACCAAGAGGAACTGAAGAAGAACCAAGAGGAAATAAAGAAGACCCAAGAAGAAATGAAGAAGAGCCAAAAAGAAATGAAGAAGACCCAAGAAGAAATGAGGAAGAGCCAAGAAGAAATGAAAAGTGATAATGCTGAGGTAAAGAACTCCATAGAAAGTACTAAGAGTAGACTAGAAGAAGCAGAGGACCACATAATGAGCTAGAAGACAAGGTAGGAAAAAAATACCCCAGTAGAGCAGCTTCTAGAAAAAAAAATTAAAAAGCAGGAAGACAACCTAAGGGAACTTTGAGACAACATGAACCAAAACAACATCCACATAATAGGGCTTCCAGAGGGACAGGAAACTGAGAAAGGAATAGAAAACCGGTTGGAAGAAATAATAACAGAAAACTTCTGTGATATAGGAAAGAAAAAACCCACACAAATCCAAGAAGCTCACAGAGTCCCAAACAAAATAAACCTCAAAAGACCTATGCCAAGGCACGTTATAATTAAATTGACAAACATCAACGACAAAGTGAGAATCTAAGAGCCGCCAGAGAGAGACAGAGATTCACCTACAAAGGAACCCCCGTCAGATTAGCAAGTGATTTTTCAACAGAAACGTATCAGGCCAGAAGGAAATGGAATGAAATATACAAAATCATGCAAAGAAAGAGTGTGAATCCTAGAAGTCTGTACCCATCCATCGTGGCTATCAATCAAAATTGAAGGTCAAATCAGGAGCTTCACAAACAAAAAAAAGGACTAAGGGAATATATTACCACCAAATCAGCAATGTGAGAAATGCTAAGGGGTCTGCTGTAAAAAGAAATAGGAAGCGAAGAAGGAACACAGAGGTAAAGAACAAAAATGGTGACAAATAAGTACCTATCAATAATAACTTTAAATGTAACCAATTTAAATGCTCCAATCAAAAGACATAGCGTAACGGACTGGATAAGAAAACACGACTCATATATCTGCTGTCTACAAGAAACCCACCTCCAAAAAAAAAAGACACACACAGAGTGAGGGTGAAAGGATGGAAAAGGTTCTTCAGGCGAATGGAAATGGAAAAAAGGCTGGGGTAGCAATACATATATCCAACAAATTAGATCTCAAAGTGAAGGACATAACAAGAGATAAAGAAGGCCACTTCATAATACTAAAGGGAGCAATCAAACAAGAAGAAATTACTCTGGTAAAAATATACACACCCAATACAGCAGCACCCAAATACATAAAAAAAAACTCGTGGATGATATCAAGGGAGAGATTGACAGCAATATAATCATAGCAGGAGACTTTAATACCCCATTATCACCATTGGACAGATCCTCTAAACAAAAAATCAGTAATGAAACATCAATACTCAATGACTCACTAGACCAGATGGAATTAATTGACATCTTCAGATAATTTTACCCCAACGCCACAGAATATGCATTCTTTTCAAGGGCTGGGTCAATTTCAAAGATAGACCACATGTTGGGTCATAGGCAAAGTCTTTCCAAATTCAAGAAGATAGAAATCATATCAAGCATATTCTCAGATCACTGTGGCATAAAGCTGGAAATCAACTACAAGAAAAACAATCCAAAGAAATCAAACACATGGAGAATAAAAAGCATGCTATTAAACAATGACTAGGTTACCAGAGAGATTAAGGAAGAAATAGAAAACACTATGGCAACAAATGACAACAATAGCACAACAATCCAAAATCTATGGGACACAATGAAAGCAGTTTTGAGAGGGAAGTTCATAGCTCTGCAATCATACTGCAAAAAACAAGAAACAGCGGCAATAAATTATCTAACCCAACAATTCAAAGAGATAGAAAGAGAGCAAAAAGTAAATCCCAGTGCAAGCAGAAGGAAGGAAATAGTAAAGATCAGAGCACCAAAAAATGACTTAGAGACCAAAGAAAAAATACAGAAGATCAACAAAACCAAGAGCTGGTGTTTTGAAAGGATAAAAAAGATTAATAAACCTCTAGCCAGGCTCACCAAGAAGCAAAAAGAGAAGACCCTAATAAATAAAATCAGAAATGAAAGAGGTGAAATGACAACAGACCCCATCGAAATACAAAGGATTGTTAAAAATACTATGAACAACTCTACTCCACAAATTGGACAACTTAGAGGAAATGGATATATTGCTAGAAAAATATAACCTCCCAAAACACAGTCAGGAAGAATCTAAACAGGTCAATAACCAATAAGTATGGAAGAAATTGAAGCAGTCATCAAAAAGCTTCCAGCAAACAAAAGCCCAGGACCAGACAGCTTTACAGGGGAGTTTTACCAAACATTCAAGGAAGAACTAAAACCTATCCTTCTCAGACTATTCCAGAAAATTCAAGAGTATGGAACACTTCCAAACTCCTTCTATGAAGCTAGCATCACCCTAATACCAAAACCAGATAAAGATGACACAATGAAAGAGAAGTACAGGCCAATATTCCTCATGAATATAGATGCCAAAATCCTCAATAAAATTCTAGCAAATCAGATCCAGAAGTACATCAGAAAGATCATACACCATGACCAAGTAGGATTTATCCCAGGAATGCAAGGATGGTACAATATCCACAAATCAATAAATGTGATACATCACATAAACAAACTGAGAGATAAAAATCACATAATCGTATCAATTGATGCAGAAAAAGCATTTGACAAAATCCAACACCTTTTCTTGATTAAAACTCTCAACAAGGTAGGAATAGAAGGATCATACCTCAACATAACAAAAGCCATATATAATAAACTCACAGAAAACATCATACTCAATGGGCAAAAACTGCAACCATTTCCCCTAAGAACAAGAACAAGACAGGGATGCCCACTCTCACCACTCCTGTTTGACATAATACTAGAAGTATTAGCATTTGCAATTAGACAAGAAGAAGAAATAAAAGGCATCCAAATTGAAAAAGAAGAAGTAAAGCTATCCTTATTTGCAGATGACATGATATTGTACATAAAAAAACCAAAAGACTCCATGAAAAAAACTAGTAGACTTAATAAATGAGTTCAGCAATGTAGCAGGCTACAAAGTTAATGCCAAGAAATCTCTAGCATTTCCATATTGATCTTACAGAAAGAGAGACTAATAAAGCAATCCCATTTACTATCACACCAAAAAAAAATAAGATACCTAGGAATAAACTTAACTAAGAAGGTAAAAGACTTATTTGCAGAAAAGTATAGGACACTAAAAAAAGAGATAGAGGAAGATGTTAACAGGTGGAAGAACATACCATGTTCATGGATTGGAAGAATCAACATCACTAAAATGTCCATACTACCCAAAGCAATCTATAAATTTAATGCACTCCCCATTAAAATACCAACAGCATATTTCATAGAACTAGAAATAACTCTCCAAAAATTCATCTGGAATAAAAAAAGATCCTAATAGCTACAGCAATCCTGAGAAAGAAGCACAAAGTTGGTGGGATTTCAATACCAGATTTCAAGCTGTATTACAAAGCCGCTGTTATCAAAAATGCCTGGTACTGGCACAAGAACAGACATATAGACCAATGGAATAGACTAGAGAATCCAGATATCAACCCAAACCACTGTGCTCAATTAATATTTGACAAAGGTGGCATGAACATAAAATAGATTAAAGACAGTCTTCAGTAAATGGTGTTGGGAAAATTGGACATATACACGCAAAAAAATGAAACTAGATCACCAACTTGCACCATACACAAAAATAAACTCAAAATGGATACAGTCCTTAAACATAAGATGAGAAACCATAAAAATATTGGAGGAATCCACATGCATAGAAACCTCAGACATATGCCGAGAGAACTAATTCACTGATACCGTTCCAAGGGCAATTGAAACTAAACAGAAAATAAATAAATGGGACTACATCAAAATAAAAAGCTTTTGCACAGCTAAAGAAACCATCAACAAAACAACAAGAAAACTCACTGTATAGGAGAACATATTTGCAAATGTTTTCCGTGATAAAGGTTTAATCTCAAGCATCTACAGGCAACTCATACAACTTAATTAAAGGAGGACAAATGATCCAATAAAAAAAGTGGGCAATGGGAGAGTGTGGCTAAGCCTGAGAGGAACTGCACCAATGGCTTCCGTGCTGTCCTACGAAAGCTTGGTCCACTCTGTGGCCGGAGCTGTGGGCAGCGAGACAGCAATTACAGTGCTTTTTTTCCTTTGGATACAGCTCGGCTTCGACTTCAAGTTGAAGAGAAAAGAAAGTCCAAAACTACACACATGGTGCTCCTGGAGATCATTGAAGAAGAAGGCCTCCTGGCCCCATATCGAGTGTGGTTTCCAGTTATCTCCAGTCTCTGCTGCTCCAATGTTGTCTATTTCTACACTTTTAATAGCCTCAAAACAGTCTGGGTCAAAGGTCAACACTCTACTACAGGAAAAGAGCTAGTGAATGGATTTGTTGCAGGAGTGGTGAGTGTGTTGCTGACAACTCCACTCTGGGTGGTACACACTAGACTAAAGCTGCAAGGGGCAAAATTTAGGAATGAAGACATTGTGCCAACCAACTACAAAGGTATTATTGATGCTTTTCAGCAGATCATTTGAGATGAAGGAATCTTGTCTTTATGGAATGGCACATTTCCCTCCTTGCTGCTGGTTTTCAATCCTGCCATCCAGTTCATGTTCTATGAAGGTTTAAAATGGCAACTTTTAAAGAAACGAAGGAAGCTTTCTTCTTTGGATGTGTTCATCATTGGTGCGGTAGCCAAAGCGATTGCCACCACAGTTACCTATCCCATGCAGACTGTACAGTCGATTCTGAGGTTTGGACGTCACAGACTCAACCCAGAAATCAGAACATTGGGGAGTCTTCACAATGTTCTCTATCTTCTTCACCAGCGAGTAAGAAGATTTGGAATAATAGGATTCTACAAAGCACTTGAAGCCAAACTGCTACAGACAGTCCTCACTGCTGCTTTCATGTTCCTTGTGTATGAGAAACTGTTGGCTGCTACCTTCACAATTATGGGGCTGAAGAGTGGACCCAAGCATTGAGCCTTACCCTGCAGAGTGAGGACAGGTGCTCAAGATGGGAGTTTCTTTCTGTGGGAAGAGAAGTGATTCTTTTTTTTTTTTTTTTTTTACCTTTGCTCTTTCCACCGTGAATTTTTACCCTCGTTGGCTTTAAAAGTATTTAAGGGTAAACATAGAGGATAGCCGACTTAATTTTTATGATGATTGGCTAAATTTTGTGGGGGAGGTTGGACTGGTGGTTATATGAAGAAGAAAGCATTATTGAGAACCTAAAATTAAAAGTTTGTGGATTGTTTAATTTTCTTAATGAACTATGAAGAAAGAATGGACTATTGCTTTCATGTGTAATCTTTCCTAGTTAAAATCTTTCTTAAATTTACCAACTGTTCTCTTCTCCTGACCTCTCCCCCAGGTTCTAGAACAAATTTTATGCCATGAAATTATCCTCATATGCCTTTTATATCTTAATCTTGTTATTTTCCTCACTGAAAATAATATGACTATGTCATGAGAGCATGATTTTATTTTTGTTGGATTTTTTTTCTCCTTAAGGGGAGGTGACTTCTTTAGTACATGAGCTATTTATTTTGTGGGAGAAATTAAAATTATTAATCCCAAATGATTCTCTTATAAACTATTTGTAAACATCACTTATTCATTAGTATTTGACGTAATTTTAAAATATTTATTTTGAATCAACTCTTTGAATACGAAAGGATTGAAGTGTTATGTTTATCCAAACATGCCTCAATCAAGTCAAGCCCCAGTAAGTTGACAGCACCTTTATTAAGATATTACAATGGAAAAAAAAAGATATTACATTGAGCCGAAACCGGTTTGGCTCAATGGATAGAGCATCAGCCTGCAGACTGAAAGGACCCAGGTTCCATTCTGGTCAAGGACACGTACCTTGGTTGCAGGCACATCCCCAGTGTGGAGTGTACAGGAGGTAGCTGATCAATGTTTCTCTCTCATAGATGTTTCTAACTCTATCTCCTCCCTTCCTTTCTGTAAAAAAAATCAATAAAATATATATTTTAAAAAAAGTGGGCAATGGACCTGAATAGAATCTTTTCAAAAGAAGACAAAAGGAAGGCCCAGAGACATATGAAAACTTGCTCAAAGTCACTAATTATCCGAGAGATGCAAATCAAAACCACCACGCGGTACCATCTCACACCTGTCAGAATGGCTAACATCAACAAATCAACAAACGACAAGTGCTGGCGAGGATGGGGAGAAAAAGGAACCCTCACGCACTGTTGGTGGTATTGTAGACTAGTGCAGTCATGTGGAGAACAGTATGGAGCTTCCTCAAAAAACTAAAAATGGAGCTCCCATTTGACCCAGTGATCCTACTTCTAGGAATATACCCCAAGAAACTAGAAACTCGAATTAGAAAGAATATATGCACCCCTATGTTTGTAGCAGCACAATTTACCATAGCTAAGATTTGGAAACATCCTAAATGCCCATCAGCAGATGAGTGGATTAAAAAACCATGGTACATCTACACAATGAAATACTACATTGCAGTAAAAAAGAAGGAGCTCCTACCTTTTGCAACAACATGGATGGAGCTGGAGAGCATTATGCTAAGTGAAATTAGCCAGGAAGAGAAAGATAAATATCACATGATCTCACTCATCTGTGAAATATAATGAACAACATAGACTGATGATCAAGAACGGATCCAGAGACTGATGAAAGTCCATCAGAATGTCAAACCTCAGGGTAAGTGGCAGGTGGTAGGAGTAAGGGGGAAAGTCAATACATTTGACCTCTTGAACTAAGGTAAGTAATTTGTGTTTTTACATCCCTGACAAAGATCATATAAAGTTATAAAAAAAATTGGCAGCTAGTTTGGGATTGAATTGATATAGCCTAGAGCTTGTCATCTCCTATGGACACCAGTCCTTAGGCTAAGCCCCCCTTAACCTCCTGTGACACCATAATACCCTTACATGATATTATTCTATAGTGTCAGCATAAGTTTTGATATTTGACAATAGCATATTGTACAATTATCCCAAAGAAACTTACAAACTAATTCTTTGAATGTTTGGCAGCAATTTTAAAAAGGATAGGAAAGGAATTTATCCCTTTCAGAAGGAATTAAAGCACTGGGAAGGCACGGAGCATTCTATATTGGCACCTCTTGCCCTTTTTGCCAAGAGGGACCCTCTTCTCACAATCCAAGTGTACACAGATGTTGCCTGAGCTTTCAATTCAAGTTGTGGTTGAAGCCTCTGGGCAGCTGGCACCATGGATCTGTATCTCTACCAATGGTGTGAGCTGGGCCCTCCCTGGAGAAGAAACCTAGGTCCCCCGAGATATGTGATCAGTACCAGGACCCCGCCAGCAGGCGAGGGGACACCAAGGCAGGTGCTGGGCATGGAGGCCATGGAGGCATAGACTATAAAGGAGACAGAACTGAACCTCACATCACCCTGCTTGGCCCTGGAGGATGACTTGTTAGCCAGAGACGGGTAAGATTCCTCAGGGAAGGAGCCACCTAAGACAGGCACAGTTGCAAAGGGGCCAACAGGAGAGAACTAAAAGGTCAACAGAAGTGGGGCACAGACCCTCACCCACAAACCTTGCAGGGGCCTGAACTCTCACCCCTTCTGAGGGAGGTCTCCTGCCCCCATGGCTGCTACACCTCCCACACACAGCTCAGATCAGGACCCAGGTTACAGACAGAGACTCGGCCAGCAACAGTTGCCCTATATCTTAATTAAGTCTAGTACCAGGAATGCTCAGGGCCTACTCAAGAATGCAAATAATCCTTTCCACTAATATTTACACGGTAAACTAAGATTTTTGCTTGAGTATTAAATTTGACAGTAAAATATTAATCAAGTTTTCAGATTAATTTAAATTGGCCAAGTGAAATAAGTGAATACTCAAGAAAATTTAAGTGTACTGGACAAAAAGCTGTCCCTAAAATATTAACTAAAATTTCTATTAGCAGTTCATCTCATTGTAAAATTGCCTAACCTCCCAAGAACCTAAAGCAGTCATATTTGTATGCCAAAATTAAAAGTTACCAAGACTGCAATATAAAATTTCCAAAAGCCTCCATCCAAAAAAAGGGGGATTGGGGAGATAGTGGAGTAACATCTTGTAAGGACAAATATCCTGTAAGTAAATTACATTGAGAAAATTCTTACTCCAAAATGGTAACTTCCATTTGTAATGCCAACAGCAGGATACCTATGAAAAACACACATGGTATCAAAATAAGCCAAAGGAAAATCATTTAGGCAAAAATGAAAAGAATCTTAAGTCTAATTTATAGTAAAGATCCCTTTATTAACTTCTGGTCGAGAATATGTTTGTATATTTTCAGAAAACAACTCCAAGGCCATATGGGTTCCTGCAACAATGAGGAACTGACAGGTCTGTTCCAACTGCAAAGACAGTCCAGAGATGGAAGACACTGATGACACCTTGCTGTGCTAGCAGTCAGTAGCTGTGCATCGCTGCAGGCGGCCTAGGACCAAACCAGAGAGGGTGAAACCTGCATTGTCACCATATGTCCACCATCCAGACACCATTACTGGCATGTACACATAAGGAACTATTTGACATTGAAATTGGGACTCAGAACAGTTAGACATTGAAACTGAGACTCAAACATTTTTTGTTCTTATACAACTATTTCCAGTATGTAGATGCAAGATCTTTTGAAAGAAAAGAAACAGGGTGAAAAGATTGATATAGAGGCAGAGAAGCATTAAACACACTGTCAAACTACCGGGGCAAGCCTGGGAAGGGTGGAGGGCGGGGGCTGTAAGAGGTCAACCCGAAGGACTTATATGCATGCATGTAGGCATAACCAATGGATACAAGATACTGGGGGGAGGGCAGGTGAGGACATGTGCTGGAGGGTAGGGGAGGCTGGTGGAGGACAATGGGGAGGGAAAAGGAAAACATATTTACTACTATTTGTAATACTTTAAAGAATAAAAAAATTAAAAAAGATTGAATCGATAATCATTACTAATAGTTACATTCAGGTATGGAGAACAGTCAGGATGGGGGAGAAATAGAAAAGAAGAGAAAGAGTAAAGAAGGTGGCAAGAGAGAAGAAAGTATAAATAAAACAGAAATATGACTAAGAGATATTAAAAGGAGGTGGCTTTACTGTAGAAGAAATTAGTTACATTATCAAGTGAAACAAAATGGAAAAGATAAATGGGATATGAATGATATAAAAAAATATATCTATTCCAACATAAATGCACTATAAAGCATAATATTTCCCTAAGCTGTTCAAAACATAGATGGTATTTGATGAATTGATTCAGAGGTAAGCACATAGAGAGTGGAGTAATATAATGGTAGCTATTAATAGCATTTGGTTTCTTATTTGGTTTCTTATTTACCCTTCCTGCTCTAGCAGCTACCCATGTAGAATATTATAGTAAGACTGGAGGCCTGGTGCAAAAAATTCATGCATGGGGCAGTGAGGCTGTCCCTCAGCATAGACTGCACCCTCTCCAATCTGGGAACCCTCAAGGAATGTCTAAATACCCATTTAGGGCCTATTGCTCTCACAATCCAGGACTGCTGGCTCCCAACTGCTTGCCTGCCTGTCTACCTGATTGCCTCTAACTGCTTCTGCCAGTCAGCCTGATCACCCCTAACCACACTCCTGCCAGCCTGACCGACGCCTAACTGCTCCCCTGTCAGCCCAATTGCTCCTAACTGCCCTTTCTTGCAGGCCTGATCCCCCACAACTGTCCTCTCCTCCAGGCCTGATCCCCCCTAACTGCCCTCACTTGCAGGCTTGAGTCCCCCCCAACTGTCCTTTCCTGCGGGCCTGGTCACCCCTAATTGCCCTCCTCTGCTGGCCCAGTCACCCCAAACTGTCCTCCCCTTGCAGGCCTTGTCACCCCCAACTGCCTTCCCCTGATGGCCATCTTGTGGTGGCCATCTTGTGTCCACATGAGGGCAGCCGTCTTTGACCACATGGGTGGCCATCTGTGTGTTGGAATGATGGTCAATCTGCATATTACTTCTTTATTATATAGGATATTGGAAAATGTGGAATAAAAACCACTAAACAAGTCTTAATACTAGAAATTAAATGAATGAGGATTTTAATAACTTAATTAGATTTTTATATATTGCTCAAATGAGAAAATAGTGAAAAAATGTTAACAACCCCTAATAATGCCCATGCAATGTTTGTTCATTACACATTTTTGTTTTCAATCAGCAGAAGAAAATTATTAGCACTAGAGTTTGAATAATTATAATAGCTTCATATCTATCCTTCCTGCTCTAGCAGCTGCCCATCCTTAAATCTATTGCAAACCTTTTAAATTTAAACAATCCCATCATTCATATGCTCAAAAACTACCAGCCATTTTAAAAGGAAAGCTTTGCCATGTCCTTCCATAAGGTCTGCCCTGCCCTTCAGGACCCAGCCTCATTAATAACCAATCATCACCAATGAATAACTCCCCATGAGTACTCCCCATCATCAATGAATAACCAATTATCTATCTTTACATAGTGCTTGTTATACACCATACCTGGTGTATACTTGATACACCAATCATCATCAATGAATAACTCCCAATGAGTACTCCCCATCATCAATGAATAACCAATTATCTATCTTTACATAGTGCTTATTATACACCATACCTGTTTAACTTTTTTTGCACATATTAATCCATTTAGATCCTCATAATGACCCTATGAAATAGAGTTGTAAGTTAAATGTTAAATATTGTCACATTTCTTCTACATCTACACCAGCAACTAGCAAAGGAACTAATCCCATTTTATAGTCACAGAAACTGAGTCATAGAGACTTTAACTATCTTGCCCAAGAGTAAATAGCTAGTAAGTGGTACAGCCAGGATTCCAACTCAGGCAGTCAGCAGAGAGTTCATGCTCTTAACCACTAAACTTCATTACCTCCCTACGAATGAATCAGCCAGGGCAACCCCAAATAACTGACATTAGTGTAGTGCCTTGTAATTTTTAAAATCTGTTTATATATGTGATCCCATATACTTACAGAGAAAGTGTGATGCCTTTGTTATTTTACTAGTAAAGAGAAGAGTGCATTTCCTCTTTTGACAAATCCTATATAATAAAGAGCTAATATGCAAATTGACCATCACACCCTTGCACAAGATGACCGCCCCATGTGGTCACAAGATGGCTGCCACAAGATAGCTGGCAGGGGAGGGCAGTCATGGGCAATCAGATCAGTAGAGGAGGGCAGTTGAGGGTGGGGGACCAGGCCTGCAGGAGAGGGCAGTTAGGGATGACCAGGCTAGCAAAGGAGGGCAATTGGGGGCAACCGGACCTGCCAGGGGAGGGCAACTGGGTGTGACTGGGCTGGTAGGGGAGGGCAATTGGGGTTACCGGGCCAGCAGGGGAAGGAAGTTGGGGGTGACTGGACCTGCAGAGGAGGGCAGTTGGGGTTGATCAGGTCGGCAGGGGAGGACAGTTGTGAGAAATTGGGCCAGTAGGGGAGCAGTAAAGCATTGATCAGGCTGGCAGGGATGTGGTTAGGGGTTGATCAGGCTGGCAGGCAGAAGCGGTTAGGTACAATCAGGCAGGCAGGCAGGTGAGTGGTTGGGAGCCAGCAGTCCCTGATTGTGAGAAGGATGTCTGACTGCTGCTCATTCCCCAAGAAGTCCCAGATTGGAAAGGGTTCAGGCTGGGCTTAGGTACAACTCCCCTCCCCCAGTGTAAGAATTTCATGCACGAGGCCTCTAGTTCAATATAAATTATAAAACTTCTTAATTTAATATTTAGTACCTAATGGGTCCCAAGCCATTCCGCAAAGGAAAATAGATAAAAATTTATGAAGCAGAGTTCTGTCTTCAAGATGCTTACATTCTGTTGAGTAAAATAGAAAAATTAACACATAAACTAATAGATATTGTGATATAACAGAGGCTTATATAATTTCTGTGGCAAGCATATAACTAATCCTGTATTAGGATAAGCAATCCTGTATTAGAATTTTTTAAAGGGAAGAGTTTATAAAGGGAAGCTTTACAACAGAAAGAGGATGTTACAAGAGCAAAATGGCACTCCAGGTGGAGGGTTTATCCTGAGACAAGCATGAAAGCAAGAACATGGCGTGGGTGAAGCATACAGTTTTGTAGAGGGAAATTGTGGCACAGGTAGCAAAAGGACAACTGCAAGGCAGATTTCCTCCAAGTTGTGAAGGAGGCTGAACTTCCTCCTGTTTTCATTGTGGAGCTATCTAAATAAGAACACCAAATTTACTCTTAAGGATTGTGGAGGACTGGTGTGAGGTTGGATCCAAAGAAGAACCTGAAAGTCAGCACTTTTTGGAGTATTTTCCTGGGGAAAATTCTAATGTGAACATCAGTAAGGATGCCCAGGGCCACCATTAAAAGTTCCATAGCCTTTGCTTGGAGGTCACTTCAAAGCAACTTAGAAAAACAACAGAGCCTCCAGAGTGTGGTGTGTGCCCACTGTAGGGGCACTAAGGGAAGGAAATGAAGCGCAAAGGAAGCGACAAGCCAATTATAATGGCAGAGGCCAGAGTCAACTATTTGACTCTAGTAGGTTTGGGCACTTGGATGGACACTCAGTCACTTCACTTTTGTAAATGCTCCCAAAGAAAGTGACTGAATGTTTTCTTGAGCATTAAGTTGTACCCTTTGCTTTTTTTATTTTCCATAAACACACTAGTAACCAGTATGGAAACTTAACTCTAGTAGTTCTCTGAGAAAAGGACTGCTAAGTTAGATGGTCAGAAGTCATGTTAATCAGACAATTACTCTGCATTTTATTCAACTTAAAGCCTATTTTAAGTTGATTGCTTAAAATTATTGAATTAGTTTTTAACTTCATGCATCAAGATATCCTATTATCCTCACAAAGTTTCACAACAGAAGAAGAGACCGGCATTGCAGATAGCCAATACATCTCTACTGATTGACGTGGTTCCTGAAGACAGCCTTGATTTCCGGAACGAGGTGACTTCTGTTTTCTTCGTTCTCTGGAAAACAAAATTATCGGTTTATGATACCGCCTATAGTTTGTGTTTCAAATTTACTTTTAAAATTCTTTCACTTTATTTCATTTAGTCCTCACAAACATTCCATAAAGTGGGTGTTAGGGTGCCTGCTTCACAGATAAGAAAATTATGACTTAGAGGTCTTCCAACTTACACTTGAAAATCATTTTCTAATGGTTATGATAATTTATTTTACTATAAAGTTTAAAATTAATTTATCCATCTTAATATGTGATCAAGACTCATTTTGTTATCTCAAATTGATTTACAAATGTTTAAATGGCTGCCTCAATCACAATCAGGGTGCAAATTCATGTCTTTTGAGTCTAAACTTGTCTTTTTTTTTTTTAGTATCATGTTCCAGAGAAAATGACTAAATTCACTAGGAATTCGTCATCTCCATAATCAGTAATGGATAATACTTACATTGATACTTTGACCATTCATATATATATATATATATATATATATATATATATATATATATATATTGTGTGTGTGTATGTGTGTGATTATTATAAAAGTTAAAATTTAAAAATCTTTTTCATTCATGTGGCTTCAGTTATATGAGTTATAAAGTATTTATTTAATGAAAAAATAGTCATACAAAACTTGTTTCAAACTGTAAGAGTTATTTTATTTCATAGTAAAGAAATAAAATCACATTTCTTTATCATATGTTTGATTCAGACTTATTACTAATTCAGAACGTCCTTGCATCTGATTAGTAGATTTTATTGTTTTTATTTTTTAACATATATACAGCCAAGTTTCAAAGATGTCCTTTTTTAGAACATTCAATTAAACTGTTCTCTGCACATCACTAAACTCAGCATCTCACAATTCTTACAACTATCATGGAGCAGGCAATTGGCTTCTTTTATGAAGAACTGAAAACATGGACTGATCCTGCTGAAATAAAGACTTGAAACTCTAGACAGTTTTGACATTGCTTTTCATTTTCCTTGATATCCTAGCTTTGTGGTGATTAGGTTGTTTGAAAACTTCCAAATCACCATAAAAAAACAAAGCACTGTGTTCTCTCAAAGACACTGACCACATTTCTGATTTAAATTGTACAGCCCAAGTTTCCATAAGTAGAGGAGTGCATAAAAAAGCTGTGGTACATTTATACCATGGAATACCATCCAACAGTAAAAAAGAAGGATCTCTTAGTCTTTGAGACAGCGGAAGGGGGAGCGGAGGATCTGTAGGGTATTGTGCTAAGCAAAATAAGCCAGTTAGAGAAGGACAAGTATCACATGATCTTACTCTTATGTGGAACCTAATGAACAAAATAAACTGATGAACAAAATAGGTCCAAAGACATAGAAGCATGGGACAGACTGTAGAATCTCAGAGGGAAGGTAGAGGAGGGTGAGAAGGTGATAGAGATCAACCAAAAAACTGTCCTATCTAATAAAAGAATAATATGCAAATTGACCATACCTCTGCTACACCCACAAGGCACGCTCACAAGCCACACTCACCAGCCAATCAGGAGCAAATATGCAAATAAACCCCAACCAAAATGGCTGCGGCCACTGAGAGCAGGAGGGAGGCTTGGGTTTCCCCAAAGATGGAGGAACCAAGCTTTTCACCTGCCCATGTAAGTCTAGGCCTCCACTCAATGCTACAAAGTTTCTATTATAGAAGATACATAAATTCCAACAGAAATGGTGGCAGCCACAGAGCTGGAGAGAACAGAGGCTAGGGTTGCCTGGGTGATGGAGGAAGCCAAGCTTCTGCAGCCCTGACTGGCCTAGGCCTGTATTCCAGGCTACAAAGTTTCAATTATAGAAGGTAAATAAAACCCAACAGAAATGGCTGCCCCCAATGAGCGAGCAGAAGGCTTGGCTCTGCTCCAGGCTACAAAGTTTCAATTGTAGAAGATAAATAAATCCAGGATACCAGGGCCTCCCATTGGGTTGCTGGGGGGCGTGACTGGTCTGCAAGCCACCACAGGCGCCTCCCCCAAGACACTCCATGCCCCAAGGGAACCCCTACCCTGATCTGGGGACACACTTCAGGGCAAACCAGCAGGCTCCTACCTATGCACCAGGCCTCTATCCTATCTAATAAAAGAGTAATATGCAAATTGATCATCACTCCAACGCACACGATGGCTGCCCCCATGTGGTCAAAGATCCTTCTCCCATGTGGACACAAGATGGCCACCATAAGATGGCCAGCAGGGGAGGGCAGTAGGGAGGGACCAGGCCTGCAAGGGAGGGCAGTTGGAGGTGATCAAACCTTCAGTGGAGGGCAGTTAGGCGTGACCATGCCAGCAGGGAAGAGCTATTGGGGGGAACCAATGTCAGCAGGGGAGAGTAGTTGGAGGGAACCAGGCCTGAAGGGAAGGGAAGTTAGGGGTGACCAGGTCTGCAGGGGAAGGCTGTTGCGGGGGGGGACCTATGGGGAGGGCAGTTGTGAGTGACCAGGCTTGCAAGGGAGGGCAGTTGGGAGCAATCAAGCCTGCAGGGGAGGGCCATTAGGGGTGACCAGGCCAGCAGAGGAGGGAGTCTGAGGGCAAATAGGCTGGCAGGGTAGTAGTTAGATATTAGTCAGTCTGCTGACAGAGAAGTGGTTAAGCGTGATCAGGCTGGCAGGCAGAAACAGTTAGGGGCAATCAGGAAGGCAGGCAGGCAGGCAAGCAGTTGGGAGCCAACAGTCCTGAATTGCAAGGTTTGGGGACTAAACGGGCAGTTGGACATCCCTCGAGGGGTCCCAGATTGGAGAGGGTTCAGGCTGGGCTGAGGGACATCCCCTACTATGTGCACAAAGTTTATGCACCAGGCCTCCAGTATGTATATAAGCATAATCCAGGAACACAGACAATAGTGTGGAAGAGGCCTGGAGCAGGGGAGAAGGGGCAGGCTATAAGGGGTCAATGGGAGACAAAGGGGAGATAGTCATACTTTCAACAATAAAGATTTAAAAAATAAAATTAATTGTATATCCTGAGGGTTCTATCTTGCACAAAATATAACTCACACCTAAATAATCCTATCTAATAAAAGAGTAATATGCAAATTGCCATACCTTCAATCAAGCTATGCCCACAAGCCATGCCCACCAGCCAATCAGGAACAAATAAACCCCAACCAAGATGGCTGTGGCCACTGAGAGCAGGAGGGAAGATTGGATTTCCCCAGCAATGGAAGAAGCCACGCTTTCCACCTGCCATTACCAGCCTAGGCCTCTACTCAATGATACATAGTTTCAATTATAAAAGATATATCCAAACAGAAATGGTGGCAGCCACAGAGCTGGAGAGACCAGAAGCTAGGGTTGCCCAGGCGATGGAGGAAGCCAAGCTTCTGCAGCCTTAGCACCTAGGCCTCCACTCTAGGCTACAAAGTTTCAATTGTAGAATTTAAATAAACCCAAACAGAAATGGCTGTGGCAAAGGAGCGAGCAGAAGGCTTGGCTCCGCTCCTGGCTACAAAGTTTCAATTGTAGAACATAAATTAATCCCAGATCACAGGGCCTCCACTCGGGTCACTGGGGGTGTGTGGCCAGCCTGCAAACCACCTCAGGCCCCTTGCCCAGGCTGCCCCACACCCCAAGTGAACCCCCACTCTAATCTGGGACACTCTTCAGGGCAAACCAGCTGGCCCCCACCCATGTACCAGGCCTCTATCCTGTCTAATAAAAGAGTAATTTGCAGATTGACCATCACTCCAACACACAAGAGGGCTGCCCCCATGTGGTCAAAGATCCTGCCCCCATGTGGACACAAGATGGCCATCACAAGATGGCCAGCAGGGGAGGGCAACTGGGAGGGACCAGGGCTGCAAGGGAGGGCAGCTAGGGGTGATCAAGCCTGCAGAGGAGGGCAGTTAGGGGTAACCAGACTGGCAGAGGAAGGAAGTTGGGGGCAAAAAGGCTGGCAGGGGAGCAGTTAGATATCAATTAGGTTGGCAGGGTATTGGTTAGGGGGTGATCAGGCTGGCAGGTGGAAGCAGTTAGGAGTAATCGGGAAGGCAGACAGGTGAGAAGTTTGGATCCAGCAGTCCTGGATTGTGAGTAGCATGTTGTACTGCTTGTTTAGGCCTGATCCTACTTGGATCGGGCCTAAAGGGGCAGTTAGACATCCCTTGAGGGGTTCCAGATTTGAGGGTGCAGGCTGGGCTGAGGGACATCCCCTGCCTTCCATGCATGAATTTCATGCACTAGGCCTCTAGTATATAATAACAGTAATGACATCACTTTCTCATCACCTATTTGTGTTATAAACAACATCAAGGAGACAGTGTCTTGGGAATTTATTTTCTGATGTTTCTTTTTTTTTTTAATCATATTGTACTCTTTCCTTTAGAACATTTTACGTACAAGTTTGTTCATTTTGCAAAAACACTGTTATTGTATTTCTAAAGTTAGAACACTTGGGAAATGTGACCTTTTGGTTGATTTGGTTTTCTAATTTTAGTCTTTTTGTTTCCCCTTTATAAAAAGTGCTAGATAAAGCTTGAGGGGAAATGTATACATTATGCAGATCCTGATAGTATTCCCCTTCCTCACATAACTGCAGCCTTCTCTTGGTAGAATTAAGTTTCTGTCACTATTTCTACATAGCAAAACAACCCCCAATGTGATGGTATGTGGGGAAGCACAAGACCTGCTTGGAAAGTCTGTAAGGAGGATTCTCTGAAAGGTTGGGGGCCTCTGAGGGGACCTTGCAGAAGGCAGCTGCCCCTACCTTGACTTTTCCAAGTCTGATCCCCAGGGGTGCTTTGCTAGAATCTCTTATGATTAGTCTTTAAGGACTCGACCTTATAGTGCTATATACTTTCTCAAGGATACTTGCCCGTTGATTGTATATAGAAATTAATTTGAGTTCAAGCTTTTTGTTAAAAAGCCAACGAGGCAGAACAGGACTGTTTTTACTACTGGAGTAAAAGAGTCCCTCAGCCCTCTCTTTCACAGAAAACTGTGTCTGAGTAATCTATTCATTTGTCATCGTTCAGGGTCTGCTGGTCAGCCCCAGCAATGGTTTAATGTCAAAACCATTTTATTAAGCTTACGGACCCTGTGGGAATGGGGCAGAATCCCTCAGAGATGACTTACCTCTACCTTATGTCTGGGGCTCTGAAGAATCCAAGGCTGGAGACTCAGAGTGGTTCAGATGATCTTGACATGAGCCTCAGATGATCTCAACATGGCTGAGCTAGGATGACAGAGACTGTAACGTCACACCACATGTCCACCTTACATAGAGTTGCTGACTCTCATTGGGCAGCTCATGGCTCCAAGAGATCGTGTTCCAGCAAACAAAGAGAAAGTTGCTCAGCATTGCATAGGGCAGGCTCAGTAGTGGTGCAGCATCTCACTGCTGGACTCTGGGTCAAAGCTGATGCAGAGCCCACCCAGATCTCAGGGTCGGGGATGGGACTCGATGCAGGAGAAACAAAACTGAATTATGGACATGCAGTGCAAACAGAAGGTATGGTGTGGCCAATTGGTGGCATGAAACCTGACACAAATGGACTGTCATTTATGTCTGTCTCTGTGAATGGAACTTGGTGGATAAAGGCACCTTGTCTGGCTGGGCCTTTCATAATTCCTATTAATTAGCACTGGCTACATTTAAATGGCAACAAATGTTCATGGAACGTGAACTGAATTAATCCCACTAGTCTTTTCACTGAGGTCCCAGAAAAGCTTTCACTTCATGCCACAAGACAGTTTCTGTGAATAATTTATGGAAACGACGGTGAATATTAGTGTTCCTGGTATATGAGTTGCAGGCATAAAATCCCATTACATCCCTGCGTGTGCTTCCTGAAGGCAGTCCTGCCACACAGACTCTGGCTGAGGTGTATTTGTTGTTGGGTCCTCTCCACCACTCACAAGGGCTGTCCTTGAGCAAGTTAGTCACTGAGCTGAAATTTCCTCATCAGCAAAACTAAGGAAATGCTGCTGACTCGAAGGGACAACCATGGGCAGAACCAGCATGGAAAAGCCGGATCAGAGGCTAAAGAGAGGTGGCAAGAGGAAACAGAAGAGACTGCGTTTTTGTTTTGTTCTGTAATTTGTCTGCCTAGAAGAGTGGTTCTCAACCTTCCTAACGCCACGACCCTTTAATACAGCTCCCCATGTGGTGGTGACCCCAGCCATGACATCATTTTTGTTTCTTCTCCATAACTGTAATTTTACCACTGTTATGAATCATAATGTAAATATTTGTATTTTCCAATGGTCTTAGGCAACCTTGCTAGCGGTTTGGGTCATGACCCACAGGTTGAAAACCGCTGCTGTAAAGCCTAAGACCATCGGAAAACACAGATATTTACATTATGATTCATTAACAGTAACAAAATTACAGTTATGAAGTAGCAAAAAAAAAATTTTATGGTTGGAGGTCACCACAACATGAGGAAGTATATTAAAGGGCTGCTGCATTAAAAAGCTTGACAACCACTGGCCTAAAAGGATGTGTTTTCTAATTTGTACAAAAGCATCATATGTGCTAGCAGAGGCCCCAGAAAAGAAAACAAAAAAGCAAGCACCGATATGAATTTGACTGTTAAGCAATCCATTTCTGTTCATTTTGCTTCAATTTTGCTAGTCCAAATAGCCAGTGAGGCCTGCACACAGTAAAAAATTCACACATGTTTAGTACCAACTTTGGGTTGTGTACTGCTAGGCTCCTGAGCTTTATCACCAACATTCATTTGGTTATACTGCACGCGCCTCCCACTATGGTAGGAAGGCAGCAAAGCATTCTCAGGTGTAAAAATATGACATCCCTTTTGGAATCTGTTTTCTCAAAATCCTGAAAAAAAATGCAAGCAAATATCCAACTAGACTCTCAAAACATGAGTTGATGTATCTGATTCTTTACTGTGATCTTACCTTTAGGCCAGGGGAACATATTTCAAAGATATTTAAATTTGGAAGGTGAGAATATGAGACACTCCAAGCAATGGATAAAAGAAGATGTGGCCCTGTATCTCATCCCAGTCTGTGTGGAGGCAGCGGCTTTGATGACTCTGTTCGCACCAATATTAAAAACCAGCCTTGATCAGAACTCAAAATGGGTCTTGCTGGAGACCATTGGAGAGGACCAGTGCAGCTTGCAATCATCACCTATAGGAACAAAAAGCATTCTCTTAGACTTACTACTGAAATGTCTCATGTATCTTAAAAGAGCAAAGAAGTGGTTCAAAGCAATTACACATGGTTATTTTCCAAAGATTTTGCACATAGACATACATACAAACTAAATTCTGCTTTTGCTCCAAATAAAGAACTTGGTGCAATTTACTGTACAGCATTTACTCCCCTTGCAAAACATCTCTGCCTAATGTTTACTTTGTTAAAATTTCTCGTCTGCAAATTAACATTAAATTATTAAGTTAGCTTGAGCCAGCAGGAATATAATTTTTATTTTTTATGCTTGCAATAAAAATATTTATAATAAGATCAACAGACCTTGGTCTTCTCCCATAAACATTGTAATCAAGAAGGCAAACCTCCGCCTACTTCCACTTGGAGCTGTCTACCAAACTCTCTACCTTAAAAGAATATTTACATTTCAGTATCTGGCCTTTGTTTCTGGGGTTCTGGAAGCTTTGTCTTTGTTACCTACACAGCACATTTATAAAGGAGGAATTTTTGTTGTTGTTAAATATTTTTCAGCTCCTCTTTTCTTTCTTTCAAAAATAACACTTTGATCACCTGATCATCTGCTCAGTAATTAATAGTTGTCAAGGACCAGGAGTTGGGGGAAATGGTGAGGGACTACACACTTTCTATTATAAGGTGAATGAGGTCAGAGGATTAAATGTCTAGTATAGTGGCTATAGCTGATTATACTATATGCTAAGAGAGTAGATCTTAGGTATTCTCACACACACACAAAAAGACAACCATGTGAGGTGATGAACATGTTAATTAACTTGTTTCTGGGAATTTTTTCACAATATATACATATATCAAATCATAATATTGTACACTTCAAATAATTTTATTTGTCAATTATACTTCAATAAAGTTGAAAAAATAAGAATTAGTAGTTGTTGGTTTATCTTGTCTCTCACAGATAGTAGGGAAGCAGAGAGGTATTTCTGATGTCACAATGCCTAGCCCAGGTTTATAACTGGTTCCTTTCTTCTGTGAATTAGAGGACAGAAACATGTCCCCCTTGCTTTCCCTACCTGTCTGGGGAGAGGTAAATCAGGACAAAGTACCCTTTTTTGTCCCAAATTCTGCTTTACCAGGCCTTGCTTAGTTCATAACAACCTGGACCCCATGGGATATTTAAGCCATTCTTAATTAAAATATTTTAGCAAGAATTGTAAACCTGTAAGCTTTGATGAAGGGAAGACAATGCCTCTAATTTAGCCAATAAACTCCTCTGAGCACCACAAGGATGAAGGCCTTATCCATAACGTACTCTCTGATTCCATAACTTCTTCATTTTCTCCCTTCAAAATGTATTCCTAAAGTCCTTCCCAGTCTTGTTTTCTTGTGATGCACCACCCTTTGCCACAGAACAATGAGCATCTGTCCCCCAGTGCTGAAGTGGCTCTTGCCAGTACATTTTCCACTTGAGGGCTTTTCCTGTCTGTAGCTCTCTCTTTTGAGGAGGAGCTGAGTGAGCGCTGAGTTGGGGGAGAGGATACAAGAAATATGGTGTTGTAGTTTTACTTCAGACTGTGGCTGATTTTCTTATAAATTGTCTGAAATCAAACACAACTTGGTACCAGGAGGATTAATATCCTCTAAAGAGATCTTTAGTCTTAACTTAAACTTGTATTTTTCTATAACTAATGACCTTGATCTTATTCCTCATGAAATAAATTCCTGGCTCTATTATGCTATTTTCCTTCCCTAAGTGTTTTTACAAAGTGCTTCCATATTTAGTGAAGGTGTTTTTTTCTGAGCCATCAGACAAATGGTTCACACTCAGAACACATCTCTCTAGACCATGAGGGAGTTTGCATGTTACTAGAAAAGTTGGAGAAGGGAGTTGTCAGAATTTCAAGTCTCCCTGCAATACTTGAAGGAGTACCTCCAGTTCTTTCGGAAGCCATATTAGCACTATCGAATTTGTAAGATTTTAATTGAACTCCTATTGGTTCTGAGGTCATGAAAAGCCCAGTGCTCAGATATCCAGCATCATCTCCTAAACTCAGAGTAACGCTGAAAGTCCCAAAATAGAAGAGACCCAACAAACAGGTGAAACCCAATGCATTTTTCTAAATGGCATGCCAATAAAAGGCTGGAGGAGTTTATAGGTTTGAGAGATAGATAGATAGATAGATAGATAGATAGATAGATAGATAGATATAAATATAGATATAATCAAATATGAAATAATATAACATAGAGTCTACCTTAATTCTAAATGTAAGCTCCCTTACACTTATACTGGATATGTTTAAAGCTACAGAAAAATAGATGCAAAGTAATAATGTTATTTTACCTAGTATATTTATCATACTTTGCTTCTACCAATATTACTTAGCTGACTAAATGACTTTATGTTGTAGGGAAAAGAGCATGAGCATCAAATACCAAGATAAACATTTATTTGTTAATCATTGTGAACCCATGAGTGTTTCCTTCCCTAAAACAAGTAATTACAAAGGAATCCTATTTACCACCATAAATAGTTGAAAATTGTGCATCATAAAAAGTTATCTATATTGTACAAATATTCAATATTTTCTTCACAACTATTATCACCCTTCTAATTCTAATTTCACTGAACTCTTCTTAGACTGCTACCATAAACCCTAAGTGCCCCGTTCCTTGATCTTTCATATGTCTCCTAGGCACTGCTTGTCATTTCATGATATCACCTTGGGAATTGATTTGCATAATCTGATAGTCTAATGATAGGTTTAGTGGATAAATTGTATGCACATAAGGCAATGCACAATGATTCCTCACAAAGAATATCAAGTTTGAACAACTAATAGCTACTCTATATAAATATGAATTCAATGTATTAAATGTGTCCAAAGAAGACAACAAAACTGGTGTCTGATAATCATCTTATAAAGGCTCCTTTTATTAAATAACAAAAAATAAATCTTATCTTTTAATATAGATAGGAAAATGATCTATTTTTTTCTTCAAACTTATGTCCTAGTTCCCTCAATATAATATTTAATAAATAATTTATCTTTGTAATGTATAATATATTTAATTTATTCTAGTTCAAATATTATGATATTTAGGAACCAGAAAAATACATTATATATATATATATATATATATATATATATATATATATATATATATGGAACTCATTGAAATCTTTAGAAATCTATTCAAATTTTATGTAGTTGTTTCTTATGTAACTAGAGGCTCAGTGCACAAAACCCAGAGGGACAAAGGGGGGGGGGCGTCCCCTCAGCCCATTCTGCACCCTCTTGCAGTCTGGGAACCCTTGGAGAATGTCCCACTGCGGGGAGCAGGCCTAAGCTGGCAATTGGACATCCTTAGTGCTGCTGTGCAGGCAGAAGAGGCGGCCGCCACCACTGCTGCACTCGCCAGCTGTGAACCTGGTTTCTGCCTGAGAGGTGCTCCCCCTGTGGGAGCACACTGACCACCAGGGCCAGCTCCTGAATTGGGTGTCCGCCCCTGATGATCAGTTCACATCATAGCAACTGATAATTCCACCAGTCAATTTGCATATTAGCCTTTTATTATATAAGAAGATACGAAGGTAATTTGCACCTTCACCTATTTGCTTCTAATTTTCATTGTTCCCAATATTAGATTTTTGGATTCAATATCACTAATTTTGAAAAAATATATGCCTACAAATATTATTATTAATCCATACATTGGGAATTCTAAATTCCTCAAATAAATAATCACCAAACACTCAAATGTCAAGGCATTTCTTTGTGACTAGAAGAAAATAATTACTTAAATATAAGATGTTTGATAAACTACCTTTAAAAAAAAGTAATAAGAAAATGGATAAACCTATCTTCCAAATCCCAAAATATAAAAATATTGAAACACCAGAAAATGCTTAATATATGTATAAAATGTAACTTTATTTCCTTCCAAATGAAACAATTTTTAATAAGTTTATTATAAAGATTAAATTACTTCCAGTACCAAGTTACACAATTATAACAACAAAAGCACTCTGAATTATTCCTTAAGAGCAATAAAGCAAGAGTATGCTGCTTCAAGATATTCACAAATTTTATGGGGGTGGTCATCTTTGATAGCTACTTTGCTTTGAAGGGTTTATAGATAAGAAAATGTTAAACCCTGGAACAAAGTGTTGCAAGAACCAAGATGGCAGCATAGGTAAACACCTATCTTGCTGCCATACACAACAATTTCCAAACTACAACTTAACAAAAGAACAAACACCATCCAGAATCACCGGAAAGCTGGCTGAGTGAAAATTCCACAAATACAAGAGAAGATAGGACACTGTGACTCAGAGGAGTGGTTGAGGACAGCATTGAAGATATGCATGGAGAGAGGTTTGGAGGACACGCCAGTGGATAGGGCAGGCGGCTGAAAACCCGGCCAGTTTTCTTGAACGGGGGAGACAAACACATCCCACTGCACTGATTCCACAGCTCTGGGCAAAGTCCAGGAAATCCACAATCATACGGGTCAAAAGTGGACAGTGGGAGGGCAGGCCAAAGCTCAGGTGCTGCAGGGGTCTGCGGGCTTGTGGAAAAGGTGAGCTTGTGCGGAGTGCACGTGAACTTGGGAACAGCAGAACTGCGTGACCAAGCAAAGAGTACTCATGACTTGCTCTTTCATTCAGGAAACCGTCAGACTGCATTGTTTTGCGACTCTGGGTGAGACATTGGGTGTGCAGACTCATTTGGGGAGAGTCTGAATTCTCTGGCAGCTGGTGGAGCTCGGCAGCAGCTCTGCCTCGGAGGTGCTGGCGGCCATTGCCACCTGCACAGAGTCCCTGGGGCTGCATAGGGTGGAGCTGACACTGTCCGCTTGGTCCAGAGACTCCGCCCATCCAACCTGAGCACAGCTTAAAGTCACAGACAATTGGCCTGCAGGTCAACCCCTCCTAGTGCTAACAATGATTAACCTGGGCTTAACTTCAACAAGAATGTGCAACCCATATCCACCTCAGGTAACTGGGGAGGCTAAGCCACTGACCCTTGTAGGACATCTACCACAAAAAGTTGCTCAGTTGACCAACTCAGGGAAGCAGCCACCATGCAGAGACATGGAAAGAAATCAGATGTGAAAGAAATGGAGGGAAAAAACAACAACAACTGGACATGGAATTCAAAACCATGGTTATAGGTCTTTTCAAGAGGCTCCTAGAAAAGGCCGAGACCTACAAGGAAATAAACAAGACCTATGAGGAAATGATCAAGACCGACAAGGAAATGAACAAGATCATCAAGGATATGAACGAGACCCTCAAGGATATGGAAAAGGACCAACCAGAAATTAAGCATACACTGACTGAAATAAAAAACATTATACAAAGACCTAAAAGTACTCTAGAGTACCTCAAGAACCAAGTTAAAGATTTGATATACAAAGAGGTAAAATCCACTCAGCTAAAAAAGCAAGAAACCAAAAGAATCCAAAAAATTGAAGATAGTGTAAGGGGCCTCTGGGACAACCTCAAGCATACCAACATCTGAATTATAGGGGTGCCAGAAAAAGAGAGAGAGCAAGACAATGAAAACCTATTTGAAGAAATAGTGACTGAAAACTTCCCACACCTGGTGAAAGAAATTGACTTAGGAGTTCAAGAAGCTCACCGAACCCCAATATATAGGAACCCTAAGAGGACCACACCAAGGCACATCATAATTAAAATGCAAAGAACAAAAGACAAAGAGATTATATTAAAAGCAGCAAGAGAAAAACAGTTAGTTACCTATAAGGGAGCACCCATACGATTGTCAGCAGATTTCTCAACAGAAACGATGCAGCCAGACGGGAGAGGCAAGAAATATTCAAAGTGATGAATAGCAAGAATCTACAACCAAGATTACTCTATCCAGCAAAGCTATCATTCAGAATTGAAGGTCAGATAAAGTGCTTCACAGATAAGAAAAAGCTAAAGGAGTTCATCACCACCAAAACAATATTATATGAAATGCTGAAAGATATTCTTTAAGAAGAGGAAGAAGAAAAAGATAAAAGTGTAAATTATGAACAACAAATACACATCTATCAACAAATGAATCTAAAATTCAAGTGAATTAATAATCTGATGAATAGGATAAACTGGTGAATATTACGGAATCCCGGACATAGAGAGGGAATGGACTGACAATTCTTGAGGAGAAAGGGGGTGTGGGAAGTGCAGCAAGAGTCTGGACAAAAATCATACAACTATGGGAGAGGACAGTGGGGGGGGGGATGAGGGCGGAGGGTGGGATGGGTACCGGTTGAAGGGGAGCTATAGGGGGAAAAAAGGGAACAATGTAATTAATAAACTGAACAATAAAGATTAAAAAATGTTAAACGCTGTTGATCTCTAAACAGACATTTAATAGTGAGTAAAAAACAACAATAAAAATCTTAAAGCTTGTTTTCCTTCATAAATGTTTATGATATTTTAGTGATCAAGTGTATTACAGAACATAAATTATGTCCTATATTTTTTTTTTGAGCTGCTGGCTGTATTCCCTCATTCTTGAAAGTAGGATAAGGAGGGTCCGGATAACTTTGTAGCTGATTCTGATCCTTGCCGTATCTTTCTCATAAAGTTTAAAATGTTTTATAAGCCTAGTTTTCCAACTGTCCCAGTCGTCTGACCCATTAATCTGAAATCTACTTTGAGGCTTTAGCAATCTCATAATTTCTCCTTAAATATAAATAATAATAGTATGATGATATTGCTCTGAGGTTAAAATGGATTAATTCATTTAAAGTACAGAAAACACCACTGGGAACATGGTAAAAACTTTTTTTAAGTTAATTGATCTTATCATTACTGCCCCTGTTAAATTTGAATATTAAAGGATATGTAGAAAATTAGGCAGTATTTGCCTAAAAACACTTAATACAAAATATTACCAAGGCAAAAATGGATTAAGTGACCTCTATCTCATCTAGATTCTAATTTCAAAATAGATTACTATTTATATACTATTTATTTTCATTTAGTTTCCAGAAAAGATTTGAATCAGAACAATCTGTTTTAAATATTGTCCCTTCTATTTACTTGTTATATGACCCTAATAAATTTAATCTGTCTAAACTTCCCTTTATTCAACTTTAAAATAAGGATAATCCTCATGGGGGTTGGTAAAAATCAAAGAAAATAGTGTGTATAAATATCTAACATATAAATTGGCCCATAATAGTACTCAGTAACTAATTACTACTTTTCCATTCCTGTTTTATTGTTTTCAAAATGCTGATCTGAAAATAATAAATTTGATAAGAATAAAGCAATTTTAGCTCAATGCAACAGGCTAATTTAAATCTATTCTTCATGGCTTAAACTAAAGAAAAGCTTGGAGTTAAGAATAAATTACTCAGATTTTTTCTATTGCCTCAGAGAGAATTAGGTATGAAATTATGAGAATTAGAATTAATTTTTACCTTTTTACTTAATTTTATATACTATTATACAACAATCTTGCACTAATTCTTTTCAGAAATTTTTATAATAAAAATGCTTGTTTTTTTATTTTTTTCTATGAAACCTTATTTATCATTTTTACTTATGTCAGAGAAGTATCATATATAACTACAAATATTTAGATTTGTCTAGGAAATTATTCTTAATTTTTAACTTTATTTTTTTATGTTATAAAAGAACTGAGTGCTTATTTGAGCATGCTGGAGAAGTTTAGAGTAATAAACATAGCAGAAACTAGATTACCTATAATCTTACATTGAAAAAGAACCACTATTTAACATATTTTCTTTTTTTCACAAAAATCCAGTTAATTTTTAAATATTTCATAAACTTATCTCACATTGGAAGGACAATGGAAAGCTCCACAAAGGAAAGATTTCTGGAATGAACTGGTACACATGGGATGGGTGTCTTGATGAAGGGACTGAAACTGTCTCCTCAGTGCCTGTTCAACCTGAGTTGGAAAGGGCAGGTGAAATGGGCTACATAAAGTTAAATCATTCTCTCTTTCTGCTTCCTTCCTCCTCTTTTGCAGAGACTACAGAATTGAATTCTGAGAAGTTAGATGGTTACGGTATTTATTTACTCTTCCACAGTAGCTTCTGTGACTGGCAGCTATACTCAGATGGTGGAGTCATGTAGGGATCCTCTCAAAACCATGTTAGGGTTTCTAGGCTGGAACTTCCCAACTTGGGCACAAGCAAGCTGTTACACCAAATGGGGGACCAAGGTGTGCCAATATTATGATCCGCAGCCTTTGGGGAAGGCAGATATAGCTGTAATCGATCATCTCAGAATTACCATTTTATACTGTATCACAACTTAATAAAGTTTGGGAAGCTTTGCTTTAGAACCATCTCTCTGACATTTAAGGAAGCCTACACTAGTGGGTGTTATTTGGCTAAATTATATAATCTTTCAAGTTGTCAGTGGAATTCCTTGTACTTTTTTAAATTAGATTTTTATTTTAAGTAATTATATAGTTGACACTTGAGCAATTGTGGAGGCTATGGGTACTTACCCCTGAGCAGACACAAACCCATGTATAACTTTTTGACTCTCCTAAACCTAACTACTAACAGCCTATTGACTGGAAGTCTTACTGATGACATAAATAGTTGATTAACACACATTTTGTATATTATACGTATTATATACCATATTCTTACAATAAAGTAAACTAGAGAAAAAACTTGTTAAGAAAAATATAAGGAAGAAAAAATACATTTATAGTACTGTAGTGTATTTATCAATATCAAAGTTTACATTATCTGTTTATGAAATGAATCATTTATAAGTACCTACATCAAGATTGTCTTATATAATACAAAACACTGTAGACATTATACATTTTAATAATACTAAAAGCTAAAAAGATAATGTGAAAAAGAAATTTAAAAATATTTTTAGGCATAACAATTCATGTATTGATAATGAAGAAGAAGCAATATAATTGTTTTATGTGTAATCAATACAACCTAGTCCAATCAATATAATTGCTTCAAGATAGTAAGAAAATCTCCAAAAAAATTTCCAATACTGTTTACTTATTAAAAAAGATCCACAGGTAAGGGGACCTGTGTTTCTCAAGGTTCAAATGTATATTCATATGCAGTTGTAAGAAATAATTGAGAGATCTTATGTATCCTTCACCCAGTTTCCCTCACTAGTAACATCTTGAAAAGAAGTCTGTCAAAATACAGATCAATTTCATCACTGTACGGAACCCTTGTGCTCCTCTTTGTAGCCATACTCACCCCACCCAACCGGGATCTAATACCTGGAAACCACTAAGGGGTCCTCATTTCTAAAATATTGTCATTTCAAAAATGTCAGATAAATGAAATAAAATATCTAATCTTTTGGGGTTGGCTTTTTAAATTTTTTTACTGAGCATAATTCTCTGGAGATTCATTCAGGTCATTGAATGTACCCATTTTTTATTGCTAAGTAATAGTCCATATTGCTAAGTATATATGTAGCATTACATTTTGAAGGGCATCTGGGTTGTTTCCAATTTGGGAATATTACAGATAAATTATTATAAACATTTGTTAACAGGTTTTAGTATAAACATAAATTTACACTTTTTTTTTGTTAACTAGAGACCTGGTGCACAAAATTCATGCAAAGGGGGGTGTTCTTCAGCCCAGACTGCACCCTCTCCAATCTTGGACCCCTAGCTGGATTGAGCCTAAATGGGCATTTGGACATCCCTATCACAATCCAGGATTGTTGGCTCCCAACTGCTCACCTGCCTGCCTTACTGATTGCTGCTAACCACTCCCCTGCCATCCTGATTGATGTCTAATTGCTCCCCTGCCAGCCTGTTTGCCCCTGGTCACCCCCAATTGCCCTTACCTGCAGGACTGGTGCCTCCCAACTGCCTCCCCTGCTGGTGTGATCACCCACAACAAACCCTCCCTTGCAGACCTGGTCCCTCCCAACTGCCTTCCCCTGCTGGCCATCTTATGGTGGCCAACTTGTGTCCACATGGGGGTAGTCATCTTTGACCACATGGGGGTAGCCATCTTGTATGTTGGAGTGATGGTCAATTTGCATATTATTATTATATTAGGTAGGACTAGATAAGATAGAGGCCTGGTGCACTGGTGGGGGCCAACTGGTTTGCCTTGAAGGGTATCCTGGATCAGGGTGGAGGTTCCCTTGGGGCAGTGGTAGGCAAACAACGGCTCATGTGTCGCGGTTTGCTGCTTTATTGAATAATGAGTTTGCCAACCACTGCCTTGGGGTGTGGGGTGGCCTGGGCAAGGGGCCTGTGGGGTTTGCAGGCTGGTCATGCCCCCTGGTAACCCAAGCAAAGGCCCTGGTTTTGGAGATTTGTTTATCTTCCATAATTCAAACTCGGTAGCCTTCAGTGGAGCCAAGTCTCCTGCTCTCTCTACGGCCACAGCCATTTTTGTTGGGATTTATTTATCTTCTATAATTGGAACTTTGTAGTCTTAAGCAGAGGCCAAGGAAAGCCAGGGAAGGCGGAAAGCTTGGCTTCCTCCATCACTGGGGAAACTCAAGCCTCCTGCTCTCTCTGTGGCTGCAGCCATTTTGGTTGGGTTAATTTGCATAATCATCCTGATTGGCTGGTGGACGTGGTTTGTGGGTGAAGCAGGGGTATAGTCAATTTGCATATTACTCTTTTATTAGATAGGATAGATGATTTTAGTGGTTGTAAAACTGTAATGAATTGGAGTTTTCATTTGCATTTTCTTGATGACTAGTAATCTCAAGCATTTTTTTTATGTGCTCACTGGCCATTCTTTGGAAAAATGTCTGTTCAATTTTTTTGTTTATTTGTAAGTTTGGTTGTTTATATTTATATTATTTAGCTTAAAGAGTTTCCTATATACTTCATATTCAAATCTCTTATCAGACATGTTTTAAAATAATATTTTTCCTAATTCCAAGAGTTATCTTTAACTTGCTGGTCTCCTTTGCAGCACAAAATGTTTAAATTTTATTGAGTTCAATGTATCTATTGTTTCTTTTGCTGCTTGTGCTTTTGGTTTTATATCAAAGAAAACTTTAACTTATGGTAAGAAACTTGTCAATTTTGTTCATTTTTACAGATAATCAACTTTTGCCTTTATTTTCTCTATTCTTTATTTAATTATATTTCCATTCTGCTTCCTTAGGTATAGTTTGCTCTTCTTTTTTAAGTGTCTTAAAGTGAAAGTCTTGTTTTTAACTAAAGTGTTTACAGCTATAAATTTTCTCAAATAACTGCTTTAGTTTCATCCCTTAAGTTTCATTATATTCTGTCTTCCTTTACATATATGTAAAAATATTTCCAATTTATTTTGTGATATATTCTTTATCCATCTGTTTAGGAGTATATTGTTTAATTTCTACATGTTTGTTAATTTTCCATATTCTTCTTGTTATTTATCTTTAATTTTATTCCAATGTGATAATTAAACATAATCAGTATATTTTTAATCTTTCAATATTTATTATGGCTTGTTTTATGAATTCCAGATGTGCACCTAGGAAAAATATGTATTTTGCTAATTTGGGTGAAATGTTCTTCTAATGACTATTAATTAGATCTAGTTGGTTTCTAGTGTTGTCCAAGTTAAATATTTTCTGATATTCTGCCTACTTGTGTTGTACAGATGAAAAATAATATAGGGAATTCACTAAGCCTTCATGTTGAATCCTCTATTTCCCCTTCAATTCAGTAGTTTTGTTTCAAATATTTTGGGGTTCTGTATACATGTTATAAGTGCTATATGTTCCTGATAGGTTAACACTTTTAACATTACAAAATGTCCTTCTTTATTTCTAGTAATATTTATTTTAAAGTATACTTAATGTTAATAGAATCATGTCATATTTTTATGGTTATAATATATCTTTTTTCATTCTTTTACCTTTAACCTATTTCTGTCTTTGAATATGAATTTTGTCTCCAATAAACAGTACAAAGCTTTGGAATTATAGCTTTATAAATTATGTGTTCATGGATTATGAGATTTTTATGTTGGCTGATAATCTCTGCCTTTTGATTGAGTTGTTTAATGTATTCATATCTTTTTTTTTAATTTTATGATTGAGCATTGAGTCTATGTCTACTAGTTTACATGTCTCTTTTGCTCCTCTGTTTTTCCTTTACTACCTTCTTTTTCTTTAAGTGAATACTTGATGAGAAATCAGTATTTCTCCTAATTATTTTTCATCTGTACAACACTATACAATTTAGCTTCTCTTTCTTAGTTGCTCTAGGATTAACCACAGATACCTTAACTTATCAGAGTTTACTTACATTTGTACTGTCATAGGTGCAGTGAAATATCCAAATGTTACTCTTCTCCCTTTCTATGCTGTTACTAGAGGCCCAAATGCACGAAAATTCATGCAAGAGTAGGCCTTCCTTCCCTGGCTGCTGGCACTGCCTTCACTCCAGCCAGTGCTGCCTTTCCGTCTTCACTCCAGCCAGGAGCTGCCTTCCTGCCTTCATTCGGGTCCAAAGCCACCTTCTGCCTCTCACCTTGTTGCATCAATTTCCATATTCCCTCCTTATTGGCTGTGGGTGCCATCATGTTTGTTGTGGAGTTATGGTCAATTTGTATATTCTGTATTTATTAGATAGGATTATATAACACTGCAATATAGTATATTGTTATAATTGTTGATTTATATAATTTTATGTCTTTAAAGAAGCTAAGAGAAGAATATAAAGTATACTGTTATAGAGTTTCTTATGTAATTTTCTTCTTTACCATTATGAGTTCTGTTAATTTCTTCCTTGGTATTTGAGGTACCATCTGATGTCATTTTCTTACTCTAATACATCTTGGTCACTTCTTTTGTGATATATAATCAAAATTTTGGTATGGTATAGGCTCAACTATAATTATATCCATACTAGAAACCCAGTGCATGGATTCGTGCACTGTGGGGTCCCTCGGCCTGGCCTGTGGGATTGGGCTGAAACTGGCTCTCCAACATCCCCCTGGGGCCCCTCAGCCTGGCTTGGAAGAATAATGCCCTCAAGGGAAGGATGCACATTGCCCACCATTGTACTGCAGACACAAAAAAATCTCATTATTTTGGAGGCTGAAAAAACAAAATATTGACCTAACACATAAGGATAAAAAGTGTCATAATAAATAAGAAAAAAAAATACATTTAAGAAGAACCAGCAACCAGAGGGCAATCTAGAATAACACCCCAAAGTAGTTGCTGGAGAAATATAATTTTTAGAATATATAGATGACAACTTAAGCAAAAACAACAATAATATAAACATTCAGGAGAACTAAGATGGCGGCAAAGGTAAAACACCTATCTTGCCGTCATAATCAGCAATTTTAATACTACAACTTAACGAAAGAACAAACACCTTCCAGAATCACCAGAAAGCTCGCCAAGTGAAAATTCCACAAATAAAAGTGAAGATAAGACACTGTGACTCGGAGGAGCAGCGGCGAACAGCGTTGAAAGATTTGCACAGAGAGAGGTTTGGAGTGCGCACCGCGGAGAGGGCGGGCGGCTGAAAACCGGCCAGTTTTCTCGAACGGGGAGACAAAGGCGTCCCACTGGACTGATTCTCCAGCTCTGGGCGAAGTCCAGAGAACCCACTATCACACGGGGTGAAAACTGGACAGTGGGAGGGCACGCCGAAGCTCGGGCGCTGCCGGGTCTCCCGGCTTGTGGAGAAGGCAGCTTGCGTGAACAGCTCGGCTGCGTGACGGCGCAGAGAGCGCAACGCGATTTGCCTCTCATTCGGAAAACTGTCAGACTGCTTTGTTTTATGACCCTGGGTGAGACATTGCGCATGAAGACTCATTTTGGGAAAGTCTGAATTCCCCGGCAACCGGCAGCCGGTGGAGCTCCGCAGCGGCTCTCTCTCAGAGGTGCTGGCGGCCATTGCCCCCGGCACAGAGTCCCTGGGGCCACACAGGGCGGAGCTAACGCTGTCTGCTTGGCCAGGAGACTCCGCCCACCCAACCTGAGCACAGCTGAGCTTCACAGATAATTGGCCTGGAGGTCAACCCTCCAAGTGCTAACAACGATTAACTGAGCTTAACTTCAGCAAAACTGTGCAGCCCATATCCACCTCAGGTAACTGGGGAGGCTGAGCCACTATCCCTAGTAGGAAGTCTACCACACAAAGCTAATTGACCAACTCAGGGAAGCAGCCACTATGCAGCAACATGGAAAGAAATCAGATGTGAAAGAAATGGAGGAAAAAAAACGACTGGACATGGAATTCAGAACCACGGTTGTAGGGTTTTTTAAGAGGCTCCAACAAAAGATCGAGGCCTATAAGGAAATAAGCAAGACCACAAAGGAAATGAAGGAGTCCTACAAGAAAATGAACAACACCCTCAAGGATATAAATGAGAGCTGCAAAGAAATGATCAAGACCAATGTGGAAATGATCAAGACCAATGTGGAAATGAATGAGTCCTACAAGGAAATGAAAGAAACCCTCAAGGATATAAAGCAGACTCTCAAGGATATGAAAAAGGACCAACCAGAAATTAAGTATACATTGACTGACACAAAAAATATTATACAAAGACCTAAAAGTGCCCTGGGGCACCCCAAGAACCAAGTTCAAGATTTGAAATACAAAGAGGTAAAATCCACTCAGCTGAAAAAGCAAGAAACCAAAAGAATCCAAAAAATTGAAGATAGTGTAAGGGGCCTCTGGGACAACCTCAAGCATACCAACATCCGAATTATAGGGGTGCCAGAAAAAGCAAGAGGCCAAGACAATGAAAACCTATTTGAAGAAATAGTGACTGAAAACTTCCCACACCTGGTGAAAGAAATTGACTTAGGAGTCCAAGAAGTGCACCGAACCCCAACATATAGGAACCCTAAGAGGACCACACCGAGGCACATCATAATTAAAATGCCAAGAGCAAAAGACAAAGAGAGAATATTAAAAGCAGCAAGAGAGAAACAGTTGGTTACCTATAAGGGAACACCCATACGACTGTCAGCGGATTTCTCAACAGAAACGATGCAGGCCAGACAGGAGTGGCAAGAAATATTCAAAGTGATGAACAGCAAGAATCTACAACCAAGATTACTCTATCCAGCAAAGATATCATTCAGAATTGAAGGTCAGATGAAGTGCTTCGCAGATAAGAAAAAGCTAAAGGAGTTCATCACCACCAAACCAACATTATATGAAATGCTGAAAGATATTCTTTAAGAAGAGGAAGAAGAAAAAGGTAAATATGAAAATTATGAACAACAAATACACATCTATCAACAAATGAACATAAAAATCAAGTGAATTGATAGGCTGTTGAACAGGATAGACTGGTGAATATAACAGAGACATGGACATAGAGAGGGAATGGACTGACAATTCTTGGGGAGAAAAGGTTGTGGGAAGTGCAGCAAGAGACTGGACAAAAATCTAGCAACAATGGGAGAGGACAGTGGTGAGGGGGAGGTGAGGGTGGAGGGTGGGATAGGTACAGGGTGGAGGGGAGCTATAGGGGGATAAAAAGGGGAAACAATGTCATTAATAAACTGAACAATAAAGATTAAAAAAATAATAAAAACAAAACAAAAAAAACATTCAATAAGATTTGTTGTGGCACAGAATAGATTTTCCTATTATCTCCACCCATCCCATACTACCAAAGTCAGTATATCAGTTAAAATGAGAATAATCATTTGTTGACAATGAATAATAATAGCACAGGCAATCAAACAGAAGAAATATTTTAAAACACAGTGCAGAAATATAAAGTAATTAAAGTGGTGGACATTAACTCATGAAAAACATACCTGAAATTAAAATTTTTGTGAAGTTTCAAGTATTTTTCATATGCTCCTCAACCACATCTCTGGACCCTATGATACATAGGAATTCAATTAGAGGTAGAAATCTAGTTTAAAACATGATTTTAAATTAAAAAGACTAAGCATCAAGATGCCTATCATTACCTAAAAGTTTTCCCTTGCCATTGCTCTCTTACTCGGGTCCTCAGACCAATTTCTTCTAGTGATAACCAAGAGTTGTGAGAACTGCATTTACTGATGGGTCAATTACAATTAATGAGTATTTCTCACCAGAAAGGGGATGTAGCACAGCTTTCCTGGATTTTCAATAGGCTTCTAACAAACACTGTTCCACTGCCTGTTGGCTGCTTTCTTACTGTTAATTCCAGTCATCTCATGCAGTGTGGCAGCATGCACAGCTCTTCCTGATCATTAAAAATTTGGCAAGAAACTGGGACTCAGAACATTTGGACATTGAAACTGACACTCAAACTTTTTTTACTCTTATACGTTTGTTTTCAGTATGCAGAGGCAAGATATTTTTGAAGAAAAAAAACACAGGAGAGTGATGGATATAGAGGCAGGGTGGCCTCGAACAGGCTGTCAAGCTATAAGGCGAAGGCTGGAGTGGATGGGTGGCAGATGCTGGGGGAGATCAACCGAAGGACTTGTATGCATACATATGAGCATAACCAATGAATGAAAGACACTGGGGCGGGGAGGGGGCAGGTGGGGACATGTGCTGGGGGGTAAGGGAGGCTGGGGGGAGGACATTGGGGGGGAAGGAAAACATATGTACTACTATTAAATATAAGTTATATTGTAAATAAAATTTAAAAAATAATAATAAAAAAAAAATCTTGGCAAGGAAAGTCTGACTGACTTCACAACTGAGTTTCTATGTTCTCCATATATCTTTCGTCATCTACATTTCACCTTCCATTATGGCTTTCCTGCAAGAGCAAGTCAGCTTTACCTCACCAGTGGCTTTTAAACCCTTACATATCAATTACACATTTCTTTTAAAAGAAACCAAACAAAGGCAAAACATGATAATATTTTAATATACAAACCTTTATAAAAATGGCCAATCTATACTAATAAGAGAGACATATGGTAATTGACTGTGATGCCGACAGCCAATCAAGAGGGAATATGCAAGTTAGCAGGACAAGATGAAGGTGGCCACAGAGCCAGCTGGAGTGGATGGGAGGCGTGGGTCACCAGGGCCAGCCACCAAGGAAGGGGTCTGCAAATGGCCCTCAGCCCCTCATCTAGGCTGGTTATGCTCACATGGGGTGAGGATCCCTGCTGGGGGTTGTGGCCAGCTTGAAAACAGCCATCACACCCTCACCCAGGCTGGCCACGATCCCCAGCAGGGACTCTCACCCCATGGAGGCATGGCTGGCCTACCAACTTCCCCACACCCTTACCCAGGCTGGTGCCATCCCCAGTGTGGACGCCCACCCTAATGGAGGTATGGCCAGCCTGAAAACTACCACAGGCACCTCTCCCAGGCCATCCCAAGAGAGCTCCCACCCTGATCCAGGATACCCTTCAAGACAAGCCAGCCACTCCCCCCATGCACCAGGCTTCTATACTATACGAATAAAAGGGTATTATGCTAATTAGACTGGGAGACCTTCCAGAAGACCTTCCGGACATTCTTCTGGACAAAGCCACGGTGGCGGGGTTGAGATAGACACAGTTAGGGGACAAGAGGGGAGGGCAGTTGTAAGTGATCAGGCCAGGATGGGATAGCAGTTATGGGTTATTAGGCCAGTGCGGGGGGGCTATTGGGGTGATCAGGCTGGCAGGGGGGACAGTTGGGGTGAGCAGGCTAGCAGGGGGGTCAGTGGGTACAAGCAGGCTGGTGAGGAGGACAGTTGAGGATGATCATGCTGGCAGGGTGGCAGGTGGGAGCAAGCAGGCTGGTGGGGGAGCAGTTGGAGGTGAGCTGACCAGCATGCAGAGTGGTTAGGGGCAATCAGGGAGGCAGGCAGGTAAGCAGTTAGGAGCCAGCAGTCCCAGATTATAAGACTTTCAGTTTAGGCCTGATCCCTGTTCCCTGTAACTGGCAGTCAGACATCCCCTGAGGAGTCCAAGATTGGAGAGGGTGCAAGCTGGCAGAGGGACACCTCAATCCCTGTGCACAAATTTTGTTCACTGGGCCACTAGTTTTTTTTTTTTTATATGAAGATGGTAGACAAATTGGGTTCAGGAATTTCTTGTTAACTATTTGACTGTTGCTCATCATGTTTATGGAACATGACAAATGTTGTTTGGTTTGTTTGTTTTGCTTTGCTGTACTTTGTTCTGCTGACCCATAAATTTAATCAGTCACCCACTCAGGGAGGCTAGTGTGTGTAGTGAACCTCTTAACTCAGCTTAATTTGATGGTTTCTATACTTCAGGATTTCACAAGCTTGATTTTTTTTTATTATTGGAAGACTATATATACCAAGGGAAACACTTACTAGTATTTTACTAAATAATCACCTTGGAAAAAGATAATTGCCTCCTATCATCTTCACAATTTTCAAATTGAATTGCCATAATGGTCTGAATTAAGAAAGGCATAATTTCTAAAACAGTTCTTTCTTCCTTTTTTCTTACTTATGAATGGAAAATTTTGTATAGAGGCTTACACCAATCCCAGAGGTGTAGTCAGACCATTGACCTGTCATTTAATTGGTCCAGCCACTCTGTTGCAATGACTCTGCTCTAACAAATTGATATCACAAGCTTTGGGAAGTATCACACATGCATTATTTTGAAAGAAAGGCCAATAAGGTTGATCTCTTAGGAATGTTGAAAAAAATTAAAGATATGTGACAGAAATGTTTATTGAAATGTTTCAAGCATCATTACCAAATGTGAAGGGTCCTTTTTATCTAACTAGTGGCCCAGTGCATGAAATTCGTGCATAGTGGCCCAGTGCATGAAATTCGTGTCCCTCAGCCTGGCGTGCACCCTCTCCAATCTGGGACCTCTCAGGGGATCTCTGACTTCTAGTTTAGTCCCAATCCTTTCTTGTGATGACACGAGGCTATTGTGTGAGGTGGTGAGGACCACCTAGGCTTTTATTAGTATAGATAATATTGTTCTATCTGCCATTAGTGTTTTCCAATGGAGTGAATAATGTGAATCTTAAAAGATGATTGTCATTCATTCTTGATAATTACTTCTATGGTAATACATAGGAGATTTACAGTTGTAACATAAATAAATAATATAATCATTAATAAATTTTACCTAATAATAGAGAAACATCTACCTCCACTACACCCACAGCCAATCAGAGTGAGTATGCAAATTAACCTAACAAAGATAGTGGTTAATTTGCATGCATACCTGGGTCCCAGGAACCTCCTCGGCACCCAGGTCACTCCCAGCCAGCCTTCGGAGAGGCAGGGGGGTCCCACTTTCCAAGCTTAAGGCTTGGGGCAGAGGTTTTAGGCTTGGGCAGGGGCCAAGCCTGGGTTAAGAGGGAAGGGAAAAAAATCAATGGAAACATATCCCTAGGTGAGGATAAAAAAAATAAATAAATATAGAAATGTCATATTTATGAAAGACAAATCTTGAAAATGCTTAAAGAAAGTTGACATTTTTTCCTGATGAAGAGACTGGAGTTTGTGTTGAAGAAAATACCTTGGCACCTGCAGCAGTGGGTTGATGGGGCTGGTGCCTTCCCTGATCAGCCTGGTCGCTTCCCGCAGAGGGAGACCAGAATGCAGCTCAGGTCCACTCCCAATGAAGAGCGGGCCTAAGTCATCAGAAGGACATCACCTGAGGGCTCCCAGTATGCGAGAGGGGGCAGGCTGGACTTAGGGACCCTTCCCCAGTGCATATATTTCATGCACCAAGCCCCTATAAATAATATAAAAGTACACTCTGAATTGTATACTAACAATTGAAAACATACTTTTGCTTACCCCTGTATATATAATTAGTATTTTAATATATATTAGAGGCCCAGTGCACAAAATTCATGCATGTGGGGTTGTTCCTCAGCCCAGTCTTCACCCTATCCAATCTGGGATCCCTCTCACAATCCAGGATAGCTGGCTCCCATCTGCTTCCCTGCCTGCCTGCCTGCCTGTTTGCCCCTAACTATTTCTGCCTGCCAGCCTACTCACCCCCTAACCACTCCCATGCCAGCCTGATTGAAGCCTAACTGCTCCCCTGCCCCAAAGGCCCCTAACTGCCCCTGCTGGCCCAGTAATCCTTAACTTTCCTCCCTTGGTGGCCTAGTCACCCCTAAGTATCCTCTCCTATAGGGCTGGTTCCCTCTAACTTCCCTCCCCTGCAGGCCTGGTCCCCGCCAACTGCCCTCCTCTGCTGGCCTGATCACCAACAACTGCCCTCCCTTGCCAGCCATCTTATGGTGGCCAACTTGTGTCCACATGGGGGCTGCCATCTTTGACCATATGGGAGCGGCCATCTTGTTTGTTGAAGTGACAGTCAATTTGCATATTCCCTCTTTATTAGATAGGATAATAAAGACATTAAAGTAAAATTACAAAAAATAGATCACTTAATATCAGGTCTCTTGACATTCTCTAAATCTTTATTCTAAATGCCTGATAATAGGAAAGGATGCTCTCCATTATTTTCTCTTAACATAGGCTCTTACTTGCATTTGACATATAAAGCTGTCTTTTATTTTGTGTGTTTTTTAAATATTCATCCATTTATTAAGTATAGTCTTCTGAGACTAAGACATAAATTTATGCTTCCATGTCAGTATCCAAGAATGGAAACTAATTAATGTCAAACATATTATACTTAAAAGACTTTTTTATTTGTAATTTTTAGTTACAACTTCCATAAAAAAAAGCCAAAGTTCAAAATAAGAGTAAGAAAAAAAATGGCTATTTATAAAATTGCCAAATATGTGATTCAATAAAAGATAATTTATCTCTGCATTAATCTTATTTATGAATTAAGCCAGAAAGAGCTTTGAAGGGTGATATATAATTTCTTAATCATAACTTTTTTGAATAAGAAAATAATTGTAAAACTTCTATCTAAATACTAATAGCATCAATGATAGTATAACATTTTACTAAATAATCCCAACATTTTGCATTTTCACTCTAAGACTATATTATTTCAAAATTCACCTGTAATGTAGAACTACAAAAGTTACAATATGGAAAGATTATAAATATACACTGAGTGGCCAGATTATTATAATCTGTGAAAGCATAATAATCTGGCTTCTCAGAGTATATATATAAAAAAGTAATATGCAAATTGATCATACCTTTGTTACACTCACAATCCATGCCCACAATCCACACCCATAAGCCAATCAGGAGAAAGTATGCAAATTAACCCCAACGAAGATGGCTGCAGCCATGGAGAGAGCAGGAGGGAGGCTTGGGTTTCCCTGGTGATGGAGGAAGCCAAGCTTTCTGCACACCCTGGCCAGTTGAGGCCTCCACTCAATGTTACAAAGTTTCAATTATAGAAAATAAATAAATCCCAACAGAAATGGCTGTGGTCACAGAGCAAGCAGGAGGCTTGACTCTGCTCTAGGCTATGAAGTTTCAATTATAGAAGATAAATAAATCCCAGATACCAGGGCATCCACTTAGGTCGCCAGGGAGTGTGGCCAGCCTGCAAACCACCATAGGCCTTCATCCAGGCCACCCCATGCTCCAAGGGAAGCCCCACCCTTATCTGGAATACCCTTCAGGGCAAACCAGCTGGCCCCCACTCATGCACCAGCTCTCTATCCTATATAATAAAAGAGTAATATGCAGATTGACCATCACTCCAACACACAAGATTGCTTTCCTCATGGGAGCAGGTCAAAGATCCTGCTCCCATGTGGACACAAGATGGTCACCACAAGATGGCCAGCAGGGGAGAGGATTTGGGAGGGACCAAGTCTGCAAGGGAGGTCAGGTGGGGGTGATCAAGCTGCAGGGGATGGCAGTTAGGGGTGACCAGGATGGCAGAGGAGGTAAGTTGAGAGTGACTGGGCCGGCAGAGAAGGGAGGAGAGCAGTTGGGCAGGGGACCAGGTCTACAGGGGAGGGAAGTTAGGGTGACTAGGCCTGCAAGGAAGGGCAGTTAGGAGTGACCAGACCAGCAGGGGATGGCAGTTAGGGACAAACAAGCTGGCAGAGGAGCAATTATGCATCAATCATCTGGCAGGGGAGAGGTTAGGGAATGATCAGGCCAGCAGGCAGACACGGTTTGGGGCAATCAGGCAGACAAGTAGGTGAGTAGTTTGGAGGCAGCAGTCCTGGATTGTGAGAGGGATTTCCAATTGGCTGTTTAGGGCCAACCCTCCTGGGATTGGACCTAAATGGGCAGTCGGACATCCCTTGAGGGATCCCAGATTGGAGAGGGTGCAGACTGGGCTGAGGAACACCCCCCAACCCCTGTGCATGAATTAATTTGTGCACCGGGCCTCTAGTATATATATGTGTGTGTGTGTGTGTGTGTGTGTGTGTGTGTATGTGTACTAGAGAGGCCTGGTGTATAATTCGTACATAGGTAGGGTCTGGCCAGCCTAGCCAGGGGAGGGGACATAGATGTGTGGCCCACCTGCCTGCTGGTCAAACTCCTTGTCAAGGGGACAATATGCATATTAGCCTTTTATTATATAGGATATACACTGAGTGTCAGATTATTATGCATTCAGAGATGATATGGATATTTTAATAGAGCTAGATATTTCCTGCAGTTAAGAAAAACAAAAGCATCATACAGTAACCACTACCTTCAGGGTACACAACAAAGCTCAGGACATTCTGTAATACAAACATCCAATCAAACCTGGGAGATTTCTAGAGCATATTTGCAATAGTTTGCCATGATATACAAAGGTCAAAAAATATACTTAAAATTGAAATTTTTAATTCAATTTAGGTGCCATTTGACCAAAAATGCTCTGTCTGCATGAGAAAATTAAAGAAATAAATCATAATGGTTATTTTCACTGGCCAGCACTTGGCAATATGACTTCAGGCCCAGATTGAATTTCATGTTTGGTTTTGGGGAACTTCATGTATCATGATTCCAAAGTCTGTTATTACTGCCATTTGGTTTTGGCATATATATATATATATATATATATATATATATATATATATATATTTCTAATCTAATGTGTGGAGGGACAAGGAAATCACAATAATGTACTCTTCTAGAAAAGGTGCTTCTATGAAGATTTTTAAATTAGTAGCATAATATTTGGTAAAATATTTGACCAAATATAGCTGGTAATAAAAATGTATTGTTTTTTTTTCTAAAACACATGAAATAATATTTCTTTTTAAAAATATATATTTTATTGGTTTTTTACAGAGAGGAAAGGAGAGTATTAGAGAATTAGAAACATTGATGAGAGAGAAACATTGATTAGTTTCCTCCTGCACACCCCCTACTGGGGATGTGCCACAACCAAGGTACATGTCCTTGAACGGAATCAAACCTGGGACCCTTCAGTCCGTAGGCCGACGCTCTATCTACTGAGCCAAATCAGTTAGGAGATGAAGCAATATTGCTTAAGCATCATGCTAGTCACCATATACAAAATCTATCATGATGACAAAGGAAAAATAATCTGCTAAAACATTGAAGTGAAACCTTTAATATTTTTGTTCTGCTTTGAAAGTTAAATTTTGGAGGTACTCATTCATCAAAATATATTGAAGTATACTTTATGAAAGGCATTATGTTAGGTGTAAGAACTATTAAAATGATGATGGTAAAATGCTAGCACTCACAGCCTGTCCTGTCCAGAATACTTAGAGGACAGATATAAACAGTTAACAGGTAATAGTGCAGGCAGCCACTGGAATGAACTGGATAAGTATGAAACAGAACCTTTTTTGTTCTGTAGTCTTGGCCCTCTGTATGGATCAGGATGCCTTGAAGGTCTTCAGGTCAGTGGTTTTCTCTCTAAGCAATAACAGATTGTTGTGAAAATTGGGACTGAATCCTTGCATTTAGGATCCAAAATTTTCATTCACTGAGCGCTTTGAGGCAATCACTTCACTTTTAAGATGTAAAGTGGGTAACTTTACATCTTAAAATTTGAAGGGAAGAGTGCCTCTCTTTACTGAGTTATAAAGGTAGAAAGAGATAATGTATAAAAATGCATTACAATTAAAAATAGAGTATATTGTAAACTAATATACAAATGCTATTTGCTGTGGTTGTTATTAATAAACCTTTAAAAGGAAAATGGTTATAAATCATGTAGAAGAGAATTTCCTGTCTGCCTTCCCATGAGAAAACTCTATCTGAGCACAGTTTCAATTTATCTTTACCCTTATAAAGGCAAATGGACTTGACCCATTCAAAATTATGAAATTGAATAAAACTCTCTTCCAGGCCTTGTCTTCATGACTCAGGCAAGTTTTTTTTTTAGATCTCTCTGACTCTCGGTGTCTATACCTGCAAAGTGGGAATAAAAATACTGTACAGAACTACACGGAGTAACTAGATTATTATGATCTCTGAATGCATAATAATCTGGCCACTCAGTATATATCCTATATAATAAAAGGCTAATATGCTACTTGTCCCCTGGACGAGGAGTTTAACCAGCAGGCAGACCGGCCAACCACCCATATCCCCTCCCCAGGGCCAGGCTGGCCAGACCCCACCCACACAGAACTTCATGCATTTGGCCTCTAGCCTGCAGCCATGGTAATTGACCATACCTCTGCTATGCCCATAGCCAATCAGAGGTGATATACAAATTAACCCAGAAAAGATGGTGGGTAACTTTACATATGCAGATGGGGGAGGGAGGGCAGCACCGTAAGTCGCCTGCCGGGTCCAAGCTGCTCTGCAATTATGGGGCAAAGAGCCCACAGGCCAGGCCTAGCTGCGCCCCAGATCACCAGTGTGAAGAGCCTCGCCTCCCAATCACTGGGTGGATAGGCGAGGTCGAGCCACACCAAGTGATTAAAGGCAAAGAGGCCACAGGCCAAGCTGAGCCACGCCCTGCAATTAAGTGGAGAATATGCCAGGCCTAGCCACCCTGCTATCCCAGGCAAAGAAAGCTCTCTGCTGACTACCTTGGCTAAGGACCTGTTTGGACACATGGTGCAGAACCCAGGGCCTCTAGCCTGCAGCCATGGGAATTCTCCCTCTCCCCAGAGTTAGGAGCAGCAGCCCAGGTCTACCCAGTGGCCTGGTCCTGACTTGTGGGGGGGCGGGGGGGGGGGTGAGGGGGATGAGTTCCTGCAGGCTGGGGTTTGATCCCCACGCATTAGCAGCAGACCAGTGCCTTTGTTATTGCTGTGTGTCCAGGTTTTAATTGGACAGATGCCAAGCGATCCTGGTGGCCAGATAAGCAAAATCTTTTAGGAGGAGAATTCTGTCTGGGTTTCCTCAAACTCCCTCAACCCCTACTCACCCCTCTGTAAAGGCACAGAACAAGTGAGGCCCTTAAATAAAGATCAGAGGTCTCCAGCAATGGTGGGCCTCTCTCATCACAGTCATTTGGTCTTTGAGTATTTATCTAGGCACCATGACAGAGAATCACAAGCTCAAGTCATGATCGCAGCCTTTAAAAAATTCAAAATCTTATTGAGCAAGTACATTATAAAAGCACACTAATAACATCAGAATATAGGCAACAATACAGAGAGGAACAGAAGCAATTGCTAGGATGATTTTCCAATAATTAGTACAAAGATTACGTGCTATTAATTAAATAAAAAAATATGTGTGGAAGTAGCTGCTTCAAGAGTATGGCACCCTTCCTATTTTAAAGGAAGCTGAGTTCCACATGAACTGTGTGCTATGCTATGATATCTGAGGCACGGTAAAAGGGGGGCCCTAAGTGTACTATGCTTTGATATTTGAGTCATTCTTTATTGTTCAATGTAATTTATTTTTGTACACATCAGTTTTGTGATAGTTAAATTATTAGAATAATACATCTTGCTATAAAATATTACTAGAAGATCAAATGATCAGGTAACATTATTGTTATTTTCTATAACAATAATATGCTAAAGTGATAGATATTATAGAAATACTCAGATAGAGATACCTATAGGCTTGATTACAAGTGAGGCTTACTATCACAATCCAAATTTATTGCTTAAAAAAAAAAAGCAGGGAGCCAACTAGAAATTGAACTAAATATAAGCCCTTGAAGGGCAAATGTAAATTGGATAAGCTTTGCTATTATAAGAGCAAGAAGAAAAAATTCAGATGCAAGAATGAAAACCATATTTAATCCACTCTAAGTAGCTGTAAAAGAAAAAGAATGGCATACTATGAAAATACTTAATACATATTGTAAAAACATTTGTTCAAAGAGGATTTCCTAGAATAGGTGATATTTCAGTTAATTATTTTAAATGTGAAGAGGTTAGCTAGATAAAAAAAAAGGAGTAGGGGTCCCGAATTGCAGAGGGTGCAGGCAGGGCTAAGGAAACCTCCCCCCCCCCCCGCCCCCCGCCAGTCCACCCCTGGCTCCATGCACAAATTTCATGCACTGGGCCTCTAGTACTATATATACACTGAGTGGTCAGATTATTATGACCACCCCATCAGTACTTGGTTGGGCCACCTTTCGACTTCAATCCTGTAGCAATTCTTGGCATTGACTCTACCAGATGTTGAAAGGTGATGTGAGGAATCTGACACCGTGCCTGATGAATAGCACTGTCCAGTTCTGTGAGATTTGATGGTTGTGGAACCAGCTGCCTGAAGGCTCTTTTAACTTCATCCTACAAATGCTCAATTGGATTGAGATCTGGTGATTGAGGGGGCCACCTAAGCAAGGTAAAGTCTCCCTCATGTTCTTGAAACCACTCCTGCACAATATAAGCACCGTGGCATCGTGCATTGTCTTGTTAGAAGCCACCTCCTTTGGGATATACCATCAGCGTGATAGGATGAACTTGATCAGCAATGATACTTAGGTATGTTGTGCTATTCAGATCTTGTTCCACATGAATTAAAGGGCCCAAATCATGCCAGGAAAACATGCCCCAAACAAACCATTACACTGCCCCCACCAGCTTGAAGGGTTGTGCTCATGCATGTGGGGGTGCATGCTTTCATGTTGTTACTGTGAAATTCTCACTCTGCCATCTGCATGATTCAAATGGAAATGTGATTCATCAGACCACATGACTTTTTTCCAATGCTTGACTATCCAATCCTTTTTTCCTGTGCAAATTGGAGATGTTTTATCTTGGTAACTGCAGACAGCAAAAGTGTTTGAACAGGCCGTCAGCTTCCATATCTCATACCATGCAGTGTACGGCCAATTTGCCTACAAACATCAGGTGGTCATGGTAATCTGGCCACTCAGTATATGTGTGTGTGTGTGTGTGTGTGTGTGTGTGTGTGTGTATAGAGGCCCGTTGCAGGAAGATTCCTGTAAGAATAGGGCTTCCTGTGGCCTGAGCAAAGCAGAGAAGGGAGCAAAACCTGCCAAGGCGTGCTTCCCTCCCATCTCTACCACCACCTCCCTTACCTCCTTTCTCCACCACCCCCTCACTTCCCTTCCTTCTCTACTGCCTCATTCTCTTCTCCACAGCTTCACGCCCTTCTGCAGCACTTGGCTTTCTTCTACACTGACTTTAGTCTTCGCTCCATGCCTGCGTATGTAAATTAACTGCATCTTTGTTGGTTAATTTGCATACTTGCTCTGATTAGCTGGTGAGCATAGTAGAAGAATGGTCAATCTGCATGTTTCTCTTTTATTAGTGTAGATACACTGCGTAGTCAGATTATTATTTGTTCAGAGATCATAATAATCTGGCCACTCAGTGTATAGAGTTGTAGAGACACTAAAAGACACGGAGTATGTGAAAACTTGAGGACCTGTGCCAGGTCCATAGTTGGCCCTCTATCAATGATAAACAGTTATATCATCAAAATAATAAGGGTCTTAAAATTATCATCCACTATAATTTAATTAACCAATCTATCTTTACTACTGATGAATTTTGCACTTCAACTCAATCAACATTTTTATTTTGACACTTTTATTTATAATTATGTATAACTTGTTCCCTGTTAAAGCTATTTGAGACATCATCAAGCAGGTCAGAAAATCCTGTGGACAAACCATATACTGCAGTCGTATACTTTACTAGAGGCCCAATGCACAAAATTTGTGCAAGAGTTGGCCTTCCTTCCTCTGGTTACCAGCACCAGCTTCCCTCCTGCACCTGGGACCTGGGCTTCACTATGGCCCTGGTTATGTCTGGTCTAATTAGCGTATTACCTTTTTATTATAACATTTTTCTAATGTTGTTTCCAAGAGGCTAAGTGGTAATAGAGATACTTGGATGGGAACAAGTGCCTGTTGCAGGTTAATTTCTAGAATGTAGTTATAAGAGTGATTCTGTTGTCATTGATTTCCTCTAGGACTTGAAATCCTGTGTCTTTTCCTAACTTTATTTCTTTTCCCTGAAGTAGGTCCAATATCCCAAACTCAGCCCAAACTGTGTTTTCCTTTCTTAGCTAAGACCTTCAGGTTTCCATTTCTACATTGCAGTGTATTTTACAATATTTTCTTTGTTTTTTATCTAGTAAGATAGTATTGGTTAAGGTTCAGTTGAAGATAATAAAACTCACTCTAATTGGGTTAAGCAGAAAGGGATGTATTACCAAGTACCAGTGACAATGTGAAAACGGGATCCAGGGTAATCCTCCAGGCAACTCTCAGTCCTGGAAATCACACTATCTTCTATGAGTAGAAAAGAGGCCCCGAGCAGCAGAAAATGACAACTGTAGAAGCTAGCTACCTCTACCATGACCAAGCCATAAAATAGAAGCTGGCCTTCTGCCTTCCTCCCTTCATGATTCAGTCCTGCATGCAAGTCTTGCCAGGGTTACGGGATTGGAAGAACCTAAACACACCCAAAAAACTATGCACAAGGAAATATTGAAAATGCAATAAAAAATTTTTTTTTGCTCTCCAGCCTCTGTAAAACATGAAGAACACTAGACAAGACCTGAAATATATGTAAATTATACTATTCAAGTGTCTTCCACAAATATTATAAAACTAGTGGCCTGGTACACTAAATTCATGTATGGATTGGGGGGGGGTCCCTCAGCTCAGCCTGCATCCTCTCTAATTGGGCCTATACCGGCAGTCGGACATTCCTCTTGAAATCTGGGACTGCAGGCTCATAACTGCTCAATTGTCTGCCTGCCTGATCACCCCTAACTGCCCTCCCCTGCCAGCCTGATCTCGCCCCCAACTGCCCTCCTCTGCAGGCCTGATCTCACCCCCACCTGCCCTCCTCTGCTAGCCAATTTGGTTCTGATTGTTTGGTTTCTATGCCAGCCAGTCACCACATAAGCAGCCATTGGTTCCTCACAGTTGACCCTGATTTGGTTTTGATTCATCAATTTTTATGCCAATCAGTGTCAAAAGGTCTGTCTCCTAGGCAGCCATTGGCTCATCACACTTCACCTAGATTTGGTTCTGACTGATTGGTTTCTATGCCAGTCAGCATCTCTGGTCTATCTAAAGGGCCTGATCAGAAAGGCAGGGCTGATCAGCAGCCCTGGTGGTGGCCTGGAGAGAAATGGAGGTGCAGCTGCTGGCCATACTGGGAGAGAAAAAGAGAGGCAAGTGCTGATCAAAAGTTTGTTATATATTCTAGAAAGAGTCTTTTTTCAGATGTCATTTGCAAATATTTTTTCCAGGTAGCCTGTCTTTTTATCCTCCTAACAGCTTAAAGTATTTAATTTTGATGAGGTTGTGTTTTTAAGTTTTACTTTTATATATTGTATTTTTTATGTCAAGTCAAAGAACTGTTGGCCTAGCTTTAAAACTCAAAGATTAACTCATATATTTTTCTAAAAAAAATTACAATTTTACATTTAAGCTCATTATTCATTTTAACTTAATTTTTATATAAGGTCTAAGGTTTAGAATAAGGTTGAATAAAATTTTCTACATTGAATTACTTTTGCATCTTTGTCAAATAACACTTGGTCATATTTCTGTAGGTCTATTTCTAGGTTTTCTATTCTGTTCTAACAATCTCTCCTTATGCCAATACTACATAATTTTGATTATTGAACTTATATAGTAAGATTATTTCCAGTTTTTCTTTCTGTTTCAAAAATTTTAGCAATTGTAAGTCCTTCTCAATTCTATATAAATTTTAAAATAATTTAGTTTATATCTAGAAAAATATCTTGCTAGTATTTTGTTTTAAATTCTCATTGTTCAAAATATTACATATGTCCTTTTTTCCCTCATAGATCTCTCCCAGCCTGCTCCTGCCTCTCCCCCCACCTCAGACCTAACCACCCTATTGTCAGTGGCCATCAGTTATGCATATATGCATATGAGTTCATTGGTTGATTTCTTCCTACCCACCCACCCACCTTCCCATGCCTTCCCTCTGAGGTTTGACAATTTGTTCAATGATTCTATATCTCTGGATCTATTTTTATTCATCATATTATGTTGTTATTATATTCCATACATGACTGAGATCATGTAATAATTACCTTTCTCTGACTGGCTTACTTCACTTAGCATAATGTATTCCAGGTTCATCCATGCTATTGCAAATGGTAAAAGTTCTTTCTTTTTTACAGCATCAGAGTATTCCATTGTTCAGATGTACCATAGTTTTTTATTCCACTCATTAGCTGCTGGGCACTTAGGCTGTTTCCAAATTTTAGTTACTTTAAATTGTGCTGATATAAACATAGGGATGCAGGATACAAAATTAACACCCAGAAATCTATGGAATTTTTATACACCAATAATGAGCTCAAAGAAAGAGAAATTTTAAAAATCCCATTTATGATTGCAACAACAACAAAAAATAAGATACCTAGGAATAAACTTAACCAGGGAAGTAAAATACCTGTAATCAGAAAACTACAGAACACTGAAAAAAGAGATTGAGGGAGATATAAACAAGTGGAAGAAAATGCCATGTTCATGGATTAGCAGAATCAACATTATTAAAATGTTCATACTACCCAAAGCAATCTATATATTCAATGAAATCCTTATCAAAATACCAAGGGCATATCTCAATGACCTAGAACAAACTCTCTAAAAATTCATATGGAATAAAAGAAGATCCAGAATAACCACAGCAACTGTGAGAAAGAAGAACAAAATTGAAGGGATCACAACCCCAGAAATCAAGTTATACTATAAAGCCATTGTACTCAAAACAGCTGGCTGGCATAGAAACATGCATATAGACCAATGGAACAAAACAGGGGACCCAGAAATCAACTGAGGTCATTATGTTCAATTAATATTTGACAGAGGAGGCAAGATCATACAATGGAGTCAAGATAGTCTCTTCAATAAGTGGAAAAATTGGACAGATACATGAAAAAGAAAAAAGAAACTAGACTACCAACTTAAACATCATACAAAGATAAACTCAAACTGGATAAAATACTTATATGTAAGATGTGAAACAATAAAAATCTTAGAAGAATCCATAGGCAGCAAAATTTCAGACATTTCTCATGGCAATATATTTACTGATACATCTCCTAGGACAATGAAAACTAAGGAGAAAATAAACAAATGGGACTACATCAAAACAAAAAACGTCTGCATAACAAAAGAAACCATCAATAAAACAACAAGAAAGCCCACTGCATGGGAGAACATACTTGACAATGATACATCAGATAAGAGGTTAATCTCCAAAATTTATAAGAAACTCAGACAACTTAAAAAATCAATTTTTAAAAAAATGGACAAAGGACCTAAACAGACACTTCTCCGAAGGGGACATACATAATGCCAAGAGACATATGAAAAAATGTTCAGTCACTAATATCTGAAAAATTCAAATCAAATGACAATGAGGTACTACCACCTCATATCTATCAGCATGGCTACCATGAACCAATCAACAAAGTACAAGTGTGGCTGAGGATGTGTTGCAAAGGGAACCCTCATACCCTCCTGGTGGGAATGCAGACTGGTACAGTCTCTGTGGACAACAGTATGAAGTTTCCTCAAAAAATTTAAAATGCAACTCCCATTTGACCCAGTGATCCCACTTCTAGGATTATATCCCAAGAAATCAGAAACACCAAACGTGCTAGTGTTTGATGGGAATTGTGTTACATATTGGGGAAGAATTGCCATGTTTACTCTGCTGAATCATCTAATCAATGAATACTTATTTAGACCATTTTTCTTTTATCATGTTACAGTTTTAAGCCTGCAAGTCCTGTATTAGATTTTTTGTTTGATTTATACATAAGCATTTCATTTTTTTGAGTGACTGTAAATCATTCTTAATTTTATATCCATATTTTTATTGCTAACATAGAGTAATTAAAGATTATCTTACTGAACTCACTTGTAGCAAATTTTAGGGTTTCCTGTTGATTGGTTGATTTGCTTTTGGTTTGGGTTTATAGATTACTTGGGTTTTCTATGTAAATAATAATGTCATCTGCAAATAAAAAGATTTATTTATTTATTTTACTTCTTTTTCTCTCCCTACGGCACTGTCTAGCACCTTCAGTACTATGTTGAATAGAAGAGGAATGATTGGACATATTTGCCTTGTTTCTGATCTTAAGGGGAAAGTAATCATTTAGTGTAATGCTAAGTATAGTTATTTTGTGGATATTCTTATTTGAACAAAAGACATTTGTCAATCTCATTATATCAGATATTACAACAGATTGAAATTAAGAACAGTTATGGAAACTAGCAACCTTCTATTAAGCTAGACATTGAGGAGAAGTTACAAAGATTAGCCACATTAAAAAAATCCTACTCCTTCACTTTTTTGTTTGGAAAATTATAATAATTATTTGTAAAAACAAGCTATGCTCTTTTGAAATGAATAAATAAATATGTGTTTTTTTTAATTTTATTAGTTTTAATGTCTGATATGGTAAATATCTATAGATATAACCCACAAAACTCTTTGGAATCCTCAATTTTGAATGTGTTAAAGTGGTTCTGAGACTGAAATATTTGAGAACCACAGTGATAGGCAAACAGAAATGTCTACATGTTATTGTTTACAGTTGGTATTTAATTTTTGATATTTGTCATGCACATAGGAATGTTACTGGAACATACTTTTTAAAATAATATAGTTTTTTTGCAGTATACCTTAGATTTAATAGTAGTACAAATGTTTTCCTTTTTCCCCCATTGTCCTCCCCACAGCCTCCCCTACCCCCCAGCACATGTCCTCATGCCCCGTCACCACCCCACTGTCTTGCATCCACTGGTTACGCTCACATGCATGCATACAAGTCCTTCGGTTGATCTCCCACAGCCCCCGCCCCCCACCCTCCCCAGCCTTCCCCCTGTAGCTTGACAGCCTGTTCAATGCCTCCCTGTTTCTTTTCAATATCAATCACTCTCCCCTGTTTCTTTTCTTCAAAAATATATTGCATTTGCGCACTATAAATAAATGTATAAGAACAAAAAATGTGTGAGTCTCAGTTTCAATGTCCAACTGTACTGAGTCCCAGTTTCAGTGTCAAATAATTCTTTATGTGTACATGTCAGCAATGGTATCCAGATGGTGGACACATGGTGGCAATGCAAGTTCCTAAGTACCTTAATTTTTTTGGTGTGACAGTAAATGGGATTTCTATTTGAGTCTCTCTATCTGTAAGTTCACTATTAGTGTATAGAAATACTATATATTTTTGGGGGTTAATTTTGTAGCCTGCTATGTTGCTGAACTCATTTATTAAGTCAATTAGTTTTTTTTATCAAGTCTTTCAGGCTTTTTATATACAATATCATATCATCTGCAAAAAGTGATACCTTTACTTCTTCTTTTCCGATATGGATGCCTTTTATTTCTTTGTCTTGTCTGATTGCAATGGCTAATACTTCCAGTACTATGTAAAATAGGAGTGGTGAGAATGGACTACCCTGTCTTGTTCCTGTTCTTAGGGGAAATGGTTGTAGTTTTTGCCCATTGAGTATGATGTTTGCTGTGGGTTTATCATATATGGCTTTTATTATGTTGCGGTATGATCCTTCTATTCCGACCTTGTTGAGAGTTTTTATCAAGAAAGGGTGTTGGATTTTGTCAATGCTTTTTCTGCATCAATTGATATGACTATGTGATTTTTGTCTCTCAATTTGTTTATGTGATGTATCACATTTATTGATTTGCAGACATTGTACCATCCTTGCATTCCTGGGATAAATCCTACTTGGTCATGGTGTATGATCTTTCTGATGTACTTCTGGATCTGATTTGCTAGAATTTTATTGAGGATTTTGGCATCTATATTCATGAGGGATATTGGCCTGTACTTCTCTTTCATTGTGTCATCTTTATCTGGTTTTGGTATTAGGGTGATGCTAGCTTCATAGAAGGAGTTTGGAAGTGTTCCATCCTCTTGAATTTTCTGGAATAGACTGAGGAGGATAGGTTTTAGTTCTTTCTTGAATGTTTGGTAAAACTTCCCTATGAAGCCGTCTGGCCCTGGGCTTTTGTTTGCTGGAAGCTTTTTGATGACTGCCTCAATTTCTTCCACAGTTATTGGTCTATTGAGCTGTTTAGATTCTTCCTGATTGTGTTTTGGGAGGTTATATTTTTCTAGGAATATACCCATTTCCTCCATGTTGTCCAGTTTGTTGGAGTAGAGTTGTTTATAGTATTTTTTAACAATCCTTTGTATTTTGATGGGGTCTGTTGTCATTTCACCTCTTTCATTTCTGATTTTATTTATTAGGGTCCTCTCTCTGTTCTTCTTGGTAAGCCTGGCTAGAGGTTCAGCTCTTGGTTTTGTTGATCTTCTGTATTGTTTCTTTGGTCTCTAAGTCATTTATTAGTGCTCTAATCTTTACTATTTCCTTCCTACACTGGGCTTTTCTTGTTGCTTTCTTTCTAACTCTTTAAGTTGTTGGGTTAGATAATTTATTGCCACTGTTTCTAGTTTTTTGCAGTACGATTGTAGAGCTATGAACTTCCCTCTCAAAACTGCTTTCATTGTGTCCCATAGATTTTGGATTGTTGTGCTATGGTTGTCATTTGTTTCCATGATGTTTTCGATCTCTTCCTTGATCTCTCTAGTAACCCAGCCATTGTTTAATAGCATGCTGTTTCGTCTCCATGTGTTTGATTTCTTTGGATTGTTTCTATTGTAGTTGATTTCCAGCTTTATGCCACTGTGATCAGAAAATATGCTTGATATGATTTCTATCTTCTTGAATTTGGAGACACTTTGCCTATGACCCAACACATGGTCTATCTTTGAGAATGACCCATGGACACTTGAAAAGAATGTATATTCTGTGGCTTTGGGGTGAAATTATCTGAAGATGTCAATTAATTCCATCTGGTCTAGTGAATCATTGAGGATTGATGTTTCTTTACTGATTTTTTGTTTAGTGGATTTGTCCAATGGTGATAGTGGGGTATTAAAGTCTTTTACTATGATTGTATTGCTCTCTATCTCTCCCTTGATATGCTCCAGGAGTATTTTTATGCATTTATGTGCTCCTGTATTGGGTGCGTATATATTTACCAGAGTTATTTCTTCTTGTTGGATTGCTCCCTTTAGTATTATGAAGTGGCCTTCTTTATCTCTTGTCATGTCCTTCACTTTGAGATCTTATTTGTTGGATTTAAGTATTGCTACCCCAGATTTTTTTCATTTCCATTTGCCTGAAGAACCTTTTCCATCCTTTCACCCTCAGTCTGTGTGTGTCTTTTTTTTTGGGAGGTGGGTTTCTTTTAGACAGCAGATACATGAGTCGTGTTTTCTTATCCAGTCTATTACTCTATGTATTTTTATTGGAGCATTTAAGCCATTTACATTTAAAGTTATTATTGATAGATTATTGATGTTGCCATTTTTGTTCTTTATCCTGTGTTCCTTCTTCGCTTCCTATTTCTTTTTATAGCACACCCTTTAGCATTTCTTGCATTGCTGGTTTGGTGGTAATGAATTCCCTTAGTCCTTTTTTTATCTGTGAAGCTCCTGATTTGACCTTCAAATTTGATTGATAGCCTTGCTGGGTACAGTATTCTAGGATTCAGACCCTTCCTTTGCATGACTTTGTATATTTCATTTCATTGCCTTCTGGCCTGATACGTTTCTGTTGAGAGATCACTTGTTAGTCTAATGGGCGTTCCTTTGTAGGTGACTTTCTGTCTCTCTCTGGCAGCTTTTAAGACTCTTACTTTGTCATTGTTGTTTTCCAATTTAATTATAATGTGCCTTAGCATAGGTCTTTTGGGGTTCATGTTGCTTGGGACTCTGTGAGTTTCTTGGATTTCTGTGGGGTTTTTTCCCCCTATATCACGGAAGTTTTCTGTCATTATTTCTTCCAACAGGTTTTCTATTCCTTGCTCAGTTTCCTGTCCTTCTGGGAGCCTAATTATACGGATGTTGTTTTGCTTCATGTTGTCCCAAAGTTCCCTTAGGCTCTCCTCCTGCTTTTTAATTTTTTTTTTCTATAAGCTGCTCTACTTGGTTATTACTTCCTACCTTGTCTTCTAGCTCACTGATGCAGTCCTCTCCTTCTTCTAGTCTACTCTTAATACTTTCTATTGAGTTCTTTACTTCAGCAATGTCACTTTTCATTTCTTCTTGGCTCTTCTTCATTTCTTCCTGGGGCTTCCTCATTACCTCTTGATTCTTCTTCAATTCCTCTTGGTTCTTACTCATATTGTCAAATTTGTCTTCCATTCTCTTCAGCCACCTTATGACCATTTCTCTGAATTCTTTCTCTGACAGGTTGCTTACTTCCATTTTGTTTACTTTCTTTTCTGGTAAGGCTTGTTTTTGTTTCATATGTGGGCTGTTTCTTTGTCTCCCCAGGGTCTCTCTTTTCTGTGTGTCTGGTTATGTAGTTGTCATTTTCCTGTGTTGATTTAAAAGCACAAACTACAACACAACCAGGTGCAATGCATCAGGCACTGAACAGGAATGTCGTCACAGTATTGGTAACTCCAAATAAAGGTGATTGCCAGAGAAAGGCAAATTCGGAGATAGGTGAGAAAGAAGAAAGAGAACCCCCCCACACACAGAGAGAGACTCTCTCTCTCTCTCTCTCTCTCTCTCTCTCTCTCTCTCATACACACACACACACACACACACACACACACACACACACAAAGAAAGACAGGAATGTCCAAATGGTAATGGGAAAAGGGGAAGAAGTAAAAAAATGAAAAGGGAAATAATCCATAAATGTGGGGTGAAAACTCCTATAGGACAGCCACTAACCCAAACAAAAACCAGCAGCAAGTACCTGGAGATTGATACAAACTACATATAACTACTAATATCAAGGGAGGGGAGGGAGCACAGAAGCAAAAATCTATCAAAAAACAATGGAAATGAGGACAAAAAAAAAAAAAAAAAAAAAAAAAAACAAACAGAAAACAACCCCAAGAAAACCCCTACAGAAGAAGCCAAAATAAAAGACTAAGCAAACCAATCTCACAAACCTGCATAAAAAATTGATATAATCAATAGTCAAGTAAACAACAACAACAGGACAGAGAGAAAAACAATTTAGGATAGCGAAGTCAGAGAAGCAAGAGGTATGTATGGACTTGGAGTAGATGGTTGGGGATTAGATATATAAGAGGGGTGGAATTTTAATGGGGGTAAAGAGAAAGAATTAAGTAAATCTAAAGCAGGAAATGTGTAAGGGAAACAAGGCACTAAATAAGGAAAGATTAGCAAGAGAGTGGTGGTATAAAGGTGAAGTTGAGGTAGAGTAAAAGATACTAAAGGGTAGATGAAAATAGACTGTAGAACACTAATCCCAAAGTAGAATAAAGAGAAAATAAAATCAATTCCTTGTGTTACACAAGAGTCAATTTGTGATTCAGCCCCTGGATGGCAGTGTTTCTAGATTGACCTGTGGGTCTATTGATCCTCTCTAGCCTGAGCTATAATCTTGCTATCCCTGTGGTATTCAATACTGATTTGTGGGGGTGGGATGCTCCAGAACTGCCTTTCTAATGGTGACTGCTGACTTTTATTTCCAGGCTTCAGAAAAATAGCCCTCCCCTGCGGTCCCCCAGGTTATCCCCCACCAGGGGATCCCAACGTCCTGGTTTAGCACTGAGTAGCTTGGATTTGGAGAGGAAAAAAACAAACAAACAAACAAACAAAAAACACAGGAGCACAAACTCAGTTTCTGCACAGAACTCAGGTTCTGCACGTATGTCTGTGCAAATCCTTTTTCCCCCTAGGGTTTAGCAGCCAAGACCCTCCCAAAATTTTCTGAGTCTCCTTCCTCTGCCAAGTCCAAATAGGTTGCCTTCTAGGAACTCCCTCTGCCACCAGCACTGAGGGCGCTCTTCCACGTTTATCAGCTCCAAGAGCCACAGATTTTATTTCAGGCGCAGATCTCCAGGCTCTGACAGTTCCAAGGTGCAGATCTCCCAGCTCTGCCAGCTCCCTCGTTCTCATGCCCAAAGTAACCCCAGGGGAAATCTGACCTTTCCGTGCTGGAGCGCAGAGCTCCTTAGACTCTGCATGTCCACGCCAACTGGGCACCAGTGTTTTGGGGGTCTCAGCCGTCCAGTGAGTACTGCAGCTGTATATTTTGAAGCCCTCCCTCTTCCAAAGTGGTGGTGGTCCCTCTGAGGCTGGGGCTACACGGAGAGAACCCTCAGCACTGGGGTTGCTCTGTAGGGAGGCCAGTCAGTTGTCCCTACTTCTCCTGGAGCACATGCTGTCCCCTACGCGCCGAAAGACACTCCCTACGGGATCCTCAGCTGCTCCCTCCTTCTGCCCTGGGACCAGATTCAGATCACATCCCTCTGTTTTGCCTGGAACATACTTTTTATAGATATGTGTACAAGTCACGGTACAGGAAGTTTTTTATATGGTTTTATTAACTTTTTAAAAACTCTGTGCTGTTGACTATGAATATTGTCTTTCACTAATAAAAGGCAACACAACCAAAAACAGAAGTTCACTTCTTGGAGAACATTTACATAATTATACACACATTCAACAAATATCGAATGCTTGTTTTGTGAGCTGAGTGTATAGTGGTAAGAAAGCCAACAGAAAATTGCTGCCATGGACCTTGTATTTTGTTGCATGAAAAGGAAAATAATCCGATAATAATTCACAATGTACACTGTAGGGCAGGAAGGCATGGAAATATGTACCCAGCTGGGGCCTTTCTTACTCTGGGACTGATATAGGAAAGCCTCTTCTAGAATTATAACCAAAGATAAAGGACCCTTTCATGATGTGAATGAAAACACATAGTTCATCACTGCTGAAAGCACTTTTTTTCACTTTCTTCAACCCTTTTCCTTTGCTTTGCCTTGCACAAAATGAACTCTTACGAAACTTAGGACATTATTGTCGAGGTTTTCTTCTTATAAGAACTAACATCTGCATTATTTTGTGAGAGCGTGTTACTGACCTCTACTCTAAGGGATTAAAAAAAGAAAAGATACTCATTTATACCAGGAAGTTATCCATCAACTTTTTCTTATCCCCTGACTGTTTTAATGATGATACAACAAACAGTCTCAGATTTTTTTTTTGTAAATAAAAATAGCAATCTCATGAAAAATGTATTTCCTGCTGACTGTGAGAAAGTGTCCTAGGTGACATACTGACTAGTTTGTTTGATTTAGCCTTGTCTTAAGATATGGTAAGATGCTGGAAATCACTTCTGCTGTAGCTAACCAGGGGCAGTGTGACAGCATGTGTAGCCCCTGTAAGAATAAGCAATATGGCAATCCAGTATGCACAAGGCTACCTAGTTAAATAAGCAACTTCCTTAAAACATCCCAAATTGTTGTTTTTAATTTGTGTATATCCATTAAGATAATCATTTTTTTCTTTTTCCTTTTTTTGAAATAGCCTCTGGAAAAAACACATGTTATTTCTTCCACTGATGATCTAGTCTGGTGGGTGAGTTTTATCTTTCAAAAAATATTTATTTATTTATTTATTTATTTATTTTTTATTCATTCATTCATTCATTCATTCATTTTACAGAGGAAAAAAGAGGGAGAGAGAAATAGAAACATCAATGGTAAGAGAGAATCATTGATCAGCTGCCTTTTGCACACCCCACACTGGGGAAGGAGCCCACAACCACGGCATATGCCTTGACCAGAAATCAATCCGTGATCTCAACCACTGAGCCATGCTGACCAGGCTGATGAGTTTTATTTTTATAATACATCCCTACTTTGCAAATATCAACACCAAGGACTTGGATACGCTTGTGTGGGGAAATTTAAAGTGATAATAATTTGGCATAATTCATGAAATACAGAGAATGTTGTTAAAACTTTCTCTTACGTGGTCATTTTCTTTGCCTTCTAAAACTAATGCAGCCTTTCTCCTACCTTTCATAGTCTTCTTTTCCTCAAAAACCCAGCATTGACTTCTTGCCTAGTTATATTTTCTCATATATTTATTTTTTAATTAATTGGAACTCAGATATTTGTCTGAATGTTTTTATATAAAATATTTTAAGTAATTATGGTCCCATAGTAATAAATCTTGCCTTTATTTTCTATTGATAAATTTTCACTTCCATAGCTACTGTTTCAAAAAATGACCTGAAGTTATGATCACATCTCAATGGTCAGTCATTCATGTAACACATTTATTGAGCCCTACTCTGTGTCAGCCACTAGGAAAGATTCTGGGTTTGTTTACATAATTTACAATTAAGTCTTTACAATCATCATTTTCATATTACACCCAAAGTATTCTAGGATTTGTTCTACTGTGGCCTTTTGTATGATGAGAAACATTCAAACAGCACAAACTCCAAGCTATCTCTGTTGGTTGTCATTCCCCTCACCCAGCATTATTTTATATTGGTTTCAGGTGTACAACATAGACAATCATATACTTTACAAAAGTGTACAGCATAGACAATCTATACTTTATAAAATCATACACTTTACAAAGTGTTCTCTTGATATTTTCAGTACTCGTGGGGAAATAAAGTACAAAATAAGGAATATAGTCAATATTGTCCTCAATTTTTAAATATTGGACTTTCATGTAAGATTTAATTTAAAGAAAGAATTGTAAAGCTGACAGAAACTTTCTTCTGTGCCATAAACAAACTAGCAAGATATAAAGATATTTTTCTAGAAATCAACCTGTTTTTATTTACCAGCCAATCAATTGATAACCCAGAGAACTAATTTAAATATAATTAGCTTAAATTAGAGATTCCTAAATTTATTTTTGATTTTAGAATGTTTTAAACTCTTAAAAATTTTTAAAGACCTCAAAGAGCCTTTGTTTATGAGGGTTTTATCTATCAATATTTTTCGCATGAGAAGATTTAATTTCTGAGGAAATTATAAAATGTTCATTTAATAATTCATTTTAAAAATATAAATGCCTTGCATGTTAAACACAAACCATTTCTATGAAACAAATATTTTTTCAAAAAACAGAAAATCAGTAAATGGCATTATTTTGCAATTTGCAGATTTTTTCAATGTGTATCATAATAGAAGATTTGGATTTCTAAATCTGTTGCAACATCACATCATATAGCCTCTAAAAAATTCAATGACATATTCATGAAAAAAAAGAGCAAAAAATAGCAAACTAACAACTTAGTATAATTTTGAACAAAGTTTTGATCCTGTGGACCACTGGAAGAGTTCCAATGGACTCTCGAGAGTACTCAACCATACTTTAAGAACCACTAACATAAGGATTATTTTAGAAAATCATTGATCCACTAAAAGTTATAAAAAGCAATATATGACCTCGGACGCCTTGCACCGCGTCAACAAAATGGTTCAACAAGTTCCAGAAAACATCAATTTTTCTGCTGAAGAAGAGAAAATCTTGCAGTTCTGGTCCGAATTTAATTGTTTTCAGGAATGCCTGAAGCAGTCAAAACATAGGCCAAAATTTGCTTTCTATGGTGGACCTCCTTTTGCAACTGGACTGCCTCACTAAGGACATATACTTGCAGGGACAATTAAAGATATAGTTACCAGATATGCTCACCAGAGTGGGTTTCATGTTGACAGAAGATTTGGATGGGATTGTCATGTTTTACCTGTGGAATATGAAATAGATAAGATACTAGGAATCTGAGGACCAGAGGATGTAGCCAAAATGGGGATTGTGGAATACAACAATCAGTGCAGAGCAATTGTGATGAGATATTCTACTGAGTAGAAGTCTACAGTTATCAGACTTGGCCGATAGATTGACTTTGACAATGACTATAAAACACTCTACCCAGAATTCATGGAATCTGTCTGGTGGGTCTTCAAACAACTTTATGATAAAGGCCTTGTTTATATAGGTATGAAAGTCATGCCTTTTTCCACTGCATGCAACACTCCACTTTCCAACTTCGAATCTCACCAGAATTACAAGGATGTTCAAGATACTTCAATATTTGTTACCTTTCCTTTGGAGGAAGATGAAAATATATCTTTGGTTGCTTGGACAACTACTCCCTGGACTCTGCCTAGTAACCTTGCCCTCTGTGTTAATCTGGACATGCAGTATGTAAAGATTAAAGATGTTGTCAGAGGAAAATCATTCATTTTAATGGAAGCCAGATTACCAGTACTCTATAAACTGGAGAGTAACTATGAGATCCTTGAAAGATTTTTAGGTTCCTCTCTCCAAGGCAAGAAATACAGGCCTCTGTTTGACTATTTTGTGAAGTGGAAAGAGCATGGTGCTTTTACAGTGCTTGTTGACAACTACGTGAGGGAGGAAGAAGGCATTGGGGTAGTGCATTAAGCTCCTTACTTTGGTGCTGATGACTATCGGGTCTGTATGGACTTCAACATCATTCAGAAAGATTCTGTCCCTGTGTGCCCTGTGGATGTTTCAGGCTGTTTCACAGCAGAAGTGACGGATTTCATGGGACAGCATGTGAAGGATGCTGACAAAAATATCATCAGTATGCTAAAGGAACGAGTTCTTTTTGACAGCACCTTCACTCATAGCTACCCTTTCTGCTGGAGGTCAGGTACTCCCCTCCCTCATTTACAAAGCGGTGCCCAGTTGGTTTGTGCGGGTTAAGCACATGGTGGACCAACTGATGAGGAACAATGACCTGTGTTACTGGGTCCCGGAGTTTGTGAGAGAAAAGTGGTTTGGAAATTGGCTGAAAGATGCGCATGACTGGGCAATTTCCAGAAACAGACACCGGGGCACCCCCATCCCACTGTGGGTCAGCGAGGACTTCGAGGAGACGGTGTGCGTTGGGTCAATGGCAGAGCTTGAAGAACTGTCAGGATCAAAGATCTCACATCTTCACAGAGAGAGCATTGGCCATCTGACCGTTCCTTCACGCTGTGGGAAGGGGTTGCTGTGTCGCATCTCTGAAGTGTTTGACTGGTGGTTTGAGAGTGGCAGCATGCCCTATGCCCAAGCTCCTTACCCATTTGAAAATAAGAAGGAGTTTGATGATGCATATCCTGCAGACTTCATTGCTGAAGGCATTGACCAAACCAGAGGATGGTTTTATACTCTGCTGGTGCTGGCCACAGCTCTCTTCGGACAACCACCTTTCAGGAATGTGATCGTGAATGGGCTCGTCCTTGCGAGTGATGGCCAGAAAATGAGCAAACGAAAAAAGAATTATCCAGATCCACTTTCCATCATCTATAAATATGGTGCTGACGCCCTCAGATTGTATCTGATTAACTCACCTGTGGTGAGAGCAGAAAACCTCGCTTTAAGGAGGAAGGTGTTCATGATGTTCTGAAGGATGTATTACTCCCTTGGTACAATGCCTATCGCTTCTTCATCCAGAATGTCCTGAGGCTGCAGAAGGAGGAAGAAATGGAAACAATGAGAACATGGTTAAAGAAAGCACCAACATCACAGACTGGTGGGTCCTGTCCTTCATACAGTCGCTCATTGCCTTCTTTGAGACGAGATGGCAACTTATAGGCTCTATACTGTGGTGCCCCGCCTGGTCAAGTTTGTCGATGTTCTGACCAATTGGTGTGTCAGAATGAACTGCCGAAGATTAAAGGGTGAAAACGGGATGGAGGATTGTGTTGAGGCTCTGGAAATCTTGTTCAGTGTTCTGCTTTCTCTGTGCAGACTGATGGCCCCGTATACACCTTTTCTCACTGAATTGATGTACCAGAATCTTAAGATGCTGATTGACTCTGTTTCTGTCCTGGACAAGGACACACTCAGCATCCACTACCTCATGCTGCCCCGTGTTTGGAAAGCATTAATTGACAAGAAAACTGAGAGTGCAGTATCTAGAATGCAGTCCGTGATTGAACTTGGGCGAGTGATTCGTGACCGCAAAACTATTCCAATAAAGTATCCTTTGAAAGAAATTGTCGTTATCCATCAAGATCCGGAAGCTCTCGATAGTATCAGATCTTTGGAGAAGTATATTATTGAGGAGTTGAATGTTCGAAAGGTTACACTGTCTACAGATAAAAACAAGTATGGTATTCGCCTAAGGGCAGAGCCAGATCACATGATCCTGGAGAAGCGGTTGAAGGGAGCCTTCAAGGCAGTGATGACATCCATCAAGCAGCTGAGCAGTGAGGAGCTGGAGCAGTTCCAGAAGCGTGGGACCATTGGTGTGGAAGGCCACGAATTGCATGAAGATGACATTCGCCTCTTGTACACTTTCAATCAAGCAACTGTTGAGACAGCGCAATTTGAAGCACACTCGGATGCTCAGGCTTTGGTTCTCCTGTCACCCCTGACCAGGACATGGTGGATGAAGAGGTAGCTTGGGAAGTCATCAATCGCATCCAGAAACTTCGCAAAAAAAGTGCAATCTGGTTCCCACTGACGAAATAACAGTTTATTACACAGCCAAGTCTGAAGGAAATTATCTGAGCACCATTATTGAAAGCCACATGGAGTTCATATTTGCCACCATAAAGGCTCCCTTGAAACCATATCCAGTCCCTACATCAGATAAAATCCTTATTCAAGAAAAAAATGCAGTTAAAGGGGTCTGACCTAGAAATTACACTCACCAGGGGATCCACCATACCTGGCCCTGTTTGTGCATATGTCAATCTTCACATTTGTGCAATGACAGTGAGCAAGGTGGAGTACTGCTTCTGGAAAATCCAAAAGGCGATAATCGGTTAGACCTCCTAAAGCTGAAGAGTGTTGTTACTAGCATTTTTTGTGTGAAGAATTCAGAGCTGGCGCTTTTCCTTGGGGAAACAGAAATACAAAGCCAAACCAACTTGCTGAGTCTTAGTGGAAAGATACTGGGTGTGAGTGCAGGACCAGCTCCTGCTGTGATCGACAGCCCTAGTACTCTTCTCTGTCAGTACATCAACCTACAGCTCCTGAATGCAAACCCACAAGAGTGTTTAATGGGAACAGTGGGCACCCCCCCTCTTAGAAAACCCTCTAGGGCAGAATGGACTCACCTATGAAGGTCTTCTGTATGAAGCAGCCAAGATGTTTGGCCTTCGCAGCAGGAAGCTAAAGCTGTTTCTGAATAAATCTTAAATGGATGAAATTACAGAAGAAATTCCCCTGAAGACTTTGAACATGAAGACTGTGTATATTTCTGTATTTCCAACAACGGCTGACTTCTAACTTCCTGTTACCAGTGTGGTTCAGTAAACCTTTACACACACACACACACACACACACACACTTACACACACACTTACACACACACACTTACACACACACACACACACACACACACACACTTACACACACACACTTACACACACACTTACACACACACACTTACACACACACACACACACACACACACACACACACACACACACTTATATACCGTATTCATGTATTGAAAATATTCTTTTCAGATGCATTTGGTCTAAATGTGATGTCGTATTGGTTCGTTAAGTAGCTTAAACCCTCACAGCAATCAATATTCACATAACCTTAAGCACCTATGTAGTCGTGTTGGGAGAAGCTTGAAAACTCAGCACTAGAGTTTATTTCTGTACTTGAATTCCTTATGTGTAGAGGGAGAAAGTTATTAAAGTGGTATAATGTTTATCCTCTTACGGTCTTTTAAAACATATTTAAAACCTTGAAGAAATTGGCAATTATATGGATTTCCTTGGATAATTTGATGGAATATGTTCCATTAAAGCAAGAAAAATAAACAAGCTTTCTCAGATAATAAACATGTTAAAAGTAAAACAACAACAACAATATATAATGAATAACAATTTCAAAAAGAACACATTTTTGTATTAAATATAGTACATCAGTCATATAAGCTCCAAAACTAAAACTACCCTACTTATAGATGATGATTTTTCTGCACAGGAAATTCAAAGGAATCCCCCAAAACCTCTAGACTTATGAAGCTAATATAAGTTTGCAAGAAACAAGATCAACACAAAAAATCACTCACATTTTTATATACTAACATCGAACATAGAAACCATATCTGGCCAGTATGGCTCAGTTGGTTGAGTATTGCCCAGTACACCAGAATGTCGCTGGTTCAGTTCCTAGGCAGGGTGCATACCTGGGTTGGGGGCTCAATCCCCAGTAGGGGACATGCAGAAGGTAGCCTATTTCTCTTTCACATTGATCTTTCTCTCTCTTCTTCTCTCTATCTCTCTTTTTAAAATCAATGAATATGTTTAAACACATACACACACACACACACACACACACACACACACAGAAAACAAAATTTACACTCATTTCAAGTAAAATAAAATATTTTGGTATAAGAATGAAAACATGTATAAAATCTGTATGCTTAACACAAAATGCTCATAAAAGAAATCAAATTCCTGCATAAATAAATGCTACATATATAGCATTGTGTTCATGGATTTGAACATGCATCATAGTAAACGTGTTCATCTCCTAAATTTGAGCTATAGATTTAATGTAATTCTTTTCAAAATCCTAGCAAAGTTTTTGTAGAAATAAATAATATTGTCCTAAAAAATATATGAAAAGAAAAATAATTGCTGAAACAATTTATAAATGGAAAAAATAAAATAAGAGGAATCACTGTACCCAATGCTGAGGCTGACTATAGAACTCTATGCTCAGAACTGTGTGGTATTGGCAAAAAGAGAAATAAATAGAGTAGAATTAAAAACTTAGAAATAGTTCCACACAAATATTTCCAAGTGACTTTGACAACAAAGAAAAACTAATTAAATAAAAGAACTATAGCCTTTTCAACAAATGGTGTTGAAACAATTAGACATTCACAAGCAGGAAGGGGGAAAAAGAACTTTGGCCTCAATTTCACACCTGATAAAGTTAAATAACTCAAAATGGATTGTGGACTTAGATGTAAAAAATAAAACTTTTAGAAAACAACAAATGATAATATCTTGAAAAATTAGAGGCGGCAAAGAGTTTTTTAGACTCAAAATAGAGATCATATATATACCTCAAAGTTTATGAATAGCTAGCAAATGTGTCATATTACTGTCATGCAGACTCTGTGGAAGAGAGACCAGGGAGGCACAGCCAGGATAATACAGTATCACTAGGTGAAGCAACAGTGTGGTGGGGATAAATCAACTCATAACTGAACACATAGCAGGTAACTTGGTTCAGTTCCTTTGTCAACTGTCATCCCAGCCTATTGGAGGCATTTTTGTCTAACTGCAAAAAAAGCTTTGGCTAATTTTACATTGGCCCCATACACAATTATGTATTCTTTATATCCAGGTCAAATTTCGATGTCACCACTTAACATAATCAGAAAACAAATGCTTTTAAATTAAAAAACATTATAAACTATTACTTAGCCAGTTAGGTTACATTAAGATAAGCCTTGATTTCAGCACTGTTTCAGAGAGTACTGTATGTTCTCACTCCTAAGAAGTAACTGTCTAGGACATACATTTGGGGGGTGGGGGGGGTGGGAAATGCATTACATATCTATTTTGTCTAAAATAGTTGACATCCAGGAGTTAAACTATTAGTTATTTCCTCTTTTTCTACCAAAGGAATGTATAAGTGCCAAAATGTCAGTAATTGTTCAACAAAAGGATGGTGTTCACCTCAAGAGGATGAAATTAAATTCATTTGTTGTGTCTTCTTATTCTATAACTGGTGTGAAAATTACTAGTCTCTTTTTCAATTTTAATTGAAGCTTCCCTTTAGAAATAATTACTAACTCTATCCACATCAGTTACAAAAATTTCTTAGAAGTGTTTTAATTCAATGCTATATAAAGTTTGTATCCTCATATTTACATATCAGTTGATATCTCTGCTTTTGTACACAGGCATACTGGTAGAGAAAATATACAACCTTTAGACATAAATATAAGTTTTAAGCCTGAAAATGCCACACCATGGTTCATATTAATATCTTAATAAAAAGTCATTTGTTCCATGCTGGAAGGCAATTCCAGCATGTCATAAATGCAAGAGTTTCATCAAAAGGTTGATGGAACTTGGGGACTCAGCAAGGGCTGAGTCACTTACGTTATTGCCTATTGAAAATGGCTAAGGGCATTTCCCCAAAACCTGAAAAGGGTGATAAATGATTGCTTGCTGCCAGACAGCTCAGAGCATTGCAATCTATATGTTATTGCCTCCTGCTGGTCAAACACCTGAACAGCCAAAGGCAGTGACTTCAATCTGACAACAGATTCTGTGTACTGAACCCTGGCCTTTGATTTGTATTTCTACCTTGCTTTAGGACAATTTGTGTTAATAAAAAGCAAGGGGCCCAGAGAGAGAAGAGAACTTGGTTTCTTTAGCCAAGCTCCTCTGGCCCCCCAAATGCCTTCCAAAATTATGTTTCATCTCTGGACTCTTGATTAATTTACACACAGTGCCTTCTTCAGATTCCAGAACCCCTTGCAGATACTGGATTAAGATCCCTGGCAGTTCCACAATGTCATGGTTTCAGCTTACAACTATGGTAGAGTGTGCATTTGGAATCACTATTTCTCTTATCAGCTTTATCAAGATTGTTAGGATTTTGGACCCTCTAATTTTGACTTTGAATACAATGTATGTCAACTAATCCCAGAATTCTGATCCTACAAACATTGTAATACTAGAGGCCCATTGGACAAATTCATGCACATTGAAAGGAAATTAATTAGAAAAAATATATTAATTCTAGAGGCCTGGTGCACAAAATTCATGCATGGGTAGGGTCCCTAGGCCTGGCTGGCAATGAGGGCTGATCTATGGGGCAACCAGCAGGGTAATTAGAGTGGTCCTTCTGACATCCACCTTGGCTGGCCTGGGACCTGTAGGTTGGGGGCAGCTCCTGCGTTGAGCATCTGCTCCTGGTAGTCAGTGCATGGCATAGCAACCAACCACGCTGCCCATCATTCTGCCATTTGATATATTTGTGTTTTTAGGCTCTTATTATATAGGATTGCTATTTACCCTTTCTCTATAATAGAAGTGTCAACTAAATTCACTATTGACAATGACAGATCGAAACACATGTGTCAGATTGGCTCAGCAAGAGCTTTATATGTATCATGCATGCACAAGTCAACTTACCCTTTTATAGATATAGAATAAACTTGCTTAATTAGATCTACTTTCTGATTTAGCTAAACTTTTTCCAGCCCAGTGAAACACCCCAACTTCTCTTTCAGGTAATTGTTAGCACCAGTAAATATGAACACAAAGCAGATTATTACTGTAGATCACACAGGGAGAACAACGGGTAAAATATTTAACTATTGCAGTGTCTGACTGTATTCTGTGCAGTGAGAAAACCTGAAGTCATTTTCAAGGTACACCATTTCTTTTTTTTTTTTTCAGTTGGGTCAAGTTTCTAAGCTTTCTAAATCTCCATTTTTTGGCTAATTAAAAGAAAATAGGATTCCACCAAGTCTCCTATCTACCTACTCCAGGACTTCTGTGAGGATCAAATGAGATGAGGCATGGGAAAATGCTTCACAGACATTTGGTTAAAGTGTACCATGATTCCACCTGCCTATAAAGCAAGTCATGTTCCTGGGCCGAAGAAATTCTAAGGAGGCTAGTCACTAGGGAGAGGAAGCCGAGCGTTTCTATGTGATGTTATTACCCAGTGCCCACAGCCACTGTTTCCAGGCTGAGCAGGGCTGTGGGCCATATTTTGTGCCACTGGATCTCAGCATCATCAACTTTGATTTGATGGGGTATTGTTCTGGGGTGGCGGTAGAGCCTGTATCTTACTTGGGAGAAGCTGAGTGTTACTTTGTGGGTGCCAGGTCCACAGTGCCATTTCTCTGTAAATGGCCAGTGCACATCATAGCAGCTCCTACCAGTGCTCCTGGTAGTCAGTGCACCTCATAGCGACCAGCCGGACTGTCAGACACTTAGCATATTAGCTTAATATATATATAATATTATATATATAGCAATAAAGCACATTTCCTTCGAAATCATTTCAGTTCAACCAAAAGCTGGTGTGAACATAGCTAACAACAGCTGGATATTGGAGTGGGGGCAAAGAAATAAAAGACCAGGCCCCTACCTTGAAAGCTTACACATTTATGAATTTACCATATAAAATAAGGAAACTCCTAAGTAATGGCTACAAATAGTATACTGCTTTGCTAAAGGGCTTGCATTGACTTTTACCCCGGGTTCATTGTTATGACTATCCCTAAAGGATACCCAGAAATCAAACAGATAAATATTAGAAAAAATACTTGGTTTTATTTTGCCAAAACCAAAAGTAATATGCATGAGTGTTTATAAAGTTAAATCAAGACTGTATCTCAGGATCTTCATGGCTTTTGTTGTCATGTGCCAACGGAGTTCATCTGTAACTGAGAGGTGACAAAAGCTTTACATGGTGACTTGTTGTGTGCCTAACACTGGTTACTTTCTTTGTCGTTTCCAGTGCAAAACCTCTCTCACCATAAATGATTAGATAAAGTATCCTCATAGGAATTAGAGGTGAGAGCAAATGTACAATGAGAGAAGTAAATGTAGCAGAACATGAGGTTTGGATCCCTAATGGTTCCTTGGCAGTAAAATATGTGTATGAAATAATAATGAGAGAGTATTATTCTCAAGAGCTTTGAGATCGCTATCCATGGGAAAAGGAAATTCAGTGAAGTGCAAAGAAACTGTTCGTAGGGGCCTGAATGAGACACCTTCTTCCCTTCCATCAATTGACCAGGAATGGCAGGAAGCATTGTTTCTTGTCCCTACAACTGATGCTGACATCCCAAAGGGCACCTGGGGTGCAGTGTTGGCTCAGCTAGCAGCAACATACTGGTACTTTTAGACATAATTGACTGTGATGGATTTATGTTATCCTGATATACAACAGCCTAGAAACACTGCTAATGTAATCACATATCCTATATAATAACAAGTAATAAGCAAATTGACCCTTATGCTGTCACAGAATGGCAGCACACACAGCAGAGTCTGGGTTTCTGTAACACAAGATGGCTGTGCCCACCATGGAGGTAGAGTTCCTGTAACAAGCCATAACCAGAGATCAGCAGGGACCTGAGGCTGTGCGTCCCCACCCACCAAGCAGGGCTTGACAGGGAACCTGATGCCACACACCCCTGCGAAGTGACCCACATCCCGTGTGATTCAGGTTTCAGGTTCAGGGTTTGGGTTCAGGCTCTGAAGGAGGCCATGCGCAAATGAAAGAGACAGGAAATAATAATTTGGAAATTAGGGACCAGGTGGAAGCACAAGGAAGGACTCTGCTTTGCTCTCGCCTTGCCATCCCTTTTATTCAGGTTTGGGATACACCCTTAGCTCTTTGTCAGGCAATTCCAGTAATAGCTCAGTGATAGCCTATCAGCAAGGATTTATATAAGACTAAAAGGTGGAAGTTGCTTCAGCTCCCTTTGTCTCGACTGGACAGTGAGTGTATGGCTCTGCCCTTGCCAGAGCCTCAAAGTTTTTCAGACTCCCTGTTCACACCTTTCTGCTAGTGAATGCAATGGGAAGCTTCTAATACCCCCCTGCCTGGTGGGGCTTGACAGGGGACTTCAAGGCATGCCTCCCACCCATGCCCCTCTCCTGGTGTGTGCTGGGGGACTTGAGGCTGTGCCCCTCTCCTGGTGGGCCTTGATAGGGGATCTGAGCCTGTGCTCCTCCCCCTTAATGCCACCCCCCAGCCCAGCACTGGGCCAGGAGACCTGAGCCTGTGCCCCTCACCTGGTGGGACCTGATGGGGGTGGGACTGGCCAGGTCTGGATCTCACAGAATGCTGGTGGGGGCAGCCGAGTCTGGGTCTTGTGTGATTTCGAGGTGCACATGGCTAAGTGGGGACTTGACTCTGGGTCTCACGGCACGCCCCAGACTCTAACAGGAGAAAGATTTTCATATACATTTTACTATCTGACACTTCTATTACAGAGAAAGGGCAAATAGCATTATTAAAAGAGTTCCTTTAATTAATTCCCTTTTAATGTGCATGAATTTCATGTACCAGGCCACTAGTCTCTCTCTCTCTCTCTCTCTCTCTCTCTCTCTCTCTCTCTCTCTATATATATATATATATATATATATATATATATAATATATAAAAGCCTAAGTGACCAAAAGACCAAACGACCAGTCAACAGGTTGCTATGATGCACAGTGACCACCAGGGGGCAGACGCTCAATGCAGAAGCTGCTTTCTGGTGGTCAGTGCATTCCCATAGTGGAAGTGCCACTCAGCTGACCAATGGGTGCCAGACGCCAGGCTTACAGCTGGCAAGTGCAGCTGCAGTGGCGCAAGCCTCTCCTGCCTCCACAGGAATGTACTGAGTAGCTGCAGCAGCTGAGGCAGGCACAGTGGGCTGGGATGAGTGGGAGCAGCTTGGCACCCAGCCTAGGCTCGGTATCCTCCCCAGCCACCTGCCGCTTCACACACTACTACATCCCTCAGGGGATATTGGACTGCCAGTTTCACCTGAACCCAGCAGGCCACCTATCAGTCCAAACCAGAAGTACGACATCCCTTGAGGTGTTCCAGATTGTGAGTGGGTGTAGGCCAGGCTGAGAGACCCCACTGGTGCATGAATCCAAGCACTAGGCCTCTAGTTGATTCATATTATGTATGATTTTTATATTATTTGATTATTAGAATTCATCAGGGATACTGACCTCTCAACAATCAACCAATGATATATTTTAGCATAAAAGTCATAAATTATAAATGACTCAAGTAATTTCTAAATTTGTTTTACACTTTTGCTTTTGCTCCAGTGAAATTCTACCTTATGTACATTTGAGAATTATTGATATCAAATTAGTCAGACAGTATAATATCATTTCAAGTTTGTCAGAAAAAATAATTTATCTATAATAATAAAAGCATAATATGCTAATTAGACTGGATGTCCTCCAAATGACCTTCCAGATGATACCTGGACTGAGAGGGAAGCACAGGTCCTGGGTACCTGGTGGCAGCTAAAGGGAAGCCCAGGTCCTGGGTGCCAGAGGGAAGCCAGTATCAGCAGCTGGAGGAAGGAAGACCTATTCTTGCATGAATTTCATGCATCAGGCCTCTAGTTTACAAAGAAAATATGGCTTTTTAAAATCATCTTAGAGCCAACAAAGATATTTTGAACTGATATCTTAGAATTTCCATTATTGCTTCATCCTTACAATTTTGCAGGTAATGCAAATATACACAGAAGAGAAACTGCAACTGGCTACATATTAAGCTATTCAACATTTGAACAATTATCTAACTGTGTTTCAATATTGTCTCAGTGTACTGACCTATTACTCTTTGAATCATAATTTTATACACAGTAGGGCATCTCCTTTGAAACTAGTTGATCTGCTTTAACAATCTTTTATGTTATTTCTAGGTAACTGAAAAAAATCTTCAGGAAATGATATCTGTTAGTGTCAGTAGCTCAAAATGAATTCTCTTTAATATTCATGCTGGAGAGAGCATGTAGATGGACACAAAGCTGAAATGTTAGAGGGCTGATATGTTTGTTTTGATATTGCTTTCTTTTCTATAATGAACACACAATCCAATGAGATTGTCTACACATTACAATCAAAATCAATTAAGAACCAAGTACTGATTTGTTTTGTCATATGTAACTACATTAAAATCATATCACTATTATCTGTATATATTAAAGCCTAAGTGACTGAATGACCGAACATCTGAATGGCTGGTTGACTGTTTGCTATCATATGCACTGACCACTAGGGAGCTGCCCCCTGCTGGTCAGTGCACTCCCACAGCAGGAGTGCTGCTCAGCTGACCAATGTATCCCAGGAGCCCAGCAGCCCGGTGGCAGCCACTCACTCCCTCAGTAGTCCTGCAGGTCCAATCTCTAGAGAACAGGCCAGGCACTAACAGACTGGCATGATCCTGACAACACTGCCTGACCTCCAAGAAGTCCCACACATCCTGAACCTACCTTTGAGTGTAGGCCATGGCAGCTACACCACCCAGTGCCCCAAGCCCACCCTTGAATATTGGTGCATGCAGGGCTTCCACAGACATGCGGCAGCAGTGCCACCTGGCCTCTCAAGCCTGCCATTGACTATCAGTGCACACTGAGCTCTCACCAGCTGTGGCGGTGGAAAAATTGGGACCCCAAACTCACCCATGACTCTGGGTGTGCACAAGGCTCCCACCAAGCCCACTGCCATATCTAAGGCCCTGCACAACTCTGTGCCTGGATCCTTCAGTGATAGAAAAAGTGGGGAGGGAAAGAAGCAACTCCCAAAGGAAAGAAAAGGAGGACTTGCCAAAAACAAGAACCAAACAAAATGGAAGAATGCAATATGTCAGAAAAAGAATTCAGAGTAATGGTCATATAGTTCAAAAACCAGAACGATGAGAAAATCAACACCTTTATAAGAATCAGGAGGAAATCAAAAGTGATATAGCTACAATAAAAACCAGGATGGAAGGTTTCAACAATATATTAGAAGAAGCAGTGGACCAAATTGGTGAGTTAGAAGGTAAGGCCGGAAACAATCCCAGGCTAAACAGCAATTGAAGAAAAAAAATTAGAATGTAAGAGGACAGCCTACAGGACCTTTTTGTCTGCTGGCACCCCTCTTATATGAAATGCAAGGATTAGAGGACCTATTTGAATAAATAAGGACAGAAAACTTCCCTGATATGGGAAAGAAAATGTCACACAAACAGAGTCCCAAACAAAATGAACCCAAAAAGACCCACACCAAGACATGTTCTAATTACAGTGGCAAACATAAACTACAAAAAGAGAATCTTAAATGCTGCAAGAAAGGACAGACAGTTACCTGCAAAGGATCTCCCATTTGATTATGAAATTATTTCTCAACAGAAACACATCAGCTCAGAGAGGAAAGTAGTGAAGTATACAAAGTAATGTAAAGCAAGGGACTGAATTAGAGGATACTCTATCCAGCAAAGCTATCATTCAAAATTGAAGGGGAAATCCAGATATTTGCAGGAAAAAAAAGTTAAAGGAGTTTATTACTCCCAAGCCAGCATGCAAAAAATGCTAAAGAGAATGTTGTAAAAAGGAAAAATAGAGAAGATGAAAACAGCAATAAAGAAAAAAAACAACTACAAACAAGTACCTATCAATAACAATCTTAAATGTAAATGAACTAAATGCTCCAATCAAAAGACAAAGAGTGGCTGAATAGATAAGAAAACATGACCTATATTTATACTGTAAACAAGAGACCTACCTCAGAACAAGGGACTCACACAGACTAAAAGTGAAGAAATAGAAAAATATCTTTCAGGCAAATAGAAAAAAAAAAAAAAAACACCTGAGGGAGCAATACTTATATCTGACAAAATAGACCTCCAAATTAATTCCATAAAAGAGATAAAGAAGGCCACTTCATAGTACTAAAGGGATCAGTACACAAGAGGATATATCTCTGATAAATATATATGCACCCAATGCAGGGGCACCCAAATACATTTAAAAAAAAAAAACTTCTAGAAGATATCAAGGGAGCCCTAACCAGTTTTGCTCAGTGAATACAGCATCAGCCTCTAAACTGAAAGGTCCCAGGTTTGATTCTGGTCAAGGGCATGTACCTTGGTTTTGGGCACATCCCCAGCAGGAGGTGTGTGGGAGGCAGCTGATTGATGTTTCTCTATCATCAATGTTTCTAACTCTCTATTATTTCCCTTCCTATACTAAAAAATCAATAAAACATATATAAAAAAGATATCAAGGGAAAGATGGAGAACAATACAATCACAGTAGGGAACATTAATACTCCATTGACATTACTGGATAAATACTCTAGACAAAAAAATCAGCAAAAACCAGCAATCCCATATGACTCACTATATCATATGGACATTATAAGAACATTCCACCCCAAAGCTACAGAATATACATTCTTCTCAAGTGCACACAGGATGTTTTTAAAGATAGACCACATATTGAAACACAACACAAGAAAAGTCTCTTCAAATTCAAGAAGATTGAAATCAGACCACATTGGCATAATATTAGAAATAAACTACAATAAAAACAATAAAAAACCCAAACAGTTGGAGGCTAAATGGCATGTTATTGAACAATGATTAGGTTACCAAAGAGGTAAAAGAAGAAATATAAAACATCCTGGAAACAAATGGCAATTAAAACACGTCAATCCAAAATCTATGGGATACAATAAAAACAGTCCTGAGAGGGAAGGTCATAGCATTACAAACCTTGTAAAAAAAAAAAAAAAAAAAAACCTTGTAATAAATTATCTAACTCTACAGCTTAAAGAATTAGAAAATGCACAACAAGAAAAGATCAGGGTGATCAGAAGGAAAAAATAATAAAAATCAGAAGATCAGAAGAGAAATAAATGACAAGAGACCAAAGCGCGCGCGCACACACACACAAAGATAAAAAAAATGAAGAGCTGGGTCTTTTAAAGGATAAAAAAGATTGATGAGCCTCTATCCAGACTCACCAAGAAGCAAAGAAAGAAGACCCAAATAAACCAATTCACAAAATGAAAGAGGTAAAATAACAACAGACCAAACAGAAATAGAAAGAATTATAAAAATACTGTGAGCAACTCTATTTTAACAAACTGAAAAACCTGGAATAAATGGACATATTCCTAGGAAAACATGACCATACAAAACTCAATGAGGCAGAATAAAAATATCTAAATAGTCTAATAACTATATAGGAAATTGAAGCAATAATCAAAAAACTTCCAGCAAACAAAAGACCTTCATGAGATGGCTTCACAGGGGAGTTTTACCAAATATTCTAAGAAAAAATAAAACCCATCCTCCTCAGACTATTCTAAAGAATTTAAGAGAAAGGAATACTCTCAAACTGTTTTTATGAAGCCAGCATTACCTTAATCCCAAAACTAGACAAAGACACTACAAAGAAAGAGAATTATGGGCCAATATCTCTGATGAACATAGATGCTAAAATCCTCAACAAAATTCTAGCAAATTACACTGAAAAGATCATACATCATGACCAACTGTGATTTATTTCAGGGATGAAAGGATGGTATAATATCTGCAAATCAGTAAATGTTATCCTATGTAATAAAGAGGGAATAAGCAAATTGACCATCACGCTATCACAAAGATGGCAGGACCCAGTCCCCTAAGCGTCACTGGAGTCCCCCAGGCCTTTCAGCCCTGCCGGGGAGGTGGCAGGTACATGATACAGCTGGCCCGAGTGAGGTACAGGCAAGCCTTGGATGGAGGCTGCCCAGCCCAAACCCGAGGGGCAGGAAAGCCTTGAATGAGAGATACCCAGCCGCCTAAAGCCAGCCCAAGGTGCACGCAAGCCTCCGATGTCAGCTGCCTAGATGTTCAGGGTGGGACCAACGTGCATTTGCAACAGCATAGATGAAACTGGAGAGCATTATATTAAGTGAAATAAGCCAATCAGAGAAAGAAATATCATTGGGCCCACTTATTTCTGGAATATTTGTGAACAACATAAGCTGATGAACAAAAATAGATACAGAGGCAGAGAAGCATAGAACAGACCATCAAACTGTAGTGGTAAGGCAGGGATATGGGTAAGAGATCAATCAAAGGACTTGTATGCATGCATATAAGCATAACCAATGGACATATTCACTAAGAAGTGAGGGCATTGTTGTGGGGAGGAGTTGGACAGGGGGAGGTCAATGGGAGAAAAAGGAGTTATATGTAATACTATATGTAATACTTTAAACCACAAAAAAATATGTAACACAGCAAGTGATTATAAAATAAAACCTGTGTTTGTTTATTATTCAGAAATTCCATTTGTGTTTAAAAGCTTTAGTAATAAAAATTTCTATTTATGCAACAAGTATATATTTTGGATGGGCACTCTTAGGGGATTAGAGGCCTGAGAATGAGATACAAAATATCATCATCAAATATTGAATATATTAACTTAAAACATAAATAAAGTTTTAAGAAAATACCCCTTTTTATACATTCAGAATTTATGTCCAAAATATTTGTCACTGATATATAAATATATAAAATGATATGGGTCAGTACTATTATTTAATATTATTGGAAGTATTAGGTAAAAAAATATCAAAAGTTTAAAATTAGTAAAAGTGGGCAACAAATGGCCTATGATATGACAGTGTAATAGAGAGGAAACTACACACACACACACACACACACACACACACAAAAAAAAAAAAACAGAATTTGATCCTTACCTTACATCATAGAAAAGAAATGAACTAAAAAAAAATCTAAACATAGAAGCTAAAATGGTAACATTTCTAAAAGAAAACATATAAGAAAGTCTTTATGACATTAGGTTAGGCAAATATTTTTTAGTTTTGGGTCTTTCAAAATTTAAACATTCTCCACCTTATAGAGCAGCTAGGAAAAAAAAAGTTAAAGACTGGAAAAATCTATCTAATAAAAAATTACATCCACTATATATAATCTTTTAAAATATAATAATAAATTAACTCAATTAATATATGACCAAATAAACCATGAAAGATGTGGTACATCTCCATGAACCATGAAAGATGCTCATCTTTAGTTATTTAGTCATTAGGGAAATACAAATTTAAATCATGGTGAAATACCACTACCTACTCACTAGACTTGCTAAAACTAAAAGATGGATAATAGCAAGTGTTGACAACAATGTAGAAAAATTGAAAGAGTCTTATTTTACTAGTGAGATGTAATATAAAACAAACATATTTAGAAAATATTTTAGCAATTTTTTTGAAGTTAAATATGCATTTGTCATTCAACCCAACAGTTCCCATCCTAGGTTTTTACCCAAGAAATATAAAAACCCTTTGTCTACACAAAGAATTTTACTTGTATATTTATATTTATAATTCATGATAACATAGAAATGGAAGCAGCCCAATTATCCATCTTCTGGTGAATGAATAAAAACTGTGGTATATTTATTGATAAAATAAAATAGTACTCAACTATAAAAACTAAATAACTATTGCACAGAAGAATTGTGAATCCTAAAAACAATATGACTGCTAAATTAAAGAAGACAGACACAGATGTTACATAATTCAAGTTATGTTAAATTCTAGAAAAGGCATAATTGTAAAGGAAGAAAACCATAAGCAGTTGCCAGAAGTAAGGGAAGAAGACTAACTGAGAAGAGGATCAAGGGAACTGTTGGGGATTATAGAAATCATATCTAATAAAAGAGTAATATGCAAATTGACCACATCTCTGTTACACCCACAAGCCACATCCATCAGCCAATCAGGAGCGAGTATGCAAATTAACCCAACCAAGATGGCTGCAGCCACAAAGCAAGCAGGAGGCTTAGGTTTCCCCAGCAATGGAGGAAGCGACACATCCTGGCCTGCTTTGGACTTCACTCAAGGCTAGAAAGTTTCAATTATAGAAGATAAATAAGTCCCAACAAAAATGGCTGCAGCCACAAAACAAGCTGGAGGCTTGGCTCTGCTCAAGGCTACCAAGTTTCAATTATAGAAGATAAATAAATCCCAGATACCAGAGCCTCCGTTTGGGTCGCCAGGGGGCATGGCCAGCCTGCAAACCACCACAGGCTCCCTGCTCAGGCTGCCTCATGCTCCAAGGGAACCCCCAACCAGATCTGGGACACTCTTCAGGGAAAATCAGCTAGCCCCACCCATGCACCAGGCCTCTATCTTCCTATATAATTAAAGGGTAATATACAAATTGAACATCACTCTAACACACAAGATGAATGCCCCCATGTGGTCAAATATGACTGCCCCCATGTGGACATAAGATGGCCATCACAAGATAGCCAATAGGGAAGGGCAGTTGGGAGGGTCCAGGCCTGAAAGGGAGGGCAGTTGTGGGCAATCAGGCCAGTAGGGGAGAGTAATTGGGAGGGACCAGGCTTGCAACAGAAGGAAGTTGGAGGCATTCAAGCCTGCAGGATAGGGCAGTTAGGCCAGTAGAGGAGGGAAGTTGGAGGTTACTGGCCTGCAGGAAAGGGCTGTTGGGGGGGGACCAGGCCTACAAGTGTTGGCAGTTAGGAGCAAAAAGGCTGGCAGGGGAGTGGTTAGAGGGTAATCAAGCCAGCAGGCAGAAGCAGGTAAGGGCAATCAGGAAGGTAGGCATGCGAGTGATTGGGAGCCAGCAGTCCTGGATTGTGAGAGGGTTGTTGGGATTGGGCCTCAACAGGCAGTCAGACATCCCTTGAGAGGTTCAGATTAGAGAGGGTACAGGCTGGGCTGAGGGACACTAGTATATTATAATTTTGTTGGTTATTATATGACATATACACTTGTTATAATGCATCAAGTTTTGCAATTTAAATTGAAAGTTATATGCAATGCATATCTCAATAATTTTTTTAAAATCTATTAACAGCCACACAAAAAAAAAAATAAAAAAAAGGGATAAATAGAAGAAGTGTATGAGACTTACACAGGAGGAAAAAGTTATATATGAATAAGGACACAAAATCAGACTAATACATAGAAAGTCATCTCATTCTTTTGAATATAAAGATCCAGTGATAACAGGCAAGATTTATAAAAGTGAGCATGATGTAGTATTCTAATATGTATTAACTCTTCTTTTAATTTTTATTAAATTTATTGGGGTGACAATGGTGAATAAAATTATGTAGGTTTCCAGTGTAGAATTTCATAATACAACATCTGTATATTATACTTGTGGCCTGGTGCACAAAATTTGTGCACGGGGGTGGGGAGAGTTGGGGATGTCCCTCAGCCCAGCCTGCACCTTTTCCAATCTGGGACCCCTTGAGGGATGTCTGACTGCCCTTTTAGGCCCGATCTGGGTAGGATTGGGCCTAAAGGAGCAGTCGGACCTCCTTCTCACAATCCAGGACTGCTGGCTACAAACTGTTGCCTGCCTGCCTCACAGATTGCCCTAACCGCTTCGCCCTGCAGGCCTGATCACCCCCTAACCACTACCCTGCCAGTCTAAGTGATATCTAACTGCTTCCCTGCCAGCCGTTTGCCCCCAGACTTCCCCTCCTCTGCTGGCCTGGTTACCCTCAAACTGACTTCCCTGCAGCGTTGATAGTCCCCAACTGCACTTCCTGGAGGCCTTTCTCTCCCAACTGCCATCCCCTGCTGGCCTGATCACCCACGAACTTCCCTCCATGCAGGCCGGGAACCTCCCAACTGCCCTCCCCTACTGGCCATCTTGTGGTGGTCATCTTGTGTCCACATGGGGACAGAATCTTTGACCACATAGGGGCAGCCCTCTTGTGTGTTGTAGTGATGGTCAATCTGCGTATTACTCTTTTATTAGATAGGATGGCCTTCTTTTCCTGTCAACGAATTCAATGTACAGACATAATTTTTAATGGCTACAGTGTTATTCCTGACTGTTTTAACTTACTATGGTTTACTTCACTAACCCTTTATGTGGGGCAGGGTTGCTTCTGATTTCTCCGCGCCCCCCCCCCCATCAACAATGACAGTAAACATAATTGCTTATTTGACTGTTTACTTAGGACTAATTCACAGACATGGAACTCCTGGCCCAAAGCTAATTCACTTGAATTTTGATCCACATTTCCAAATTGACTTTCTAGTTTAGTCCATTTGTTTTAAGTCAGATTACACTCCCACAAACGGGTTAGGAGAAAACTATTCAACGTGCCTTGGGCAAATTGCAAACTCTTGCTGAAATTGAGCGACTCCAGGGCTTGGGACCTGAAGGATTCAGGCTGGAGGGTGAGGTCCAGGGAGGCGTGGGTGGCACACTGAGGACTCTGTTTGAGTGTTGGTGTATGAGTGTGTGTCTGTTGGGTCCGCGCGCTCCCACCTCAAGCATGCGACTCAGCCCCTGCCCCCCTGCCTGGCCCACAACTTGGCCCCTCTCCCCCGCCTTACCCACACAACTCCACCATGCCCCCCCCCCCCATGTGTGAGTGGCCCTGCTACCCCACCTTGCACACGACTCGGCCTCTCTCCCCCGCCTTTTGTGAGTGCCTCAGCCCACTCCCCTGCCTCGTGGGCCACCAGCCCCATTTCCCCACCTTGGCGTGAATGATTCATCCATGCCCCCCTGCCTCACTCGCTGGGCTGAGGGCGTGGACCCAAACTGCTGCTTGGCTCACAGCCCTGCCTCGTACCTGGTGCTCATTACCCAAGGTGCCCCGGGAGCTCATTTGCATGTGACTCAGTCACTGTAACTGTAAGGAGGGATCTTGCCAGCCCTTAAGTACCGTGTGGGCAGAGCTTATCGCATGATGCTTGCTTACATGGCACTGTGGCCATAGCCCCACTGGCCATGCCCCCTGTCTGCTGGCCATGCCCCTTGTCTGCTGGCCATGCCTGCTGCCCACGCCCCCTGCTCCTGATTGGCTGGTAGTGTAGCGGAGGTATGGTCAATTTGCATGTTATTCTTTTATTAGATAGGATTATTGGTGAATATGTTTTCCCATTCAGTGAGTTATCTTTTTACTAGTGGCCCGGTGCATGGAATTCGTGCACAGGGGGCGGGGAGTGTCTCTCAGCCCTACCTACACCCTCTCCAATCTGCAACCCCTTGGGGGATGTCCGTCGGCTGGTTTAGGCCCACAGAGATCAGGCCTAAACCGTCAGCTGGACATCCCTCTCACAATCAATGACCACCGGCTACTAACCACTTGCCTGCCAGCCTGATCGCCCCCAACTGCCCCCCTTCCAGTCTGATCATCTCTAACTGCCCCCCCACCGGCTTGATCATCCCCAACTACCCCCCTTGCTGGCCTGCTTGCTCCCAACTGCCCTCCCATGCCAGCCTGATTGCCCCTAACAGCCTCTGCCTCAGCCCTGCTACCCTGGTTTTATCCAGAAGATCTCCCAGTCTAATTAGCATGTTATCCTTTTATTAGTATAGATTTCTATCAATACCTGCCTGCCACGTCACTCCTCTGTTCCTTCTGGTTGGTACCCAAATAAACACAACTTGATGCCAGGTCTTCATTTAATGTCGCTAATTTGAGAGATAGCTGAGCCTGGACATATAAGATCCAGTTACTAAGCACTGATTTGTAAGCACCGGGACTGTCCTGGTGATGTTACACACATCAGCTTATTTCATCTTTACAGTATCTCTCCAGTAGCGGTGGCATGTTGCCTGTTTACTGATTTGGAGTCAGAGTTTTAGAGGGGCTTTAGTAACTCTGAAAGGAAAGTAGTCTTCCCAGGATTGAAACTCAGTTTTTGTCTTACTCCCAAACCATTGCTTTTGTTCCTGCGCAACATCGCTTCCCCTGTAACTTGGACTATCTTGGAATAAGCAGTTTACTCTCCTAGGTTAAGTTATGGCCTATTTTCTGTTTTGTAACATTGCCAGGTAAATAACTTAAGACTGTGCGTGTTTTTTAATTGTTTGTCTATATGTCCTTGCTACTGTTATTTAAAGCAAATAAACAATAACAAAGATCAAGTAGCCAGGAAGCCAGCCTGCACATAGGAAAAAAGAAAAAAAGAAAAGTAGCTGTGCTAAGTGAGTCATCTCTTCACCTGGTGTCATCTCTCCTCTTGGGCATATGCCTTGAAGCATTGGGGCCTCTGTGTCCTTTTTATTGCCTTAATTGTTTAGCTCAATAACTGTTCCCTTGTGCTTTCACAATAATGTGCATCTCTTTATTAGAAAGGGATGAACACTGTATAGTATTGAGGTCCTGTAATGAAATTCTGATTCAAAAAATCACCTGAACATCAATATTGACTGGAACTGGTGGATAACCAAATAGTTGTTTCATTATTTATTTTTTTTATTTTTAGTTTTTTTTACAAATGAGAAAATTAAGGTCTAGAACCCCTCCTGGGCCCGGGGCTGCAGCCATTGGGACCACAGCCGCTGCCCCAGACTTGCCAGGACCAAGCTTTGGCAGTGGTGGCGGGGGGTCCAGACCCCCTGCTGGGCTCGGGGCTGAGGCAATTGGGACCACAGCTGCAACCCCACACTTGCCAGGGCCAGGCTTTGGGTCCAGTTGCCATCTTGCTTGGAGGTTAATTTGCATATTGCTAGTATTGGCTGGTAGCGTAGCGAAGATATGGTCAATTTGCGTGTTTCTCTTTTATTAGATAGGATTTTGTTTATGGTTTTCTTTGCTATGCAAAAATTTTTAGTTTGATGTAGTCTATTTTAATTTTAATTTTTGTTTTCCTTACCCAATGAGATATATCAATAAAATTATTGCTATGAAAAATATCCAATAATTTACTACCTATTTTTTCTAGGATTTTTATTGTTTCAAGTTTTGTATTTAAGTCTTTAATCCATTTTTAATTTATTCTTGTGCCTAGTGCAAGAAGGTGATTTTGGTTCCTTTTTTTGCATTTATTTGTCCAAATTTCCCAACACCATTTATTGAATAGACTATATTTATTCCATTGTCTGTTCTTGCTTCCTTTGTCAGATATTAATTGATCATAAAAGTGAGGATTTATTTCTGGGCTTTCAATTCTGTTCTATTGACCAATATGTCTGTTTTTATGCTGGTACCATGCTATTTTGATTCTTATGTCCTTGTAAAATAGTACAATATCAGAAAGTGTGATTTATCCAACTTCATATATTTTTCTCAAGATTGCTGTTTGTATTTGGGGTACTTCATTTATTGCTTATACATATTTGTGGAATATTTGTTCTAGGCTTGCAAAATACACCATTTGGTATCCTGATAGAAATTTCATTGAATCTGCAGGTTGCTTTGGGTAATATGGACATTTTAATAATGTTAATTCTTCCAATCTATGAACACAGCATATGCTTACACTTATTTGTATCTTCTTCAGTTTTTTTCTTCAGTGTCTCATAATTTTCTGAGTATAGGTATTTAACATCCTTGGTTAAATTTATTCTTAGTATTTTTTATGCATCTGCAAATGAACTTGCTTTTTTAGTTTCCCTTCTGATAATTCATTATTGGTGTGCAAAATTACAATTAATTTCTGGATATTTATTTTGTATTCTGCTGCTTTACTAAATTCATTTATCAGTTTTAGTAGTGTTTAAGTGGGATCTTTAGGTTTCTCATTATCATGTCATCTGAAAATAGTGACAGTTTTACTTCTTTCTTTCCAATTTGGATGATTTTTATTCTTCTTGTCTTATTGCTGTGGGTAGGTCTTCCAGTACTGTGTTGAATGAAAATGGTAAAAGCAGATAGCTCTGTCTTGTTCTTCATCTTAAAGGAAACACATTTAGTTTTTGATCAATGGTTGTGGGTTTGTCATATATGGCCTTTATTAGACACTAGGGGCCCTGTGCATGAAATTTGTGCACTGGGGTTGTGGGGTCCCTCAGCCCAACCTTCCGCCTCTCACATACTGGGAGCCCTCGGGGGATATCCTACTGATGGCTTAAGCCCATTCCCCACAGGGAGCAGGTCTAAGCTGCAGTCTGGCCTCCCTTCATGGGAAGCAAACAGATTAATCAAGGGAGGGCACCAGCCCCATCACCCCACTGCTGCAGCCACTGCCGGTCACCACAGCCACCAAGGTGTTTTCATCAACAAGAACTCCAGTCCCTTCACCATGAAAAAATGACAACTTTCTTTAGGTATTTTCAAGATGTGTCTTTCAGAGGATATGACATTTCTTTTTTAAAAAAAATATAATTTATTGATTATTTTACAGAGAAGAAAAGAGAGGGATAGAAAGTTAGAAACATTGATGAGAGAGAAACAATTCAGCTGCCTCTTGCACAATCCCTACTGGGGATGCGCCCTTGACTGGAATCGAATCTGGGACCCTTGAGTCAACAAGCCGACGCTCTATCCACCTAGCCAAACCTGTGAGAGCAGATATGACATTTCTTTTTCTTTCTTTTTTTTTTTAATCCTCACCTGAGGATATGTTTCTATTGACTTTTAGAGAATGTGGAAGAGAGAGGGAGAGACAGAGAGAAACATCAATGTGAGAGGGACACTTTGATTGGTTGCCTCCTGCATGAGCCCTGACCTGGGCCACAGCCAGGGAGGAGCCTGCAACCTAGGTACATGCCCTTGATAAGAACTGAACCCAGACATTGTGGTTGGCAGGCGAGGCATTATCCACTGAGCCAAACCAGCTAGGGCAGGATATGACATTTCTTAGCCCTCCAGCAGTGGACCTTTGTTTTTTTCCCCCAGAAGTATGGTGGAAAAACCCTAGATCACCTATCTGGATACTTATTACCCAAGTTACTAAGAATATTACCAATGACATGCAGGAAGCTTAGTCAATGAGTAGTCAGAAAAGGTGTTTCCTCTGTAGTTCACACCAATCCCCAGCTGAGTCTTGCCTAGACCTAAAGCCTCTGGCCAAAGCTTTAGGCCTGGGCAGGGGACACCTAGCTCCCTCTGATCGCCAGTTCCATCCCTGCCCAGGCCTAAAGCCAGGGTAGGGGACCCACAGCTCCCGCAGATCATGGCTCCGCCCCTTCCCAAGGCCTGCTCAGGCTGAAAGCCTCAGCCAGAGGCTCTTGACCTGGGCAGCGGATCTCCAGCTCCCGCCTATGTAGCTCCACTGCTGCCCAAGGTCTGCCCAGGCCAAAAGCCTCTGGCCAATAGCTGGCTCTGATCACAGGCTTGGCCCTGCCCAAGAATCCCCTGGCTCAGGCCCTTCTCAGGCTACTCAGCGCCCATATCTTGGACTCAGGCACTGGGCGCCTATGTATGCAAATTAAGCACCATCTTTGGTGGGTTAATTTGCATACTCACCCTGATTGGCTATGGGCATAGCAGCGGTCAATTTATATGTTTGTCTATTATTAGGTAAGATGCTTCCTCTATTCCACCTTGCTGAAGGTTTTTTTTTTTTTATCATAAATAGGTGCTGAATTTTATCAGATGCTTTTTTTATATCAATTGACAATCATGTGATTTTATCTTTCATTTTGTTTTGTGTTGTATCATGTTTATTAATTTGTGGATTGTACCAACTTTGCATCCATGGAATAAATCCACTTGATCATGGTGTATGATCTTTTCAATCATATTGAAAATGTATTGCTGGATCTTGTTTCCTATTTTTTTTTTTGAGAATTTTAGTATCATCAGAAATGTGGCCTGTAATTTTATTTCTTTGTAGTATCTTTATCTGGTTTTGGTATTAAGGTAATGCTGGTCTCATAAAAAGAGCTTGGGAGTCTTCCCTGCTTGTGAATTTTTTTTTTATTAGTTTGAGAAGGATATGTAGGTTGTTAGTAGTTCTTTGAATGCTTGGTAAAATTTACCTGTGAAGCCATCTAGTCCAGGCCTTGATAGTTGAGAGTGGTTTTTTTTAATACTGTTTTGATATAGATATTTGTTATCAGTCTATTCAGATTTTGTGATTCTTTCTGATTCACTTTTGAAAGATTGTTGTTTCTAGGAACTTACCCAATTTCTTTCAGAATTCATTGGTATATAGTTGTTTGTAATATTTTCTTACATTCCTTTGTATTTCTGTGTTGTTGTTATTTTTCTTCTTTCTTTTATGATTATATTTATTTGGGTCTTCTCTCTTTTATTCTTGATAAGTATGGTGAAAGGTTTGTCAATCTTGTTCATCTTTAAAAAAACAGTTTTTTGTTTCATTAATATTTTGTATTATTATTTTTTTATTTTTAGAGTATATTTCATTTATTTCTGCTCTGATCTTTAGTATTTCCCTCTTCAACTCACTTAGTGCTCTGTTTGTTTTACTTTTTTTTCAGTTTCTCTAAGTGTAAAGTTAAATTGTTTACTTGAGATTTTTCTTTTTTCTTGAGTAATACTAATAAGGACTGCTTTTGCTATTGGGTTCTTGTATTCTCATTTTTTATTTGTTTCAAGCTAACTTTTTACTTCTATCTTGATCTTGTTGTTAAACCATTCATTATTTAGTAACATGTTATTTAGGCTCTATGTCTTAGTGTATTTGTCAGGGTTTTTTTTTCCCTTGTAATTTATTTCTAGTTTCATAGTATTTTAGACAGAGAAAATGCTTGATGTAATTTCAATCTTCTAACTTTAATGTGACTTGTTTTGTGTCTTAACATGTGTTCTATCCTAGAAACTGTTTCATGTGCACATGAAAAGAATGTATATAATGATGTTTTGGGATGAAATTCTCTGATCATATCAATAACATCCATCTGATCTAGTGTGACATTTAAGGCCACAGTTTTATTGTTGATTTTCTGTCTAGAAGATCTAACCATTAATTTCAATGTGCTGTTAAAGTCCTTACTATGACTGTATTTCTGTTTAGCTCTCCCTTTATGTGTACCAATATTTGTTTTATATATTTAGGTATTCCTACTGTTCAGTGCATAAATGATTACAAGGGTTATATCTTCTTAGATTAATTCCTTTAACTTTATGTGGTGTCATTCTTTAGCTTTTATTATACCCTTTGTTTTAAAGTTTATTTTGTGGGATATAAATATTGTTACCCTAGCTTTTCTTTTTTTCATTTCCATTTGTTTGAAATATCTTTTTCATCCCATTATTTTAGTCTGTCATTCTAAAGTGGGTCTCTTTCCCACAGCATAAATATGGGTCTTCTTTCCTAATCCATTCAGCTACGCTATGTTTTTAAAGAATCATTTAAGCCATTTTTATTTAAAGTGATTTTTGATGGGTACATAGCTATTGCCATTTTATTCTTTAAGCCTTTCTTCTTCTTCTCCTCCTCCTCCTCATCCTCTTCTTTCTCCTCCTCCTCCTTTCTCAAGATGACTCTTTAACATTTCTTGTATTACTGATTTTGTAGTGATGAATTCTTTAAGCTTTTTCTTATCTGTGAAGCTCTTTATCTGTCCTTTAATTCTTAATAACAAACTTTGCTGGGTATAGTAACCTTAGTTGTAGTCCTTGCTTTTCATCACTTTCCGGCCAATACCTTCTGGCCTGAAATGTTTCTGTTGAGAAATCAGTTGACAGTCTTATGGGAGCTCCCTTATAAATAACTAAATGACTTTATCTTGCTGTTTTTAAGATTTTCGTTTTGCAATTTTAATTATATGTCTTTGTGTGGGCTCTTTGGGTTTATCTTGTTTGAAACTCTCTGCAGTTTCTTGAATGACTTTTGTTTCACCAGGTTAGCAAAGTTTCCAGCCACTGTTTTTTCAAATAAGTCCTTGATCCCTTGCTATCTCTATTCTTTTTCTGATACCCCTATGATGCAGATATTGTTATGCTTCATGTTGTCCCAAAGGCCTCTTAAACTATCCTCATCCTATCTAATAAAAGAGAAACATGCTATGCCCACCAGCAAATCTGGAGTGAATTAATTCAACCAAGATGGTGGTGAATTTGCATATCCAAAGAGCGAAGACTGGAGGAACCAAGATGGCGGCATAGGTAAACACCTATTTTGCTGCCACACACGACAATTTCAAAACTACAACTTAACAACAGAACAAACACCATCCAGAACCACCAGATAGTTGGCTGAGTGAAAATTCCACAAATAGAAGTAAAGGTAGGACACGGTGACTCAGAGGAGCGGTGGAGGGCAGCATTGAAGATACTCACACAATCAGAGGTTTGGAGCCCTGCGCGCACACCAGCGGAGAGGGCGGTTTTCTCCAATGGGGAGGGCAAAGGTGTCCCACTGCACTGATTCCCCATTTCCTGGTGAGGTCTGGATAAGCCACACTCATAAGGGGTGAAACTGGACAGTGGGAAAGCACACTGAAGCCCAGGCGCAGCAGAGGTCTGTGAGCTTGTGGACAGGGCGAGCTTGAGGAGAGTGCACGTAAACTTGGGAACAGCAGTTTGTGCGTAAACTTGGGAACAGCAGTGCGCGACCATGCAGAGAGGACTCATGACTTGCTCCCTCGTTTGGGAGACCACCAGACTGCATTGTGTTACAACCCTGGGCGAGACTTTGGGGGTGCAGACTCATTTGGGGAGTGGCTGAGTTGTCTGGCAGAGGGTGGAGATTGGCGGCAGCGTTCTCTCAGAGGTGCGTGCAGCCATTACCACGTGACCCAGAGACCCAGGGGCCACATAGGGCGGAGCTGACACTGCCTGCTCAGCCCAGAGACTCTGCCCATCCAACCTGAACTCAGCTGACCCTCACAGTCAATTGGCCTGGAGGTCATACCCTCCTAGTGCTAACAACAATAATCTGGGCTTACCTTCAACAAGACTGTACAACCCATAAAGGGCTGCAGCAAGAGTATTCACCTTAGGTAACTGGGAAGGCTGAGCCACTGTCCATTAAAGGACATCTACCACACAAAGCTAATGGATCAACTCAGGAAAGCAGCCACAATGCAAAGAAATGGAAAGAAATCAGATGTGAAAGAAATGGAGGGAAAAAGATGACTAGACATAGAGTTCAAAACCACTGTTATAAAGTTTTTCAAGAGGCTCCTAGAAAAGACCAAGACCTACATAGAAATGAACAAGACCTATGAGGATATGAAAAAGGACCAACTAGAAATTAAGCATACACTGACTGAAATAAAAAATATTTTACAAAGACCTAACAGCAGTCCAGAGGACCGCAAGAACTAAGAAATAGATTTGAAATACAAAATCAAAATCCACTCAGCTGGAAAAGCAAGAAGCCAAAAGAATCCAAAAAATTGAAGACAGTGTAAGGGGCCTCTGGGACAACCTTAAGCATACCAACATCTGAATCATACGGGTGCCAGAAAAAGAGAGAGAACAAGGCAATGAAAACCTACATGAAGAAATAATGAACGAAAACTTCCCCCACCTAGTGAAAGAAATGAAATTAAAAGCTGAGGAAATGCACAGAACCCCAAAATATAGGAATCTAAAGAGGACCACACTGAGACACATCATAATTAAAATGCCAAGAGCAAAAGATAAAGAGAAAATATTAAAAGCAGCAAGAGAAAAACAGTTAGTTACCTATAAGGGAGCACCCAGGCACGTGTCAGCAGATTTTTCAACAGAAATGATGCAGGCCAGACGGGAGTGCCAAGAAATATTCAAAGTGCTGAATAGCAAGAATCTACAACCAAGATTACTCTATCCAGCAAAGCTATCATTCAGAATTGAAGGTCAGATAAAGTGCTTCACAGATAAGAAAAAGCTAAAGGAGTTCATCATCACCAAACCAATATTATATGAATTGCTGAAAGATATTCTATAAGAAGAGGAAGACGAAAAAGGTAAACATATAAATTAGGAACAACAAATACACATCTATAAACAAATGGATCTAAAAATTAAGTGAATTAATAATCTGATGAACAGGATAAACTGGTGAATAGAACAGAATCATGGACATAGAGAGGGAATGGACTGACAATTCTTGGGGAGAAAAGAGGTGTGGGAAGTGCAGCAAGAGACTGGACAAAAATCATGCACATATGGGAGAGGACAGTGTGAGGGAGGTGAGGGCGGAGGGTGGGATTAGTACCAGGTAGAGGGGAGCTATAGAGGGAAAATAGGGGGAGCAATGTAATTAATAAACTGAACAATAAAGATTTAAAAAAAAAACAAAGAGCGAAGACTGAAGACAGTGCATACATATTGCACCAATATTTATAATAACTAGATAGTTGAAATAAATTAAAGTTCACAAATAGTGAACTAGCTAAATTAAGACATAGCCATACGAAAGAATACTATCTAGATGTGATGCATACATGTGTGTTAAAATAATTATTTAGATACTAAAGGCCTAGTGCAAAAAATTTGTACATGCCGAGGGTGGTGACCCTCAACCCAGCCTGCACCCTCTCCAACCTGGGACGCCTCGAGGGATGTTTGACAGTCCATTTAGGCCCAATCCCGATTGGGCCAAAATGGGCAATCGGACATCCCTCTCACAATCCAGGACTGCTGGCTCTCAACTGCTCACTTGCATGCCTTCCTGATTGCCCCTAACCGCTTCTGCCTGCCAGCCTGATCACCCCCTAACCATTCCCTTGTCAGCCTGAGTGATGTCTAACTGCTCCCCTGCCAGCCTGTTTGCCCCCAACTTCCCTCCTCTGCTGGCCTGGTCACCCCTAACTGCCCTCCCCTGCAGGCTTGTTCACCCTCCCTTGTAGGCCTAATCCCTCTCAACTGCCCTCCCCTACTGGCCATATTTTGTTGGCCATCTTGTGTCCACATGGGAGAAGTATCTTTGACCACATGGGGGCAGCCATTTTATGTGTTGGTGATGGTAAATCTGCATATTACTCTTTTATTAGATAATATAGAGGCCTGGTGCATGGGTGGGGGCCAGCTGGTTTGCCCTAAGGGTGTCCCAGATCAGGGTTGGGGTTCCCTTGGGACGTGTGGCAGCCTGGGTGAGGGTCCTATGGTAGTTTGCAGGCTGGCCATGCCCCCCAGCCACCCAAGTGGAGGGCCTGGTATCTCGGATTTATTTATCTCCTACAATTGAAACTTTACATCCTGGAACCGAGCCAAGCCTTCTGCTCTCTCAGTGGTGGCAGCCATTGATGTTGGAATTTATTTACCTTCTATAATTGAAACTTTGTAGCCTTAAGCAGAGGCCTGGGCTGGCCAGGGTGGCAGTAACTTGGCTTCCTCCATCACTGGAGGCAACCCTAGCCTCTGCTCTCTCCAGCTCGTGGCTCCTGCCATTTCTGTTGGGATTTATGTATTTTCTATAATTGAAACTTTGTAGTATTGAGTGGAGTCCTAGGGTGGCAAGGGCAGGTGGAAAGCTTGGCTTCCTCCATTGCCAGGAAAACCCAAGCCTCCCTCCCCCTCTCAGTGGCCACAGACATCTTGGTTGGGGTTTATTTTCACATTTGCTCCTGATTGGCTGGTGGGTGTGGCTTGTGGGTGTAGCGGAGGTATGGTCAATTTGCATATTACTCTTTTATTCTATCATATAGGAAATTCTAAGCAACCATTACAACCAGACAACTGGATGACCAGATGACTGACCAGTAGCTTGATGCAGTGAGCTCCCACAGCCAACCTCCCTCAGCCAACTAACTTCTAGTGGTCCCTCCTCCTGGGCTGCTGGCCATGATTAGCCCTGATCTCTGGCCAGGCCGATGGACCCCACCCATGTACAAATTCATGCACCAGAAATCTAGTATTAATATATTTTTGAGAAAAGAATTGTGTGAAAAAGTATGTATGAAAACATAGATATATATATTTTCATAAATGTTTATATTGTGCATTGATTTATATTTATACTCTCTGGAAAATTACTCAATAAATAATTACCAGCTATTTTCTCCATAGGAAATAAATGCCTATGGGACAGAGGCATACCATTTTATCCTTTGAGGATTTTATATAATCTATTCAATAAACCGTGTGTTAATTAATTACAAAATAGATATAAGAAAGGATTAGTAATTCAATGTTGACATCCATGGCAAGTCATTTGAAATGTTTGGAAATGCACCTTATGAATTTTAATATTAACTTGTGTGGGTGTTTTTCTTTCTTTTCCACGTCCAGCGCAGAGAGAGAGATTGGGTCCAGTTTCTGAGTAGAGGAGCTGGGGATTAAGGAAAAAAAGTATAGAAGATGAAGAGGCAGTAATAGAAAAAGTAGCTGGGGCTGGGTAGGATGTCTGTTCTCTCTGAGAAAGAGATAGCATCTGACTCCCAAACAGCAGCAGTTTATTTATAATCCAAAAATACAAAGGTGCCAGAATCCAATCCCGGCCTCCCCAATGGAAAGATGTGGATAGGAAGCCCTGAAGGCTGGTGAACAACCTTAATTGGCTCTGAAAGGTCAGAGCTAAAACATTGTTAATTAAAGCAGCTTCCCCATCAAATAATCATGTAAGTCCTTACTGATAAGATAATCTGCCTGATACTGGAATTGCCTGCTTAAGGGCAATGGGTGTATCCCAAACCTGAACAAAAGGGGTAGCCAGAGAGAGAGTGGGCGAGAGAGAGAGAGAGTGGGCGAGAGAGAGAGAGAGAGAGTGGGAGAGAGAGAGAGAGAGAGAGAGAGTGGGCGAGAGAGAGAGAGAGTGAGAGAGAGAGAGAGAGAAAGAGTGAGATAGGAGAGAGAGAAGGAGGAGGAGAGAGAGAGAGAGAGAGAGAGATGAGAGGAGAGAGGAGAGAGGGGAGAGAGAGAGAACAGGCCGGCACTGGTGGAAAAAGAGGAATCCCCAACTAGGAAGGGTCATAAGACACATTTTTCTATTCATTGCTATCAGTTTCCATCAGCAAACTGTTACTGGGTCTCTCTCTCTTTCCCAGAAGTGGCAGCCTTTCAGCACATTATGGATGAGTTCTCCTACAGGATTTACTTAAGTATGGAACAAAGGGTACATTAAGAACATTTGTATTAAAAGGCATGGAGTTATTTTAAGACATGTTTATTATTGCTTGACATTACCACTGCAAAACAGACTTGGGAATGAGAAGGCACTGCCAATGGAAGTGTTTTCAGGAACTGACATCTCTCCCTGTGCTCCAGAATTGATGGCCCCAAATACACAAAGAAAAGAGCTTGATTGATCTTCAAATATATTAGAATAATGGCTTGTGCCAATACAAGAAAGTCCTCTCCACTCAGTCTACAAACTAGCTATAGTAGTCCTGACTTATAATACCAACCTTTCACCACCTGTTTTCTTACAAGACCACTATACACACACACACAAACACTCACATATGCATACACATAAAGTCTCACATATGATGTTGACTTTATTATTTTGAATATTTTTGCTCAAGTTTATCTCTCTGAGGTCTGAACATCTCTCCTCTGTTGATCCAGCCTGGGCCAGAATCAAATTTGTCATCTTCCCTTCTGAACTGAGCTCATATAGTCTTTATGATGATCTATGTTGTCTTGTAGATTTTGAGGCACAGAAAATTTGTTGAGGTTATTTTGGTATTTTATTTTTATTTAATTTATTATTTAAGAAATCAAATGATTACACTACAGTGAGGAAAGTGACATCTCAAGATTCATATTGGACTTTTCCCTAGAATAAAAGGCTCCAGAGTTTCCCTTCCAGAATAAAAAAACTGGAAAACTAGACAAAATACATGACATTTGACAATAACAGCTCAGGATTATATTTTGTCAGGGAAGGAAAACAAATAATGTGAGTCCTCCAATTCTTTTGGTTTCTTTCTAAAGACACTTTCAAAACTGTGGCCCAGAGAAAAGCCTCCCCCAATAAAACACAGTAGTGTTGGTGAGCTCAGAAGTAAAGGATCTAAGAGGAGGGAATTTTGCAGAGAAAGAACTCTAGAAATCTGTCTTCTCAAATCGTTATCTGAATGGTAAGCTGTACAGACATAGGGTGAATCTCCTCAAGGACAGGCAAAGGATGACTGGAGAGTTAAAGACAAACACTTCCCAAAGCTTGCATACAACCAGAAGATATTCCAGTTCTAATCAGTCAGGATACCCAGTGATTTACTGGAGACCCCAAAGGGACAGAACCTTGATAATGAGACTAAAGTACCTCTAGAGTAGAAGCTCCTCTGTACCTTCCCTAACAAAACTGAAAACCACACTTGGAAAAGTGAAGCTGATCTACAAGACACTAAAATATGTAATATGTCCAGACGTATAATTTTTTCTTTTGTCACTCACAAGCAAAATGTAAGATTCATGAGTGTAGAAATTTTAATCTATTTTATTCATGGGTATATAGCAAACACCTAGAAGAGAATTTTCACAAAGTAGACATACAATAATTATTTATTGAATGAATAAATACTACTAACCTTTATCCTATGTTAAATATTTATACTACATAAACTCATAATATCATATATTATTTTCCATTTATTAATGTTGATATTACCCAAACTCAGACCTCATTGATTTGTGGCTGAGAAAAAAATATTTAAGTATAAGAAAAATATTCTTCAAAATGTGTCTCAACAATCATAAAGTGAAAATAAACTATCACAACTCTTGTTTTACTTGGGAGAAAAATGAGAAAATGAGCTTTCTCCAAAGAAGCAATTATTAAATTCTCTATTAGCTTAATTAAGGAGTGGCTGGATTTTCAAAGCTGTGTATGCTCTTACCTTTCCCTCAACATACAACAACATATTCCCCTTGCACTGCCCTGACAGCCCAACATGGAAGCAGTCTTAAAGGAGCACTCAGTATAAAGGTCCAGCTCAGCAACAGGGTCCCTAATGAAAAATTAGTGTGTGACCCACACATCCAACAAAACAAAATAAAACACACATAAGAATATAATTACCATATAAAAATCTATTATGTTAAGTTTTATAACATTTTGATGCATTTTTGCCATAAAATAAAAACAAAATAATTTCTCTAGGTTTTTATTATGATAATTTTTATTACAAAGTAAAAACATACACATAAACATGTTTTCATATATTGCAGCAATTCATTTACCAGAAAAACTATATATGTTTTATATATTCCCCTTAGATGTATGAGAATGATGCACTCCTGTGTGCATTCTGTTGATGTACTATCTTTTAAAAGTTTTCTGTGCACTAATCTTACTTAATAATAAACAGGTAAATTGAGCTTACCTCCACTACGCCCATAGCCAATCAGAATGAGTATGCAAATTAACCCAACAAAGATGGTGGTTAATTTGCATACATAGGCACCCAGTGCCTATGTTCTGGGAACATCCTAGCACCCAGATCACTGTGAGGAAAGACATCAGAGTCCAGGGGGCAGGGGTGGAGCTAGCGATTGGCTGATCGCAGGGCACGAGTGGTCCCCTGGCTGAGGTCCCCTGCCCAAGGCCAAAAGCCTTGGCCAGAGGCTTTAGGTCTTGGGCAGGCTGGGGGTGAGCCATCAGTAGGACATTCCCTGAGGGCTCCCAGTATGTGAGAGGGGGCAGGTTGGGCTGAGGGACCACCCCAAACCCAGTGCACGAATTTCATGCACCAGACCCCTAGTCCTACATAGTAAAAGCCCAGTGGAACAACCAGAATGACCATTGGACCAGATGCTCAACTTAGGAGCTGCCCACTGATGGTCAGTGTGCAGTGCTCCCACAGCAGGAGCAGCTGTTCAGAGGGTGGGTCCACAGCCATTTGGCTGACCAGGATGAGCAACACTAATGGGGGAGGGGCGGGGCGAAGGACATGTACTCTCCACAGAATCTCGTAACCCCAGAACCTGTCTCACAGAGTTGATCTAAGGGTCTCTACTCATGGCTTTAAGAGTGGGATGAGATAATAAGCTTTTAAGTAGCTGAGGGCAAACACACACTGCTCTTTTTTCACTCTCTTCCTCTTACTGTCTTGTGAGAAAAAGAGCAACTGGCTCCCATGGCCACGCCCTGAGCACTGTGCAAAGTGCTCGGCTCCAAGTGAGTCTGCCTTGCAATGGCCTTTACACTTAAGTCACTGCCTGAGCATCTTACTCAGCCTGTATCACTGACTGAGCACCCACTGTGTCCTAGGTGATGCCCCGGTGCTCGCAGAGCAGAAAGGAGCCATCCACTCTGTCCTACTGAACATGCATTCTGCCAGGAGAGGACGGGAGTGTGGGGAGGAAACAGTCTCGGACAGACGTGAGATGCAGCTGTTAGAGGGCACGGGCACCATGAAAACATGGGAATGAAGCCACATAGGGGCTCCGCGAGGGAGGGGCAAAGGAAGGCTCACTGAGGGAAACTGGAGAGATGGAGGAGAACCAGGCGGGACGCCTGGAGAAGGGCCTCAGGCAGAAGGGCAGCCTATAGGGGGCAGCAGGACTAGACAAGGCCAAGTGGAAGAGGGTCAAGGATGGGTCTGGGGGCACATCTGCAGAGATCGAGGGCCTCTGAGAACCTGACATCCCCTGAGTGCGGGGGGAGGCACCAGGGCTGTAGGAGAGGACCCACTGGTTTCTGGTCAGGCGCAGACTGAGGTGGGAGAGGAAGCAGGGAGACAGCAGGAGGCGACAGCACCCTCCAAAGGCCGTGTGGAGACAGCGGAAGCTGCGGCAGCCAGGTGGCGGCTTTGGGGTGTGCTGGAGGGAAGCCAGACCGGGAGGAATGATGCGGGGGGGGGGGGGGGGGATGGGAGGAGGTCCCATGCTCCACTGGGCCCCTGGGAAGGCAGTGTCTCTGGCAGCTGCCGGCAGGGGGCCAGGGTCAGATCCCATCTGTTTTGAGGTTCTGACTGTAAAGCCCAGTCTTTAGTTTGAGCTTCACACGAGGGACGTGGACTGTTCATGACCAGCCTCCCCCCTGAGGTCCCGGAGGCGGGTCGTTCCCGCCGGCTGCCCTGATCCCTCCACGCACTGCCCCCCCCCCCCCCCCCCCCCCCCCCCCCGCCTCCAGTGATGGCAAGTACTTACTGGAAACAAGCAAATGGTTTTATTTTTGGTACAAAACAAAAACAACAACAGAATGTACAGTATTATGGAAAGCAAATGCTGAAAACTAGGAAAATGAAGCCCCCTGTGGACGCACAGATCAGCTGTGCCGGACCGGGTCAGGTGTGAAAAAAACGGTCTCAGGTCCAATGCAAAGAGCTTGCCCAGGGGGTCCAACTCCAATCCCCGACTCCAGTTTCCAGGGCAGAGAGGATCCCGCACCACAGAACAGAATGGGCGAGACCAGCCCCAAGTCCCGCAGGCTAAGGCAATGCTACGGTGCTTCCAGAGAGAGAAACACTCCTGAGACGCTGGGACAGGGCGACCAACATCCAGATCACTCCTCTAATTATCACCCTGGGCCTGTGGTACTCTTAGATCTGCCCCTCCCTCCCCTCCCACGCCCCTCCCAGTTGAACCAAGGATGCCCCTTCCCATCTTCTGCCTTCCTCAGCTCTCATGGCAGGTAGGGAGGTTTGGGGGGGAGGGGGGGTCATGCAGGGGATATGAGGGCCTCGGCCTCGAGGAATTGCCACTTGAAGAGCCAGAGACAGTGTCTGTCTATCCCCCCCCGCCCCCCTGGGGCTGAACGGATTAGCTCACAGGCCTCATGAGTGCATGTTTAGAAACAGTCCTCCCCCCTTCCTTGGACTCTGTCACTGGGTAACTTGGCTGTTTTGGGCAAGTTGACCTCTGAAGTGTTAATTCTCTCTCTTTAGAATGAGAACAAGAGCCTGAAAGGCCTGGCTTAGTGGTTCAAAGTAGACCTATGACTCAGGAGGACAAGGTTTGACTCCCTGTCAGGGCACATGCCCAGGTTGTGGTCTCGATCCCCAGTGTGGGACATGCAAGAGGCAGCCAATGTATGCTTCTCATCTCTGATGTTTCTCTCTCTCTCTCCTTCTCCTTCCTCTCTGAAATCAATGGAAGGTATCCTATATAATAAAAGCCTAATATGCAACTTGTCCCCTTGACCAGGAGTTCAACCAGTAGTTTCACCACTTGCTATGATTTGCACTGACCACCAGGGGGGTGGCAAGAACATGGCGGGTGTCAGTTACAAGGCACTGGCAGTGGGCGGCAGTGGAGGCATTGTTGGTACCAGTGAGATTCCAGGTGAGCCAGGCCACAGCTGCTGGGACCGCAGGGGCTGGTTGAGCTCACTGTGGGTTCACACAGAAGCTAGTCTGCTGAGGCTGGCTGGGAGAGAGCACACTGCCTGCATGACTTCTGTGCAGCACCACTAGGTGACCGAGAGGCCCATGCTGCACTCTGTCCTGCAGCATCCGGGCACCATGACTCAGGTGGAGGGGGGTGCATGCAGGCCCAGAGCCCCAGGTGCTGCCCAGGGCTCAGATGTCAGATAGGCCCTGCCCTTCCATGCCAGATGCCTGTGCTTCGTTCGATCACTGGCCAGGCCTAAGGACCACACCTGTGCGTGGATTTCATGCACTAAGACTCTAGTAAATTCCACCTCGGAGGTTGATGCTCCCTGGGTATTACACTTAGCTTTCTTTACTCTCATCTTGCTGATAATCAGGATTTCAAATTCCAATTATTTGTGCCAGTATCAGGCAGTTTTGAGAACAGTGGCTTTGTAGTATAGCTTGAGAACAGACATGTAGACTAATGGAACATAATAGAGAACCCAGAAATCAACCCAAGACATTATGCTCAATTAATATTTGACAAAGGAAGCAAGAGATACAATGGAGTCAAGACACCATCTTCAATAAATGGTGTTTGGAAAATTAGACAGATACATGCAAAAACAAAACAAAACACAAAATAAAACTAGACCACCAACTTACACCATACACAAAAATAAACTCAAAGTGGATAAAGGACTTAATTGTAAGATGGGAAACTGCAAAAATCTTAGAAGAATCCATAATCAGCAAAATATCAGACATATGTAGTAGCAATATCTTTACTAATATAGCTCCTAAGGCAATGGAAACCAAGGAGAAAATAAACAAACAGGACTACATCAAAGTAAAAAGCTTTTTTACGGCAAAAGAAACCATCAACAAAACCTCAAGGGGAGAATGTATTTGCCAATGTTATCTCTGATAAGGGTTTAATCTCCAAAATTTATAGGGAACTCATACAACGTAACAAAAGATCAATAATCCAATAAAAAAAATGGGCAAAGGACCTAAATAGACACTTTTCAAAAGAGGACATAAGGAAGGCCAAGAGACATATTAAAACATGCTATAAGTCACTATTCATCTGAGAGATGCAAATCAAAACAACAATAAGGTACCATCTCACATCTGTCAGAATGGCAATCATCAACAAATCAACAAATGACAAGTGCTGGAGAGGATGTGTAGAAAAAGGTACCCTAGTGCACTGCTGGTGAGAATGCAGACTGGTGCAGCCATTGTGGAAGACAGTATGGTGTTTCCTCAAAAAAAATTAAAAATGGAACTTCCATTTGACCCATAAATCCCACTTCTGGGAATATATCCTAAGAAAATAGAAACACCAATCAGAAAGAATATATCCATCCTTATGTTCATAGAAGCACAATTTGCAATAGCAAAGATTCAGAAACAGCCTAAGTGTCCATCAGCAGATGAGTGGATTAGGAAACCATGGTACATCTACACAATGGAATAATACCATGCTGCTTTAAAAAAGGGGGGGGGGGGCGGATTCTTACTATTTGCAGCTGGAGAGCATTATGCTAAGCAAAATATGCCAGTCAGAGAAAGATAAATATCACATGATCTCACTCATTTGTGGAATAAAATAAACAACATAAACTGATGAACAAAAATAGAACCAGAATCATAGAAGCATCAAACAGACTGTTCAACCTATGAGGGAAGGTGGGGAGTTCGACCAAAGGACTTGTATGCAAATTAGCATAAACAATGGACAGAGACACTAGTGAATGAGGGCATGTACTGGGGTGTGGGCAGCTGGGGAGAGGTCAATGGGAAGGAAAGGAGACTTATGTAGTACCTTAAACAATAAGGGATTTTTTTAAAAATCCCAATTACTGTTCCTAGTTGACCTAACTTCTGCACACCTCCTAGATGTTCTACCTTACCTGCATAACTAGCTCTTCCCCCTCGTGTTCTTACAACTTTGCTGAATGACATTTTTATCCAACCAAAACCCTGAGAACTGCTATCTTCTGCTTGTCTCCTACCACATGGATCTGAATTGTCCTCCTTATTATCTCTGTAATCTAGTCCTTCTTCCCGTGTTCTGACACTTTTCCAGTTTTAATTACCCCTGGCTTATTTAATCACCGTAAATTCAAGTGCCCTCCCTGTCACTACCTTGCCAAACAACTGCCCTCATCTGTTTTCCAGGGCTCTCAGCTCTCTCTCACTGCAGACACAAACACACTTGCTATTTTGTAAGATTCTTCAGTGGTAGCTTATACCAGGTCATGTGGCCGGCAGAGCATTTTTTTTCTATCCCTCTCAGTGTTTAAAGTGAACTGCTGTTTAAAAAAAATAGAACCAGAATCATAGAAGCATCAAACAGACAAATTCACACAAAATTCCAGGTATTTAGCTATTCTCAAAAGCTCAAACAACTGGCAGCACTGGGCTCTACATTCCCAACATCATGACAACCAGCTGAAACTAAGTATAAGGTGCTACACTTGCACAGGAGTTAATTCACCCTCCAGCTCCCAACAACTCAGTGGTACTCATGCTTCCACTTATCAAACCACCTTCCCCCACCTCTGTGACACCTGATGGCACAGGATGTCATCTGATTTTACAACCACTGACTTTACCTGATGCCACCCAGATTTTCCTGAGGCTTGATATAATAAAACTTTTAAAAATTTGTTCCTCTAGATAAATCTCATCACCTCTCAGTTTAGGTTTATATATATATATATATATATATATATATATATATATATATATGACTCTCTCTATATAAAAGACTAAGCAAATGTTACAACTGCTTGACCAGTCCCTATGACATGCACAGACCACCAGGGGGCAGGCGGGTGGTAAGGAGTGAGGGGTTCTGGATTGTGAGAGGGCGCAGGTCGGGCTGAGGGATTTCCTACCCTCAATGCATGATTTTGTGCACTGTGCCTCTAGTATAAGATAAGAAGCAAAGGCCAAGTGGTCTTCAGTCTGCTGATGACAAGGAGGGGATGGGAAAATAACTACCATGACTTCACATGTCTTCCTCTCTGCACTTTCCCTCTAGAGCTCTTCATTGTCTGGACCCAAACAGAAACCCAAGGATGGATGGATGGATTAAAGGAATTTATAATCCAAAGTATTTATCAAAACCATAATTATGTCTGCTGGTCCTCTCTAGAATGTTAAAATTTACAGAGCCCAGGAACAAGAGGCAAAAAATTGGAAACCAGGACATTATTAAGCAAAACAGTAAGAGAAACTAATTTCATCTCTATCCCTTGGTTCCTACACATATTCTATGTAGATGAAGCCAAATATTAGTTGCTAACTTAAAGGATATTAACTATATCCTATAGAACAGTGCTGAGCCACACAGGGTATTTTTTCTAGCTGGCACTGTAACTGAGCCTTCCTTAGCCCATTGCAGTGTTCTGTCAAAACTTTTTGAGGAGTGTGGGCACAAAATAAGATCAGAGTGAATTCCATGGGCATGATTTCCCTGGTCAGAGGTGAGGTTTTATGGGAAGCCATGGATACAACAATCTGTAATACAAGAAGCAAGATGCTAGCAGCAGCATGCAGGAAAGGCAAATATGTTCCTGAATGAGTCTGTCCCTGTGTGGACAAGTGCTGCCTCCTCCCTGATGAGCAGACAAGGAGCTGTTTCCTTAGAGAGTGGTACAGGGACTCATTTTTGTCCTTTGCCACAGTCAGGGAGGACAGTTCCTTGGTGACAGCAGGTCCATGTTGCGGAGCCCATGCATGACCTCGGTTCTTGATACCATGGCCACTCTGTACTGGATCCATGAAACAGATACCAGAGTGCCTGGTTACTGGAATCCATGATGGGTCAGATTGTCCACCTCATTATTAAGTGTCTTCTTCACAGATGAAGCACTCTGGTAGATATTGATGTGGATCACAAATATTTTTCACGAAGTTCCCATTGTAAGAACTATATACCTGTTCCCTAGACCTCATTTGTCAGCAGTCTTTCAGACTAATTCACTTCAAATCCATGACCAGCCCATCAGCCCATTAGCCACAGTGCATGATTCAAATACATAAAAGCTCAGGCCATTTTTCCTTTCCCTTCTTGGGATTTCCTCGCATCCTTGTTTTCAGGGCCAGCTCTGAGAGGTTGTTTCTATCTGGCTCATGCAGAGTTTTGTTCTCCTGATACATATGCCATGAATAACTTCTAAAATTTCTATCAGATTGATAAAATGTAAAGAACACAACACCACCAGCCTTACACATAAGCCCACACCAGCTTTGTACCTGAACTAGAACCTCTTTCTTGTTTCAGAAACATTTCCTATCAGCAGCATGGCTTTTAAGCATTAAGAGTCAACTAGAAATTAACCTTTCCAATGCATTATAAATAGGCAGCCAAAACATTATTTTTGAAGTACAATTTTTAATTAGACATTGTTTTAGTTTCTGGCCCCTATTTCTATTGTAAGTGAACTTATACTAAAAAGGGTAAAACTGACTGCAAGAAAAGCAAACAGTACTCATTCATGTAAACAACTTTATCTGTAACTCATTAACCCTGATACCCTCATCCCCCTAGAAAATGTGTCCCATTTATTATCTTCCAATCCCAGGTTCATGTTTATCTTTCAGGTCTGGGCCATTACTGAGCAAAAGAAGAGATGCTCTCTTATTGGTGACATCTCATACATGGAGTTGCCAATCTTATACCAATGGTGCATGTTGTTTAAAGAACACTTTCCATCTTTGCCAAATTGGCCACCCCCACTCTTCCCATTATTTGGTTTCCAGAACCACTGAAGAAAGCAGAAAAATACATATTATGGAAACATGATTTTGAACACAAATAAATAGACAACTTCTGGAGTTGTTTTTGGACCCTCCAAAAACAGATTATGTTTCACTAATTCTCATGAAAAAAAAAGACAGTTTTTAATACAAAACACATATTATGGAAACATCTCACTCTTTCTCATTGCCCCATCTAAAACAGAAGAAACAGAGCCTGAAATAGCAACAGCTACTGAAGAATAGCATCACCTCCCCAAATGTGGGTACTATTGCTATTTGAGATAACTCTGGTTGGAATACAAGACTATCAATGTCAAATGGTACTCTACCCAGGAAAATAATGATAGTAAAAATCATTAAAAAGTTGTTTCCTTTTGTACTTTTCTTCAATCATTTAATTCCATCAGGGAAAAAGTCTTAGTTTGGGCTATACTTTAACAGCCACAGTTTTAGAGCTGAGAGCAGTCCTCATGCTAAGAGTTACTTGGTGAACAGAAGCATCCAGCTAGAACCTATTATCATTGTTTCATTTTTGTTGTCTATTTATGGCAAATTATACTAATTATATAGTAGTGATAGTGATGTTTCTCTTTTGATAAACTTATATTTTAAAAAAACATAAGTTAAATAAATGTAAATATATTAAGCAAATAATAATATAGGTGCTACATTACTACATTAGAAATGCCAAAATGGGAATACAAAAGAAAACAATTTTAAATATTGTAAGAGAAAAAAAAGATATAATAACTATTTATGACAGAACTTAGTCCTAAAAATGGGATTCACTCAATATTGATGGTTGTTTGTGTCTGGGCTGCATATATATGGTAGCATTGGCTCTCTATCCTATATAATAAAAGGCTAATATGCAAATTGGCAGAACAGCAGAACAACCAGTCACTATGATGTATACTGACCACCAGGAGACAGATGCTCAACACGGGAGCTATCCCCTGGTGGTCAGTGTGCTGAGCCAGTAGGGGAGCACCACTCAGCCAAAAGCCAGGCTCATGGCTGGTGAGCACAGCAGTGGTGACGGGAGCCTCTCCCACCTCTGCAATAGCTCTAAAGATGTCCAACTGATGGCTTGAGCCCACTCTCCATGGGGAGCAGACCTAAGCCGTCAGTCAGTTGTCCCCTGAGGGCTCCTGTACTATGAGAGGTTGCAGGCCAGGTTGAGGGACGCCTCCCCAGGGCACAAAGGCCTCTAGTTGCTATATTATTTTTTAAAACTTGGTATGTGTATGCATATGTATTCATCTCATTTTTATTCTTTATAATCATGCTTAATGAATTTTCTTATGAAACATCAGCTATTTCCTTGTATTAAATATGTAAATCACTGCTTCTTGAACATTATGTTCTTGAGTATTGCCCTTTATTTTCTTCCTGAGTTATCTTTGTTTAGACCTGAGGCTTAATACACTAATTTCATTGGAGTAGATTTATCTGGAGATTTTGTTCTTCAGAACAGAAGTGATTGGCATCTTGTGCACAGGAATAGAATAACTTTTATTCATCTGTATTTGCCTCATTCAGGTGAGATTAATGCTTAAAAATTTCATTTTGTTGCGATTATTTTTTATTCCTTTTATGTAGTCATATGCAAATTATATTATTTGTCACTTTCACATAGAAAGAACCTGATTATGTAGCCAAATCAGGAGAGGGGCTTATACCTATTTGATATAATTTGTTTTTTTATTTAACTATTTTCAAACATTTATTTTACAACATTGAAACTATAACAGAAGAATTAAGTTTGTTTAAGCATTATCACTTTGTTCTTTCAGACATCCCATTGCATTTCCTAGCAATTATTAGAATTTACTTCACTGGAAATATTCTTCTTAGGTCACTAACTCTTGAAAATACCCCAGATCCTTCCTAGGTTACAGTGTGTTCTTTTCCTTTCTTGGATACCTAAGTTGGAGTTAAAATTGCTGTGATTTTGAACACAAATAAATAGACAACTTCTGGAGTTGTTTTTGGACCCTCCAAAAACAGATTATGTTTTCACTAATTCTCATGAAAAAAAAAAAAAAGACAGTTTTGCCACATGTGCATCAGCCTGAGGGATGCTAAACTCTAAGAAATGGACTAGTAATCACTGTAGAATAAACAGATATACACTTTGGCAGCTATTGACTTTTTAAAAGATCCTCCCCCCAAAAAAAGTTAGTCAAATTTATTCCCATGATCAAATATTTCATTTTTTAATACAAAGTGCATTTTGTAAAGTATTTTTGAAATCAGAATGTGTTTTTTTTATATTGAGTCTAAGTTTAGAGTCCTATCACTGGGATAACCTGAGATCAGCCATCATTTTTTTTTTTTTATCATATATATATTTTTAAACAAATACTCAGCAACTACAACAACAAAGCATGGGCTTTATGCAGAAGTTTCCTTATGTTATATCTAGATGTATAATTTTTCCACTTAAAGGACAATGGACATACGGCCAAAGCACATCACTTAAAAATGTCCCATGTTTAAAATACATATTTTTAAAATTACATTAAAAATATAGCATTTTACATGGAGAATTTAGTCAGCAATATTGTAAATAACAATGTATGGTGCCAGTGGGGTACTGGGACTATCAGGGAGATCACTTTATAAAGTATATGATTGTCTTACCACTATGCTGCACACCTAAAACTAATAGAAAATAAAATTAAATGTAAACTGTAATTGAAAAATAAAATTAAAAAACAAAATAAAGACATTAAGCAAATAAATAAATAAAATATAGTTTTTTTCAAAATAGCCTTGATTAAACAACATATTTCTTTAAGTCCTTTTTTCTTTTAAACATCCAATGTAAGTTTTGCATTAATTGAAAAATGAAATATTTCCTTATATGTCTATTATATCTTACTTTTGGTTTCCAAATAGTTTTAAAACTTAAATTTACAAATATGTTAAGGAACAAAGAAATACAGCTTTTGTAGTAGCTGATGAACTGCTGAGTAAGAAAGTATTTTTTACATAAGAGAGAAATCCTATCTAATAAAATAGTAATATGCAAATTAACCACCACTCTGCTATACCCATAAGCCATGCCTACCAGCCAATCAGGAGCAAGTATGCAAATTATCCTGACCAAGATGACTGCAGCCATGGAGTTAGCAGGAGGCTTAGGTTTCCCTGGCAATGGAGGAAGCCAAGCTTTCCACACATCCTGGCATGCCCAGGCCTTCACTCAAAGCTACAAAGTTTCAATTATAGAAGATATAAATAAATCCCAGATCCCAGAGCCTCCACTTGGGTTGCTGGGGGCCATGGCCAGCCTGCAAACAACCACAGGCCCCTGGCCCAGGCCACCTGATGCTCCAAGGGAACCCCTACTCTGATCCAAGACACCCTTCAGGGCAAACCAGCTGCCCCCCACCTGTGCACCAGGCCTCTCTATCTTATCTAATAAAAGAGTTTCCAACATACAAGATGCCTGCTCTCCTGTGGACACAATATTGGCATCACAAGATGGCCAGCAGGGGAGGGCAGTTGGGAGAGACCAGGCCTGCAAGGGAGGGCAGTTGTGGGCAATCAGGCCAGCAGGAGAGGGTTGTTAGAGGTGACCAGGCCAGCGGAGGAGGAGACCAGGCCTGCAAGGGAGGGAACTTGGGGGCAACCAGGCCTGCAGGGGAGGGCAGAGGAGGGAAGTTGGGGGCAAACAGGCCGGCAGGGCAGCTGTGAGACATCAATTAAGCTGGCAGTGTAGTGGTTAGGGGCTGATCATGCTGGCAGGCAGAAGTAGGTTAGGGGCAATTAGGGAGGCAGGCAGGTAAGCAATTTGGAGCCAGCAGTCCTGGATTGTGAGAAGGATGTCCGACTGCCTGTTTAGGCCCTCAAGGGGTCCCAGATTGGAGAGGATGCAGGCTGGGCTTAGGGACACCCCCCCATGCACGAATTTTGTGCACTGGGCCTCTAGTAATAGTAAAATTTAAAGTTAAATCAATGGTACAAATTAATCTCTATTATATTTATTTGGTGGCAAAAATAAATGTCACCTATAAAGTAAAAATGTGTCAGGCAGAGGGAGTATACATCTTCCTTTACTGCTCTTAAGATCATATGACTAGATTAATAATAAAATTGACACAAAACCACATCAACAGAAGAAAAACTAATATGTGCTGATGGGAGATCATAAATGATGCTCAAAGAAATGATCAAAACAGGCAGATTTTATACTTTTTAGATAAAGAAACAATAATTTGGAAGGATTTGACAGGACAAAGAATGTTAGCATTGGGTCTCATTAGTAAGGAATTGAAAGAGAAAGAGAGACTGAGGTATTAAATTAGTGAAAAAGTAACAAAGTTTGTTGATACAGGCTTTTTGGCCCTGGATTCCTTACCTTTGGCAATAGTTTAACTCTTCCAAGTCCCCTGGAACAAGTAAGACATCTTGGGTTACCTTTGCATGGGGAGATTTACTTCCCACATTTCTTTCTTTCATTTTTTTTTAAAATATATTTTATTGATTTTTTACAGAGCGGAAGGGAGAGGGATAGAAAGTCAGAAACAGAAACATCGATGAGAGAGAAACATCGATCAGCTGCCTCTTGCATGCCCCCTACTGGGGTGTGCCCACAGCCAAGGTACATGCCCTTGCCAGAATCAAACCTGCGACCCTTTAGTCCCCAGTCCGACGCTCTATCCACTGAGCCAAACCGGTCTCGGCTACTTCCCACATTTCAAAGAGACAAAGGAGAGTCAATGTATCCTTCTTGTACCACTTTTCAAAAAACTTTAATATATATATATAAATATATATATATATATATATATATATATTTACTAGAGGCTTGATGCAGGAAATTTGTATATGGGGGAAGGTGGAATCCTCTCAGACCAGCCTCACCCTCTCAAATCCAGGAACCCTCAGACAATGTCTGACTGCCTGCTTAGGCCCTATCCTAAACTGGCAGTTGGACATTCCTCTCACAATCAGGACTGCTGGCTCCTAACTGCTCAACTGCCTACCTGCCTGATTGTCCCTAACTGGCTCCCACCAGCCTGGTCACCCCTAACAACCTCAGCTTGCCAACCTGATCACTCCTAACTGCCCGCCCCCGCCCCCTGCTGGCTTGGTTGCCCCTAACTTCCCTCTCTGCCAGCCTGTCACTTCCAACTAACCCCCTGCCAGCCTGGTTGCCCACAACTATCCCCCTCCGCTGTCCTGGTTTCCCCAAACTTCCCCCACACCAGCCTGGTTGCCCACAATGGCCTTCCTGCTTGCCTGGTTGCCCCATGCAGCCTGCTGTTCAGTCGCTTGATTGTCCCTCACTAATCCCCTTGCTGGCCTGGTCATTCCAACTGCCCCCACCCCATGCTGGCCTTGTCACTCCGTCACTCCATACACCCTGCTGTCCATTGTTGGGTTGTCCCTCACTAACCCCCCTGCCAGCCTTGTCCCCCCATGCAGCCTGTGTTTGGTCCTCCATCTGGTTGTTTAGATCATGACGGCCACTGGCTTTTTATATATTTGGATACATGTTCCCTACTGTGGATGGAGCCTGCAACCTAGGCATGTGCCCTGACCAGGAATCAAACCACTGACCTCCTGGTTCGTGGGTCAGTACTCAACCACTGAGCCACACCAACCAGGCTCAAGTAACTGCATTTATTCATTTATTTATTTATTTATTTATTTATTTATTTATTTAAATTCTTTATTGTTTAAAGTATTACATTTGTCTCCTTTTCCCCCCATTGACATCTCTGAAGGCTTCCACCCCCCAGCATATGCCCTCACCCCCCTACTATTTAATATGCCATTATGGGGTAATTGGGGGCTGTTTGTCCTGCATCCCAATAAATGTACCAAGCCAGCTGAGGCAGGTTTGGCTCAATGAATAGAGCGTCGGCCTGAAGACTGAAAGGTGCCGGGTTTAATTCCGGTCAAGGGCATGTACCTTGGCTGCGGGCACATCTCCAGTAGGGGGTGTGCAAGAGGCAGCTGATCAATATTTTTTTCTCATCAATGTTTCTGACTTTCTATCCCTCTCCCTTCCTTTCTGTAAAAAAAAAAAAAAAAAAATCAATAAAATATATTTTTAAAAAATGTACTAAGCCAAATTGATGAAGAGAAACATCAGTCAGTAGCCTCCTGAACACCCACTACTGGGGATCGAACCCAAAACCAAGATACATGCTCTTGACCAGAATTGAACCCAGAACCCTTCAGTCCACAGGCCAACACTCTATCCATTGAGTCAAACCAGTTAGGGCATAGGGGAACCTTTTATTAAAATGTTATTGACTTTGAGGAGCTTAGCTCTACAACATTAATGTGTAGATAAGAATGTTTAACTCCTAAGATTGGGGCACCCATTCAATCTTCTCCATGCCATATGTACCTGAAATTCACATTTAATGTAATAGACAATTACATAAATACATGTTCTTAGATATTTTATGCTATTTGAAATTATTTCCAAAAATATATTGCTTTAAAATTTAGTAGTAATTATATGTTGATATTTTAACATATTACATGTTAACGATTACTTTGCTGTTACTACATGTTGGTATTTCAAGTATATAGTAGGATTCAAGCAAGAGAAATATCCACTTGCAATTATAATTCATAACTTATATATAAACTCACCTAAACTGTTCTAGCTACCTCATTTTGAAAGCATTTTATAAATTAATTTATTATAATTAGCTTCTAAAAATAATTTTATTTTTGAAATACACTTTATATACAATATTATGTTAATTTTAGGTGTGCAACATAGAGAATACAGTCTAATATTGTAATATCTATGTATAGTGTCAGATGGGTCATTACTTTGTAAATTATATAAAATGTCTAATCACTATGTTTCTGCATTCAACAGTAATGACATGTTGAGAGAAAGAGACTGACTACAGACAAGAAAGATAAATATTTGGAAAGAAAATGACCAGTTTAGAAAATTGAGGAGCAAGCTAAAGAAATGGGATTGGAAACAGAAACCAAGTGATGCCCTAAGAGCAGGAATCAGAATGGATGGGAGCTGGCCTGCAACAGGTGAAGCCAGAAACAACATTTGTGGAAGTTAATGGACACCCATCATTGTCAGCTTTTGTGTTATGAGAAGAAGCATCAGGCTGGCTAAACTTTTCAAGAGCCCTTCGCTTGGTAAGAAGAGGGTAGGTCATGTAATTAACATTCACCTAAATAATAGGAAACAGATGATCCAAAAAGACTGCAAGATTCTAAATTTTTTTGGTAAGGTTCTATTTTAAGGAAAACAATAAGTGTTCAACAGTCTAAAAGAAGTCACAAATATCTACCTTACAAGGCCAAATATACCCAAGGCTTAGAAAGATAAAGTTTCTGTTACTTGTCCTAGATCACCTTCCAAGAGCTCATTTCATAGTACAGTACAAGACTAACAAAAAGACAATATTGACTCCCTTCAAGAGATAGTCTTCCCAATCATGGTAAAACATGTATCAAGCTTATGATCTTATTATTGGTATCACTCATTGTCCTAGCATTTGCCACCCATTCCCATAAACATATTAGAGCACTGTAGTCCAACATCACTATATTTTCCAAAATCCGAGTTACTGAATTTTAAACAAGCCAAGGTCCAAGAAACAGGTGGCCTCCTTAGACAGTTCCCTGTCTCTTACAACCAGCTTATCAAAGAAACAGAATTCTGCAGAAAGCCTAGATTATAAATTGTTTGCCTCAATATTTGTTCTATAAAAATCATGATTCACAGAAACATCCCGATACATAAAAACCCTGAGTTCCTCACATCCGCAGTGACCAGGAACCTCGACCATTTGCCAGGTTGCATGCATAGCAAGTGAGCAGGATGAATTGCTTACTTCAGGGAGAGAAAGATAGGGCTGATCAGCAGTGGCAGCTGCTGCTTACAAAGCTGGGAGAGAGAAGCAGGGTCATCATACCCTGCTTCTCTCTCCCTTGCTAGCAGCCAAGACTCTATCTCTCTCCCAGAGGTCACTGGGAGCCTGGGGTGGCTGCTGATCAACCCTGCCTCTGGAGATAGGCCTGGAGATGCTGACTGGCATAGAAACTGACCAATCAGAACCAAATGTGGGTGAATTCCAAGGAGCCAATGGCTTCCTAGGAGGCAGAGTTTTGGATACTGACTAGCATAAAAACCAACAGATCAGAACCAAATTCAGGTGTATTGTGAGGAGCCAATGGCTACCTAAGAGGCAGGGCTTTTGATGCTGAGTGACATAGAATCCAACCAATCAGAACCAAATTGGCCAGCAGAGAAGGGTAGTTGAGGGCAAGATCAGGCCAGAAGAGGAGGGCAGTTGGAGGCGAGCAGGCAAACAGGGGAGTGCAATTGGGAGTGAAATCAGGCCAGCAGGGGAAGGCAGTTAGGGACAACCAGGCCGGCAGGAATGAGCAGCTGGTGGGGGCCAGGCCAGGGGCAGTTGGTGGGGACCAGGCCTGCAGGGAAGGGAAGTTGGGGGTGCCAAGGCCAGCAGAGGAGAGCAATTGGGGGTGATCAGGCTGGAAGGAGAGCAGTTAGGTGTTATTCAGGCTGTCAGGGGAGCGGTTATGGGATGATCAGGCTGGCAGGCAGAAGTAGTTAGGGGCAATCAGGCAGGCAGACAGGCAAGTAGTTAGGAGCCAGCAGTCCTGGATTGTGAGAGGGATGTCTGACTGCCATAGACATCAGGCCTAAATTGGCAGTCAGACATCTGCCAAAGAGTTCCAAATTGGAAAGGGTGCAGGCTGGGCTGAGGGACACCCTCTGCAGTGCACAAGTTTCATGCACTGGCTCTCTAGTAGATATGATAACTGGTAAACCTAGTTTATAGTAGCCAATGAAATACAACTTTGTTTTATAAATATCGCCATTTATATAATTTCCATAAGGCTTTTCCACGTACCATGATTGGATATTTGCTTTACTAGTAAATATATATATATATAGGTTTTGCTCTAGCTGGTTTGGCTCAGTGGATAGAGCATTGAAATGCAGACTGAAGAGTCCCAGGTTTGATTCCCATCAGGGCACATGCTCAAGTTGTGGTCTTGATTCCCAGCAAGGGGCATGCAGGAGACACATATCAATGATTCTCTTTCATCATTAATATTTCCATCTCTCTATCTCCCTCTCCCTTCCTTTCTGAAATAAATAAAAAATATCTTAAAATATATGTATGCATGTGTGTTTGTTTTAAAACCAAATTAAATGTTTTATTTTTTGCCTCAGAAAACATTATCCTTCCCAATGATAAGTTAAAGTGGCATTGGTGGCAAAGTGGTGAGCACAGCTGCCTTCCAATGTTAAATTAAAATTTCCACCCAAAATCTGTACACTTGACAAGTAGAGGACTTGACACTGAAATAATGTAGAATACATTTTATTTCCAAGTATGTACAGAACATTTACCAAAATTAACCATGTATTAGTACATAACACAGGCATCAACAATTTTTTAAATGGACATTATGCAGATGTTTTCTGACTATAAAGGGATTTTCTTACAATTCAATGAAAATAAAAGAAACTAGAAAATCCCATTATGTTTAGAAATTAAATGATGTACTTCCAAATAACCCTGGGAAAAAATTAGAAATTACAAAAATTTTTAAATATTTTCAACTTAAGGTATGAGATAGAGTAAACCTGTTCTTAATGAGAAATTGGTGGTCTTAAATGCATATATTAGGGGAAAAGGGGGTCTGAAATGAATGATCTAATATTTATCTTTAAAAGCTAGAAAAAGAAAATAATTAACTCAAAGTAAATAGACAATAAATAAATTTCTTAAAAAAACTAAATGAAAAATATAATCAATTTACCAAAACTGATACATAAATATAATAAGAATTAGAAGTTTTGGATATTTCTACATCTAATAACAAAATCAATATTAATATTAAAACTATTCACACAAAGATAATGACAAGACCAAATATGCTTCTCCTTATAAAAAAATTATACCAATTTTATTCAGTCTGTTCCAGAAATTTAAAAAAGATAACATGATTGGCATAATTCTCTATATGGATAATTCATAATTCTATGAGCAAAGGTTAGAATTAGTAAGTACATTTAGCAAGAACACTGAATACAAAATCAATATAAATGTCAATTTATTGTAAAGGCTGATCAGGATAGCAGCCAGCAGGATGGCAGTGAGGGAGAGAATGTGAGTGAGTGAAGGAACAAAAACGGAGTGCATTGATGTGGTGTGTGAGTGTGTGAGTGTGTGTGTGTGGTGTGTGTGTGTGTGTGTGTGTGTGTGAGGAGGGAGACTTACACCCTGCAGGACTTTCAGGGGCTGACAGATGGAGCTCCCTTATATGGAGAGACCACATTAAAACTTCAAGCACTCCAGCTGGCTCGCATTGGCACAGAAAACATGCCATCTTTAAGGGAAAAGCTGATGTGATTAGGAGCTGAGCCACACCAACACCAAGTCTGACATCAGACACCAACCGAGCCCCTACAGCCACTCTGGCTAGAGACCTGTTAATGCAGCTGCATTAACACCAGGACTCCAGCCTCCCTGGCCATAGGATCTTGTGATTCCCAGAGTGCATGACCCTCCAACTGAGCCACTGCCATGGAAACAGGCCCCCTGTGTTCTGGCACCTGGGCTCTCCAGTGACATTCAGTGTGCATAACTCTCCAACCAAGCCCTCCACTTCAGCCATAAGCCCTGTGCAACTCAGCACCTAGACCCTTTGACAGCAAAAATGGGGAGATAAAGAAACAACCTCCAAAGGAAAGAAAAGAAGGAATCGTCAAAAAAGGAACGAAATAAAATGGAGGCAGTCAATATGTCAGAAAAAAATTCAGAATAAAAGTCATACATTTCATAAACCAGATGGATAAGAAAATTAACAATTTATGTAAAAATCAAGTGGAAATAAAAAACAGATACGGCTACAATAAAAAAACACAATGGAAAATTTTAACAGTAAAGTAGAAGAAGCAGAGGACCAAATAACTGAGTCAGAAGACATAAACACACCCAAACTGAACAGTAACTGGAGAAAAGAAATGAAATAGAAGAGCCTATGGGAGCTTATGGACAACATGAAACGAAGTAACATATGCATAATAGGCATGACAGGAAAAAAAAGAAGAGGAATAAAAATTATAAAACCTATTTGAAGAAAAAACGACAGAAAAGTTCCCTAATTTGGTGGAAGAAAAAAGTCACACAAACATAGAGTCCCAAACAATATGATCCCAAAAAGACCCACACATGTTATAAGTACAATATCAAACATCAACAACAAAGAAAGAATCTTAAAGGCTACAAGGGAAAGATAGAAAGTTACCTAGAAAGGATCTCCCATTAGATTATGAAATGATTTCTCAATAGAAATACATCAGGCCAGAAGGGAATGGAATGAACTGTATAAACTGATGCAAAACAAGAGACTGAATTCAAGAATACTCTATTCAGCAAAGCTATCATTCAAAATTGAAGGAGAAATCAGGAGATTCACAGACAAAAAAAAAAAAAAAAAGAAAGAAAGAAAGAAAGAAAGAAAAAAGAGAAAAAGAAACACATTAAGAGAGTTTATCAAGCCAGCACAACAAAAAATGCTAAAAGAAGAAAGGGAACAAGATGAAGGAACACAAACATAAGGTATAAAAATGACTAAAAACAAATACCTATTAATAATAACCTTAAATATCAATGTAGTAAATGCTCCAATCAAAAGACATCAAGTGGTTGAATGTGTACGAAAACATGACCCATATGTATACTTTCTATAAGAGACTTATCTCACAACAAGAGACTCACACAGACTGAAAGTGAAGGGATCGAAAAATATGTTTCAGGGAAATGGAAATGAAAAAAAGAAGCTGGGGTAGCAATGCTTATATCTGACAAGGTAGACTTCCAAGTGAAGACCAAAACGAGATAAGGAAGGCCACTTCATAATACTAAAGGGATCGATACAACAAGAAGATATAATCTGGTAAACATATATCAACCCAATGTAGGAGCACCCAAATACATACCAAAAAAAAACTTCTAGAAGGTATCATGAGAGAAATCAACAGAAATACAATCATAGTAGGGGACTTTAATACCCATTGACATCACTGGATATGTCCTCTAGACAAAAAATCAGCAAAAACAAGCAAAACAACAACCACAACAACTAAAACAGCAATCCTAAATGATTCATTAGATTAGATGGACTTAATCAACATCTCCAGAACATTTCACCCCAAAGCTACAGAGTATACATTCTTCCCAAGTGCACATGACACATTTTCAAAGATAGAGCACATAATGGGACACAGACAAAGTCTTTCCAAATTCAAGAAGATTGAAATCATGTCAAGCATCTTCTCAGATCACAATCCAAACTAATAGAAGTAAACTACAATAAAAACAATAAAAAATTCAAATAGTGGGAAGCTAAACAGCATGTTATTAAACAATGATTAGGTTACCAAAGAGATACAAGAAGAAATATAAAACATCCTGGAAACAAATGGCAATGAAAGTGCAACAATATAACATCTATGGGACACAGCAAAAACAGTCCTGAGAGGGAAGATCATAGCATAACAGACCTATTTCAAAAATCAAGAAAAACTTGTAATACATTATCTAACTCTACAACATAAAAATAAAAAAGAGAGCAACAAGAAAATCCAAGAGTGAGGAGATGGACGGAAATAATAAAGATCAGAGTGGAAATAAATGACAAGAGACGAAAAATACAAAAAAATTAACAAAACCAAGAGCTGGGTCTTTTAAAGAATAAACAAGATTGATGAAACTCTAGCCAGGCTCACCAAGAAGCAAAGAGAGAGGACCCAAATAAACAAAATCAGAAATGAAAGTGGCAAGATAACATTAGACCCCACTAAAATACAAGGAATTATAAAAAACAACTATGAACAACTGTGTTCCAATAAACTGGTCAAACTAGAATAAATGGACATATTCCAAAAAGTAAAACCTTCCAAAACTCATTCAAGAAGAATACAAAAATCTGAATAGCCTGATAACTATAGAGGAAATTGAAGCGCTAATTAAAAACCTTTGACCAACAGAAGCACTGAGTCAGACAGCTTCATAGGGGAGTTTTACCAAACTTTCAAATAACTAAAACCTATCCTCTTCAGACTATTCCAAAAAATTCAAGAGGAATGAACAATTCCAAGCTCTGTCTATGAAGCCAGCATCACCCTAATCTCAAAACCAGATAAAGATACTACAAAGAAAGAGAATTACAGGCCAATATCCCTGATGAAAATAGATGCTAAATTTTAAACAAAATTCCAGCAAGTTGGATCCAGCATTACATTAGAAAAATCATACACCATGACCAAGTGTGATTTATTTCTGGGATGCAAGGATGTTAAAATATCTGCAAATCAATAAACATGATACATCACATAACAAATTGAGAGGTAAAAATCATATAATCACATCAATTAAGGCAGAAAAAGCATTTGACAAAATCGAACACCCTTTCTTGATAAAAACTCTCTGCAAAATGTCAATAGAGGGATTATTTCTCCACATAATAAAAGCCTTATATGACATATCTACAGCCAACCTCATTGTTACTGAGCAAAATTAAAAGGATTTCCACTAAGAATCGGAACAAGTCAAGGATGCTCACTTTCACCACTCTGGTTCAGCGTATTATGGGAAGTGCTAGCCATAGCAATCAGAGAAGAAAAAAAGGCATACAAATTGAAAAAGAAGTAAAACTGTCATTATTCTCAGATGACATGGTATTGTACATAGAAAACCCTAAAGACTCAATCAACAAAACTACTAGATTTAATAAATAAATTCAGCAATGTAGAAGGCTACAAAATTAACACCCATAAATCCATGGGTTTTTTTTATACACCAAAAATGAACTCACAGAAATAGAAACAAACAAACAAAAAATCCCATTTACCACTGCTCCTGAAAAATTAAGATACTTATGAATAAACTTAACTATGGAGGTAAAAAGCCTGTACTTAGAAAACTACAGGATGTTGAAAAAAAAAAAGAGTTAGAGGAAGACATAAACAAATGGAAGAACATAGCATGTTCATGGATTGGTAGAATCAACATTATTAAAATGTCCATAATACCCAAAGCAATCTATAGATTTAATGTAATCCTCATTAAAATACCAACAGCATATCTCACACACTTAGAACAAACTTTCTAAAAATTCATCCTATCTAATAAAGAGGAAATATGCTAATTGATCATGCCCTGGCAATAAAGAGGGGATATGCTAATTGACTTTCACTCCCTCATAAGATTGCAGCACTCACAACCACAATCTCCCAGTCTCCTCAGCCTCACTTCATCCAGCCTCAATCCCCTAGTCCCCTAAGCCCCAACTCATCTCCCAGAGTCCCCCAATCCCCACAGCCCCACAGGGGAAGGCAGTTGGGTGAGATCAGGCTGGCAGGGGTGGACAGTTGGGGACAATCATGCCAGCAGGGGAACAGTTAGCTGTCAATCAGGCCAGCAGGGGAGCAGTTAGGGGGCTATAGGGCTGGAAGGTAGAATGGTCTGGGGCAATCAGGCAGGGAGGCAGGTGAGTGGTTAGGAGCCAGCAGTCCCAGGCTGTGAGAGAGATATCCGACTGCCACAGGGATCAGGCCTAAAATGGCAGTCGGACATGTGGTGTCCTAGATTGGAGAGGACACAGGCTAGGCTGAGGGACACCCCCACCCCCTGTGCACAAATTTCTTGCACTGGGCCTCTAGTATGGAATAAAAAAAGACCCTGGATAGCTTCAACAATCTTGAGAAAGAAGAACAATTTTGTAGGGATCACAATACCAGATATCAAGCTACATTACAAAGCCACTGTTCTCACAACTGCCTGGTACTGGCACAGGAAGAGACATGCTAGTAGTATAGACCAATGGAAAAGAACAGAGAACCCATAAATCAACCTAAGCCATTATGCTCAGTTAATATTTGACAAAGGAAGCAAGAGCATACAATGTAGTCAAGCCAGTTTCTTCAATAAATGGTGTTTGAAAAATTGGACAAATATATGCAGAAAAAGTGAAACTAGACCACCAATTTTCTAGTACACCATACACAAAAATAAACTCAAAATGGATAAAGAACTTAAATGTAAGATGGGGAACCATAAAAATCATAGAAGAAGCCATAGGTAGCAAAATAGCAGATATTTGTCATAGCAATATCTTTACTGATATAGGCTCCTAGGACTATGGAAACTAAAGAGAAAATAATCAAATGTGACTACATTAAAATAAGCTTCTGCACAGCAAAATAAACCATTAACAAAACAACAAGAAATCCACTACATGGGAGAACATATTTGCCAATTTATAGCTTATAAGGGCCTAATCTCCCAATTTTATAGGGAACCACTGCATCTTAACAAAAGGAAGATAAAAATTTAATTTAAAAAATAGGCAGAGAACTTAAATAGAAACTTCTCAAAAGTGAACATACAGAAGGCCAAGAGACATATGAAAACATGCTCAAAGTCACTAATGATCCGAGAGATGCAAATCAAAACCCCAAAGAGATACCATCTCACAACTGTCACAATGGCCATCATTAACAAATAAACTAAAGATTAGTGATAGAGAGGATGCGGGGAAAAGGAACCCTCTTGCACTGCTGGTAGGAATTCAATCTGGTGCAACCACAATGGAAAACAGTATGAAATTTCCTCAAAAATTAAAAATGGAACTCCCATTTGACTCAGTAATCCCACTTCTAGGAATATATTTCAAGAAAACAGAAACATCAATCAGAAAGGATATATGCACCCCTATGTTCATAGCAGCACAATTTTCAATAGCTAAGATTTGTAAATAGCCTAAGTGCCCATTAGCAGATGAGTGGATTAACAAACTTTGGTACAACCACAAAATGGAATACTACTCTGCTGTAAAAAAAGAAAGTACTCTTATAATTCGAAGCAGTATGGATGTAATTGGATAAAATTATGCTAAGCTGGCTAAGCCTGTCAGAGCCAGATAGATATCACATGATCTCATTTGTGGAATATGATGAACAATATAAACTGATGGACTAAAGTAGATCCAGAGACAGAGAAGCATTGAATGGACAGTCATACGTTAGTGGGAAGGCAGCGAGGTTGGGAGGTGGGTAAGAGATCAACCAAACGACTTGCATGCATGAATATAAGTATAACCAATGGACACATTCACTAAGGGGATGAGGACATGTACTGGAAGTGGGGTTGGCTGGGGAGAGCTCAATGGGGGAAAAGTGAGACATATATAATACTATATGTAATATTTTAAACAATAAATAATTTTTAAAATTTCAATATATTTTATTGATTTTTTACAGAGAGGAAGAGAGAGGGATAGAAAGTCAAAAACATCAATGAGTGAGAAACATCCATCAGCTGCACACCCCCTACTGGAGTTGTGGCTGCAGCCAAGGTACATGCCCTTGACACGAATCGAACCCGGGACCTTTCAGTCCAAAGGCCGATGCTCTGCCACTGAGCCAAACCGGCTTCAGCTAAAAAATTTTTAAAAGTCAATTTGTTTCTATAAATCAGCCACAATTATTAGAAAATAATATTTTAAAATAATTTACAGTAGAACCAAAAGTTTTCTAATGCTAATAAATGAATGTATTGAAGACATTCACACAAAAGAATAACAGATTTCTTTACAAAACACTGTAAAACATTACTTAAAAAGAATAAAAAATACCTCAATAACAGAAAAAACTAATAGTGACTTATTGTTCTGGAAGACATAAGATTGTTAACCAATGTTAGTTCTTCCTGAATTATTCAATGCAATACAAATAGAAATTCCAGCAGGGTCAACCTGATTCTCAAATGCATATGAACTTAAATAACCAAGAATGGCCAAACAATCTTAAAGAAGAAACAAATTGAAGGAGTAGTCTAACTTATTTTACTATACACTAGGACATTTTGTTAGAATATAGAAATCGTTTTTACTGGTGCAAAACTGACAGAGGTAGATCAATGGAGCAAAACGAAATTTAGAATTAGATCCACACATTTGGGGAAATTTAATTTATAACAAAGGTCGCACTATAGAGCAGTAAATAAAGACTTCTTCTTAAATGCTGGTGGAAGAATTAGCTATTAATATGGAAAATAATAGAATTAGAACCCTCATACCACATAGCAAAATCAATTTCAAGTGAATATAGATCTAAAGATGAAAGTGTAAGTATGATAAAGCTTCAAGGAGATGATATGGGAGAATGTAGGTATGATCTCAAGTCAGCAAAGACTATTTAAGTAGGACACACGGAGCACTAACCATAGAACAAAAGTTGGATTACATAAAAATTTACTACTGCTTTTCAATAAAATATTTCATTAAGTGTATAAAAAAGCAAGCTATAAAGTTAGAGAAGATAATTGTAGCATAAATAATTTACAAAGGGGTTATATTTCAAATGTATTTAAAGAATTCCTACAATCATATGAAAAAGGCAAGAAAAATAGAAAAATGGGCAAAAGACTGTAATGAATCTTTCACATGAGGACAATAAATATATTAAGATATGTTAAACTTCATTAATTATCAAGGAAATGCAAATTACATCTAAAATATAATATAAATCCACAAACATCAGAATGAATGGAATTTTTTAAAATATATTTTATTGATTTTTTACAGAGTGGAAGGAGAGAGGGATAGAAAGTCAGAAACATCGATGAGAGAGAAACATCGATCAGCTGCCTCTTGCACGCCCCCTACTGGGGATGTGCCCGCAGCCAAGGTACATGCCCCCGACCGGAATCGAACCCAGGACCCTTCAGTCCGCAGTCCGACGCTCTATCCACTGAGCCAAACCGGTTTCAGCTGAATGGAATTTTTTAAAAGACTAACAATACCAAGTGATATTGAGAATGTAGAAAAGCTGGCACTCTCTTTGTGGGTTGTAAACTTGCTATCATTTTGAAAATCTGTCTGATAATATATAGTGAAGCTGAATGAGCATAGTACAATCTTTGAAACAACAATTCCACCCCTAGGTGTATGCCCAAGACAAAATGGTGCATGCATACATCAGAAAACACATACAAGAATGTTCATTGTAGCATCCTATACAATAAAATGGTAATATGTAAATCGACCAAACTGCAACACTCAATGCAGGAGCTACCCCCTGTTGGTCAGTGCACTCCCACAGGGGGAGTGCCACTTAGCCAGAAGCCAGGCTCACAGCTGGAGAGCTCAGCGGCAGTGGTGGGAGCCAAGGAAAGTGGGCCAAAGCCAGCAATTGGATATCCCTGAAGGGCTCCTGGACTGTGAGAAAGGGGAGGCCGGATTGAGGGACTCTCTGAGTGCATGAATTTTGTGTACCAGGCCTCTAGTTAGTTATAATAGCTAAACTGGATAATTCAAAGTCTCATCAAGAGCAAAAATGATTGCCTGCCTGGTGTGGCTTAGTGGTTAATCGTTGAACTATGAATCAGGAGGTTATGATTTGATTCCTTGTCAGGGTACATGCCTGGGTTGAGGGCTCAATCCTTAATGGAGGCTGCTGATCAATGTTTCTCTTATCATTGATATTTCTCTCTCTCTCTCTCTCTCTCTCTCTCTCTCTCTCTCTCTCTCCCCCCACTCTCTGAAATTGAGAAAAATATTTTAAAATAGTAAAAATTATTTTAAAAATTTAATAATTCACTGTAATTCCATATAATAAAATACAATACAAAATTTAAATAAGCAACTTCAACTTCAACAAATAATATAAATGATTCCACCAGCATATGTTGAGTTAAAACAGCCAAACATTATTATGCTAGCAGGTAAATGTGAGAAGAATCTAAGACTATTCTGCTGTTAAAACTCAGAATAGTGTTATCTTTAGAAGGAGGAAAGAGGTATTTTATGAGGACTGTTGGGGGGCTGACAGTGCTATATTTCTTTAACTGGGAGGTATTTGCATTTTGTGGTTGAGCTATCCACTTATATCCACTTTTCTATATGCAGAAATATGTACTTTTTAAAGGTTTCTTCAAAAATATACTTCCAAATTTTAAATGATGTTTTTCTTATTATACCATCAGTAAATATTCCAAAATAATCACAAACTCTATATACTCTTAAGGTCATCATGATTTTAAAAATATATACTAGATACCTGTTAAATATTAACTGGGAATGGATAGAACAGGTCAATGGTGAAAATCCTAAGTATACTAAAGTATCCTATCTAATAAAAGAGAATATGCAAATTGACCATACCTCTGCTATACTCACAAGCCACACCCACCAGCCATGCCCACTAGCCAATCAGGAGTGATATGCAAATCAATCCCAACAAAGATGGCTGCCAGCCACAGAAAGCAGGAGAGAGGCTTGGGTTTCCCTAGCAATGGAGGAAGCCAAGCTTTCTGCCTGCCTTTGCTGGCGTAGGCCTCCACTCAATGTTACAAAGTTTCAATTATAGAAGATACATAATCCCAACAGAAATGGCAGGAGCCACGGAGCTGGAGAGAGCAGAGGCTAGGGTTGCCCAGGCGATGGAGGAAGCCAAGCTTTTACAGCCCTGGCAGGCCTAGGCCTTCACTTAAGGATACAAAGTTTCAATTATAGAAGGTAAATAAATGTGAACAGAAATGGCTGCCACCACAGAGTGAGGAGAAGGCTTGGCTCCACTCCAGGCTACAAAGTTTCAATTATAGAACATAAATAAATCTCAGATACCAGAGCTGCCACTTGGGTCACCAGGGGTTTGAGCAGCCTGCAAACCACCACAGGCCCCTCGCCAAGGCCACCCCATACCCTAAAGGAACCCCCACGCCGATCCAGGACACCCTTCTGGGCAAACCAGATGGTCCCCACCCATGCACCAGGCCTCTATCCAATCTAATAAAAGAGTAATACGCAGATTGACCATCACTACAACACACAAGATGGCCACCACAAGATGGCCAGCAGGGGAGAGCAGTTGGGGGGAATCAAGTCTGCAGAGGAAGGCAGTTAGGGGTAACCAGGCCAGCAGAGGAGGGAAGTTGGGGGCAAACAGGCTGGCAGGGGAGCAGTTAGACATCAATCAGGCTGACAGGGGAGTGGTTAGGGGGTGATCAGGCTGTCAGGCAAAAGGGGTTAGGGGCAATCAGGAAGGCAGGCAGGCAAGTAGTTGGGAGCCAGCAGTCCTGGACTGTGAGAGGGACCTCAGGTTGGAGAGGGTGCAGGCTGGGCTGAGAGACAACCCCACACGAATTTCATGCACTGGGCCTCTAGTTAGTAAATAAAATTAAAACTTATACAATAGTTGATTATTCCCAAAGCACTTTTCTGTATTAATCTGTTAAAAAAAAAAAAAAATAAAGAAAATAATAAAAGAATGTGATACTCTCTCCACAAGCAGAGAAACTCATATATTAAAACTCAGATTGACTTTGTCATTTCAATGTGTTTATCTTTCACTGAAGGAAGCAGCGATGCAGGAAAATGTATGTAAGAAAATAATGAACAGTTGCACATTTAGATAAGTGATTAAACAAATGCAAAATAAAACCAAGGTGTTTTTAAAATTCTGGTACTTTATAAAATATCATCTCCACCAATGAAAAGAGAAGGTTAAATAAAGTCAGAATATTAGAATTATTTAAAACAAACCAATTAAAAAAATAAGGATATAAAGCATTTGCTCTGAAACAATACTAATTCATTCCTGGTATACAATGTCACATGAGATAAAATTTAATTACCCACAGGGTAAAAAGTTCAGACACAATCATTCTTTGTCTGTAAACTCATCCAGTGTATTTAGTCTCAGTCTGGAATTTAATACTTCCTATAGTAAAGTGGGGTGTACACACCAAATGCTCGCTATTTTCAGGGTTTTTGTGCTGAGTCAGGCAATACAGATCCCAGGGGTATTAAGTAGGGGAAGAATCAAAACAGAACTTGAATTCCTTCAGGCTGATTTACTCAACAGAAACATTTAGGGTAGAAGGAAGAAATACTTTACATGGTGTTTCACTCTGGTTTATTTTTGGCATTTGAGATTTTTTTGTTCTTTTAAAAAAATTTTGTATATATAAAGCTTAGAGGGAAAGTTCAGCCAACCACTTTCACATTTTTGACTAATTTTTCCTGTGTGTTTATGTGTTTGGCCAAAATATAATTAAGTAATCAGTTTCTTCCTGGTTCCCATATTTGAAAGTAAAAGAATGAATTCATGTGATTTAGTGGACTAAATTTGGGGTTAAACTATTAAATTATTCTTGCATTTTCAAATTGATTAATTTATCTTGAAGCTCTTCTGAATTTCTTAGATTTTATTTTATTACATTAAGACTTTGCTTTAAAGATTTATCGATATGTTATGGTTGAGTGTGGCAAAAAAAGTGTACATATATCTCTATGGTTCTTAACATTATGAATATGGTCTCCATAGACATCCTTAAAGCTTAAACTTGTAGTCAATGTTCACACTCAGCTGTTCCCAGGAAGCCTGGTGAATTTTTACTGCCTTTTAAAATTTTTTCTTTCCTTGCTTTACTAAAGCATCTTAAACAGGAAGTGTACTGTCAGAATACCATTGAAAAGGTGGACTAGCTGACGGGGAATAAATGGGTAGATGAGAAAGAAGAAACAAGTAGCCAAGCAGGAGATTAGAGGAAAATATTAAATAGTTAAAATTTAAATGACAACTTAGTAGGACTCAGCTCAGAGTTCCTTTATCCCAATACTCTTATCCTGATGCCCAGCATAGCAGGTACGCAATAGCATAATTTGAATTAATTAATGATTCTCAAAGCACTACATGGTAGAAAGACAAAAATATAAAACTAGCTTAACCAATTTCATATGTATGATCCTGTGAAACTTCCTTAATCTTCTGAACCTTTGTTTTTCATAAATAAAATTATGAAAATAACATCACCAAAAAAGTCAGAAGAGACAATTTGTAAACTTTGATTGTAAAAGTCAGAAAAGACAATGTGTGTAACTTTCCAGGAAGTATCAAAACTAGTAACCACCAATAAATGCCTAACTAGTATGTTCTCAGAATGATTGCTTATATACACACTTACGTACCTATATTCAAATGTGTAAAAAACATTGAGGCCAAAATAAACTTTCAACAAAGAAAAAAACATTTTAAACTGTGCTCATTTCAATATAACTTGTTAAATGTTTATTACTGAGCAGGTTTTGGAACCATTTCCTGTTTTAAAAATGGTTTTCCAATGGCATAAGAGAAAATGTCATGACTGTGGCTGCCAACTTTCACATCTGCACATTTCACATGGAATAACAAATGGTCCTTATATTAGTAATGATTTTCTCTATGGCTCAGAAAAATTGCTCTATTAATTATCATTTGTTTGAAACTAGAGGCCCAGTGCACAAAATCTGTGGCGAGACTGGAAGGCTGCTTAGAAGCTGGCCTGCTGCTGCTTGGCCGTTACTCCCTTTCCCTCCCCTTCCCCCAACCACCTGCTGCTGTCCTGCCAGGGCCTCCCTCTCTTCTCCAGGTTGCCTGCTGCCACTGCCACAGCTCCCACCACCAGCCAGGTTTGACAGAATTGGTCCAGTTCTGGTCATTTTTTGAGGCTGAGACACTTCAAGATTATTCATGGACCTTAGGAATTTATGTAGCTCCAAGAGACAGAAATAGCCTGGCCCAATGGAGGTCATCATCTTACCTACATTTACCGTTTACTATTATTTCCTTCTAATCCTTCACTGTATCTTCATGCAAGTCACAGAGGTACCCTTGACAGCTATCCATAGCCATACGAGACTCTCACCCACTACTCTTTAGAATCTTCCCAGTAAACATATATATGCATGACCACTCTCTTCTTTTAGAGAATATCTCACAGAAAATCACCAAAACCAAACCCTCCATCCTCCCAATTCCTCTATCTTTACCCATTTTTTTTTTTTGCCAGAGGACTTACATGGGACTTTTTTATTGCCTTTGAAACATAAAGTAGTTTTAATTTTCCCTTGAACAAGATATATAGGAATAAATTGTCAAAGCCATCTTCTAAAGATGTGTGTTGGGTAATTAGAAGTCAGAAGGAGAAAATTACTCATTATTGATTCAATTCCTTATAGAAGCAATAATAAAGTTGAAATTAAAATCTCAGATCATCCTTCTACATAAATTATATGGAATATAGAAAATCCATATTGAGAAATTAGAAAAGAACAGAGATCACAGAGAGACTTGTGTTTAATATCTCTTGAGTCTATTTAACCCAGAGATTCCACTCCTACATATATATCCAAGAAAAATGAAAACATACTTTCACCACAAAAACTTATACATAAACATTTATAGCAGCATTATTCATAGTATCCACAAAACGGAAAAAGCCAAATTTTTCTTCAGTGATGAATGGATAAACAAAATGTAGCATACCCACACAATGGGATATTATTCAACAATAAAATAGAACAAAGTAACTATGCATGCTTCAACATCGATGAACTTGGAAAACAGTATGCTAAGTAAAAAAGTCAGTCCGAAAAACCCACATGTTTTATGATTGCATTTGTATAAAATTTCCAAAATAGGCAAATTAATATCCATAGAAGGTAAATTAGTGGTTGTGTGGGTTCAGTGAGGAAGGTGTAAGGAGATGTGAGTATTATAGAGGAAAGGAAGCAATGATTGCTAATGGATTTGGAGTTTATTTGGGGGGATAGTGAAAATGTCCTAAAATTAAATTGTTATCATGGCTATTCATTGGAAAGGTTTAAAGGCATTTCCTATTTGAAATAATGGCCTGTATTAGGCATTATTTAGCAAGAAACAAATGCATGCAGCACAACAACAAAAATCACATCAATAATACCTAAAGAAAGCAAAATTATAGAACTCATTTGAATGATTTATGGTCAATCTGTGTTTGTAAATAATTTAATTTACTTAGAGAATAAAAATATGTTTTAAATAGTGACATGCTAATTTATATATTAATTAATGAGAGTTATCTCTCAATGCACTTATATTTTTATGGGATTCTAATTTTTTGGAAAACATAAAACATTAACAAGGTCCAATGTCTATCCATTTCCTGAATATCTGAGTAGTTTTAGTAAAAGGCCTGCAACTGACTTTTATTGGATCAGCTTGGGTCACATTTCCTTCACTGAACCAATCATGCTGTCCTAAGTGGTAGCTTATGCTGATGGGTCAGGCCCAGGGCATTTGACTATCCTAGAGCCAATGAATGAGGTCACACCTCCCTGGAGCCATAGGCTGGGATAATAGCAAAGGCATTTTTTTCTAAAGTAATATCAGACAGAAAATCGTTGCCAAGCAACTAAAAACAACAGATGCCAAATATGACTTTCAAAAAGAAATTCCTTTATTTGTGTTGCAAGGAATGAGTATTAATCAGGCAGTTAGGCCCACGTAATTAATTTGGTTATGACTACAGATGTCCTTAAAATGTAAAATTGAGATTCATCCTTACTTCTTTATTTCACTATAAAATCCTTATAATTCACTACATAAAGGAATAAAATTTAAAATTAGATGGACCTCAAGTTCATTTGTTCCAAATACCATGTCTAATAAATAAAAATGTTAAAGTACAGAGAGACAGGCTGACTCATCAAAGTTAGATACATTGAGGCATGATAAAGATAAAATTCAGCTTCCTCCTTGCTTCCCAGAGAGTTAAATAGCTTTTTAGCATGAACTCAAATGACTATAACACAATGATGAAAACAGCAAATGCCATGAAAAAGGTATAAATAAAGTGCTCTGAGAATTCAAATACAGTAATCATTTTTGGGAAGGAGGCAGGCACATTTCATCTAGATAGCTCAAACTTATTTCTTTGGGTGCTCAAACCTATTTTTTATATCATTTTATGTAATTTTCAAAAGTATATTAAAATTTTCCCTGCCTTTTAAAAATAGCAACAGTTGAACATAAGATGGCATAATGATAGCTGTGACATCAGTATGAATTGTTATCATTGCATTATTCTCTACAATACACATAACCGTGTGTCGGTTTCTAAATTTCATCTTCATTTTCTTCCCCCCCCCTTACTAACAATAGTCACAATCAACTACTGCCAGTTTGCTTGCCTCTAATAGTCTCTTACCCTTTTCTAATTCCTTACTTATAATCTACATTGGGCTAGGAAACCAGAAAATGCACAGCTCTTCTGACCTCAGTTAAGTAAGAATAAACAATCTCTAAGTGAGAGTACATAAAACTTTAAGAAGGAGAAAAGTCCATGGCTTTGGTCTGGGGCCATAGAAACTATTTTGATTACTCAAGGCCCTTTTTTACTTATTTATAAGTTTGCAATTGAGGGAACAGAGTGTGCTGGGAGTCAGACCTCTGGTCAAATAAGACATCACTGTGAATAAACTTTGCAGAAATCCTACCTAATAAAAGAGTAATATGAAAATTTGACCGTACCTTTGCCACACCCACAAGCCACGCCCACACCAGCCAATTAGTGATCAAATTATGCAAAATAAAAAAAAAAAAATAAACACCAACCAATATGGCTGCTGCCACATGAGAATAGGAGGAAGGCTTGGTTTACCCAGGCAACAAGGAAGCCAAGCTTACCGCCCTGCCATTGCAGCCTAGGCCTCCACTCAATGCTACAAAGATCAACTTTTAAAAGATACAGAAATGAGGCAGCTACTAAGCGGGATAGAACAGAGGCTTGTGTTCCCTGTCAATGAGGAAGGCCAAGCTTTCCAGCCTGCCATTGCTGACCTAGGCCCTCCACTCTAACTACAATGTTTCAAACAGAAATGGCTTGACCTCCCCTGACAAGCAGAAGGCTTGGCTCTGCCCACAGGCTACAAAGATACAATTGTATACATAAATAATCCCGATACCAGGTGCCTTGGTGTGGCGTATCTGGCCTGCAAACCCTCCACAGGCCACTAGCCCAGGCGCCCCTCACCCCAAGGGAAAACCAACCCTGATTCTGGGACACTCATCAGGCAAACCACTGCCCCCACCCATGCCCCAGGCCTCTATCCTAACTAATACAAGAGTAATACGCAGATGCACTCCAACACCCAAGAGGCTGCCCCCATGTGGCAAAGATCTTGCCCCCATATTGACACAATGGCCAACACTCAGATGCCAGCAGGGAGGTTTATTGGAGGTTCCAGGCCCTGCAAGGGAGGGCAGTTGTGGGTGATCAGGCCAGCAGGGGAGGGCAGTTGGGAGGAATCAGGTCTGCAAGGGAGGGCAGTTGGGGGCAAATAGGTTGGCAGGGAGCAGTTAGACATCCTATTAGGATCAAGCCTAGACTTGATCAAGCTAGGTAGTCGGACATCCCTCGAAGGGTCCTAGATTGGACAGGGTGCAGGCTGGGCTAAAAGACATCCCCTCCCCACCATCCCCCCATGCACGAATTTCCTGCATCGGGCCTCTAGTCTACTAATAAAGGGTTTCACCAAGGATGACATAGTACCATGCTGCCAGGTGAGTGTGGCTGAGGTTGCAACCAGTTCATGCAGACACTTTCCAAACACTCCAGAAAAGCTCCTAGAATACTTGCCGTTCATGATATAAGCTCAAATATCTGGAACACTAGAAGTTGTTTTAAATCACACTTTCTATTAACAAAAGCATAGATCTTAATCCAGATCCCCTAAAGTGCTAAGTCAATGTCTCTAAGATTAAAACCAGGAGTCCCTTCCCCATCAGCGGGGTCATCTAAAATGCCTGCAAGTCATTAATAATCTTGTAAACCCACAAAACTATCAAGCCAGATCAATATTGCCAGCTTATCTTATCAAAATGTAAGAATTCTGGTTTGAAATAATATTCTATAGCTTTAACTCTAATCCAAACCCAACAAGTTTTTCTCATCTCTTGCTGTTTTAATAAGAGTAGAGGGGTCCGTTTGGAGAACAAGTAATTTAGCTCAGTGTTGCCGGGGTCAGGTGACCCTAAAGTGTTCATTTGTCACTCCCCTAAACTACTGAGACTATTCCACTGAAGTATTTATCCATTGAAATAAAAATCTGTTAAAATTTTTTTTGAACATCTGAACTCTACACATCTTGTCACATATGTAAAAGGAATGCAAGATTTTTAAAAGAATGCCTCCTTTTGCTTCAGATTTTCAGTCATTGAACTGCATTATTTTATAGATCATTCTTATTTCTCTTCTGAGAATAGGAAAATGGGAGACACTTTAAGGGAGGGAATTTTGTGTGTTTCTTTCCAATTAAAATAAGTTGCAGAAAACTAAGAACTGTAATACTTTATTATCAGGCATTTAATTCCCTAGCTTTTTATTTTTAAGGAAATTAAAAAACCATATGCTCTCTGTTATCTTTTGTGTTTTTCAATTGCAGTATACATTAAAACATAGAACAGGTTTTTTTTATAATTATGAAGTATTAACAAATAACTTCAACCAGAGTTACTAATTTTGATTTCTGTCATTTAATGTTGATGAGTATAAGTTGTTTTTTCTTGAAGAAGCAAGAAGAATGATTAAAAAGCATATATTTGAAACCACATACAAATGGATGCACTGTTTTAGTGCACTTGTGTAAAATGGTGGGTGTCATATGACAGTTATTCTTTTAAGGTTCTTTTACTAAATAGAAATAAAATGTTTTATTTTAACAAATACATTTTAAAATAATGTTTATAATAATGTCCTCTATGTTATAAAAGTTTACCCAGTCATGAAGTATTTTGCTTTAAAATAAGCATTTTTAATAAATCATAATGTGGAACAATCAATTCTAAGCATTCAGAATAGTGAGAGATAACAATTTTATTTTAATAAACTGAGATTTTTCACACATGTTATATACAAATTGGAAATTCTTACAGAATTCAAGTCCAGTCAAAATGTGTTTTCATTATAGCCACTTAGAACAAAATTTAATCCTTTTATGATGGTTCAAAAAATCATTTGAAGACCTGGTAGTTTGTGAGTTATTACTAAGTACAGCCATTCCCTTTGCACAATAAATGCATTTAAATTCTATCTGTTGGGCATGTTACAGAGTACAAACTGAATTCTGCATAAGGGGAAGTGTAACATTAATTCAAATTCTGCAACATGCTATCTCTTCGTTTTTGGATGTTAATCATTCCAACATTAAGCATCTAAGAAAGAGCCCCACAAGAAGAATAAAAACAAACAAAGACTGTAATACATTTTCCTGAAACTAAGTTAATATTTCCACATTCTCTCCTAAAGAAAACAATGTAGACCCTTTTCCTCACTTCCTTTTCTTTCTTCTGCTGTTTAGACAAGACCCAGATTTTATTATATTCTTTCTATATTTTAATCTTTGAATGAGACATTTGAGTATTAACAAATTTTTATATGCGGCATTATATTCACTACTAGAGGACTGGTGCACGAATTTGTGCACATTGAAAGGAACCATGATCCACAAGGCTATGGTGGGCACAGGGTTGGGTTTTGGCCCATTCTCCTTGCCTCACCTGGCCCCCAATTCCCTGTCTGCCATCAGATGATGTGAGTAGGGTGAGGTGGAGAAGCCCTGAGGGATGATCAAGGCCCACTGGCAGCCCCCACCCTGTACCCTCAGGGCCTGGGAGTGGCAGCCTGAACCCTACTGTGCTGCTGGTCACTGTCTTTGGGGTGATTGAGGCTGGGCCAGCACCAGCAGCAGGTTGAAGCACCGGGTGGGACCACAGCATGCAGGGCCAATACCTGCCATGTCCTGCACACACCTCCTAATGATCAGTGTATGTCACAGCGAGTGGTCAAACTCCAGGTCAAGCACCTACCTGATGGGACAATTGCGTATTAGGCCTTTATATATATAGATAATCACCAAAAGTTAACCAGTGTAGCTTCTGATTGAAGTAAGCAACTTACACATGATATCATGAGTTTCTTGAACTGTTTCATTGATGCCCCTTTCAAATGAGGCTTTCAAAGTTACTTTTAATTTAAAAAATCTAGAAACCCTCTCCAGGTTGCATTAGTCTCAGTTTAACTTTTATTTTAATTCCCTTTCCTTCACTTTTAATTGCAAGAATTCCTAGCTTCTACTGATTCACTTATAGTCTACAATCACTGCTAAAGATTTTAAAATACAACATTCTAAAAAAAAGTCAGAGTTCTTTTTTTTAATAAATATTTATTGTTCATACTATTACAGCTGTTCCTCCCCCCCCCACACCCATAGCTCCTCTCGCTCGGTTCCCACCCCATCTCTTGCCGCACCCTTCCAACTATCCTCATCTATAGGTGTACAATTTTTGTCCATTCTCTTCCTGTACCCTCACACCTATTTCCCCTGAAAATTGTCGGTCCACTCCATTTCTATGCCCCTGATTATATTATATTCACCAGTTTATTCTGTTCATCAGAATAAATTTTTGATAGATATGTATTTGTTTTCACTTTGTTGTTCATAATTTTTATCTTTACCTTTTTCTTCTTCTTCCTCTTCTTCAGGAATACCTTTCAGCATTTCATATAATACTGGTTTGGTAGTGATGAACTCCTTTAGCTTTTTCTTATCTGCAAAGCACTTTATCTGACCTTCAATTCTGAATGATAGCTTTGCTAGGTAGAGTAATCTTGATTGTAGGTTCTTGCTATTCATCGCTTTGAATATTTATTGCCACTCCCTTCTGGCCTGCATAGTTTCTGTTGAGAAATCAGCTGACAATCATATGGGTACTCCCTTGTCGGTAACTAACTGTTTTTCTCTTGCTGCTTTTGACATTCTCTCTTTGTCTTTTGTTCTTGGCATTTTAACTATGTGTCTTGGTGTGGTCCTCTATGGATTCCTTTTGTTTGCGGTTCTCTATACTTTCTGGACTTATAATTCTATTTCTTTCACCAGGTAAGGGAAGTTTTCTGTCATTATTTCTTCAAACAAGTTTTCAATATCTTTAACTCCCTCTTCTTCTGGCACCCCCATAATTCCGATTTTGATATGCTTGAAGTTGTCCCAGAGGCTCCTTACACTATCTTCATATTTTTGGATTATTTTTTCCCTTTTCCAGTTTGATGTGTTTTGCTTCTTCATATTTCAGATCTTTGATTTGATTCCTGGGATCCTCTAGTCTGCTGTTGGATCTCTGTATATTATTCTTTATTTAATTAAGTATATGCTTAATTTCTGATTGATCTTTTTTCATATCCTTCAGGGTCTCACTAAATTTCTTGGAGGTTTCTAAAAGATTCTTGAGTAACCTTATAACTGTGGTTTTGAACTCTATATCCAAAAATTTGCTTTACTTCATTTCTTTCATTTGTGAGCTGTTTCTTTGTCTCAGCATTTTGGTTGATTCCCTTTGTTGATAGTGTGGCTTTGTGTTGGGTGTCTTATAGGGTCCAGTGACTAATCCTTCCCTATTACCTGAGGTGGCCACACTTGGTGCACCCCTTTGTGGACTGTGTGCACAGTATTGTTGTAGTTAAGCCTTGATTGCTAATGGTATCACTGGGAGGAATTGACTTCCAGACCAATTGGTTGTGAGGATCAGTTGTGTATACAATGGGAGAACTGTGCTGGAGACACCATTATGGGAAAAGACTTGCTTCAGTTGGGCTTTGACACTCACTGAGTCTGCCTCCTCAGTGTGTGTCTTATATATGTGAAGAATTGTAATCTGGAAGGTCTCACTCTGACCACTGGGTACACTGGCTTTTGGATCTCCAAGGAGGTGCAAAGTCAGCCACCGCCTGAAGCAAACCAGCAGGAGCTACAGAGAGATCTGCAGATTCCTCCTCTTTGTTTAGGGTTTGGAGTTGCCCAGATGAGTCCCAGTTGTGAAATAATGCAAGCTGCTGTCCAGCCTTAGGCCTTCTTTTGGAGGCTTTGGGGCTCTCTGACCCAGCTGCAGTTTGTTAGGTTTTAGATTGCAAAAGGCCAGGCCATTCATATGCAAAATCCTCTATATACAGCTTGGATGGGATTGTAGATTGGGTGGAGTAGGGTCTCAGGGAACCACCAGGGTGGAATAAACAGCAATGGCTGACCTTTAGCCCTGCTGTGAAGAGGTCCCCAAGTCTCTGTGTCCTGCAACACTGTGCAGGAACAATGATCACTGCAAGCACCTCTGAGAGAAAGTTGCCCTTGTGTTTCAGCCTGATGCCAGACAGTCCAGTATCTCCCCATATGAGGCTAGCTCCCTAGAGTCTCAGCCAGAACTGGAATTCAGAGCAATCAGTAGTTTGTATTTCCCTCCTGATTGAAAAAGACAATAGTGTACCCAGTTGCCAGCCAGATTCTGTGGGCGCCTCTGAACCTCTGCAATTCACTTCTACACCTCCTTCCAGTCTCAGTGCACTTTACTCTTTCCTTCTAGTTGTATAATTTCCACTCAGCCAGCCTTCCCATGGTTCTGGATGACATCCATTTTGTCTTTTAGTTATAGTTTTGATGTAGTTGTGAAGTTTTGGTATTTTATTATGCCACCATCTTGGTTCTTCCTCCTCGGAAATTTTTTTGGTCAAACTTTTACTTTTTTTTTTTTTTGGTCAACTTTTACTCGGTCTTTTCTGTCTTAATGTATTTTAAATAAACTATTTTCCATTTCATAAGTCTAAGGAAATTAAATGAGCAATTTGGGACCAAAGGGTGCCAATTTATGACTGAGTATATGCATTTTACATGCTAACTACAAAAAAATGGAAATTTCAACTGAACTCTGAGCTCTTTATCTGCACTTACCATTCTTAGAATGATGGCTGATAATGACGGAAATCACTCTGACTAAAGGCACTATTAACATCTTCCACATTAATTTATACTCTTTTTTTTCCCATTCAACTCAAACTTTATTTTTTATCTTTATTGTTCAGTTTATTAATTACATTGTTCCCGTTTTTCACCTATAGCTCCCCTCCACCCAGTACCCATCCCACCCTCCGCCCTCACCCCCCCACTGTCCTCTCCCATAGTTGCATGATTTTTGTCCAGTCTCTTGCTGCACTTCCCACACCCCCTTTCTCCCCAAGACTTGTCAGTCCATTCCCTCTCTATGTCCATGATTCTGTTACATTCACCAGTTTATCCTGTTCATCAGCTTATTAATTCACTTGATTTTTAGATTCATTTGTTGATAGATGTGTACTTGTCGTTCATAATTTACACTTTTAACTTTTTCTTCTTCCACTTCTTAAAGAATATCTTTCAGCATTTCATATAATATTGGTTTGGTAGTGATGAACTCCTTTAGCTTTTTCTTATCTGCGAAGCACTTTATCTGATCCTCAATTCTGCATGATAGCTTTGCTGGATAGAGTAATGTTGGCTGTAGATTTTTGCTATTCATCACTTTGAATATTTCTTGCCACTCCCATCTGGCCTGCATTGTTTCTGTTGAGAAATCCGCTGACAATCGTATGGGTGCTCCCTTATAGGTAACTGTTTTTCTCTTGCTGCTTTTAATATTCTCTCTTTGTCTTTTGCTCTTGGCATTTTAATTATGATGTGCCTTGGTATGGTCCTCTTAGGGTTCCTATATATTGGGGTTTTGTGCACTTCTTGGACTCCTAAGTCAATTTCTTTCACCAGGTGTGGGAAGTTTTCGGTCACTATTTCTTCAAATTGTTTAATTGTCTTGCTCTCTCTCTCTTTTTCTGGCACCCCTATAATTCGGATGTTAATATGCTTGAGGTTGTCCCAGAGGCCCCTTACACTATCTTCAATTTTTTGGATTCTTTTGGTTTCTTGCTTTTTCAGCTGAGTGGATTTTACCTCTTTGTATTTCAAATCTTTAACTTGGTTCTTGGGGTGCTCTAGAGTACTTTTAGGTCTTTGTATAATATTTTTTTTAATTTCTGTCAGTATATACTTAATTTCTTGTTGGTCCTTTTTCATATCCATGAGGGTCTCATTCATATCCTTGTAGATCTCATTCATTTCCTTGTAGGTCTCGTTCATTTCCTTGTAGGTCTTGTTCATTTCCTCGTAGTTCTTGTTCATTTCCTCATTGGTCTTGTTCATTTCCTCGCAGGTCTTGTTCAATTCCTCATAGGTCTTGTTTATTTCCTTATAGGTCTCGGCATTTTCTAGGAGCCTCTTGAAAAGCCCTATAACTGTGGTTTTGAATTCCATGTCCAGTCATTTTTTTTCAACCATTTCTTTCACATCTGATTTCTTTCCATGTCTCTGCATGGTGGCTGCTTCCCTGAGTTGGTCAATTAGCTTTTTGTGGCAGATGTCTTACAAGGGTGGCTCAGCCTTCCCAGTTACTTGAGGTGGATATGAGTTGCACAGTCGTTGAAGTTAAGCTCAGGTTAATCATTGTTAGCACTTGGAGGGGTTGACCTGCAGGCCAATTGTCTGTAACATTCAGCTGTGGTGAGGTTGGATGGGTGGAGTCTCTGGACCAAGCAGACAGCATCAACTCTGCCCTATACGGCCCCAGGGTCTCTAAAAGAGAGCTGCTTCTGAGCTCTACCTGCTGCCAGAGAATTCAGACTCTCCCCAAATGAGTCTGCACACCCAAGATCTCACCCAGGGTTGCAAAACAAGGCAGTCTGACAGTTTCCTGAATGAAAGAGCAAGTCATGAGTGCTCTCTGTGCGGTCACGCAGCTTCTCTGTTTCCAAGCTCACGCGCACTTCACACAAGCTCGCCTTCTCCACAAGCCCGCAGAGTCCTGCAGCACACAAGCTTCGGTGTGCCCTCCCACTGTCCAGTTTTTACCCCATATGATTGTGGGTTCCCTGGACTTTGCACAGAGCTGGAGAATCAGTCCAGTGGGATGACTTTGTCTCCCCCGTTCAAAAAAATTGGCCAGTTTTTAGCCACCCACCCTATCTTCTGGCGCGCGCACTCCTCCAAACCTCTGACTCCATGCGTATATTCAACGCTGTCTGCCACCGCTCGTCAGAGTCACAGTGTCTTATCTTCACTTTTATTTGTGGAATTTTCACTCAGCCAGCTTTCCAGTGATTCTGGATGGTGTTTGTTCTTTTGTTAAGTTGTAGTTTTGAAATTGCTGTTTTTGGCAGCAAGATAGGTATTTACCTATGCTGCCATCTTGGTTCTCCTCCTTAACTTATACTCTTGCTGCATATGCGCTCCGTAGTACATTTTTTAAGTGCTATATTGATTACTATGAAAATAAGGGGATCAAAGATGGTGGCTGGTAAAACAAAGGTAGCAGAGCGGGTGTTGAGGAGTGTGAATGTGTGGTGTGTATGTGAGTGAGTGAAGGATACTTTGATACTGCAGGAGTGAGTATCCTGGACAGAGAGCCCCAAACACCACTAGAGCAAAAATTGACGAGTCAAATAGCGATCCCCAAAGGAAAGAAAAAGAAAAATCACCAGAAAATGAATAAAATGAAATGGAGGCAAATAATTTGTCAGAGGAAGAATTCAGAGTAGTAGTTATAAGGATGTTTAAATGGATGGATGACAAATACACACAACTCAATGAGAATTACATGGAGCTGAATGAGAATGTCACCAACATGAAAAAGAATCAAGAGGAAATGAAGAATGACATAGCTACAATGAAGAACAGAATGGAATGCTTCAATAGTAGACTAGAAGGGGCTGAGAACTATATCAGCAAGTTAGAATATAAGGTAGGAAAAACACATCCAACCAGAGCAGCAACTAGAAAAACAATCAAAAAGCAAGAAGAGAGTTTCAAGGAGCTCTAGGACAACATGTAAACAAAATATTTGCATAATAGGGGTGCCATAAGGAGAGGATGTTGAGCAAGGAACAGAAAACCTGTTTGAAGAAATGACAGAAAACTTCCCTGATGTTGGGAAGAAAAAAGCCACACAAGCCCAAGAAGCGTACAGTGTCCCAAACAAGATGAACCTAAAAAGACCCACACCAAGACACATCATAATTAAATTATCATACATCAACCAAAAAGGAAGAATCTTAAAGGATGCCAAAGAGAAACATAAAGTTACCTACAAGGGATCTTTCATTAGGCTACCAACTGATTTCTCAACAGAAACACATCAGGTCAGAAGGAAATGGAATGGAATATATAGAGTGATGCAAAGCAAGGGACTAAATCCAAGAATACTACACCCAGCAAGGCTATCATTCAAAATTGAAGGTAAAATAAGGAGCTTTACAGACAAAAACAAAACAAAACAAAAACCTAAGAGAGTTTATCACAACCATGCCAACAATGTAAGAAATTCTAAAGGAACTGTTGTAAAAAGAAGAAATAGAAAGGGAAGAAGAAACACAAGCATAAAGAATAAAAATGGCTACAAACAAGTACCTATCAATAGTAATCTTAAATGTAAAGGGACTAAATGCTCCAATCAAAAGACTTAGGGTAGCTGAATAGATAAGAAAACATAACCCATATATGTGCTTTCTACAAGCGACCCACCTCAGACCAAAGGACTCACAGAGACTGATAGTGAAGTAACAGAAAATAAATTTAAGGCAAGTAGAAATAAGAAAAAAGCTGGGGAAGCAACACTTATATCTGACAAAATAGACCTCAAAGTGAAGGACATAACCAGAGATAAGGAGGGCCACTTCATAATACTAAAGGGAGCAATCCAATAAGAAGAAATAACTCTGGTAAACATATACGTACCAAATACAGGAGCACACAAATACATAAAAAAAAACCTCCTGGAGGATATCAAGGGAGAGATTGACAGCAACACAATCATAGTAGGGGACTTTAACACCCATTGATAACATTGGATAAGCCCTCTAAACAAAAAATCAGCAAAGAAACAGCAGTCCTAAACAACTCACTAGATCAGATGGACTTAATTGACATCTTCAGAACATTTTATTCCAAAGCAACAGATTATATATTCTTCTCAAGTGCATACTGGACATTTTCAAAGATAGACCATATATTGGGACACAGGCAAAGTCTCTTCAAATCCATGAAGACAGAAATCATACCAAGCATATTCTCAGATCACAATGACATAAAATTAGAAATCAACTATAATAAAAACAATGAAAAAAATCAAGCACGTGCAGGCTAAATGGCATGCTATTAAACAATGGTTGTGTTCCAAAAGAGATCAAAGAAGAAATAAGAAACATACTGAAAAAAATGACAATGAAAACACAATGATCCAAAATCTATGAGACACAGTGAAAGTAGTCCTGAGAGGGGAGTTCATAACTCTGTTGGCCCACCTCAAAAAAACAAGAAAAAAAGATAATAAATTATCTAACTCAACAGCTCAAAGAATTACCAAGAGAGAAACAAGGGAAGCCCAGAAAATAGAAGGAAGGAAATAATACATATTAGAACAGAAATAAATGACATAGAGACCAAAAAACAAAACAAAACAAACAATACAAAAGACCAATAAAACCAAGAGCTGTTTCTTTGCAGTCAAATGCTATACCCCCCAAGAGCTGTTTCTTTGAAAGGATAAATAGCATTGATGAACCTCTAGCCAGGTTCACTAAGAAGCAAAGCAAGAGGCCCAAATTAACTAAGTCAGAAATGAAAGAAGTGAAGTAACAATTGACTCCACAGATATACAAAGGATTGTTAAAAAAAAATACTATGAACAGCTCTACTCCAACAAAGTAGACAACCTTAACAAAATGAACACATTCCTAGAAAAATACAAGCTTCCAAAACTCAATCAGGAAGAATAAAAAAAACTGCATAGGCCAATAACTACTGATGAAATTGAAACAGTAATCAAAAAACTTCCAGCAAACAAAAGCTCTGGATCAAATGGTTTCTCAGGGGAGTTTTACCCAACATTCAAAGAAGAACTAAGACCAATCCTTCTCAGACTATTCTAAAAAATTCAAGAGGAAGGAATATTTCCAAACTCTTTCTATGAAGCCAGTATTCCCCTAACCCCAAAACCACACAAAGATACCACAAAGAAAGAGAATTATAGGCCAATATCCGTGATGAACATAGATGCTAAAATCCTCAACAAAATTCTAGAAAATCAGATAGAACAGTGGTCAGCAAACTGTGGCTTGCAAGCTGCGGTTTGCCACTCTGTTGACTAATGAGTTTGCCGAACACTGGGATAGGAGCTTAATCACAAGGAACAACAACAGCCTGTAATTATTGGAATCGAGAGTCTAGGCCAGTGGTAGGCAAACTCATTAATCAACAGAGCAGCAAACTGCGGCTTGCGAGCCGCATGTAGCTCGTGAGCTGCAGTTTGCCGACCACTGGGATAGAGCATTACATTAGAAAGATCATAGACCATGACCAAGTGAGATTTATTCCAGGAATGCAAGGCTGGTACCATATACACAAATTAATAAATGTAAAACATCATATAAACAAAGTGAGAGACGAAAAATCACATAATCATATTAATTGATGCAGAAAAGCCATTTGACAAAATCCAACACCCTTTTCTGTTAAAAAACACTCAGCAAGGTGGGAAGAGAAAGATCATACCTCAACATAATAAAAGCCTTATATGACAAATTGAAAGCCAACGTCATATTCAATGGTCAAAAACTGAAATCATTTCCAGTAAGAATAGGAGCAAGACAGGGATGCCCGCTTTCACCACTCCTGTTCAACATAGTGCTGGAAGTGCTAGCCACAGTGATCAGACAAGAAGAAGAAATAAAGGGCATCCAAATTGGAAAAGAAGAAATAAAATTGTCATTATTTGCAGATGACATGATATTGTACATAAAAAACTCCAAAGATGCCATCAAGTAAATGAATTAATAAACAAATTTGAGGATGGAGCAGTATATAAAATTAACACCAAGAAATCTATGGATTTTTTTATACACCAACAATGAAATCACAGAAAGAGAAACTAAAAACACAATCCCGTTTACCATTGCAACAACAACAAAATTAGTACGTAGGGATAAATTTAACTGAGGGGTAGCAGGCTTGCACTCAGAAAACTACAGGACACTGAAAAAAGAGATAGAGGGAGACATACACAAATAGAAGAATAAACTATGCCCATGGGTCAGTGCAATCAACAACATTAAGATTCCCATAATATCCAGAGCAATATACAGATTCAATGCACTCCTCGTTAAAATACCAACATCACACTTCACAGATCTAGAACAAACTCTCCAAAAATTCATATGGAATAAAAAAAAGACCCTGAATAGCGGCAGAAATCCTGAGCAAAAAGAACAAAGTTGGAAAGATTACAATGCCAGGTATCAAGATATATTATTACAAGCCACTGTTCTCAAAACTGCCTGGTTCTGGCACAAGTACAGACATATAGACCAATGGAACAAAATGAGAACCCACTATGCTCAAATAATATTTGACAAAGGAGGCAAGGACATACAATGGACCCAAGCCATTATGCTCAAATAATATTTGACAAAGGAGACAAGAGCATACCACGGAGTCAAGACAATCTCTTCAATAAATGGTGTTTGGAAAATTGGACAGATACATGCAAAAAAATGCAACTAGACCACCAATTTACACCCTACACAAAAATAAACTCAAAATGGATAAAGGACTTAAAAGTAAGATGCAAAATCATAAAAATAATAGCAGAAGCCATAGGCAGCAAAATATCAGACATATATTGTACCAATATTTTTACCATACTGATACAGCTCCTTGGATAATGGAACTACAGAGAAAATAAAACAAATGGGACTACATCAAAATTAGAAAGCTTCTGCACAGCAAAAGAAACCATCAACAAAACAACAAGAAAGCAAAACTGCATGGGAGGACATATTTACTAATGCTATGTCCGATGGGGGTTTAATCTCCAAAATTTATAGAGAACTCATACAACTTAACAAAAGGAAGATAAACAATCTATTTTAAAAAATGGGCAAAGCCTTAATAGACCCCTTATCAAAGAGGACATAAGAAAGCCAATAGACATATGAAAACATGCTCAAAGTTACTAAACATCTGAGAGATGCAAATAAAAATGACAATGAGGCATCATTTCACAGCTTTCAGAATGGCAATCATCAACAAATCAACAAAGGACAAGGGCTGGAGAGGATGTGGAGAAAAAGGAACCCTCTTGCACTGCTGGTGGGAATGCAGACTGATGTAGCCACTGTGAAAAAGTTTGCTGTTTCCCCCAAAATTAAAAATGGGTCTTCCATTCAACTCAGTAATCCCACTTCTAGGAATATATCCTCCCCACCCCCCAAAAAAAGCAGAAACACCAATCAGAAAGGACATATGCACCCCTATGTTCATAGCAGCACAATTTACCATAGCTAAGATTTGAAAACAGCCTAAGTGCCCATCAGCAGATGAGTGGATTAAAAAACTGTGGTACATCTACACAATGGAATGTTCTGCTGCTATAAAAAAGAAGGAACTCTTACCATTTACAACAGCACGGATGGAATTGGAAAGCATTACGCTAAGTGAAATAAAGATAAGTTTAAGAAAGATAAATACCATCTTTTCTCATCTATATCTATACTAATAAAAGAGTAATATGCTAATTAGGCCAGATAGACCAGGCATCTTCTGGACATTATTCCATATGTCCTTCCTGACAATGTCATTAGCATGGCCAGCCTGCAAACTGCCCGCAACCTCTGGCTCAGGCCAGCCCTGCCCCCCAGTTATGACCCCAACCCAACCCCGAACAGGGATGTGGCCAGCCTGCAAACCCCCAGCGGTCCCTCAGCCAGGCTGGCCCTGCCCCTCAGCATTGACCCCCCCTACCCCAATCTGGGCCCCCTTCAGGGCAGACCAGCCTGCCCCCACTCATGCATCAGGCCTCTATCCTATATAATAAAAGTGTAATATGCAAATTGACCCTAACAGCAGAATGACCAGATTGACCATTGGAGCAATCACTATGAGGCATATTGACCCCTTCTCAGTCCCTTCCCCCAGATGTCAGGCACTGATCACCTGATGGCAAATGAGGAACCAGGGTCGGGTGGAGGTGGGGGGTGGGGCCAGCTGGGGAAGATGGCCCTGATCACAGGCCAGGCCTAGGGACTGTACCTGCACATGATTTTCATGGGCTGGGCTTCTAGTGTGGAATATAATGAACAATATAAACTAATGAACGAAAATAGATCCAGAGATATAGAAGCATTGAACAGATCATGCAACCTCAGGGAAAGGGGGTGATGTGAGGTTGAGGGGAGGGGAGAGGGGGAGAGATCAACCAAAGGACTCGTATGCATGTATATAAGCATAATCCATGGACACAGTCAATAGTGAGGTTGAGGGCATATGACCTGGTTGGAGGGGGCGGGGGTGATGAGCAGAGAGAGGTCAATGGGGGAAAAATGATTCATATGTAATACTTAAACAATAAAGAATTTTTAAGAATAAAGAAAATAATAGGAAACATAACAATTTGGATGATTTAATTCATGAGCCTCATGAATTCACTAAACTTTTAAGTTGCCCTCCATCTTTAGTCTTCTTTTGTTTTTTTTTGCATACTTAATTAAGTTTTTTTTATTGTTCAGTTTATTAATTACATTGTTTCTCCTTTTTTTATCCCCCTATATCTTCCCTCCACCCTGTACCTATCCCACCCTCCGCCCTCACCTCCCCCTCCCCAATGTCCTCTCCCATTGTTGCAAGATTTTTGTCCAATCTCTTGCTGTACTTCCCACAACACTTTTCTCCCCAGGAATTGTCAGTCCATTCCCTCTCTATGTCCATGTTTCTGTTATAGTCACCAGTTTATCTTGTTCATCAGCCTATCAGTTCACTTGATTTTTATGTTCATTTGTTGATAGATGTGTATTTGTTGTCCATAATTTATATTTTTACCTTTTTCTTCTTCCTCTTCTTAAAGAATATCTTTCAGCATTTCATATAATACTGGTTTGGTGGTGATGAACTCCTTTAGCTTTTTCTTATCTGCGAAGCACTTTATCTGATCCTCAATTCTGCATGATAGCTTTGCTGGATAGAGTAATCTTGGTTGTAGATTCTTGCTCTTCATTATTTTGAATATTTCTTGCCACTCGCGTCTGGCCTGCATTGTTTCTGTTGAGAAATCTGCTGACAATCGTATGGGTGCTCCCCTGTAGGTAACCAACTGCTTTTCTCTTGCTGCTTTTAATATTCTCTCTTTATCTTTTGCTCTTGGCATTTTAATTATGATATGTCTTGGTGTGGTCCTCTTTAGATTCCTATATTTTGGGGTTCTGTGTACTTCTTGGGCTTTTAAGTCAGTTTCTTTCACCAGGTGGGGAAAGTTTTCAGTCACTATTTCTTCAAGTAGGTTTTCATTAACTTGCTCTCTCTCTTTTTCTGGCACCCCAATAATTCGGATGTTGGCTTGCTTGAGGTTGTCCCAGAGGCCTCTTATGCTATCTTCAATTATCTGAATTCTTTTTGTTTTTTGCTTTTCCAGCTGAGTGGATTTTGGTTCTTTGTATTTCAAATCTTTGACTTGGTTCTTGTGGCCCTCTGGACTGCTTTTAGGACTTTGTGTAATATTTTTTATTTCAGTCTGTGTATGCTTGATTTCTAGTTGGTCCTTTTTTTTATCTGTGAGGGTCTGGTTCGTATCCTCAGAGGTCTTGTTCATTTCCTTGAGGGTCTCATTCATTTCCTTGTAAGTATCATTCATCTCCTTGTAATTCTCATTCATTTCCTGGTTGGTCTTGTTTATTTCCTGGTAATTCTCATTAAGTTGATCGGCCTTTTGTAGGAGCCTCTTGAAAAGCCTTATAACCGTGGTTTTGAACTCTATGTCTTGTCGTCTTTTCTCCTCCATTTCATTCACACCTGGTTTCTTTCCATATCTCTGCATGGTGGCTGCTTTATGTGGTGGCTATCCTCAAAGGGACAGTGGCTCAGTCTCCCCACTTACCTGAGGTGGGTACTCTTACTGCAATCCTTTATGGGTTGTATTCAGTGTTTTTGAATTTAAACCCAGCTTTTTGTTGTTAGCCCTAGGAGGGTTGACCTCCAGGCCAATTGTCTGTGAAGCTCAGCTGTGCTCAGGTTGGATGGGCAGAGTCTCCGGGCCAAGCAGACAGCGTTAGCTCCGCCCTATGCAGCCCCAGGGGCTCTGTGCCGGGGGCAATGGCTGCCAGCACCTCTGAGAGAGAGCCGCTGCGGAGCTGCACCCGCTGCCGGGGAATTCAGACTGTCCCCAAATGACTTTGCATGCGCAATGTCTCACCCAGGGTCGTAAAACAAAGCAGACTGACGGTTTTCCGAATGAGAGACAAGTCGGTGCGCTCCCTGCGCTGTCACGCAGCCGAGCTGTTCACACAAGCTGCCTTCTCCACAAGCCGGCAGACCCGGCAGCACCCGATCTTCGGCGTGCCCTCCCACTGTCCAGTTTTCACCCCGTATGATAGTGGGTTCCCTGGACTTCACCCAGAGCTGGAGAATCAGTCCAGTGGGACGCCTTTGTCTCCCCGTTCGAGAAAACTGGCCGGTTTCCAGCCGCCCGCCCTCTCCGCGGCGCGCACTCCAAACCTCTCTCTGCGCTCGAATCTTTCAACGCTGTTCGCCGCCGCACCTCCGAGTCACAGTGTCTTATCTTCACTTTTATTTGTGGAATTTTCACTCGGCCAGCTTTCTGGTGATTCTGGAAGGTGTTTGTTCTTTCGTTAAGTTGTAGTATTAAAATTGCTGATTATGACGGCAAGATAGGTGTTTCACCTTTGCCGCCATCTTAGTTCTGCTCCTAGTCTTCTTTTGTTAAAAATGGAAAATTTTAACTTTATACTTAAATAATAATTTTGCTTTTCACAATTCTTTGCACTGGACCTATGAAAATCTCTTATGGATCTAGTAAGTCATTAAGTGGTAATCATTGGATGTATTTATGTTTCTGAATCACTGTGAGATTGAGACACACTATGATAATGATGCATGTCTTTCCAGAGGCTTCCATTCCATAGTTTCTTGGAGCATTATTTGTCCAGTATTGATATCTATATCTATATCTATATCTATATCTATATCTATATCTAATAATAATTATTATTATTGTTAAAGGTACAAAAATGTTCTCAACAAAATGTCCTAAATAAAAGGTTGTACTTGTTTGTTTGCTGTGTCTTGTTTTGTTTTGCTTGATGACTTTGTTCTTTAATTTATAGAAAGAACATCAGCCCTAGGTGTTTTTGCTCAGTGGTTAGAGTGTTGGCCTTAGACTGAAGGGTTGTGGGTTTGATTCTGGTCAAGGGCATGTACCTTGATTGCAGACTCAATTCTCAGCCCCAGTCTCAGATCAGGGTGCATGTGGAGGCAACCTATTGATGTGTCTCTCTCACATCCATGTTTCTCTCTATCTATAACGCTCCCTTACACTCTCTTTAAAAGTCAATGAAAAAAAATTTGTCCTCAGGTGAGGCTTAACAAAAAACAAAAACAAAAACAAAAACAATAAAAGGAGGAGGAGGAAGAGGAGAAGAAAGAAAAAACATCTACTGGAAAAATGATTCCAGAATTACTTATGTAGCTCTTTCTCTGAGGAATTTTTACACAATTATTTTAATAGGCCAGTTTCTGTGTTTTTTTGTTTGTTCATTTGTTTGTTTGTTTATTTGTTTAATGGATGATAGGACCTCTGCAGAAAAAAAAAAAAGCCTGGATATTTTGAGCCAAGATGATTTCAGCTGAAAAAGAATGCATTCATTTCTTGAAGATGGTGATGTTACAACACAGTCAAGGTAGCTTGTCGAGACAGGGATTAGCTGCCTAAGAGAAGCAACATGCTTGCTTTCTGCAGTGTAATGTGGATACAAATAATCTATATGCAACAATGATTCTCAATTTGTTGTCATAAACCAGCCTTAACTTAAATCAACAGAATAAATTCCAACAGCACATTTGTAACTCAGTTATTGGGAGCTCAAAATTTATTTTACTATGGATGAAATGTTATGAACATTTTTTAGACAGGTAGGCAATACCACACAACTTATTTCATACTTTCCATCTTTTTGACATACGTTTTAAGTAGCAATCTGCTAAGGTCTGTCTCCCAAGGCACCCCAGGAATTACACAAGAAATACACACCCAGGCTTTTCAACAGTGATCTATTTGAACAACAGAAAAAATCTAGGCAAATAATTCAACTTATAAAAAAAGGTCTTTAGAGAGGGGGGAAAAATGGCGGCAGAACAGAGGGATGTGATCTGAATCTGCTCATAGGGCAGAAGGAGGGAGCAGCTGAAAGTAGCGCAGGGAGCGTTTATTGGCGAGTAGGGGGACAGCTGGGCTCCGGGAGAAGATAGGGGACTGCTGGGCTGGCAACCCCAGCCTGAGAGGCCCCAGTACTGCTGGGTTCTCTCCCTGAGCCAACTGCGCGAGGAGGCGCGCAGAGGCAGACCACGACATCTTGAAGGGGAAGGACCTGAAAATATACAGCTGCAGTACCGGCTGGACGGCTGAGACTCCCGGAACACTGGCGCCCAGTTGGCACAGACACGTGCAGAGTCCAGGGAGCTCTAAACTCCAGCACGGAAAGTTCAGATTTCCCTGGGGGTACTTTGGGCTCGAAACTGAGGGGGCTGGCAGACTGGGAGATCTGCACCTTGGAACTCAAAGCCTGGAGATCTGCACCTGAAATAAAATCTGTGGCTGTTGGAGCTGGTAAACGTGGGAGAGGGCCCTTGGAGCTGGTGGCAGAGTTAATCCCTGGAGCGCAACCAATTTGGACCTGACAGAGGAGGGAGACCCCGAGGATTTTGGGAGGGTCCTGGCTGCTAAAACAGCAGTCACCATTAGAGAGGCAGTATTGAATACCACAGGGACAGCAAAATTTTAGTTCAGGCTAGAGAGGACCAATACACCCAGAGGTCAATCTAGAAACACTGCCACCCAGGGGCCAAATCACAAATTGACTCTTGAGTGACACAGGGAATTGATTATATTTTCTCTTCAACCTTGGGAATACAGTCTATTTTCATCTACTCTTTAGTATCTTTTACTCTACCTCAACTTCACCTTTATACCACCACTCTCTTGCTAACCTTTCCCTATTTAGTGCCTTGTTTCCCTTACACTTTTCCCGCTTTAGACTTACCTTAATTCTTTCTTTTTACCCCCTGTTAAAATTTCACCCCACTGATATATCTAATCTCCAACCACCTACTCCAAGTCCATATATACCTCTAGCTTCTCTGACTTCACTATCTTAAAGTGTTTTTATCCCTGTCCTGTTGTTGTTGTTTACTTGACTGTTGATTATATCGATTTTTTAAGCAGGTTTATGAGATTGATTTGCTTATTCTTTTATTTTGGTTTGTCTTGTGTGTGTGGGGGGGGTATTTTTATGTTTGGTGTTGTTTCTTGTTTTGTTGTCCTCATTTGCATTGTTTTTGAGATAGATTTTTGCTTCTGTGTTCCCTCACCTCCCTTGATATTAGTAGTTGTATGTAATTTGTATCAATCTCCAGGTACTTGTTGTGGGTTTTGGTTCAGATTAGGGGCTGTCCTATAGGAGTTTTCACCCCACGTTTATAATTTACTCCTTTTTCTTCTTCTTCCCCTTTTCCCATTATCATTTTGGCATTTCTGTCTTTCTTTTTTTGTGAGTGTGTGTGTGTGTGTGTGGTGGTGGGGTCTCTTTCTTTTTGTGTGAGTGTGGGTGTGTGAGTGTCTGTGTGTGGGGGGGGGAGGTTCTCTTTCTTTTTTCTCACCTATCACCGAATTTGCCTTTCTCTGGCGGTCACCTTTATTTGGAATTACCATTACTGTGACTACATTCTAGTTCAGTGCCTAGTGTGTTGCACCTGGTTGTGTTGTATTTTGTGCCTTTAAATCAACACAGGAGAGTGAGAACTACATAACCAGATACACAGAGAAGAGAGACTATGGGAAGACAAAGAAACAGCCCACATATGAAAGAAAAACAGGGCTCACCAGAAAAGGAGGTAAACGAAATGGAAGTTAACAACCTGTCAGAGAAAGAATTCAGAGAAATGGTCATAAGGTGGCTGAAAAGAATGGAAGACAAATTTGATAATATGAGAAAAAACCAAGAGGAAATGAGGAAGACCCGGGAAGAAATGATGAAGAGCCATGAAGAAATGAAGAGGAGCCAAGAAGAAATGAAAAGTGACATTGCTGAAGTAAAGAACTCAATAGAAAGTATTAAGAGTAGACTAGAAGAAGCAGAGGATCGCATCAGTGAGCTAGAAGACCAGGTAGGAAAAAATAACCAAGTAGAGCAGCTTCTAGAAAAAAAAAATTAAAACGCAGGGGGAGAGCCTAAGGGAACTTTGGGACAACATAAAACAAAACAACATCTGTATAATTGGGCTTCCAGAAGGACAGGAAACTGAGCAAGGAACAGAAAACCTGTTGGAAGAAATAATGACAGAAAACTTCCCTGATATAGGAAAGAAAAAACCCACACAAATCCAAGAAGCTCACAGAGTCCCAAGCAAAATAACCCCAAAAGACCTATGCCAAGGCACATTATAATTAAATTGGCAAACACCAATGACAAAGTAAGAACCTTAAAAGCTGCCAGAGAGAGACAGAAAGTCACCTACAAAGGAACCCCCATCAGACTAACAAGTGATCTCTCAACAGAAACCTATCAGGCCAGAAGGCAGTGCAATGAAATTTACAAAGTCATGCAAAGGAAGGGTCTGAATCCTAGAATACTATACCCAGCAAGGCTCTCAATCAAAATTGAAGGTCAAATCATGAGCTTCACAGATAAAAAAGGACTAAGGGAATTCGTCACCACCAAACCAGCAATGCAAGAAATGCTAAAGGATCTGCTGTAAAAAGGAATAGGAAGCGAAGAAGGAACATAGGGGTAAAGAACAAAAATGGCAACATATAAGTACCTATCAATAATAACTTTAAATGTAAATGGTTTAGATGCTCCAATCAAAAGACATAGGGTAATAGACTGGATAAGAAAACACAACCCATGTATCTGCTGTCTACAAGAAACCCACCTCCGAAAAAAAGACGCACACAGACTGAGGATGAAACGTTGGAAAAAAGTTATTCCGGCGAGTGGAAATGAAAAAAAAAAAAAAAGCTGGGGTAGCCATACTTATATACGACAAATTAGATCTCAAAGTGAAGGACATAACCAGAGATAAAGAAGGCCACTTCATAATACTAAAGGGAGCAATCAAACAAGAAGAAATAGCTCTGGTAAACATATATATACCCAATACAGGAGCACCCAAATATATACAAAAACTCCTAGTGGACATCAAGGGAGAGATAGACAGCAATACAATCAGAGCAGGAGACTTTAATACCCCACTATCACCACTGGACAGATCCTCTAAACAAAAAATCAGTAAAGAAACATCACTCCTCAATGACTCATTAGACCAGATGGAATTAATTGACATCTTCAGATCATTTCACCCCAAAGCCACAGAATATACATTCTTCTCAAGTGCCCATGGGTCATTCTCAAAGATAGACCATGTGTTGGGTCATAGGCAAAGTCTCTCCAAATTCAAGAAGACAGAAATCATATCAAGCATATTCTCAGATCACAGTTGCATAAAGCGGGAAATCAACTACAATAGAAACAATCCAAAGAAATCAAACACATGGAGACTAAACAGCACGCTATTAAACTATGACTGGGTTACTAGAGAGATCAAGGAGGAGATAGAAATCATCATGGAAACAAATGACAATGATAGCACAACAATCCAAAATCTATGGAACACAGTGTAAGCACTTCTGAGAGGGAAGTTCATAGCTCTACAATCCTACCGCAAGAAACTAGAAACAGCGGCAATAAATTATCTAACCCAACAACTCAAAGAGTTAGAAAGAAAGCACCAAGAAAAGCCCAGTGTAAGCAGAAGGAAGACAATAGTAAAGATATGATCAGAAATAAATGACATAGAGACCAAAGAAACAATACAGATCAACAAAACCAAGAGCTGGTTCTTTGAAAGGATAAACAAGATTGATGAGCCTCTAGCTAGACTCACCAAGAAGCAAAGAGAGAGGACCCTAATAAATAAAATCAGAAATGAAAGATGTGAAATAACAGCAGACCCCATCGAAATACAAAGGATTGTTAAAAAAATACTATGAACAACTCTACTCCAACAAACTGGACAACCTGGAGGAAATGGATATGTTTCTAGAAAAATATAACCTCCCAAAAACTCAATCAAGAAGAATCTAAACAACTCAATAGACCAATAACTGTGGAAGAAATTGAAGCAGTCATCATAAAGCTTCCAGCAAACAAACGCCCAGGGCCAGACGGCTTCACAGGGGAGTTTTACCAAACATTCAAGGAAGAACTAAAACCTATACTCCTCAGACTATTCCAGAATATTCAAGAGGATGGAACACTTCCAAATTCCTTCTATGAAGCTAGCATCACCCTAATACCAAAACCAGATAAAGATGACACAATGAAAGAGAATTACAGGCCAATATCCCTCATGAATATAGATGCCAAAATCCTCAATAAAATTCTAGCAAATCAGATCCAGAAGTACATCAGAAAGATCATACACCATGACCAAGTAGGATTTATCCCAGGAATGCAAGGATGGTACAATATCCACAAATCAATAAATGTGATACATCACATAAACAAATTGAGAGATAAAAATCACATAGTCATATCAATTGATGCAGAAAAAGCATTTGACAAAATCCAACATCCTATCTTGATAAAAACTCTCAACAAGGTAGGAATAGAAGGATCATACCTCAACTTAATAAAAGCCATATATGATAAACCCACAGCAAACATCATACTCAATGGGCAAAAACTACAACCATTTCTCCTAAGAACAGCAAGAAGTCAGGGTTGCCCACTTTCACCACTCCTGTTCAACATAGTACTGGAAGTATTAGCCATTGCAATTAGACAAGAAGAAGAAATAAAAGGCATCCAAATTGGAAAAGAAGAAGTTAAGCTATCCTTATTTGCAGATGACATGATATTGTACATAAAAAACCCGAAAGACTCCATTAAAAAGTTAGTAGACTTAATAAATGAGTTCAGCAACGTAGCAGGCTACAAAATTAACGCCAAGAAATCTATGGCATTTCTATACACTAATAGTGAACTTACAGAAAGAGAGACTAAAAAAGCAATACCGTTTACCATCACACCAAAAAAATTAAGATACCTAGGAATAAACTTAACTAAGGAGGTAAAAGATCTATTCGTGGAAAACTACAGGACACTAAAAAAAGAGATAGAGGAAGATGTAAACAGGTGGAAGAACATACCATGTTCATGGATTGGGAGAATCAACATAATTAAAATGTCCATACTACCCAAAGCAATCTAAAAATTTAATGCACTCCCCATTAAAATACCAATGGCATATTTCACAGTCCTAGAAAGAACTCTCCAAAAATTCATCTGGAACAAAAAAGACCCTGAATAGCCACAGCAATCCTGAGAAAGAAGCACAAAGTCGGTGGGATTTCCATACCAGATTTCAAGCTGTATTACAAAGCTACTGTTCTCAAAACAGCCTGGTACTGGCAAAAGAACAGACATATAGATCAATGGAATAGAATAGAGAATCCAGATATCAACCCAAACCACTATGCTCAATTAATACTTAACAAAGGAGGCATGAACATAAAATGGAGTCAAGACAGTCTCTTCAATAAATGGTGTTGGGAAAACTGGACAGATACATGCAAAAAAAATGAAACTAGAGCACCAACTTACACCATACACAAAAATAAACTCAAAATGGATACAGGACTTAAACGTAAGACAGGAAACCATAAAAATATTAGAGGAATCTACAGGAAGAAAAAATTTCAGACATATGCCAAAAGAACTTCTTTGATGATACTGCTCCTAGGGCAGTGGAAGCTAAAGAGAAAATAAACAAATGGGACTACATCAAAATCAAAAGCTTTCACACAGCTAAAGAAACCATCAACAAAACAACAAGAAAACCCACTGTATGGGAGAACACATTTGCAAATGTTATCAGTGATAAAGGTTTAATCTCAAGCATCTACAGGCAACTCACGCAACTCAATAAAAGGAGGACAAATGATCCAATAAAAAAATGGACAATAGACCTAAATAGAATCTTTTCGAAAGAAGACAAAAGAAGGCCCAGAGACATATGAAAACTTGCTCAAGTCACTAATTGTCCAAGAGATGCAAATCAAAACGACAATGCGGTGCCATCTCACACCTGTCAGAATGGCTTACATCAACAAATCAACAAATGACAAGTGCTGGCGAGGATGCGGAGAAAAAAGGAACTCTCCTGCACTGCTGGTGGGATTGTAGACTAGTGCAGCCACTGTGGAGAACAGTATGGAGTTTCCTCAAAAAACTAAAAATGGAGCTCCCATTCGACACAGTGATCCCACTTCTAGGAATATACCCCAAGAAATTAGAAACGCGAATTAGAAAGGATATATATATACCCCTATGTTCATAGCAGCACAATTTACCATAGCTAAGATTTGAAAATCTTAAGTGCCCATCAGCAGATGAGTGGATTAAAAAACTGTGGTACATTTACAAAATGGAATACTATGCCGCGGAAAAAGAAGAAGGAGCTCCTACCATTTGTAACAACATGGATGGATTTGGAGAGCATTATGCTAAGTGAAATTAGCCAGGCAGAGAAAGACAAATATCACATGATCTCACTCATTTGAGGAATACAATGAATGACATAGACTGATGAACAAGAATGGATTCAGAGACTGAGAAAAGTCCATCAAAATGTCAAACCTCAGGGTAAGTGTCAGGTGGTGGGAGTAAGGTGAAAAGTCAATATATTTGCACTCTTGAACTAAGGTAAGTGATTTGTATTTTTATATCCCTGACAAAGTTTATATAAAGTTATAAAAAAATCCAGCTAGTTTGAGATTGAATTGACATGGCCTAGAGCTTGTCATATCCTATGGAGACCAGTTCTTAGGCTAGGCCCTCCTTATCCTCCCGTGACACCATAATACCCTTACATGATATTATTCTAAAATGTCATTATAATATTTGATATTTGACAACAGCATATTATACAATTATCCCAAATAAACTTACAAACTAATTCTTTGAATGTTGGGCAGCAACTTAAAAAAGGATAGGAAAGAAATTAATCCCCTTCAGAAGGAATTTAGGCACTGGGAAGGCATCTGAGCATTCCATGTTGGCCCTTCTTGCCCTTTCTTCCAAGAGGGACCTTCTTGTTACTATCCAAATACACACAGCTGATGCCTGAGTTTTCAGTTCAAGCTGTGGCTGAAGCCTCTGGGCAGCTGGCACCATGGATCTGTATCTCTACCAATGGTGTGAACTGGGCCCTCTCTGGAGAAGAAACCTGGGTCCCCCGAAATATGTGATCAGTCCCGGGACCCCGCCAGCAGGCGAGGGGACCCCAAGGCAGGTACTGGACATGGAGGCCACGGGGGCATACACTACAAAGGAGACAGAACTGAACCTCACATCACCCTGTTTGGTCCCGGAGAATGGCTGGTTAGGCAGAGACGGGTAAGATTCCTCAGGGAAGGAACAACCTAAGACAGGCACAGTCACAGAGGGGCCAACAGGAGAGATGTAAAAGGTCAACAGAGGTGGGGCACAGAACCTCACCCACAAACCTTGCAGGGGCTTGAATTCTCACCCCTCCTGAAGGAGGTCTCCTACCACCACGGCTGCTTTACCTCCCACGCACAACTCATACCGGGACCCAGGTGGCAGACAGAGATTCGGCCAGCAACAGCTGCTCTGTATCTAAATTCAGTCTATTACCAGGAATGCTCAGGACCTACTCAAAATTGCAAATATTCCTTTCCACTAGTATTTACAGGGTAAACTAAGATTTCTGCTTGAGTATTAAAATTGACAGTAAAATAGCAATCAAGTTTTCAGATTAGTTTAAATTGGCCAAGTGAAATAAGTGAATACTCAAGAAAATTTTAGTGTACTGGACAAAAAGCTTTTCCTAAAACATTAACTAAAAAATCTATTAGTAGTTCATCTCACTGTAAAATTGCCTAACATCCAAAGAACCTAAAACAGTCATATTTGTGTGCAAAAATTAAAATTTAAAATTACCAAGACTGCAAGATAAAATTTCCAAAAGCCCCCATTAATCAAAAAAGGGGAGGGGACAGTGGGGTAATATCATGTAAGGAAAAAAATATCAAGTAAGTAAAATACATCTAGAAAATTCTTACTCCAGTAAAGTAAATTCCATTTGTAAAACCAACTGCAGGATACCCATGAAAAAACACACACAGTGTCAAAATAAGCCAAAGGAAAATCATTTAGGCAAAAATAAAAAGAATTCCAAGTCCATTTTGCAGAGAGGATCCCTTTGTTAACTTTTGGTAGAGAATGTGTTTGTGTGTTTTCAGAGAACAACTCCAAGACCATGTGGGTTCCTGCGACTGTGAAGAACTGACGGATCTGTTCCAGTCACGAGGATGGTCCAGAGATGGGAGACACTGAGGACACCTTGCCATGCTAGCAGTCGGCAGCTGTGCATGTCTGCAGGCAGCCCAGGACCAAACCAGAGAGGATGGATCTTGCATTGCCACGATGTGTCCACCATCTGGATACCATTGCTGACATGTACACATAAAGAATTAATTGACACTGAAACTGGGACTTAGAACAGTTGGACATTGAAACTGAGACTGAAACATTTTTTGTCCTTATACATTTATTTCTAGTATGCAGAGGCAAGATATTTTTGAAGAAAAGAAACAGGGGAGAGTGACTGATATAGAGGCAGGGTGGCCTTGAACAGGCTGTCAAGCTACAGGGTAAGGCTTGGGTGGATGGGAAGTGGATGCTGGGGGAGATCAACTAAAGGACTTGTAGGTATGCATATGAGCATAACCAATGAATGAAAGACACTGGGGCAGGGAGGGGGGAGGGGGGATATGTGTTGGGGGGTAGGGGAGGCTGGGGGGAGGATAAGGGGAAGGGGGAAAGGAAAACATGTACTATTATTAATTATAAGTTATACTGAACAAATCAATAAAAATATATTTAAAAAAAACAAACAGAAGTGCCCCCAAGATCTGGGAGGCAACCTTGAAATGAAGGTCCATTATTATTCAAAAACTGCCCTTTATCACGGAAACATTAATCTTGTTTCCCAAACACAACCTGTATATTTTCCTTGTGTCCTTTTCACTATCTTCTAAAGAAAAACAGTCTGGGTCTATTCTATAGCATCTGTGAAGAGATGGGCTTAGCCCAAAAGGTTGCCAAAAATTGGGAGGGTTGCCTTCCTCTTAACCTAGGCTTTTTCTCTTCATAAGTATAGAAGTCCCAGTAGTGTCCCTAAATTGTGAGAAATGTCTCATTTATCCAAATTTTAAATGACAGACTGGGAAATAAAAACATGGCAAAAATGAGACTTTTTAGAATGCTCCTGAGAGCAGACATTCATCTTACAGGATTACTAACAGACCTAGTAATTAATGGGCTGGGGCCTTTTATTGTTATCTCCCTTTGTCTAGGGAATTTTTCTAAGACCTATGTTATCGGCCTTGTTTACTGCTCATATTCTTTCTCCCTATACCTATATTCTGTTTGCTCTGGGGAAATCTAGTAATACCCTGGACACCTACTGTTTCTTTTCTATGAAGATAAATGAAAGGCATGCTTAATAGACTAACAATAAACAAATTAAACCAAACAAAAACAATAGATAGAACAATAATCAATAGACAAGCAGCCATAACACATAGACTTGACTTAATAAATCAGAGTTCTTTTCATGGATCTTTCAGATGTTTTACATTGTCTGGGACTTACAGCCAGATGTGGCCCAGATCTTAGCCTGTTGTTTATAGATCTCATCATATTCTGCCCTCCATAGCACTGATAGGCATCTAAAGTTGTTTCAGCTAAAATCTACCAGTCCCAATGTACCATATGATAATTTTCAGACAAAGCATTAAAGAGTCCTTTTGAAAAAGGATTGTTAGCCCTATTTTCTCTAGTTGATGAGTCTTCCCACACCAGAGGTGGAGGATCTGGGGCCTTAGGTATTATAGACTTTTGATCCCCAATACGAAGTGGGCATAATGAAGTTCAAACAAGAGCCAACATAGATAACAATGACAAGGGAACTCGTTTTCTGAGCCTGATTTAAGAGATTACCTTTTGACACCTTAATTCTTTTATCCTTGAGAATGCAAACTAAAAATTTACAATGATGTTTTTGCCTTTTACTCAAATTCTTCCTGATTATAACATGGCTGATTAAAAATGTCTCCATCCACTTACAGTCATGACTCTGAAGCTGGCATGGGATTTGTGGGAGGTGAACTTCCCACCTTTCTCGTGAATTTTCACTTTTCCTTTTTCACTTTGTTTTTTTTACTCAGCCAAATCTTCTCCTCCAGTCTCTCTAGATGCCACAACCTTCTCAGCAGGGTTCAGAATCTGAAGGAGGGGACAATGCACAAATGAAAATGTTATACAAGAAATGTGAATTTAGAAGGCATTGGGGCCAGGTGGAGCCTCTTTCTTGAAGAGACACACTGATTTCTGGCCTGGTCTGCTATATATTTACTTGAATACACATTTTCCCTTTAGCAATGTATACACTCATATCAAAAGTAAAGTTTGGTAAACAGTAAAAGCATTATCAGTTTCGGGAATTTTTTTGAGCCACCACTATCTCAGTAGATGAGGTGCTTAGTGTCAGCCCTGGTAATGCCCAATGTCCATCGGCCTTCCATGTTCTTTGGTGCACTGACAGTACTGGCAAGCGATGGCTTTCCACAGACATCCTCATAACATTTCACCCAAAAGTTACAAAATATACATTCTTCTCAAGTGCCAATGGGACATTTTCTAAGATAGACCACATATTGGGTCACAGGCAAAGTTTCACCGAGTTAAAGAAGATTGAAATCATATCAAGCATCTTCTCAGACCACAATGGCATAATATTAGAAATAAACTGAAATAAAAACAATCAAAAACAATTCAAAACTTGGAAGTTAAATAGAATGCTATCCAACAATGATTGGGTCATCAAAGAGATAAAAGAAAAAATTAAAAACATCCTGGAAATGAATCACAATGAAAATACAATAATCCAAAACATATAGCCCTAGTCAGTTTGGCTCACTGTATAAAGTGTCAGCCTTCAGACCAAAGGGTCCCAGGTTCGATTCTAGTCAAGGACACATACCTTGTTTGGAGGCTTCTCCTCACCTGGGTTCTAGACAGGGCACATGCAAGAGGCAACCAATTGATGTGTTTCTCTCACATCGATGTTTCTCTCTGTCTTTCCCTCTCTTCCACTCTCTCTAAAATCAATGGAAAAATATCTTTAGATGAGGATAAAAACAAACAAACACAAAACATAGAACATCAAACAAAGATAAACCTATGGGACACAGTGAAAGCAGTCCTAAGAGGGGCGGTCATAGCATTACAGGCTTCCCTCAAAACACAAGAAAAACTGGTAATAAATTATCTAACGCTAAATCTTAAAGAATTAGAGAGCAGCAAGAAAACTCCAGAATGAGCAGAAGGAAGGAGATAATAAAGATCAGAGCAGAAATAGATGACATAGAGATAATAAATATACAAAAATCAATGAAATCAAGAGCTAGCTCTTTGAAAGGATAAACAAGATTGATGAACCTCTAACCAGGCTCACCAATAAGCAAACAGAGAGGACTCAAATAAAATCAGAAGTAAAATAGGTGAAATAACAACAGACCCCACAGAAATACAGAGGATTATTTAAAAAAATACTATGAACAACTCTATTTCAACAAACTAAACAACTTACGAGGAAATGGATATATTCCTAGAAAAATACAACCTTCCAAAACTCAGTCAAGAATAAAAAAAATAATAATTTCTACAGACCAATAACTAAGGAGGAATTTGAAACAGTCATCAAAAAAACATACAGCAAATAAAACCCCAGACCCAGATGGCTTCACAGGGGAGTTTTACCAAACAGTCAAAGAAGAATTAAAACCCACCTTTCTCAGAGTATGCCAAAAATTCAAGAGAAAGGAACACTTCCAAACTCTTTCTATGAAGCCAGCATTACCCTAATCCCAAAACCAGATAAAGACACAACAAAGAAAGAGAATTACAGGCCAATATCCCTGATGAACATAGATTCTAAAATCCTCAACAAAATTCTAGCAAATGGATAGAGCATTACATTAGAAAGATCACCCACCATGATCAAATGGGATTTATTCCAGGGATAAAAGGATGGTACAATATCCACAAATCAATAAACATTATATATCACATAAACCAATTGAGAGACAAAAATCATATAATCATATCAATTGATGCAGAAAAGGCATTTGACAAAATCCAACACCTTTTTAAAAACAAAAACACTTAGCAAAGTGGGAATAGAAGCACCGTACCACAACATAATAAAATTCTTGTATGACAAACCTATAGCCAACATCACACTCAATGGGAAAAAAATTAGAATAATTTCCACCAAGGACAGGAACAAGACAGGGATGCCCACTTTCACTACTCCTGTTCAACATAGTACTGGAAGTGATAACCTTAGTATTAAGACAAGAAAAAGAAATAAGAGGCATCCAAATTAGAAAAGAAGTAAAATTGTCATTATTCGCAGATGAACTGATATTGTACATACAAAACCCCAAAGACTACATAAAAAAACTACTAGACTTAATAAATGAGTTTGGCAATGTAGCAGGATACAAAATTAACACCCCAAAAATCTGTGGCTTTTTTATACACCAATAATGAACTCACAGAAAGAGAAACTAAAAGAACAATCCCATTTATCATTGCAACAACAACAAAATTAAGATAACTAGGATTAAATTTAACCAAGGAAGTAATGGACCTATACTCAGAAAATTACAGGACATTGAAAAAAGAGATATAGTAAGTGATAAACAAATGGAAAGATATACCGTGTTCATGGATTTGTAGAATAAACAGCATTAAAATGTCTACACTACCCAAAGCAATCTATAAATTCAATGCAATTCCATTATATTATCAATGGCATATTTCAAAGACCTAGAATAATCTCTCCAAAAATTTATCTGAAATAAAAAAGACCCAAATCCTGTAGCAATTTTGAGAAAAAAGAACAAAGTTGGAGGGATCACACTACCAGATATCAAGCCATATTTTAAAAAGCCACGTTCTCAAAACTGCCTGGTACTTGCACAAGAAGAGACATATAGGCCAGTGGAATAGAACAGAGAACCAAGAAATCAACCAGAGCCATTCTGCTCAATTAATATTTGACAAAGGAGGAAAGAGAATACAATGGAGTCAAGACAGTCTCTTCAATAAATGGTGTTGGGGAAATTGGACAGATACATGCAAAAAAAAATGAAAATACACCTCCAGCTTACACCATACACAAAAATAAGCTCAAGACTGAAAAAGGACTTACACTTAAGATGCAAAAGCATACAAATCATAGAAGAAGATATAGTAGCAGACGTACGCTGTAGCAGCATCTTTACCAATAAAGCTCCTAGGGCAGTGATGGTAAACCTATGACAGGCGTGTCAGCACTGACAAGCGTAGCAATTTTTGATGACACACGGCCGCATGTGGTCGCATACAGAGAAGAATGGGGCCACATGCCAAGAAGGACGTTTCATCTTCAGCTACCTCACGACCAGGTGCAGCAGCCGAGGATGAAACATTTGCTGTAGTGTAGTGTAGACACTCTGTGCCAGAGGTCTGTAGGCCAAAACAGTGGAACTCTGGCACAGAGCATCTAGTTCTGGGACTTCTGGTTAGGCCTTTAGAGGATCTTTGACCTCACTTCTGGCTGGTGGAGCAGGGAGCAGCAGAATGCCATGGGGGATGCATCTCTGTGGGCCCTGTGATCGCCATTACCAGCAACCACATAAGCACAGCAACCATCATCCAATCTACTGTTCTGAGGTGTCATGAATTTCTAATTGACCATCATTACTGAGATAAGTAAGGGGGAGGTTGGAGAGGTGAGGGCCTGTGCTATGGGTTCCGTTTTCCGTCATTAGAAATAGCTGATGGTCATCTTAATTTATATAAGGAATGCTATATTGCAGCATAGTGGAGACTCCATTTAACCACTATTACTGTTATTCATCCTTATTAACCCCTATTTCTGCTTATTAACCCTGCCCTTTTCTAAAAGACAGTTACATGTGCCATCTTGTGGTCAGTAGGCTAGTTAACCCCTAATTTCCTGCAGGGCTAACAGGCTATCTATAATTCTATCTTCTATCACTGCCCCCCTGATGAAGAACCCAAAAAATGAAAAACCAAGGTTAAGTAAAGGAAGCGGTAGTAGCAGTAGCTGACCCTTTCAAGAGACATGGACCAATATGTATGGCTTTATAGAAAAAAATGGCAGATCATTTTGCATTCTATGTACTGAAATGGTAGTAAGCAGAATGTGGAATATAAATAGACATTTTGAAACTAATCATTCCCAGCTCTTGAAAAAAAGTGAGGATGAAAAGAAGGAATACATTTCCAGGCAGCAACAACTTAAAAGAGCCAATCTAATTCCATCCTTAAATTTATAAAAGGCTCTACAAATTTAACATCTGCAAATCTGAGCATTGCTCACTCCATAGCTCAGCATAGAAAAGCACTCAGTGAAGAAGAATTTATTAAAGAAACTCTCCTAAGATGTGCATCAGTTCTATTTCATGATATGCAGAATAAAGATGCAATTATTAAGAGAATATCTGAGTTACCACTCAGTAGAAATATCATAAAAGACTGAATAATGAGACTGAACACAAATGTACATCAATTAAAGAGAGACATAAGTAATTGTAAATATTTTTAGATCTCTCTTGATGAAACTACTGATGTCACATCATGTGCTCAGTTGGCCATTATTGGTTGATATTCTGATGGTCTCATAATGAGAGAAGAGTTAATAAAGTTAGTATCAGTGCCAACAAGTACATCAGGAAGTGAAATATGTAAGGTTGTTAAACAAATATTCCGTGACCTAAGCATTGACATCTATAAAATTGTGTCAGTGATGACAGATGGGGCACCAAATATGGTGGGGAAAAAAGTCAGGTTTGTCAAATTGTTTACGGAAGCTACTGGACATCCGATTGTGCATTTTCATTGTATTATCCATCAGGGGGTTTTATGTGCCAAGGCAGGATTCACCGACTTAAACGACTTAATGTCAGTTGTTACAAAAATAGTTAATTTAATAGCTGATTTTCCCCTTCACAAGCGAGAATTTTCTTTACTTTTACTGGAGGTTGATTCCACCTACAGTGGACTGTTAATGTACAATAATATAAGATGGCTGAGCTGAGGCAAAGTTCTGAGTGCTTTATGGAGTGCTTTGAAGAAATTAAGGTATTTCTTGAGGATAAGGATCTGGCAAACTTTTCTCAGCTCACTGATGATAAGTGGGTCAACACCTGATATTTTTTACAGACCTTTCTGTTCATATTAATGAACTGAACTTAAAGTTACAAGGTTTTGGCAAAAGTATTGACATTATGTTTAGATACATAAAAGCTTTTGAAAGTAAACTTAAAATTTTCAAACGAGATGTAGAAATTAAAATTTATAAGTATTTTCCTCGAGTAACAAAGTATTTTGAAAAGGCCAGTGCAGCTGTACAAAATGAAATGGAACCCTTGCATATAAAGTACCAGCATGTTTTAGACTCATTTCTTGACCAGTTCAATTATAGATTTAATTAATTTAGAAGCTTAGAACAGACCATAAAATTAATTAAGTATCCTGATATAGTAGTCTACAGTAGTTTGGAATTAAATGGTTTCTAATGGATGCAAATTGATTATTTGGAGATGCAACTTGCAGAATTTCAAGACAACATCTGGACTCAGGTGTTTGTTGACTTGAGGTCAAAGCTTGAGAATCTGGTAAGATGTGGCTTGGAGAATGAAGAGGAATGCCACTAGGAACAGAAAATTTGGAGTGCCTGGAACTGATTACCAGACACTTTTAGCACCCTGAAAAATATAGCGATGGCTTTATTCACCATTTTTCCCTTTATGTACTTTTGTGAGACCTTATTCTCAGTGTTAAATAATATCAAAACCAACAAAAGAATCAGATTGACAGATGAAGTAGTAGCACTTGCGTGGGCTTGAAGTGTACAAAATACCAACCTTCAATTGAAGGTTTAGCCAATGAAATTCAGCAACAAGACAGTCAGTAATAGGCAGGTTAGTTAAAGAATTCCCCCTCCCCCTCACTTATCTTAGTTCATGACATCCCTCACAAGTTAAATAATATTAAGACCAACAAAAGAAACCATCTGACAGATGAACAAAGAAGTCACTAAGCAGGTAAGTTAAATAATTAGTGTTCGGTTTATTAAATTCAGTTATATATTACAATTATATATTTTTGTTATTTAAACTATAAATATTGTGAAATTATGTGTGTGTATTTTTTCCTCAAAATGACACACCACCTGAGTTATGCTTGGTTTTTTGGTGAATTTTGACACAGCAAGCTCAAAGGTTGCCCATCACAGTCCTAGGGCAGTGGAAACTAAGGAGAAAATTTTAAAAAATGGAACTACCTCAAAATTAAAAAGTTTCTGCACAGCAAAAGAAACCATTAACAAAACAACAAGAAAGCCCACTGCATGGGAGGACACATTTGCTAATGTTATCTCTGTAAGGATTTAATCTCAAAAATTTACAGGGAACTCATACAAATAACAAAAGAAGAAAATAATCCAATCAAAAAATTAGCAAAGAATCTAAATGGACACTTTTCAAGAAAGGACATACAGACGACCAAGAGACATATTAAAACCAGCTTAAAGTCACTAATTATATGAGATATCCAAATCAAAACATCAATGAGGTACCATCTCACACTGGTCAGATTGGCTATCATCAACAAATCAACAAAGTGAAGATATGGAGTAAAAGGAACCCCTGTTGGGAATGCAGACTGGTGCAGTTACTGTGGAAAACAGTATGGCATTTCCTCAAAAAAATTAAAAATAGCACTTCTATTTGACCCAGTAATCCTACTTCCAGGAATATATTCCAAGAAAACAGCAATACCAATCAGAAAGAATATATGCACATCTATGTTCATAGATGCACAATTTAAAATAGATAAGGTAAAACATCAGATGAATATACCAAGCTGAATGTATAAAAATGGCTTATTTATCACAAGATTTTTTTAATAGTGAAAAAATCCTCCAAATCTTATAAGAGGGCCCCAGACCATGCAGGCAAATCTTATCTATTCTAAATTATGCCTAAGGGCGAATCAGCAGATGAGTGGATTAGAAAACTGTGGTACATTTACACAATGCCTTACTACATTGCTATAAAAGAGAAGGAATTCTTACCATTTGCAACAACATGTATGGAACTGAAGAGCATTATGGTGAGCGAAATAAGCCAGCTGGAGAATAAATATTACATATCTCACTCATTTGTGGATATAATTAACATCATAAACTAATGAACAAAAATAGAACCTGATTCATAGAAGCATCGAACAGACTGTCCAACCTATGAGGGAAGTCATGGGGTGAGGGGTAAGAGATCAACTAAAGGACTTGTATGCATGCATATGAGCATAACCAACATACAAATGGGGAAGGGGGTGTTGAGGGCACGTGCTGGGGGTGAGGGCGGCCGGGGAGAGGTCAATGGGGGAAAAAAGAGGCTTATGCCATACTTTAAACAATAAAGAAGCTAAATTAAAAAAATGTGAATAGGCTGAAAATTCATGTCTAAAAAGCATAATATGCTAATTAGATTAGACAGCAGAACATCCTTCCAGATGTCATTCCAGAACGTCCTTCTAAATGAAGCTGCTATGGCGGGGTCCAAGACAGAGGCAGTTTGGGGTGATCAGGCAGGCAGGCAAGTGGTTAAGGGTGATCAGGTAGGCAGACAGAATGGTTAGGAGTGATGAGGCAGGTAGGCAGAGTAGTTAAGGGTGATGAGTCAGGCAGGCAGGGGTGATCAGGCAGGCAGGCGGTTAGGAGCAAGCTGTCCGGATTGTGAGAAGGATGTCTGACTGCCAGTTTAGGGCTTATCCTGTAAGCAGTCAGACATCCCCCGAGGGGTCCCAGATTGTGAGAGGGTGCAGGATGGGCTGAGGGACACCCTCCATGCATGAATTTCATGCACTGGGCCTCTAGTTATTTAATGAGGGAGAAATAGTTGACTTCATATAATGTAGGCAATATGTCAGAGAAATACTGATTTATCCAGGTGTGGGATGTATCTGCCTCACCCTTCCTTACAATGACTAATATCATTTTTTTAATCCTTTATGAATCAAAAAGTATCAATAGAATACTATGGCCCACATGGGCAGAGGAGAAGAGGGCTAGCAGGTGGCAACTGATGTTCATAGGATCTGATAATAAGAGTGTACATCTATAAATACTTTTTGGAGAGTAATTTGATGATATGAGTCAAGACTTTAAAAATACCCTTTAGCCCAGTAATTTCACTATGAGGAACTTATGTTTAAAAAAAAAAATCAGACAAATGCACTAAGTTGAATGTATAAAAATGGATTATTCATCACAAGGTTTTTTTTTAATAGTGAAAAGTCCTCCAACCAGGAAAGTATTTAATGTAAGGTATAAACCAAGTGAAAGGTAACTGAAATCAGTGAAATAGGCTGGATGGAAGACAATTATGGTGAATGGAGAGGGCCCCAGACCATTCAGGCAGCTCTAGTGAGTGATTGTTGGTTGGAGTTGTGGGCTTGGAGTTGCCAGAGTTTTTGATTTATCAAAATTAACTGTAAATCCATATTTTAAGATATTTTTAAGTTTTAAAATTGTGTGCAGGAAAAAGCAAATGCAATTATAAGCTCCAAGTCATGGGCTGTCAGTATACACCATTTTAATGGATAAATTACAATAAAATCTATAGTGGAACAAAAGTGTCATACTAAAAATTATGATAGTTGTATCTTATTGATATATAAAGATGCTCTAGATGTTGCATGTGTAAAATGACCTCAATTTTTTCAAGTACATATAACACATTTGTTGCATTTGTATGCAGAGGGAAAATATTTGCATTATATCCACTGAAATCCTCATGGCTATCCCTGGATGAGGAATTCAGAGACATTTTGATTTTATAATTTTTCTACTTGAAGTATATATTCTGTAATGAAGTTTAATTAAAAACAGCAAAATATGTTTGATTCTATAATGAAAAATGTGATACAAAATGCATCAAGAGAATAGAATGAGAAGAACCTAAAGATAGTGATGAATTTAATAGGAAATTTAGAATGCACTAAAATTGTTGAGGAAAATATTAATGCATTCAAAAATCATTTTGACAAATCTTACCTAATACTAGACAAACATGTAAATTGACAATACTTCCACTATTGCCACAGCCAATCAGAGTGAATATGTAAATTAACCCAAAAAAGATGGTGGTTAATTTGAATACATAGGCGCCCAGCAGCCAGGGTCCCAGGAACATCCTCAGCACCCAGATCACTCTGAGTAGGCTCCACATGGGCCCTGAGAAGCCTGGGAAGGGCCTGAGCCAGGGGGATCCTGGGCTGGGCCAATCCTGTGATCAGAGCCAAGGGGGTCCCTGGCTCTGGCTTAAGCTTTAGCCCTGGGCAGGGGCAGAGCCAGCAATCAGAGGATGCTGGGGGTCCCTGCTCAGGCCCTGACACTTTAGCCCTGAATAGGGGCAGAGCTGGCAATCAGGGCGAGTTGGGGGTCTCCTGCCCATGCCTAAAGCCTCGGCCAGAGGCCTTAGGCCTGGGCAGGGGTGGAGTCAGCCATTGGAGCCATGGGATTGGGAGGGGGCCCTGCTCAGATCTAAAGCCTAGGCCAGAGACTTTAGCCCTGGGAAGGGGCAGAGCTGAGCATCAGAGAGAGCTGGGGGGCCTCTGCCCAGGCCCCAAGGCTTTAGGCTTAGGCAGGGGCCAAGCCAGTGATCTGTGTGAACTACAGAGGAAACACCTTTTCTACTACAGAGGAAACACTCATTAGCTAAGCTCTCTGCATGCCACTGGTAATAGTCTTAGTAACTTGGATAATAAGAATCCAAAAAGGTGATCTAGGGCTTTTCCACCACACTCCTGGAGAAAAAAAAATGAAGGTCTGCTGCTGGAAGGCTAAGAAATGTCATATCCTACCCTACCCGGTTTGGCTCAGTGGATAATGCCGAGGCTTACCCACTGCAGGATCCCGGTTCAATTCTGAGCAAGGGCATGTACCTAGGTTGCAGGCTCCTCCATGGCTGGGGCTCCGGTCAGGGCTCAAGCAGGAGGCAACCAGTCAAAGTGATCCTCTCACTTTGATGTTTCTCTCTCTCTTTTCTTTTCTCTTCTACATTATCTAAAAATCAGTGGAAACATCCTCAGGTGAAGATAAAAAAATAAAGAAAGAAATGTCATATCTATGAAAGATATGCAGAAACTTCTATGTGCAGTATCAGGCTTAAACTGACAGTCAGACATCCCCCAAGGGGTCCCAGATTAGAGAGGGTGCAGGCAGCTGAGGAACACCCTTCCAGTGTACAAATTTCATGCACTGGGCCTCTAACAAAAATACATTTAAAATATAAGAACATAAGAACAAATCTATAGTGGAACAAAAATGTCATTACTAAAAATGATGATATAGTTATATTTTATTGACATATAAAGATGTTCCAGATAGTGCATGTGTAATATGACCCCAATTTTAGAAACTGGGAAAACCAGAATTTTGTTTTGGTGGTTCAGTTTATGCCAGGATGATAAAAGTTTCAGAAATCAATATCATTGTGGAATTATACTTGATTTTAACTTGGAAAGTGTCATAACACAATTTAGAACTATTTTAAATTACAGGGAAAATTGAATACTAATAAATTTAGCAGAATATTCTGCACAGAAAAATTATAAGAATTTGTTTTCTTGGGATTCCAAACACAATTAGATAAATGCTATGTTGCAAATAAAATGGTTACTCCCCTTTTGCTGCCAGAAAATTCTATATAAAGCAGGTGTGATTTGGACAGAAATCCAAACAAGTTTAGTTGCCAAAAATGTTCCACATCAGTAAAAGGTGTTAAAAGAATCACAGATACCAAAGATAATACTTTCAGGAGATGATGATGTAATGCTTTCACTGTAATAAAAAATAGTAAACACTAAGAAATGAAAAGTTTAGCTAGTTAAACTGTAATTTGTGTTTTATAAAAACATCTTATAGAACTTCACAAGAAGCATTAAAGACAATTAAAATATAGAAATAGAGTGATCACTTGCAAATTGACATAAATTGACATGATGAAATGTGCAGATGATATAAAATGATGGTTGGAGATGTTAGGCATAAAGGATAAAATAAAAGGATGTAATTGGCTGAATAAAAAAAGAACAGGTAAATAAGTGGTGTCTGTAATTAAATATATAGAAAAGTAAGATAATGATTCTAGAACTGAATTCAAAAGGAATGTGCCGTCTCTAATCACTTGCTGCAAACATTTAAGAAGACAACATCTCTGCATATTGGTAGAACAGCACATAGAAGTTTCTGCATAGGTTTTCCCAGCAATAAACTCCCTGAAAAATGTAAGAGACAGTAATAAAAAAAATCAAGTTTCAATAGAGTAAACTATGAAATATTTTTTAAAAATGTATCTGGGATTATGTATAAAAAGCCATATTTGTGTTCCTTCATTTTAAAAGTAGATAAAAGATGAAGTTTAAAAAAAGATTATAAACCGAAATGATAAAAATCCAAGAGTTCCTGAAAATAGAAAGAAATGATACACAAAAGAGTACCATTTAAAAACAAGTCTAAAAGAAAAAGCTGAGGTCTCAGTTCTATACTTTTAAAGGAATACACCTTTTGCCGAAACCAGTTTGGCTCAGTGAATAGAGCGTCAGCCTGTGGACTGAAAGGTCCCAGGTTTGATTCTGGTCAAGGCATATACCTTGGCTGCGGGCACATCCCCAGTAGGGGGTGTGCAAGAGGCAGCTGATCGATGTTTCTCTCTCATCGATGTTTCTGACTTTCTATCCCTCTCCTTTCCTCTCTGTAATAAATCAATAAAATATATTTTAAAAAATAAAGGAATACACCTTTTTATAAATCACATTTTCAAATTTCTGTTATTTTTATAAATTCTTTTTCTACCATGTTTTTATTATACTGACTAGAGGCCTGGTGCTTGAAAATTTGTGTACTCATAGGGGTCCCTCAGCCCAGCCTGTGCCCTCTCATAGTTTGGGAACCTTGGGGGAGGTCCACCTGCCAGCTTAGGCCTGTTCCCCAGGAGGATAAGGCCTAAGCTAATGGTCAGACATCCCTCTGGCAGCCCAGGAGACCTCTGGGAATGTCCAACAGGCCCAGGTTTCTGGGTATGTTGGCCTTAGTTCCAGCTCACTGAGCAGAGGCCTGGGTGAGCACACTCGTCAAACCACATCAGGATGCAGAGCCCAAACCTTTTTTCTTTCCTCTGACCCTTACTAACACTTTCTCCTCCTCCTTCTTCAAATCCAGCTCTTCCCCACACATTATATGATGTCTGCAGGAGACCCACTTCAGATCCAAAGACACAGACATACTGAAAGTAAGGGGATAGAAAAAGATATTTCATGCAAATGGAAACAAACAAAAAAAGCTGGGGCAGCAATTCTCATATCAATCAAAATGAACTTTAAAACAAAGGCTATAAAAAAAGACAAAGAAAGACAATACATAATAATAAAGGGATCAATTAAAAAAAGAATATAACCCTCCTAAACATTTATGTTCCAGATAAAAGCACCTAAATTTATAAAGCAAACACACCACTGACATAAATGGATAGAAAATCAAGAAGGAAACAGTGGCCTTAAATGACATAATATACTAGACGGATTTAATTGATAAGTTAGAGCATTTCACTTTAAAGTAGCAGCATATACATTCTTTTCACGTACACATGAAACATATTCTAGAAAAATTCACATGTTAGACCATAAAACAAGTCTCAATAAATTTAATAAGATTAAAATCATATCAAGCATCTCCTCTGACCATAATGGAATGAAACTAGAAATCAATCAGAAGAAGAAAACTGCCCCTGCCTGGTTTGCTCAGTGGGTTGGAGCATTGCCTGCACACACAGAGGTTTCAGGTCCAATTTCATGTCAGGGCACATCCCTATGTTGCAGGTATGATCCTGGTTAGGGGAGTATGGGAGGCAACCTATGAATGTCTATCTCTCACATCCATGTTTTTCTCTCTCTAAAAGTCAATTAAAAATACCCTCAAAGTAAGGGGAAGATCATGTTCCACCAACTGAGGTGGCTCAGTTGGTGGAACATGACCTTGTACTCCAAAAGATAGAAGGCTCAGTTCCCAGTTGGGGTGATTCTGGGAAGTAAGTGGTTGAAGTTTCTCTCTCTCCTTTCTTTCCTCCTCTAAAAATCTATTTTCAAAAAGGAAGAAAACTGAAAAATACATGGAGGCTAAATAACATTATTGAACAATAAATGGGTTAACAATGATGTCAAGCAAAAAAAATCAAAAGATACCTTGCGATAAATAAAAATGAGAACATGACATAACATATATGGGACACAGCATAAGCAGTTCTAGGAGGAAAATTCAAAGCAATATAGGCCCACTTGAAATAAACAACACCAAGTAAAACTACATTCTAGAGACTGTATATTTAAGCAGGCTAGGCTAGATTCCCTATACTTTTCATTTATCCCATTGGAACTGAATCTTAATGCCAGTTTTGAGTTATGGGGGGACTTGCAGAAGTATATGCCTCCACTGCATAAAACTCCACCACCCTATAATTCTGAGATTGCCAGGAGTGGTAACTCTAATTCTTGCTCTTCCTCTCCCTCTGTGCCCTGACCTCCCTGCAGGTCTGGGGCAGCCTGGAAGCCTGGGGCCTCAGCACTTGAGATTTCCGAACCCCAGTAACCCCAACCACAAAAACTCTGAAAAACCAGCAGCACCTGAAAATCTGCCAGGAGCTCCACTTGTTTCACTGCTGCGTGGTGTCACGTAGAAAGCTTAATTTCTGTAGTAATAGAAGGTAAAGCAATATACTTGATTGCGTACTTTTAAAAACTTTTATTTATTTATTTATTTATTTGTTTATTTATTTATTTATTTATTTAAAATATATTTTTCTTGATTTTTTTGCAGTATAACTTATAATTAATAATAGTACATGTTTTCCTTTTCCATTCCTCCTTATCCTTCCCCCAGCCTCCCCTACCCCCCCAGCACATATCCCCACCCACCCCCTACCCACCCCAGTGTCTTTCATTCATTGGTTAAGCTCATATGCATGCATACAAGTCCTTCAGTTGATCTCCCCCAGTGTCCACCTCCCATCCACCCAAGCCTTCCCCCTGTAGCTTGACAGCCTGTTCAAGGCCACCCTGCCTCTATATCAATCACTCTCCCCTGTTTCTTTTCTTCAAAAATATCTTGCCTCTGCATACTAGAAATAAATGTATAAGAACAAAAAATGTTTCAGTCTCAGTTTCAATGTCCAGCTGCTCTAAGTCCCAGTTTCAGTGTCAAATAATTCTTTATGTGTACATGTCAGCAATGTTATCCAGATGGTGGACACATCATGGCAATGCAAAATCCATCCTTTCTGGTTTGGTCCTAGGCTGCCTGCAGACATGCACAGCTGCCGACTGCTAGCATGGCAAGGTGTCCTAAGTGTTCCCAATCTCTGGACCATCCTCGTGACTGGAACAGACCCGTCAGTTCCTCACAGTCGCAGGAACCCACATGGTCTTGGAATTGTTCTCTGTAAACACACAAACACATTCTCGACCAAAAGTTAACAAAGGGATCCTCTCTGCAAAATAGACTTGGGATTCTTTTTAATTTTTGCCTAAATGATTTTCCTTTGGCTTATTTTGACACCATGTGTGTTTTTTCATGGGTATCCTGCAGTTGGTTTTACAAATGGAATTTTCTTTACTGGAGTAAGAATTTTCTAGATGTATTTTACTTACTTGATATTTTTTTCCCTTACATGATATTACCCCGCTGTCCCCTCCCCTTTTTTGATTAATGGGGACTTTTGGAAATTTTATCTTGCAGTATTGGTAATTTTAAATTTTAATTTTTGCACACAAATATGACTGCTTTAGGTTCTTTGGATGTTAGGCAATTTTACAGTGAGATGAACTACTAATAGATTTTTTAGTTAATGTTTTAGAAAAGCTTTTTGTCCAGTACACTAAAATTTTCTTGAGTATTCACTTATTTCACTTGGCCAATTTAAACTAATCTGAAAACTTGATTGCTATTTTACTGTCAATTTTAATACTCAAGCAGAAATCTTAGTTTACCCTGTAAATACTAGTGGAAAGGAATATTTGCAATTTTGAGTAGGTCCTGAGCATTCCTGGTAATAGACTGAATTTAGATACAGAGCAGCTGTTGCTGGCCGAATCTCTGTCTGCCACCTGGGTCCCGGTATGAGTTGTGCGTGGGAGGTGAAGCAGCCGTGGTGGTAGGAGACCTCCCTCAGGAGGGGTGAGAATTCATGCCCCTGCAAGGTTTGTGGGTGAGGTTCTGTGCCCCACCTCTGTTGACCTTTTACATCTCTCCTGTTGGCCCCTCTGTGACTGTGCCTGTCTTAGGTTGTTCCTTCCCTGAGGAATCTTACCCGTCTCTGCCTAACCAGCCATTCTCCGGAACCAAACAGGGTGATGTGAGGTTCAGTTCTGTCTCCTTTGTAGTGTATGCCCCCGTGGCCTCCATGTCCAGTACCTGCCTTGGGGTCCCCTCGCCTGCTGGCGGGGTCCCGGTACTGATCACATATCTCGGGGGACCCAGGTTTCTTCTCCAGAGAGGACCCAGCTCACACCATTGGTAGAGATACAGATCCATGGTGCCAGGTGCCCAGAGGCTTCAGCCACAGCTTGAACTGAAAACTCAGCATCAGCTGTGTGTATTTGGATAGTAAGAAGAAGGTCCCTCTTGGCAGAAAGGGCAAGAAGGGCCAATATAGAATGCTCGGATGCCTTCCCAGTGCCTTAATATCTTCTGAAAGGGATTAATTTCTTTCCTATCCTATTTTAAGTTGCTGCCCAACATTCAAAGAATTAGTTTGTAAGTTTATTTGGGATAATTGTATAATATGCTGTTGTCAAATATCAAATATTATAATGACATTGTAGAGTAATATCATGTAAGGGTATTGTGGTGTCATGGGAGGTTAAGCAGGGCCTAGCCTAAGGACTGGTCTCCATAGGATATGACAAGCTCTAGGCCATGTCAATTCAATCTCAAACTAGCTGCCATTTTTTATAACTTTATATAAACTTTGTCAGGGATGTAAAAACACAAATCACTTACCTCAGTTCAAGAGTTCAAATATATTGACTTTTCCACTTACTCCCCCCACCTGACACTTACCCTGAGGTTTGACATTCTGATGGACTTTTCTCAGTCTCTGGATCCATTCTTGTTCATCAGTCTATGTCATTCATTATATTCCACAAATGAGTGAGATCATGTGCTATTTGTCTTTCTCTGCCTGGCTAATTTCACTTAGCATAATGCTCTCCAAATCCATTCATGTTGTTACAAATGGTAGGAGCTCCTTCTTTTTTTCCGCAGTGTAGTATTCCATTTTGTAAATGTACCACAGTTTTTTAATCCACTCATCTGCTGATGGGCACTTAAGATTTTCAAATCGTAGCTATGGTAAATTGTGCTGCTATGAACATAGGGGTACATATATCCTTTCTAATTCACGTTTCTAGTTTCTTGGGGTATATTCCTAGAAGTGGGATCACTGGGTCGAATGGGAGCTCCATTTTTAGTTTTTTGAGGAAACTCCATACTGTTCTCCACAGTGGCTGCACTAGTCTACAATCCCACCAGCAGTGCAGGAGAGTTCCTTTTTCTCCGTGACCTCACCAGCACTTGTCGTTTGTTGATTTGTTGATGTAAGCCATTCTGACAGGTGTGAGATGGTACAGCATTGTCGTTTTGATTTGCATCTCTCGGAGAATTAGTGACTTGAGCAAGTTTTCATATGTCTCTGGGCCTTCTTTTGTCTTCTTTCGAAAAGATTCTATTTAGGTCTGTTGTCCATTTTTTTATTGGATCCTTTGTCCTCCTTTTATTGAGTTGGGTGAGTTGCCTGTAGATGCTTGAGATTAAACCTTTATCACTGATAACATTTGCAAATGTGTTCTCCCATACAGTGGGTTTTCTTGTTGTTTTGTTGATGGTTTCTTTAGCTGTGTGAAAGCTTTTGATTTTGATGTAGTCCCATTTGTTTATTTTCTCTTTAGCTTCCATTGCCCTAGGAGCAGTATCATCAAAGAAGTTCTTTTGGCATATGTCTGAAATTTTTTCTTCCTGTAGATTCCTCTAATATTTTTATGGTTTCCTGTCTTACGTTTAAGTCCTGTATCCATTTTGAGTTTATTTTTGTGTATGGTGTAAGTTGGTGCTCTAGTTTCATTTTTTTTGCATGTATCTGTCCAGTTTTCCCAACACCATTTATTGAAGAGACTGTCTTGACTCCATTTTATGTTCATGCCTCCTTTGTTAAGTATTAATTGAGCATAGTGGTTTGGGTTGATATCTGGATTCTCTATTCTATTCCATTGATCTATATGTCTGTTCTTTTGCCAGTACCAGGCTGTTTTGAGAACAGTAGCTTTGTAATACAGCTTGAAATCTGGTATGGAAATCCCACCGACTTTGTGCTTCTTTCTCAGGATTGCTGTGGCTATTCAGGGCCTTTTTTGTTCCAGATGAATTTTTGGAGAGTTCTTTCTAGGACTGTGAAATATGCCATTGGTATTTTAATGGGGAGTGCATTAAATTTTTAGATTGCTTTGGGTAGTATGGACATTTTAATTATGTTGATTCTCCCAATCCATGAACATGGTATGTTCTTCCACCTGTTTACATCTTCCTCTATCTCTTTTTTTAGTGTCCTGTAGTTGTCCAGGAATAGGTCTTTTACCTCCTTAGTTAAGTTTATTCCTAGGTATCTTAATTTTTTTGGTGTGATGGTAAACGGTATTGCTTTTTTAGTCTCTCTTTCTGTAAGTTCACTATTAGTGTATAGAAATGCCATAGATTTCTTGGCGTTAATTTTGTAGCCTGCTACGTTGCTGAACTCATTTATTAAGTCTACTAACTTTTTAATGGAGTCTTTCGGGTTTTTTATGTACAATATCATGTCATCTGCAAATAAGGATAGCTTAACTTCTTTTCCAATTTGGATGCCTTTTATTTCTTCTTCTTGTCTAATTGCAATGGCTAATACTTCCAGTACTATGTTGAACAGGAGTGGTGAAAGTGGGCAAACCTGTCTTCTTGCTGTTCTTAGGAGAAATGGTTGTAGTTTTTGCCCATTGAGTATGATGTTTGCTGTGGGTTTATCATATATGGCTTTTATTAAGTTGAGGTATGATCCTTCTGTTCCTACCTTGTTGAGAGTTTTTATCAAGATAGGATGTTGGATTTTGTCAAATGCTTTTTCTGCATCAATTGATATGACTATGTGATTTTTATCTCTCAATTTGTTTATGTGATGTATCATAAACCTCTGGGTGTATTGGTCCTCTCTAGCCTGAACTAAAATTTTGCTGTCCCTGTGGTATTCAATACTGCCTCTCTAATGGTGACTGCTGTTTTAGCAGCCAGGACCCTCCCAAAATCCTCGGGGTCTCCCTCCTCTGTCAGGTCCAAATTGGTTGCGCTCCAGGGATTAACTCTGCCACCAGCTCCAAGGGCCCTCTCCCACGTTTACCAGCTCCAACAGCCACAGATTTTATTTCAGGTGCAGATCTCCAGGCTTTGAGTTCCAAGGTGCAGATCTCCCAGTCTGCCAGCCCCCTCAGTTTCGAGCCCAAAGTACCCCCAGGGAAATCTGACCTTTCCGTGCTGGAGTTTAGAGCTCCCTGGACTCTGCGCGCCTCTGTGCCAACTGGGCGCCGGTGCTCCGGGAGTCTCAGCGGTCCAGCCGGTACTGCAGCTGTATATTTTCAGGTCCTTCCCCTTCAAGATGTCGTGGTCTGCCTCCGCCGCCTCCTCGCGCAGTTGGCTCAGGGAGAGAACCCAGCAGTACTGGGGCTGCTCAGGCTGGGGAGGCCAGCCCAGCAGTCCCCTATCTTTTCCCGGAGCATAGCTGTCCCCCTACTCGCCAACAAATGCTCCCTGTGCGAACTTCAGCTGCTCCCTCCTTCTGCCCTATGAGCAGATTCAGATCGCATCCCTCTGTTCTGCCGCCATTTTTTTCTCCTCCTAGTAAACTTCTTGAACTCGGCACTTCTGTTTTTATAAGTAAAAATAAAATAAAATAATATTTTAACATTAAAGCCACAGTAAGTTATCTGTGTTACAGAATTTTCCAGGGAAAATGATTTGGGTAATAATAATTGGCTTTAAAATCTCAAAGTTGTTAAGGCAAAATATATACAACTAAAATGAAGGGTATATGGTTAAAAAGTCTTTTCAGTGGTAATTATATATGACTAAACATAGTTTTCTAAAGTCTTTGGTAACTTAAAACTTTGGAGTTTGCTGAATTAAATAATAAAAAATATTAAATATCTAGATATTTGAAATAATTGGATACTGAATTATTTATGTGAGTTTGCCTCATATGAAAATTCTCTAAGATAGATTTGAAAGTATTAATTGAATATGTATTTATTTGAAATATATCCTTAAAATATGAATATATTACTAATCTGAGAAATTTTAAGTATTTAAGTTGTCACATAAAATTTGAGGATTCTAAGAGTTAAAAGTTCAAATTAAGTTGGGAGAAATGGTTGTGATAATAGAATTCATGAAGTATAGAAATTCATTTTTGAGTAAAATAATTCTTGCATTTTCTCTGAAAAATTAGTAGTTCAAAATATTTTATACTCTATGTGTATATGTGTCTGTGTACTACATGTGGTAAAATTTCAACCTAGGATATAATATTTTATTGGCCTGATTAAAAAGAGGATTAAATCTATGGTCTGAACCAAATTTTTAATGTTAAAACTGGTTTAAATTTAATTGATGTCTTTTAAAATAATTATAAAAAGTATATAATATAATGTTCAGGTTATGTATATTTGATAGTCTTTCCAGGTTAAATTTCAAGACTTTACATGAGAGATACCATTTGGGACATTTGAAAGGGCACTGGAATTATTCAAGGATTTTTTCTCTCTTCTTAAAAGAAATATTTTTAACTAATTTAAGCTGATCTAATATACTTGAAATCATGTGGAAAGTCTTGTCAAATAAAAAGTAATAACTGTGTTCTATTTATATACATATATTTTAAATATTATAGAAGTTTCAGCCTCTAAGGTTGGCAGGACACAGTTGCTAAATACTTCTTAAGCAAAACCAGAATATTCATCAGCGGAATTTCAAAACAGGAGCATACATAATGCCATATACCCCCACCCAGCCTTCTCTACAGATTGGCTGGGGAGTGGGGCAGCATCTGTACTTTATGGGTCAAATGTATAGGCTTACTTACTTTGCTTGTTTAATAATGGTGCATACTTTATTTACTTAATGTGTTAGCTATTCACAATATAACCAAGGTCTCATATAAACTCATTTATATGTGAAATCAATATTTTATGAGCAACTGTTTCTAATAAAATCCAAAGTAAAATTTGCATACATATGCAAATGAGCACTAGCCAAATTGAATGCTATTTAGAAGTAAATTTAAGCTTAAACAGGAGAAATTTTAAAAATCTCTTCCACTACTATTTACAAAGTTAACTAAAGGTTATAATTTGAGCATTAAATCTCACCATTAATAAGATGCCATAAGTAAAAAGAAAGTTACTTTTACTTGAGATGTATGCATTGGAGTATTGGCCAGCATGTTTCTCTCCTACTTGTTTTTCTGAAAAGTAACCAAGTTGGTTGTTCTGTTTGAAAGAAAGTAAAAGTCTTTAATGTAGTGATTTATGGCAAGCCCACAGGAAAAGCAGACTTTAGCAATGTTTTCCCAATTAGAGAAGGGACTCTCCAAATGGGGCTTAAAAGATTGCTCCAGAAAAGGTACAGAGAGAAATGCCCTTCAAATATCTATGTACCATAATTGAAAACCAATGTATTAGGCATCAAAAGATGGAAATATGAAAGGATTGCCTTAAGACCTTATATGACTTTCAAAAATTATTAGGGGACATTAATTGGTTAAGACCTTATCTAAAAATCTCTATGGGAGAAATAATAAATGTATTCAATATACTCAGGGGTGGTTGCAATTTTTCATCACCCCAAACATTAACAGATAAATGAGTTACAAAAAAAAATGATCAGGCATTCTCCTCAGCACAAGTAGCACAGGTGCAGCCTGAATTACCTTTATTAGGACAGATGAATCCTACTGGAAATAGTCCCACTGGAGTTATTTTCCAATATAAGAACTCTCCAACTACTATTGAGCTGGTCCACATAGGACATCAATCCTCTAAAACTGTGGTTACATATATAGAACTCATGAATCAATTAATATCTCAACTCAGAAAGCAATGCAGGTATCTTAGAGGAGACAAACCCCAATGCATCTATCTTCCCATCACTGGAAAGCAATTAGAAATGTTATTTCAGACTGATTTAAATTGACAGATTGGATTAAGTACATATTCAGGGGGATTCAGTTGTCACCTATATAGCATCCCTATTATTATACCAATGCCAAAAAAAAAAAAAAATACTAGACAGGAACCTGTTCCTGGAGCATTAATTGTTTTTACTGATGGCTCCTCTAATGGTAAAGCTGATTATCATGTGATGGATTCAGACCAAGTCATCCAGACTAGTCATACTTCTATACAAAGTATTGAATTAGACGCTATCAAGGATTCACTACAGAATTTACAAGAGCCTCTTAAAATTATTTCTGATTCTGCCTATGCTGCTGGCCCGGTAAACAAAATTGAGACTGCTCGATTAAAATGGCTCCATGAACAAAGTCTATTATGATATTTAAACAGGTACAGCAAATTGTATAGCAAAGACAATATCCCTTTTATATTACTCATATCAGGGCTCATACCACCCTGCCTGGTCCTTTAACAAAAGGAAATGCATATGCTAATCAATTTGTTGCTTTATTAAAACAGGCCAGAGAATCTCATCAGCTTTTACATCAGCCTGCCAAAATGTTGTCTAAACAATTCTCAAACACTCAACAGCAGGCAAAACAGATTATCAGTGAATGTCCCACTCGCATGTTATATCCGCCTCAAGGGCTAATACAGGAATTAACCCTTAAGGATTGATAAAGGACCATATCTGGCAAATGAATGCAACATACTATGTTCCTTTTGCAATTGGGGAATTGCATGTCTCTGTAGATACCTACTCAAAGGTCCTATTGGCCACTGCATCTACAGGAGAAATAGCAAAACAGGTTATTAATCATTGCCTAGCTGCTTTTTCTATTATGGGAATTCCAAAAATTATTAAAACTGATAATGGACCTGCAAACACAAGATGTATTATTTTGAGCAATTTTGTACAAAAAGGAAAATTCAGTACATTATGGGAATACCATGCAATTCCCAAGGACACAGGCAATTATAGAATGCCAACATCAGCAGCTAAAATCCCAACTTGAAAAAAAAAAACAGGTATAGTGATGTTGGAGAAATCTCCTGTAGGTAGATTACACCAAGCCTTAATTATCTTAATTTTTTTTCACTAGTAATGCTGATGACAAGACACCAATAAAATGATACTGATGCCATAATAAGCCAAAAGAAAAAAAGGCTTGATCAAATGGAGGGATTCTGAATCTGGTTTATGGAAAGATCCAAACCTTTTATTAACCTTTGGTCGAGGATATGCTTGTGTATTTTCAGAAAACTCCATCAAACTCGTTGGGATTCCTGCAAGTAACATTAAAGTTCAATATGGATCTGAGAGAGGAACTTGCACCTTGACCCTCACCCTATACCTGTGGCTGTAGACAATTGACTACTCGAGCCACAAGTATCAGTAGCTCCAGGCAATGTGCTGCAGATAAAGAATGGGATGAGAATGAGACAGACAAGAAGCAGTCTGGAGATGACCTGAGAGATGGTAAAGAAGACAGTCCAGAACAAGAACCCTGAGAAAACCTGAGAATATTTTCCTTGTCATGCTAGCAGTCATAAGTTGTACAATGGTGCAGGTTGCCCTGGACAAAGCCATAGAAAGTCAGACATGTATTGTCATTGCCCACCATTTGTCAACTATACAGAACTCAAATATCATTGCTGACATGTCTCAGGGGACAGTGATTGAGAAAGGGAACCATAAAGAACTGATGGCCCTGAAAAAAGCTTACTACAAACTAGTTCATTAGATGCCTGGCAGCCATTTAAAAGGGACATGAAAGAACCCAATTCTTTTCATTGAATCTCCCTACATCTGCCTCTTAGCATAACCACTATTGTCTGTCTCGTTCTTGTTCTTATGTGTTTATTTCTAATCTGCAGAATTGGAATGAAGAGTCTTAAAAGGATTCAAGCCCTAACGGTGGCATATACTCTTCAAGATTTATACATTCATCTGTTGAGATAGTGGTTACTCAAGGCAATTCCCTAACCCAGTGGTTGGCAAATTCATTAGTCAACAGAGCCAAATATCAACAGTACAACAATTGAAATTTCTTTTGAGAGCTAAAAACCGACTTCTGCACATGGGCCACGTAGTTTCAATCGCACTTTACATGTGCGCCTGCACATGGTATTTTGTGGAAGAGCCACACTCAAAGAGCCAAAGAGCTACATGTGGCTCATGAGCCACAGTTTGCTGACCACTGATAATCCTTTTACTGTTTACCAAACTTTACCTTTGATATGCCTGTATTGCTAAAGGACAAGTATGCCAAATGTGAATTCAAGTAAATAAATAGTGGACTAGGCCAAAAATCTGTATGTCTCTTCAAAAAAGAGGCTCCGCCTGGCCCCAAATGCCTTCTAAATTCATATTTCTTGTATAGCATTTTCGGTTGTGTGTCAGCCCCTTACTTAGAGCCTGAACTCTGCCATGCAGGTCACAACGATGTCAATTATGTCCATCTGATCTAGTGAGTCATTTAGGATTGATATTTATTTGCTGATTTTTTTATCTAGAGGATTTATCCAGTGATGTGTGTGGGGTAATAAAGTGCCCTACTATGATTGTATTCCTGTCGATCTGTCTCTTGATAACTTCCAGAAATTTTTTCTTATGTATTTGAGTGCTCCTGCATTGGGTACATATATGTTTACTAGACTTATATCCTCTTGTTTTATCGATCCCTTTAACTTTATGAAGTTGACTAGAGGCCCAGTGTTTGAAATTTGTTCACAAGGGGGTCCCCTCACCCCATCCTGAAACCTCTTCAATCCGGGACCCCTTAGGGAATGTCTAACTGCTGGTTTAGGCCTGATCCTGGGGGTTGGGCCTAAACCAATAATTGGACATTCCTCTCACAATACTGAATCTCTGGCTCCTAATTGCTCGCCTGCATTCCTGCCTGGTTGTATTTCATTGGCTACTATAAACTGGGATTACCAGTTATCACATCTACTAGGGGCCCAATACACAGAACTGCAAGGGGTATCCCTCAGCCCAGTCTGCACCCTCTCCAATCTGGAACCCCTGGGGGGATGTCCAACTGCCAGTTTATGCCAGATCCCTATGGCAGTAAGACATCTCTCTCACAATCTGGGACTGCTGGCTCCTAACTGCTTGCCTGCCTGCCTACTTGATTGCCCCAAACAGCTTTTGCCTGCCAGCCTGATCATCCCATAACTGCTCCTCTGCTGGAATGATTAATACCTAACTGCTCCCTTGCTGCTCGATCACTCCCAACCTTCCTCCCCTGCTGGCCCAGTCACCCTCAACTGCCCTCCCCTGCCAGCCTAATTACCCCCAATTCCCCCCAAACTGCCTGGTCACCCCTAACTGTCCCTCCTTCTGGCCTAATTGCCCCTCACCACCTCTGCGTGCCAGCCTGATCACCCCTAACAGCCCCCCTTGCCAGCCTGGTTGCCCCTAACTGCCTCCCACTGAACTGGTCACCCCTTACTGCCCATCCTGCTGTCCCAGTCACCCTCAACCACCCCCTGCCAGCCCTGTCACCCCTCACTACTACCTGTGCCAGCCTAATTGCACCTAAATGGCTCCACCAATGGCCTGGTCATCCCTAACTACACCCCTTGCTGGCCTGGTTGCCTGCAACTGCATCCCCCTGCCAGCTTAGTTGCCCCTCAAAGCTCCCCCTGCCAGCCTAATAGCCTCCAATTTTCCCTTTGCTATTCTGATTTCCCCTAACTGCCTCCCTCTGCCAGCCTGGATGCCCCTCAAAACCCACTCCTGTCAGCCTGGTTGACCCAAATTGCTGCCCCTGCTGGCCTAGTCACCCCCAACTGCCTCCCTGCCACCCTGGACACCCCTCATGGCCCCTCCACCAGCCTGGTTGTTCCACGCAGCCTGCTTGTTCAGTTGTTTAGTCATCCCTCACTAACCTTCCTGCTGACCCAGTCGTAGGCAGCCATCTTGTGAGTGTGTGGTAGTCAATATGCATATTACCTCTTTATTATATATTTATTATATATGATGATGGTTACTTGTTTATAGCCATTTTTACTTTTTTTGTTACTGTATTCCTTCTTTCCCCCTTCTTTTTACAACAGTCACTTTAGCATTTCTTGCAATGCTGGCTTGGAGTGATGTTTTTCCTTAGTGTTTTTTTTTTTTTTTCTGTGAAGCTCCTGATTTTCCCTTCAAAGTTGAATTAAGGCTTACCACATTCTTAGATTTAGTCCTTTGCTTTGTATCACTTTGCATACTTTCTCCCATTCATTTCTGGCATGGTATGTTTCTGTTGATTAATCATTTGATAATCTAATGGGAGATCCCTTGTAGCTAACTTTCTGTCTCTCTCTTGCAGTCTGTAAGATTATTTCTTTGTTGATAATGTTTGCCATTGTCATTATGATGTTTCTTTGTGTGGGTTTTTTTTTTCTTCATCTTGTTTGGGACTGTCTGTACTTATGTGACTTTCTTCTTCTCCACATCAGGGACATTTTCTGACATTATTTCTTCAAATACATTTTCTAACCCTAGCTGCTCTTCTTGTATTCTGTAACCCCTATTATATGTATGTTGATTCATTTCATTGTGTCGAAAAGCTCCCTCAGGCTCGCCTTCTGTCTCTTGATTTTTTTCTCCAATTGCAGTTCACATTAAGTGTGTTTTGCTTCCCTGTCTTCTAATTCCCTAATTTGGTGTTCTGCTTTTCCTAGTCTACTGTTGAAAGCCTCCACAGTTTTTTTTTTATTTAGTTATATCACACTTTATTTATTCCTGATTCTTAGATAGGTTGTTGATTTTCTCATCCATCCATATGAACTGTGTGACCCTTATTCTGATTTTTTTCTGACATATTGTGTGCCTCCATTTCATTTAGCTAATTTTCTGGCAATTCCTCCTTTTCTTTCATTTGTGTATTGCTCTTTTGTCTCCCCATTTTTGCTCACACTGAAGGATCTAGGTGTCGAGTTATGTGGGACGTGTGGCTGCAACAGTGGGCTTGGTGGATAGGTTTGTTGTCACTGGCAGTGGTTGCTCCTCAGGCAGTCACAGGTGATGGCTGCTTGTGGGGCTGCTTCTTGCACTGTCACAGGATGGATGATCCTTGTTTGGTCATGGGGCTGCTGCTCCTCATGTGGTCACAGGAGGTGGCTGCTCCTCATGTTTTCACAGGTGGTGGCTGCTCCTTGGCAGTCATGGATCACTCCTAACTGCTCTCCCTTGCTGGTATGGTCACCCCCCCTGCCCTCCCCTGCAGGCCTGGTCACCCCCAACTGCCCTTCCCTGCTGTATATTTCCTCTTTATATTAGTAAGGGTTGTTTCTTTTAAAACATATTGGACAGCCCTAACTGGTTTGGCTAGGTTGATGGAGCATCGGCCTGTAGAGTCAAGGGTCCAAGGTTTGATTCTGGTCAAGAGCATGTACCTTGGTTGGAGACACATACCCAGTGAGGAGTGTGCAGGAGGCAGCTGATCAATGTTTCTCTCTCATAGATGTTTTCAGCTCTCTATCCCTTTTCCTTCCTCTCTGTAAAAACCAATAAAATATATTTTTTAAAAAATAAACATTTAAGATTCCCTAATATCTGTCTGGCTGGTGTGACTCAGTAGTTGAGACCCCAGGCTGCCAGTACTGGCAGGGGGATTGCACCGCGGGGGTGGATGCCCCTGCCGGGCTGAGATCCCAGCCCAGACTGCTGCTGCTGGCAGAGGGATTGCACTGTGGGGAGTGAATTTATTTATTTGTATTTTTTTATAAAGAGTCAGGAAGGCCTCTGGGCAGCATTCCACCAGGCTGCTTACTCTGCAGGCTCTCAGCAGTAGCCCTCCCTGACACTGGGGGACTCCAGAGGGGCTGAGAGGACTGTACGTCAGCATCTTGTGGCTATGAGCTCTGCCATTTTGTTGCAGAGTGACAGTAAATTTGCATATTACTCTTTTATTAGATAAGATATTTTTTCATACATCTATACTAATAAACAGACAATATGCTAATTAGACAGGATAGACTGTATGTCTTCCAGACATCATTCTGGACTTCCTTCCTGATAAAACTTGGGGTGTGACCAGCCTGCAATCTGCCCAAGGCCCCTTGTCCAGTCTGTCTCTGTCCCTGAGCAGCAACCCTCAACACAATGGGGGCATGGCCTGACTGAAAACTTCCCATGGCCCCATCCAGCCTTGAAGCCAGTGGGAAACCCTCACCCCAGACAGGGGCGTGGAGGTGTGCAAACTTCCAGAGGCCCCTTACCCAGGCTGGGTATGGCCTCCAGCAGGGACCCCACCCAAATTGGGGGGGTGGCCAGCCTGAAAACCCCGTGTCCCCTCACCCAGGCCAGCCCTGGCCCCCAAAATGGCCACCCCACCTTGATCTGGAGCCATTTCAGGGAAGGCCAGCTGGCTCCCACCCATGTACTATGCCTCTATCCTACATAATAAAAGAATAATATGAAAATTGACCCTAATTGGCAGAACAACCAGAACCATTGGATCAGTCACTATGAAGTGCATTGACCACCTCTTGGTTGCTTTTCCCAGCCAGCATGCTCTGATTACCTGATGGCCACCCACAGTGTGGGTAGGGCCAGCAAGTGGACGGGAACAGCTGACCTCTCGGTCCCTTCCCCTGGCCATCAGGCACTAATCATCTGATGGCAAATGGGGGACCGGGGATGCATGGTGGTGGGGGTGTGGTTGGCAATGTTCATCTGGGGAAGAATGCCCTGATGACAGACCAGGCCTAGGAACCATAGCAGCTCACGAATTTTGTGTGCCGGATCTCTAGTCTAAATTTGTAAAAACCCAGGGTCTGTAACATCCAAAACAACCGAAGGCTTGCCCAACCACAAGTCAGTGCTGGGTTGCCATGGAGAACCAGCACTGACTGCCACAGCTTCAGGCATCCCGACCCAGCAGGGACTACCGAGGGGACTGTGGATCAGGCCTGGAGAGAGGCCAAGAGAGAGAGAAATAGGGTCTGATCTGCACCTTCCCTGGCAGCTTTGATCAGCACTTGTTTCTCTCTTTCAATCTAGGCCTGAGCAGCAGCTGCACCTCTCTTTCTCTTGGGCCTCCATGGGGCTGCTGATCATCCTCATCTCTCTGATCAGGCATGTTTATAGGCCCAGAGTCACTGACTTGCATAGAAACCAACCAATTAGAACCAAATCTGGGTGAAGTGCAAGGAGCCAATGGCTGCCTAGGAGGTGGAGCTTTGGACTCTGACTGGCATAGAATCTGACCAATCAGAACCTACTCTGAGTGAACTGTGAAGAAAAAACCTAAGATGAGGGCTGAAGAGGAGTTTTAAGGGCAACACCTATTTGGTGTAAGGTGTAAGGAATTGGTTCAATTTTTTAAAATATATTTTATTGATTTTTTACAGAGTGGAAGGGAGAGGGATAGAAAGTCAGAAACATCGATGAGAGAGAAACATCGATCACTTGCCTATTGCATGCCCTCTACCGGGGATGGGCCCACAGCCATGGTACATGCCCTTGACCAGAATCAAACCCGGGACCCTTCAGTCCCCAGTCTGACGCTTTATCCACTGAGCCAAACTGGTCTCGGCTCAATTTTTTAATGACTGGTTTGGCAGTATAGTGTATATGGCTGTCTATCAGTCCAGATATAGGAATTATGTATTTTTGTCTGCCAAGAGCATCTCTTCCTGATGCAAAAAAAAGCTTTCTCTTGCCATTTAAGCAATGCTATCCTATATAATATATCTATAATTAGAAAAGGATAACACGCTAATTAGACCAGGTCAACCAGCCATCTTCTGGACATCTGACTTCCTTCCAGACAAAGCCATAGTGATGGGAGCCAAGGCAGAGGCAGTTAAAGCTTATTAGGCCACAGGGAAGGGCCATTAGGAGTGATCATGCAGGCAGGCAGAGGGGTTAAGGGCAATCAGACAGACAGGCAGGCAGAGGCAGTTAAAAGCTATCAGGCAGGCAGGCAGGTGAGTGGTTAGGAGCCAGCAGTCCCAGATTGCAAGAGAGATGTCCAACCACCAATAAACTGGAAGTTGGCCAACCCCCAAGAGGTCCCTGATTATAGAGGGTGCAGGCTGGACTGAGGGAATCACACCATGAACAAATTTCATGCACTGGGTCACCAGTTCTATCTAATAAAAGAGTAATATGCAAATTAACCATCACTCCACTATACCCAAAAGTCATGCCCACAAGCTACACCCAAAAGCCAATCAGGAGGGAGTATGCAAATTAATCCCACCCAAGATATCTGTGGCCAGGGAGCAAGCAGGAGGGAGGCTTGGGTTTCCATGGCAATGGAGGAAGCCAAGCTTTCCACACATCCTGGTGGGTCCAGGCCTCCACTCAACACTACAAAGTTTCAACTATAGAAGATAAATAGATCCCAACAGAAATGGCTGCCCTCAAGGAGCAAGCAGGAGGCTTGGCTCCACTCCAGGCTACAAAGTATCCATTGCAGAAGATAAATAAATCCCAGATACCAGGGCTTCCACTTGGGTTTCAGGGGTGTGTGGCCAGCCTGCAAACCACCACAGACCTCTCACACAGGCCACTCCATCCCCCAAGGGAACTCCCATCCTGATTCAGGGCACCCTTCAGGGCTAACCAGCTGCCCCCACCCATGCACCAGGCCTCTATTCTATCTAATAAAAGAATAATATGCAGATTGACCATCACTCCAGCATACAAGATGGCTGCCCCATGTTGTCAAAGATCCTGCTCCCATGTGGACACAAGATGGGCACCACAAGATGGCCAGTGGGGTGGGTGGCTATTGGGAGGGACCAGGCCTGCAAGGGAGGGAAGTTGTGGGCAATCAGGTCAGCAGGAAAGGGTAGTTGGGAGGGACCAGGCCTGCAAGGGAGGGCAGTTGGGGGCAATCAAGCCTGCAGGGGAGGGCAGTTAAGGGTGACCATGCTGGCAGAGGAGGGAAGTTGGGGGTGACTGGGCCTGCAGGGAAAGGCAGTTTGGGGGGACCCTGGCCTACATGGGGAGTAGTTGGAGGGACCAGGCCTGCAGGGGAGGGCAGTTAGGGGTAAACAGGCTAGAAGGGGAGCAGGCCCACTGGGATCAGACCTAAATGGGATATCCAACTGCCCAATCCCACAATCTGGAACTGTTGGCTCCTAACCACTCGCCTGCCTGCCTGCCTGCCTGATTGCCCCTAATTGCTCTGCCTGCCAGTCTGATCGCCTCCTAATTATCCCCTGCTGGTCTGATTGACACCTAATTGCTCCCCTGTTGGCCCAATCACCCCCAACTACCCTCCCTTGCCAGCCTGATGGCCCCCAACTGCCCTCCTCTGCTGGGTCAGTTGCCCCCATTTGCCCTCCTCTTCTGGCCTTTTCTCCCCCAACTGTTCTCCTTTGCCAGCCTGATTGCTCCCAACTGCCCTCCCCTGCTGGCCATCTTGTGCCAACCATCTTGTTGGGGTGGCCATCTTGTGATGACATGGGGGTGGCCATCTTGTGATTATGTGAGGGTGTGAGAGAACAAGGACAACCTAGGCTTTTATTAGTATAATTTCTATTTTTTTGCTTGCAGGGCTATTGGTAAAAACTTTTGGGAATTAAAAAATAAATAGCTCAAAATATTACACATCTATGAAAATTCTTAAAGAGAGGAAACTTTCCATTAGCAAATGCATTTCTTATGGAGGAAGGAATTACAGTTCTCCTTCCCCAATAAAATTTTGGAAGCCATTGGAACTTTCAAACCTCAAGTGAGACAGCAGAGAAGACTAGTTTCTTTGCTACTGTAAGAAGATATTGATGAAAGATACATCAGCATACTCTGAAAAATTATCATCAATGAAACTTTTCCCCAAGAAAATTAGAAATATAAATAAATTAGGATTACTTTATATATCATATTTTGCATTGTGAATTGTTTTAGGTGACTAAGCTGAATGGTAGATGACAGTAAGCCATTTGACATATAATCCACTTCATGTAAAGGATCACTAGCTATATTTAATGACATCCAAAAATAAGCTCTTCAGATACTGAAATATTAGGCTGGGAAGGCAGGCAGGAGAAGCACAAAAGTTATTCTAGTTTTATTTCATTTTCTTGAGGGAAAAACCAACTTTTCATTCACAATAAGAAACTGACCCCCATAGTGACGAAAGGTAAGAAACTATGCCAGGTCTATGGAACCCTAGTTGACAATTGATATCTATCCTCAATAGTAGCAAATTGTTTCCTTCTATAAACATTCAAGGGAGAGCCTCTGCCTCTTTTAAAACTATAATCTATAGTGGTTAGTAATTTATCTAAATTATGTGAAGGAGTTTTGTGTAGCAAAGTATAAGCAGACCAGACACTTGATTTTGCACAAACAGTTCTTAGTGATTGCATAATGCATGTTTTTCAAAGGACCTGGGACTCACCAGGGACCTGTTGTTTTTTTTTTTTTTTTAACATTTCCAACACCCATTGTAATTTGGCCTTTTTATTCAATAGTAGCTCAAGTGCACTAACAATTTCAAACTGCATAAGAACATGAAGTGCTGAAACTCTGTCATATTTTTATCTTAAATTAGCATATTAGTATATATATTTCCTTTTTATTTCAGGGGCAAAAATACCCACACAAATAACATCTGTCAATAAGCTGCCTTTAGTAATTAGTGGCTATTGCACAGTTGGGCGGTTTGGCTGGAGTAGTTATATGATATTTTAAAAAACAATTCTTCATCAGGATAAAGCTCTCTGTTCCAACACTGTTCCTATTGACTTTCTTCCTTTTTATAGTTCCTGCATTCTAACCAGCAAGATCACGGTTTACTCACGTGGAACCCATTTGGCCTTATTGAGGTGGTAGCTGAATCTCAGGATCAGTAATTAGTAGTGGGATGCAATGTGGGCTTGCCAAAGAGTGAGTGTCATGTCAGAATCCCTATAGTACCTTGCCAAGCTGCACCTACAGACATCTGTCACTGGAGATTTGCACTGCTTCCCCTGGCATACGGGAATGGGAAAGAATGGCATTATCAGTTGAAAATCAGTGCCACAGTGAGCCACTGATTTTAACTATGTAGTATCACTTAGGTATGTTGATATAAAAGTTGGTACTGCTCTTTAAATCCCATCCAGAGATATTCTTATGGCTCTGTCCCCGTCAAGCACCATGCCTGGTATACATCAGAAATGCTGCTAAATAAGTTAATAAATAAATGCAAGATTTTATTATAAACTGAAAATATAAACATTTGATTTACCATCTAAAATTCTTAAAATCACTGTGAGAGAGGTGATTTCATAATAAACACTGTTCCTCAACAAAACCATCTGAGATCTCCATTAGTGAACTAGTAAAATGAACATTAATTCTTTGGCCTCTCAATTAGATCAGGACACAATTTAATCAAAGATAATAATTTTGTTGGGGGAATAAGATAGTTGCTTTTTCCATTGAAGGGAAGATCAATTCACAAGATGCTCAGATGTGATCCTTTAATGGATCCACAATAGCTCTGGAAAGTTTAAAACCTCAGGAAGAGTGGAAAGGACTACTATTCTTCAACCATCCATGCTCCCACTACCAGCAGCCATACCTCTTCCGTAATGTCAGCCTGTAATTAAACTAATCAGCGATAAGTAAACATGGCTTAAGGAACAAGTTATTTCTGATGTCTGAGATAGTTAGCTGTCCTCGCAACTGTTAGTCCTCTTTTCTGTAATTTAAGCTGCTTCTGAGAGTGGCTGCCCAACCAGAGACTCCATTTCCTACCTCTTCTTGCATCTAGGCGGGGCCCATGTGACTAGTTCTTGCCAATGGGCTGTCCACGGAAGTGAGATGGGTCACTTCTGAGTCAAGACATTTGAGGAAGTAAATGTGTCTTCTCCTCACTTCCTCTTCTCTCTTTCTCCAGCTGGATGAAGGGAAAAAAAAAAAAAAAAGGATGACAGACCCACACGGTGAAAGGAGCCTAGATCCTTGAATCACTTCATAGGCACAGAAGAAAGGCACGTCTGATCAGGAATACCCTCATTGGCTTTTTACATGAGTAAGAACTAAACCTGCATACTGTTAAGCCACTGAAATTTGGAGAGTTATTTATAACAGCAGTATGAATTATTCTAATCCACGCACACCCCTCCCATGTCATGTTGCCACAATAACAACCTGTTGCCATGTCCCAGACTGACCATGCACTTTCGTGCTTCCATGTGTTTCCACACGCTGATTCTTCTGCTGATAACACCGAATTTCACTCTCCTTTCTGGTCCTTTGTCCTTCATCAACTACTATTAGTTCTTAAACCCAGCTCCTAAGCTTCCGTGAAGCATTATTCTGCCAATAAGCTCCATTTCTATGTTCTTCCCTAGTTGTACACAACTCCACTTTTGCACGTCACAGTATTTTAGAAACCTCTGTTTATAAATATGTTAATCTTACAACATAAACATTTGTCACGTTTCTGTACTCTGCAGCTCCTAGCAGAGTGGTGTTTGTAAGACTGATTTATGACTATATGCTAGTTCCTGTCAAATTGAGACAGTTTATTTTAAATTAATCGGATCCATGGCGGGTCAGAAAGGGAATATGCTAACCACAGGAAGATGGGGACAGCAATGAAGGGAAGAAATCCTATTTGGTGTGTGCTACTGTTTACTCACTAAATGAGTAATAGCATCACAAGCTTGCAAATGAGAAAAACATGTGCATTTATATACAAATTTGGCAGAAGTTCAAGGGAAATACAGATCCTGATAGCCTAGGTTAAGACAGATGGTTAAACATAAAACATTATGGCTTGCATGCATTGTTTGTGTTTTATATAAATGGATTTTATTCTAAAAGGCATAATTCCATTCTTTGAAGAAACTTTTGTGACCATTAAATGAGATAATAAATATAAAAGCACCTAAAGTATGGTCTGGAATATACAAAATATTCAATAAATGTTGGGTAAATCACCTACAGAATAATGTTACTGACCAAGGACAAAAACTATTAAGTCGAATTCATGTAGTTTTATATCCTAATTGTTGCATGAGTTTTTTTTTTTTCTTTCTTGAAGCATGGCTGAGAGATGAGAGTGGAAGGAGAATATGAGGCACGGTAGATAGTCATCAGGCATTAGGAGATGAGGGAGTCTGTTTACAAGCTTCTCTACACCTTTCACATGGTGCAAATTTGAGGCAGTTTGTTTCTCAATTTGAAAAAATAATAATCTGTGGTTGATTTTTTTCTTTTTAAATTATATTTTATTCCAGTGACTAGTTTTATGCTGGTCCCTGAAAATGTACATTATTAAAAAAAATACAAAACCTTATTTGATAAGCCTATTCCATTATGCTCATGGCTGTCAGCTTTATTCTATTGAATTTAAATTTGCCTGTGGCAGTGCTCCACATATAATTTGCGACTTTCACAAAGTGAACCTTGCCTTATTTTCCTTTGCCTCTGCTTCATTTATCTCAATGAAAACAGTTTCTCTTAATGCATAGGTTTGCTTCATAAGCCATTAATACCACAGATGGGTCCTGAAATGCTCATAAAAAGAAGCATCACAATAAATAGTTATTGTTTTACCAAGACACACAAACCTGAATAGCTTTAATATAGCTGGCTACTTGGTTTCTTTTTTAATAGAGCTTATTTACCTGATTTCATTTTCCCAAATAATTGCTCTTCCTCTGGGAGTTATATAAGAGGAAGGGGCAGCTGAAGGGAGGAATGGATATTGAAATACGTGAGAGTCAGGCTGGTGGTACATTTAAACTGATTAGAAGACTGAAATGAAATGAGGGTCAAGTGTTTCATGCTTAAATGGCTGAATTTTGGTGGGATTTATCTAACTCAGAAAAATATGTGTGTTAAGCACAGCATTTCATCAACACAGCTTTGAGAAAAACAATTTTTGGCTTACTAAATTTCACAGAGAATAATTCTCAGAGGAAAAAAACAAACAAATCATAGGGAAGTTACTGGTATTTCTTTAGCTTCTATATTCTATATTCTTTGTGGTTGGTGCCCAATATATATTAAAATTATATTTACATCCCAAGTGGCTTTAACTATCTGACAAGTTATATTTGCTCAATTTTGAAAATTTCTTCAGAACTATTTAAAATAATACATTTCTTTAAAATACATGCCATGGCTGAGACCGGTTTGGCTCAGTGGATAGAGCGTCGGACTGCGGACTGAAGGGTCCCGGGTTCGATTCTGGCAAGGGCATGTACCTTGGCTGCGGGCACATCCCCAGTAGGGGGCGCGCAAGAGGCAGCTGATCGATGTCTCTCTCATTGATGTTTCTGGCTTTCTATCCCTCTCCCTTCCGCTCTGTAAAAAATCAATAAAATATATTTTAAAAAAATACATGCCATGAAATCAAAAGTTCTGCTCTTGTTGGCAGAGCCCTGTGAGAGAACCTCACTAGACATATAGTCTCTGAAGTCCAGAGCTCATGAGCTGATGGAAAAAAATCACATGGCAGTATGCCAGGGACCCAAAAACAGGAAAGTCAGCCAGGGTGGCAATCCAAGGGGTTTTCTTGGGTGAGCTGGCAATTGAAGTAGGTTTAAAGAATGTGAGGACACATAGGAAGTAGTGAGAACAAAGGCAAGAGGAGAAAGGGATTCTGTCAGAGGGTAATACATGAATTAATTTTCCCAGGTATGACAGAGCAACACATGCACAGAATTTGCAGCTATTTCTATATCACTAGAAGATGTTTTAACTTCCTTTCATGGATGACGTTGTTTTTAGTGCTCATACACTTTCCACTACCAGTTCTTTAGGAGATGGTTTATTTAGGCAAACCATGAAATTTAAGCACATATAATTTTGAGGATGGAAACATGGAATACTCTTTCTAATACCCATTGTTACAAAAGAAAACACAGAACATATAAAAACATTTGTATTTAGTGCATGTACATATATATGACTCTGAAGCATCTGATCAATTATGAAAACAATAAAAAAGCACACTGCTAAAATTAGATTTCCATTTTTTTAATTGATCATCAAAAGTAACTTTTTTCTTGCAAGCAATTTACTTGCCCTTATGTAATTAAGTGAGAAATTGGGGTGAGTGAAAAATATTTAAGAGAAGGATGAGTTTACAGACAGTTATTTGAGGAGACAGTAAATAAAAGTAAATTTAATCTATTTAAGCTTAAATTTAAGAAATCCCTGGTGCACCATTTGAGACAAATGAAAATTACCTCCAAAGATTCCTCTAGATATTTCCCTGGAACTGGCATCTCCTGCAACACTAACAGATATGACAAATATTGGGAGGCATACCCCTACAGAGAAAATGTAATTTGTATTTCCACGCTGATTGTATAATATGTGTTTGTTAATGGAAGCGGTTCGTTTCTTATTTTCTCATTTTTAACCCACTCAGTTTCTGGAGTTATATGCATTTTGCATTTATTCCAATTCATAGCAAGTGATTGTATGTGGCTCTTCTAATTAAAGCTTCCTAAATTGAAGAAGAAAATAATTTCTATTTTGTCAGAGGAGTTGAGTCTACAGATGATTCTAGTTTTATAGGTAAAACATAGTGCTGCATTAATTTTGCAAAAGCAGATTTTAAGAATCTCATTTCTCATACTATAAAAATATTGGGTGAGTTTTAACAAACTTGGAAAATTCTTTTATGATGAATTGTGATAGGCAATCTACTTAACAGACTTTAGTAAACATTCCATATACATCGATATTGATTCCATAATCTATAGTAATGATAGACAAATATGTAAATTGACCATACCTCTGCAACACCCACAGCCAGTCAGGAATGAGTATGCAAATTAGCCCAACAAAGATGGTAGGCCTGTGGGTAGCATGCACATGGGTAGGCACCGAGTAGCTGGGGCTGGGATGGGACACCCACCCACCTGTTGCATAGCCAGGGCAAAATGGCAGGTATCCCCAGGACCCTGCCCGCTCCAAGCCTGTAGCCAGCTCACACACCAGCACCAAACAACCGGGGTCCCAGGGATGCCACTGGAGTGCCTGGTCCTGTCAGCCTATCCTGGGGGCAGCTGGAGTTTGCAGTCCTTTTGGTTTTCGCAGCTACTGGATTGGAAGCAGAAATCAAAAGCATGGGGAACACCAGAAATTCTGGGAAACATAGTTCTGGTGGCAGCCCCTTGACTAGCAGCAGAAGCCCAGAGTATGAGGAGGAGCAGGAATGCTAGGAATTGTAGTTCTGGTGGCAGATGCATTGTGGGATCTCCTAGACACTAGAGCAAAGTGAGCCTGGAGCAAGTTACTGTTGCAGTGGGTGATGCTGGAGAAAGTTTCGGGTGGGGGATGGAGCAAAAGTGAGACGTGAGTGTCAAGGAAAAATGAAAAGGAAGATATCCTGTACCTTCTAGGAAAACTCCACCAATGGAGCAAAGAAAAAACAAAAATAACTCTATTATTCTGGGAGCATCAAATCATACTGGGTTGGGGTCTCAGGCAATTTGTTTATATGATTGCAAAAACAGACCGAAACTCCCAGATTGAAGAGGGATCCCCTGAGGGCTCCCATATTGGAGAGGGTGCAGGGTGCAGGTCAGGCTAAGGGCCCCCTCTATGCATGAATTTCATGCACCAGGCATCTAGTTTGATTATAAACTCCTTGAAGGCAGAGGTGACTGTGCCAAGTACCATCTCAGAAACTGACTTTTTTCCTCTGGAAAAATACATATTTCTAATTTTTGTATTTGTCAACAAATGCTGGTTACCGTCCAATTTTTTAAGAATTTATGTTTTTATAATTATTTAAGGTTCACAACAAAATTGAGAAGGTTCAGAGAATTCCCATATACCCCTTACCCTCACACATGTACAGCTTCCTTCATAGCAACATCCCCACCTGGGTGATACATATATTACAACTAGAGGCCTGTTGCATGATATTCGTGCAAGAATAGGCCTTCCTTTCCCTGGCTTTGTTCCTGGCTACCTAGGAGCCTTCAAGTCCTTGCTCCCAGCCAGAGCACTGCTCCTGTAGCACCCTCAGCCATCCCCCCACTCATAGCAGGCACTCTGCCCTTCCCAGCTGTTCTGTGCTTGCATATGCAAATTAACCCACCATCTTTGTTGTATTCATTTGCATACTCACTCCTGATTGGCTGTGGACATAGTGGAGGTATGGTCAATTTACGTGTTTGTCTATTATTAGGTAAGATTTGTGGACCTAAACTGACACATCATAATGACCCAAAGTCCATAATTTATATTAGTGTTCATTATTAGTGTCCTATCTTCTATGGGTTAGGACAAATGTATAGTAACATGTATCCATAATTAAAATATCTTACTTAGTATTCTCACTGCTCTACAAATCCTCTGTGCTCCATATATTCATCTCTCTTCCCCACCCCCCAGACATTGGCAACCACAGATCTTATTACTGTCTCCATAGTTTTGAGTTTTTCAGGATGTTAAATAGTTGGACTCATAATATGTAGTCTTATCAGATTGGCTTCTTTCTATTAGTAATATGCATTTAAGGTTCTTCTATTTCTTTTCATGGCTTAATAGCTCATTTTTTTAGCACTGAATAATATTCATTTATATGGATGTGTCACAATTTATATATACACTAGAGGCCTGGTGCACGAAATTTCTATATGTGTGTGTATGTGTGTGTGGAGGGGTGTCTCTCAGCCCAGCCTGCACCATCTCCAATCTGGGGTCCCTCAGGGGATATACAACTGTCTGTTTAGGCTCAATCACACCAGGACCCTTCTCACAATCCAGGACTGCTGGCTCCCAGCTGCTCACCTGCCTGCCTCCCTGATTGTCCCTAAACACTCCCCTATTAGCCTGATTGACATCTAACTGCTTCCCTGCCAGCCTGTTTGCCCCAACTTCTCCCCTTTGCTGACCTGGTCACCCCCAATTGCCCTCCCTTGGAGGCCTGGTCCCTCTCAACTGCCCTCCCATGCTGGCCTGATTGTCCACAACTGCCCTCCCTTGCAGGCCTGGTCCCTCCCAAATGCCCTCCCCTGCTGGTCATCTGGTGGTGTCCATCTTGTGTCCACATGGGGGCAGGATCTTTGACCACATGGGGGCAGCCATCCTGTGTGTTGCAGTGATAGTCAATCTGCATATTACTCTTTTATTAGATAGGATAGAGGCCTGGTGCATGGGTGGGGGCCAGCTGGTTTACCCTGAAGGATGTCCCGGACCAAGGTGGGGGTTCCCTTGGGGCATGGGGTGGCCTAGGTGAGGGACCTGTGGTGATTTGCAGGCCGGCCACACACACACCCCCTGGGAACCCAAATTGGAGGCCATGGTATATGGGCTTTATTTATGTTCTACAGTTGAAACTGTAGCCTGGAGTAGAGCCAAGCCTTCTGCTTGCTCTATGGTGACACCCATTTCTGTTTGGGTTTATTTAAATTCTATAAGTGAAACTTTGTAGCCTTAAGCGGGGGCTGCAGAAGCTTGCTTTCCTCCATTGCTGGGGCAACCCTAGCCTCTGCTCTCTCCAGCTCTGTGGCTTCCGCTGTTTCTGTTGGGATATATGTATCTTCTATAATTGAAATTTTGTTGCATTGAGTGGAGACCTAGGCTGGCAAGGGCAGGCAGAAAGCTTGGCTTCCTCCATTGCTGGGGAAACCCAAGCCTCCCTCTTGCTCTCTGTGGCTGCAGCCATCTTGGTTGGGGTTTATTTGCATATTTTCTCCTGATTGGATAGTGGGCGTGGCTTGTAGGTGTGGCTAGTGGGTGTGGCAGAGGTGTGGTCAATTTGCATATTGCTCTTTTATTAGGTAGGATTCACCAATTGAAAGACATTTTTTTTTTTTTTGCTCCCAATTTTTGGCAACTGTGAACAAAGCCACTGTAAACATTTGTGTGCAGGTTCTTATCTGGACATAAGTTTTAAACTCATTTGGGTAAATACCAAGTACCACTATCACTGAGTTGTATGGTAATAATATGTCTAATTTTGTAAGAAACTGCCAGACTGTTTCTCAAAGTAGTTGTACCATATTACTCATCTTTTATGGTCTCTGAGCAACAAAAGTATTTGTGGGCAAGATATTTTGTTGCAGAAAAGTTTTTATTCCCACTCAGTCTAAAGCTGATCCACAGGACTAGCTACATAGCCCCTCCCCAACTCCTTCTCAATTCAGACAATTCTTCCTGAAGAAACTCCCAGGCAAACACTTTTTCCTTATCCCCTCACAGCTGGAGGAACTCCTCCTCCCCTAAATTTCATACCAGCTGTGCACTTAGTTCTCTCTCACTCACACATGCTCACTCCCTCCACCCCAGGGATGGTAGTGTTCATGTATGGGAATCACGACCCTCTCAATCCCTTGTGTCATTTTCCATTCTAGATTTGTCTCTAGTCCAAGATTAACCTGAAAAATTAATATTAATTTGTTTTTCTAGAAAACATTGCACATGGTTAAAATTCAGTCTTACAAGTCAAGGGGTCTGGAATTAGCTACTTTGTCTTGTGTACACTTTATTTCCCTCAACACTTCAAGTAAAAAGTGCAAATCCTTAGTGCAAAACAGAACACTTTACTAGCTATAAGAGCAGCAAATGTCCTGGACCAGCTTGATCATCTGCACCAAGAGTTCCCAGGACAATGGTTCATCTCAGGCACAGCTGACCACTTCTAGAAGGCCTGATCCTTTTCTCATCTCATCAGACACCAGAGACAGCTGGGAATACCTTTTGGGAAACAGGAGCAGTAAAAGCTTCATGTCTCAGACCATTCCTTTCTAATCTCTATCCGGCTCTGCCCTCTTATCCCACAGAGTCATTCTTACCCCAGATCTTCCTACTGTTCCCTCTTGGAACATCTGTGGAGTCATAAACAGTGTCCTCTGTCCTAGGTTCTTAACAAAACATTTCATCTCCCACCTTCCTGTATGGAAATTGGATTTTCTCATCAGATATCATGTACCTTGTGGCTTCACAGGAGGAGACAGCACCAGCTCACTTCTCCAGACCTCCACACCTCTCTTTGGCTTTCACAGTAATGTCTTCCTCTTTGAGGTTTTTCCTCTTTGACAGTATCCTCCACATATCTTGAAAAACATTATGGCACCCACCCTTTTGCATTTCTCCACCCCAAGACCTGATATCATTCTGAGTGATATCAATGTCCACAAGAACTACACAACACCTTGACCTCTCGCCTTCATCTTCTCATTGGCAGGGACCCACATATTCAGTTCCCTAACAGAAACCTTGGACTCTCAACAGGCACCTCCAGTAACTAATGGAAGCCTCATGCTTTGGCACCATAACGTTTGCTCCTGCCAGCGCTCTGTTGTAGTTACTCCTTTTCATATTCCTTAATTTTCTGGGTCCTCCAGTCCCACAACCCCTCCACCTTATTCCAAGCTATCAATCCCTCCTTCTTTCATTGTTTTCTTCTCAAAGTTAGCCTTAATACTTCAGTTTTTCAACAATCACCTGCCAATATTCTCAACTCCCTTAAATATCATCTCTCCATAGCACCCACGTGGCAAAAAACATTTATTTTTATATTTTTATTGTTTTATTCCAATATTTAACTTGGGATACAAGATGGTATACTTATATGTTGTTATTTAACTGATTGGTTTTATTATAGTTTACTAATGTTTATGTTATTTTTCCATTTTTTATTTATTAGAATTTTCTTAACTCTGTTCTGTGTAAAATACCATGTACTTGAAAATACTGTTGCAGAGCAGACAGTGGGCATATACAAGTAAGATAGTTTGCTAGCCAAATTGCTAGCCTAGCCAAAGATTCTGAACTATGAACTTCCCTTGCTTGTAGCATCGGAAAAAGTAGCCATATTTTATCTATTAATTGATAACATTTTACTTCTCATTTCTTATTATAAATGAAGCAAGGAATTGATGGTGAGAATGAAAGAATTGGGAAGGAGTCAATTGTAAAAAAAAAAAGTCACCTGCTTTGTGTTCCTACCTTCAACCCATCAGCCCTACTTGATACATGCTTCATTTCAGGGCCACCACAAATGGCTGTGCAAGTTGCATCTTGCAAAAGGGCACGTGTCAAAGTGGTGAGTCGGGGCTAGAATTAAGTGTGCATGCTCTGCTCTCTGACCTGTGTGCTCTAAATTGGAGGAAGAAGTGCCTTTTCTTATTTCATATAAAGGTAAAATAAAGTACCCTTCCCCATCCTGTCCAGTGCTGAACCTCCAACTCAGAAACAAGAAAGACAAATTAATTCAAACTATTGCTGATGTCATCCTCTTCTTTCCTTTTTCCACTCCTTTTACTCCAGAAAAATTACCAAAAGTGGGGACTATGTTCAGTGTCTGGAGTCAGACACACCTGAATTTGATTCCAGCTCTAGTTCTTACGCACTAGGACCTTGTACAAATCACTTGACCATTTTGAACCTCAGTTTTCTCATCTGTAAAATGAGTGAGTAGTATTTATAAAGATAAAAGGAGTTTATAAAGATAAAAAGAGTTTAAGGAAGTGAGGCATATAATACATATAAATATTTGCACTGAATTAACAAGCAAGCAAGATATATGGATGGATGGACCAATGAATAAATGGATCAATGGAATAAATGGATGGGTGAATGAATGGATTAATTAAGCAAAAGAGTTTTGAATATTGCCAGTCACTCAGCCTTTAAGAAGTGAATGATATATTTCTGCATCACCAAAGTAATGACATTTTAGGAGTGACTCCTAAATCACAATAAGGGAGACATTTTTTATAAATGGACTTTATTTCTGAAATTTCCTTTATTTATTTTGCTTGGCCAAGACAGGATTACTGCTGGATAAGAAATTATCTATATCCTGGGGAGTTGTCAATCATTCAAGTCTCTAAAATTTACATGTAAACTCAAAGACTTTATATATTTCATGAAAAAAAGTCAATTGCTAGCATTGTAAGTGGCTCAATTTTATTAAAAACTTGTTTACAGTGACACCTTAGTTATAAAAAGCACTACTTATCCCATTTACAGATATATAGATGTGGAGAGCAAAATGATATGAATTAGTTAATAGCAGAACATTAATAAATGAGTCAAATAATTAAAGAGAGAGAAAAACTCTCATGTTTCATACTTATTTCTATAAAGGACTTTTATGATTGTTTGTTCATTGAATTTTAAGTGCTGACCAAGTATAGATGATTAAGTTCCTGAATAAAATATATTTTTATATAGCAAAGGCAAGGGATGGGATTACAGCAAAAGTTTAACTATGAAATAATTAGTGCAATATTTAGATGTTTGACTTTAACAAGACTCTCCCTCCTTGTCACATACACACACACAGAGATATGCAACTATACATGAGGAACAAAGGGAAAAAATTTGAAAAACAGACTCTACTTTCTAAAGTAATATAACAGTTAATATGATTAAAATACTTTATCAATAAAAAGAGATTGAGTCCCTTCAACCAACCATCTACAAAATGACATGTTGGAGTTTATCTCAATTTAATAAATACAGTCAAAACCAAGATCTGGTGTTCATTACAGAAGTAGACTCACACCTAATCCAGAAGCTGAGGAAGCAGAAAGAGGACTGAGAGGAAGAGAAAGCAGCTGCAGGCCTGATTGCTGCCCCATACTACCACCAACAATAGTAATGAGCTGCATAACACCTGCATGGACCTTCTGAATGCATAAACAATATGGAAGCTGCTGCTTTTCCAGCCCCAAATATTGCAAAAAAAAAACTCTCTTGTGCCCCACCTCAATTGAAAATATATAGTAAAGGGAATTCTGAGAAATGAAGTTGAGTCTAGCCACGTTGACATATCATAAAGCCACCATAGTCCACCCCCTGGTAACATATCAACACCCCCATCTATTCCTTTAAATCATATTTAACTTCCAACTAAAGACAAGGGAAAAGTCCTGCTGCCAACTAAGATGGTACAACTATCCCATATACAACTGAAAAGAGCATGTGAAGTCCCTTCCCCATCTTTGAGGGATGTTCATTCAGCTACTGATCATGGCAGGATGAGGGCTAGTCTTTTCCTAATCATTCAGCTTAAAGGTTGCCTGATCATTCTGTTTCAAGAGGTCTCCAGCTCAGGGGTTCTTTCTCCCACAGTTTGGCAATGGCATATGATACTGTTACATCTCTGTTTGCTTCCTCAGAGTGCTGGGACAACACACCTGCAGGGGTATTGCTCCTCTGGTGTGTGCTCCAAGGATCACTTCCCCTTGTTTGCTCAACATCTTCGTTTTCTTTCAAAATCCCTAAAATTGTCTATTTCCTGATTGTTCACTAAAGAGATCTTAAAGAATTATTCCCCTAGTTGCAGAATCTATATGAAATCTGAGTTCCTGATACTTTCCTTCTGAAAATTGAATTTCTTTTTTTTTATCACCCCTAATATTACTTTTCACAGAACCCCTTTTTCATCCACGGTGTGTGTGTATGTGTGTGTGTGTGTGTGTGTGTGTGTGTGTGTGTGTGTGCTGTCGATCCTCATAAAAAATTAGGCAAAGTTGGATTTCTCTTAGAAGCTAATTTTTTTTGCAAGTAGGATTTTTTATTTTATTTATTTATTTTTATTAATTTATCTTGATTGTTGTAAATATTACAGATATCCCCTTTTTTCCCCACATTGACCCCTTCTAGCCCACACCCACTATGCACCCACCCCAGGCCTTTATCATACTATTGTCTGTGTCCATGGGTTATACATATATTCATATAAGTTCTTTAATTAATCTCCTCCACCCACCTTTGCCTTCCCAATTCAAAGCATGTTTTGAAAGCACTCATACAACTCAATACCAAAAAACAAACAACCTAAATAAAAGTGGGCAAGGGAAATGAATAGACAATTCTCCAAAGAGGACATATAGATAGGTAATAGATATGTGAAAACATCACTAATCATCAGAGAAATCCAAATTAACACCACAATGAGATATCACTTCACACCTGTGGGAATGGCTATCATCAATAAATCAACAAACAAGTGCTGGTGAGTACATGGGGAAAAGAGAACCCTTATGCACTGTTAGTGGAAATACAGATTGGGACAGCCACTGTGAAAAACAGTATGGAGTTCCCTCAAAATATTAAAAAATGGAACTGCCCTATTACCCAGTGATTCCACTTCAGTGTATATATTCAAAAGACCCCAAAACACTAATTTAAAGAATATATGTACCCTTATGTTCATTGCAGTGTTATTTACAATAGCTAAGCTATGGAAGCAACCCAAATGCCCATCAATAGACAAGTGGGTAAAGAAGAGATGGTACATATATACAATGGGATATTACTTGGTTATTAAATGAACTTACCAACAAAATAAGACCCAAACCATGGAACAGACATACTGACATACCTCAATGTGAGGATGAGGGGATGAGAAAAGATAAGCCAAAGAAGTTATATACTTACTAGAGGCCTGGGGCATCAATTCATGCACTGGTGTGGTCTCTCAGCCTGGCCTGCAAGGTTTCAGGCTGAAATTGGCTCTTCAACATCCCCCTAGGGGTCCCAGATTGCAAGAGGGCAATTCTCCAATGATGCACCCCGGAATCAGGCTCCTCCTCTCTGGTGGTTGCATCACCTGAGAACCACAGCTGCCAAGTCATTGAAGCTCAGCAACTTCTCCATTGAATGTCTGCTCCCTTGTGATCAGTTTGCATCATAGCTACCATTTGGAGCATCCACCTCCTGGTGGTCATTGTGCATCATAGCTAGTGGTAGGATGGTCGGATGGTCACTTAGACTTTTATATATATAAACTAGTGGCCCAAAGCACAGATTCATGCACATTGAAAGGAAATTAATTAGAAGAAATATTTTAATATTACTATTTGCCCTTTCTCTATAATAAAATTGTCAACTGAATTCAGGATCAACAATGACAGATCAAAGCACATGCGTGCAATGGATGTCAGTGAGAGTTTTATATATAGCGCACATGTGCAAGTCAACTTAGCCTTTTATATACATGAAGTGACCAGATTATCATGTGTTCAGAAATCATAATAATCAGGCCACTCAGTGCATATTTGCAATCTGGTTTAGCAAGGCTTTGTGTTCTAATTCAATAGTATCTGTTCTTAGGTCATTTATTTCCACATATATGTTAGTATTATAGTAGCCCCCACTAAACACTCTGTTAATATCTATAATAATAAAACCATAATATGCTAATTAGACCAAACACCTTAATGACCTTCCAGACAACCTTCCAGAGGAAGCCAAGGCTGTGAGGACTGAGCTTCTTGCACGAATTTCATGCATTGGGCCTCTAAGATGTATAGTATACTATATAATAAAAGAATAATATGCAAATTGACCGTGCCTCCAATCAAGCCATGCCCACCAGCTATGCCCACCAGCCAATCAAGAGCAAATTATGCAAATAAACACCAACCAATCTGGCTGTGGCCACTGAAAGCAGTAGGGAGGCTTGGGTTTCCCCAGCAATGGAGGAAGCCAAGCTTTCTGCCTACTGTTGCTGGCCTAGGCCTCCACTCAAGGCTACAAAGTTTCAATTATAGAAGATACATAATCCCAACAGAAATGGCAGCAGCCATGGAGCTGGAGAGAGAAGAGGCTAGGGTTGCCCAGGCAAAGGAGGAAGCCAAACTTCTGCAGCTCTAGACTAGGCCTCCACTCTAGGATACAAAGTTTCAAACAGAAATAGCTGCCCCCACAGAGTGAGCAGAAGGCTTGGCTCCACTCCAGGCTACAAAGTTTCAATTGTAGAACATAAATTAATCCCAGATACCAGGGCCTCCATTTGGGTTGCTGTGGGCATGGCTGGCCTGCAAACTACCATAGGCCTCGCCCAGGCCACCCCACACCCCAAGGGAACCCCCATCCTGATCAGGGACACTCTTCAGGGCAAACCAGCTGGCCCCCACCCATACACCAGGCCTCTATCCTATCTAATAAAAGAGTATTATGCAGATTGACCATCACTCCAACACACAAGAGGGCTGCCTCCATGTGGTCAAAGATCCTTCCCCCCATGTGGACACAAAATGGCCACTACAAGATGGCCAGCAGGGGAGGACAGTGGGAGGTTCCAGGCCTGCAAGGGAGGGCAATTGTGGGCAATCAAGCTAGCATGAGAGGGCAGTAGGGAGGGACCATGCCTGCAAGAGAGGGCAGTTGGGGGCGATCAAGCCTGCAGGGGAGAGCAGTTAGGGGTGACCAGGCCAGCAGAGAAGGGAAATTGGGGGCAAACACGCTGGCAGGGGAGCAGTTAGACATCAATTAGGCTGGCAGAGTAGTGGTTAGGGGGTGATCAGGCTGGCAGGCAGAAGCAGTTAGGGGCAATCAGGGAGGCAGGCAGGTGAGCAGTTTGGAGCCAGCAGTCCTGGATTGTGAGAAGGATGTCCGACTGCCCATTTAGGCCCGATACTACCAGGATTGGACCTAAACGAGTAGTCAGACAGCCCTCAGGCGGTCTCAGATTGGAGAGGGTGGAGGCTGAGCTGAGGGACACCGCCCCCAACCCCCATGCACGCATTTTTTGCACAGGGCCTCTAGTATAGAATAAACTTGCTTAGTTAGATCTATTTTCTGCTTTAGCTAAACTTTTTCCGGGCTAGTGAAGCACTCCAACTTCTTTTTCAGGTAACTGTCAGCAGTACACCAGTAAATATCAACAAGAATCAGATTATTATTATAGATCACGCAGGGAGAACAAAGGGTAAAATATTGAACTACAGCCGTGTTTGACTATATTCTGTGCAGTGAGAAAACCTAAAGTCATTTTCAAGGTCCACCAGTTTTTACTTCTTTTCAGTTGAGTCAAGTTTCTAAACTTTCTAAATCTCTGTTTTCTAGCTAATGAAAAAAAAAAAGGATAACAACAAGTCTCCTAGCTACCTACTCTAGGACTTCTGTGAGAATCAAATGAGTTGAAGCAGGTTAAAATGCTTCAGAGACATTTGGTTAAAGTGTAACATGTTTCCATCTGGCTACAAAGCAAGTCATGTTCCTGAGATGAAGAAACTCCAAGGAGGCTGGTCACTAGGAAGAGGAAGCTGGGCGTTGCTACATGACATCATTACTTGTTGCCCACAACCTCTGTTTCTGGCCTGGGCTGGGCTGTGGGCCACATTTTCCCCCATGGGGTCTCAGCAGCATTGGCTGCGATTTGGTGGGGTATTGCTCCAGGTTGGTGCCAGGGCCTGTGTTTCACTCGGGGAAGCTGAGTGTTGTTTTGTAGGTACCAGGTCTGTGGTACTGTTTCTTTGTAAATGGCCAGTGCACGTCCCAGCAGCTCCTGAATTGAGTCTCTTGGTGGTCAGTTCATGTCATAGCAACCAGTCAGATGGTCAGAGGGACACTTAGCATATTAGCCTTTTATATAGAGAGACTAGAGGCCCAGTGTATGAAATTTGTGCACAGGAGGGGGTGTCCCTCAGACAATTCTGCACCCTCTCCAATATGGGACTTCTTGGGGGATGTCTGACTGCTGGTTTAGGACATCCTTAATCCAGCAGTCAGACATTCCTCTCACAATCCGGGACTGCTGGTTGCTAACCTCTCACCTGCCTGCCTGCCTGCCTGATTGCCCCTAATCACTTCTGCCTGCCATCCTGGTCACCCCTAACTGCCCTCCCCTGCAGGTGCAGTCACCCCAAACTGACTTCCCCTGCCAGCCTGGTTGCCCCCAACTGCCCTCCCCAGCAGGCCTGGTCACCACTAACTGCCCTTGCCTGCCAGCCATCTTGTGGTGGCCATCCTGTGGTGATATGGGGGCAGCCACCTTGTGATGACTTGAGGGTGAGAGGGCCACCTAGGTTTTTATGAGTATAGATATGCATAGCCCATGTGCACAGGCCATGGGGTGGTGAAGACATGGGGGAGTGGGTAGATGCTGGGAGAAGGAGGGTAAAAGAAGAAAAATGCGCATCATTTGTAATAGTATCAACAATAAAATATATATTAAAAATAATAAATTGTATATTTCGACAAGCTAAAAAAAAGAGTGAAATCAATCATACCATTTGCCAGAGCATGGATGGATTTAGAGGGTATTATGCTAAGTGAAATAAGTCACTATGAGAAAGACAAATACCTCATGATTTTGCTTACATGTAGAATCTAATTAACAGTATAAATGAACCAATGAAATAGAAACAGATTCATAGATACAGAGGACAGACTGATGGTTGCCAAAAGTGAGGTGAGGGGGTTGGGGGATGGGCAAAAAAAGTAAAGGGACTGAGAAATACAGATTTGTAGTTACAAAATAGTCATGGGGATGTAAAGTACAGCATAGGAAATATTGTGATAACTACTATGTATGGTGTCAGGTGGGTATTTGAAATATCAGGGAAACAGTATGTGGAGTATGTGATTATCTAACCACAATCCTGAACACCTGAAACTAATTCTATATAATAAAAGGCTAATATACAAATTGAATGGCAGAACAACCAGTCACTATGATGTGCACTTACCACAGGAGGCAGATGCTCAATGCAGGAGCTGCCCCCTGGTGGTCAATGCACTTCCATAGGGAGAATGCCCCTCAGCCAGAAGCTTGGCTGACGGCTGTTGAGTGCAGTGGCAGTGGCGGGAGCCTCTCTTGCCTCAGAGGCAGTGCTAAGAATGTCCAACCACTGGCTTAAGACATCAGTCAGTTGGACATCCCCCGAGGGCTTCTGGACTGTGAGAAGGCAAGGCCAGGCTGAGGGACCCTTCCACCCCCACCTGGGTGCATGAATTTCATGCACCAGGCCTCGAGTACAAAATAACAGTAAATGTAAACTGTACTTTTAAAACATTAAATGAATTAATAAATGCCTTGACCAGTGGTTCAGTTGGTTAGAGCATTGTCCTGTACACCAAAAAGTTACAGGTTTGATTCCTGGTCAGGGCACATGTGGGAGGCAATCAATGGAGGTTTCTTTTCCTCTCCCTTCCTCTATCTCTAAATAAAAATTTTAACAATCAATGCAAACATATCTTTGGGTAAGGATTATAAATAAGTAAGTAAATAAATAAATAAATAAAACACAGGAAAATATGTTTTCTATGAAAAATTTTAAACTAAATAAGTTACAATGTTAAACTCTGGTGAGAGATTTATCCAGAGATCAAAACTCTTACTGGTCTATTTAAAGTCCTATTTTTCTATTGCTTATTAATTCTCATTTCCTACTTTTTCACGTGCAAAGTACAAACTACTTTACTAATCTTCACATGTTTAATTGGTCTCTCTCAACACTGGACTCAGGCTGAAATCTATTCATTTTATTTTTATCTATGACTTGGGGAGAGAGTGCACAGCTGGAACTAAAATGAGGAATTATCATTACGACAAAAAAAGATTATAACAGTTGAGCCAAGGGATGAGAATTCTAAGAATAGTTACTCACCTGATTTTTATTTTTATTTATTTTTGTTTTTTTAAATATATTTTATTGATTTTTATATATATTTTATTGACTTTTTACAGAGAGGAAGGGAGAGGTAGAAAGTCAGAAACATCGATGAGAGAGAAACATCGATCAGCTGCCTCTTGCACACTCCCTACTGGGATTGTGCCCGCAGCCAAGGTACATGCCCTTGACCAGAATCGAACTTGGGACCTTCCAGTCTGCAGGCCGATGCTCTATCCACTGAGCCAAACCGGTTTTGGCACTCACCTGATTTTTAAATAGTCATGTTTATCCTCAAGTGATTTTGTTCAATAAACTTCCTCTTTGCTTAGTTTTACCAATATTTTGTACATTTTAATGGAGTCACTACAGAATAATAATATTCCCCTTTCTTAATAATTACCATTGTTACATCATATTAATTAAGTACTAAGCATTATAAAATATGAATTTTATAATATAAAAGCATTTTTGTCATTAACAATAGTGTGAAAATATAGTGGTACTATGCTAGTTTCAGATAAAGTAGTAAATATAAGTGCTATTATGATATCCATTTTATATATGAGTATATGGGGCCTGAAAAGGTAACTTGCCAATAAATGGCAGAAATAGTATTACAACACAGAAAGTGTAGTTCAAATCATTCTTGAATACTGTGTTCTACCATGTAATGATAACACCTCAAAGTTTACAAAGTAGTATCACATAATCTCCTTGGCAAAATCCATTTTGAAGACAAAGTTGCTGAGTTCAGGAAAGTTAAATAATCTTTTCAAAGTCAGACAGCTGAGACATGATAAATTTGGGAAAGGAACACAATCTGTATTCTTTCTTCTCTACTCTGCTTCCTATAAAATAGTTTAAAATTATAAATCATGAATTCATGGCAATAGTAACACTTGTGCCCTGGTCAATTTGGCTCCACGGACAGAGCGTCGGCCTGCAAACCAAAGGGTCCCAGATTCTATTCCAGTCAAGGGCATGAACCTGGTTGTAGCTCCTCCCTGGCCAAGGCCCTGGTTGGGGCTCGTGCAGGAGTGCAAGAGGCAACCAATGGATGTGTTTCTCTAACATCAGTGTTTCTCTCTGTCTTTCTCTCTTTTCTACTCTCCCTAAAAATCAATGAAAAAATATTCTGAAGTTAGGATTAACAAAAAATAAAACCAAAAAATAAAACTTGTTTTCTTGTTACATCACACTATCAACTTTAAAATATCCAGAATTTATTTATTACATTTAGTTCTTATTGTGTGTATGTGAGAGAGACATTTGTTCTCTAGTAATGCTTGAGTACCAGTTTGGTAATTAAAACTATATCGTAAGAACAGTGTTCCTTTCTGATGTATCACAATTATTTATAGATTTAAGTCATTTTTGTTGTGTGCTATTAATAGAACCCTGGATAGGGAAATAGGAGATTCTGGTTTTATCAGTAACAAGTGAATCTGGATGAATTATTTACCTTCTCTAGGCTTCAACTTCTCATCTACACAATCAAAGAGCACTCTAAGCTCTTTATGGCTCTCTTCAGCTCTAGGAATTATGATAAGTCACCATGCTTTGCAGGACACTTTTCATCTGCTTTATTGTGTCTGTAGTAAATACAGAGAAAATTCTATACATTTTTTATTCAATAAAATGTATGGATGAATTGCAACATATCACATAGAGGGGAAATGGATGTTGCTAATAATTCATTGAGCTGTTTCTATGTTTCAGACAATGTACTGAATGTTTTCATATGCATACCCTCTTGTTACACAGCCCAAAAGTATCCTAAGAACTTTAATCAGTTTGCCTGCCAATGTTTATTGGACACTGCTAAAATTGCTCCTTCTATAGCCAATGTTTCTTATACTCAAATTTAACTTTGGCATCCTCCCTTAGCCTTATTTTTTTCCATGATATTAATTGGTTTCATCCTGTATTTTCCCAAATATTAAACACATTAAATCAAAATGTAGCCAAGGATCAGAAGTCAGAGTCGGTAATTATGTATCTTTAAAATATTATATATTCTAGAGACCCAGTGCACAAAATTCATGCACGGAGGTGTGTGTCCCTCAGCCCAGCCTGCACCCTCTCCAATCTGGGACTCCTCAAGAGATGTCTGACTGCTCGTTTAGGCCCAATTCTACCCGGTAGGATCAGTCCTCTCACAATCCAGGATTGCTGGCTCCCAACTGCTCACCTGCCTGCCTTCCTGATGGCCCCTAACCATTTCTGCCTGCCATCCTGAACACTCTCTAACGACTCCCCTGTCAGCCTGATTGATGCCTAACTGCTCCCCTACCATCCTGTTTGCCCCTAACTGCCCTCCCCTGTAGTCCTGGTTACATCTAACTGGCCTCCCATGCAGGCCTGCCCCCCTCCCAATTGCTCTCCCCTTGCAGGCCCGGTCCCTCCCAACTACCCTCCCCTGCTAGCTGATTGCCCACAACTGCCCTTCCTTGCAGGCCATCTTGTGGCAGCCATCTTGTGTCCACATGAGGGGAGGATCTTTGACCACATGGGGGCAGCCATCTTGTGTGTTGGAGTGATGGTTAATCGGCATATTACTCTTTTATTAGATAGGATAGAGGCCTGGTGCACAGGTTGAGACCAGCTGGTTTGCCCTGAAGGGTGTCCCAGATCAGAGTGGGGGTTTCCTTGGGGCATGGGGCAGTTAGGGACAAACAGGCCTGGGTGAGGGGCATGTGGTGGTTTGCAGGCTGGCCACACACCCCTAGCGACTCAAGTGGAGGCCCTGGTATCTGGGATTTATTTATCTTCTACAATTGAAATTTGTATCCTGGAGTGGAGCCAAGCCTCCTGCTCACTCTGTGGCCACAGCCATTTTTCTAGGAATTTATTTATCTTCTATAATTAAAACTTTGTAGCCTTGAGTGGAGGCTTAGGCTGGCCAGGGTGTACAGAAAGCTTGGCTTCCTCCATTACTTAGGAAACTCAAGCCTCCTGTTCACTTCGTGGCTGCAACCATCCTGGTTGGGTTAATTCACATACTTGATCCTGATTGGATTACGTGTGTGGCTTGTGGGTGTAACAGAGGTATAGTCAATTAGCATATTACTTTTTTATTAGATAGGATTCCCACCTTGCTGAGAGCTTTTATCAAGAAAGGGTGCTGGATTTTGTCAAATGCTTTTTCTGCATCAATTGATATGACTGTGTGATTTTTATCTCTCAACTAGAGGTCCAGTGCACAAAATTCGTGGATTCAGGGGTAGGGGGGGTCCCCAGCCTGGCCTGCACCCTCTTGCAGTCTGGGAGCCCTCTGGGGATGTCCGACTGATGGCTCAGGTGGGGGAGTGAGCCTAAGCTGACAATTGGATATCCTTAGCACTGCTACTGAGCCTGGCTCCCTGTGGAAGCACACTGACCACCAGGGGGTGGCTCTTGACTTGACTCTCTGCCCCCTGGTGGTCAGTGCATGTCATAGTGACTGGTGGTTCTTCTGTAGGGCTGAACCTGGCTCTCTGACATCCACCAAGGAGTCCCAGATTGCAAGAGGGCACAGGCCAGGCCAAGGGTTTTCATTGGTGCATGATCAGGGCCAGAGACAGATGTGGGAGGTTGGACAGCCATCTAAGAACCATGGATGGGCTCCAGGATGGGTATGGCCTGTCTCAGTCCCAATCAGGCAGACCCCCATAAGCTAACCTAACCTACTGGTCAGAGCATATGCCCCCTGGTGGTCAGTGCACATCATAGTGAGCAGTTAAGTGGCCTTAGCATATCATTAGCATATTACACTTTGATTGGTTGAATAGCTGAACTGATTATCAAACACTTAGCATATCATTAGCATATTACACTTAGCATAATGGGCTTTTATTATATTGGTTTGTTTATGTGATGTATCATGTTTGTTGATTTGCAGATAGTGTACCACCCTTGAATCCCCAGAATAAATCCTTCTTGGTCATGGTGTATGATCTTTCTTATATATGCTGGATTCAACTTGCTAAAATTTTGTTGAGGATTTTGGCATCCATGTTCATGAGGGATATTGGTCTGTAAATCTCTTTCTTTGTGTTGTTTTTATCTGGTTTGGGGATTAGGATAATGCTGACTTCATAGAACTGAGCTTAGAAGTGCTCCTTCCTATTGAATTTTTTGGAATAGTCTAAGGAGAATAGGTTTTAGTTCTTTCAATGTTTGGTAAAACTCCCCTGTGAAGCCGTCTGGACCTGGGCTTTTGTTTGATGGAAACTTTTTGATGAATGCTTCAATTTCTTCCATAGTTATCAGCCTATTGAAATTTTTAGATTCTTCCTGATTGAGTTTTGGAAGGTTGTATTTTACTAGGAATATGTCCATTTCCTCCAGGTTGTCTAATTTATTGGAATAGAGTTGTTCATAGTATTTTTAAACAATTCTTTGTATTTCTGTTAGATCTGTTGTTATTTGCCTCTTTTATTTCTGATTTTGTTTATTTGGGTCCTCTCTGCTTCTTGGTGATTCTGGCTAGAGGTTCATTAATCTTGTTTATCCTTTCAAAGAACCAGCTCTTGATTTCATTGATCTTTTCTATTGTCGTGTGTGTGTGTGTGTGTGTGTGTGTGTGTGTGTGTGTGCTCTATGTCATTTATTTCTGCTCTGATCTTTATTATCTTCTTCCTTCTGCTTACTTTGGGTTTTTCTTGTTGCTCTTTTTCTAATACTTTAAGTTGTAGCATTATATGATTTACTACCATTTTTTCTTGTTTATTGAGGTAGGCCAATAGAACTATAAACTTCCTTCTCAGGACTGCTTTCATTGTGTTTCATATATTTTGGATTGTTGTTTTTATTGTCATTAGTTTCCAGGATATTTTTAATTTCTTCTTTGATCTCTTTGGTGACCTAATCATTGTTTAATAGCATGCTATTCAGCTTCCAAGTGTTTACATTTTTTGGATTGTTTTTATTGTTGTTTATTTCAAATATTATGACATTGTGGTCTGAGAAGATGCTTGTTATGATTTCAATGTTCTTGAATTTGTAGAGACTTTACTTTTAACCCAATATGTGGTCTATTTTTTTAAATGTCTCATGTGCACTTGAAAAGAACATATATTCTGTGGCTTTGGGGTGAAACGTTCTAAAGATATGGGAATACAGACTGGTGCAGCCACTGTGGAAAACAGTATTGAATTTCCTCAAAAAACTAAAAATAGAACTCCCATTTGACCCAGTGATCCCACTTCTAGGAATATATCCCAAGAAACTAGAAACACTAATCTGAAAGGATATATGCACCCCTATGTACACAGCAACACAATTCACCATAGCTAAGATTTGGAAACAGCCTAAGTGCCCATCAGCAGATAAGTGAATTAAAAAAAAACTTTGGTATATTTACATAATGGAATATTACACTGAAGTAAAAAAGAAGGAATTCTTACCATTTGCAAAAGTATGGATGGAACTGGAGAGCATTATGCTAAGCAAAATAAGTCAGTCAGAGAAAGATAAATATCACTTGATCTCACTCATTTATGGAATATAATGAACAATGTAAACTGATGAATAAAAACAGATTCAGAGACAGAGAAGCATGAATAAGACCATCAAACCTCAGAAGGAAGTTACAGGAGAGTGTGTGTAAAGGGGAGAAATCAACCAAAGGGCTTGTATACATGCATACAAGCCTAACCAACAAACACAGAAAACAGGGGGTGAGGGCATGAATAGGAGATTGGTGGAGCAATGGGGGGATAAGGATACATATGTAATACCTTAATCAATAAAGAAAAAGTATATAAAATATTATATATATATTAATTATAAATATATTAATTATATAGTACATGTATGTATCACATACTACACATTTAAATGGTATATTTATTCAAAATCATCAAAATTTCACTTAAGAACTTTAACCAATTAAAATTTAACATAAAAGAAAAATTAATTAACTTTAAAAACTGCAAAGACACTGCAATGTAAAAGTAATGCTAAGCAATATGCATTAAACCTACTGCATTCTTCTTCTTTTCCCTGAGTACAAATATTACTCTAATGTGTTAATACAAATTATGTTTAAACTTGTTCTCTTTATTTAAAACCTTATGTTTTATGTTAGCATAGGACAATTGTAAAATTATTAGCTATACATTAGGCTCATACTGATTTCAGAAGCTATTAAGCAATACGAACAGTAACTTGGTGACTGGGAATTCACCTCAAATACAGTATATTCTATAAGAATTCACATTTACAATCTGTTCCATACTTCATGCAAAACACTGAAGATATAAACAACAGACTTAAGTATCAAATGGGTCTTATATGATAATAAATATTTGGCAGGAATATATCTCCTCAATAAACAGCACTGGCTTACTCAACAACAACAAAATTATATTTATTCAACATCTACTATGCCCCAGCCATTCTTCTGAACAATGAGAATATCATGGACAATTTATCATCTTTTTCCTTGGAAATAACAAACCAAGACCAAGTTTTCTTATATTACTTTATATATCAACAAATAAAATCTTCATCATCTATATCTACTCAAGAGTAATACAATATCTCTAAAGTTAATTGAATATGTTGTCCCTTCTTTTTGTCTTTTTGTGGTTTTTTTCATCATATAGGTGTGAAGCCTTTGAGTGGTTGTCCTTAAATATTACATGCTTATACATTCAGAGGTAACACATACAAATGGTCCTAGTAAAAGATAGGTTTTCTAAATATCATATTCAAATTAAACTATAACTGTTCTTTAAAAAAATAATTCATTTTTTTGTGGCTGAAATTTTATAAAGTCAAAATTCCCAAGACAAATGGGCTAATAAACATAGGTGTTTCCTCAGTGTAGATTAGGAATTCATATCAATGCTAGAGTCATCAACAGCAACAAGGCCTATCAAAGATAAATTAGGATTATAACCTGTTCTGAGCTCAATTTAGCAAGAATTCTGGAAAGATTGTGCATAGTTTCTTCTTCAAAGCTTAAATGCTGGAAAATAAAGGTAGAACCCATAACTAATTGAAATGTTGAAATTCCTGGTTCTTCCAGGGACTCAATCTTGTTACCAAACTCATAAACATGAGGTACTCTCTGCAGAGACCAGAACAAAGGGAAATCAAATAAAGTGCAGGGAATAGCTTAGTAGGCCTTTAAAAAGGGATTCTTAAATGCACTTATTAAGGGTGGGGGGGTAAGAAATCCTTAAGTATTAGAGAATTAGAAAACCCTTAGTAATATGACTAATCATTGACTTGTAAATAAGGCATATGGGCTCCAATTTGTGATCCTAGATTAAGTCATATGTTGCATATTTCAATTCACTTTCATGCATATCATCTAATACTCACTAACATTAGTCAGTCCTTAATATCTGCTTTACATTTGGATCAATGTTTTCAATTTTAGCCACACTTTTCTACTTAAACCTAAAATAAATGTCACAACAATTCAGAAAATTTGAATAGACATTGTATTTAAAGAAAAAGTTGCAATTTCAATTTAATAGCAATTCAAGATCCAGATATTAGTCAAAGTCCCAATAAGAAATAGCATTCACCCAGAAGGATCAGTGAAGACTTTCATAAGCCTTATAGAAGTGTGGGTAAAGATAAGGAAACAAATAAGGTATAGTAAGATGCTTGTAGACAAGAAATAATGGAAAGTCATTACCACCTCTTGGAGTCAACTTCCCAATGAATAGAGCATTTTGGTCATGTTTTATTTTTTTGACTTGGATGGTGTATTAGTCTGCTAGGGCTTCCATAACAAAACTCCAGAGTCTTGGGAACTTAACACACATGTATGTTCTCACAGTTTTGGAAGCTGTTAAGTCTAACATCAAGGTACCATAATGCTTGATTGAGGCCTCCCTTCCTGGCTTTGGATCACTGCCTTCTCCTGGCATCCTCACATGGCCTTTCCTCTGTGTCCTTGTGCAGTGGGAGAGCTCTCTAGTATCTCATCCACTTTTCATAAGAACACCAGTCCTCTCAGATTAAGACCCCACCTCTGACCTCACTTAACCTTTATTACCTCCTTAAAGGCCTACCTTCAGAATTACACTGTAATTAAGGCTTCAACTTGTGAACTTCAGGAGGACACAATTCAATCTATAACAGATGGTATTTATATGGATATTTGCTTTGTATTTACTTGACACAATGTATTTTCCTATATGTGTGTAATAATTTTCAGTGAAAATATTTTTGAAGTTATTACCTGATTTTCTTTTACTTGGATATTTTGAATTTTACAATTAGAAGCCTTTTTGGTAATTAGACAGGTAATTCCTTTCCAGGAAACTTTATGCTTAAAGTAATTTCCGTTGGTACCTAATCTCCAATTATAATGCTCACTGAATATAAAAAATCCAAATCATTTTGTTTCTGCAATCCCTGTAGAAAAGACACCTCAGATGCACCTATATTGTTCTCAGAACACATGTACCAAGCTTCCTGTCTCTGAAATACAGCACAGAGAATATGACTACATGATTTGATCTCAAAGGAGAAGAATTACAGTATGAAAACATCATTAAATAATTAAAATAATATTATTGTGCCAAAAATATATAAAATTGATTCAAAGTGACTTTGGACTCAGGGGCATAGCAGGGTAAGGGTCAAGGCTAGTGATGTGATAGCTATGTACTCAGGGTTCCAGACAGAGAAGTAGAAGGAAAGCAAGTCTAGCATGGGAGAAAAATGCTCACTGAAAGGAAAAGTAACTTAAAATAGAGCCCTAATTTGATATGCAAAATTATTTCTTGAAGGAATGATCTAGTCTTTGTATAGCATATTTGATTTGTATTCCTTGAAACTTTGAAAAGTTCCATTACACTTTGACATAATTTTTTTAAAGTATATTTTTATTCATTTCAGAGAGAAAGGGAGAGATAATCATTGATCGGCTGTCTCCTGCACGCCCCCTTCTGGGGATCCAGACTGCAACCCTGGCATGTGCCCTGGACCAAATTGAACACAGGACCCTTCAGTCTGCAAGCCGATGCTTTATCCAGTGAGCCAAACCAGTTAGGGCAGCATAATTTTTCTTCTATATGCAAGCATGTTGGAGATTATCATGGGTAATGAGAAATATTTAAGTAATAATTTAGCAGATTTGAGTAATTCCATTTTTGCCAATTAAAAAAATTGTCTACTTTAAAGGCAATGTGTCTGAAGCTATAACTAAGACTTTCTTCCTCTGTTGAACTTCTTTCACACCATACTTTTCTCATGGCCTAAAATGTATCCACGAGGTCCATTTTTTTCTTTTAAATGACTTTCCCTGGAGATCCCTACCCTTCCTATTTAGCACCTATTAAGAACTATAGACTTGAAGGTTTTAACAATTTTTTGCTTTAGCAGAAATGATATAGGAGTGTGAAGAGAGCCAGAATGTGAGAGGAGCCAAAGAGTTACTTCTTTGTCAGGTTAGGTGGCATTGGCTCCAGACTGCTCAGGATTCATGGAGGCCCAAGAGAAATTCAAACAGCAGGTAGAATTTGGTTTTTAAACAACACTGCTTATATTTCATCATTTCTCAATTATTTTGCAAGCAAAGAAAAAAGATAGAGCCTTTGATATGGTTAATATTTCAGCAGGATTAAATAAACTGTTTGCATTATTTCTCAACTATCTACAAACATCCTCATGTTTTTGGCAAAATTTTTAAACCTCGAGAATAATCCATCAACAATGGCTGGAAAGGACTGAGGGACAACCATACGAAGTCAACTGTCCTACAAATGACATCATCAGAGTAGGTCCCTATGCATATATAGGAATCACCTACATTTACACATTAGGGCCTCGGGTTACATCAGAGATCCATTCCTACAGTGCAACTAACATGATTTCACCTAAGTCAGAACCCACCTACATAAGCACCTATGTCACTCACATGGAGCACATACACAGTAGTAATGAAGTGAAACAGTAAAAAAATTTAAAAGAAAGATAACAATTCATTACCTTTACTTGTGATAAATAAATAATAAAAAACATAAAGCACATATGTATATACGTCAAAATGACGGAACTTTTAAAAAAATAAATGAATGGGAGATGGCGACGTAACCATGAAATAATGTTGTCAAAGTCCGACATAATCCAAGGACTGCCTGTATAGCTAAGAGTTGTAATTCAATTTTGCTAAATGGTCTTAAAAACTAGAGGGCAAAAATAAACTTTAATTATACAAGTAATTAATATATGTTTACTTCAGACTTCCAGAATAAAAGACTACAAGGGTGTGATTCCTTCTTAACATAAGCCCTAAAATCAAATGTTCTTAAATATAAGTAAATAGATTATGTCACCACTAAATTCTTTTGTATGTTGCAAATTAGAAAGGGACAGGAAGCAGAATACAAGGGAAATGGAATTGGACTAAGAATTAATATTTGGCTTCTAATCTTCTATCTGCCAGTTACATGTCTCTGGAGACATTTAACTCTTAGTCCTCAGGTTTTTCATCTGTAAAATGTAGACAGTAAGCCAGACTTATCTATCATACAGTATTATTTTTAAAATCAAATAGAATTCCTCATAGTCGTTTTAGAAGCTATTTTAAAAACACCATTCAGTATACAGACCACAGGAAAGGATGCGATGGCTTACCCACGGTCGGCAAACTGCGGCTCGCGAGCCACAGGCGGCTCTTTGGCCCTTGATTGTGGCTCTTCCACAAAATACCACGTCCTGGACAAGTCTATTTTGAAGAAGTGATGTTAGAAGTTTAAGTTTAAAAAATTTGGCTCTCAAGAGGACTTTCAATCGTTGTACTGTTGATATTTGGTTCTATTGACTAATGATTTTGCTGACCACTGGCCTTAGTCCAAACTTCAACAAAAGGGGAGAAAAACCAAATGTTATCTGTTCACCTGTGCACAGAACCCCATGCCCTCCTGTATTCCACAAGATTCTTGATCTGACCATGCTTTTTTCTCTGCAAAATTTATAATCTCCATTCTTTTTTAAAGATAATCCAAGTCTTTATTCCAAGACGTGGTTAACTTAGAATATGATGGGATTTATCCTTAGGTAAACTCAAGGATGTCAGGTCTATAGTGGAGATATTTAAGATATATGCACATATTTCTTATTTTAAATCACACAAACAACATGTTCCTTAGTAAAAAAAAAACAATTGGAAATATCATATAAACAAAATTTTAAAACATTTTAAAAGCCTATAATTTTTAGAGATAGTAGTTATTGATATTTTAGTATATAGCTTTAATATTTTATTTTTTATTTTTATTTTTATTTTAAAAATTTCTTTCTTAATAAAGGTGTACATATGTGTCCTTATTCCTGCTTTACACCCCCCCCCTTGTTCCCACTCATGCCCTCACCCCCCTGTTGTCTGTGTCCATTGATTAGGCTTATATGCATGCATATAAGTACTCTGGTTGATCTCTTCCCCTTACCTTCCCTGAGGTTTGACACTCTGATTGATATTTCTCTGTCTCTGGGTCTACTTTTGTTCATCAGTTTATATTGTTCATTATATTCCACAAATGAGTGAGATCATGTGATACTTATCTTTCTCTGCCTGGCTAATTTCACTTAGCATAATGCTCTCCAACTCCATCCATGTTGTTGCAAATAGTAAGAACTCCTTCTTTACCACAGTGTAGTATTTCATTGTGTAGATGTACCACAGTTTTTTAATCACTCATCTGCTGATGGGCACTTAGGCTGTTTCCAAATCTTAGCAATGGTGAATTGTGCAGCTACGAACATAGGGGTGAATATATCCTATCTGATTGGTGTTTATAGTTTTTTGGGATATATTCCTAGAAGTGGGATCACTGGGTCAAATGGGAGTTCCATTTTTAGTTTTTTTAAGAAACTCCATACTGTTCTCCACAGTGGCTGCACCAGTCTGCATTCCCACCAGCAGTGAAAGAGGATACTTTTTTCTCTACATCCTCACCAGCACTTGTCATTTGTTGATTTGTTGATAATAGCCATTCTGACAGGTGTGAGACGGAACTGCTGTGAAATAGATAACCTAAGATATAGATTACCATTATAATACACAGCACTCTGAAACTTCATTATAATGAGGTTATTAATATACCTCCAATCAAGAATGTTCAACGATACTGTTTTATTGTTATAGTCATCTACTTCTCTCTATTTCTATAAAACTATTTAAAGCAGGGTATCAATTTTAGTAAAGTATATTGAGTAAGATAGATTCCTTAGGATTTCTTAGAAATTTTAGATAACATAATATTTAGAATTATTGGGGTAAATTTTAAAAGCTAACATTTCTTGACCACTAATACAGACCAGGCATTGTTTGCTTTACAAGTATTACTAGTAATTCACTGAATCCTCAGTCACACTGAATTAGGTGCTATTAGTATCCACATTTTGCTGATGTGTAAACTAAAGTATAGGAAGTTAAACAACTTTTCCAAATTCACACAACTACTAAACAGGGTATTGGAAAACCCTTATTTGAGGGGTAGATCCAGATGTCAACTAGTTTGGCTAAGCTCCACTGATGCCTCTTGAGAGAATGGAAAATAGACTCCAGATCTGTGACCTCCAACTTAACATCTCCTCCCATAAAATCATGTTACATTTTATTTTTCAAAAAAGTACAAGCACAGGCATACTCACAGGGCAGAAGTCACTGGGCCTTCAAGTTTAGTGTCAGCAAAAGCTGTCCACAAAAGGTGCCCCTAGTAGCCTTGCTCTCCAAACAGTTCCTGTGCTAAGTTCCCTGACTTCTTATACATTCTGCTAATTTTTATAGTGATGTAATTGTTATATAAGGTTTTGATAACAGACAAGCATAAAAAGAACATAATTTAAAAACACCCATAATTATTACATTTAGAAATAACCATTGTATGCATTTTAGTGAACATACATCCAATTTTTTCTGCATATGCATGTATATATTTGTGTCTATGTTCTATACATATATATATATTTTAAGATTTTAAAGTGATTTTTAGAGAGAGAAGAATGAAGAAGGAGAAAGAGAAAAACATTAATGTGAGAGGGAAACATCAATTTCTGCCTCCCACATGCCCCCTATCAGGGATCAAACTGCCAACCCTTCAGTTCACAGAAGATAAACAACCAACTGAGCCACACCAGCCAAGTATAGATATTTTGAATAACAATATACACAGTTTCATATGCTGATTTTTGCTAAATTACATATCATGATCATTATCCACATTAAAAATCCTTCTACAGTATTCTCAATGGATAAGTCCTATTCTAGATGTATTGTTATTATTGTTGTTGTTATTGAAGAACATTATAGTTTTTCCAATGATGTGATATTATGCATAATATTCTTATATATAAATCTTTGCATATACTCATGATTATTATTTAAAATAAATTCCTGTTTGATGAGGATATGCAACAATCCTACAGTATCATTTGTTTGTTTACTTATGAGAATGCTGGCTTTCCTACATCCATCCAAAAACTGAATTCTGGTGTTATTATCTTTTGTCTTTAATCTTTGATAATCTTATTGGTGAAAAACTGCAGCTTATTGTTTTAAGTTGCATTGTTATTACTGAGACGGGTAGACATATATTAAGCATTGCACTTGTTTTGCATGCGTGTTGATTTTTACTCTAGTCTAATTTTCAGAGCTGGGTCTTTCATAGGTTGTCTGGAATCTGGCACAAGCTGAGCCTGAGCCACCACAGAAGTGAGGTACCACTGCCTTCACTCTTTAGCATTGCAATACCCACTGCCCTTCAGCTAGGTGTTCCCACTTCCATCTTCACAGTGACAGCTACCTCCGATCCTGCTTTATATGGCACTCACAAAGAGGAAAGAGAGAAGGAAGACTTCATTTACATTAAAATTTCAAATTTTAAAGAGTAGGAACAAATTAAATAATCAAAATGATGTCAATGAGTTTATCTCTTTTTTAAAAGTATCAAAAAACTATCAATACATCCCTGATCAGCATGCAAAACTGCCTGCTTCTCAGTAAAAATTACTGCCATTTATCAAAATACCTACTATCTGCCAGGCACAGCATTAGAAGCTTTTATATAGACTCTTTCTCTTAACCCTGACAAGTTTAGGGCACATTATTACCTCATATATGAAAACATCTATAACAGAGGGGGAAACTTGTGTATGTGCAGGGGAGTGAAGAAAGAACAGCAAAGCTGGGCTTCACCTTAATTGTTAAGTGTTTAAGCTACACCACCAGCCTTCACAATAATAATGACATAATATCACTGATGACATAATATCACTGGAAGCAAACTCCGCCCTTCTGAAAGGTTTCATTCAAAACAGCTGATTGATTCTCTAAGAAACTCCTAGTCCTCAAAATTAAGATCATTTCAAAAACTAAGTTGGAATTTATTACAGGCATGACTATGATTAATTATTTATAGCACTAAATAGATTTAAAAATATAAGGTTCTCCTGAATCTTAATAATCAAAGGAACATTTCCTATTTTCACCCACAGATCCTAGAATTTGGTTGTTACCCACTTTCAACTTTTACTCAAAGGCCATCTCTCTCCCAATTATTGTCAGTGGGACATCTGTGCAAAGTCCTTAACTAAATAAACGTAATCAGCTGCCTCTCATAACCAGCTCAATACACCCTTCTCCCCATCACACACACACACACACACACACACACACACACACACACGCACACGCACACGCACGCACACGCACACGCACGCACGCACATTTCTCTAAGTCCTCTCTATTCTGTCTTGACGTTGTTTCTAGTCCTTAAATAGAGCAGGTCCTTGTTCCTTCTAGTCTGGACCACTGTTATCTTTACTTCTAGCATTGCTATACTCTGATCCATCCTACACATCATGCTCCTCCTCAAAAGACTCAAAAATTCCTCAACTGCTTAATTCATCTCACGCTCCTCTACTAATTTCTGAACTCCACATTCATGCTAGCCTCATCTTTATAGTTCCTTCTGCCATTCTTCTCTCTTGGCATTGTGAATGCTAAGCTCTTATGCCGGAGAACTGGAACCTTGGCCCTGTCTCTCACCAAGCATGTAACTTGGGAGCTTGAGGCGCAGCAGCAAAGGGAGCTCGGCCGGGACCCCAGACCTCGGCGCGGACAACAGGGGAGAGGCCGCGGCCCGAGCACTCTGCGGCCCCACTGCTGGGCCTTCGTGGGCCTCGAAGGCCCCGGCGCCCAACTTTTCCGCCCTCCCACTCCCCTCCCCCGAAACTCCTGCACAAAGAAAGCAGTCGGAGAAGGAGCGGCGGGTCCAGGCCCCGCCCCGCCCGGCGAAGAGACTGCAGGGCGGCTGCGGCTCTTCATCTCCTTTCCTCTCACTGGAAAAGGATGGCCACTGGAGCGAGCACCAGAGACCTAGAAATGGAAGCCATGGAGTTCCGCCAGTTGTATCCTTGGTAACTACAAAATTGCACACAAGGGAAGGAAGCTTCTTGGTTTGATAAGCCACGGTTCCTTTGATGCGATCTCCTTCGATGTTAAGGATATGTGGCAAGAGGGGCGGCTGCCTGCACTGCTCCTGGAGGGGTACCCCTCAGAGATGCAGTCTGTCTCTAAGCTGAGGCGGTACTGCACCGGACCTCTGCAGGCCGAGGCAGAACAAATGCGGTGTTAGCAACTATCTTTCCCCCCTCCCCACCCCCCCATATCACAATCATGCAGCTGGGTTTCCCACATTTGGGGCCATCGCGGGGGTCAGCACACTCGGAGTGCAATGGACAAGCCTTGCCCTGGGAAACCGCCTTCCTGATCACGGTCTCTCCCCTGCCAGGTATATTAGTTACCTTATTGCAAACACTAAACTGAAGCTTAAAATGGAGCATGGAGGAGCTGTCCGCTCACTCTTTGTTTTAAAAAAGCATGCCATGCATTTGTGAAAGGTACAAATTTATTTTCAGGGAAGGTTGCATGTTATGAATTACCTAGCATGTATATCTTAAAATACTCACCTTATGTCAGTTAAGATACATTTCTACCAAAATATGAAAAGGCTACTTCATCCATATCTTTACAAAGTGCCTGCCGCCCTGGGCAGTGTGGCTCCGTCGGCGGCCTTGTCCTGTGCGCCAGTTTGATTCTGGGTCAGGCACAGGCCTGGGTTTGGGCAGATCCCCAGTAGGGGGTATGTAGGAAGCAGCTGGTGCATGTTTCTCTGTCACGTTAATGTTTATTTCTCTTTCTTCTGCTCCCTCTCTCTAAAATCAATGCAAACGTTTTTTTAAAAAGTGCCTGTATAAAATTACCTGCAGAAGAAAACTTGATGTCAGCCGCTGCTTCCGATTTCCCAAGTCCTTGTTCTGATGTAACGTCCTCAGCAGCCAGAGGGGGAAACTCTGCCGTCCGCTCTTTCCGCCCACTGGGACCTTTCACTGACATAAAATGAAGATGTTTGGAAGTACAAATTCAATTCCCCATAACTCTACTATAAAGTAAAGCACTGATAAGGTAATTCTGTACATGATCAAGAATAAAATCCTTTTAAACATTAAAAAAAAATCATGTAACCTTGAAGAATTGTTTAACTTCTGTACTTCAGGCTTCTCATCTGCAAATGGGTTTAATAATGTACCTATTTATAAATGGGCTTTCTGTGATGATTAATTAGGTTAATAGAGATAAAGAATTTAATGGGTATCTGATGTACAATAAGTATCCAATAAATTACAGCTATTATTATTCATATGCTCTACAAAGTTCCATCATTCCTCTTTCCCACACAAATAATAATGTTTTGCCAAAATACTTTTATATATGCTTTCCCTTGGTTCCCAGTTCTAACATCCTATCTTTCAATACCCATCTCAATATTTCTGCTAAGATATATTGCTCATACGGGCTCAAAGTCAGTCTTATATCTTCTTGTATAGTGGGATTGTTACTGTGTGCCAGGCACCCTGTGCTTATAGTGAACACAGGCAGGGCCCTACCCTAGAGGCACAATCAGGCAGGGAGGGAATTTCTGTCTCCCTGCTGGGTTTGGATGTGCAGGGCTCCATGTCTTCCTCAGCCCTTGCATCCCTTCCAAGACTGACCAGCAAACCCTGATCGACAGATAAGAATGGATTACTCTGACACATTTTTGTGAAAGAGAGGCCAACAGACTGCGTGGCTATAGGAACAAAGCATTCACCTGCTTCCTTAGGCTTTTATTGTAACAGCAGCTTGAACTAAAATTAACCTCTGGACACAATCAGCAGGGTAAGTATTCCTGAGAAAGCACATGCTCCTACAAGGTCAGGTCTAAAAGACTAAACATAGAGATTCCAGCAAAACACCTAGGGGCTCAGACTTGTTTGGAAAAGTCAAGGCAGGGGCTGCTGCCTTTGGCAGGGTCCCCTCAAAGGCCCCCGACCTTTCGGAGAATCTTCCTTACAGACTTTCCAACCAAGTCCCATGCTTCTTTCTCCACACATCCCCACTAAGTCTTCCTGCACAAACCCATGTTTACTACATAGCTGACTACATTGTACAAAAGTTGGTATTTTTAATTTTGTGAAAATTTAAAAAATGTAAGTTATCATATGGTAACTCTATACTCAACCTTTTCCAAAGTGGCTATACAACTCACATTTCTACCAAAAATGTCAGAGGGCCACAGTTTCTCCACATTCTTTCCAACACTTCTATTATCTGATTTTGTTATAGCTCTCCTTGTAGGCATAAGGTGATATCTTGTGTACAGTTTTGATTTTTATTTCTCTGCTTACTAATGACGGTGTACATTTTTTATGTGTTTATTGGCCATTTTGGCCATCTCTTTATATGTTCTGGATACAAATCCTTATCAAATATATGATTTGAAAATATGTTCTTTAATTCTGTGGGTTGCCTTTCAACTTTGTTAATGTTGACCTTTGAAGCACAGAAGTTTTTAATATTGATGAGTCCACTTTACCAATTTTTCTTGCATAACCCAGGGTTACAAAGATTCACTCCGATGTTTTTTATTATTTTATAATTTTACTTATTACATTTAGTTCTATGATTCCTTTTTTAAGGAGAAAATATCTATGAGCCATTTTAGTTCATTGTGTTTATTGTACTGTAAGAGGCCCACCTTCATTCTTTAGCATGTGACTATTCAGTCCAGTATCATTTGCTGAGAAGAGTATTCATTCCCATTGAATTGTCTTGGTTCACTTGTCAAAAGTCAGTTGACCATAAGGTGCTGGTTTAATTTCTGGACTTAATTTTATCTCGCTGATCTATTTATCTATGTTTACGCCAGTAACACACTGTCTTGGTTATTATCACTTTGAAGTAAATTTTGAAATCAGGATTGTGAGTTCTCCTATTTTGTTCTTCTTTTCCAGGATTGTTTTTGGTATTCAGAGATCTTCACACTTCCTTATGAATTTAGAATTACCTTGTTAATTTCTTCAAAAACTTCTTGTTGAGATTATAAGAATTCTGTTTAATCTATACATCATTTGTAGATTATTACTGTTTTAATAATATTATCTTCCAATCCAGGATCATAGACTATCATTCCATTCGTTAGGCCTAATTTAATATCTTTCAACAATGTTTTCTGGTTTTTAGAATATAAGAATCACATCCTTTTTATTAAATGTATTGCTAAGCATTTTATTCTTTTGACCTATGGTATATGTAGGTTTTTCTTCACCTCATTTTTGGATTGTTCATTGCTGGTGTACATTAATAGAACTGATTTTGTATACTGATCTTATATCTTAAAGAATTGCTGAACTTGTCCGTTAGTTATAATAGCTTTTAAATTGATTCCTTAGGATTTTCTAAAAACAATATCATGTCATTTGCAAATACTTGTACTTCCTCTCTAATCTGGATGTCTTTTATTTCTTTCATTTTTTTCTTGCTCAGTTGCCCTGACTGGAACCTCTAGTACAATGTTGAGTAGAAGTGTGCAAGGCTGACATGGTTGCCTTGTTGCTCTTAGATGCAGAAACTTTGTCTTTCAGGAGGGTGATGTTAGTAAGTTTTTCATAGGTATATTTCACAGTCTGAGGGAGTTCATTTCTACACCTAGTTTGTTGAGTGTTTTTATCATGACAGGGTGTTGGATTTTGTCAAATATCTGTTCTGATTTATTAAGATGATACTATAGTTTTTTTTTCTTGGTTCTATTGAAATGGTGTAGTATATCAATTGATTTTCTGTAAAATAATTTTGCGTTCCTATGATAAATCTCGCTTGGTCACAGTATATAATCCTTTTATGTTACTGGATTGATTTGCTGTCATTTTATCTATATCCATAGAAATATTTGCCTGTAAATTTTTTTTGTTTTTTTTTTTCCTGATATCTGGTTTGGGTATCCGGGTAACATTGGACTGATAGCATGAGTTGGAACGATACTTCCTCTTTTGATTTTGTAAAGAATTTTTATTAATTCTTCCATAAATATTTAGTTATATTTTGTTATAAAAAGTGTAACTTTTAATACTTTCATGTTTGAAAAAAATAAAATTCTGATAGTATGTCCAATAGGAGAAAAAAATTTCACCCTTTAGCTGAAATGTATCTATAAGATGATCTGTGGTCCACAACAGTAAAGCCGAAGTTTGAGTTACAGGAAAGAGGAGTTCCCTACTTTAGCCTTAAAAGTTTTCTAAGTTTAAAAAAAAAAAAAAGGTAGAAGAAAATTAGTCTCGGCGTGAATGGCTGCTCTGGAACCCCAGCTCTCTTCCATTTCTCAGTCTCTCCCCAAGCGGGTTCCAGGACAGGTGGGCACGGCTCTAAAGGGTGACACTGAGAGTGACTGCGCATCAGCCCGCTTCCGTTAGCAGCGGGAGAGGAAAGGGCTGGCCCAGAGGGTCTCGCGGGGCGGGGCGGGGCGGAGGAGGAGGGAATGCAAAACCCAGCCTCACCCAGGAACGCTGGCCACAGCGACGCCCCAGCCTGTAAATTCCAGCTGCTGCTTTGCTGACGTTTCCAGCTCCTGTCAGCCAGGACCCCAGCATCGGCGACGGGTGCCGGAGCGGGCGCACGGCCAGCGGCTCTGCAGGCCCGCAGCGGCGATCGGGCGGAGCAGCCCGGACGGACCCGGGAGCGGGGCTCACCGCCGGACGCCGAGGTGGCGCGAATAACCGCACGGGCGCGGCCAGCTGAGACCCGACGTGCGCGCAGCGGCCGGCACCGGTGAGCGGGTGCGGACTGCGCCGGGCGGGGGGCGGCGGACCGAGGCGGTTAGTCTCCTGTCAGGTGTCCTGCCGGAAAGCCGAACGGGGAGGCTCCTGAGGACCACGCAGAGCGAGCGCAGTCCGGGTGCGCGCCCTTCCCGCGCCTGCCGCCCTTCCCCAAATCAGGTGAGGGGCACGTCTGGGTTGGGAAGGTACAATTTGAGCTTGTTTGCTGCGTACCTCCCAAATGTCGTTCCGATTTGACCAAACTCTTTCGAGTACAAGAGAGAAATCTGCAAAAATGGGATGAAACCAAGTAAACTCTTCCGGAGGCTTTAGCTAACTCCTGCCTCTTAACCCTGACCTGAATGGAAGCGGTCTGACTCCCCGGGGCGTCCATTTAATTTAAAGTTGTGCTACTTCTAGGGTTAAATTGCAAAGATCTCCACCCTCCCCTCTGCTTCCCAGGAGATGCCCTTGCCCTGCTCATCTCTCTTCAGCCTCCCTGCAAACCCTGCCGGGTCCTTGCACAGGATCCGCCACCCTGGGGCAAACTCTCCCACCTTCAGGTTTCCTAAACTGTCCTTTGATTCATCAAATCGGGGAAGGAAGAAGCCCAGGTGTCTCCACACCTTAATCCCCATGGTCTAACCCAGTATACATCCTAACTGCGCAGGGCTTTTAGAAGCAGCTCTTGCTGGCTCATTTCCTCCACTCCACCTGCCTGTTTAGTGCCCCACTCTCCAATTACCTTAACTGTCCAGCCTGATCTCTCCACAGTGCCAACCTGCTGAGGTGTCCAGAAGACCTCAGCAAGTCTTTCCCAAACTTCCTCCCGCTGCCCCTGTGTCTTTGGGCAGCTTTAGATACCTGGCTATTGAATCTGTCTGGGAGTCTTTACCAAATCTCGGTTTGCAGATGGCTTCATAAACATCAAAATCCACTCCCACACTCAGAAGCAGCCCCTCTTGGTGAAAGTCTGGGTGCTCTCTTTCCCCTGGGATCACTTTCAGGCAAGAAATCTGGCACCTTGCTGTTCCATGTTTGTAACTTCGCAAAACAACTTGCACCTCCTCCTGAAGGTGCCTCATCCCCAACATGTCTCTCTTGGTGGTTATTACCTGAGGGATCTGTGCCCAAGGCATTAGCTCCCCTTAGCATAAGCTGTAACTCTGTAATCTTCTCTGAAAAAGAAATGTTTCTCTGCTCTCAGCAGTGTTTCCCTAGCTCTAAAGGCCCATGGGTAGTCCTCCCAGGCGCTCTGGATGCCACTTGCCTTCGTGGCAGACACAGGGCAGGGGCCCGGGAGCAGGGAAGAGACCCGCACTTAACTAGCTGGTGCTGCTTCACGGCTCTGAACCTCAAGTCTCTGCACTTGTTTCCCTTGATTCCTTTTGTTTCTTATTTGTTGTTTGAAAATAAGTCTAAAATAAGTATCCTTTAACCCATGTTTGGCATTTTAAAAACTGTCAAAGTAACTCCCCTGATAAATTACCTGCTCTGGAAAATCAGTAGATCTTTCTTTGCTGGCTCTGTGCCCATCCCACAACTTGTGGCTGGCATTTCCTATAACCCGAGATGTGACCCTGCGGTGGTCCCAAGACACTAGGTCTCAACATTTGCTAAAGACAAGTGATTACTAGAGTTAAGTTTGTTGTCTATTCTGTCTCTCCCTTCTTGTCTGACATCACTGGTCCTTGTGCCCATCATGAGGCCTTGATTTCTGATTCAACTCTTCTTTGCCCTTGAAACCAATGAGCTGCTCCATCATCCAACACAGATGAAAACTGGTTTTCTTCCATTGATTCCAGTGGTGCCAAATAATATTCAACTTCTTTATGAGTTAAAAAGTGTCTTTCAGTCATTGTTGCTTTGGCCATGCTCCCAATCCTGAGAGCTCTGAGTTTAAATATTTTCTGTCACTTTTAGCCTGGTTCAGTGTTCAAAAAAGACAGAACTGTGGAGTGCTCAGTTTTCTTATTGTGGCTGTTTTCCTAGTTTGAGGTAAGAATTGTATGAGTGTGCATGATTTGGAGGTTTTGCTCCTGCATATACTGTTATTATTACTAGGGCTAATTATTTGCCCTGTGCTCATGGGAAAATAATTAAAGAAAATTTAATCCGCTGCTTACCGAAAGGCCAGGTACAATACCATGTGAAACTCATAGTTTAAATGCATGATGCATGTCTCCTACAGTTTTGTCTGTGTTGTCACGCTGTTCTTTTCAAGCGGCCGCCTGAGAGTTGCTTTATTTTGCTTTCAAATTTACTACAGGGACCAAGATCGAGTTCCATCACACTTGCTTGTTTGGGCTGCCCAGTGCAGGCTCCCGGCCTTTCTTCCCATGCTCATTTGTGTACCTAGTCCTTTTCCTATTCCTCATGACTTCGAATGCCAGAGTCTCCCATGTAGGTTAGCAAATTAAGAATTTTATTCAGAAGTTTGAAGTAAATCCAAGAGTTGAGAGGATTAAAAAGCTGTCTTGAAGACACACTGTGGCAGTAAACAAATCAGAACCAGAGTAACAACATTAGACAAAGTATCCAGGCCAGATTAAGAATGCTTTCTCCCTTGTTCACTCTACAAATCAACTTTTAAACCCATCGCCATTGGAAAGTGCTCATTCTTCTTCAGAATAGGCTATTCTTTCAAATTGCCTAAAGTCATCAAATTACATGATTTGTGTTTCTTCTCACTAGGTGCTTGTTCAAACTCCATTAAAACTTCCATAAGCAAAAATAAATTTTATTTCATTTTCAGTCTAAATTTAGTTATTACTTGATATTTCCTATTTTATTCACGATATGAATTTATCCTACCAAAAAAAATCAACTCTTCAGTGGCTTAATCTATAAAGCCAACTTAAATAAAGGAGCACCTAAAAGGATTTAAGGTGATATTGAACTAATGTGGCAAGGGAGTGCCATTATCCTACTAAAGCTCTAAAATATGTTTCAATCACACACAAAAAAATCTAAAGAGCTATATGTCATTAGTTAGTGATTAATGGCAAAGTTGACAATTGGAAATAGAAAACAGTATGTATTTAGAATAGTCATGGAAATGACAAGTGAATCTTGGCCTTAGCTCTGTTTGTATTCACATTAAAGTTTTGCTATTTGATTTTTATTCTATTCACAGTAGATGTCCATAGGGGAAAAATTCCCTTATGTATGAAAACCAAATGGTCTTTCAAAATATTTCACTAACAGAGAATTCAGTGTATACTATAAACACTGTATGACTGTTTATTTTACATTATTCTTATAGCTCAATTTAGAAGCTTTTTTTTCTTTTGTTTGTTTGGTTTCTAAAATAGGTGCATCATCTAAATGTTTTAAGCAGAAATAAATGTCTAGAATCAGCCAGTTCTTCTTAGAAGTTCCTCCTTTTTCCTAAGAATACTTTAAATTGTATTGCTGGTCTCGTGTTTACTTTTCTAACATTTACAAGTCTGGAAAATGGATAAGAAATACATATGCTTTGTTCTTCATAATCTCATTTGCCTTCATATTTCAGGTCCCAGTTCTAGATGTCTTAAAAATTTTAAATCACAGAATTAATAATCATTTATTTTGTGTCAATTCTCATGTGATTTCTCATCCATATTACACATATAAACGTTGCTTTGTTCCTTCACCAGATGATGTGAAAATCTTATTTAGATCAGTATATTTAGTACTTTGAATGGTTAACTTCAGAGTAAGAATATTAGCGAATTACATATATGGTGTACACTCTAAAAGGTAGTTATATGATTGCTAATTTGCTCTTTAAGCTTTCTTTAGATATTTCCCATATTATATTAATCAAAGTCCTCTTATCTACCTTGGAAAATGAAGAATTTCACCTATGAAATATATCAACTATATTATCAACAATAGAAGATACTTACAGAGGGAATACTGTGAATCTAGTGATATTAAGCCCCCAAAGATACATCACAGTAGAAAAATGATCTTTGTCCTAGAAAAATATTGTTCAAGCTAAGTACATATTTAGATATGGGTTTCTTTAATCATCTCAGTACCACTGGGATAGGAAGCCATTTAAAAACAACTCTCCCCCTGTCCACCTATCAGATCACATGAAATGTATAATGTGGTCACATGGCTAGATTCTGTCACTTCCAAGATAACCTCAACAGCCTTCCCCTCCACATGGGATTATGACTCCTTTGACAGTATAGACCACATGTCATATGTGGATCAAATATCCTTGTATTCTATTACTAAATGCTGCACAATTACTTGCATACTCTTTGTTGTTTCTTTATTTTCTGCTAAAGCTGCGGAAAATCTTAAATACTTTTTTAGATCCCTGTATTTTAGAAGAGAAATGTTAGAAACCATTTTTCTAATCTAATTCAAGTACATTATCCTGCTATAATACAATGACTTAAAATTGATGATGTAGTCTTACTAATTGTGGAATCAAGTATTAATTCCATTTTTTTAGTCTTAAGTTATAATGGCAAGGAGCAAGTAGAGGAAAGAATAAGAAAAAGAAATGAAGAATAAAACATTGGCATGGTTCTAAAAGTGTTAGAGAACAAGTAACGCAAGTATAATATAATCACTTTGGGAGCGTTTTAACTTGAATACATATTGTCTGCACGTTCCTTTCTGCCACTTCCCCCTCTTTCTCTTTGAGAACCACTATATCAGTTTAGAGAGCAATTACCTCAGGTGTCAGGGTCCACAGACCAACATCATGGATATCACCTAGGGGCTTGTTAAAGATACAGAATCTCAGACCCCACCTGGACTCATTGAATAAAAAGATGCATTTTAACAAGATCCCCAAGTAATTCAAATGCACATTAAAGTTAGAGAAGTACAACAACCTATGACTTGTTCAACTAGAGGTTATTTCTTGTTTTTTTTTTTTAATAAACATTTTAAAGAAAGCAATTAGCATTTATAATGTGCCAAACACAGTGTTCAGTCTTTAAACATTTTTTTATTTAATCCTCTCATCTCTATGAAATATCCACTGCTTTATCCTCACTTTGTACATTAGCATTCTGAGTAATAAGAAGATAAATAGCTCACCCAAATGCAATAACTGGGAGATTCAATATTTAAACACAGGGATTCTGATTGCTGCGCTCTTAGGTGCCACCCCTACTGTATATTCTACACTTAACTGCCTGCTTTTTAAGCCAACAAATTATTTGATAATTTATTTAAACTTATGATGTGAGTTCAGGTTCTGTTTCCATCATGGGGAAAAAGAAGATCTATTTCGTTTTAGTTGTAATATTTGCCTGTCATCTTACATTTAAGTACAATAATGAAGTCTACAAATTTCTTCTTTAATTGGGAAATAAATACTAAAACTATCGCAGCTCATTTTAAAACTTAAGGTTTGATATCTCTATTTTTTCTCATAACTTAAGTTTACTGTTTTTACCTTTTGGTGTTTTGATGATATGAAAAAAGTTCTCTCTTATTTGAACATGTTATTCCTTATATACATAAACTGTTCATTCCAATTCAAATTACATATCATTATTCCAATTTTTAATATAAACACTTATATACAAGCAATTGTTTACAAAACTGTATTTGAATATAGTCACTAACCAGTCAGTCTGCCAGCTAGTGCTAACTTCTTTAAGCCAGGGACTCCACAAATGCTTCCGCCTCTGAACGCTTTCTCCCAGGCATGTCAGTTCTCTGACAGCTGTCAGTGGATCTGGCCCCATGTCAGTTGTTTTGACAGGGGATCATTGATGTTGCTCAAAAGACTGAGGTGAATCTGGGTTCCTTGTGATGGTAGTTGAGAGGAGGGATATGTCATCAGGACTGCGAAGACACAATTTTCTCAGTCATGAGGGGACATATTCTTGGGAGACAGAATTTCACTAGTTGCTTGGATTTGGAACTTTAGATGTACAGCCAGCACTAATGGTAAATCACCTAACTTGTAAGTTACTGACTGATTAAGTCAAAATCCAGGGGAAGTAGTGTCCAGGGACAGCCTGCATACAGCAGGCCGTTTTTCTTAGTGCTGACAAATTACACAGTGCAGTGATCCTCTTATGACCCTTTTGAATCCTGCTCATTTCACTAAGCCCAAATATTTGTGACTGTGGCTGAATATAATATACATCAGCTTTTTATAAATAAATGGGAACAATATTATCATTTCTTCTTCCAGTAAACTTCATAATTTACAAGTTTATCATTACATATACTTTCTTCACATTTTGATTATTCTTGTTATCCAATTCAATTGCATTGTACCAACTTCTAAATCTACGTGGTTTGCCCCTAGAACAAGAATATTCATCACCCCAGCTTTAATAATCTAATTCCTTCCAATCAAATGATGTCACTTCACATAAAAGATGTTATACTGTGATGTCTCTCAGCCCTTAACCTTCACACAATTAATTGCTGCCATCTTATCAGGAATGAAAAAGAAGCTGATGTGATCACTATGTAATGATTTCCTGAATGTTCCTGGCCTCTGATCTACTAAGTTAACAGAAGTTATTTCTGAGAGAAACACAAATCTATTTATATTTTTAAAAATTCCCATTAGGTTAAGCCATATGATGAAACATTATACTGTGTAGCCATAATGTATTTATATAAATATATATTTAATATATAATATATTTTAAAATAAGTTAATAGCAAAAAAGGTAAACTAAACATAAGTGGATAAAGCAGTGTATAAAACATAAATCCTGATTGTGATCCAGTGTGCATATGTATTTGGTAGATTCTAGTCAAGGTTCCATTAAGGTCTTACTTAGGTCTTTGGTTTTCTAATTTAAAAAAATGAAGTATATTGGCACTGATTTGTGAGTAAAATCGCCTATATGTTTTTAAATGCCTATGTATTTGTAGAACAGAAAGCAAAGACTAGGAAATATATACAACAAATCTTAAAAGCTCTTGAAGTTTATTAAGATCAAAGCTACTAAGATCAAAGATGACTTTTTTCTTTCCTTTTTTTTTTATGTGCTTTCAAAATTTCCAATAAGGAACCTCTATTACTTTTATACTTCTTACTTTCTGTTTGTCTTAGAATTTCTATTACTTTCCTTCTAACCCACTCTAGATTTTATATCTTAGACAACCACTACAGACTCTCTGAAGAATAACACTGACAAATCTGACCCATCTCTATTTTTTTCCTCTGAGGTACACTAGAACTTCACAAGATTCCACAAAATTCACACCAGAGTGATATTTTATAAGAGAAATTATCTTATGGGATATTTCTTTTGCTATAAAAAATCCACAAAGAAATAGGGATAAAAATAGATCCTTCCACTGCCAAAATTCTTCTGTACAATGCTTTAGTAATGCAATGTGTGTTGTTTTAAAAAAGTAGCCCAATTACAATCTTTCTTATTAACTCTTTGGCTTAAAAAAACTCTTACATAAAAAAATCAAAATTCATAAAGAAAAGAATTGATAAATGCTTTTTTGGCTACATAAAAAATGTTTTAATGGCTGTGTAGTAAAAAATATCATAAACAAAATGAAAAGATAAACAGGAACTTGGGAAAGCAATTTGCCACACGCTGTATGTAAAATGCCCATTTTCTTAATATAACATGAACTCTTTAAAATAAGAAACAATGAACAACCAACTTGAAAAATGAGCAAAAGCCATGACTGGCAAACTTGTAAAAGAATAACAACTATGTAAACCAAGAAAGCAAAGGGAATTGCAACCTCTTTTGTCACTAAAGAAATACAATCAAAGAAAATATATACTTTTTATTTATCCAACAGAGAAAAAAAATTAAGATTTTATAAAAGCCAGATTTTTGTTTTCATAAATTAGTATAATTTTTGTAGAAGACATTTTGTAAATATCTTTGTAAAACCTAGAGTATACAATTTGCTTCAATAATTATGTTTGAAACTTATTTTACTTATATATTCAAATAAATATAAAAATGCATATATATAAATAACATTATTGAGGCAATTTTTAAGCAGCCTAAAAAGGAAACCGAAAAGAAAAAAATAAAAACCGTAAGTCCATTAATAGTGGACTGGTTAAATAAGTTATTGTGTGTCAGTGAAATGAATATAACATAGCACAGCACTCGGAACAAAGGAGGTGGCCTTGGCTTCTTGCTTAGTGGGTAGAGCATCAGTATAAGGACTGAAAGATCACAGGCTTGATTCCCTATTGAGTGCATGTACCTCAGTTTCAGGTTTGATCCTTGTCTCCATTCAGAGTGAGTGTGGGAGGCAACCATTCAATGTATCTCTCTCACGTCAATGTTTCTCTCGCTCTCTCCCACCCCTTTTCCCTCACTTCCACTCTCTCTTTAAAGATCAATGGGGAAAAATATCCTCAGGTGAGAAATTAAAAAAAAAAAAACATGAATGAGGCAGATTTATATACACTGATGTTGAAAGTTCTGCTAGCCATATTATTAAGTTAAAAATAATAAAGCAAAGAGTAGAATAGTAAAATATTAATATGATGTGTAAAACTAAAAAAAAGTGGATATACACATTTATATGCATGTAAATCTATTTTCTGAAAGTCCTAAAAGAATACATAAGAAATTATTAGTAGGAAGTATCTCTGGGAAGAGAGACAATTGGAGAGGCTGGGAGACATGTACTTTTAAAGTATGCCCCTCTATAACTTGACATTTATCTCACATGTATATATTCTATGAACTATACAAACAAAGATCTTTTAAAATATTTTTAAATGATGGCTCAATAACACTATATAAGCTTTGTATTAAAAATAAGTATTTATCAAAGTTTAACTAGATTCATAAGTAAAAATCAAATCTATTATATTTATTTTTAAAATAGCTATATTTGTTTTGTGGAATTATTATCATTCATTTCTTATTTTTATTTAAATCTATTTTCTTGCATTTCAATAATGCATGTACATTCTTTGTATGAAACACTGAACCAATTTAAGTACCACCATCCAGTGAAAACCACATTAACATTTGGTGGTATATTTCTTATAGTTAGTAGTTATGTCTACAGAAATGTCTTAGAATAAAACTGCAATATTTTACATTAAATTTTCTACTTCTTATTCTCTAATGTGTGTCTACTAGGGCTGGGGAGGATGTGGAGCAGAAGCAGAGGATGAGATCCCACGACATGGTTGTCATTCAGTGCCGCCTGATTCTGTATAAGATGATGTCCTTGGTGGGGACCAGATGACTTCATTCCCTCCAAAAACACTCTTAAAATGTAGTGTTAATGCTTGCTCTGTAAACTAAAAAATAAAATCTGACCATATTTAGTAAATCTCAATAATTTTCTTTTCCAGATCTGGCACCTCATAAATTGGTCTAAAATGGCTGGGCCTTTATCTGAGTAAGTCACTGACGCCATCCCAGAAGCTCTGCATCCAGGTAAATACCTAACACCTGTAGCACTGTATCTGTCAGGAGTTTTCTGTAATGCATCAACAGTAGAGGTAGCACAAGAAGCCACACAAATCCCTGTTCAGTAATAGAAACAGAAGAGCCAGAAAAGAAAGAAATTTCAATCTTATCCTTCCAGTAGTTAAGAATACATATATACTTAGAGGAGTTTAAGTGCAAATGGTGTCAAAGTTACCAGGATATCCAGGTATAAATTGATGCTAACCTTGTGAAAGATCTGCAGTCCCTTGTGACAGGGACTGCCCTCTGAGAGGGTGATGGCTCTCCATGCAGCACAGCTCTGGGCATCCCCATCGCCACAAGATGTACCCTCTCATTGCCACAAGATGGGAGAATCGCCCCAGCATTGACTTCCAGAAGCACATCAACCTTAAAATTTGATCTGCTAACCTGAAAAGCCACATGCCTCAGGCTCATTCTTACAAAGTCTCCCTTACTCCATTAAGAAATAGGGAAAATTGCACCATGAAGTTGGAAATAAAGGCTCCCTTTAATGCCCAAGCTGGCTAAATCCCTGGTGTGCAGAAGTCCCTGGAATAACAGGGCATCACACTCAGAATCTTTGTTGACCCAACTCCTGTCAAGTGAGTTTCATACAAATAAAACTCCTGAGTTTACCCAGCTTGCAAGATTTTTTTTCCCCCTGATAAAAACAGCTCAAAGAGCAAGTCCTCAGCTTCCCAAATAACAGGGGCGACACTCCCTAATCCCTGATCTTTTCAGGGCGAATGAAAAGAGTAGCTTCCCCCTTCTGATCATGTGTGATTGCACCTTATCAAAGTAGAAGGTAGCTAGGATAGGTGGTGGGAAGGTTGACAAACTTCCTGGGACTTGATTGGCAAGTAGGAAATGCTTGTGGAGGGCACTCTACGGTGATGTTAGGAAACTATTTAGGACTGCTTTAATCTTGGGAGATAAAAATAGCAACATTCCTCAGAGATCTGTTGCTGGAAATCTTTAGGGGTGTGTGTGTGTGTATGTGTGTGTGTGTGTGTGTGTGTGTGTGAAGCCTAGGAAGCTACACTCTGCATATTTTCAGCAAAAATCTAGCTCTGGAGAAAGTGTTTAAAATATATGTCCTAGTTAGGAAGACACTAAGACAAGAAGCTTTATTTTACCTCCTAAGAGTACTTAATAGAAGGAGCTCTTGGTCCCTAACAGCCCATCTCTGCCTTGCTGTGAAAGAAGCAGGACAGTGATACCTGAAAAAGAGGCTGGGACCAGCCTACTTTTTGCATGTTGGAAGTCCTCAGTTTCTAACATTTACAATTACATTTTGCTTACAAATAGCAAAACATTGAAGAAAACATTGTAAAATGTAAAGCTTTTTTCAAATTTTTAAGTTTGAAATGAATAAGCAAAACATGCCTAATTCTGAGTTATTTTTTTGTTCAGTGCTGCCCCATGTGGGTGGCTCAGTGGTTGAGCATCCACCTATGAACCAGATAGTCATGGTTCAATTCATGGTTAGGGCACATGCCTGGGTTGTAGCTTGATCCCCAACAGGGGGCATAGGGAAAATAGGCAATCAATGGTTCTCGCTCATCATTGATGTTTCTATTTATATCTCCCTCTCCCTTCCTCTCTGAAATAAATAAAAATATTTTTTAAAAAAACAATGCTATACCAATTCTGCCACTAACTAGCAGTTTTACCTTTGGTTTCCTGTGAGATAATCTCCAAGGCCCCATCCCAGCCTATAGGCATTATATTGAAATACAAAAGTTGTTTTCAGAAGGACCTTCTGAACTTTGTAATGTCCCTTTAACCAACTAACAACCACAGATCTCTGATTACTTATTGATTTAAACCAGTAATGTGTAAACAGTATTTTAAACTCTGTTTTATAGGACCAAAAGAATTTCAGTTAAAATCTACTTATGAAAATTGGGGAAACCTGATTAGGATAGTTAAAAGAATAAATACCATATTCAGTGGCTTAACACCTATAGACCTGCACTATTCAATATGGTTGCTACTTGCCACACATGGCTATTTTAATTTAAATATGAATCATTTAGAATTAAATGAAATTGAAACCAGTTCTGCAGTTGTATTAGTTACATTTCAAGTGCTCAGTAGATGCATGTAGTGAGTGACTGCACACTGGATAGCACAGATAGAGAGCATCTCTTTCATCATAGAGAGCCCTATTGGACAGTACTGTATATACTAATTTATTAGTAAAGCAGCAGACTTCCATTGGCAAAAAGGATATATGCTTTCTTAAACTTATTTGGAAATTTAAAATCATTTTTAAATTCCAATTTTCTGAGTGGTGGGTTATCTGGTGGTATACGGTTCTCACAGGTACCCTTTTCTTTTTCCTGTTTATTTGCTTATTAAAATACAGGAAATTAAGTCTCTCATGAAATGACACCTAAGGATCTTCAATATCAAATTTTCTTACAATCCAGTCAGAAGCAATAGAATTGATCTGTATAGATGTACTAAGGCAGCGTGTTCAAAACACTGTCTCCTGTACAGAATCTGCTCAGCTTTGAACACCCTCCAAGAGTACAAACTTCCTGTACATTTGGCAGGCAGATGGAGCAACGTTTTGAAAACATAGCCTAGATGCCTTAGCTCCTTAGACCAGCTCTAAAAATAGCTGATAAATTTCACAATTGCTGTACAAAAATTCTTTTTTGAGAAGTACTTAAAGTTGTGGTTGTGGTTTTTTTTAATCAGGCTTATCAAAAAATGTCACTCTCTAGTGATCAAAAACTGTTCCATGTGCTTGAACTTTTTTGAAAATATATAGCAATATGGCTCAGGTGATGAGAGCGCCATCCCAATGCACTAAGGCTGTGGGTTAGATTCCCAGTCAAGGCACATACAAGAAACAATCAATAAATGCATAAATAAGTGGAATAACAAAGCAATATTTTGCCCTGGCTGGTTTTGCTCAGTGGATAGAGTGTCAGCCTGCAGACTGAAGGGTCTCAAGTTCAAGTCCAGTCAAGGGTACATGCCCAGGTTCTGGGCTCACTCCACAGTAAGAGGCATGCAGAAGGCAGCTGATCAATGATTGTCTCTCATCATTGATGTTTCTCTATCTCTCCCTTCCTCTCTGAAATAAATTTAAAAAAAATTAAAAGAAAAACATACTGCCCTAGCTGATTTGGCTCAGTGGATAGAGTGTTGGCCAGTGGACTCAAGGGTCCCAGGTTCGATTCTGGTCAAGGGCATGTACCTTGGTTGCAGGCACATCCCCAGTAGGGGGTGTGCAGGAGGCAGTTGATTGATGTTTCTCTCTCATCCCTGTTTCTAACTCTCTCTCCCTCTCTCTTCCTCTTTGTAAAAAAAAATCAATAAAATATATATTTTTAAAAAAACATACTGCAATACCACTTAAGAGAAACCAAATATGAATGTCTCAATTTACAGATCAAAAATTTCATCATGTGAGCAAAATTCTTTCCAAGAAATCCCTGAAACAAACCACTCAGAGTAGAGCCATTCCTTGGGCAATGGTGTCTCCTAAGCATGACTGTTATCAGTCTAATGATACCTAGAATCATCTTAATATCATCTTGGAATTAACATACCTGTAATATCTAATTATAGTGAGGATGATACTGAAGCCACAAAGGCAGTGGCTTTGCCCAGAGCCATGCAGGCCATTCCAGGACTTCTGGCTCCCAGAACTTGCTCCTTCCAATTCATTCTTCTGTGCTTCCAGGATGTGATTCCAAACTGACAGCATCCAAGGACCTTCAAAAAAAATACTGCTGTCTGCGCTCTACCCCAGATTTCTGATTTATTTGTTCAGGAATGTAGCCTGGGCTCAGGCACTTGGAAAATACTCCCAGGTGATTCTAATATATGGACATGTTTGGGACTAGTCAAATGGAACATATCAAATGGGAGAATTTCAGACCTGCAGGTTCCTGCCTTTTTAAAAAATCAATAATTATAGTCATATTAGTGAATATCATTTTTGGCTATAGAGATAGGTATAGCCTCTAGCTTACTGTTTCTAATTCACCGTGAACTTTAAAAAAAAAAAAGCTAACTAAACTTATTAAAACTGGATACAAAATAAAAATAAATCTGTGCTCAGTGAGAATTAGGTTCCTTAATTTGCATATACTTTGGTATAGTCTTAGCATCTTAAAAGGCTTTTTCAAGTGCAGCCAATTAGGGAAATAGTTTGGCAATTTCTTATAAACTTAAATAAATGCTTATTAACCAACTTCCCCTACTTTCCGGTATTTATCTAGGAAACATGAAAATATATGTTCACACAAAGACCTAAACATGAATATTTATAATAGCTTCTTTCATAATTACTGAAAACTGGAAACAATCCATATGTGTACCCACAGGGAAATGGAAAAAGACACTGTTCCATCCACATGATAAAATGCCACTCAGAAAAAAATAAAAAATAAAATAAAATGCCACTCAGCAATGAAAAGAGCAAACTAGGACTACACCCAGTAAAAGAAGCACACAGAATATGCTACATGCTGTGTGACTCCATTTATCAGATAGTCTGAAAAAGGCAATACTATTGGGACAAAAACCAATCAATGAATGACTGCCAAAGACTGGAATTGGGAGGAGGGGATAAGGAGTGTAGGGGACTTTGGGGAGTGATGAAAATATTCTGATATTGACTGTAATGGCGATTATATAGCTGGATACATTTATCAAAACTCATCAAACTGTACATCTAAAAAGGATGAATTTTACTAATGTATGTGTGTGAGTGTGTGTCTGTATATATATATATATATATATATATCCTATCTAATAAAAGAGTAATATGCAAATTGACCATATCTCTAATATGCTCACCAGCATGCCCACCTGCCAATCAGGAGGGAATATGCAAATAAACCCAACCAAGATGGCTGCCAGCCACTGAGAGCAGGAGGGAGGCTTGGGTTTCCCCAGCAACAGAGGAAGCTAAGCTTTCTGCTTGCCCTTGCCCTTGCCGGCTCAGGCCTCCACTCAATGCTACATTTATGAAAATGTACAAGATATTAGAAGTCTCCATTTTTATTTCCAAATTATGTATATCACAATAATGGTAGTTTATTTTTTATTTTAGTTGATATAATTACCCCATTATAGTATATTCTTCAAGTTCTCAATCACCATTTTCCATTAATAGGATCCTGTTATTAAAATGTCAAACTCAATTACTTTCCAGTCACTTATACCTATTATTTTAACTACATTTGGCTTCTGGACTAATAGTTGTGCATTTCACAAAGCAAAAAGTTAAAAACAAATTTGTCTTTGAGTCACTGAACCATCGAAGATTTGAAGTAGCTATATAACTGGCTGTGACAAAGGTATATAAATATTCAGCCAATGTTCTACTTGCACACTTAAAAGTACCCTTATTCAATGAAATAATAAATAATAGAAGTTCAAACCCAATTTGTAAACGTCAAATATGAGTCATAGAGTCTTACCAATGAAAAAGAAGACAAAATAAACATTAACAATTTGTGGAATGTTTTTCAATAAATAAAATTATATCTTTTTGTATATTGTACCCCAAATAACTTATTATTCTGCAGAAATATTGTTCCTAGGTTTGAATAATATGCTTAGGACACAACTATGTAGGAGACTAATTTAAATTATATTACTGTTAATATTTTCAACAATTAAAAGAGCTCAGAGAATTAGCCTCTAAATTCAAAGGCTCTGTTTTATTGGCGGAATGAGCCTTTGATTAGTACAAAAGTGTTGTCATATTCTCCCTTTAACTAGTTGGTAATTCTCATAAAGACATTTAAGAAGATTGGACATACAGGAGTAATTTTTTAAATTCCAGAAAGGTCTAGGATATTTCAGAAGTCCTATGTAATAAAGAGGTAATATGCAAATTGACCATCACTCTAACATACAAGATGGCCTCCCCAATGTGGTCAAAAATGGCCACCCCCATGTGGATACAAGACGGCTACCACAAAATGGCTGGCAGGGGAGGGCAGTTGGGGTGACCAGGCTGGCAGGGGAAGGCAGTTGGGGGTGACCAGGCCTGCAAGGGAAGGCAATTGGGGGATACCATGCCTGCAGGGGAGGGCAGTTGGGGGGCACAAGGCCTGCAGGGGAGGGCAGTTTGGAGGGACCAGGCCTGCAAAAAGAAGGCAGTTGGGGGATACCAGGCCTGCAGTAAAGGGCACTTGGGGGGACCAGGCCTTCAGAGGAGGGCAGTTGTGGGCACCCAGGCTTGTAGGAGACGGCAGTTGGGAGGGACCAGGCCTGCAAAATAAGGCAGTTGGGGGATACCAGGCCTGCAGTGGAGGGCACTTGGGGGGGAACCAGGCCAGCAGGGGAGGGCAGTTAAGAGTGATCTGGCCTGCAGGGGAGAGAAGTTAGGGCTGACCAGGTCTGCAGGGGAGGGTAGTTAGGGCTGACCAGGCATGCAGAGGAGGGAAGTTATGGGTGGCCAAGCCAGCAGGGTAGGGCAGTTAGGGGCAATTAGGCCAGCAGCAAAGTGTTTAGGGGGTGATCAGGCTGGCAGGCAGAAGCAGTTAAGGGCAATCAGGAAAACAGGCAGACGAGTGGCTGGGATCCAGCAGTTCTGGACTATGAAAGGGGCCCCAGATTGGAGAAGGTGCAGGCTGCGCTGTGGGACACACTGACCCCCATGCACGAATTTCATGCATCAGGCCTCTAGTGTAATAATATAGTGCATGCCTGGCAGAAGGTAACCAGTTAACTGCAACTGTATCTTTGGCACCTTTAAACAAATGATTAACTCAACCAAGGGCCCTAGGACAGACAACAGGGATAATGTCATACCACAAGTCCAACATCCAGTCAGGAGCAGTCTTCCCCCTCCTCTCATCCAACCAAAGCCAAAATACTTTTGCACACAGCAGGGGCCTCGGTAGAAAGCAAACAGCTGCTGTAGATAAAACCAGGCAGTGGGTCAAGGCTATCTCTTGACCTAGAGCCTGAGTATTGGCTCCTCAGGGGTGACCAGTGGGGTCAGTGTACAGAGCAGAAGGAAAAAACAAACAACTGAATGTGTTCTTTAACAATACAATGTAAGAAGCCCAACCTGCTTTGGCAGTGTAAAAACAATGTGCATTAGTCACTAATGATAACAGCTTGTCATGTGATATATGTAACACTAATAGACTAGCCATCTTTTATTCAATTAAACCATTAAAGAATGCTTGTCTTCATTTTTTACAGCCCATGTTTATCTATATACAATAGGACAGAGCAGGACATTGGAAATGGCCTTGTGGGAAGTTTTAGCCCACAATGCATCAGCTTGGTTTGGGGTAACTGAAGTAGTAGTAGGTTCTTCGTACATTTATGCTAGGACTTCAAATTAATTAGATGGATAAATTAAAAAGATAAAACATACCATCTGAGTTAAAGAAGGAGAAATGAGGTATGTACCAGTGAAGTAAAAGGAAAGTTAGACTATGAATAAAATAACAAATTAAAAAAATAGTTTAGCTTGCTTAAGATAGGGCAAATTTAATAGACCTAATTTGACATCTTAAAAGGAAGATATTATGTATTCAATTTTGTGCTTTTTATCTTTTTAGAAGGATGTTTTATATTTAATCACTTTTTTTTTAGTTTCTATGTTATCATCATCTATCAATACATATTGGCTGATTTTATATATATAGCTAAACAACCCAGGAGGATGTAATTCTGCAGTCCTTCTTAGAAATTCATCATACCAATTAAGAATCCTTAAGCTAAGTAAAATAATTCATTTCACAGGAAACTTTTATTCAATGTCTATAATTAGTTTTGTTAACTGTATTAATGAAATGACACAAATCAGTTAGGTTTAAAATCATTGTATGCTGGGGATCCAAGAGAGGCCATGTCTCTCACAGTTTAGTTGGAAAGCAAATGTAATTAGATTTGGTCAGGTGAGGGGTTTTGTCCTAATGTGGAGTCAGGCACATACCCAAGCCTAAATATATACCAGTAGTTGAAAATGGGTAGAAAAGACATTATGACCCACAAAATGTCTTCATGGTCCTATTGGCCAGAAACTGACAGCAGAAATGGGCATTGGAAACTACAGTTAGACAGGTTTTCTTCAGACAGGCCTGTGGTTTAAATTCTGTTTTTTATCTTAATGCTTTTAAGTAAGATTGTATATAAACATACTACTTATCACAGAGCCCCCTGCTCTCTAATGCCTTATATTGGGTGCTTCACACATTTATTTAACTGCCCAGATCCTGATGACATTTCAATTTGCAACATTCCTGACCTACAAGTTTAAAAGGATGTGGGGTAATCTTAAAATTTATTTTCTCTTGCTGTGAAATAAGAATATCAAAGGAATGTCATGAGAGTAAGAATCCTGAAAGAATTACATTAAATATAAGTAATTCCTAATTAGGCTGCAGTTTGCAACAGATTCTGCTATGATACATTTAGTAAGCATTTTTGTTAGACACCTACATGCCAGTCACTGTGCTCAGCACTGAGGATGAAGTGTGAGCAAAGCTGACAAAAAACCTGGCCTCAGAGCTTAGTCCCAGTGCATGTTGACAGAGAAACAGTCAAGTCAAATATGTAATACAGCAGATTGAATGATGTGGAAAATGGGAATAGAACTCAGAAGCAGTGAGAGGAGAAGGGGCAGTTTTAAATGGGTGTTTAGAGAAAGCCTCCTTAGCAAGGTAGAGAGAACTCTATGGAGTCTGGGGAAAGATTGTTCTGGGCAGAGGGTAGAGCAAATGCAAAGGCTCTGAGGCAGTACTGCACCAGAATATTCAAGAACAGTAAATAAGCCACTATCCAAAAAACCTTACAAAAAGAAACCTGTGTTTTTTTATATGTTTTTATTAATTCCAGAGAGGGAGGGAGAGAGAGAGAGAAACATCAGTGATGACAGAGAATCGTTGATCAGGGCTGCCTCCTGCAGGCCCCCAACTAGGGATGGAGCCACAGCCCAGGCACGTTCCCGGACTGGGAGTCAAATCATGACCTCCTGGCTCACAGGTCAGTGCTGAGCGCTGAGCACCACCTGCCAGCCTGAAACCTGCGTTTGATGTCAGTTCTTCCTGGACACCCAACTGGTTTCATTAGTGCCTTTGGTTACTTCAGAGGACTGCCTGTCACTAACCTGTAAACCCATATCTCTGGGACTTAAAATAAAACTCTTCAACAACAGAGAGAGTTGCAGGACATTGTCATTAGATTGCTTTTAATGATAATCCTTATTCTTAGACAACTACACAGATGAACTTAAGTTCTAGTGGTACCATGGAATATAAAATGACTTCATATACCAGTTATTCCATTTAAATTATTTTATCTTTAAGACCAACATAAAGAATTCTAAACAGAGAGGAACCAAGATGGTGGCAAAGGTAAATACCTATTGTTCTGCCCCGCGCAACAATACAAAAACTACAACATAACAACAAAACAAACATAATCCAGAATCACCGGACAGCGGGCTGAGTGAAAACCCCACAAATAAAAGTAAAGGTGGAACAATGAGACTCAGAAGAGCGGCGGAGAGCAGCCTTGAAAATATGCGTGGAATCAGAGGTTAGGAACCGTGGCCGCACGCGCGGGCTGTAAATCTAGCAACAGCAACCCTGGCTGGATTTCACCAATGGTGAGGGCGGAGACGTCCCACTGCGTAGATTCCCCAGTGCTAGGCAAGGTCCGAGGTCTGGGGTATGCACCCTGGAAGCCGGGTGTGGCAGAGGTCTCCTAGTCTGAGAATCCAGGTTGCTCAGAACAGCAGTTTGCACACGTAAATTGCTCCCTGGCGACTTGCTCCGGAGACCACCGGACTGCTTTGTTTTACAACCCTGGGGGAGACTTTGGGTGTGCAGATTCATTTGGGGAGAGGCAGAGTTATCTGGCAAGGGGTAGAGACTAGCAGCTTTCTCTTGGAGGTGCCTGCAACCATTCCCATCCATCAGAGACCCGCGTGCGAGCACCGCATAGGACATAGCTGACGCTGACGCTGCCTGCTCAGCTCAGAGAATCAACCCATCCAACCTGAACACAGTCTTCCTTCACAGTGAATTGGCCTGCAGGTCAAACCCTCCTAGGGCTAACAACAAGCTGGGCTTAAATTAAAAAATACTGTACAACCCATAAAGGATTGCAGTAAGAGTACCCAACTCAAGTAACTGGAGAGGCTGTGCCACTGACCCTTAGAGGACATCTACCACATAAAGCAGCCACCATGCAAAGACATGGAAAGAAATCAGGTGTGAAAGAAATGGAGGAAAAAAGACGACTAGACATAGAGTTCAAAACCACAGTTATAAGGCTTTTCAAGAGGCTCCTAGAAAAGGCCGATGAACTTAATGAGAACTACGAGGCAATGAACAAGATCAACGAGGAAAAAAACAAGACCAACGAGGAAATGAATGAGACCTACAAGGAAATGAACAAGACCTCTGAGGATATGAACGAGACCCTCATGGATATGAAAAAGGACCAACTAGAAATCAAGCATACACAGACTGAAATAAAAAATATTACACAAAGTCCTGAAAGCAGTCCACAGGGCCACAAGAACCAAGTCAAAGATTTGAAATACAAAGAAGAAAAATCCACTTGGCTGGAAAAGCAAGAAACAAAAAGAATCCAGATAATTGAAGATAGTGTAAGGGGCCTCTGGGACAACCTCAAGCATGCCAACATCTGAATTATTGGGGTGCCAGAAAAAGAGAGAGAGCAAGGTAATGAAAACCCACTTGAAGAAATAGTGACTGAAAACTTCCCCCACCTGGTGAAAGAAACTGACTTAAAAGCCCAAGCAGTACACAGAGGCCCAAATTATAGGAATCTAAAGAGGACCACACCAAGACACATCATAATTAAAATGCCAAGAGCAAAAGACAAAGAGAGAACATTAAAAGCAGCAAGAGAAAAACAGTTAGTTACCTATAAGGGAGCACCCATACGATTGTCAGTGGATTTCTCAACAGAAACGATGCAGGCCAGATTGGAGCGGCAAGAAATATTCAAAGTAATGAATAGCAAGGATCTACAACCAAGATTACTCTAACCAGCTAAGCTATCATGCAGAATTGAAGGTCAGATAAAGTGCTTCACAGATAAGAAAAAGCTAAAGGAGTTCATCACCACCAAACCAATATTTTATGCATTGCTGAAAGATATTCTTTAAGAAGAGGAAGAAGAAAAAGATAAAAATATAAATTATGAACAACAAATACACATCTATCAACAAATGAATATAAAAATCAAGTGAATTAATAATCTGCTGAACAGGATAAACTGGTGAATATAACAGAATCATGGACATAGAGAGGGAAATATGCCAAAAGAACTTCTTTGATGATACTGCTCCTAGGGCAATGGAAGCTAAAGACAGAATAAACAAATGGGACTACATCAAAATAAAAAGCTTTTGCACAGCTAAAGAAACCATCAACAAAACAACAAGAAAACCCACTGTATGGGAGAACATATTTGCAAATGTTATCAGTGATAAAGGTTTAATCTCAAGCATCTATAAGCAACTCACACAACTCAATAAAAGGAAGACAAATGATCCAATAAAAAAATGGGCAACAGACCTAAATAGAAACTTTTCTAAAGAAGACAAAAGGAAGGCCCAGAGACATATGAAAACTTGCTCAAAGTCAGTAATTATCGGAGAGATGCAAATCAAAACGACTATGTGGTACCATCTCACACCTGTCAGAATGGCTTACATCAACAAATCAACAAATGACAAGTGCTGGCGAGGATGTGGAGAAAAAGGAACTCTTGTGCACTGTTGGTGGGATTGTAGACTAGTGCAGACACTGTGGAGAACAGCATGGAGTTTCCTCAAAAAACTAAAAATGGAGCTCCCATTCAACCCAGTGATCCCACTTCTAGGAATATACCCCAAGAAACTAGAAAGGCGAATTAGAAAGGATATATGTACCCCTATGTTCATAGCAGCACAATTTACCATAGCTAAGACTTGGAAACAGTCTAAGTGCCCATCAGCAGATGAGTGGATTAAAAAACTGTGGTACATCTACACAATGGAATACTACTCTGCGGTAAAAAGAAAGAGCTCCTACCATTTGTAACAACATGGATGGAATTAGAGAGCATTATGCTAAGTGAAATTAGCCAGGCAGAGAAAGACAAATATCACATGATCTCACTCATTTGAGGAATATAATGAATGACATAGACTGATGAACAAGAATGGATCCAGAGACTGAGAAAAGTCCATTAAAATGTCAAACCTCAGGGTAAGTGTCAGGTGGTGGGAGTAAGGGAGAAAGTCAATATATTTGAATGCTTAAACTAAGGTAAGTGATTTGTGTTTTTACATCCCTGACAAAGTTTATATAAAGTTATAAAAAAAATTGGCAGCTAGTTTGAGATTGAATTAACATGGCCTAGAGCATGTCATCTCTTATGGACACCAGTTCTTAGGCTAGACCCTCCTTAACCTCCCGTGACACCACAATACCCTTACATGATATTATTCTACAGTGTCATTATAATATTTGATATTTGACAACAGCATATTATACAATTATCCCAAATAAACTTACAAACTAATTCTTTGAATGTTGGGCAGCAAGTTAAAAAAAGGATAGGAAATCCCTTTCAGAAGGGATTAAGGCACTGGGAAGGCATCCGAGCATTCTATATTGGCCCCTCTGGCCCTTTTGCCAAGAGGGACCCTCTTCTTATTATCCAAATACACACAGCTGATGCGTGAACTTTCAGTTCAAGCTGTGGCTGAAGTCTCTGGGCAGTTGGCACCATGGATCTGTCTCTCGACCAGTGGATTGACAATTCTTGGGGAGAAAAGGGTTGTGGGAAGTACAGCAAGAGACTGAACAAAAATCTTGCAACAATGGGAGAGGACAGTGGGGAGGGGGAGGGGAGGGTGGAAGTTGGGATGGGTACAGGGTGGAGGGGAGCTATAGGGGGATAAAAAATGGGGAACAATGTAATTAATAAACTGAACAATAAAGATTTTAAAAAAGAAAAAAAGAAAAAAAAGAATTCTAAACAAAAAAGATACAGTTGGGATTGTATATCTGGCATTCATCCACAAGTAACTGGGAATAAAATTATTTAATGGAAAGTCTCAAATTCCACCAACTGTAAATATGTAGGGTGCTCTGAATGAGAAGGAACAATCCCAATGTTGCACTGTCTTTAGTGTTGGTGTTTTCTCATTATCCCCATGTGATTTTTTTTTCCTTCTGTTCTGCTGTTCTTCAACATTTCCTAATGAGGATTAAGAAACAATTTGTATATCCAGGTAGGAAACAAGAAAATGAAGACTAATAGTTTCTCTGCTGATAACTTGATTTTCTAAGCTCCTCTCCTACCAGTTACTAATTCTAGCAGATAGGGACAAGGAACAAACAACCATCTATGATTCCAGGCTTTCCCCATGTGTGCCAGTTTTTTAAACTGCTTTACAGGCTCCCAAGAGTGAAAAATGAGAAGTGATCATGAATAGAATGATGGCGGAAACACAGCTTTCTTTATTCTAGAAAATCAATATTTAATGGTTGGTAAACAGTGCTACAGAAAACATTTTGTACATTTTTGGCATACGTGGAGAGTTTTAGTTTTTGGCACATGAAAGTACTGGTTTGATTTCCAAAGAGATGGTGATATAAGAAGGCTTCTGGAAACTAGGCTATGCCACATTGACAGAAATATGTGGTTTCAAAGTCTTAACTGCCAGTGTGTGACTAGCTTTTAACAGGAACGTGGCCCCAAAGAGCTTTTGGGGCAATTTCAGGTTCTATGGCTTATTAATGATAGAAACAGTTAGTTATAACTAGAAACCCAGTGCATGAAATTCATGCATGAGGTGGGGTGGTGGGAACGGCTTGTATGTCCCTCAGCCCAGCCTACACCCTCTCCAATCTGTGACCCCTCTAGGTATGTCCCACTGCCTGATCAGACCTGATCAGGCAGTTGGACATCCCTCTCACAATCCAATACTGCTGGCTGCCTGCCAGCCTGATCATCCTCTAACCACTCCCCTGTCAGCCTGATCAATACCTAACTGCTCCCCTGCTGGCCCAATTGCCCCTAACTGCCCTCTCCTGCTGGTCGGGTCACCACTAACTGTTCTACCCTGCAGACCTGGTCACTCCCAACTTCTCTGCCCTGCTGGCATAACCCCTATCTGCCCTCTCTTGCAAGCCTGGTCACCCCTAAATGCCCTCCCCTTCATGCTTGGTTATCCACAACTGCCTTCCCTTGCTGGCCTGGTTGCCCCCAAATATCCTCCCCTAAAGGCCTGGTCTCCACAAACTTCCCTCCTTTGCTAGCCTGGTTGCCCCTAACTGCCCTCCCCTGCAGGCCTGGTTGCCCCCAGCTGCCCTTCCCTGAAGGCCTGGTCACTCCCAACTGCCTTTCCCTGTAGGCCTGGTCACCCCCAACTTCCCTCCCCTGCAGGCCTGGGTCCCCCCACAACTATCTTCCCCTCAGGCCTGGCTGCCCCCAAATGCCCTCCCCTGTAGGTCTGGTTATTTCTAACTTCCCTCCCCTGCAGACCTGATCACCCCCAACTGCCCTCCCTTGCAGGTCTAGTTCTTCTCAACTGCCCTCCCCTGTTGGCCATCTTCTGCTGACCATCTTGTGTCCACATGGGGGCAGCCATCTTTGACCACATGGGGTGGCCATCTTGTGTGCTGAAATGATGGTCAATTTGCATATTTCTCTTTTATTAGATAGGACTAGATAGGAATTTATTTTCCAGTACCCCTCATATCACTGACATTCCATAAAATCAAATTTGCCAGGAGCTAGGATGTTTTGAGAATATACAATAGATAACTTCAAAGGAGAGGTTTTACTTCTCTCACACAAAAGTTTGAATTGATGGGGACCTCTGTCCAGGCAAGTGTCTCTGACTTCAGGACACACCTTCTTTGTAACTCCAGGTCGTCCTTGGGAATTGCTGTATCAAGGCCAAACTTCCAAGTCTAGTCCTCCTCCTGGTAAAGCCTTTTTACTTGCAAGTCAGTATCTAGTATTTGTTTTCTTTGGTGCTCATTGCTAATACAGCAATTCTAATTCTAAATCCAAATAGTATTGGGAAGACAAGTTAGTTAAAATAATGTCTGAAATTGAGTCAATATTCCATCCCTAGGAAAAAACTAGTCACAGCTTCCTTCTCCCACAGAAATCTCTCCTGAAAAGAGAGACTATACAGGGAAAATGATTGCTCGGAGTAATGAAAGGATTGAAAATAGCATTTTGAACATGATCATGTTGTTTTCATTCCCTGACATTGAACAAATTCTTAACTTTAGTTTTTTTTAATGGCACTGAAAATTTTAAAAATTGCTATTGCCTCTTATTTCAATGCAATATTTTGTCTTGTTAATCAGGTAGAATCACAAATTTAAGTCATCATCTAGAAAAGAAAAAAATGTCAGATTTCAAGTAATCTAAATGGCAGATCTTCACCCTCAGAAATAAATAAGTAAATAACCTCAGATCCAGGATGAATCAAACTTGAAACTCTTCAAATTTTCCATTCAGTTTTAGGGGTGAAAACTGTGGGCAAGTTTGGGAAGCATCCAGTGCCATGTATGTTTCATACATAGAATCTTATTTATTTCTCACAGTAACACTTAGAGGCAACTATGATTATTTTCATTGTATTATGTTGCTATTTGATAAGTTTAGACAAAACGGATCTGAGAAAACCATAGTTAAAATCTATTTATTGGACATTTGCTAGGTCAGGCCCTTCATCTATCTTTTTTTTAACTTAATCCACCAAAACAACCACCACAACAATCCTTACAGGCTGGGTTCTCTCATTGTTTTCATTTTTTTTCACAGACACTGGGCCTAAGGGGCCACATTGCTAACCACCACCAGCATCAAACTAGAATTGGAGACTGACTCCACGGTCCTAGTTGTGAACATTTCTCTCCAAGATGTAACCTATCAAATTCTCCGAAGCCTGAGATTTTTCTATTGCTATTTTAATTAGGTACTATACTATTAGTATTATTTTTTAACATATACATACATATACAAGTGAACACTGTTAATATTTAAGTAAAGGTTTATACTGATATTGGATGGAAGTATAAGCTACATTTATTTTGAACAATGGAAGAAGAGCCAGGAGCTCTGAAAGGCATATTCAGGTTTGGATAAAACATCTTTTTCTGTCAAATTTCAGTGAAAAAAATTGTTAATTTATAGGCCACCAGCCACACACAGAAATGCAACCTACTATAAATAATGCAGTCAGTAGTACACATTATTGCACTGGGAACTAGTTTCCTTCTGCTGTAGAATTGACCAGTTGGATTATGTAGAAAAGCAGGGTAAGACATTATTAAAATTATCTTGAGTCCTCGATTTGAGATCTATATAAAACACTAGGTAATTTGTCTGTGAATGCATCAAAAACACTTTTTAAAAGGGTTGGAATGGGTTATTTTCTTCTCTGTAAAATATTAGCCTTTGAAATGAACCCAGCTGATCTGCTAAGTAACACTTGCAAATTGTTGAGTTTTAATAAAGTGACAGACAGAAGCCACACTAGGCCTGCTTCTGTTTCTGGAAGTGGCACAGGCCAGGAGCATTATGCAATCATGCCTTTTAAAAGGAGGGAGTCTATTAGCTTAAACCTTGCCTGGCAACAAATGTAGACACTTACTCCAAATGCAGGCATAATTAGAATCTATGAAAATCTAACATCAGAATCCCAAACCCCTGGTGCAATACCCAGTAAATGACAGCTTTTATGTCTGCAATATTTTCAACCACTGCATTTAAAAATGTGAATTTACAAGTGTGCAATGTGTTAGGAGTCCTGCACGATAAGACTGGAAAGGACAGTTTCATCATTATCAGGTGTTCTGTAAATGGGGCACCACATTTAGATTTCTGGGGGGCTCAGAGTTGCACCACTGCTCACTGCTGGCAGAGGGCTAACCCAAATGGGCTACTCTGGTGAAACCCTGGGGCCAGCAGGGACACAGTGAAAACTTGGGAGAGTCACTAGCAATCATCATTTCTATTAGAGCATTAACCAGGCAAGCCCAGGCTCATGAATTAGTTTATAAAATTTCAGCAGAGCCTTATAAATTAATATTTAGAGGACACTAATTTTTAATCTAATATTGGCTGACCAGTAAAACAAAATATTATTTTAAAACACTCGTAAATGTTGTGAAATTGGTGTTTTAAGTGAGCTAAACTGAGAATTAAATTACTTTAACTTTTTTTGTTGCAATAAGAAAATAAATGCTTTAAAATTTCAAGTTAAACATGGAGGTCTTAAAACACATCCTGGAAAACTATTTCGCAGAAAATAAATATTGTTACTCTGATTGCAACTGGCCTTTGATTTCTGAGTTTCAGAGCATGAAATTGTACTCACCTGTCCAGCAATACCAGTGAAGACTTGGCCCCTTCAGAATGGAAGGGGCCCTATTCATTTTTTCTCCTTTGTCTCCTAGTATTGTAATTGTTATTTCATGGTGTTGTCTCCTTAAAAGATTTTAAATCTTAAAACAGAAATAGGTATTGACATTGAGAGCATAAACTCCCAGCTAGCTGGTATGATGTCTTTAAATAGGTAATACAGACCTCTAGTGGTGGGACAGTCTGACCACCTCTGCAAGGCGGGAACAAGTGCCAGCATTTTAAGGAGAAAAAACAGTCGTTAATTAAAATTGTTCACGTTGCGAAAGTCACATATTTCATATAAACAAAGAAGGTAAGAATAAGCTTCAAGGGAAAGTGGAGTCCTTCCCATCATTTTTAATTCTCTTAAAATAAGCAAGAATCTTCCTCCCAACATCCCAGCAAGAAATTTGTCTTTGTATTGAGTCTTCTAAAAGATTAACATCCAATGCATTTATTATATAAATGGAGTTGACAGATGTTTGTTATGTGAAATAGGTTTAGTTTTCCTCTGTTCACAGTTTCGCCTCACTGGGACCTTTGCTCTGAATTTTGAGTGCTATCCATGGAAATGCAGGAGACCCTCACACAGCCTCAGCTTGGCTGTGCTGTTCCAGGTCTCTCCCTGGGCAGCCACACTTAACTGGGGCAAGCTCAGCAACTGGGATAGCTCTTCAGTCTACAGGAGGGACAAACTCTCGGATCCATGCACAAGCTGAAGAGATTACTAACTGTCCTTCTGGACTTAAGTGGCACACAGACCACCTTGTTGAAAAGCAGGTGGTTCAGCAGCAGGACCTGAGTGTGCTTTGCCAGGCAGCTCCCAGATGCTGCCATGTTCTCCTCTAGGACCACACAGAGTAACAGTGAGAGCCTAGCATCTGCTCATAATTATGCTTTTTGTTTTTATTGATCTCTTCATCTTTTTTGTTTTCACTTTAATGGCGTCTCTTAAATTTTAATTTTCGAATTTATAAAATTTCCTTTCACTTGACTATGTGCAAAGATTTTTGGGAACCTGTTAATCAAACTATATCAAGTTGCTCATATGTTGTAAACATCTATTTGGTGTCATTTGTTTAGGTTGGTGTGTCCCTGGTGGTTGTGAGCCCTGCTCTAAGCATTTGAGGTCATTAGGCACTTATAACCACAATTAAATGTCTGGTTAGCCATATTGGGCAAGGGGGTAATACCTGGTTTTGTGCATGTTGAAAACCTATGAAGGGCCCAAAGCAACACCCGCATTGTAAAACAGGGCAGAATAAAAAGCACAAACTGAAATTATAAGAGTCAACAGATCGGAGTAAAAGTCTGGGAAAATATAATTTTTCAGACAAAATCTATTATAATTCCATCATCTAAATTACTTCTTATCATAGCATTTTGACAACCTTAATTTTGAAGCACGTAATTTTAGAACTTACGTCACAGAGTAGCCTTCAAAACCTCTTGCAAACATTCATCATCTAATTTCAAGTAAAAAATAATATATTAGTAAGCTGTAGCATGAAGAGTACATAATTATCTTTGCCTTGCATGAATGGTAATTCACAGGTCTGGATCAGACACAACTTAGATGAAATAATTAACTATGTACAGTACTTAACATTATAAAAGTAATTAATCCAGCTACCTCATACTGGTTTGGCCTAAATAAACATGCAATAAAAAAGGCATACAATTTCATTTTTTTTCACTCTGGTTATTACTTTAGTAAGTTGGATTTTAATATGACAGAAGAAATATATCTTTCCTTTAAAAATCAATTTTCAAAAGTCAATATACTGATTATTAGCTAATGAGTTTCATATATTTATAATGGTGGGCAGATGTTCTCAATTAGTATTCTATGCAGTCTGCTTCACAAGAGTTCAGTGAAAATTATCATCTATTTTAAGTAAGGTATAAATAAGAAAATTTAATGTTTTTAACTGCAAATTACATAGACTCTGTTGATGGTACCACAATTGTGTTGTGGTGTAGCTTTGGCAAAATGTTTCAGTTAAACATGGTTTGTGCTCCATGGGTTCTGGGAGGAGACAAGTTGTCTTTTGACCTTTACCGGGAGGCTCACAAGGTAAAGGGCAGGGTCATTAGTTAGGATGAGAGCAACCACTTTTCTCCTGTTTGGACGGGAGAAAAGGGCTCAGGTGATTCCTCTTAGGGAGAGAGATGCATCCCATTCAGATGGTGTTGTTTTAAAGTCCACTTTCAGTGTATGAACACTCCTTTGCATAACCTTATAGACTCTGACATTCTCTCCCTGTATGATTCTATTGATTAAGTAGTGTAATATTATCCCCATTTCATAAATAGGCAAAGAAGAAGAAGAGGCTGAGCAATTCTTCCAAAATCAAATGGCACAAAAGATGTAGGGTCAAAAGCCAAAATCAGAGGCTTCTGCTTCAAGTGAGCCAGGATGAAGTAACAGAGGTTACCCTCTCACCTAAAATAACAACTAAAAATGAGAGAGAGAGGAGAGAGAGAGAGAGAGAGAGAGAGAGAGAGAGAGAGAGAGAGAGAGAGAGAGAGAGAGAGAGAGAGAGAGAGAGAGAGAGAATCCAAAAGAATGGTTTTCAGGACAGTGGATATCAGACAATGAAGGGCAGTGATCTCTGAGGGATGGGAAACAAAGGAAGTTGAGTCCTGTGATTGCCCTAGCTCACTGCCCAGAGGGAGTTTCCAGTGTAGCACAAGGAAGGAGAATCCAGGAGGAGCTCCAATATCTTCCTGGGTTGAGAATATGGAGTTGGAAGTCCAGAGAGGCAAGGAGCTAGAATCCACAAGACAGAGTACCAGAGAATAGAGAGCTTTACAGAGAAAGAGCCCAGAAATCTGCAAAGGGGCTTTTGTGTTTCAGAGCTTGTGTGTGAGTAATCACCCAAAAGGATTAGAAGGAACAATCCCCAGAGATCATACAGAGCCAGCAAATAGTTCCTGTTCCCACAGGCTGGAGTGCAAAAACCTCGTAATTCAAGGGACATCAGATAGCATACTCAGAAGGGTTTTGTCTCAGGAATGGGAAAATATCCACCCTAGACTAAATCTGCTCTGGTTTCACCTAACAAACCCCGAAAGCCAGATATAAAAGGATTAAACTATTAGCAAGTAATTGCTTCCCAGAGCAAAGCTGGAAAATTGTGTGAATATTTGAACACTGGAGCATGTCATTTCTAGGGGGCATTCCATCAATAAAATGCTATGAATCTCTGACATACATTGTTTCAACCAAAGCAAAATATTATCTATATAATAAAAACCTAAGTGAGTGTTAACAGAGGAATGACCAAAACAACCAATCAGTGCTATGATGTGCACTGACACCCAAGAGGCAAATGCTCAATGCAGGAGCTGCCCCCTGGTGGTCAGAGTGCTCCCACAGGGGAAGCACTGCTCAGCCAGAAAGGGCTCATGGCTGGCAGCGCTAAGGAACAGAGAGCTGAGCAGTAAGAAGCGAGGGGTCCTGGACTGCAAGAGGGCACAAGACGGGCTGAGGAACCTCTCACTCTGGTGCACTAATTTTGTGCACTGGGCCTCTAGTAGAGAATAATAGTTCAACTACATGAGAGGTTAAAATACACTTTGTTGGGATAACCTGGCAACCAAAACAACATTTGCAGTATAACAATTGTGTGTGTGTATAGGGACAATGGCTATACATATATATTCCTGTATTTTCTGAAAAAAAAGCAATAAATTTGACCCACATATTTCCTTCTATAGCAGAAATATATGTGATTTCTTGATCCAGTTATTCCCCCAAATAATTTCTTGATCCAGAATACAGTTATTCCCCCAAATAATTTGAAAGTTCATAGTTGCAGAATGACTTTTTATGTAAAGAGAACATTATAATTTGATGGTGTAACACAAAGAAACTTTGTAATTTATCTGGAAACTAACTTTAATCTAATCATTGACATGTATATTATGCCTTGTGAAACAGACTGAATTACAAACATATATTCTCTGAATTAGAACCTCTTCATCTCATAATATTCAAAATTATTAGCATATTGTTTTATTCTCACAAAATTACAATGAACTTCACAAATCTGTTTGCTGTTTCCTGAGCACAACACTATTTAACCTACCAGTAATTTGTTTTTCTATTATTTTATATATTAATAAAGTGATACCAAAAATGTTATTATCAGAAACAATACAGTATTGTATAATTATTATAAAGTGAATCTCATGAAATCATATTAAAGAACAATTACCACATATTAACTCAGGTAATTCAAGCAAGAGAGTTATATGAATTCTAGAGAGCTGTTGGCAAAGAATTTTTTCCTCTGAATTTTTGACATTTAATTATTGAGGTATTAAAGACCTATAGTACGATATATTTTCCTCCCCCAACTTTATCTTCAAATCATTTATGCCCGTGGTCAGCAAACTGTGGCTCGCAAGCCACATGCAGCTCTTTGGCCCCTTGAGGGTGGCTCTTCCACAAAATACCACCAGCTGGGCTAATTTATTTTGAAGTGGAGGCATTAGAAGAAGTTTAAGTTTTAAAAATTTGGCTCTCAAAAGAAATTTCAGTCGTGCTGTTGATATTTGGCTCTGTGGACTAATAAGTTTGCCGACCACTGATCTATGCTTTAGATGTTCATACTTTCACCTCTTAAAAGTACAATGGATCCTTTTTACATTGCTTTATGGGATTGATTAATAACACATTATAACACTATACTGAGGCTTTTATAATTCCATATTGTTTCTTGGCCATGCATAATGTGGCATAACACATATATAAAGTAAAATTATGGGGTAATTGCCTTAGTATTTGGGGACAAATCAATATGTATTAAGAATAACTATAATGACAATAATAATAAATAAAAATAATACTAGGTATTACATTTATTGATTGTTTGATATATGGTGATCTTTTCCCTTCTTGTTTTATTTAACCCTCATGTTAACAGTATACAGTAAGTTTTTAATCCACTTTAAAGATGAGGAGACTAATACTCAAAAGATGGCGAATAAATTAGCCAGTTACAAGATTACTTGGAAGTGGATCCAGGACCTGAACTGATCTTTGTGATTTCAAAGCTAATGGATCATTTTCTACAATGGCTGCTTGCCAATGGACTTTGCTAACATCTATACTAATAAAAGGGTAATATGCTAATCAGACCAGACATCCTTCTGGACAAAGCCATGGTGTCAGGGGCCTACGCAGAGGTGGTTTGGGGCAATCAAGCTGGCAGGGGAGGGCAATTAGGGGGCAATCAGGCTGGCAGGGAGGGCAGTTAGGAAGTGATCAGGCCTGCAGGGGAGCAGTTACAGGGCAATCCGGCTGGCAGGCAGAGGAGGTTAGGGGTGATCAGGTTGGTGGGCAGAGGCAGTTAGGCATCAATCAGACTGGTAGGGGAGTGATTAGGGGCATCAGGCCTACAGGCAGTGGTAGTTAGGGGCAGTCAAGCAGGCAGGCAGGTGAGCATTTAGGAGCCAGCAGTCCTGGATTGCAAGAGAGATGTCCAACCACCATAGGGATTAGGCCTAAACTGGCAGTCAGACATCCCCTGAGGATTGGAGTGGGTGCAGGCCAGTCTGAGGTACCACACACCCCATGAACAAATTTTGTGCACCAGGCCTCTAGTTGATTAATATTTCCTTTAAGATTATAAGTGCTTAATATATACTTCTTGATATATAGATTAGTTTTCCACTTTAGCCATGTATTAAACTTGTTTTCCTTATATCTAGTTTATATTAAATGGATATAACATACTATCTTTTAAGAAAATTATTTTAAACATATAATCTTGCAACATTATTCCAAGGGCAAGGTAGAAGTTGTAGAGTTTCATTTCTACTTGTCAGATCAGAGTTCAGGGAAGGTTTAATAATTTCCCTAAGACCTCAATTTCTTTCTTTTTTTAATTTAATAAATCTTTATTGTTCAGATTATTACAATGTTCCTCTATTTCCCCCCATAGCTCCCCTTTGCCCGGTACCATCCCACCCCCTACCTTTACTTCCCCCCACTGTCCTCATCCATAAGTGTACGATTTTTGTCCAGTCTCTTCCTGCATCTCCCATACCCTTTCCCCCCCTAAGAATTGTCAGTCCCCACCCTTTCTATGTCCCTGATTCTATTATATTCACCAGTTTATTCTGTTCATCAGATTTTCAATTCACTTGTTGATAGATGTGTATTTGTTGTTCATAATTGTTATCTTTACCTTTTTCTTCTTCCTCTTAAAGAATACCTTTCAGCATTTCATATAATACTGGTTTGATAGTGATGAACTCCTTTAGCTTTTTCTTATCTGCAAAGCACTTTATCTGACCTTCAATTCTGAATGATAGCTTTGCTGGGTAGAGTAATCTTGGTTGTAGATTCTTGTTATTCATCACTTTGAATATTTCTTGCCATTCCCATCTGGCCTGCATAGTTTCTGTTGAGAAATCAGCTGACAATCATATGGGTGCTCCCTTATAGGTAACTAACTGTTTTTCTTTTGCTGTTTTTAATATTCTCTCTTTGTCTTTTGCTCTTGGCATTTTAATTATGATGTGTCTTGGTGTTGTCCTCTTTGGATTCCTATAGTTTGGGGTTCTGTGCACTTCTTGGACTTTTAAGTCAATTTCTTTCACCAGGTGTGGGAAGTTTTCGGTCACTATTTCTTTGAATAGGTTTTCAGTATCTTGGTCTCTCTCTTTTTCTAGTACCCCCATAATTCAGATGTTGGTATGCTTAATGTTGTCCCAGAGGCTCCTTACACTATCTTGAATTTTTTGGATTATTTTTACTTCTTGCTTTTCCAGCTGAGTGGATTTTGCTTCTTTGTATTTCAAATCTTTGACCTGATTCTTGTGGTCCTCCAGACTGCTTTTTGGTCTTTGTGTAATGTTTTTTTTATTTCAGACAGTGTATGCTTAATTTCTAGTTGGTCCTTTTTCATATTCTCAAGGGTCTCGCTCATATCCTCAAGGGTTTCATTAAATTTATTGGCCTTTTCTAAGAACCTCTTGAAAAACCTTATAACTGTGGTTTTGAACTTTATGTCCAGTCATTTTTTTTCTCCATTTTTTTCAAATGTGATTTGTTTCCTTGTCTCTGCATTTTGGCTGCTTTCCTGAGTTGGTCAATTAGCTTTGTGTGGTAGGTGTCCTCTAGGGGACAGTGCCTCAGCCTCCCCATTTACCTGAGGTGGATACTCTTGATGCACCCCTTTATGGGCTGCACAGTCTTATTGTAGTTAAGCCTAGATTGTTGTTAGTATCACTGGGAGGGGTTTGCCTCCAGGCCAATTGGCTGTGAGGATCAGCTGTGTCTATGCTGGGAGAACCTCTGTGCTGAGATTGAATGGGGCAAAGTCTCTGGGCTGAGCAGTCAGCCTTGGTTTCCTGTCAGCCCTGCCCTAAGCGGTGCCCGGATCTCTGTGTCCCATGGCAATGGCAACATGCACCTCTGAGAAAAAGCTTCCCCTGAGCACTGCCCACTGCCAGACAGTTCAGTTTCTCCCCAAATGAGTCTGCACACCCAATGTCTCACCCAGAACTGGAAAACAATGCAGTCCAGTGGGGTTTTTTTTTTCCCTCCTGAATGAGAGCCAGCCACACACATTCTCTCCCAAATCTCAGTGTGCTTCCTCCTTACAGTCCAGTTTCACCCTGTATGAATCTGGGTTCCCTAAGACTCACCCAGAACTGGAAATCAGTGCAGTGGGACCTTTGTCTCCCTCGCCATTCGAGAAAACCAGCCGGGTATTCAGCCACCCACTCTTTCTTCTCTCGTGCGGCTCCACACCTCTGTCTCAGTGCGTCTCTGCAACTCTGACCTCTGCAGCTCCTCTGAGTCACAATATCCTTTTATCTTTCCTTCTATTTGTGGAATTTCCACTCAGTCAGCTTTCCAGTGGCTCTGGATAATGTCCGTTTTGTCTTCCAGTTGTAGTTTTGAAATTGTTGAGCAGGGCAGCATTATAGGTGTTTACCTATGCCGCCATCTTGGTTCCTCCCTAGACCTCCATTTCTAGAGAGAAAAAGAAAAAACCCACCCCAAGTTCTAGACTAATATCTGTTCTAAGTCATTTGTCCCCCTGATATATCCTGTGATCAACTGACTTCCACTCTTGACTTATTAAGTTATGTTGCTTTCTTATTCATTGTTTCTGGTTTTACATATTAAGATTTGACATCAGGTCTTAGCCAGTGTGGCTCAGTTGTTTGAGCATTATCCTATATACTGAAAGGACACTGGTTTGATTCCTGACTGGGGGTTTGGGATTTGATCCCCAGTAGAGACATTTGTGGGAGGGAACCCATCAATGTTTATCTCTCTCTCTCCCCCTTCCCTTTCTCTCTCTCTGTCTCTCCCTCTCTCTCAAAAAAATCTAAGGAAAAAAACTGACATTCTTTCACCCACTTTGAAAATTCACCATATATTTCACTCTTAATTCTGAGTGCTTCCATCTGATTATCCCAATTATCCAGGAAAGGCTACCTGTATCATTTGAAAGTTCTCATGTTCCCAATGAAAAGACCTTCTAATTGACCTTGTTTGTCTCCAGTGGAGTTGCATATCATAACTTCAATGCCTCACTAAAATGTTACCCACTTGGCATCAGTATTCAGAAAAGGCTGTACTCTGTGATATTAAGTACAGAGCTATTTTCCTAGTAAGAGAAGAGAGTTCCTAATGGAAAAAGAGGGAAAGATAATTTCCTTATATTTAGCTAGTATTTCAGACACAATGGTGTTTTCTTCTAGAACCACTCTATAAGAAAATTATAGGGAAAATACTACAGGAACCAATAAACAACTCAAATGTTGACCATAGAATCTATTAATTGCTCCTCTAGAGGCCCTTTTCCACAAATGTTTTTCTTTAGCTACAAAAACAACTATTCAATGTCTTTATAGATCAGTAAAGCAGCTGGATAGAGGAGGCAAGGAACAGACTCAAACCAAATGATTGAAACTCTGGTTGCCAAACTTACAGAAATTATCATTTGTAACTACTCATGTTTATCCTCTTTGTCTCTCACTTTTCTCTACTTAGCTTAATTCTAACAAAAGCCTTGATGACAGGCTACATTGAATGTTTTGTCCCACAGAGAAAAAGAGCCTAAGATGAATGAATGCAAAGTTGAATTTACATTCAAATATTGCAGTCAGTTTAGAACCTAATTACAGACTGACTCCCTCTGACTCTCAGTCAGATTTCCAGTTGGCAGTATTCTTGGCATTGATGCCACCAGAGGGCAGGGTTTGACTTCAGACTGGGTGGCTTTCTCCTTCCAGAAGCAGCCTTCGGACCACTATAAACCATCAAATTTCTTGAGACATTGTAAATTTCAATACTCCCTTCCAGTGTACTTATGAAGAATACCAGAGCTCTGGGAAATGGCCAAAGAGGGTAATTTCTAGAATAATCTGATACAACAGATAACTTGCAATTTTAGAATTCCTTCTAAGTATTCAACATGACCTTGGGTATTTGGAGGTTACCTAACGGATCTTATCATTTGAGGGATCTTTAGTTTCTCTTGGAAAATATGAATATGATATATGAAACAAATGTCACTAATAAAATATATAGTTAAATTATTCCATAAAAGATAAGAACTACATTATCAAAAGTTGAAAAAAAAGTAGGAACTAGACCTAGGTTTCTCACCAGCAGCACTGCTGCCATCTTAGGCCAGATAATTCCTAGTTGCTGGGTCCTGTCCTATGCTTTTAAGTTGATTTGCAGTATCCCTGCTGTCTGCCCACCAGACGCCAGTAACACCCCCCTACCTCTGCCTATTGTGAGAGCCAGAAATGTTTCCAAACATTGCCAAATACCCCTGAAGAGTAAATTTACCTCTAGTTGAGAAGCATTGAACTATAATATAAGAAATAACCTTACAAAAAACAAACTGAGCCCTAGCTGATTTACTCAATAGATAGAGTGTCAGTTTGTAGACTGAAGGGTTCTGGGTTCAATTCCAGTCAAGGGCACATGCCTGAGTTGCAAACTCGATCCCCAGTAGGGGGGTGGGTGTTCAGGAAGCTGCTGATCAGTGATTCTCTTTCCTCATTGATGTTTCTATCACTCCCTCTCTCTTCCTCTCTGAAATCAATAAAAATGTAATAATTAATTAATTAAAGAAACTGAGCCTGAAAACTTTAGAATGTGAAAACCATAAGGACGTCCTCTCTAAACCTGTTTACTCATCTGAAGAATGGAAATAATAGGACCTTCCATCATAAGCCACATGTTAGTTGGCTTGGACTGCCATAAACAAAATACCAGAGACTGGGACTGGGTGGCTTAAACCACAGACATTAATGTTTTTACAGGTCTGTAGGGTAGAAGTTCAAGATCAGGTGCTGGCAGGGTTTTTTCTGTGAAACCTCTTTCCCTCACTTTGCAGCTGATCCCCTTCTCCCTATGCTCCTATGGCTTTTCCTCATATGGCAAGCACATTCCTGGGGCTTTCCACCAATCATATTGGATTTGGATTCCAACTGTATGACCTCATTTAACCTTAATTACCTCTTTAAAGGTCCTACTGGCAAATATAGTCACCTTGAGGATTAAGGGTTCAACCTATGAGTTATGAGGAGACACAGTCTGTCCATAACCGAGATTTTATAGAGATAAAAGCAATTACAATACTTTGTACATAGTGAGCCTTCAATCAATCATAAATCATAAATATTACTAATGTTAACATAGAGCCACTATTTTAAGTCCTCCTAGTGAATTAGATACCACAAAAGCACAGAAGAGTATCAAACAATTACACATTAAATAAGTGTATTTGAACACTTGTCACTTTGTGCTGAAGTTAAGTAGCTAAAAATTTTAAATTGGTATTTTTCACATTGACATCAACATCATTTCAAGGTGCCTTTTTCTTTGAGACAAAGGGCAGTAGCTCCTGAAACACCCTCCACCCCCATCCTCCATGAGTTGTTAATGATTCAGAAGTAAACTTTTAAGTGCTTTGAGAGATTTCTGTATGTAAAGAAATTCACTGGAAATATTTCTCCATGAGGAAGCTTGACAGTAACAATTCACATTCACCCTCTTAATTTTATTTATAAGCTTCACCTAAGAATAAAATTAATTGGCAAGAAATAAAGTTTCAAACAGCCATGGTTTCCAGCTGGAACTGAGTAACTGGAGATTTTGAAATTGCAAAGGAACATGAGTCTTCTTCAGCCAAAAATATTTGTTCATAAAGACTAGAGGATGCTAGATATTTCTATCACACCAGCTTGTCATTTGAAACTTCTGCTGGCTCACATGAACTTGTGCTGTCCTATTTCCTACTGTGGGTTCCATTCCTAACTGTGTTGCTTTCAGTTTTGGAGGCATGTATCTGAGGACAAGGACAGTCAGCTCAGCTAGCTAGAGCAATGTAGGAGAGTTTCATATCTCATGGGGAGATGGAAGCACTACCAGGGTTGTTACAAGATCATGAAGAATAGAGTTGACAACAGTGTTTTTTTGTGGGTAATGCAAGTAGAAATCTCTTGCTGAAAGTGACGGTGTGGAAAGGAGAAATTGCTATGGCAAAGTTAAAAACAAGAGGAGATGGTGATCTTGGTGTTGCACAAAATGTTCAAAAATATTCTCCTTGCCATTACAGAGTTGCTGCTGCATGAGTAATGGGCCATTTCATTACATAGCTCTTTCATAAAGGCTCTATTTCCACTTTCCAAACCAAGGGTAGATTTTATTTTACATTTAGAGAAGAAACAACAGTCAATGACAGAAGTGGTGCCTTATATCATACTAGAGGCCCGGTGCACAAAATTTGTGCAATGGGGTAGAGGGTGTCCCTCAGCCCAGCCTGCACCCTCTCCAATCTGGGACACCTCGAGGGATGTCCAACTGCCCGTTTAGGATTGGGCCTAAACGGGAAGTCGTACATCATTCTTACAGTCCAGGACTGCTGGCTCCAAACTGCTCCCTGCCTGCCTCCCTGATTGCCCCTATCTGCTGAGGAAACCCAAGTCTCCCTCCTGCTCTCTGTGGCTGCAGCCATCTTGGTTGGTGTTTATTTGCATAATTTGCTCCTGATTGGCTGATGGGCATGGCTATTGGCATGGCTTGATAGGAGGTATAGTCAATTTACATATTACTCTCTTAATAGATAGGATACCTCTCTTGGAAAGGTTATATTTTTCCCTCCTGCTCAAACTGTACACAAATACTGGGAATATATTTTAATTTCAAATTTTATGTGTGACATCTGTTAACTCATTTATTGCTAATGAAATTTTCACAGGAAACAGCAGTCATCAGTATTTCATCGTATTTTTTCAGTTGGCAAAGTGTTGTTTACCTTTTACTCTACCTGGCATCCATGCCTCTTATCACAGGCTGTTTAATTAGAAAATACCAAAAATAAAAAAGTAGCACTAAATAATAGGAGATACAATGGTAGAGTTTTTATTACAATCAGTGGTGTAATATCATTATAATATCATTTTTTAGAATTATATAGGCATTCAAGCATGTGATTAGAGCTGGGAAAATGGTCTCGTTCAAGTTGCTTATGAGCAGTGTCTGTCAACCCCCTTCCCTGAGCCATTCCACCATTTTCTGGTACTTTTTAGCTGTTCCACTTCCAGCATCACATGCAGTTTCCCAGTCCCTCTTTCCCAAATTTGCATGTAGCTGGAAAATTGGTCATTTACACAAAAGTATAAATTTAATAACATTAAAAAAATTCTCAAAGCTATGGGGTCTCATAGCATCTTCACATACATGACCTCATTAGATGTTCCCAATAATGCTGTGAGCCAGATCAGACATATACTTTTTACTTCATAATTTTCAAGAAATTCATTACAATTGTCATCATTTCAAGATGAAGAAAATGAGTCACAGGTTAAGCAAAACACTGAAGACATCATAGCTTGTACAGACAATCATGTACAGACACACCTTGTTTTATTGCACGTTATAGATGTTGCCTTTTTTTTTTTTTTTACAAACTGAAGGCATGACCCTCCACCAGCAAAAGGATGACTTCCTTTGGTGTAATTCTTGCTTTATTACAATGGTATGGAATGAAACCCGCAATATCTCTGAGGTGTATTTGTACCTGATCCAGATCTTTCAGTTCCCATACTCTTCTATTATTTTAACTCTGGCTCTCACCTGAGTCAGTGTGTTCTCCCAGCTTCCCAGGTGTATCTCAGCTCTAATTGATGTATGGAGGTGGGTATTGCCCATCTCATTCTAGTTAAAGAAATTCCAGACCTCTTATGAGTAGGCACCAGGAGTATTGTACTAGATAACATCCTATTAGATTCCCCTTAATCACACCAGTCCTACTGTTTAAAAGAAATACAGTTTAGTATACTTCACAAATAAGAAGTTAAATAAGCTTCTCAAGCTTAGAAGTTGTCATACTTCAGATTTTGAAGTCACAAAAGTGTCAAATGCAGATATTTTGGCTAAGGGTACTTTTGTTGTTTGTTGGGTTTGCTTTTGGCCATCACTCGTGATTATCAACATGTAAGCCAGAGCTGCAAATTAAGAGGCCAATAGGGCAGTGGTTTTAAAACATTAGTATACATCAGAATTATCTCGAGGGCTCACTTAAACTCAAATTACTGGACCCCATCCACAGGGTCTCTGATTTAGTGGGTCTGGGCTGGGGCCTGAGACTTGTGTTCCTAAGGAATCCCCAGGTGACGGTAATGCTCCTGTTGCTAGAAGGGCTGGGTATGTGACTTAAACACCTAATGCTGCATGTCCAATGAGATGTTACCAAGTGGTGGTTGGGTGCTTGAAGTGAGGCTAGTTTCAACTGAGATATGCTGGAAACACAGGTTATACTCTTCATTTTGAAGATTTGGTATAAAAAAGAATGGAAAATAATAATTTTATATTGATTACATATTGAAATATAGGGTTAAATAAAATGTTATTCAGTTAATTTCACCTGTTTTTTAATTATTAATGTAGCTACAAGGGAAATTTAAATTACATGTGCCTCACATTCGATTTTTTCTAAAAAGCACTTACTTAAAGCATCGGGAAACATAGAGTGGTGGGGAGTAGTGATCTATGTAGGATTAAAATTCCAAAACTCTAAATGCATTTTGGGCCAAAGAAAATATATCTGGCCCAGTCAGTGTGACTCAGTAATTGAGTGTCAACCTATGAACCAGAAGGTCACAGTCTGTTTCCTGGTCAGGGCACATGCCTGGGTTTGCTGATCAGTGATTCTCTCTCATCATGGGTATTTCTATCTCTCTCTCCCTCACTCTTTCTCTCTGAAACCAATAAAAATATATAAATTTTGCTTTAAATATTATCTATGGCCAGATTTAGTCTGAGGGCCCCACTTTGTACACAAACAGTTGCTGGCATAAATATTAAATGTAAAAGCTATATAATATCTAGTTTCACCTTTATTTTGACATTAATCATGTGCCTCATTATTATTCTGAAATAAAAGCAGTATATTATGAACATGAAAATACAGAGAACAGATTGGTGGTCACTAGAGGGGACAGGGTAACAAGCAAATGGATGAATCAAAAGATACAAAAGAAATAAAAAGATATAAAGGAGAATAAAAAGATACAAACTTGCAGTTATAAAATAAATAAGTGCTGGGTGATGTACAGCCTGGTGACTACCCTATATAATAATCCTATATCATAAAGAGGTAATATGTAAATTGACCCTCGCACAAGATGGCCACCCCCATGAGATCAAAGATGGCCACCACAAGATGGCCAGCAGGAGAGAGTAATTAGGGGTGACCAGGCCTTTAGGGGACTGCAGTTGAGGGCAACCAGGCCTGCAGGGGAGGGCAGTTGAGGGTGACAAGGCCAGCAGGGGAGGGAAGTTAGGGGCAACCAGCTGGCAGAAGAGGGCAGTTGGGGGTGACCAGGCCTATAGGGGAGAGCAGTTAGGGGCAATCAGGCTGGCAGGGGAGGGCAATTGGGGGCAATCTGGGTAGTAGGGAAGCAGTTAGGTATCAATCAGGCTGGCAGGGGACTTGTTAGGGGCAATCAGGCAGGCAGGAAGGTTAGTGGTTGGGAGGCAGCCATCCCAGATTGTGAAAGGAATGTCAGACTGCCAGGTTAGGCCTGATTGGGCCTCCCCTGCTGGCCTGGTCTGATTGGGTTAAGCCTGATTGGGCCTAAGCCGGCAGTCAGACATCCCCTGAGAGATCCCAGATTAGAGAGGGTGCAGGCTGGGCTGAGGGACACACACCCCCAGTGCACAAATTTTGTGCATCAGGCCTCAGCTGTTAATAATACTGTATCATATATTTGAGTATTGCTAAGAAAGTAGATCTTAAAAATTTTCAACCTAAGAAAAAAATCTATGTATGTTAACAGATGTTAACTAGGCTTATTGTGGTGGTCATTTCACAATATATATGAATATCAAATTATTATGTTGTGTACCTGAAACTAATGTAATATTAATATGTCAGTTGTATCAACCCAATTCTTATATCTGAATTTTTGAGTGAGAAATTTTATTAGTCTTTGAAGTTCTGAATTTTTTTCATTAAATTCATTTTACTTACTCTTGCATTGCAGAAAGGTTATATTTTCAATACTTTTATGTTTTTAAAATACTCACTTTTTTATCTTTAACATTCTATGATATAGAGGTGAGAATAAGTGTTGTTTTGTCATTCTAAATATCTTTCTTAATATTTAAAGGATAACAAAATAAAAGATCAAGTTACCTGCACATGATGTGCACTGGTTAGAATGGGCAGACATTTCAACAGGATACCAGTACAGTGTGTTCTCTATCCAGCTGTTCTACTGTGTCTCAGTGTTTACAGCACTTTAGTATAAAAAATAAAAAAAGCAAAGACAGTAATATGTACAAAACTGTTTGAAAAAAATTAACTATGAATAAATCAAATAAAATTACCCTTTACAGAATTCATTTTCTTAGGACAAAAGTCCATTTAGCTCTTCAGAACATTAACTTAATATAATACTTCAAAATAATATTCTAAATAAGATTACTATAAAATTCTTTTATAATTCTCTACCTTCAAGTCTATGTTTTTATCTGGGCAACTGAACCATCTTAACTGATTCCTGAACTTTTAAAAGTTGTATTTTCCCTCTAAAGAATCTGAGAATAGGTGTGATTTTAACAATAACATATTGTGACACTTTTTCATACAATGATTTCTTCTTATTGTCTAATTGCAGTGCATTCTTTTCATTTTGGTATACACTCATGGACCAATCTGCCTTTACTGTGCACCTAGTATTGCCAATGAATAACACAGGGAATGCCAAGAGACTCACAGTCTTTGCCCATAAATAGAGTGAAGCCAGCTTAGTCTAGATAGAGTCCAAACCTATCATCTTGACTTCATTAACCAAGAGTCAAAAGTAACTATCGAAATGCTGTTCCAGGAAAACATTCATTTGAGTAAAGAGTTAAATGAGAATGGGAGAGAACACCATCACTATATTATAATTAGCTTATATGGAGTTCATTAAAAAGTAAAATTCTTTTCCTATAATTTTTAATAAAAATATTTCTTATATTTAATTATGGAATACATCACACCATTGTGGCATTAATAATATTTATATAGATAATAGATAATATTCTAATTTAATGATTTATCAGTTCATTTCTATTTGTCAAGCCATTATTGCCTTTGCCTTTAAAAGATGTATACCTATTCAAAAGAAAGAAATCTCAGTGCAAAGAGATTTGTTTAAGCATATACAAGCTCCTTTAGGATGCACAGGTCTAGAGAAGCTAAGGGACTGTTCAAGTTCACCTAGTTAGGGAATGGGAAAGCCAAAATCAGAACTGATCTCCTTACATACTGTGCAGGACTGATTAGTAGACTATCATTCAAGATCTACTGCAGTCAGGACATTGGGCAATTTGGGAAAAAACATAAAATATATTGAATACTTAATTCTTCTAGCTTCATTTAAAATTTAGTATGTGATTTGTGTAATATTAAAAACCTTAATCTGAAATAAATTGCCATGTGGTCTATAATCTCTAACATAAAACTCAAAATGCATATAACTGTTATAATGTCATTATAATTTTCTAAAGATATAAAGTAGTGAGTGCTTCCTTTTCTGCCCAATAGCTTTCCTTGTACCCCTTAAAACTGAAATTGAAATTAGACGAGCAATTGTTTCAAAGAAGCAAACTAGAGTGGCTTCAAAGGTAGATCGAGCATCTGCTGTTGACTGAGAGAGTCCATAGGTGCCACCTTTTTAATTTGTTGAAAAAGAAAGGCCTCCACAGATAAAACAAAAATAAATTGTCCCCGAAAAAACCACAAATAATAAAGCAATTGTATAGGGCCTCCTAACATACACATTTTCAAAATGTTTAATGAGATGAGGGTAGAAATACACCTCATAAAATAAGAACAGAAGGTTTAAAAATAAGACCAAGTATATTCATGTGTGGGGGAAGTAGAAACCCTAAAAATTTGAGTGTTAATTTTTATGATTCAATGAATTCACAAAGAGTGGCTAGCAATTGTTGTCTGTAGAATGCCTCGTTCATTACTTGGAGAGTGGGAGAAGGGAGGACTGGGAACACAGGAGCAAAAGCAGCTGCTTTCTAAAGTCTGAATTATAAAACAAGAGCAATAAAGAGAATGAATTGAATGGGATAGCTTATTGAGCTTTCCAACACTATAAGCAAATGACTTCAAACACTCCCCTATTCTTTTTGAATTTAAGACAGATACTTTATAGGAGGTTATTCCAAAATATAATTACTTGGTCTTTCAGTTTTCTCCTTATTATCATAGAAAACTGTGATTGCAAACGCATTTTTTAAAAAAGCTTGTCATGAACAATTTAATTAGATTGGTTTTGGCTTGCGAGAAGCTGAAGACGATATTAATATTTGTGGACGAAAGGAGCCACATGCTGACCTGACCAGCTCAGGGGAGGTCTGCATGGCGGTCTTACAAACTCAGAGACCTAGAGTAACCACAAAAGATGGTTTGAAAATTAAATAACTACAAACAGGTTATGATGGGTAGTCATGTCCGGGGTCTGTATTTTCCCTGACAAAGATCAACTTAGATCAGTGATAGCGAACCTATGACTCGTGTGTCAGCACTGACACACGTAGCCATTTTTGATGACATGTGGCCACATGTGGTCGCATACAGAGAAGTATGGGGCTGCATGCTGAGAAGGGTGTTTCATCCTCGGCTACTGGATGGCCACATGCAGTAGCCGAGGATGAAACATTTGCTGTAGTGTAGTGTAGACACTCTGTGCCAGAAGTCTGCAGGCCAAAACAATAGAACTTCAGCACAGAGCGTCTAGTTCTGGGACTTCTGGTTAGGCCATTAGGGGATCTTTGACCTCACTTCCAGCCGGTGGAGCAGGGAGCAGCAGAATGCCGTGGGGCACGAATCTCTGGGGTACTTGTGATCGCCATTGCCAGCAACCACATAATCACAGCAACCATCATCCAATCTATTGTTCTGGGATGTCGTGAATTTCTAATTGACCATTATTGCTGAGACAAGTGAGAGAAAGGCCGGGAAAGGCCAGGGCCTGTACTATGGGTGCCGTTTCCCGCCATTAGAAATAGCTGCAGACATAATTTATATAAGGAACGTCATTTTGCAGCATAGTGCAGACTCCATTTCACCACTATTATTGTTGTGTATCCTTATTAACGCCTATTTCTGCTTATTAACCCTGCCCTTTTCTAAAAAACAGTTACATGTGCCATTTTGTGATCAGTTAGGCTAGTTAACCCCTAATTGCCTGGAGGCCTAAGAGGCTATCTATAATTCTATCTGCTATCACTGCCCCCCTGATGGAGAAAAATAAAAAACCAAGGTTAAGTAAAGGAAACGGTAGTAGCAGTAGCAGACCCTTCAAGAGACATGGATCAAGATGTATGGCATTATAGAAAAAAATGGCAGATCATTTTGCGTTCTATGTACTGAAACGGTAGTAAGCAGAATGTGGAATATGAATAGACATTTTGAAACTAATCATTCCCAGCTCTTGAAAAAGAATGAGGATGAAAGGAAGGAATTTCCAGGCAGCTACACCTTTATAAGAGCCAATCTAATTCCATCTTTAAATTTTTAAAGGCTCTACAAATTTAACATCTGCAAGTTTGAGCATTGCTCACTCCATAGCTCAGCATGGAAGAGATTCAGTGAGTTTCTTTATTAAAGAAACTCTCCTAAGATGTGCACCAGTTCTATTTCCCAAATGCAGAATAAAGATGCAATTATTAACAGAATAGCTGAATTACCACTCAGTAGAAATATTATAAAAGACCGAATAATGAGACTGAACACAAATGTACAACATCAATTAAGGAGAGACATAACTAACTGTAAATATTTTTCAATCTCTCTCGATAAAACTATTGATGTCACATCACATGCTCAGTTGGCCATTATTGGTCGATATTCGGATGGTCTCACAATGAGAGAAGAGTTGATAAAGTTAGTATCAGTGCCAACAAGTACATCAGGAAGCGAAATATGTAAGCTTGTTATACAAACATTCAGTGACCTAATCATTGATATCTCTAAAGTTGTGTCAGTGACGACAGATGGGGCACCAAACATGGTGGGGGAAAAAGTCAGATTTGTCAAATTGTTATCAGAAGTTATTGGACATCTGATTGTGCCTTTTCATTGTATTATCCATCAGGAGGTTTTATGTACCAAGGCAGGATTCACCGATTTAAATGACTTAATGTCAGTTGTTACAAAAATAGTTAATTGAATAGCTGCTCGTCCCCTTCACAAGCAAGAATTATCTGCACTTTTACTGGAGGTTGATTCCACCTACAGTGGACTGCTGAAGTACAATAACGTAAGATGGCTGAGCCGAGGCAAAGTTCTTAAGTGCTTTGTGGAGTGCTTTGAAGAAATTAAAGTAGTTTTGGGGGATAAGGATCTGGCAAACTTTTCTCAGCTCAATGATGATAAGTGGGTCAATACCCTGATATTTTTTACAGATCTCTCTGTTCATATTAATGAACTGAACTTAAAGTTACAAGGCTTTGGCAAAAGTATTGACGTTATGTTTGGATACATAAAAGCTTTTGAATGTAAACTTATAGTTTTCAAGCGAGATGTAGAAACTAAAACTTATAAGTATTTTTCTTGAGTAACAAAGTATTTTGAGAAGGCCAGTGCAGCTGTACAAAATGAAATGGAACCGTTGCATATAAAGTGCCAGCATGTTTTAGACTCGTTGCTTGACAAGTTCAGTGATAAACTTAATCAATTTAGAAGCCTAGAACAGACCATAAAAATAACTAAGTATCCTGATGTAGTAGTGTACAGTAGTTTGGAATTAAATGGTTTCCAAAGGATGCAAATTGATGATTTGGAGATGCAACTTGCAGAATTTCAAGACAGCATCTGGGGTCAGGTGTTTGTCGACTTGAGGTCAAAGCTGGAGAATCTGGAAAGATGTGGCTTGGAGAATCAAGAGGAGTGCTACTAGGAACAAGAAATTTGGAGTGCCTGGAACCGATTACCAGACACTTTTAGCACCCTGAAAAATATAGCAATGGCTTTACTTACAATTTTTCCTTGTACATACTTTTGTGAGACCTTATTCTCAGCATTAAATAATATCAAAACCAACAAAAGAAACAGATTGACAGATGAAGTTAGTAGCACTTGCTTGGGCTTGAAGTGTACAAAATATTAACCTTCAATTGAAGGTTTAGCCAATGAAATTCAGCAACAAAAAAGACACTAATAGGTTAGTTAATAATTCCCCCTTCCCCTCACTTATCTTAGTTCACAGAACCCCTCACAAGTTAAATAATATCAAGACCAACAAAAGAAACCGACAAAGAAGTCACTAAGCAGGTACGTTAAATAATTAGTTTTCAGTTTATTAAATACAGGTATATATTACAATTATACATTTTTGCTATTTAAACTATAAATATCACAAAATTATGTTTTTTTTTTCTCGAAGTGACATGCCACCCCCGTTATGCTCGGTTTCTTGGCAAATTTTGACACACCAAGCTCAAAAGATTGCCCATCACTGACTTAGATCTTTCCTGAGCCATTTGCCTTCTGCCTCTAGGATAATGTATCTCTGAGATGTCTGGAAAACTTGTAACTTCTCTTTCTCTGGAGCCCCTGGGGCACAACCTAATGTGCTGGGTGCCAGGACAAATCCCATAAATTCCTTCATTATCATGTTAATTGTTCCTGCATTCACCTAAGTATGTGTTGATCATTTTACTTTTTATCCAATCCCAGGTTTGATTGCTTATTCCTCCTCTTAATTCCATCCCCAATGAATTTCATATAACCCACCTATGTCCCTCCTTTGATTTCCATGTATAAATAGAATTATAAGCCGCCATTCTGCAGAGCTTTAACTCAATTCATTGAGGTTCTGCTTCCCGGCATATGTCGACAGTTTTTGGCTCAAATAAATTCACTAAAATTCTTGACAGGTTTCAATGGTTTTTCGTTATCATATTCTAGTCCAAAGTCTTGAGGAAATATTCTTATAATTTTTCTTTAAATCTCCTTCCTTATGCTTATTTTTAAGATCCAGAGAAACTGTCAAGGAATTCCAGGTAACTCCTCCAAAAGCAAGCAGTGGGGTGTGTGGCCACTATGAGCCCCTTGTGTTTGCAGCAGACTGAAAGTTCCCACCTGACTCATGGCAAATTTATTCAGCTGCTTATGATTATTTTTTACTCATACTTTGAAAGAACAACAGCTTGGTATTTTTAGCCTTTTAATGGCTAGATAAAGAGTTTATAAATAACAAATTCCCTTTTTAAAAATCACTCATGCTTTCTTGACCCAGAGCTGAGTCAGCATTTGTCTTGCATTAAAAAAATAACAGCAACAATTCCAATAAAACACATTTATTAAACACTATTTAAAAGACATTACCTCATTTAATCCCTGCAACCAACATTTGCAATGAAATTACTGTTCCTATTTCTTACAGATGAGGAAAATGAGGCTCATGTTCAGAGATATGGGATGACATTTGTAAGTGACAAAGGAAGGTTCCATTACAAGTACTTTGCCTCCAAATCCATCTTCTTTCCTACAAGAGAAATTGGGTAAAAACTATGGTGAGACCCAAAAGAGGGAGAGATGGTCCCTCCTGTGAAACAGAATGAACAAAGTGTAGCTGTTTTCTAGAACTCACAAATTTGTTTTCTAGTAGAACACATCTCTCTATCTCTATTAGCTCACCAACAAAGCATCCTTTCAGCTTCAAAAAGAAAAGAAGCCACTTTTCCCCACCATTTAGCATCAAACTAAGATGGCTGCCAATCACAAGTTCCATTTTAGCCTCTTTCCTGAGTGCCCTCAGCTAGGGAAGCCAATCAGTGGGAGAGATGGTTGAAGGGGCTCAAAAGTTAAAAGAAGGAAGAAAAAAAGAAATGGGCAATCACTACAAATGCTTATGCTAAAAATACAACTACAGCAACAACAACAACAACAAACAACAACAACAAATAAACAGTGCAGACCAGAGAATTATTTTTCTTGTTTCTTAGGGCCTATGTCACTTTCCCATCCAGTGCACATCACACCCCAAACCCTTGCCCAGAGGATTGTGCAATATCTTTAAATTGCAAAGGCTGTTTGCCATAGATGATATTGCACGCATTTGTAAGAAGGGGGAAGTTCAAGTAATGGCTCCCTCTCTACACCTTGGCTAGCCATCTGGTTGCCTTTAAATTCTAATCACTCTGTTTGCCATACATTCTCAAGTGCCATCTTCTGTGGGAAGCATCCCTGACCACTTCCCTTACCACCCTCCCCACACCACCACCATGTTGGGTCAATAGTAAACATAGAACATTCCATGGTTAAATATTCAACACATTGGACATAATTCTGTGTTTAAGGCTCCTGTGCATCCAGCTAGACTCAAATGATGGAGAAGTGTGACTTTATTCACTCAGCACGTAATAAGTGTTCAGTGAATATAAGATGATGAATGAATAACTGCCCACTAAAGGCAGTATTTGCATTTTCTGCTTCCCTGCCTTTCTTCCTGCCATTTTCCTCTGCTATTTCCATCACTCAAAATTCATCTCCTCTTTCCTCCACTCCCAAGTATAAGGCAACTTGTTTTCTTACTATGTAGAAAGTCTTGGTAATTATTTATATATACATTTATGTAAAGTTTTCTTCTGATTAATATATTCAATGCCATGTCCAGAGTTTCTCAAGTGATAAGCTCAGTAAAATTATAAGTCCTCACTGAAATTTCCAGAGATTCTCCCCTAGCTGTTCAGAACAACTTTCACATATTAAATATTAGTCAATCTAGACTGATGGGAACTGAAGGAATGGCTGACCACAGATTGGGAAGGAATTATTGTCCAAAACTATGTTTATAAATTGGTTCTCTCAAACACAAACTTTTTCCCAGAGAAATTCTTTCATAAGTGATGGTTACAGTTCCAGCCTAGACAATAAAATTCCACTCACTCTAGACAAAAGATTTATGAACTCAGCTTGAGTTGTGTTCCCTCAAAGTAGGGCCAAGAGAAGAAAGAAGAAAGAGGAGAGCACCCAAGCTCAGGGCACCCAAGGGATCCTAATGCATCAAGTTTAATCCTTCCTATCTTTTGTGCCCAAGCTGAATCAAATATTTACCTCTGCCCTGATTTTCAGTTATGAAGTTCACTCAAGCTGCTTTTAATCTTTGAGATTCTTTAACCTTGACATTTTCAATGTTTTCCTAGGCAAAATCCAACTAATCTCAATTAGATGTTGGGAGAGCAAATAAGTAAATTAATCCACTTAAGGTATAAATGATTGCTAGCACATGAACCTTGAATATAGCATTTAGTTTTTAATAGAGAATATTTGTTTAATAAAATGAATTTATATTTCTAATTTGACATAATTTTAATAATTATAATAAAATGAACTGAAAATCAGAAAAGTGTAAGGAAATCTTCCTGGGTGAGGAGGAAATAGGTCCTACCTCCTGAAAGCCTGGCCCTAGTTTCTTTGAAATTATTTTTTCTTTTCATCTTTTGTTTGTAAACTATGGATTTCTAAAAGTTCTAAGGGCTTTTGTTATTGTTGTTGGGTGTGTGTTTTGGTTTTGTTTTGTTTTAGGTTTCTCATCCAAGGTGAAGCCCAATTCATCTTTCAATATTTTCTGAGATTCTTCGGGAAGCAGAATGTAAATTGACTTCATTAGCCCCATAGAAATTAGTCTCAGTACTCTATAGTATTAGCTTTAAGGTTATATGCTATTCATTCACTCACTTGTGCACTCACTCTCTTCATCAGACATTTAGCACATGCCTCCTGAAATGTGCCAGGGCGTAGGCTGGTAGGTTCTACCCTTGACAATTCAGTGGAGAAGACATTATTAAGAGACCATTATCATATAGGGTCAAAACCTGCATCCAAAAGACCAAAGGCACTCAAAATGGAACAACCAATTGCCCAGAAAAGTTAGGAAGGCTCCACAGAGGAGGTTACCATTTGCCTGTTTGTGAACGCTAAGCCCTTATGAATGAAAAGAGGAAAGGGAGATTTAGGTTACATAAGGCTAAATGAAAAGGAAAAGTTAACGAGGTCATGGAACCAGAAACTTGAATGGGGAGAATAACTGCCTCTATGGGAGAGACAAAGTAGCCACTTAACCCCTCTCTTCCCAGAGTTATCTCATAAAATCTTCTCTCATTTTTTCTACAACTCTTTACACCCAGATGAATACTACCTTAGTGTTCAACACCCTTGGATGGTACACAGAGCTATCCCGAGCAGACTAATAATGTCTTATTCCTGTCCCTCATCTTGCCTAGCACACTTTGCCATAAGAGAAATGTGTAGCCATGCTCACCCAGGGACCTGCTCCTGGTGTAGCAGTAGGAATTTGACCCAATCAATACCACTGCTCTGCCTGGCCAATCTTACACTGACCTTCTCCACAAAGCATGCCTGTGCCACCTCCTGTGATGTTACCCTCACAGCATTGCCAGCCTCCCTCCCAAGGGTCTTCTGATGGAATCTTATGTAGGCCTGAATAGGTTGATTTTCTAACTCACATGAATGAATAGCTTAATTGCCGATTGCATAAAATATTAGAGCAAATATTTGCAGAAGACTTTATAGAGTCCTTTTCTGAGCATCTGATTCCTCCCAGAAACCTAAAGAACTGCTCCTATATCAAGCCCCCACAAAAGGCATGTTGAAAATACTGATTTCATCTATTCATTTGTCATCCTTGTTTTACAGATGGTTAATGTTAAAGATAATTCCAGAAATGGCTGGCAGATACAAAAGTTAGGAGATACAGAGCCTGTGCAAGACTAAGTTGAAGGTCAAAGAATGTGGTTACTGCCTGTAGTGGCTTGAAAAATAATGAAAAGAATACTATTCCCTCCCTCTTCTCCCCTCTTACATCAATTTCCACAATCACCAATTCCTCATAAACCTAGAGACAGCTCTTCTGACCACTTAAGGGGGGAGAGGGTGCTGATCATTTTTATTCCTAAGTAAAGATTGTGAGATGAAAGAATTTGTTTAAAAAATAAGTACAGATGTGTCACACTTCTGAAATTAAAGACAAATTAAATTAATTGACCTTGTTTACCTCAAGAAAAACTCAAGTCTTTCTGCATGACTAATTTAATTCAGTAGTGTTTTCTGAAATTCAGACTGTTTTTAAATCAATTTAAAAGCTAGGGTTTACTTCTAGAAAAAAAATACACACACAAAGGATCTAGATCATTTTATTCATATAAAACCCTACTTCTATTTGTCTGGAGAATATTATCACTTTCCAGAAAAGTAACATGCTCTCAAAATTAACTTGAATGTGCAATGTGGGCTTTAGTTGTTCTCTAGGAAATATGTGTGCTGAGCCTGCTCAGCCAGGTTTGGTGAGCCTGAGAGGGGGCAGTGAATGATTGAGAAAAGACAGAGAATGAAAGCTAGGTCTTGTTGGGATGCTGTCCTCTCTGACAGAGAGCTAGCGAAAGCGCCCTGGTCTGTGTAAGACTTCTCTTTATTTTATAGCCAGATTCCATGAGGCAAAGTAAGGGCATGGTTACAATGTTCTTGTGGGTTTTGAATCTACTCAATTACATGCACCTGAACTCTATCAAGCCTACATCACTCAGGCACATGGGGCCACATAGCTTTTGGCTATGATTGTGCTGGGAGGGCTCTGCCCTCCAAGCTGGGACTTGCATATGGCAATGAGAGAACTGTGCCCTCTAATTAGTCTGATGTCCAAAACTAGATCACAAATATGATCTAGTTTTTTCTCCTAAAATCAAAGTTGAGTTACTGTACTTATGATTGAGAACTAAAAATACTCATTTATTACTGAAAGTTAATTCATTTTTACCTTTCCATTTTTATTTTTTCCAGGTGCATTTGGCATTAGTATCTGAGATTAATTAACCCAGGAGATCAAAATGATCCTCAATTCTTCCACTGAAGATGGCATTAAAAGAATCCAAGATGACTGTCCCAAAGCTGGACGGCACAATTACATATTTATCATGATCCCTACTTTATATAGCATCATCTTTGTGGTGGGAATATTTGGAAACAGCTTGGTGGTGATTGTCATTTACTTTTACATGAAAGTGAAGACTGTGGCCAGTGTTTTTCTTTTGAATTTAGCACTGGCTGACTTATGCTTTTTACTGACTTTGCCACTGTGGGCCATCTACACTGCTATGGAATATCGTTGGCCCTTTGGCAATTATCTATGTAAGATTGCTTCAGCCAGTATCAGTTTCAACCTCTATGCCAGTGTGTTTTTACTCACATGTCTAAGTATTGACCGCTACCTGGCTATTGTTCATCCAATGAAGTCCCGCCTTCGGCGCACAATGCTTGTGGCCAAAGTCACCTGCATCACTATTTGGCTGCTGGCTGCCTTGACCAGTTTGCCAACTATAATCCACCGCAATGCATTTTTCATTGAAAATACCAATATCACAGTGTGTGCTTTCCATTACGAATTCAAAAATTCAACCCTCCCCATAGGGCTGGGCCTAACCAAGAATATACTGGGTTTCTTATTTCCTTTTCTGATCATTCTTACAAGTTATACTCTTATTTGGAAGGCCCTAAAGAAGGCGTATGAAATTCAGAAGAACAAGCCAAGAAATGATGATATTTTCAAGATAATTATGGCAATTGTGCTTTCCTTTTTCTTCTCGTGGGTTCCCCATCAAATATTCACTTTCTTGGATGTTCTGATTCAGCTGGGCATCATACATGACTGTAAAGTCATAGATATTGTTGACACTGCCATGCCCATCACTATTTGCATAGCTTATTTTAACAATTGCCTTAATCCTCTCTTCTATGGCTTTCTTGGAGAAAAATTTAAAAAATATTTTCTCCAACTTCTGAAATACATGCCCCCAAAGGCCAAGTCCCACTCAAGTCTATCCACAAAAATGAGCATGCTTTCCTACCGCCCCTCAGATAATGGAAACTCCTCCACCAAGAAGCCTGCCCCGTGTATTGAGGTTGAGTAACACACTTGAAACCTGTCTGTGATGTAATCTTGTGGAAAAGGAGCAAGAGAAACATTCCTCTACAGGACTTCTCTATCAAATAAGCATCAGCTACTTTTCAGAAACTTAAGAAGAGAGTGAATTATGTGGACTGAACTGACTTTTCTAAAGCTCTGAACAAAAATTTTCCTTTGCAACAAAATGAAGCAAAGCCACATTCGTCACATTTTGCATAAGATAGATGATGGCTGCTCAAAGGCCAATGTCAGAAACTGGATAACTACGCTGATTTGGAAACATTTTACTGGTGGAAATGCCATAACCCCAGTCTACTCTTGTTTTGTTATTTCCATGTAAAGGTGTTTAAAATATGTTAAAACTTTAGAAGAGCAGCAGGAGATTAGAGCTGAAACTTGCTCTCCCCAGTGTCCAAAGGGCAGTAAAGCTTTTGTGCTTAGCCATTAGCAACTGTGGTTCACTTGTACCTGCTACCACACATCACATTTACTACTAAGACTTGCTAAGCAGTGGTTGTAAAGTTTCAAGACTTGTAAAATTCAACCATTGTCATACTGATTCACACTGTCAAAACATGACAACTAAATGGCTTATTTGTATAATGCTGTTACTAAAGTCACCTATAAAGGTAAAACTTATAAAGATGTTAACTCTTGTCCCAGGTCATAGTGTCGTTCCAGTCATTCCTTTCATTTCATATCTGAGAAGTATGTACATTATACTTCTGGTAAAAAGATCATATATCATAAAGTATGCCTTACTGTTTTAAAAAGTGTATATTCTACCTAAATATGTATATGTACATCTATATTTCTAAATTGTTGTTTCTTTATTAAAATCTGGTAAACTTATATTTACATTAAAATAATTTCATTGTGATATATTTCATCTTCATTTCTTTAAAAGATTTCAGCTTCATTTCTTAAAAGAGATGCTGATTTATTTTTTAAACCAGAGAACTATGAATAAGTACAAACATATTTAAACTTAAATTTTGATAGAGCTGATGGTTTAGTCATGTTGGTTATAGATGTTATATCCTGTCGCTGAAATAATAAGAAATACATTTCATTCTACTGGACAGCATGGAATAAATGCCTCATTTTGAATTTTCCAAAGTTTTATATGTAACAAAGAAACTCATCCCTATAACACTAAAATAATACATTATTTTACACATTTTTAATATTAGGATTTTTCTAATTAGATACATGATCACTGTAGGAAATGTATATGATATAGACAAGCATACAAATAAGTCATGTGTAGATATTTCACTCAAAAAATTACCATTTTTTAACCTTGGTTTCTTTTTTACTTTTTTGGTATTCATTATATACACATCCTATCTAATAAAGGGGTAATATGCTAATTGACCACCACACCCTCACAAAGATGGTGGCACCCACAGCCACAAGATGGTGGTGCCCCGTCCTCTCATTCCCACCAGGTCGGTAGGCGTGTGGCATGGCTGGGCCTACCCCCAGACAGGTCTGATGGCTCCGTGCACCTACCTCCAGAGTTTCCCAGCCCCTCAGCCACCCAGCCACCCAGGGCTGGCCCAAGGCACAAGCAAGCCTTGGATGTCAGCTGCCCGGCCCCCCACGACTGCCTGTGCCTCAGGTAACCAGGGCTGGCCAAGGCTTGCACTGCTTGCAGAGGCAGCAGCAGAAGTGTGATGGGGGCATTGTCTTCCCCTAATTTCCGGGTCACCTCCCACCCTTGAGGGATCCCGGACTGTAAGAGGGGATAGGCCAGGCTGAGAGACTCCCCCAGTGGTGCATGAAGTTTCATGCATCGGGCCTTTAGTACATATATCAATTAGGATATTGAGTCATAATGTGTATAGTATTTTGATACAGCTTTTGCACTTAGTATCCTAACATAGTAGATTGTCACTACATTAAATATTTTCTAAAACATTTAAATAATTGTATAATATTATAAAATATTGACATATCCTAACATAGTTAGCTAGTACCCAAATTAGATCATCTAGCTTGTTTTCTGAATTAGGTTAGTATCATAAATTGCACTGTGATGAACATTCAAGTATATGAATCTGATAAATTACATGATATACTCCTAGAAAAAGTACAACTAGATACACAGATATAAACATTTGTAATATTCTTAATTCATATTGCCAAATATTTTTCAGGAAACTTTAAACAATTACAATACCAGCAACCAAGCATAGACGTATCTAACCTCAGACTCAGCAGTATAAAATATTGACTAGATTTAGACAGAAACTTTACTGCAAAGTCCCAAGTGCCATAAGCAGGGAAGGAACTTCCCTGAAGAAAGTGATGTGGCATTTCTGCTGTCTGTGGGCAGTGCCTCATTCTGTTCCCTGGAGTTCATTGCTGCTTCTGGAGACCACACAGACAAGGCTGAATAAACAGTGGCCAAAGGATGGGATGGTATAAAAAGTGGCTGATGGGGGTGTGGGTGACAGGGCCATTCAGAGAGGCCTTAGTGGGTTGGGCAGAATCTCCACATAGCAGCCTATCACATACATTCACATTCCCAAGGATAGAGTTATTTTGTGAATGAATATGGTTACACATGCCTCATATTATTTTCCTTTTATATATACTTTTTTAATTTCACTAGCATAATACCAGCCCCAGCTCCAAAGGTTCTTTATAATTTTCACAAAGAATTTCCTCTAAAACATAAATTCCAGCTAATCCCAAACTTATCATTTTGAAATCTCTCCAAGTCAGCTTTATGATAGTTATTTTATTGACCAAGTATCTTAATCCAAGTGATCATAACTATTATAAACTTACTGAACCATTTGGTAAGTTGTAGTTGATAGGATTTCTGGTAAATAATTGTATTTAGATACCCTCTATCTAATGTATTTATTAACTGGGGTGAATGACATGTTTCAAGCCTTGTTTTCATCTTTATTTTAGCAAACTAGGGGACCAGTGCATAAATTCATACACCTTGAAAGAAACTGTGGGCCAGAGGCTGCAGTGGGCACAGGGGCAGGTCTCAGCCCATCCTCTACACCCCCACCTGACCCATCCCTCCATGGCCCCCCAGTCCCCATTCTACCAGCAGCCCTACTCCCACTGCCACTGCTCCCATGTACTGATGGTGCCGGCCTTGCTCACACCCACTGTTGGCAAGGAGCAATTGGGCCTAATGCTAGTAGAGAGTGTAAGTGGCCCTCAGGATCAGCAGTAGGTGGAGAAGCCCTCAGGAGCAATTGGGACTGGCAGCCGCCACTTGTACCCACTGATGGTGACAAGGGATCAGGACAGGTGCCAGGTGTTGGCAGCAGGTGTGAGTGGCTGCTCCAGCACTGGCAGTGGGTGTGAGTGATGGCATCGGCAGTGGGTACAACTGGAGCCGTTGCCAGCAGCTGGTGCAACAGGTGGCTGCAAGCCCCAATAGCCCTTCAGGAGCAGGGGGAGATGGAGAAGCCCTGTGGGGAGATCAGGGCCAGCAGCAGGTGTGAATGGCAGTGGCTGCAAGCAGTGGCTCCAGCACCAGCAGAAGTGTGAGTGGGCCGGCACTGACAGCAGGTGTGAGTGCCCAGAGGAACTGTAGCATGCAGGAGCAAAGAATTTTCAATAACCACCAGAGGCTTGCTCCAATGACAGTGACCAGCATCCTGCCTTGGTCTGGCGCCCCTGTTCCCCTGCTCCACCATCCCACCATGGCCCACACCCTTCCATGCTCTGCTGCCTGCTGTCAACACCTACCATGTTCCACTCACTCCCCCTGGTGGTCACCGCATGTCACAGAGTGACCAGTTGTTCAGTTGTTTGGTTGTGCCACCATTCAGTCTATTTGCATATTAGCCTTTTATTATATAGATTACATTGTGTTTTCCAACATTCCATTTTGTGAAAGAGATCTTCATAACTCCAATGACTGATCTTGCCTTTTTGAGATTAATATTGAAATTAAGACTCAACTTACCAAAATTATAGGATGGGATGTTATTACTTACTGGAGGCTCAGTGCATGAAATTCGTGCATGGGGAGAGGAGGTCCCCTCAGCCCAGCCTGAACACTCTCCAATCCAGGACCCTTTGGGGGATGTCCAACTGCCTGGGATAGAGCCAAAACTGGCAGACAGTAATCCCTCTCACAATCCAGGACCACTGGCTCCTAACTGCTCACCTGCCTGCCTGCCTGATCACCTCTAACTGCCCCCTGCCATCCTAATCTCCCCTAACCACCTCTGCCTTCCAGCCTGATTACCCCCAACTGTCCCCCCTCTGCAGGCTTGGTTGCCCTTCACTAGTCCCCACCAGTCTGCTCACCCTTCACTATCCCCCCTGCTGCGGCCTGATCACCCCATACAACCTGCTGGACAGTCGTTTGGTCATCCCTCACTAACACCCCTGCCTGCCTTGTTGTCCTATGCAGCCTGCTGTTTGGTTGTTACTATGAGGGCATCATGATAAATTTGCATATTTTGCTTTTATTAGTATAGATTCTTCATTAGAATACTTAGAGTTAGGTGGACTCCTTATTTTCTGGAATACTTTTAAAATTTGTGCAGAAATCAATATTTATCATAAGGATCTAGGTGCCCAATAGAACTCAAGAGCATATACATATATTTCAATTTACATTCCAATTCTTGTTTTCTCTATGAAATATTCATCTTTTCAGTCAATAATTCATTTGTTCATAGGTTCTACTTAATTTTTATTACCTGCCTATTCTGCACTAAGGTACTGGAGTTGTGTAACATGTAGCTTAGAACACATATGCTAAACATTTCAATCATTGCTTGTGGGCAACATAAAAGAGAGCCAAGTGAAATGAAACCTGATTGCCAAGCCATGGAAAAGCTTACAAAGGTTTGATACCACAGATTCTCAGTTTTGTAAATGTATCCTATGGCAATTTTTTCCAACAATAGGTGCCAACCTGAGAACCAAAGAGGAGAAAAGAGACTCAGGTCTCCAAAGTGGTGAGTGAAGCAAACAAGTTCCAGGGAATGTTGGATACTGGCACAAATTTGATATCCCTGAGGGTAGAAAAGAAAGTAAATCAGGAACAGACAAGAGAGTGAGGTTGTGGAGTGGAAAGTAGCCACACACTGCTTCCATGGCCAAGGTGCAAACCTCATAAGAGATTTTTAGGGTCCTGGGGCTATGTTGGACCCAGACCAAATGGAAGAAGAGGGAACCTAAATATTAGTCAGAAAGAGAGCCAAATTGTATAGATAATAGACAGAATGGCATACAGTTGGGGCCAGATTTAACTTTATGATATTTATATATTGCAGATGCACCTTGGAAGAGAAGAGGTCCTCTGTAGCATCATACTGGAGGCTTTGAGGAGATTGCGGAATAAATTTACTGCTGTGCTGTACACCTGAAACTAATAGAAAATAGTGTTGAATGCAAACTGTAATCTTATATATTAAAAAAAGTCTAATATGCAAATTGTCCCCTCTACTGAGAGTTCGACTGGGAGTTCAATTAGGAGTTTGACCAAGTGGCAGGGCTGGCAAGCCAACTGCCCGCATCCCCTGCCCCTCCCCCTAGTGTGTCCCACCCATAATAGCCTCCCCACCGCAATCAGGGGCAAGGCTGGCCCACCAACCATCCATGGCCCCTTCCACAGGCCAGCCCCACCCCCAATTGGGGTGGGCCAGCTGGATCCCACCAATGCACAAATTTGTGCATCAGGCTTCTAGTCAAAAAATAAAATAATGTTAAGAAATAATAAATTTAAAAGAAACAAGGAAATGGAAGAGATCAAATATTGTAACTAATAATCAGTCATATTTTCCAAATTTTAAATTTCAATTGAATCAGTTAAAATATGACATCTGTAACTACATCCAATGTTGTCTAATATATTTGTGAGTGGACACTTATGGAACTATCTTTGCAGTGCGCCTATCATATGAATTTCCTACTTTACCCAAGGACAAAACCACCATTTTTCTACATAACTGTATCTCCAGACCATCGTTCATTGGTCCAGGCTTAAAGTGAACCAATCACAATTTTTTCCTAAGGATTTTTCAAACAGGTACTAGTGAGATTGAAGTTAACATTAAAGGCAAGAAAACTCCAGCAATGTTTGAGTCTATTTTACTTATGGCTGATGCCCAGCTGAATCCCTGCCTCCCTGACCACCTTGTACTTTGAAATCAGCATCCATGTTTCTAATCAAGGGATAGAATATAAAGATTAATAGCTGCAATCTGCATGTATTCCTTCCTGTGTGTCCAATAAGAATTTCCCTTTTGATGTGTCCAGCACATCACCCATTGGCCATCCAGCAAGACTGATACAAGTTTAGGTCCCAAAATATCTTGGTCTCTCTGTTAATAAGAAGTCATGTGGACTATCCCTCTTTTGTATGAATTATTATGAGAGGGTGAAGACCAGGACATCCAATAGTGTGTGTATTAGAGGAAAAGAGTTATGATGACATAAAAGGACCTGTAGTTGGGTAAACTAAGAATAGGAACCTCAGTACTTAGTATTGTAAACTGAGATTTCCCCCCAAGGTGGCACACTGGTAAAATACTCTTCAATTGCCTAAAAAATTATAATAAATGAGTTGGACCCTAAAATATTAAGTAAAAAGAGCTTAAATATATGGCTTGTAACTGCTTAAACCCCACCCTCTCTCCATGATCTAGTTGTTGTCTAGATTCCGTAGAGCATGAGAACACAGCATCCTACCTTGCCCAAATACAGTGGAAATGGCCTTTGTTCAACACGTCCACCTGTTATCATTGTAATTAGCTAGCTATTAATATGAATAATAGGAAAAGAGCAAAGGGGAGGGCAGACATTATAAGCATGGTCATCTACGCAGCTTCACCAGGAAACTATAGCTTCACATTTCCCAGGCAAATGCTGGTCCATTTCCTGAGGATATGGGGAAAGGGATCAAACAAAGGCGTTGATGGGCACACATGCAGTGAAGTTGGGGTGTGTGATGAAGGGAAGGTGCTCACTTGTCAGTCTAGCTGGAGGAAGATATCATTGGCTGGGAAGGTGGAACCCCTGCAAGTGCACAAAAACTGAGAGTGGCAAAATCCCCAGACAAAGAGTCCCCTCTCTCAGCCCCTTGTTTGCCCTTATCCTCTCTTGCTCCATGACCTGTGCTTGCCTGTCATGTGGCCTTAATCCAGCAGTGGAGAATATCTGTCCACTGCCCATAGAAGGTCTTCAAAAAAAATCATTTGGTTTATCCCTGCCAAGCTATTATGGGTGAGTTAATTAAATGTTTGACCAAATATAACAGGCTAATTTTTAAGTTTATAATTTTGTTTGTCCAAGAATTATATTATAAATATCCAAATGGCCCTTGGCAGGAAAAAGGTTCCCCAACTTGGACATGCGAACCCCACATGCAATGGACCATAGCTGGGAAATCAAGCTGTGGACTTTAATAAGGAACAGAAAATCTGAGCAGTGGCCTTAATTCTGGACCTGCTAAAAATAAGATTGGACTTCTTCCATGGCAAGATGGACAGAGATGGGAACTTGGACAGGACACTCCTTAATTTTGCATCATCAATAAAGCTTTCCACAAAGCCCCATCCTCCTGTGAGAGCCATAAGAAATGCCTTTCCAGAAGAAAAAGATGGAGACTGGCAGGATGGAGGTGAGGGAGAGGAAGTGAATGAGTGAGGGGATGAAAAGTGAGTGTGTAGATGTGTGTGGTATGTGTATGAGTGAATGAAGGAGAGATAAATCCAGCAAGAGCAGCAGGGGCTGGCAGACCCAGCTCTCTTAGATACAGAGAGACTGCCACTGGTATGGGCATTCACTGGACTGAATGACTCAGACACAGAGCCTACGTATCTTGAAGGAGAGAGTGGCCTCTTCTATGAACTCATCAATACCACCACAGACAGGCCTTGGACATTGCCTGTGACCCAGCAGCCACTCCAGCCAAAATCCTGCTGCTCTACCTGCAGATCCGTGGACCCTAGGACCTCCACCTCCGAAGGTGCACCACTCCCTTACCAGTAAGTGTAATGTCCCCTCCCCAGCAGAAGACCTCAAAACACCACATTCTCACTTTCCCAGTGCACAGGCATCCAGGGCACACCACTTCTTAGGCAGCACTTGGGAGCTACTGTGAGCCCCTGCTTGGTGTGATTTTGTATAGACAAGGGCGTGCTGCCCCACAGTAAAAATTCTGAATTCCCTCTTCATGAATAACTGCCCACAGACAACTCAGCTGCTCAAGTTCAGTGTCAGGACCCCTCAAAGTGCATCGGAACTCTGTGTTGGCAAACGCACTGCCACAGTCACACATTTCCAACAAGCAGGGACCCTGAGCCCATTTATCCACAGGGCTCTCTTGGGAGCCACTGTGAACCCCCACTGGCTGTGATCTTGGACAAACAGGGATACACAACTCCTGGCAGTAGAAATTCTGATTTCACTGATTCTGGAGACCTGCCCACAAATGCCTCAATTATGAGGCTTCAGTGCCAGGGCCTTTCAGAGTGTTTCAGTGCACTGCGCTGGCAAATGCACTGTGGGTGTCCCTGTGAACTGTCACTGGAAGCGCGTGCTATCAACCACAGGTGCAGCAGCAAAAACTGAGTCTTCCACCCGACAGATGCAAAACTCTAGACATAACAGTTGCACGCTTTTCTAGCACAGGCCTCCCAAGCTGACTGCTCCACAGGCAGCTCTTAGGCACCACTGTGAGCGCCTGCTGGTCACACACTTATACAAACAGGAATGCACTGCTAGGCTGTAGAAATGCTGAATTCCCTCTTCTGGGATACCTTCCCACAGACACTGCAATCTTCTGGCTTCAGAGCCAAGACCTTCAGAGTGCATCAGTATACCCTGCTGGCAAACACACTGTGGGTGCCCCTGTAAGCCACCACTGGGGGTGCATGTATCCAACCACAGAAGCAGCAGCAAAAGCGGAGACTGCCCACCCCACAACTATAGAACTCTGAACACCAGAGTCATGCCTTTTCAGAGTACAGACCTCCTGAGCCCCAACACCCCCACAGTGAGTTCTTGGGCGCCACTGAGAGTCCCTGCAGGGCGAGCGTGATTTCAATCAAGAGCACAAGACAGCAAAAAGTAGGACAGCCCTCTTCATAGCTACTGACATCTAGACACTGCAGTTGCGCCTTTCCAGCTCACAGGCCTACATCAAGAGAACCCAAATAGCTCAAGTAGGGAGCTACACTACATTAACAAGCCAGGGAGACCTGAGAGATCGCACCAGTAGCACCATCCCCAAAAGAACTTGGGTAGCAAAGCAATCTGATCTACAATTAAAACATTACACCCGAGAGCGGTTTAGCTCAATGGATAGAGTGTCGGACTGTGGACTGAAGGGTCCCGGGTTCGATTCCGGTCAAGGGCATGTACCTTGGCTGTGGGAACATCCCCAGTAGGGGGTGTGCAAGAGGCAGCTGATCGTTGTTTCTCTCATTGATGTTTCTGACTTTCTATCCCTCTCCCTTCTGCTCTGTAAAAAATCAATAAAATATATTTTAAAAAAAACATTACAGCAAAACATGGGAAAATAAAAACAGCAATCCCCACAGGAAAGAAAAAGAGGACTCACCAAAAAGCAGTTAAGTGAAATTGAGCCTAGCAACATATCAAAGAAAGAATTCAAAGTAATGGTTATAAGGATGCTCAAAATGGTGGGATAACAATTACATACAACCCAATGACAAATACACACAACTCAATGATAATTATAAGAGGCTAAATGAGAACATCACCAACATAAAAAGGAACCAAGAGGAGATGATGAATGATATAGCTGCAATAAAGAACAAAATGGAAGGCTTAAACAGTAGACTAGAAGAACCTGAAGACTGCATCAGTGAATTAAAGACAGGGTAGGAAAAAAAAACACAAACACAGCAGCAACTGGAAAGAAGATTTAAAATGCAAGAGGAGAGCCTCAGAAGCTTTGGGACAACACAGAACAAAAAACATTCACATAATAAGGGTATCAGAAAGAGATGAAGAGAAGCAAGGAATAGAAAACCTTTTCGAAGAAATAATGACAGAAAACTTCCCTGATATTAGCAAGAAAGAACAACAACTATATAAGCCCAAGAAGCACATAGAGTCCCAAACAAGATGAACCCTAGAAGACCAACACCAAGGCACATCATAATAAATTGGCAAACACCAACAGCAAAGTAAGAATCTTAAAGGCTGCCAGAGAGAAACAGAAAGTTATGTACAAGGGATCTCCTATTAGAATAGCAACTGATTTCTCAACATAAACACACCAGGCCAGAGGGAATGGAATGAAATATACAAAGTGATGCAAAGAAAGGGACTGAATCCAGGAATACCATACCCAACAAGGCTGTCATTCAAAACAGAAGGTGGAATCAGTATCTTCATAGACAAAAAAGGGCTAAGAGAGTTTATTACTACCAAGCCAGTAATGCAAGAAAACCTAAAGGGACTGCTGTAAAAAGAAAAAACAGAAAGGAAAAAATTAAGAATAAAAATGACAACAAACAAGTACCTTCTAATAATAACATTAAACATAAATGGATTAAATGCTCTAATCAAAAGACAGAGGGTAGCTGAATGGATAAGAAAACATGACCCATATATTTGCTGTGTGCAAAAGACCCACCTCAGAATAAATGATTCACAGAGACTGAAGGGAAAAGGATGGGAAAAATTTTTCAGTCAAATGGAAAAGAGAAAAAAGCTGGGGTTGAGACACTTATATCTGACAAAATAGACCTCAAAGTAAAGGCAATAACAAGAGATAAGGAAAGCCACTATATAATACTAAAGGGAAGAATTCAGCAAGAAGATATAACACAGGAAAACATATATGTACCCAATAAAGGAGCACCCAAATACATAAAACAACTTCTGGGAGATATCAAGGGAGAGATCGATAAAAATAGAGTCATAGTAGGGGACTTTAATATCCCACTGACACCACTGGACAAATCCTCTAAACAAAACATAAGCAAAGAAACAGCAATCATAAATGACTTACTAGATCAGATGGACTTAATTGACATCTTCAGAATATTTCACCCCAAAGCTATCGAATATACATTCTTCTCTGGTGCACACAAGAAATCATCAAAGATAGACCATGTATTAAAAGACAGGCAAAGTCTCTTCAAATTCAAGAGGACAGAAATAATAACAAACATCTCCTCAGATCACAATGGCATAAAACTGGGAATCAACTACAATAAAAACAATGGAAAAAAATGAAACACTTGGAAACTAATAGCATGTTATTAAACAATGACTGGGTTACCAAAAATATCACAAATGAAATAAAAAACATCCTGGAAACAAATGACAATGACAACACAACAATCCCAAATCTATGGGATACAATGAAAGCAATCTTGAAGAGGAAAGTTCATAGCTCTACAGGCCTACCTCAAAAAGCAAGAAAAACTGGTAATAAATTATCTAATCTTGCAACTTAAAGATTTAGAAAGAGAGCAAAGAGAAAAGCCCAAACTATCCAGAAGGAAGGAAATAATATAGATCAGAGCAGAAATAAATGAAATAGAGACCAAAAAAAAAAAAAAAAAGATCAATGATACTAAGAGCTGATTCTTTGAAAGGATAAACAAGATTGATGAAGCTCTAGCCAGGCTCACCAAGAAACAAAGAGAGAGGACCCAAATAAACAAAATCAGAAATAAAAGAGGTGAAGTAACAGCTGACCCTCCAGATATGCAAAGGATTGTAAAAAAAATACTATGAACAACTCTACTCCAAAAAACTGGACAACCTCAACGAAATGGACACATTCCTAGAAAAATACAAGCTTTCAAAACTCAATCAAGAAAAAAACAAAAACAAAAACAAAAAAACCTAATTAGGCCAATAACTGTTGATAAAATTGAAACAGTAATCTAAAAGCTTCCAGCAAACAAAAACCATGGACTAGATGGCTTCACAGGGGAGTTTTTCTGAATATTCAAAGAATAACTAAAACCCATCCTTCTCAGAATATTGCAAAAAATTCAAGGGGTAGGGACACTTCCAAGCTCTTTCTAGGAATCCACCATTACCCTAATCCCAAAATCAGATAAAGACTCCACAAAGAGAATCACAGGCCAATATTCTTCATGAACATAGATGCTAAAATCCTCAACAAAATTCTAACAAACTGAATCCAGCATGACATTAGAAAAAATCATACACCATGACCAAGTGCATTTATTCCAGAGATGCAAGGCTGGTACAATATCTGCAAATCAATAAACATGATACATCACATAAACAAATTGAGAAACAAAAATCAGATAATCATATTGATTGATGCAGAAAAGGCATTTGACAAAGTCTAACACCCTTTTCTGATAAAACTCTCAGCAAAGTAAGAATAGAAGGATCATACCTCAACATCATAAAAGCCTTATATGACAAATCTATAGCCAACATCATACTCAATGGGCAAAAACTAAAATCATTTCCCCTAAGAACAGGAACAAGACAGGGATGCCCACACTCACCACTCCTGTTCAACATAGTACAAGAAGTACTAGCCATAGCAATTAGACAAAAAAAAGAAAAGAAATAAAAAGCATCCAAACTGGAAAAGAAGAAGTAAAATTATCATTATTCACAGATGACATGATACTATACATAGAAAACCTAAAAAATCCATCAAAAATTGTTAGACTTAATAAATTCGGCAATGTAGCAGGATACAAAATTAACACCAAAAAATATATGGCCTTTTTATACACTAATATTGAACTTACAGAAGGAGAAATTTTAAAAAATCCCATTTACCATTGCACACAAAAACTTAAGATTTCTATAAATAAATTTAACGAAGGAGGTAAAAGACCCCTACTCAGAAAACTACAGGATTTTGAAAAAAGAGATAAAGGAAGACATAAATAGATGGAAGAACATATTGTGTTCATGGATTGGTGGAATTAACATCATTAAAATATCCATACTATCCAAAGAAATCTATAGATTCAATGCACTCCCCATTAAAATACCAATGACATGTTTCACACATCTACAAAGAGCTCTCCAAAAATTCATCTGAAATAAAAAAAAGAACTCGAATAGCTGCAATGATACCTGAGAAAGAAGAACAAAGTAGATGGGATGTCAATACCAGATATCAAGATGTATTACACAGCTACTGTTCTCAAAACAGTCTGGTACTGGCACAAGAACAGAAATACAGACCAATGGAATAGAATGGAGAACCCACAAATTGACCCAAACCACTATACTCAATTAATATTTGACAAAGGAGGCAAAAACATACAATGGAGTCAAGACAGTCTCTTCAATAAATGGTGCTGGGAAATTTGGTCAGACACATGCAAAAAAAATGAAACTAGGCCACCAACTTATACCATATACAAAAATAAACTCAAAATGGATAAAGGACTTAAACATAAGACAGAAAAACATAAAAATACTAGAGGAATTCACAGGCAGCAAAATCTCAGAGATATGGCAAACCAATATTTTCATCAACACAGCTCCTGGGGTAATGGAAACTAAAGGGAAAATAAACAATGGGACTACATCAAAATAGAAAGCTTCTGCACAGTAAAAGAAACCATCAACAAAAGAACAAGAAAACTCACTGCATGGGAAAGCATATTTGCCAATGATATCTCCAATAAGGATTTAATCTCCAACATCTACATGGAACTCATACAACTTAACAAAAGGAAGACAAACAACCCAATCAAAAAACAAAATGTACAATAGACCTAAATATATACTTTTTGAAAGAAGACAAAAGGAAGGCCAAGAGACATATGCAAACATGTTCAAAGTCACTAATCATCTGAGAGATGCAAATCAAAACGACAGTGTCGTACCATCTCATACCTGTCAGAATGGCTATCATAAAAAAATCAACAAATGACAAATGCTGGCAAAGATGAGGAGAAAAAGGAACATTCGTACCCTGTTGGTGGGAATGCAGACTGGTGCAGCCATGTGGAGAACAGTATGGAGTTTCCTCAAAAAACTAAAGATGGAACTCCCATTTGCCCCAGTGATTCCACTTCTAGGAATATATCCGAAGAAACCAGAAACACCAATCAGAAAGGATATATGCACCTCTATGTTCATAGCAGCACAATTTACAATAGCTAAGATTTGGAAACAGCCTAAGTGTCCATCAGCAGATGAGTGGATTAAAAAACGTTGGCACATCTACACAATGGAATACAATGCTGCAGTAAAAAGAAAGGAACTCCTACCATTTGCAACAGCATGGATGGACTTGGAAAGCATTATGCTAATTGAAATAAGTGAAATAAGCCAGTTGAAAGAAAGATAAATATCACATGATCTCACTCATTTGTGGATTACAATGAACAACATATACCAATGAACAAAAACAGATCTAGAGACAGAGTGCTCAAACCTCAGAGGGAAGGTAGGGGAGGATGGGGGGTAAGGCGAAGAGATCAACCAAAGGACTTTTATGCATGCATATAAGCATAAACGATGGATGAAGACCACAGGGTGTGAGGGTGAGGGCAGGAGTAGGGGTGAGCAGACAATGGGGGAGGAAGACACATTTGTAATGCCTTAATCAATTAAAAAATACATAATTAAAAAGTTATTTAAAAAAATTCATTTCCCCACAACACCCGAGGCCTTCACTTACATCAATAACATAACCACCTTACTTGAAAAATAAGGTAACAGAATTCCAAAACATAAATTTTGATAATCAGAAAGAGCCAAAATTAGATTATTGTCTTTTTTCAAAAGACAATTACTTAGTATGTGAGAATTTAGTTTAATATTTAATTTTAAATCATTCATATGCAAAGAAGTGTCATATAATAACCCTTTATGAGTTTAAATATCCTGAGATTTGCCCTTCAAGCCACATGATCTGAAAATATTTATCTTTGTTCACAAGAGTTGTAAATTTGATGAATAAGTGATGTTTTTAAACTATTAAAAGCCACTTTACTTCAAATTCAAAATGATGATGAGTCACATATGATTCTTTCCAAGCCTTTTAAAGTGTCTTTTGAAAAACTGAACAAGATAAGATATAAAAATCCTTATTGAACCTCCCAACAAGTTAGAATATATCTCATGGAACTTCTTTTCCAAGTGTGATGAAGTTTTGTTATGCCATATTGGCACCACGGGGATGCTAAATAATAAATTTCATAAATTATGCAGTTTTCCAAAATGGCAGACACAAAGCAGAATGGGTGGTGTTAACAAACAGGAAGAAGGCCTCATAGAGTTCACCACAGAAAAGAGAGTATCATATGTCTGGACTCCTGAACAGTTGTGTTATCAATCAGCTAGCACATGTGATAGAAGCACCCCAGGTGTGGATTCATGCTGACTGGTGCATTCTCCTACCTATCACAGTAACAGACAAGTTTCTAAGTAGTACTGACTGGACATAAAGCAAAGTATATTAGCCAGAGGATATGAAGGCTGCACCTCAATAGCAATCACGGCAGACATGCGGCAACAACAAACACACGTGCATACACACATACAACACCAAGAAAATAATCTCATGCCCTACAAATAAGTAACCTCCATTCTCATTTATTCCTGTAGCAAATGGGCAGTAGAGAAAACAACAACAAAGAAAACATGTCACTGATGAGAGCACCTTTGTGGCTGTTCCTTGAGTCCCCCGATCTGTTCCACTGTCTTCCAGAAATAGCCTGTATTTTCCATTTGGGTGACCACCCCTTCCCACATTTAGTGCACAGTCTGGATAGGCCTCTACTCCTGTTGGCAACACATCCAACAGAGGATGTGAGAAGACCTAAGCAAACTGGCCATCGCATTCCTCTGACTGCAATGGGATGGGCACATAACATAAATGGGCCCAATTAAAATGCATTTTCTAATTTTTCCAGTAACTACTAGAAAAAATGTTTATTCTTTCTCATTATATATAACCTATGTGGATATGGAAAGCAGTTGCAGCCAATTGGTTACTCCAAAGGGAGAAGCAAGGATTTCCTAGTGTTTTCACAGGGAGCGTAAGAATAAAGTTAAGCCCCAACTGGTTTGGCTCAGTGGATAGAGCATTGGCCTATGGACTGAAAGGTCCCAGGTTCAATTCCAGTCAAGGGCATGTACCTTGGTTGAGGGCACATCCCCAGTAGGAGGTGTGTAAGAGGAAGCTGATTGCTGTTTCTTTCTCATCAATGTTTCTCTCTATCCCTCTCCCTTCCTCTCTGTAAAAAAATCAATAAAATATATTTTTAAAAAAGAATAAAGTCAACATATGAAAGCAACATAGCAAAAGGCTGAATCAAAAAATGGATAAGGGCAAAGTCTTTATTATAACTGTTTGAGAATTGACTTTCTATGCCAGTAACTAGCATTACCCTCCAGATGTCTCTTTTTTTTCTTATGCCAGTTGATGATGAGTTTTCTGATCCACAAAATTTCAGTCTTCACTAAATCATTGTAACAACTATTTATATTTATCAAATTCTTATAATAGGACAGCCACAGAGTTCTCTATTTATATGGACTTTATTATTTAATCCTCACATTGATCAGTCTTGTCAGTTTTATTATTATCCAACTAGAGGCCTGATACATGAATTTGTACACAGGTGGAGTCCCTTGGCCTGGTTGACAGTCGAGGTCAATCAGGGCCATCTTGTCCGGTTCTTATTGGGGCCAATTGGGGCCATCTGGCTGGGGGAAGAAGGTATTGCGGGAGGTTGGTCAGCAATAGGAGGTTGGCTTGGGGAGTGCACTGACCACCAGGGGGCAGTGCCTTCATTGAGCACTTGCTCTCTAGTGGTCAGTGTGCATCATAGCGACCAGTCAACTATTCATTTGGTCAACTGGTCATCACAGTCCCTTAGGCTTTTATATACACTGAGTGGCCAGATTATTATGATCTCTGAACATATAATAATCTGCCACTCAGTGTATATCCTATATAATAAAAGACTAATATAAAAATTATCCCCTCAACCAGGAGTTCAACAAGCAGGCAGACCAGCCAACTGCTCATGTCGCCTCCGCTGGCCAGGCTGGCCGGACCCCACCCATGCATGAATTCATACACTGGGCCTCTAATATGTATGTGTGTGTGTGTGTGTGTGTGTGAGAAAGAGAGAGAGAGAGAGAGAGAGAGAGAGAGAGAGAGAGAGAGAGAGAGAGAGAGAGAGTATTAGAGGCCCGATGCATGAAATTCATGCGAGAGTAGGCCTCCTTCCCCCAGCTGCTGGCACTGATTTTCCTCTGGCACTCTGAACCCAGGTTTCCCTCAAAGCCCCAGCTTCATCTAGAAGGATGGCTGGTCTAATTAGCATATTACACTTTTATTATTGCAGATACTGAGTAGCCAGATTATTATGCATTGAGGGACCATAATAATCTGGCCATTCAATGTATATACTAGAGGCCTGGTCCACAAAATTCATAGACTGGAGGGGTGTCCCTCAATCCAGCCTGCACCCTTTCCAATCTGTGACCCCTCAGGGAATGTCTGACTGCTGGACATCCCTCTCACAATCTGGGACTGCTGGCTCCTAACTGTTCACCTGCCAGCCTGATTGCCCCAACTGCCCTCCCCTGCCAGTCAAATCACTCCCAACTGCTTTCCCCTGATGGCCATCTTGTGGTGGCCATCTTGTAATGACACGAGTGAGTGAGGGCCACCTAGGCTTTTATTTGTATAGATATGAGACAAAAAGAAACTTGGAGATTGATTCAACATAATTTGACTGGCAAATGCTAGAGCTGAAATTTCAACCCAAACATTCTGACTCCACAATCTATGCTCTTTTTTACTAAACTATGCTGTCCCCTAAAAATAAACAAAGAAAAAAACAACAAAAAAATGGCAAGACAAACTATAAATAGTGCAGATAACTTCCAAAATATTATCTGTGACTATTTATTTAAAATAAACATGACTAATATTTTACTTTGTCTTAAACTCATACTTATGTGTTTCAAGATAGAATTCCAATAGGTGGGGCATGTGTGGGGGATAGGGGGTAATGGGGGAATAAGGACGTGGATTATAACTGAAAGTCAATATATTTGACCTCTTGAACTAAGGTAAGTAATTTGTGTTTTCCCCTCCCTGAAAAGTTTATATAAAGTTATAAAAAAAATTGGCAGCCAGTTTGAAATTGAATTGAAATGTCCTAGAGCAAAGAATATCTTTGCATGATATTATTCCACAAAGTCATTAAAATCTTTGATATTTTACAATAGCATATTGTACAATTATCCCAAAGAAACTTACAAACTAATTTTTGGAATGTTTGGCTGCAAATTAAAAAAAAAGAAAGTGAAAGGAGTTAATCCCTTTCAGAAGAAATTAAGGAACTGGGAATACACTTGAGCATTCTATATTGGCTCCTCTTGCCCTTTTTGCCAAGAGGGACCCTCTTCCCACAATCCAATTGCACACAGCCATTGCCTGAGCTTTCAGTTCAAGCTGAGGTTGAATCCTCTGGGTGGCTGGCACCATGGATCTGTCTCTCACCCAATGGTGTGAGCTGGGCCCTCCCTGGAGAAGAAATCTGAGACCACCGAGACATGTGATCAGTACCGGGACCCCGCCAGCAGGTGAGGGGATCCCAAGCCAGGTGCTGGGCTTGGAGGCCACAGGGGCATAGACAACCAAGGAGACAGAACTGAACCTCACATCACCCTGCTTGGCCCCTGAGGATGGCTGGTTAGCCAGAGATGGGTAAGATTCCTCAGGGAAGAAACAACCTAAGATATGCACAGTTGCAGAGGGGCCATCAGGAGAGAACTTTAAAGTCAACAGAGGTGGGGCAAAGATCCTCACCCCTGTAACCTTGCAGGGGCATGAACTCTCACCCCTTCTGAGGGAGGTCTCCTGCCCCCATGGCTGCTTTGCCTCCCATGCCCAGCTCAAATCAGGACCCAGATTGTAGAAAGAGAGTTGGCCAGCAACAGCCTTTCCACTAATATTTACAGGCTAATCTAAGATTATTGCTTGAGTATTAAATTTGACAGTAAAATAGTAATCAATTTTCAGATTAATTTAAATTGGCCAAGTGAAATAAGTGAATACTCAAGAAAATTTAATCGTACTGGACAAAATGCTGCTCCTAAGTTATTAATTAAAATTTCTATTAGTAGTTCATCTATTGTAAAATTACTTAACATGTAAAGAACCTAAAGTAGTAATATTTTTGTGCAAAAATTAAAATTTAAAGTTATCAAAACTGCACTATAAAATTTCCAAAAGCCTCCATTAATCAAAAAAAGGGGGGGAGGAATATCATGTAAGGATATCCTTAATATCATGTAAGAAAAAATATCCTGTAAGTAAATTATATCTAGAAAATTCATACTTCAGAAAATTAATTTCCATTTGTAATGCTAACAGCAGGACACCCATGAAAAACACACATCGTGTCAAGATAAGCCAAAGGAAAATCATTTGGGGGAAAAAAATAAAAAGAATTCCAAGTCAAATTTACTGAAAAGTTTCCTTTATTACCTTTTGGTCGAGAATATGTTTGTTTATTTTCAGAAAGCAACTTCAAGACCATATGGATTCCTGCAACAAAGAGGAACAGACAGGTCTGTTCCAATCACGAAGACAGTCCACAAATGCAGGACGCAGACAACACCTTGCCATGCTAGCAGTCAGCAGCTGTGCATTGCAGCAGGTTGCCCAGGACCAAACCAGAGAGTGTGGGACCTGCATTGCCACCATTTGTCCACCATCCAGATATCTTTGCTGACATGTACACATAGGAACTATTTGACATCAAAACTGGGACTCAGAACTGTTGGACATTGAAATTGAGACTCAAACATTTTTTGTGTTTATATGTTTATTTCTAGTATGCAGATGCAAGATTTTTTAAAGAAAAGAAATGGGGGAAAAATAGATACAAAGGCAAAGAAGCACTGAACAGACTGTCAAACTACAGTGGTTAGGCAGGGGAGGTTGAGGGGCAGGGGTTGTAAGAGATTAACCAAAATACTTGTATGCATGCATATAAGCATAACCAATGGATACAAGACATGGGGTGGGGCAGGGGAGGGTATGTGCTGGGAGGTAGAGGAGGCCAGTGGGGAGGTCAATGGAGGGGAAAAAATGAAACATATGTACTACTGTTTCTAATACTTTAAGCAATTATTTAAAAAAGGGGAAAAAAGAATTATTCCAAAAAAATAAAATAAAGTTATTAACTGCTGGGGGGGGGGGGGGAGTATTAATTGGCCTCACACAGCAGTGAATTTTATATTTATTGTAATTTGCTTTTGGATGAGCTTACATTGGGACTGGCAAAAAAATAGATTATGACTGCAAAAGGTCACAGTAATTAGTTCAACACTCTGGAATGCAAGATAGTGTTTACTAAATAAGAGGGAGAAGAAAATTCCTAAATTAATTTTCATGTCAAATTTTACCTTAATACAACCTAATGGAATTATGTTCTTTTGAAAAAATATTGTGGGAAAACTACATTATATTCTGCTACAGATTTCCTTTTAAGGTATACAATTAAGGTTGGTCAATAAATTTAGATGAAGAATGTACCTGGAATAATGAAAACAAAAATATTATTTATTGTCCAAATATTATAACTATGCCCAAGTCCAGGAGGAGAAAGGTGATATACCTACAACCATGAGTCCTGAGGACAGTTTTACAGCATCTTTGCTAATTACTAGGAAAGGGATGCTGTTTACTAGTAAGACAGTGAAAATTAAAATGAGTGTGTCAGAAAATGCTCACTATGACACATCTGCTTCTGGCTGCAGAACAGGGCAGAAAATAGGGGTTCCATGTGAAACGTTAAAAACAAGATGCTTCCTCGGCCATGGGCTAGGAGAATGACCATAGTATGAAAAAAGCTCCAGCAGCCAGAATGAGTGGGAAAGCAGTGCTGATGCCTATCCTAAAAAAAAAAAGTTGGGCACAGAGGTACATCAGTGATTGTCAAGTGGGGACAATACCAGCCCTCCAGGGGTATTTGGCAATGTCTGGAGACATTTTGGGTTGTTACACCTTGGGGAGGAGAGCTTTACTGGTACTCAGTGGATAAAGATGAGGAATTCTGTTAAACATCATACAATGGCCAGGTGACTTCACACAAGAGAGAATTAGCTGGTCCAGCATGCCATTAGTGCCAAGGTTGAGGATCCCCACAGTTAAAAAGGAGGGGGAGGCATGAATTAAGGCCATGAATGGTGGTAAATAAAGTGCTTTTCTCTTGATTGTATGACACATAAGTATCCCCTTCTATTTTCTAAGCTCCCACTCAACTCCTCAGATTGCACTGCATGCGAACTTCATCCAAATTATCTATTCCATGGAAAATCATCTGAAAAAGAGCAGTGTCATTTCCAGGACCAATTAGGCAAATTTATTAAGCTTGTGCAAAAAGTTGAATATTTATATTCACTCATGAATGTTGGGGGTTGGGGGAAGAACAGCTGGTAGCATGACACAAAGCTGAATGATTGCATCCCTCCTGGCACAGGAGATGAGATGAAGGTGTAGGTACCACTGAGCAGCTAATTCTGAGAAGACACTGAGTGCAGAAACGGAACACGTGGGCATGACAGTGCTGCTGGCAGCTCCACCAGCATACTCTACAGTATTTCTAGCATTTTATGTGATCCTAATAAAAATATTTATTGAATGAAATTGGATATCTATTTTACTTTTACTCCAAATATCCCATAGAGGGTTTGAGCAGCTTCCAATGAAGAGCACATTAAATAAGGTAATATAATTGAAATAGAAAATAAGGTCAGCAGAAAGGAAGAAGCAAAGGCACTGTCAGCGCAGGCTAAGGATTATTGCAGCGGGTATGAAAAATTGAACTTCACAACATCTTCAATTCTTTTTGTCAAAGCAACAGCAGACCAGGCTTCCAAATGGAGCCATCTTCTTGACACTCAATTCCTCAGGGAATGTCTCACAGAGGATTGTGGGTAGAGAAGTAGAGTCACACGATGGATCATTTTTAAGCAATATTGTTCATGTAGGTCTAATTCTTATATGGCTCTTTTAGCAATGTTCTATAAACGAAGTATATGACACCACCAATTCAGTGAAGGTGGTTTTGTGAGGGTCTCCAGGACATTGCTATGAGAGATAACCAATGGTGTATTTGAAAGGAATAGTGATGTATTTGAGAAATCAGTGGAGACCTCTAGGTCCACTGAAATCTATATGAGGTCAACTTAAACTCTCGGAGACAATCCAAGATCTCCAGAATGTTCTACAAAAGCCTGAGAAGTTCACATTCCCATTGTTTAATTCTAGCCATCCATCTGCTGAACCAGTTCAGTTTAGAGATTATTTCAACATTCCATATAGGCTATAGGGTATCCCATCTCATGTAACACAGGTGTGAAACAACTCCAGTCTCTCTCTCTCTCTCTCTCTCTCTCTCTCTCTCTCTCTCTCTCTCTCTCTCTCTCTCTCTCTCTCTCCCCTCTCTCACACATACACACCCAACATGCATAGGCATTAAGGGATATCCTTGATTCAAAAGTTCTCCATACCTGTGTAAATTTCTCTCTAGACTCCTTTCAGTCTCTATTTCACTCATCTCACATACCATTCTCTTCTCTGTACCCTTTCTCTTATATCACAACCTTCCTTGGGGAAGTAAACGCAGTTTCTCTAATAAAGTAGCCTAGCCATTTTTCTCATTAGCTTTCATGCTGCTGAATATCAACCATACCTGGGGCAGGGACTCATCTTTTCCCCATGCAGATTGTCAGACTATTTCCCTGGAGAAATTTCAGTACACACACTGCTCACATAAGACTTATTCACCTACCTTGGTTGGTATGGCTCAGTTGGTTGAACATTGTCATGTGCACCAAAGATCACAGGTTCAATTTCCAGTCAGGGCATAACTAAGTTGAAGGTTTGATCCCTGAATGGGATACATGTGGGAGGCAGCTGATAGATATTTCTCCCACTCTCCTTTCCTCTCTCTCTCAAATCAATTAAAAAAATCATACACATATTTTTAAAAAGTATTCATATTATTACTGACAGTCTAGTAGTTTGCCAGTCATAATGGTGAAAAACAGAAAAATTTCTCTTGGAATCAAGGAGCTCATAATTTGATTTATATTCAGGAATTATGCCCATCAATCTTCATGTTTGTATGCCAATATTCTCTGTTACTTCCTGTTCTTTCTGCTTGCCTGCTACCATCTGCTTTGTGTGTGAAGGGCCTCCACGATCTCTATGAACATCCGCTCATGAAGACACTCTCATGGTTTACCTGATGTATTTTCCAGTGGAAGCACCTCTTAACCTTTGTTCTTCTTATATTCATTTAGCATATCATGGGGCTTAGTTTTTAAGAAGTTCACATATACTACAGTTATCTGAAAATTTTATTTTATATCTAAATATAAATCATTATGTAGCTAATATCTAGAAGTAAACATTCTAAGTAATAATTTTCTCTATGTAACTCATGCAAGCATAAAAATTATTTGAGATTCCAAAATGGTGGTGGAGTAAGTAGAACTTACTCTGAAACTCTCTCAGGACCACACTTGAAATACAACTAAAATACAGAAGAACCATCCTGAAAAATCAACTGAAGACTAGTTGGAGAAACCCTGATAACCAAGGACAAAAAATGGAGAACACATATAGACTAGTGGGAACTGCAGAGATACAAAAGGACTGGCTGAGCTCCCATAGACATCAGCTGAGGTTCTGGAGGGATATCTCAGTTTTATGGGGGTTCCCACTGAAAAATCTGGGGTCTTAAACCCCAAGCTGGACTCCTGAACAAAAAGCACCAGAACTGAGAAAGTTGCCCATGTAACAGCTGGCTGTGAAAAGTATCAGGGTGGCTGTATGCCAGGGAAAGGCTGAGAGAAATTCAAGCACCCTCTTAAAGGGGAAACACACAAAATTTTGTGTGAAGCCACTCACCTTGGGCTTTGGCAGAGCAGATTGAAGCTGTGTGACCAGAAGCCAGGACTGGGGGCACTAGGCTTGGAGCTCAGAGGGTAGCCACCCCAGTTTACAGTGCTGAGTCATTCCCTCATACAGCAAAGGACAACTTTCTCCTACAAAACTTTACTATCCAGGCAAGGCAGTTGCCCTAACCTGTTGCAAGACCTCTCCCCTCCCCTATGATTGACAACATGAGGCTAGTCAAAACAAAGTGTCATTGGGACTGTGGGCAGAGGCTGGTCTCTGGAGGTTTTGAGACTTTGCCTGATCTAATCAGAGGCCCAAGCCTAGAAAAAGCAGACCCTAGTGCACATCTTTGTCCTTTCCAAAGGCACCCAGCTCTAGCAAAGGGAGCAACAAGTTTTGGATTGCTGATAGCTCCAAACAGGGTACTCAGAGCGGTTAACAAATAGCATCTGACATTATCCTGCACATGGGAGATCTACCTAATACACAGACACAAATCCAAACAGGCAGCCAAAATGTGGAGACAAAAAAAAAAAAGCCGCAAATGAAAAAACAAGAGAATTCTGCAGAAGAAGAGCTAAATGAAATGAAGATAAATTTATCAGAAATAGAGTCCAGAATAAAAATGGCAAAGATGCTCAACGGCATGAGAAAAGATATAAAACTATGAAAAATGATATAGCACTAATAAAGAACACATTGGAAGGAATACACAGCAGATTAGGGGAAGCCAAGGGTTGGATTAGTGGATTAGAATGCAGGGTAGAAAAATCACTCATTGAGAAAACCAAAAAGGAAAAAAAACAATTAAAAAATAAGAGGACAGTTTAAGGGAGCTATAGGACATAACAGCTTCCTTAAGCTGTTATGAGATAACAATATTCTCATAATAGGTATTCCAGAGACAAAGAAATAGAGAAAGGAATAGAGAACCTTTTTTTTTACCCTAACTTGGTGAAGAAAAAAAAATCACACAAATTTAGATTCCCAAGCAAGAACCAAAACAAGCCAACACCCAGACACATAATAATTAAAATGCCAAAAAAATTAAAGATGAGAGAATCTTAAAGGCAGCAAGAGAAAAGCAATTTGTTGCATACAAAGGAGCCCCCATGAATATTTTAGCTGATTTTGCATCAGAAACTCTATAGGCCAGAAGGGAATGGCATGAAGTATTCAAGGTAATAGAAAACAAAGATATGAAACCAAGATTACTATATCCAGCAAGGCTATCCTTCAAAACAGATGGTGAAATGGAGAGCTTTCTATACAAAAAAAAAAAGCTAATGGGGTTTATCACCACCAAACCAGAACTGCAAAAAAATGCTCAAGGAACTACTGTAATAATAAGAAGAAATAGAGAGAGAAACATAGGCATATGCATAAAGAATTAAATAGCAATAAATTATCAATAATAATTTTAGATATAAATGGATTAAGTGTTCAAATATAAATACATAAATTAGAACCAATTATTGCCATCTCAGAACAAAAGACTCATACAGAATGAGAATGAAGAGATGGAAAAATTTCCCATGTAAATAGAATGAAAAAAAAAGTGGCTTAGCAATATCTGACAAAATAGACTTCAAAATGAAACCCATCACCAGAGACCAAAAAGGTCACAACATAATACTAAATAGATAGATTTAATAAGAGGATATAACACTGGTAAATATATATATATACCCAATATAGAAGCACCTAAATATAAAAGAAAAAAAAACATTTGGAAAACTTTAAGGGAGAGTTTGGCAGCAATAGTCAGAATAGGTGAATTTAATGTCCTGCTGACTTCACTGTATAGATCTTTAGAAAAAAAATTAACAAGGAAACAATGACTCTAAATGACATACTGGATCAAATGGCTTTAATTAAACTTTGTAGAACATTTCACCCCAAAGCTTCAGCATATACATTCTTCTCAAGTGCACCTGAATCATTCTAAAAGATAGACAACATATTAGGGCATAAAACAAGTCTCTACAAGTTCAAGAAGATTGAAATCATATCAAGCATCTTCTCAGATTGCAATGGAATGAAATTAAAAATCAATTACAGTAAAAATACTCAAAAACATTCAAACACATGGAGGCGAAATAGTATGTTATTAAATAACTAGAGGCCTGGTGCACAAAATTCGTGCACAAAGGGGGTTGTCCCTCAGCCCAGATTGCACATGCTCCAATCTTGGACCCCTCGAGGATTGGGCCTAAATGGACAGTCGGGCATCCCTCACACAATCCAGGACTGCTGGTTCCCAACTGCTTACCTGCCTGCCTTCCTGATTGGCCCTAACCACTTCTGCCTGCCAGCTTGACCACCCACTAACCACTCCTCTGCCAGCCTGATTGATGCTTAACTGCTCCCCAGCCAGCCTGATTGCCCCTAACTGCCCTACCCTGCAGGCCTGGTCCTCCTAAATGCCCTCCCCTGCAGACCTGGTCAACCTTAACTGGCCTTCCCTGTAGGCCTGGCTCCCCAAACTGCCCTTTCCTGCAGGCCCAGTCGCCCCAGCTTCCTTCCTCTGCCACCTTGGTCATCCCTAACTGCTCTCCCCTTCAGGCTTGATTTGCCCCCAACTGCCCTTCCTTGCAGGCCTGGTCCCTCCCAATTGCCCTCCCCTGATGGCCATCTTGTGGTGGCCATCTTGTATCCACATGGGGGCAGCCATCTTTGACCACATAGGGGCAGCCCTCTTGTATGTTGGAGTGATGGTGAATTTGCATATTACTATTTTATTAGATAGGATAGAGGCCAGGTGCATGGATGGGGGCCAGCTGGTTTGCCCTTAAAGGTGTCCTGGATCAGAGTGGGAGTTCCCTTGGGGCATGGGGTGGCCTGGGCGAGGGGCCTGTGGTAGTTTGCAGGCCAGCCACACACACCCCGGTGACCCAAGTGGAGACCCTTGTATCTTGGATTTATTTATCTTCTATAATTGAAACTTTGTAGTCTTGAGCAGAGGCCAGGGCCCACCAGGGTGTGCAGAAAGCTTCGCTTCCTCCATTGCCAGGGTCAACTCAGTCCTCCTTTTCTCTCTAGCTCCATGGCTGCTGCTATTTTTATTGGGATTTATTTACCTTCCATAATTTAAACTTTGTAGCCTTAAGCAGAGGCCAAGGCAGGCCAGGGCAGGCAGAAAGTTTGGCTTCCTCCATTGCCAGGGAAACACAAGCCTCCTGCTCGCTTCACAGTCACAGCCATCTTGGTGGGGTTAATTTGCATACTAGCTCATGATTGGTTGGTGGGCATGGCTTGTGGTTGTATTGGAGTGGTGGTTAATTTGCATATTACTCTTTTATTAGATAGGATGAGTGGGTTACTAATGAGATCAAGAAATGAATAAAAAATTCCTGGAAACAAATAAACATGAACACATACAATGCAAAATCTATGGGGCACAGCAAAAACATTTTTTGAAAGGGAAGCTCATAGCAATACAGGCCTATCTCAACAAACAAGAAAAATTAATAATAAACTATTTAACTCTACAATAAAACAATAATGAGAACAGTAAGAAAATCCCAGAGTAAGTTGAAAGATGGAAATAATAAAGATTGAAGCAGAAATAAATGACAGAGAGGCTAAAAATAAAAAATAAATAAAAAAATCAATGCCACCAAGAACTGGTTCTTTGAAATGATAAGCAAGGCTGATGAATTTAGCCAAACTCATCAAAAAACAAAGAGAGAAGACCCAAATAAATAAATTATAAATGAAAGCAGAGAAGTAAGGAGGAACCAAGATGGCGGCATAGGTAAACACCTATTTTGCTGCCCCACACAACAATTTCAAAACTACAACTTAACAGCAAAACAAACATCATTCAGAATCACCCGTAAGCTGGTGGAGTGAAAATTCTACAAATAAAAGTAAAGATAGTACACTGTGACTCAGAGAAGCAGCGGAGCACAGCCTTGAAGATACGCGCGGAGACAGGTTGGGAGCTGTGCGCATGCGAGCAGTGAAGGGCAGGCGGCAGCAAACCCAGATGGTTTTCTCAAACAAGGAGGGTGGAGCATCCCACTGCACTGATTCCCCAGTTACAGGCGAGGTCCGAGATCTGGGAAAGGCACGCTAAAACCCAGGCACGGTAGAGGTCTGCGAGTTTGAGGAGGGTGCTGGTAAACTTGGAAGAGCAGTTTGCGCATAAACTTAAGTGCACGACCACGCAGAGAGGATTCGTGACTTGCTCCCTCATTTGGGAGACCACCAGACTGCTTTGTTTTACAACCCTGGGCGAGACTTTGGGTGTGCAGACTCATTTGGGGAGAGGCAGAGTTGTCTGGCAATGGGTGGAGGCAGGTGGCGACGTTCTCTCAGAGGTGCATGCAGCCATTACCACGTGGCACAGAGACCAGAGCACCGAATAGAGCAGAGCTGATGCTGCCTGCTCAGCCCAGAGACTCTACCCATCCAAACTGAACACAGCTTACCTTCACAGCCAATTGGCCTGGAGGTCAAATTCTCCTAGTGTTAACAACAATAAGCTGGGCTTAACTTAAACAATACTGTACAACCCATAAAGGGCTGCAGCAAGAGTATCTACCTCAGGTAACTGGGGAGGCTGAGCCACTGTGCCTTAGAGGACATCTACCACACAAAGTTAATCGACCAACTCAGGAAAGCAGCCACAATGCAGAGAAATGGAAAGAAATCAGGTGTGAAAGAAATGGAGGAAAAAAGACAACTAGACATAGAGTTCAAAACCACAGTAATAAGGTTTTTCAAGAGGCTCCTAGAAAAGGCCGATGAACTTAATGAGAACTATAAGGAAATGAATAAGACCTACGAGGAAATGAACAAGACCTAGGAAGATATGAAAAAAGACCAACTAGAAATTAAGCATACACTGACTGAAATAAAAAATATTACACAAAGTCCTAAAAGCAGTCCAGAGGACCATAAGAACCAAGTCAAAGATTTGAAATACAAAGAAGTAAAACCCACTCAGCCAGAAAAGCAAGAAGCAAAAAAGAATGCAAATAATTGAAGATAGTGTAAGGGGCCTCTGGGACAACCTCAACATATGAATTATAGGGGAGCCAGAAAAAGAGAGAGAGCAAGATAATGAAAACCTACTTGAACAAATAGTGACTGAAAACTTCCCCCACCTAAGAAATTGATTTAAAAGCCCAAGAAGTGCACAGAACCCCAAAATATAGGAATCTAAAGAGGACCACACCAAGACACATCATAATGAAAATGCCAAGAGCAAAAGATAAAGAGAGAATATTAAAAGCAGCAAGAGAAAAACAGTTAGTTACCTACAAGGTAGCACCCATATGATTGTCAGCGGATTTCTCAACAGAAACTAAACTATGCAGGCCAGACGGGAGTGGCAAGAAATATTCAAAGTGATGAATAGCAAGAACTACAACGAAGATTACTCTATCCAGTAAAGCTATCATTCAGATTTGAAGGTCAGATAAAGTGCTTTGCAGATAAGAAAAAACTAAAGGAGTTCATCACCCCCAAAACAATATTATATGAAATGCTGAAAGATATTCTTTAAAAGGAGGAAGAAAAAGGTAAAAATATAAATTATGAACAACAAATACACATCTATTAACAAGTGAATCTAAAAATCAAGGGAATTAATAATCTGCTGAACAGGATAAACTGGTGAATATAGCAGAATCATGGACATAGAGAGGGAAATATGCCAAAAGAACTTCTTTGATGATACTGCTCCTAGGGCAATGGAAGCTAAAGACAGAATAAACAAATGGGACTACATCAAAATAAAAAGCTTTTGCACAGCTAAAGAAACCATCAACAAAACAACAAGAAAACCCACTGTATGGGAGAACATATGATGAACAGGATATACTGGTGAATATAACAGAATCATGGGCATAGAGAGGGAATGGACTGACAATTCTTGGGGAGAAAATGGGTGTGGGAGGTGCAGCAAGAGGCTGGACAAAAATCATGCAACTATGGGAGAGGACAGTGGGGGGGAGGTAAGGGCAGAGGGTGGTACGGGTACCAGGTGGAGGGGAGCTATAGGGGGAGGAAGGGGGGGGGACAATGTAATTAATAAACTGAACAATAAAGATTAAAAAATTTAAAAAAAGAAAGCATAGAAGTAACAACTAACACCACAGAAATTCAAAGGATTATAAGAAAATACTATGCCAACAAGCTGGACAATGTGGATGAAATGGAAAAATTCCTAGAAAAATATAATCTCTCAAAACTAAATCAGGAAGAATTAGAAAGACATAATATGCCAATAACAACTGATGAAATAGAAGCAGTAATAATTAAAACAAACAAACAAACAAACAAAAAAACCTCCCAGCAAACAAAAGCCCTGATCCAGATGGCTTCACAGGTGAGTTCTACCAAACATTCAAAAAACTATCACCTAAACTGCTCAAACTATTACAAAAAAAAAAAAAAAAAACTCAAGAGGAAGGAACACTTCCAAGCTCTTATTATGACCCAGGCACTATACCAATTCCAAAATCAGATCAAGACATTATAAAGAAAGAGAACTATAGACCAATATCCCTGATGAACATAGATGCTAACATTTTCAGCAAAATATTAGCAAATCAGATCCAGTAATATATTAAAAAGGTCATACACCATGACCAAGTCAGATTTATTTCAGGATGCAGATCTGGTACAATATTTGCAAATCAATAAACATGATACCTAACATAAACAAATGGAAATACAAAAAGCACATGATTATATCAATAGATGCATAAAAAACATTCGACAAAATTCAACACCCATTTTTATAAAAACTTTGAGCTACTGGGAACAGAGGAATAATACATGACAAACCTACAACAATTATCATACTCAATGGGCAAAAATTAAAACCATTTCATCTAAGAACAGGAATAAGATAGGGATGTCTGCTTTCACTACTCTTATTCAACACAGTATTGGAAATCCTAGCCACACTTATTAGAGATGAAGAAAAAATAAAAGATATCTAAATTAAAAAGTAGAAAGTAAATCCTCATTATTTTGCAGATGGCATGATATTGTACATAGAAAACCCTAAAGAATCCACCAGAAAACTACAAGATTTTATAAGTGAGTTTGACAATATAGTAGGATATCAAAATTAATACCCAGAAATCTATGGAATTTTTATACACCAATAATTAATTCTCAGATGGAGAAACTAAAAAAAATACCATTTACTATTGCAACAAAAAATTAAGATACTTAAGGATAAACTTAACCAAGGAGGTAAAAGACTTGTACTCAAAAAATGACAAGACATTGAAAAAAGAGATAAAGGGAGATATAAACAAGTGGGAAAATATACCTGTTCATGGATTGATAGAATTAAAATCATTAAAATATCCATACTATCCAAAGAAATCTACAGATTCAATATAATCCCTATTAAAATGCCAATAGCTTATTTCACAGATTTAGAACATATACTCCAAAAATTTATATGAAACCAAAAAAGATCCCCTATAGCTGCAGCAATTTTGAGAAAGAAGAACAAAGTTGGAGGAACCACAATACCAGATATCAAATTATACTACAAAGTCACTATACTTAAAACAGCCTAGGACTGGCACAAAACAGTTATATAGATCAATGGAACTGAACAGAGAAACCAGAAATCAACCCAAGCCAATATGCTCAATTAATATTTTACAAAGGAGGCAAGACCATACAATGGAGTCAAGATAGTCTCTTTAATAAATAGTGTTGTAAAAATTGGACAGATACAAACAAAAATATGAACCTAGACCACCAATATACACCATACACAAGAAAAAACTCAAAATATATCCAAGGCTTAACTGTAAGTCATAGAAGAAACCAAAGGCAGAAAAATATCAGACATCTCTTGTAGCAATATGTTTACAGATACATCTCCCAAGGCAGAGGAAACTAAGAAGAAAATAAACCAATGTGACAACATAAAAATAAAAAGCTTTTGCACAACAAAAGAAACCATTAACAAAATGAAATGGAAGCCCACTGTATGGGAGAACATATTTGCCAATGATACATCTGATAAGGGGTTAATCTCCAAAATATATAGGGAACCCATACAACTTAACAAAAGGAAGACAAACAATCCAACTTCAAAATGGGCAAAGGACCTAAATAGACACTTCATTCAAGAGATGCAAATTAAAATACAATAAGGTGAGGAGAACCAAGATGGCAGCAGAGGTAAAACACCTATCTTGCCGTCATACTCAAATTTTAATACTACAACTTAATGAAAGAACAAACACCTTCCAGAATCACCAGAAAGCTGGCCGAGTGAAAATTCCACAAATAAAAGTGAAGATAAGACACTGTGACTTGGAGGAACGGCGGCACAGCGTTGAAAGATACCTGCGGAGAGAGGTCTGGAGCGTGCGCCAGCGGAGAGGGCGGGCGGCTGAAAACCGGCCAGTTTTCTCGAACAGGGAGACAAAGACTTCCCACTGGACTGATTCTCCAGCTCTGGGCGAAGTCCAGGGAACCCACTATCACACGGGGTGAAAACTGGACAGTGGGAGGGCACGCCGAAGCTCGGGCGCTGCAGGGGTCTGCCGGCTTGTGGAGAAGGCAGCTTGCGCGAACAGCTCAGCTGCATGACCACACAGAGAGCGCTCTGCGACTCGCTTTCTCATTCGGAAAACCGTCAGTCTGCTTTGTTTTACGACCCTGGGTGAGACATTGGGCGTGCAGACTCATTTCGGGAGAGTCTGAATTCCCCGGCAGCCGGTGGAGCTCCACAGCGGCTCTCTCTCAGAGGTGATGGCAGCCATTGCCACCAACACAGAGTTCCTGGGGCCGCATAGGGCAGAGCTAACGCTGTCTGCTTGGCCCAGAGACTCCGCCCATCGAACCTGAGCACAGCTGAACTTCACAGACAATTGGCCTGGAAGTCAACCCCTCCAAGTGCTAACAACGATTAACTGAGCTTAACTTCAGCAGGACTGTACAACCCATATCCACCTCAGGTAACTGGGGAGGTTGAACCACTGTCCCTTGTAGGAAATCTACCACACAAAGCTAATTGACCAACTCAGGGAAGCAGCCACCATGCAGAGACATGGAAAGAAATCAGATGTGAAAGAAATGGAGGAAAAAAAACGACTGGACATGGAATTCAAAACCACGGTTATGGGGTTTTTCAAGAGGCTCCAACAAAAGGTCGAGGCCTATAAGAAAATAAGCGAGACCGCAAAGGAAATGAATGAGTCCTACAAGGAAATGAACGAGACCCTCAAGGATATGAACGAGACCTGCAAGAAAATGATCAAGACCAACATGGAAATGAAGGAGACCCTTAAGGATATAAAGGAGACTCTCAAGGCTATGAAAAAGGACCAACCAGAAATTAAGCATACACTGACTGACATAAAAAATATTATACAAAGACCTAAAAGTGCTCTGGAGCACCCCAAGAACCAAGTTAAAGATTTGAAATACAAGGAGGTAAAATCCACTCAGCTGAAAAAGCAAGAAACCAAAAAGAATCCAAAAAATTGAAGATAGTGTAAGGGGCCTCTGGGACAACCTCAAGCATACCAACATCCGAATTATAGGGGTGCCAGAAAAAGAGAGAGACCAAGACAATGAAAACCTATTTTAAGAAATAGTGACCAAAAACTTCCCACACCTGGTGAAACAAATTGACTTAGGAGTCCAAGAAGTGCACCAAACCCCAATATATAGGAACCCTAAGAGGACCACACCAAGGCACATCATAATTAAAATGCAAAGAGCAAAAGACAAAGAGAGAATATTAAAAGCAGCAAGAGAGAAACAGTTGGTTACCTTTAAGGGAGCACCCATATGATTGTCAGCAGATTTCTCAACAGAAACGATGCAGGCCAGACGGGAGTGGCAAGAAATATTCAAAGTGATGAACAGCAAGAATCTACAACCAAGATTACTCTATCCAGCAAAGCTATCATTCAGATTTAAAGGTCACATTTAAAGTGCTTCACAGATAAGAAAAAGCTAAAGGAGTTCATCACCACCAAACCAATATTATATGAAATGCTGAAAGATATTCTTTAAGAAGAGGAAGAAGAAAAAGATAAAAGTGTAAATTAGGAACAACAAATACACATCTATCAACAAATGAATCTAAAAATCAAGTGAATTAATAAGCTGATGAACAGGATAAACTGGTGAATGTAACAGAATCACAGACATAGAGAGGGAATGGACTGACAATTCTTGGGGAGAAAGGGGGTGTGGGAAGTGCAGCAAGAGTCTGGACAAAAATCATGCAACTATGGGAGAGGACAGTGGAGGGGGGTGAGGGCGGAGAGAGGGATGGGTACCAGGTGGAGGGGAGCTATAGGGGAAAAAAAGGGAACAATGTAATTAATAAACTGAACAATAAAGATAAAAATAAATAAATAAAATACAATAAGGTATCACCTCACACCTATCCAAATATCTGCCATCAACAAATCAACAAATGACAAGTGCTGGTGAGGATGTGGAGAAAAGGGAACCCTAGAACACTGACTGGTGCAGCCATTATGGAAAACAGTATGGATTTTCCTCAAAAAATTAAATATGGAACTGCCATTAGACCCAGTGTTCCTACTTCTAGGAATATATTCTAAGAGACCTGAAACACCAATCAGAAAGAATGTATGCACCCCTATGTTCATAGCAGCACAATTTACAAAGCTAAGATTTAGAAACAACTCAATATGAGTTGATAAAAAAAAAGCTGTGGTACATTTATACCATAGAATACTATGTAGCAGTAAAATAAGTCAGAGATCTTACCCTTTGAGACAGCATGGAGAGACTTGGAGAGCATTAGGCTAAGCACAATAAGCCAATCAGAGAAAGACAAGTCTCACATGATCTCACTCATATGTGGAACTTTTGAACAAAATAAACTAATGAACAAAATATTTCCAGAGACATAGAAGCATGGCCTATTTTTTTTACTAGAGGCCCAGTGCATGAATTTGTGCACCCTGAAAGGAACTGTGGGCCGCAAGGCTGCAGTAGCACAGGGCCCATCCTCTATGGCCCTGCCTGGCCCCTCCCACCATAGCCCCCGGTCCCCTATATGCCTGCAGCCCTGCTCCCATGCGCTGATGGCACTGGCCCTGCTCGCACCCGCTGATTGTGCAGAGCAATTGGGGTTGGCACCAGAAGAGGGTGCAAGTGGGCCTGGCACCATCAACTGGTGCAAGCAGCAGCTCCTGCCCTGATCACCCCTCAGGAGCAAGGGGAGATGGAGAAGCCTTCAGGGGCGATTGGGCCAGCATACCCGCTGCTCATACCCACTAATGGTGCTAAGCAATCCAGACAGGTGCCAGGCACCAGCAGCAGGTGCGAATGGCAGCTCTGACGCTGACTGCAGGTATGAGCAGGGCCAGTGCCAGCAGCAGGTGTGAGTGCCAGGCAAGACCACAGTACACAGGAGCAAAGAATTTTCAGTAATCACCAAAAGCTTAACCCGATGACAGCAACTGGTGCCCCACCTTGGTCTGGTGCCCCCACTCACCTGCTCCACTATTCCGCCACAGCCAACGCCCACCATGTTCTGCACCCACCCCTCTGGTGGTCAATGAATGTCATAGCAACTGGTTGTTTGTTTGTTCAGCTGTTTGTCTCTTTGCATATTAGCTTTTTATTGTATAAGATATGTTTTTATAGATTTAAATATATTTTTATTGATTTCAGAGAGGAAGGAAGAGACAGAGAGAGATAGAAACATCAATGATGAGAATCATTGATTGGCTGCCTCCTGCACATCCCCTGCTGGGGATCAAGCCCACAACCTGAGCATGTGCCCTTGGCTGGAATCAAACCTGACACTCTTCAGTCCAAGGCTGATGCTCTATCTACTGAGCCAAACCAGTTAGGGCCCAATTGGCTTTAGATGTGTTGGATACTAGAGTTGTGCTTCTCAAACTTAAAGGTGCAGATACAGTCTGTGTTTGAATTCAAATCTCCTAGTCTCAAGTGTAAGCCACATGCTCTCACCTAGGAAGTACTTCCTATAAATGAGAGTTGTGCTAAAATGAACCTTGGGGAGCTTCTGCTTGAAACTTGAGTTTTGCTATTTTTGACATGGTGTCTATTTATGAAATATCATTTAGATGGCTTGAGAAGAATAACAATAGGAACTCAAAACACCAAAAGCATTCTAACCAGAAAGTGCTTCCAAACCATAAACTGAGGTTGCTATAGCTGCTCCTACACTGACTCTGGGGGTTTTCTAATACCATGCTGAGCCATCAATCATCTCTGAAAAGTCTGTGGCTTTGACCTGGCCATTTGATTTGGTTCTGCTCTCAGGAACAAGTTACAGTTTCTTGTCTGTTAAAAGACAATGCTCAGGCTTTGTGCAGATCCCAAGACCTGGTCTGTGCTTCAGTGAAGAGTCTCAGGCAGACTGTCTACTTAAAGAGGGAGAGAGGGCCTTTATATCTGTTTCAGGTTTTAGCTTTTCTCAAATTCATATGGGTACACAGAAAGCAAGTAGCAATATCACACTTGTCTGGTCATTAAATATCCTGAAGTGTACTTTTAATTAAAACCAGTGTCACAAATATGATGGCTTAAGTGCTCAAAACCTGGCTTGCTTAATAGCAAATAGAGAACTACATGATCATTAAATCCATTTGGAAGTACGCCCCTCCTCCCCGTCTGGGGTGAATAAAGTTAAGCTCTAAATATTCTTATTGTTTCATCCAATGTACTTTCTTAAAATACTGCTTCTTTTTTCATCATTACAACTTGCATTTCACTTCTGTCATTAGATTTAGCCCTATGTTATAAAATTGTATTATAGTTTGGTAGTGGTGGTGGTGGTGATATTTTTTTCAGCTAGAATTTGCAGCAATGCTGGAGATTAAGGAATAATTTGAGTGAATGACACATACAATGTTGCCTAGTAACACAGGCAGATCTGCACAAACCCATAAATTGCAAAATTTCATAGCAGTGAAAACACTTTTACTGGCACTAAAGCATATTTTTTCCTGATTGAAGCAGAATTCATGCAACAATTAGAGCCATATGACAAAAGCTGGTAATGATTAGGCTTCAAAAGCTGCTGTTCTTTCCTGACAATTTCAAAGATTTTTTTGTGTGCGTGTGTTTGTTTGTTTCAGGAAAGAAAACTCGAATCCTTTATGGTCTAGCCACACTTATGAGGCAGAATTGAGCCTGGTAATTAGGCAGCACCAGAATTTTAACTACAGTTTCCAGTGAAGAATGGAAGAGTTATACAATAATTTACAAGTTTAATTAATTCATGTCAGCCAAAATCAATTCTGAGTGTACCCACACACACTTTAGAGGGCAGCCCTCCTTCTATGTAATGTAAAGGTAGAAACGTGTAACCCTGTAATGGCAAAAACATGCCTATCAGCATCACTAAGAGAGGGTCTTCATGAAAACGAAAGCTGGAAACCAGAAAGGTTTCATTTATTATAACAAATATACTAAAGAGCTATTTAAAATATCTTTAATATTCATATTTGCTGAAGTAAAAATTACAAAATACAATTATTAAAGAGTCCAAGAAATATTATTTTCAAAATGAATTGAAGGTGTTTGTTAAGTAATATCTCAGAGGCAGCCAAAAAATATATGAATTTGTGGAAATAAAAATTCATCATAGCCTAATATACACACACATAGAATGAGTGTTTCACTGCCTGAACACTGCTGATTTCTTTTTCTCTAACAAACACGTTTCTATGAACAGATTCACCAATGTCAAGAGATTCATACTATACCTTGAGGAAATTAAGTAATAAAAGATTTGATCCTATCATAAACTCTACATTCTTCTATCTCTTGCTTGAATAAAGATGCTTATAAAATTTAATAGAGAATGCAGTCACCAAATAATTTATTGTGAAATACATGGGAAGATGTGTATGTTCAGGCTTAGATTTTCCATCAGTTTTGTGGCTGAGCTTCCTGATAAGTCCTAATTTGCTTTCACTAGAGCCAAAAAATTTCAGACTCCACAAACCTGACGAAGCTACAGAAGATACTTGCAAAGATCCAGATACCACCATGGAACAGGATGGCACTGAAAGAAAGGTAGATATTCAAAAATAAAATAAATCAGGTAAGGAACTCCATCTACTCCAAGATATGAGGTCTGAGAAAGCCCACACCACAGAAGTAACATTTGGAGTACATGGAAACGGTCCAGAAGTACAATGAGCCCACAACTTAATGGCAGGGACCTTGAGCAAGTTGCTTAACCTCCTTGAGTCCTACTTTCCACCTCCATAAAGTTAAGAGATTGAATTAGATAGGCTCTAAAATCCCAAACAGCTCCAAGATCCTATAATTAAATGCTTCTATTGATCTAGAGGAAAGTCCTCATGGCTTCCTACTCTGTCATTTTACTATAAACAACCAGAAGGAAAACAGTAGTTAGGTCTGATAAATTAAATGTGGGCATATGCCACAATTGTTGAGGTGTGATACGCTTTTCAAACATACCACTTCATGTTGCAAAGTGAGACCTGTGCAATTAGTGTGCTCAGTGCATACTGGACACTCAGCAAAAATTACCTACCACTGCTGCCCCTCCTGTACACACAAATCGCCAAACAGGTTTTCCTGTTGGCCCTCTTTTATGGAGTGAGCTTTTGTGATTCCATGTCAATTATGAAGATTTAACACAAAAAATATGAAAAACTTAGAATTGGCAGTACATTGCATGGATTATGTATAGACTGAGTAACAATTTAGTTACTAATTTCTGATAAAATTTTAAGGCTGATCCTCTTAGATATTTTGAAAATAAGTTGAATTTCATCAAATAAATCTTAATGATAAATGAAATAAATGTGTTTTCCAAACTGTGTTAGAATTCAATAGAAACATTAAATTCTTGACTTTCTGGCCACAAATTGACAGGTGAAAAATTCTGTGGATCTCTTCTTATTCAAAAATAAGTAAATGAATGAATGAATGAATGAATAATAAATAAAATAAACAAACAAACAAACAAAGCAAAAACACGTATTTTATCCCTTTACCTCAAAGCTTAAAATCAAGGTCTACAGAGCCAAAATTGGGGGTGTTCAAAGGCAAAGTTCCAAATTGATTTTTATCTTATCTACAATGTTAATTACATTTCCAAATGAATAGAGCAGTTATCTTTTATATTGTGCTTAAAATACTTTACCCATTCCTAGTGTCCGTTTAGGGTGTTCTCATCCTATATAATAAAAGGCTAATATTCAAAATGACCAAATGGCAGAACCATTCACTATGATGCACACTGGCCATCGGGGAAAAGACACTCAACGCAGGACCTACCCCCTGGTGGTCAGTGTACTCTCACGAGGGAGCACCACTCAGCCAGAAGTCGGGCTCACAACTGGTGAGCGCAGCAGCAGTGACAGGAGCCTCTCCCACCTCTGTGGCACTGCTAAGGATGTCCAACTGACAGCTTAGGCCCGCTCCCCATCCCCGGGTAATGGGACACCCCCGGGGATGTCAACCAGACATTCCCTGAGAGCTCCTGGACTGCAAAAGGGCACAGGCTAGGCTGAGGGATCCCTCCGAGTGATGAATTTCATGCACCAGGCCTCTAGTCTATATATGTATGTGTATATATATATATATATATATATATATATATATATGTAGGTAGGTATATGTATATGTGTGTGTGTATATATATATATATATATATACCTAAGTAACTGTTACAACTGGGACAACCAAAATGACTGGTCATCCAGTCACTATGATGTGCACTGACCACCAAGGCCAGATGTCAGGTGCTGGAGTTACACCCTGGTGATCAGTGTTCTCCCAGAGCCAACCTCCTGTGGCCCTTCCCCACAGCAAACTTCCCATGGCCCCTCCAACCCCCAGGGCTGGCCAACCTCCCCTGGTTCCTCCCCCAAGCTGGCCAGGCCAAGGGACCTCACTCAAATTCATGCACTAGGCCTCTAATTTATATGAATGGTGTTAGACACACCAATTACCTGATACAAGAGATCTGAAGGTTTGAAGAGGAACAGCTTTCATACATGTATACTTTAAAGCAGAAAACTGGTGAAATAACTATATAAAGAAGGTGTGACAGAGTGCATCACCCGCAGCCTGACGGCAGGTAACGTTGAGATGGAGGCGTCTGGAGCGTGGTGGCCGGCGGGGTTGGGACCTGCTCTAGGGGGCATGAGCATAGGGGAAGATGCCGAGGCCTAGAGTATTTAATAGAGATTGATGGAAGCTGAAACCAAAACTCTTTCCCTGGAGAACGCATCCATCCTGTCAGAGGGTTCCCTACAGGAGGGGCACCGGTTATGGATTAGCAACCTGGACCCCAAAATCACAGAATACCACCTCCTGAAGCTCCTCCAGAAGTTTGGCACTGTAAAGCAGTTTGACTTTTCCATAAGTCAGGGGCTTTGGAGGGACAGCCCAGAGGGTACTGTTTCGTTAACTTTGAAATCAAGCAGGAAGCAGAACAAGCCATCCAGTGTCTCAATGGCAAACTGGCTCTGTCTAAGAAGCTGGTGGTGCGATGGGCCCATGCTCAAGTCAAGAGATATGATCATAACAAGAATGATAAGATCCTTCCAATCAGCCCACTCAGTCTAACCTAAGCGTTACTCCAAAGATAAAAGCCATTGAAGCAAAGCTGAAAATGATGGCAGAAAATCCCGATGCCGCGTACCCAGCAGCACCTGTTTATTCCTACTTTAAGCCACCAGATTTAAAAAAAAAAAAAAGGACTATTCCTTATTCTAGAATAGTATGGAAATCTCGAAGATGATGCTTATGAATCACTGTAGCAGCAAAAGCAAATTGGTCTCCACACCTGAAACCCTCTGCCTTTGTACTTTGTAGATGTGATTGGTACTCGTCAGCAGAGCATGATCCCACGTTAGAGTTTGGTAAAATGACATTTTTGGCTGTTCCTATGGCTGTTTCTCCCCTGAAGTATGTGTGGAATTGAGCATCATCCAGAATAAATAGGATTATTTCCAAAATTGTGATTTGAACACTGGGATGCTCTAGTTGGCTGTTTGTTTGGATTTTTAACTCCAGAAACACTATATAGTGTGCCAGAGAGTAAGGCAAACAAAAAATGTTATTATTTAAATCAGGAAACTAAATTTATTATTGTCTGTTTTAAAAAAAATAGAGCATTTTTGGGGGGGCTCAAGTGTCTTTACAACATAAAAGAAATAGGGAGGGAAGTGGGAGATTTTGAATCATGTTCAGAATTGTTATTCTAGAATATACCATGGAAATCCCTCCAAATGGACTAAAAAGGAAAAGTTCTTGGCAAAAGGGAGCTGGTTCTTTGAGCAAATGTTGTGGTAATCTGTTTAAGAATTATGCTTATTGTCTCAAAATCCCAATTAGCAACATATGCAATATATCTTAAAATTGTTTTCATCAACAAAACTATAGAATCAAATTTAGCATTTTGTACCACAACAGAAGTTCTCTTTGGAAGTCCACTTTTTTTTCTATAGTGATCATTGTTTTTTTTTTTTTTTTTTTTTTTTTTTTTTTTTTTTGTGATCATTGTTTTTTTAATCTAAATAATTCTGCCTTCTATGTACCAAATCTGGTTATTAACATGGGGCTTTTAAAATGCACTTATTGCATGAGATTGTTTTTTATGGCATGAGGGTGTTCTATTTGGAATTGTATCATTATCAATATAAACAGAAAACAAAATTTCTTTGAAAACCTAAATGTTTCTATATTGATCTCTATCAAACATTATTTGTTAATAATTGTCTAGGTGTCTAGTAGAAGAAATTGGATTGCCTGTGGGGTGAGATGGGGACATGAAGTGGACACAGTGGAGCAGGCACTACTCTGGCACCAAGATGGTAATGACCTCATATTTTGTGTGGTTTTTAAAGGCTTGAAAGACTGCATGACTTGTAACAATAGGGAGAGGAAAATCAGGCTTATTTGGTAGTGTGATTAAGAGTGGGTGTTTCTCGGTGGTTTGGTCATCCTGGTGCCAGATGGACAGACTGTCGTTGCGCAGCACTGTTGTCTCTTTACCAGCTAAACCATTATTTCACCTTAGGATGCCATTCTTAGAGATTGCAGACTTTTTACCTTTGTCATCACTAGCGAGAGGAAACTTTCAGTATAGGACCTTAAGTCTTCCTATGAGCGTAAGTGAATTTAAGACACTTGAACCAAAACGTCAGCATAGTGGGGTATCAGAATTCACAGAGCTGGTTCAGAGAAATTCTTATCACCGTCCCCCAGGTAAATCTTTCTAGATATCTTTAGGTATTAAATACTTTCTGCATTCATTAGCTCTGTCTGTGATGCACCTAACTCTCCTGCCATTTGGGGAATCGTATACGGAGGTGGGAAAAATCATCTCCTAGTTTTCTGGTGACTTCTTAGAGTAGAGAATTCACTATTTTATCCTTAAGTCCTCAAAGGGCTGTGGTGGTGTAAAACTCACTTAATGCAAAATAGTATTCTATTTTTAAGTATTTTAATAGAAAATACTCAACTTTGAATTATCTAGAGCTGTTTCCTTTAGAAACCAGAATTATTTATTTGTATTTAAAGCCATGTTTATTATTTGTACCAATTCTTATTCCTCTGTGTGAATAAATGGAAGACAGTGTCAAAAAAAAAAAAAAGGTGTGACAGACAATATCATTATCACTCCTTTTCTAGTATTTTAAAGGTAAATAGTGATGGGGAGATAAAATATGAGTTTTGTTTTGTTTGTTTGTTTTTTATTTTACTTGAAATAGTGGCTTTTTAAAGTCTCATCTCATGGAAGACTAAAAAGTAGATTTCAAATTGGAGCCACTGAAAGTAAAATAGGTCGAAGTCCACTGAATCTATTTTCAATTATTGAGACAAACAGTCCTCAAGCAGCCAGAGTCCACTGAAATTGTCTGAGACCTAGGGACGATAATGAAAATATCTTATAGTAAAATGTATTCCACATAGGTTTAAATGCAAAATGAGCACCCTACTTTTTATTACTCATTAAATGAAATGTGCAATCTTTTTCAAGTATGCAATATTTTGGAAAACAAACCGTAAAAACATGATTAGAGAGAACAGGGGAAGTCATTATTTTTTCCAGACACAAAGAAGGCAGCATTATTCTATCAATCTAATGTATCTCTGTAATGGCAGTGGCAGTATGTGGCAGAGCTTAAATTTCAAAGACTATATTTAAGAAAAAGTTTGGATTAAAAGAGCAATGTGATGAGCTGGAAAATATCCACATGAATTAGATTATTTTTCCACTTCCATTCCATTTCCTTCCCAGAGATCCACTTAACATTATATAATATCATATTATCTACCCAGATGGAAATAATATATTCATTAAACCCCAAATCATAAAACAAATTCAAATATACATACTTCATGATAATGGGAATATAATACATACTTCATGATATTGTGCTATATGGAGAAGGCAATGAAAATATCTCTGAAGTACTTGTAAAAAATGTTGAACCTGAAATAATAAATGTATATAGCATCTCTCAGTTTACTTTGCTTTCTTGGAAAGATTTATAACTCAAAAACTGCAGATGATAGCCTGTACTTTCTCAGTGTTATCATCAGGACAGACTTCATGCGAAAGCTTATCACAAAGCAAATATTTCAGAGTGTGTGACTTTTGCAAAGCACAACTTCACTGTGGAGGTAGTTTCAAGGGAATGTCAGTTTTTCAACACTAGCTGCCAACTATATGTCATATTTAGGACATTCAAGCTTTCAATATATTCAGCTAAGGCAGCTGTGTCAACTAAACCAGTGGTTGGCAAACCGCGGCTCACAAGCCACATGCACTCTTTGACCTCTTGAGTGTGGCTCTTCCACGAAATACCACGGCCTGGGTGAGTCTATTTTGAAGAAGTGGCGTTAAAAGTTTAAGTTTAAAAAATTTGGATCTCAAAAGAAAGTTCAATCATTGTGCTGTTGATATTTGGCTCTGTTGACTAATGAGTTTGCCAACCACTGAACTAAACCAATTTGAAAAACATATTTAGGAAAGTAAAGGAAATGACCTGTAATGTTGTAAACACACCACATTGGACTTGAGATTCTTGCCAGCCCAGCTTTATCAAGTCAGGTTATGTAGGAGGGAATAAATTTCTAAGCCACCACTCAGGCTGAGGATTTCATGTTTTAGGACTTGGTGATGGCTTCCATTTTCCAATCTGCCTTCCTTTAAATGATGTATGACATTTTTTTGCAAGCCCTGGTTCTCCATGAAATAAAGGGGGAAGAGAAGGTAAATCCTATCAACTGCTTGACTGTCTACAATGTTTGGTGAGCAAATCATTCTGACTGACAAACAGTGTAAGACAATTTAGAGATTTTGCAAAATTTATAGAATGCATGTGTTTGATTGGTTGGTTGGTTTGGGGCTTTTTTTGTTTACTTTTTGTTTTTGGCATTTATTTATTTATTTATTTATTTATTTATTTATTTATTTATTTTTGGTAGAGAATGGCGATGTTGCAACCTTATCTCATGTGCTGACATGAATTAGGAGAGTTCCCTCTGTGCTGGCCAGTTTTTTTCTCATCCCAGTGGTTTGTTAATGTGATGGATAAGATAAACAGTCTAGACAAAAAAAAAAAAAAGAAGAAGACTGAGACTGGCTGGCATGGCTCAATGGTTGAGTATGAACCTATGAAACAGGAGATCTTGGTTTGATTCCTGGTCAGGGCACATGCCTGAGTTGCAGGTTCATTCCCCAGTAAGGGGCATGCAGGAGGCAGCTGATCAATGATACTCTCTCATCATTGATGTTTCTATCTCTCTCACTCTCTCCCTTTCTCCCTAAAATCAATAAAACTATATTAAAGAAAGAAGACTGACCTCAGGAACAGGATTTGGAAATGTCAGGCCCTACTTGTTACTGGGCACCCAGCAGAAACCTACACATAACCAAGAATAACTGGAAGGAGTCCAAAGGCACAGATGTAAAAAATATTGAAAATTTTCCTTCAGGCTTCAGTTTCTTTATTTTTTCTGCACATTTCATAGATAAGATCCAGGATTTGGCTAGGCACTGCTAGTTAAGAATGTGGAGCTCATCTGTCTTGGCTCAAGATTCAGATTTCCCTAAAACTCTCAAACAAGCAACATCTGGCCTCCGTGAGCCCCATGCCTGTCACTAAGTGGCCCTGGGCTTGGCACTAACAGTAGCTGGCCTTGATTCCCAGCTTGACCTTGCCTGGGGATCTCCAAGCCCAGCACAAGAAGCAGTCACTTCAGACCACTTTATAGCTTATGCAGGGTGGCTCCAGGAAGAACACAGGCAGTGGCTGACCTTGGCCTGAACCTCCAGGGAGGCCCTGGAGCCAGCACACCCAGAAGACAGCTTCAGATACATCAAAGAACCATCCAACAGCCTCCACAAGTGCACACTCAAGGGGTGGACTCAACAGGCACGAGAGCCCTGCTGAAATAAGTCCTCTTCTGAGCAATAGGCCCATGAACAGCTGATTCTCCACAATGGTCAGAGGTTTGTTATCAGTACTTATAGGCAGGCCTGGGGATAATTCTCTCCCATTGACATGCCAGTAGTAATCAAGACTGAACTACACCTAAGGAATATACAGCCCACACGAGGAGGGGGGTCACACCTCAAGTAGCCAGTTTGGAAGATAACGGAGGCTGTGCCATTGGACTCTACTACATTAAGCTACACTACTATGCCTGGGAGAAAGACATAGCAGCTCTACCTAATACATAGAAACAAACACAGGGAGACTGCTAAATTGAGGAGACAAAGAAACATGTGCCAAATGAAAATGCAGAACAAAACTCCAGAAAAAGAACTAAACAAAATGAACACAAGCAATTTACTAGATGCAGAGTTCAAAACATCCTATCTAATAAAAGAATGATATGCAAATTGACCATCACTCCAACACATGAGATGGTTTCCCCCATGTGGTCAAAGATGTCTGGCCCCATGTGGACACAAGATGACCACCACAAGATGGCTAGCAGAGGAGAGTATTTGGAAGGGACCATGTCTGTAAGGGAGGGCAGTTGTTGGCAATCAGACCAGCAAGGGAGGGCAGTTGAGAGGGACCAGGCCTGCAAGGCAAGGAAGTTGGGGGTGATCAAGTCTGCTGGGGAGGGCAGTTGGGGATGACCAGCCTGGTAGAGGAAAGAAGTTGGGGGTGACCGGGCTATAGGGAAGGGCAGTTGGTGGGGGGACCCAGGCCACAGGGGATAACAGTTGGGGGTGACCAAGCTGCAGTTGAAGGCAGTTAGGGGTGACCAGGCCTGCAGGGGAGAGCAGTTAGGGGCAAACAGGCTGTCAGGGGAACAGTTAGGCATGAATTGGGCTGGCAGGGGAGTGGTTAGAGGGTGTGGTTAGAGTCTGGCAGGCAGAAGTAGTTAGGAGCAATCAGGAAGGCAAGCAGGTGAGCAGTTGGGAGCCAGGAGTCCTGGATTGTTAGAGGGATGTCCTGCCGCCGTTTAGGCCTGATCCTACCAGCAGTCAGACATCCCTTGAGAGATCTCAGATTGGAGAGGGTGCAAGCTGGCCTAAGGAACACACATACACACGTGCATGAATTTCATGTACTGGGCCTCTGGTTGGTTATAAGATTACTCAATGAACTTAGTGAAAATCACAGTTGACGTAAAAAAAGAACCAGTTTGAAATGAAGGATATATTAACTGAAATAAAGAATAATTTATAGGAAATCAACAGTAGAGTAGATGAAGCTGAGAATCAAATCAGCAATTTGGAATATAAGAAAGCAAAAAACACCCAATCAGAACAGCAAAATAAATTTAAAAAGCTGAGAATAGTGTAAGTATCCTCTGGGTCAACTTCAAGCATACCAACATTCACATCATGGAAGTGACAGAGAAGAGAGCAAAGAAATGAAAACCTATTTGAAAAAGTAATGTCAATAAACTTCCCTAGTTTGGTAAAGGAAATAGACCTACAAGTCCAGAAAGCACAGAGAGTCCCAAAGAAAATGAACCCAAAGAGGCACACACCAAGAAACATCACAATTAAAATGCAAAACTTTAAAGATAAAGAGAGAATCTTAAAAGCAGCAAGAGAAAAGCAGTTAGTTACCTTCAAGGGAGCCCCCATAAGACTGTCAGTTAAGTTCTCAACAGAAACTTTACAGACCAGAAGGGATTGGTGAGAAATATTCAAAGTGATATAAAGCAAACATCTACAACCAATCTTACACTACCCAGCAAGGCTATTATTTAGAATCAAAAGACAGATAAAGAGATTCTCAGACAAGAAAAAAGCTGAAGTAGTTCATCATTACCAAACCAGTATTATATGAAATGTTGAAGAATCTTCTCTAAGAAGAAGATCAAAAATATGAACAATAAAAAATAAACAATAAAATGGCAATAAGTGCATATCTTTAAACAATTGAATATAAAAGCAAAGTAAATAAGCAAGAAGAACAGAAACAGATGCATAGATATATAGAACATTTTGACAGGATAACCTAAAGAAATTTATGCAGAAACACAGCATTAAACTTCTGACAATTAAAAACAAAGAAAAACTATTGAAAGTAGACAGGGAAAAACAATACCTTTCATATGTAAAAACTAATTACAAAGACAGCAGGTTTCTAATGGGAAACAACAGAGCCAGAGGAAGAGGAACAGTATTTTTCAAGTGCCAAAAGAACTGTCAGCCTAGAATCCGATGCCCAGTGCAAATTTCCTTCAGAAGTGAAGAGGAACTTAAGGCATCATCAAATGAAGTCAACTAAGTGAATTTGTTCAGAGCAAACTTATACTAAAAGAATGGCTATGAGAGTGTCTCTAAACAGAAGGAAAATGATGAAAGGAGGAACATTGGAACCTCATAATAGGGAAATAAAACACAAGTAAGCAAAAATATAGTAAATGTAATAGCTTTTCTTTCTCCTCTTCAGTTTTCTAATATATTCAAGTGTTGGAGGAAAAATTATTACACTACATATATGTGGTTTCAAATGTACATAGAGGACATAGTTAAGACAATTATAAATGGGGGATGGTAAAATGATAACAGCAGTGGACTGTGAGAAGTTATGTTATATAATGCAATGCCTAGAGCAATCGCTAAAAACAGCTAGACAATACGATGTACTCATAAACGCTATACAACAATAAAATGTAATTTTTTAAATGTTTAATAATGGACAGAAGTCAGGGAAAATAGAACAAACAAAAAACAGAGTACAAAGAACAAAAAATAAAAAGAAAACCTAACATATCAATAATTACATTAAATACTGTATTAATTTTCTATTGTTGCTGTAACAAATTACCACAAACCTGGCATCATTTAAAAATACAAATTCATTGTTACAATTCTGTAGGTCAGATCATGACATAGATTTCACTAGGCTAAAAGCATGGAGTCAGCAAGTTTTAATTCTTTTTGTGGACTATGTAGGATCCACTTCCTTGTTTTTTCCAGCTTCCAAAGGCTGCTTGCATTCCTTTGCTTGCAGCTCACTCCTCCATCCTCAAGGTAAGCCACACCTGTCTCACTGTGCATGATTCTGAGCCCTTCTGCCTCCTCTTCCACTTTAAGGACCCAGGTGTTTACATTGTTAGCACTCAGATAATTGTATCTTGTTGTCAAGGTCAGCTGATTAACAGTGCTAGCAAGTTAACAGCACGTTCTCTGATCACAGGGAAGTTGTACTGAAAATCAATAACAGAGGGTAACAGGAAAATTTCCAAACTCCTGGAAACTAAACAACATACTTCTGAAAAATCCATAGATCAAAGAAGAAGTCTCAGGAAAATAATTTTTAAAAAATACATTAAACTGAATGATAATAAAAATGTATAAAAATCTTCAGGATATAGATAAAATAGTGTCAAGAGACAATTTATAGCACTAAGTGCGTACATTAGTAAAGAGAAAATATCTCAAATCACTAATCTAAGCTTTATCTTTAAGAACTAGGAAAAGAAAAGTAAAAGAAAATAATCAAAGCATACACAAGGAAATAAATCATAAAGAAAAAGAAAAATATAGCCCCAGCTCCCTAGAGGTTCATAGCTTATATTTAGAGAGATAATACGTATGTATAATGGAAAACAATGCAAAACGCGAGAGCCTAGAATGGGCAACAGGGATCCATGTCTCTCCTATTTTTGAGGCTCCCAATATTATAAAAAAAAATAATGCCAAATCAGAGTTTTTGGTATTGTGGTATATTTAGTAAATTGATCTTTATAAGACAAAAATGCAGTAATGCTTTTATTCATAAGATAATGACATAATTTATAACTTTAGAGTCTACTTCTCAGGATCCATGAATGGGACAACAAAGTAAACCTGTATCATATAATGTATTCTTCACTAAGACTGTCTGGATACACATGACAATACCTGTAGTCAAATTAATAAATAATACCACAAACCTGCATTTGAGAATCTGAAGATCATAAAACATAATATGCACCACCAATTATTCTACTTCAATATTTTTGTGGAAAATATCTCAAACAATAATAAACCATTGAAGGTCACATTTTTCCCTTTGCTGCTAATTGAGTATTTACAAAAGTCTGCACACAGCCAAAAGAATCTAACATTTGTGTTATTTTCATAAAACCATGTTCTGAAATTGCATCAATCTTCTTGAGTATGACAATCATGTCTATTACACATAAAAATGTCACTGTGCTTATTATGCAAATTGAGCAGATAAACACCCAATTGCTCAATACAAATGCACAAAATAAATCCAAAAATAGTATCACAAGTATACTGTGGTAGAACCTAATAGAATTGTCCTGGAGGGAAACCCAGGGTATCTGACTGTGTAAACCAGAAATGAATGGTCTACTTCCACCATCCCATCTGCCATTGATTGCTCTGGGGACATGTAGACCCCATGGTGACCATTTTTGCCATTAGTTCAATGTGTTCCAGAACTGCATGGGAACAGCTTCAAGTTGGTCAAGGCAAAAAGTGCTCTCAGATCAGGGGTAGCAAGCAAACTTGCTGTCCTAGCTAAATGTTCACTTGCCTGGCAAGAAATCAGCCTGCCCTGCCCTACTCAGATTCAAGTTTAGAGGGGAAGTGTGCCTACTTCAAACTACAGTCAATTCTAAGAATTCCATTTTTCTGTATTGGCAGGCTCAATGATGGGCACAGGACCCTACAGGGACACTGAGCACTTCATGTTTGGTTTATGGGGCAGAATCAGGATATAATGGACTGCACCATTTAAGTCCTTGCTCAATTGCCCATGAGTCATGTCATCTTGAACCAGTCACTTAATCTCTCTGAGCCTCAGTTCAATCACTTGTCAAACATGGAGCTGCTCAACATCACAGTCATTGGAAAGAAACAATACAGTAATGTATGGCAAGTGTGTGGCAGATATAAGGCCCTTAATATTATTAGTGATATTGATGGCTATCGGTTTCAAGCAAGAGAGCCAGAAAAGAGATTCAAAGGAGAGTTTTTTCCTGGTTCCTCAACTTATAAAAGTAGAAGAATAATATGCCCATGCCTGAGTAAAATTAAAGAGTTTAAGATTGAACCTAGATTACAAACAGCTACTGTCACTCTGAGTTTCTAGTTGAATTACTATCCCCATTGTCCTTTTCAGTTCCAGAAAAATGAAATTACTCCCTAGTAAGTTGCTGTAAGTCTGCCCCATAAATCATTGTAAGAGATAAACAATAGTATTGCCATTGAACAGAAAAGCTCTGAAAGGCTGGGAACCAACATCAAAACTTGAGCTTTTCTCTGCCTATGCCAAAGTTCATGCCCCCTCCTCTATACTATACTGCTTTCCAATACCAGAATTAGTTCTTCTGAAAGTGACTCAAATATCAATAATACCTAATATTTGCTCAGTGATGACAATTAGTCAGCCACTGCCATACATTACATTACATGATTCCTTACCAAGCATCTTCTCAGACCACAATGCCATAAAATTAGAAATAAACTACAATAAAAACAAACCAAAAATCTCTAACACTTGGAAGCTGAATAGCATGCTATTAAATAATGACTGGGTTACAAAAGAGATTAAAAGAAATTAAAAGCATCCTGGAAACTAATGACAACAAAAACACAATAATCCAAATCTATGGGACACAGCGAAAGACAGAAATTTATAGCTCTACAAGCCTACCTCAAAAAATAAGATAAAATGGTAATAAGTCATATAACTCTACAACTCAGAGGGAAGGAGATAATAAAGATCAGAGCAGAAATAAGTGACATATAAACAAAAAAAATACAAAAGTTAAATGAAACCAAGAGCTGGCTCTTTGAAAGGATAAACAAGATTGATGAACCTCTAGCCAGGCTCACCAAGAAGCAAAGAGAGAGGACTCAAATAAATAAAATAAGAAATAAGAGAGGGTAAATAATAACAGATCCCACAGAAATACAAAGGATTGTTAAAAAATACTATAAATAACTCTACTCCAACTATACAACCTAGAGGAAATGGACATATTCCTAAAAAAATACAACCTTCTAAAACTCAATCAGGAATATTCTAAAAATCTCAATAGGAAGATAACTATGGAAGACATAGTGATCAAAAAGCTCCCAGCAAACAAAAGCCCAGGGCCAGAAGGCTTCACAAGGGAATTATACCAAACATTTAAGGAAGAACTAAAACCTATCCTCCTCAGACTATTCCAAAAAATTCAAGAGGAACACTTCTAATCTCATTCTATGAAACCAGCATCACACTAATACCAAAAACAGAAAAAGAGAACACAATGAAAGATAATTATAGGCCAATATCCCTCATGAACATAGATGCCAAAATCCTCAACAAAATTCTAGCAAATTGGATCCAGCACTACATCAGAAAGATCATACACCATGAACAAGTAGGATTTATCTCAGGGATGCAAGGACAGTACAATATCCGCAAATCAATAAATGTGATACATAACATAAACAAATTAGAGATGAAAACCACATAATCATAACAATTGATGCAGAAGAAGCATTTGACAAAATCCAATACCCCTTCTTGATCAAAACACTCAGCAAAGTGGGAATAGAAGGATCATACCTTAACATAATAAAAGCCATATATGACAAACCCACAGCCAATATCATACTCAATGGACAAAAACTAAAACCATTTTCCCTAAGAACAAGAACAAGACAGGGATGCCCACTCTCACCACTCCTGTTCAACATACTACTGGAAGTATTAGCCATTGCAATTAGACAAGAAGAAGAAATAAAAAGAATCTTTTATTATATCTACAAGCCTACCTTATATCTTCTTTTCATATTGGAAAAGAAGAAGTAAAACTGTCCTTATCTAAATTGGAAATTAGGAAGTAAATCCTCATTATTTTGCAGATGGCATGATATTGTACATAGAAAACCCTAAAGACTCCATCGAAAAATTATTAGATTTAATAAATAAATTTGGCAATGTAGCAGGATACAAAATTAATTCCAAGAAATCTATGGTATTTCTTTACACCAATAGTGAAATTATATAGAGACTAAAAAACAATCCCATTTACCATTACACCAAAAAATTAAGATACCTAGGAATGAACTTAACTAAGGAAGTAAAAGACCTATATTCAAGAAACTGCAGGACACTGAAAAAAAGAGATAGAAGAAGAAATAAATAGATGGAAAAACATACCATGTTCATAGATTGGTAAAATCAACATCATCAAAATGTCCATACTACCCAAAGCAATCTACAGATTCAATGCAATCCCCATTAAAATACCAATGGCATATTTCACAGATTCTCAACGAACTTTCCAAAAATTCATTTAGAATTAAAAAAGATTCAGAATAGCTGCAATTTAAGAAAGAAGAACAAGGTAGGTGGGATTTTAATATCAGATATCAAGCTGTATTACAAAGCCACTGTTCTCACAACAGCCTGGTACTAGCACCAGAACAGACATATAGATCAATGGAATAGAATACAGAACCCAGAATTTGACCCAATCCACTATGCCCAATTAATATTTGATAAAGGAGGCATGAACATAAAATGGAGTCAAGATAGTCTCTTCAACAAATAGTGTTGGGAAAATTGGACAGATACATGCAAATAAATGAAACTAGAACACCAACTTATACCATACACAAAAATAAACTCAAAATGGATAAAGGACTAAAACATAAGACAGGAAACCATAAAAATACTAGAGGAATCCACAGGCAGAATAATCTCAAACATATGCTGAAGGAACTTCTTCATTGATACTGCTCCTATGGCAATGGAAAGTAAAGAGAAAATTAACAAATGGGACTATATCAAAATAAAAATCTTTTGCACAACAAATGATAGCATCAACAAACCAATAAGAAAGTCCATTGCATGGGAGAACATTTTTGCTAATGTCATCACCGATAAGGGTTTCATTTCCAACATTTACAGGGAACTCATACAACTTAACAAATGGAAGACAAAAAATCCAATCAAAAAATGGGCAAAGGACCTAGTCAGACACTCTTCCAAGGAGGATAGAAGGAAGGCTAAGAGACATGAAAACCTGCTCAAAGTCATTAATCATCCAAGAGATGCAAATCCAAACAACAATGAAGTATGATCTCACACCTGTCAGAATGGCTATCATCAACAAATCAACAAACAAGTGTTGGCGAGGATTCGGAGAAAAAGGAACCCTCGTGCACTGCTGGTGGGAATGCAGACTGGTGCAGCCACTGTGGAGAACAGTATGGAGTGTTCTCAAAAAACTAAAAATGGAATTCCCATTTGACCCAGTGATCCCACTTCTAGGAATATATCCCAAGAAACTGGAAACACTGATCAGAAAGGATATATGCACCCTTATGTTCTTGCAGCACAATTCACCATAGCTAAGATTTGGAAACAGCCTAAGTGTCCATCAGCAGATGAGTGGATTAAAACTGTGGTACATCTACACAATGGAACACTATGCTGCGGTAAAAAAGAAGGAGTTCTTACCATTTGCAACAGCATGGATGGAACTGGAAAGCATCATGCTAAGTGAAATAAGCCACTCAGAGAAAGACAAATACCACATGATCTCACTCATCTGTGGAATATAATATAAACTGATGAATAGGGACAGATTCAGAGGCAGAGAAGCATTGATCAGACTGCTAGTCCTCAAAGGGAGGGTAGTGGAGGGTAGGGGAAAGGAGGAGAGATCAACCAAAGGACTTGTATGCATGAATACAAGCCTAACCAATAGACATGAACACCAGGGGGGTGAGGGCATGAGTGGGGGTGTAGTTGAGAGGGTAATGGAGGGATGAGGACACATATGTAATACCTTAATCAATAAAGAAATTTAAAATAAAATAAAATACATTATTCTTACAACAATCCAGTGTTACTGCTTCTGCTGGTATCCTCATAACAGAAATGTGGAAACTGAGACCCGAATAGCAAAGCAACCTGCCTAACATCAAATGGCTGGTGTGTCTCAGGGCTTAGATTCTAATCCAGAAAGCCAAGCTCTTGAGAGTTACATGAGATGAATCTACCAAATAGAGTCATGATTCTCAACATTCATCTCAAAAAGTTATTCCCAAGGAGGCTTGGCCAAGAATTACAAACTTTATTAAAGAAGCAAAATGATTTGCCCAAGATCACACAGCGATACAACCAGTACTTAGACCAGGGCTTTGTCAATATGAATAATGACACCTACTATTTATGGGTAGCCTACCAGGTGCCAGGGACTGAATTAGGTTGTCTCAGAACAACCCAGCCAAGTAAGTCATTTTATTTTTTATGTAGATAAGAAAGTTGGAGTCAATAGTTATGGAAATCACATGAGGCTAGGTGGCCAGAAAACTGGCAATCTAGAACTTAAATCCATGTCTTTCTATCTCTAAAGTATGTGATTTTTCTAAACACCCAGATTATTTCCTAAGCCTCATTCTATTGCATTCTCCACTATTCTATAATTTCTTGCTTTTATCCAAAATGAAAATAATTTGTTTCCTACGATTTTATTTTATAATTAAAATTTACAGTTGGTTTTAAGATGAAACAGACATTCCAAAGAACAAAGATAATCTCGAAGATTTTTCTCTTTACCAAATTTTATCTAGCATTATTATTATAAATTACTATATTTTTCCTCAAAGAAAAATGCCCCTCAAAATTTGGAATTTGTGAAATGGTTGTGAAGATCCAAAATCTTAAATTAGTAGTAGGTTTTCTCTAGCTTGAAAAGAGAATTTAGACTATCTGGTAACTTTTCATGCTTTCACTATAAATTAATAGAATGTTCCTGATCCAAAGCTATCTCCAAGAGCACTGATCACAATCCCCATTTTATTTATTTAGTTTGTTTTCTCATAAAAAAGTATTTGAAGAAACATACAATAAAAATACAGATGAACTGAAGTTTTATTTTTTAAATAAGTAGATAAATCAGAGCCATATAGAGGAAGCAAAGAGAGCATTTCATTAGGAAATAAAAAGAAATTGTATTGAAATTGGGTATCAACTCCATTTGTGTTTGTTGAAAATGTTATTTGTACATAACATAATTTATATCTATATTAATAATATAGGAATATGAAAATTGTCTGGGATGCCATCACAGTAATAGTAATGAACATCAGGGTGTGTGGGGCAACCAGGCCAGCAAGGGAGGAAGTTGGGGGTGACCAGGCCAGCATTTGAGGGTTTGATTGCTTAATCAAATAATTTTTATAGATTTAAAATGTTGGTGTATATTCTCTAAAGTTTTAATAAATTTGAAAATGAAAACCTTGAGATCCCATAAATGAAATCCTAATGAAATAGAGATGAAATGGAATAATTCACGGCTTCTCAATCCACACACCACTGCCAAAGATACAAGTGTGTGAACAGGAGCCAGGTGATCTGAGATGCTGTCCCTTGGCCTCAGAGCTACCAGAACAAACAGCCTGGCCTTTTCACCCATGAGTGTAAAAACAGTATTTTCCGTGTATGAAAAGAGATGGCAAAACACTAATAGTCCATGAAGTGACAACAGGGAAGTTGGGCAGGAACACTGTTGAGAAGAATGATTTAAAACAGAAGAGAGAAAAATTCACTGAGAAGACAAGTCGCCAATGATTATGGAGATAAATTTGATTTAAAAGAGGATAATAATTAGAAATGAGTTACAGTTGTGAGCATTGCATGCAGGATAATAGGGTTAAGAGTTAAACAGACAAGTAAATGCATTACATGTTTCAATCATTGTAAAGTGTCTTAAGCAACTACTTTATTATAAAATCTGCTTCTAGTATACATGCAAAAAAGACTGCCAGATGCAGCACCTCATTTGGATGTGTCTAGAGTCTTGGAAGCTTGACTACCCTACATTCTCCTACAAATGGATCTTTTGAGCCTGTTTAGAGGTTCTAGTAGGGGAGCCCAGCTACTTGACTACCCTTGACTGAAGACCAGTCCTCTCCTCTATCAGGAAAGGTTGTCCTCTTCCATGGAGCTCAGGGCTTGGGAGGGAAGCACATGGATCAGTGAATGAGGAAGGGACATGCTCCTAGGTAGCCAAGTTGTCCTCACATCCTATTCAATAAATTATAATCTGTTGCAAAAATTATTTATTTTGATGTTCAAATTGTAAAAAAAAATGGCTAGAAGTCCTTTACACTGGTGTCTTTATCTTTGATATTTCCCCAAGTTGGCTTGGAATTGGAGGTATTGGTGGAGCACATGAGTGTGAATATAAGCAGTTAGTTACCAATAAAATATACAAACACAGAAATATAAATATATTTATGTACTTTTATGTATTGTGTGCACATGCACAGGAGAAAGAGAATGTGTGAGTGAGACCTGAAAATTATAGTCATGGTTACACTTAACACTCAGATCTTAGTTTCTAAATAACCACTCTCCACTAAAAGAGGAACCATGGATCATTAAAGAAATTGCTTCTTCCAGGGACAAGGAAAGTATAAGGTGAGCCTGGAACATCTTTGGGAAATAAAGTAAGAAAATGCAAAATTAAAGTCTTTCTTAATTTTTTTTAAAAAAATTAATTAAAAAATTTTAATTGAATAAAGCAGGAATTCATAAGTCCACACTGATATCAATAATAAGTGAATGTCTAACCAATGGATACAAGACACTGGGGCGGGGGGGCAGATGAGGACATGTGCTGGGGGGTAGAGGAGACTGGGTGGGAAGACAATGGGGGGGGGAGGAAAATATATGTACTACTATTTGTAATACTTTAAAGAATAAAAAAAGAAAATATTTTTAGTTAGAGGTCTTTGAGGAATTAATTCAATTTTTGTATTTAATGATTGTAATCATTCAAAAGCCAACTAACAGAAATTATGAGATTTGTTAGACTAGTGTGAAAATATATGTGTGTCAATTGTGGAGCAATTTGTATTACAATTTATTGAAAAATAGGAAATACAAGTGACTTATGAGGTAAAAAATAATAATAATAAGTGAATATCTAAATGTGGAGAAAGCTTTTCCTTCTAGTAGACCACCAATGAATAAATGGGTACAGATTAAAAAGTTATAAAGTCATAATTTGACAACCATCAGAATAATAATTAATTCTAATGTTACTTGGTGAAAGTTTAAAGAGGGATCGGGTGTTTGTATAGCTTCAAAGTGCTTCACAAAATCTTTATTAATTACAGAGGGATGAGGAATTCCTTCACAGTGGAAAATCTTGACAGGTATCACTTTAATCATGGTTAGAATCAATAGTAATAGAACAAATCAAAACCATGCACCACCTGATACCACACAATGAAAATATGTTATCATTCTGTGATATTTCTACCAAAATTCATAACCTGAATCTAACCATGAGGAAACATCAGAGGTATAAAAACTGAGAAACATTACAAAATAACTGAACTGTAGCTTTCAAACTTTCAACATGGAAGTCCAGAAAGACTAAAGACCTATTCCAGAGCAAAGGAGGTCAGAGATCTGACAACTACGTGCATGGTGGGATTCTGTGCTGGACCCTTTTTACTACAAAGGGCATTAATGAGGCCACTGACTAAACTTGACAGGAGTCTGATCAGATGGTAGTAATGTATCACTGTTAATTTCCTGATTTTTGATGCTTGTTTGTGGTTGTGTATGAGAATTTTCTTGTTTGTAAGAGTTACACACTTCAGTAATTGGGAATATTGCATAGGGCCTTAGATCATCCACTTACTCTTAAATATTTTAGGAAGAAAATGTCTGTATTGTATTCTTATAATTTTTCACATTAAATATTTTATGTTAAAAATTGAGGTGTCAAAAAATAGAGTAGACATAGCTAACAGTGAGTTAATTGTTTAAAATCTAAAAAGAAATCATTTTAAAACAAGAGGACTAAAAGAGGAACCATGGATCATTAAAGAAATTGCTTCTTCCAGGGACAAGGAAAGTATAAGGTGAGCCTGGAACATCTTTGGGAAATAAAGTAAGAAAATGCAAAAAACAAAGAAAATAAATGGGGGCCTTGGCATGGTGGTTCAGTTGTTGGAGCATCATCCACCACACCAAAAGGCTGAAGGTCCCATTCCTGGTCAGGGCACTTACCCAGATTGTGAGTTCATTCCCAGTAGAGGGGCATGTGAGAAGCAATGATCAATACTTATCTCTCTCTCATCCCTCCCTCTCTTCCTTCTCTCTAAAATCAATTTTAAAGATCTTTTGTATTTTTTGGTCTCTACGTCATTTATTTCCATCTGATCTTTAGTATTTCCTACTTATTCTCAGCTTTTCTTGTTCTCTTTCTAATTCTTTAAGTTATGGTGTAAGATAACATATTACCAGTTTTTCTTGTGTTTTTTTGTTTTGTTTTGTTTTGTTTTGTTTTTTGGTAGGCCTGTAGTTCTATGAACTTCCCTACAGGCTGTTTTCACTATGTCCCATGATTTTGGATTATTGTATGTTCGTTTTCATTTGTTTCCAAGATTTTTTTTTTGCTTTGATCTCATTAGTAACCCATTCATTGTTTAATAGCATGCTATGTAGCCTTCATGAATAAACAAGATTGATGAACCTTTAGTCAGGCTCACCAGGAAGCAAAAAGAGATGACCCAAGTAAACAAAATCAGAAACAAAAGAGGTAAAGTAACAACCAACTCCTCAGGAATATAAAAAAATTGTAATAAAATACTATGAACAACTTTACTCCAACAAATGGGACAACCTGTATGTAATGGACATATTCCTAGAAAAATCAAGAAGAATCAACCTCAATCAAGAAGAATAAAAAAAAACCTGAAGAGGCAAATAAATACTGATGAAGTTGAAGCAGTAATAAAAATAAATAAACAAATAAACCCCTCCAAGTAAACAAAGCCCTGGTCCAGACAGATTCAAAGGGGAGTTTTATCAAATATTCAAAGAAGAGCTAACATCTCTACTCCTCAAACTATTTCAAAAACTTCAAGAGGAAGGAATACTTCCAAACTCTTTCTATGAAGCCAGTATTACCCTAATTCCAAAACCAGATAAAGACAACACAATGAAAGAGAATTATATGGCAATATCCTTCATGAACATAGATGCCAAAATCCTCAACAAAATTCTAGCAAATTGGATCCAGCACTACATCAGAAAGATCATATACCATGAACAAGGATTTATCTCAGGCATACAAGGATGGTACAATATCTGCAAATCAATAAACATGATACATCATATAAACAAATTGAGAGATAAAAATCACATAGTGATATCAATTGATGCAGAAAAAGCATTTGACAAAATCCAACACCCTTTCTTGATAAAAACTCTCAACAAGATGGGAATAGAAGGATCATACCTCAGCATAATAAAAGCCACATATGACATACCAAGAGCCAACATCAAACTGAATGGACAAAAACTAAAACCATTTCCCCTAAGAACAGGAACAAGATAGGGATGCCCTCTTTTACGACTATTGTTCAACATAGTTCCAGAAGTCCTGACCATAATGATCAAACAAGAAAAAGAACTAAAAATTATCCAAATTGGAAAGCAGGAAGTAAAACTCTCATTATTTGCAGATGGCATGATATTATATACACCAAACACTAAAGACTTCATAACAAACTACTAGATTTAATAAATGAATTCATAAACAGGGCAGGATACAAAAGTAACACCCAAAAAGTCATAGCACTCATATACATCAATAGTGAAGTCTAAGAAAGAGAAACTTAAAAAACAATCTCATTGAAAATTGCAACGAAAATTTAGGATACTTAGGAATAAACATAAATATTTACAAGGAGGTAAAAGAATTGTACTTGGAAAACTATAGGACACTGAAAAAAGAGATAGAGGAAGATATAAAGAAGTGGAAGAATATATCATGTTCATGGATTGGTAGACTCAACATCAAAAAATTGTCCATACTACCCAAAGCAATCCACAGATATAATGTAATTCCTATTAAAATACCAACAGCTTATTTCACAGACCTAGAACAAACTCTTCAAAAATTTATATGGAACCATAAAAGACCCTGAATAGCTGCATCAATCTTGAGAAAGAAGAACAAAGTTGGAAGAATCACAATATCAGATATCAAGTTATAATACAAAGTCACTGCATTCAAAACAGCCTGGTACTGGTGCAAGAACAGGCAAATGGATCAATGAAACAGAACAGAGAGCTCAGAAATTGACCCAAGCCATTATGCTCAATTAATATTTGACAATGGAGGCAAGAGCATACGTACATCAGAGGAGAGATGATCTCTTCAATAAGTGGTGTTGAGAAAATTGGACAGGTACATGCAAAAAAATGAAACTAGACCACCAACTTACACCATACACAAGTATAAACTCAAAATGGGTAAAATACTTAAATGTAAAAAGTAAAACCATAGGAGTCCTAGAAGAAACCATAGGCAGCAAAATCTCAGACATCTCTTGTAGCAATATGTTTACAGATACATCTCCTAAGACAGTGGTCGGCAAACTGCAGCTTGTGAGCCAAATGCAACTCTTTGGCCCCTTGAGTGTGGTTATTCCACAAAATGCCATGGCCTGGGCGAGTCTATTTCGAAGAAGTGGTATTAAAAGAAGTTTAAGTTTAAAAAATTTAGCTCTCAAAAGAAATTTCAATTGTTGTACTGTTGATATTTGACTCTGTTGACTAATGAGTTTGCCAACCACTATAGGACAATGGAAATTAAGAAGAAAATAAACAAATGGAACTACCTCAAAATAAAAAGCTTCTGCACTGCAAAAGAAAACATCATCAAAATAATAAGAGAGCCCACTACATGGGAGAACATATTTGCCAAAGATATATCTGATAAGGGGTCAATCACCAAAATATAGGGGAACTCATACAACTTAACAAAAGGAAGACAAACAATCCAACTAAAAATGGGCAGATGATCTAAATAAATACTTCTCCAAAATGGAGATACTGAAGGCCAAGAGACATATGAAAAAATGTTCAGTCACAAATCATCCAAGAGATGCAAATCAAAATGACAGTGAGATATCACCTCACAGCTGTCAGATGACTATCATCAACAAATCAACTAACAACAAGTGTTGGAGAGGAAAGAGAAGGGAATCCTAGTACACTGCTGGTGATAATACAGACTGGTGCGGCCACTGTGGAAAACAGTATGGACTTTCCTCAAAAAATTAAAAGTGGAACTCCCATTTGACTCAGTCATCCCCTACTAGGAATATATATCCTAAGAAATTGGAAACACTCAAAAGAAAGAATGTATGCACCCTTATGTTCATATCAGCACAATTTACAATAGCTAAGAATTAGAAATAGTCTAAGTGCCCATCAGCAGATAACTGGATAAAAAACAAACAACCTATGGTACATTTACACAATGGAATACTATGGGGCAATAAAAAAGAAAGAACTCTTACCATTTACAACATCATGGATGGACCTGGAGAGTATTATGCTGAGTGAAATAACTCAGTCAGAAAAAGATAAATATCACATGATCTCATGCATGTGTGAAATCTAATGAACCAAGTAAACTGATTATCAAAAATAGACCTAGAGTCATAGGAGCATGAACCTCAGAAGGAAGGCAGGGGAGGCTGGGGGCAAAGAGAACAACCAGTGAACTTGTATGCATATATGCATAACCTGTGGACACAAACAATGGGGTGGTGAGGGCCTGGGTGGGAGGAGTTCAGAAGGGGACTAAAAGAAATTATTGGTGATAAAAGAAGGACCTTTGTAATACTTTCAATAATAGAGATTTTATTTAAATAATTAATTAAAATTAATTTTTTTATTTAGAGAATACTTTATTAGTTTCTGTAATCAAACCCATGTAGATTAAGACCTTACATATTTAATGCAGTGTGTTACCCCTGTACAAATGGAAAAATTGTGTCGAACGTTTCTAGACCAATATGGCTGTTAATTTCTGTATAATGCCAACCCAACACAGTACAACTGGGATAGTTTTTAAATTTTTAAAAAGAAAACAGTGGCGGGGAGGGGAAAAACCATGATGGCAGCATAGGTATAAACACCTAAAATTCTGCCTCGCACAAAAATTTTAAAAATACAGAGAGATTGAGAAAAATGGCGGCGGAACGGAGGGATTCGATCTGAATCTGCTCACAGGGCAGAGGGAGGGAGCAGCTGAAAGCCGCGCAGGGAGCATTTGTCGGCGACTAGGGGGACAGCTGTGCTCCAGGAGAAGATAGAGGACTGCTGGGCTGGCCTCCCCAGCCTGAGCGGCCCCAGTACTGCTGGGTTCTCTCCCTGAGCCAACTGCGCGAGGAGGCGCGCGGAGGCGGACCACGACATCTTGAATGAGAGGAGCCGGAAAACATACAGCTGCCGTGCGCGGTACTGGCTGCACCGCTGGGGCTCCCAGAGCACCGGTGCCCAGGTGGCGCGGAGGCGTGCAGAGCCTAGGGAGCGCTAAACTACAGCTCGGAAAGGTCAGATTTCCCTGGGGGTACTTTGGGCGCGAAACTGAGGGGGCTGGCAGTCTGGGAGATCTGCACCATGGAACTCAAAACCTGGAGATCTGCACCTGAAATAGAATCTGTGGCTGTTGAAGCTGGTGAACGTGGGAGAGGGCCCTTGGAGCTGGTGGCAGAGTTGATCCCTGGAGCGCAATCGGTTTGGACCTGACAGAGGGGGGAAGCCCGAAAGATTTTGGGAGGGTTCTGGCTGCTAAAACAGCAGTCACCATTAGAGAGGCAGTATTGTTTAGTTCAGGATAAAGAGGACCAATAGACCCAGAAGTCAATCTAGAAACACTGCCACCCAGGGGCCAAATCACAAATTGACTCTTATGTGACAGGGAATTGATTATATTTTCTCTTCGACCTTGGGAATACAGTCTATTTTCATCTACACTTTAGTATCTTTTACTCTACCTCAACTTCACCTTTATACCACCACTCTCTGGCTAACCTTTCCCTATTTAGTGCCTTATTTCCCTTACACTTTTCCCGCTTTAGATTTACCTAATTCTTTCCCCTTACCCCCTGTTAAAATTTCACCCCACTGATATATCTAATCTCTAACCACCTAATCCAAGTGCATATATACCTCTAACTTCTCTGACTTCACTATCTTAAAGTGTTTTTATCCCTGTCCTGTTGTTGTTGTTTACTTGACTGTTGATTATATTGATTTTTTAAGCAGGTTTATGAGATTGATTTGCCTATTCTGTTATTTTGGTTTGTCTTGTAGGGGGGGTTATTTTTATTTTTGGTGTTGTTTCTTGTTTTGTTGTCCTCATCTGCATTGTTTTTGAGATAGACTTTTGCTTCTGTGTTCCCTCACCTCTCTTGATATTAGTAGTTGTATGTAATTTGTATCAATCTCCAAGTACTTGTTGCAGGTTTGGTTCGGATTAAGGGCTGTCCTATAGGAGTTTTCACCCCACATTTATAATTTACTCCTTTTATTTCTTTTTTTTCTTCTCCCCCTTTTCCCATTATCATTTTGGCATTCCTGTCTTTCTTTTTTGTGAGTGTATGTGTGTGTGGGGGTCTCTTTCTTTTTTGTGTGAGTGTGGGTGGGTGAGTGTCTGTGTGGGTCTGGGGGAGATTCTCTTTCTTATTTTCCACCTATCACCAAATTTGCCTTTCTCTGGCGGTCACCTTTATTTGGAATTACAATTACTTTGACTACATTCCGGTTCAGTGCCTGGTGCGTTGCACCTGGTTGTGTTGTATTTTGTGCCTTTAAATCAACGCAGGAGAGTGAGAACTACATAACCACATACACAGAGAAGAGAGACCATGGGAAGACAAAGAAATAGCCCACATATGAAAGAAAAGCAAGGCTCACCAGAAAAGGAGCTAAACGAAATGGAAGTTAACAACCTGTCAGAGAAAGAATTCAGAGAAATGGTCATAAGGTGGCTGAAAAGAATGGAAGACAAATTTGATAATATGAGTAAGAACCAAGAGGAAATGAGGAAGACCCAGGAAGAAATGATGAAGAGCCATGAAGAAATGAAGAGGAGCCAAGAAGAAATGAAAAGTGACATTGCTGAAGTAAAGAACTCAATAGAAAGTATTAAGAGTAGACTAGAAGAAGCAGAGGATCGCATCAGTGAGCTAGAAGACCAGGTAGGAAAAAATAACCAAGTAGAGCAGCTACTAGAAAAAAAAATTAAAAAGCAGGAGGAGAGCCTAAGAGAACTTTGGGACAACATGAAACAAAACAACATCTGTATAATTGGGCTTCCAGAAGGACAGGAAACTGAGCAAGGAATAGAAAACCTGTTGGAAGAAATAACAACAGAAAACTTTCCTGGTATAGGAAAGGAAAAACCCACACAAATCCAAGAAGCTCACAGAGTCCCAAGCAAAATAAACCCCAAAAGACCTACGCCAAGGCACATTATAATTAAATTGGCAAACACCAATGACAAAGTAAGAATCTTAAAAGCTGCCAGAGAGAGACAAAAAGTCACCTACAAAGGAACACCCATCACACTAACAAGTGATCTCTCAACAGAAACCTATCAGGCCAGAAGGCAGTGGAATGAAATCTACAAAGTCATGCAAAGGAAGGGTCTGAATCCTAGAATACTGTACCCAGCAAGGCTCTCAATCAAAATTGAAGGTCAAATCAGGAGCTTCACAGATAAAAAAGGACTAAGGGAATTCGTCACCACCAAACCAGCAATGCAAGAAATGCTAAAGGATCTGCTGTAAAAAGAAATAGGAAGCGAAGAAGGATCACAGGGGCAAAGAACAAAAATGGCAACATATAAGCACCTATCAATAATAACTTTAAATGTAAACGGGTTAAATGCTCCAATCAAAAGACATAGGGTAATAGACTGGATAAGAAAACACAACCCATGTATCTGCTGTCTACAAGAAACCCACCTCCGAAAAAAAGACGCACACAGACTGAGGATGAAAGGTTGGAAAAAAGTTATTCAGGCGAATGGAAATGAAAAAAAAGCTGGGGTAGCCATACTTATATCTGACAAATTAGATCTCAAAGTGAAGGACATAACAAGAGATAAAGAAGGCCACTTTATAATACTAAAGGGAGCAATTCAACAAGAAGAAATAACTCTTGTAAACATATACGCACCCAATACAGGAGCACCCAAATATATACAAAAACTCCTAGAGGACATCAAGGGAGAGATAGACAGCAATACAATCATAGTAGGAGACTTTAATACCCCATTATCACCATTGGACAGATCCTCTAAACAAAAAATCAGTAAAGAAACAGCAATTCTCAATGACTCACTGGACCAGATGGAATTAATTGACATCTACAGATCATTTCACCCCAAAGCCACAGAATATACATTCTTTTCAAGTGCCCATGGGTCATTCTCAAAGATAGACCATTTGTTGGGTCATAGGCAAAGTCTCTCCAAATTCAAGAAGATAGAAATCATATCAAGTATATTCCCAGATCACAGTGGCATAAAGCTGGAAATCAACTACAATAGAAACAATCCAAAGAAATCGAACACATGGAGACTAAACAGCATGCTATTAAACTATGACTGGGTTACTAGAGAGATTAAGGAAGAGATAGAAAACATCATGGAAACAAATGACAATGATAGCACAACAATCCAAAATTTATGGGACACAGTGAAAGCAGTTCTGAGAGGGAAGTTCATAGCTCTACAATCCTACTGCAAAAAACTAGGAACAGCGGCAATAAATTATCTAACTCAACAACTCAAAGAGTTAGAAAGAAAGCAACAAGAAAAGCCCCGTGTAAGCAGAAGGAAGGAAATAGTAAAGATCAGAGCAGAAATAAATGACATAGAGACCAAAGAAACAATACAGAAAATCAACGAAACCAAGAGCTGGTTCTTTGAAAGGATAAACAAGATTGATGAACCTCTAGCCAGACTCACCAAGAAGCAAAGAGAGAGGACCCTAATAAATAAAATCAGAAATGAAAGAGGTGAAATAACAATAGACCCCATTGAAATACAAAGGATTGTTAAAAAATACTATGAACAACTCTACTCCAACAAACTGGACAACCTGGAGGAAATGGATATGTTTCTAGAAAAATATAACCTCCCAAAACTCAATCAAGAAGAATCTAAACAACTCAATAGACCAATAACTGTGGAAGAAATTGAAGCAGTCATCATAAAGCTTCCAGCAAACAAAAGCCCAGGGCCAGACGGCTTCACAGGGGAGATTTACCGAACATTCAAGGAAGAACTAAAACCTATACTCCTCAGACTATTCCAGAAAATTCAAGAGGATGGAAAACTTCCAAACTCCTTCTATGAAGCTAGCATCACCCTAATACCAAAACCAGATAAAGACGACACAATGAAAGAGAATTACAGGCCAATATCCCTCATGAATATAGATGCCAAAATCCTCAATAAAATTCTAGCAAATCGGATCCAGCAGTACATCAGAAAGATCATACACCACGACCAAGTAGGATTTATCCCAGGAATGCAAGGATGGTACAATATCCGCGAATCAATAAATGTGATACATCACATAAACAAATTGAGAGATAAAAATCACATAGTCATATCAATTGATGCAGAAAAAGCATTTGACAAAATCCAACATCCTTTCTTAATAAAAACTCTCAATAAGGTAGGAATAGAAGGATCATACCTCAACATAATAAAAGCCATATACGATAAACCCACAGCATACATCATACTCAATGGGCAAAAACTACAACCATTTCCCCTAAGAACAGGAACAAGACAGGGTTGCCCACTTTCACCACTCCTGTTCAACATAGTACTGGAAGTATTAGCCATTGCAATTAGACAAGAAGAAGAAATAAAAGGCATCCAAATTTGAAAAGAAGAAGTTAAGCTATCCTTATTTGCAGATGACATGATATTGTACATAAAAAACCCGAAAGACTCCATAAAAAAGTTAGTAGACTTAATAAATGAGTTCAGCAATGTAGCAGGCTACAAAATTAATGCCAAGAAATCTATGGCATTTCTATACACTAATAGTGAACTTACAGAAAGAGAGACTAAAAAAGCAATCCCATTTACCATCACACCAAAAAAATTAAGATACCTAGGAATAAACTTAACTAAGGAGGTAAAAGATCTATTTGTGGAAAACTACAGGACACTGAAAAAAGAGATAGAGGAAGATGTAAACAGGTGGAAGAACATTCCATGTTCATGGATTGGGAGAATCAACATAATTAAAATGTCCATACTACCCAAAGCAATCTATAAATTTAATGCACTCCCCATTAAAATACCAATGGCATATTTCACAGACCTAGAAAGAACTCTCCAAAAATTCATCTGGAACAAAAAAAGGCCCCGAATAGCCACAGCAATCCTGAGAAAGAAGCACAAAGTCGGTTCAAAAAAAGGCCCCGAATAGCCACAGAAATCCTGAGAAAGAAGCACAAAGCACAAATCTGGATTTCCATACCAGATTTCAAGCTGTATTACAAGGCTACTGTTCTTAAAACAGCCTGGTACTGGCACAAGAACAGACATATAGATCAATGGAATAGAATAGAGAATCCGGATATCAACCCAATCCACTATGCTCAATTAATATTTGACAAAGGAGGCAGGAACATAAAATGGAGTCAAGACAGTCTCTTCAATAAATGGTGTTGGGAAAATTGGACAGATACATGCAAAAAAATGAAACTAGAGCACCAACTTACACCATACACAAAAATAAACTCAAAATGGATACAGGACTTAAACGTAAGACAGGAAACCATAAAAATATTAGAGGAATCTACAGGAAGAAAAATCTCAGACATATGCCAAAAGAACTTCTTTGATGATACCGCTCCGAGGGCAATGGAAGCTAAAGAGAAAATAAACAAATGGGACTACATCAAAATCAAAAGCTTTTGCACAGCTAAAGAAACCATCAACAAAACAACAAGAAAACCCACTGTATGGGAGAACATATTTGCAAATGTTATTAGTGATAAAGGTTTAATCTCAAGCATCTACAGGCAACTCACCCAACTCAATAAAAGGAGGACAAATGATCCAATAAAAAAATGGGCAACAGACCTAAATAGAATCTTCACGAAAGAAGACAAAAGGAAGGCCCAGAGACACATGAAAACTTGCTCAAAGTCACTAATTATCCAAGAGATGCAAATCAAAACGACTATGCGGTACCATCTCGCACCTATCAGAATGGCTTACATCAACAAATCAACAAACGATAAGTGCTGGCGAGGATGCGGAGAAAAAGGAACTCTTGTGCACTGCTGGTGGGATTGTAGACTAGTACAGCCACTGTTGAGAACAGTATGGAGATTCCTCAAAAAACTAAAAATGGAGCTCCCATTCGACCCAGTGATCCCTTCTAGGAATATACCCCAAAAAATTAGAAAGGCGAATTAGAAAGGATATATGTACCCCTATGTTCATAGCAGCACAATTTACCATAGCTAAGATTTGGAAATAGCCTAAGTGCCCATCAGCAGATGAGTGGATCAAAAAACTATGGTACATTTACACAATGGAATACTACGCCGCGGAAAAAAAGAAGGAGCCCCTACCATTTGTAACAACATGGATGGATTTGGAGAGCATTATGCTAAGTGAAATTAGCCAGGCAGAGAAAGACAAATATCATATGATCTCACTCATTTGAGGAATACAATCAATGACATAGACTGATGAACAAGAATAGATCCAGAGACTGAGAAAAGTCCATCAGAATGTCAAACCTCAGGGTAAGTGGCAGGTGGTGAGAGTAAGTGGAAAAGTCAATATACTTGAACTCTTGAACTGAGGTAAGTGATTTGTGTTTTTACATCCCTGACAAAGTTTATATAAAATTATAAAAAAATGGCAGCTAGTCTGACATTGAATTGACATGGCCTAGAGCTTGTCATATCCTATGGAGACCAGTCCTTAGGCTAGGCCCTGCTTAACCTCCCATGACACCATAATACCCTTACATGATATTATTCTACAATGTCATTATAATATTTGATACTTGACAACAGCATATTATACAATTATCCCAAATAAACTTACAAACTAATTCTTTGAATGTTGGGCAGCAACTTAAAAAAGAATAGGAAAGAAATTAATCCCTTTCAGAAGGAATTAAGGCACTGGGAAGGCATCCGAGCATTCTATATTGGCCCTTCTTGCCCTTTCTGCCAAGAGGGACCTTCTTGTTACTATCCAAATACACACAGCTGATGCCAGAGTTTTCAGTTCGAGCTGTGGCTGAAGCCTTTGGGCAGCTGGCACCATGGATCTGTATCTCGACCAATGGTGTGAGCTGGGCCCTCTCTGGAGAAGAAACCTGGGTCCCCCGAGATATGTGATCAGTACCGGGACCCCGCCAGCGGGCGAGGGGACCCCAAAGCAGGTACTGGACGTGGAGGCCACAGGGGGGCATAGACTATAAAGGAGACAGAACTAAACCTCACATCACGCTGTTTGGCCCCGGAGGATGGCTGGTTAGCCAGAGACGGGTAAGATTCCTCAGGGAAGGAACAACCTAAGACAGGCACAGTCGCAGAGGGGCCAACAGGAGAGAACTAAAAGGTCAACAGAGGTGGGGCACAGACCCTCATCCACAAACCTTGCAGGGGTTTGAATTCTCAACCCTCCTAAGGGAGGTCTCCTACCCCCACGGCTGCTTCTCCTCCCACACACAACTCATACGGGGACCCAGGCAGCAGACAGAGACTCGGCCAGCAATAGCTGCTCTATATCTAAATTCAGTCTATTACCAGGAATGCTTGGGACCTACTCAAAATTGCAAATATTCCTTTCCACTAGTATTCACAGGGTAAACTAAGATTTCTGCTTGAGTAATTAAAATTGACAGGAAAATAGTAATCAAGTTTTCAGATTAATTTAAATTGGCCAAGTGAAATACGAGAATACTCAAGAAAATTATAGTGTACTGGACAAAAAGCTTTTCCTAAAACATTAACTGAAAAATCTATTAGTAGTTCATCTCTCTGTAAAATTGCCTAACATCCAAAGAACCTAAAGCAGTCACTTTGTGTGCAAAAATTAAAATTTAAAATTATCAAGACTGCAATAGAAAATTTCCAAAAGTCCCCATTAATCAAATAAGGGGAGGGGACAGCGGGGTAATATCATGTAAGGGACAAAAAAAATATATCAAGTAAGTAAAATACATCTAGAAAATTCTTACTCCAGTAAAGTAAGTTCCATTTGTAAAAACAATAGCAGGACACCCATGAAAAAACACACATGGTGTCAAAATAAGCCAAAGGAAAATCATTTAGGCAAAAATTAAAAAGAATCCCAAGTCTATTTTGCATAGAGGATCCCTTTGTTAACTTTTGGTCGAGAATGTGTTTGTGTGTTTTCAGAGAACAACTCCAAGACCATGTGGGTTCCTGCAACGGTGAGGAACTGATGGATCTGTTCCAGTCATGAGGACGGTCCAGAGATGGGGGACACTGACGACACCTTGCCATACTAGCAGTCAGCAGCTGTGCATGTCTGCAGGCAGCCCAGGACCAAACCAGAGAGGATGGATCATGCATTGACACGATATGTCCACCATCTGGATACCATTGCTGACTTATACACATAATGAATTATTTGACACTGAAACTGGTACTCAGAAAAGTTGGACATTGAAACCGAGACTGAAACACTTTTTGTTCTTATACATTTATTTCTAGTATGCAGAGGCAAGATATTTTTGAAGAAAAGAAACAGGGGAGAGTGATTGATATAGAGGCAGGATGGCCTTGAACAGGCTGTCAAGCTACAGGGGGAGGCTTGGGTGGATGGGAGGCAGATGCGGGGGGAGATCAACGGAAGGACTTGTATGCATGCATATGAACATAACCAATGAATGAAAGACACTGGGGCGGGGCGGGGGGAAGATGGGGATATGTGCTGGGGGGTGGGGGAGGCTGGGGGGAGGATAAGGGGGAGGGGGAAAGGAAAACATGTACTACTATTATACTGCAAAAAATCAATAAAAAATAATTTTAAAAAATAAAATAAAATAAAAATTTTAAAAATACAGCTAAAAGACAAAATGGACATCATCCAGAAGCACAGGAAAGATGGCTGACTGGAAATTCTACAACTAGAAGGAAAAAGAAATGCACACGGAGAATCAGAGGAGCTGCAAAGCCTTGGGTACAAAGACATGCACACGTGTGGAAAGGATAGGCTGGAGAGGATGGGGAGTCTGAGTGCCTGGCTGGCGTGCTCTTGCAGGAAGGAGACAAAAGCTCCAGACTGCACTGAACCCCAGTTATGGGCAAGACCCAGGGGACCCAGGCTCATACAGGGGGGAATCTGGACTATAAGGTGTAATCTCAGGGGAACAGCCAAAGGCAGAGGTCTGGAGGCATGAGTGCAAGTGCACACAGAGAGGCCAGACTGTTGACTGTGCAGCTAGCTTGATCTGGAGGGAGGGAGACAGGAGCTCCAAATGGTGCTGAAACTCAGTTCCAACTGCACAGAACCCCAGTACCAGACGAAAATCTGGGAGTCTGGATTCATGGGGGGAGAGACTGAACTGCTTGGCAGCAGGCAAAACTAGAGGGCGCCTTTCACTCAGAGGTGCTTGCAGTGATTGCCTATAGACATTGAGACCCATGAATCCATGGGGCAGGGCTGACTGGAAGCCAAGGCTCCACCCTGAAACTCCACCCCATGCAAGGTGAGCACAGAGGCTTGTGCAATTTTCCAAGTCTTATCACATAACGTTGTCTCCCAACATAGACATGATCCTCACAGCCAATTGGCCTGGAGTTCAATTCCTCCCAGTGATACCAACAACAATCAAGACTTAACTGCAACAAGGCTGCACACACAGTCCACAAAGGGGTGCACCAAGAGTGTCCACCTCAGGTAACAGGAGAGGCTGAGACACCTAGCACACAAAGCTACCCTACCAACTCAGGGAAGCAGCAAAAATGCAGAGACAAAGAAAAGAATCACAAATGAAAGAAATGGAGGAAAACAAATGACTGGATATAGAGTTCAAAACCATGGTTATAAGGTTTTTCAAGAGGCTCCTAGAAAAGGTCAATAAATTCAGCAAGACCCTCAAGGATATGAAAAAGGACCAACTAGAAATTAAACATACACTGACTGAAATAAAAAATAGTTTACAGAGACCCAACAGCAGACTAGAGGAATGCAAGAATCACGTCAAAGATTTGAAATACAAAGAGGCCAAAAACACTCAACCAGAAAAGCAAAAAGAATCCATAAATTTGAGGATAGTGTAAGAAACCTCTGGGACAACTTCAAGCATACTAACATCAGAATTATGTGGGTGCCAGAGAAGAGAGATAGCAAGATACTGAAAACATATTTGAAGAAATAATGACTGAAAACTTCCTCCACCTGGTGAAAGAAATAGACTTACAAGTCCAAGAAGCACAGAGAACCCCAAACAAAAGGAATCCAAAGAGGACCACACCAAGACACATCATAATTAAAATGCCAAGAGCAAAAGACAAAGAGAGAATATTAAAAGCAGCAAGAGTAAAATAGTTACCTACAAGGGAGCACCCATACGACTGTCAGCTGATTTTTCAACAGAAACTATGCAGGCCAGATGGGAGTGGCAAGAAATTTTCAAAGTGATGAATAGCAAGAACCTATAATCAAGATTTCTCTACCCAGTGAAGCTATCATTCAGAATTGAAGGTCAGATAAAGAGCTTCACAGATAAGAAGAAGCTAAAGGAGTTCATCAACACCAAACCAGTATTATATGAAATGCAGAAAGGTATTTGCAGAAGAAGAAAAGGAAGGAAAGGTAACTGCTCCAAACCAGAGCATGGATAAAACTGGAGAGCAATTATGCCAAGTGAAATAAGCCAGTCAAAGAAAGATAAGTATCACATGATCTCACTCAATTATGGAATATAATGAACAACATAAACTGATGAACAAAAACAGATCCAGAGACAGAGAAGCATTGACTGTCAAACCTCAAAGGAAAGGTAGGGGAGGGTGGGGGTAAGGGGAAGATATCAACCAAAGGAGTTGTATGCATGCATATAATCAATGGATACAGACACCAGCGGGGGGTGAGAGCATGAGTGGGAAGGAGTGGTTGGAAGGGATAATGGAGGATGTGGACACATATGTAATACCTTAATCAATAAAGAATTTTTTTAAGGGGGGGAAAAAGAAAACAGTGGGGGGTTTCAGAGTTAAGGATTTGCAAGGACTTTCCATTGGTTTAGTGTTTCATCTTAAGAAGGCACATAAAAATGTTAAGGTCGATGAAGTAGCAAATGAACATGAAACCCAAATTAGTAGAAAAAAATGTGAGAAATAACAAAAACATAATCAATCTCCTAGAAAGCAGGTTAAAAAAGTAATGTCATGGAAACTGAATAAGTATGATTTAAAAAATAAAAGTTAACAACACCAAAATAAACAACCTTGGGTATAAACATACATATTGTTTGTTTATATTAAATTTGTGCACGGATTCAGGGGGTGGAGAGGAGTGTTCCTTCAGCCCTGCCTGCACCCTCTGCAATTCGGGACCCTACACCTTTTTCTTATCTAGCTAACCTCTTCACATTAAAAAAAAATAACTGAAATATCACCTACTCTAGGAAATCCTCTTTGAACAAATGTCTTTACAATTTGTATTAAGTATTGTCATAGTATATCATTCTTTTCCTTCAACAGCTACTTAGAGTGGATGCAGTGTGGTTTTCATTTTGCATCTGAATTTTTTCTTCTTACTCTTGTAATAGAAAAGCTTATCCAATTTACACTTGCCCTTCAAGGGATTATATTTGGTTCAGTTTCTAGTTTACTCCCTGCTTCTTTTTTAAGCAATAAATTTGGATTGTGATAGTAAGCTTCACTTGTAATCAAGCCTGTAGGTCTGTCTATCTGAATATTTCTATAATACATATCCAGCCTGTAGGTCTGTCTATCTGAATATTTCTATAATACCTATCACTTTAGCATACCAGATATTGTGTTCATTTATAGAAAATAACAATAAATGTCATCTGATCATTTGATCTTCTAGTAATATTTTATAGCAAGATGTATTATTCTAGTAATTTAACTATTACAAAACTGAAGTGTATAAATATAACTTACATTGGACAATAAAGAATGACTCAAATATCAAAGCATTGTACACTTAGGGCCTCCCTTGTCCTGTGCCTCAGATATTATAGCATAGTACACAGTTCACGTGGAACTCAGCTTCCTTTAAAATGGGAAGAGATGCCATATTCATGAAGCAGCTACTTCCACACATATTTTTTAATTTAATTCATAGCACATACTCTTTGTACTATTATTGGAAAATCATCCTAGCAATTGCCTCTGTTCCTCTCTGTATTGTTGCCTATATTCTGATGTTATTAGTGTGCTTTTATAATGTACTTGCTCAATAAGATTGTGAATTTTTTAAGGGCAGAGATTACGACTAGAGCTTGTGTTTCTCTGTCATGGTGCCTAGAAAAACACTCAAAGCTCATCCAGTCCAAATGACTTGTGATGAGAGAAGCAAACCATTGCTAGAGATCTCTCATTTTTATTTAAGGGCCTCACTTGTTCTGTGCCTTTACAGAGGGGTGAGTAGGGGTTGAGGGAATTTGACGAAACCCAGGCAGAATTCTCCTCCTAAAAGATTCAGGACCACTGGGAATTTGTTCAATTAAAACCCAAACACACAGCAATAACAAAGGCACTGGTCTCCTACTGCTAATGCCTGGGGATCAAACCCCAGCCTGCAGGAACTCATTCCCTGCAGTCAGGACCAGGCCACTGGGTAGACCTGGGCTGGCGCTCCTAACTCTGGGGAGAAGGAAACTTCCCATGGCTGCAGGCTAGAGGCCCTGGACCGCGCAACACGTGCCCAAACAGGTCTCTAGAGCAGGGTGGTCAGTGGAGCCGCTACTTTGCCTGGGATTGCAGAGCTGCTCTGCCTGGCCTGTTTGTCCTGCCCTATGATTGTGATCGCAGGTCTTGGCTCTGCCTGGCCTGTTCACCCTTGATTTGGATCATGGGTCTCTACTGGGACTGGCCTCTTGCCCCATGATTTTGGGGCAGTGTGGACCCGGCTGGTAGCTTAGGGCACTGCAAACCCCCACCTGCCCAGATCCCCTTTGATCCCGCCAGAGGCATAGGATGCTGCCCTCACGGCCTGCGTATGAAAATTTGCCTGCCATCTTTGCTGGGTTAATTTGCATATCACTCCTTATTGGCTGTGGGCATAGCGGAGGTACAGTCAATTAGCATTTTTCTCTTTTATTAGTGTAGATGATCATTTCCTTAGAATCCTGTGGTAAAATTTATGTACACAATTTTAATATAGACACAATAACTTTATTTATAGATAGGTACACTAAGATTTTTGCTTCAAAACTATATTTTTAATTTAAAAAATGTAAATGCATATCTCTTAAACTTCACTTTGGCATGCTCCATGCTATTGCCAATGCTCCAGCCACATTGTTCTACCTACTCTCAAAATACACCAACCTCTCTTACTTAGGACCTTTCCATATGCCCTTTTCTCTCCATTGGCCTCCCACTTGCTCCCATACCCCATTACAAGCTGGTGACTATGGTCTTTCCACAGGCACCACCTTTCAGAAGGAGTCCTCTCTTTCATTCTTCCTTAAGTAGCCATTCCTGAAAGATTACCTCCCCAGTAACCCATAGCCACAATTTGCAGAAAATTCTCAACAACTTTCCTTTCTAAAAACTGAGGAGTGTAGTATCACCTTCTTATGTTAATTTTTATAGAACAGTCTTTATGCTTTGACACACTACATTAGACTTTATTCTTTCATAAATCAAGCTTCTAGGTGCTAATAAGCCATATAATAAAAAGGTAAGTGGCCTCTATATTAATTTCCAATATTGCTGCCTGTAATGTGATTTTTAAAGCATGTTCTCAAATCACATAAACGCTGTGGGGCTGATTGTCAATGTCTTTCATACATAAAAAAAGCCTCATTATGGCTGTCATACAGCTTATGCCAAATCTGTTTTCTTCCCTACTTAAAGAAAAGAAGAAGAAAAGAAAACCTTGCTATAAAGAGATTCTTGTGAACTTCGTGTTTTTGAAAGGAGCCACACTGTGTTCATGGCCTCGGCTTAACCACAGGAGAAGCACTTTCCTATAGCACTGATATGTCTCACACACACATCAGAAAATCCAGTTCTCCTGATAAGAAGCATCCAATACTGGTAAAAATCTTTGTCATTAGAGTTTTTGCCATTTCTAGCAGGAAATTATCTGGATTACCACAAAACAACTGACTTTAAGGATCTAAATGAAATACGTGACCATGAGGATTGAGCTGGTGAATTATTAACATTACCAGACCTGTCTGTAGCATTTAGGATTTTCAGAATGTTTTACAATCCCCTTTTTCAGTCATTACTCACAGAGGCAGCTCTTATCATATTTGCTTTGCAATTTGAATGTTGATCCATAGAAAGGTTAAATACCATTTCCAGAGTCACCAAGAGTTTTCCTGACAGGGTCTACATAAGCACTCATTGCCTCAGACATAGGGCTTGGGGAAAAGGAGAGAGGTAAGGTGAGGAAGGTGAGGAAAAGCTACGATGAGAATGCAGTGCCATAAGCACTTCACCGTGGATAACCTTCTCATAAATGACTAAAGACAACTACACCATAAATATTGGATTATGTCCAATTCTTGCTAATATTAAATAACAGCATCTTTAGAATTCCTGGGGAATAGCAAAGCTATAAATTGATATAGAATGTGAAGAGGATGAAAAAAATACCAAGACAGAATATTTATTTTCTATTTATGCCATGTTGATGTTAACACATGCAGCTTGTATTTACAAACACTAATGTACTTCCATCGTATGTTCTATAAGGATTAGGCATTGTTGGATTTTGCTGTCTAGGATATGACTGTCAAGGAAACCCTATCATATTTCAAAGAACACTGTGTTCAGAAAAATTAAGTGGCTTATCCAACGTCATACAGTATTCAGTGCACCTTACCCCCAGCTCAGCTCTCTGTGCCCAGGCCATGCTATCTCTCCCTGGCCTTCTCTAGTGGGCAATGGTGGTTTCCTTAAATATGGGGAAACATCCATAAAGACATTTTACTTTGGAAGAGCACGTGAGCAGAGAAAATCAATTGGCAAGAAAGAGTTACTAATCAACTGCAAAGGATTTGGGTGAAATATTAAAACACCTCAAAAGTCACATGATCTAAAAACCTTTAAATAGAGGAATTTTTTGTTGTTTTTCAGAGAAAAGAAGAGAGAGGGAGAAAGAGAGATAGAAACATCATTGATGAGAGAGAATCATTGATTGGCTGCCTCCTGTATGACTCCTACTGGGAATCAAGCCTACAACCCAGGCATGTGCCCTTGACCAGAATCGAACCCAGAACTCTTCAGTCCATAAGCCAATGCTCTATCCACTGAGCCAAACTGGCTAGGGCAGGGAACTCATTATTGCTCAGTCATCACAAATCGCAGTTTTCCTCTTATGCTTGACCAAGGGAGGTTGGAAACTTAGATTAGCTTTGGAGGCAACTGTGATTCTGATCCTGGACTCAATCCTCATGGTCACGTATTTCATCATATTGGCTTCTGCCCAATGGAGAGGGCCATAGGGCTTATTTAGTACTGAGAGCAGAGTAATAGTGTACAAATCAACTCTCCAGTTTTGTTCTGTTTACTCCAGATACTTGTTTATTTCCATTGCACTGTGGTTCATGAATATACTTGGTCATAAAAACTTGGCAGTTCTTGGGGATTAATGTTATTTAATCTGGAGGAGAATAGATGCCAATGCACTGTCCTCTAAGTAGAGCTTAGTGTGGTTCTTTTATTCCTAACTTCAGCAGCAAACCACAAACTTTTCACTGTGAGATTTGGGGATTAGGTCTGTTTTCCCTTAGCTCTATGATTTTCCTAGAATTTGAGTAAGTCCATTGTTTCTTTGCCAAGCTCTTTAATTGGTCCTTGCAGAACAGATGTCACACCCAAGACAATGTAGTTAGGCAGACCACAAAGTCTCCAGAATGAGGAAATACTGAAAGCAGATAATTTATTCAGCTGAGCATTCTTCTTGGCAGTGTGAGGGAGAACCTGCTTTGAACCTTAAAAGTTTAGTGGCAACAATAAATCAACATTGGTCTGGTCCTCTTAAGAAAAACAATATAGACAATGTGAATATAAGTTTGAGTTATTTGCAGCATCTCTCTGCATTAAAAAAAAATGGTCACACTTGCACACAGGCCACTGTCATGTAGTCATTGGGCTCTGCATCCCTGTGTGTGATCTGAAGTTCTTTACATCTCTGATTTCCTCCCAATGCTTGAGGGTAAAGTAGCCCTCTGAGAGCTTGGAGACAGAAGCCAGAAAGATGTGGAAACGGTAGGGGTGACTGCTGAGCAGGGATGGTGGGCTATGGATGTGATCTGTGTATCTGGGAGGCATGCGTTGCTGTAAGGAGGCAGCTGCTAAACCAAATGAATCAGGCCACAGTTTTTAAGATTAGAAAGTGTGGATTGGAAAAGGGTAGAAATTTTGAAGGTATACAGCTTTTTAGGTCTATGATTGATGCTTAAAAATCAAGATTATATGCACTAATTAATTGAAGATTTTCCCAACCCTATGGAGGGTTCAAGTGATAATCCATTTTACTGGGAGGGAGGGGAAGGGGTCATTTTGCAAGCTCAACTTTCATTCTTTCTGTCTGTTGTTCTCCTGGTATGCCTAAAAGTGTTTTATTACTACCTAGAGTTCCTGTGCAAAAAAACTGTGCATGGGGTGGTGTCCCTCAGACCAACCTACACCCTCTCCCATCTGGGACCCCTTGAGGGATGTCCAACTGCCCTCTCACAATCCAGGACTGCCATCTTCCAACCACTTGCCTGCCTGTCTGATTACCTCTAACCGCTTCTGCCTGCCAGCCTGATCACCCCCTAACTACTCCCCTGCCAACCTGATCAATGCCTAACTGCTCCCCTAATGGCCTGGTCTCGCCCCGCCCAACTGCCCTTCCCTGAAGTTCTGGGTCCCCCTAACTATCCTCCCCTGCAGGCTTGTTTGGCCCCAACTGCCCTCCCTGCAGGCCTGGGTCCCCTCTTACTGCCCTCCCCTGCTGACCATATTGTGGTGGCCATCTTGTGTCCACATGGGGATGGCCATCTTGTGTGTTGGAGGTTTGGTCAATTTGCATATTACCTCTTTATTATATAGGATGGTGCTCTATATTTTAGGATGGGATAGCAGATCCAGGTTTAAAAGAAGGTATTGAACTGTCATTTTCCTGTGGAGGTAGAGCAGTTTTTACTCCATGTATTGATCATTTAGATGCATGGCTTAATCTATATGGCCGGGTAAATTCTGAATTTTCTATTGATCTATGGTGTAACCCATTATGTTAGTGGGAAATGAGCCAACATTATTTAGTTCTGGCTATGTGAGCAGCACTGAACTCTAATTATGATCTAAGTCTCAGAATGGAAACTGTCAAGATCAATTGATTTTGATAAATCAACTGTTTCTGATGGGCATCTATCTATACTGAACTGCAGCTGCTGCGCTTTTTCCCCTAACAACATGATTATGAAGCACGTGTACTCCAACTATTACTCATACTGTTTTATTCTGGGAATTGCTCTGGGAAGCCTATTATGAAGATTTTTGATCAATTATTGCATACAAGTTGGTTAAAATTATAATCATAATTAGGCTATCAAATCTGTTGTGAAGCTTTATCTCCTGATGAATGAATTCCTTGGAAATGAGGGTTTGGTGTGCACATAAAGGTACTTTGCATTTTTCAGCTTATTGATTTCCTTGCTTTATGATATGATGGATTAACAAACACTGGCTTATGATTGCTCTTTGTCCAGAGTTTAAAGGAGAAAAATATACCTTTCAGTCTCTTTTGAAAAACTTCTTCTAAATGTGTAAGAGGAGTAAGCATAGGGCTTCAACAACACTTCTGAGGACATTCACCTAGATCAAAAGAGGAATGTCAGCTGTCACAGCTGTCATTACAGCCCTTCCTCAACTGCACTTATGTTGCCAACAAGAAGCCTCACCAGATCAAAATAATTAGAATCAGACCCAAGACAACTGTGATCTAGATAAAGGAAAACACATGATTTTCAGTCTCCTGGATACTGAGAAATAGGAGATGTCATCAATAGCCAGTTAGTGATCTTGTTCTGCACTCTAGTACTGCTCATCTGAGTATAACCCTCTGTATGGTTCTTGGACCATCACTGCTTGTACAGTTTAAAGATAAAATAATTCTGTTTCTTTTCAAAACCTTTTACTGCAAAGTTATGGACTCAGACATCAAGTATCATTGAGAAAACTTCACCATTCCAATCAACTACACTGCCCTTTTATTAGAATAATTCTATTTTTCAAAAACTGAAGCAAAATTGGCATGCATACATATTTTAGACTAGACACTACCAAGTGGCAAGTGGAGTTTACTCTGAAATTATTAAAAATTGACATTTACATATTACATAGAAAAGGAAAATAACTACATAAAGATAAAGCCATTGGTCAAACATCTCACAAGATGTTTGGGGCATTGATAAGAAATTAGTCCTTTTATATCTTCCTAAGTTTAAAGACACTGTCACATTGCACTCGATGAGATATAACTTAATAAATTGAAAATTTTACAGGTCAGATATGGATATTAGCAGGGTCAAAGTCATTTGAATTTTATGCCCAAACAAAGAGAAAAGAATATCTGGACTCAGAGGAAGTACATTTCTCAGAAGAATATACTTGAGAATATACATAAAAACTGCCCTCTACCCTGTCCCAGGAAAGAAGCCAAAAAGCATCCCTTGAATGGGCCTCCACTTCTCTGGTTCTTGTCCCAGGAACTCACCTCTGGAACTCACCCCAGGAAATTTTGAGCCTCCTTGTTCGTAGAGCTTTTTTTAAAGATACCTTATGTAAGATTGTTTGGAAAAATAATGTGGTTTCTTTTGAAGACCAATGGGTGTTGCTATCACTAAAGTGGTTTGTGACCTATATTCACAGTTGAGGGAATGCCTGCTCTTAATGAGAAGTGAGAGGAAACAGGATGTCACCATTTTCAAATCCCAACTCCTGGGTCCTCACTCTTCTCTGTAGGCCTCAGGCTGAGATCCTGAATTAGAAGAAGAAAGGTTCAGTAAAAAGAGTCTTCCCTGCTGTTTCCTGTCCTTCCGTTTTCCCAGATGTGTCCTGTGTCTCTGAAGCCCTTTTCCTGGAGTTTCTTGCTATTTCTTCTCTGTATCTGTCTTCTTTCATTCTTTCTTTACTTCCTCCTCTCATTCTCTTTCATCACTGCATTTTCTTTTCTCACTTTCTATGACCTACCTCTTAATACACTGAGTATGTGAGCAGCCTTGCTGGGGCAGGCCCCTGACTTGGTCTTCCTTGCTAGCAGTGAAGGTTTGGGCAAAGATGGAAATGTACCTCAAAGTGCAGTCAAGGTGTGAGATAGGTGCAGCTTGCACCAGGCCAGATCTCTTTGTCATAAATAAAAGAACGAAAGCAGATTTTTCAATAGCTCAGAATGAAAAGGGGCTATTGTTTGCAACCTTTAGTCCATATCCAATCAGTAGTTATCCAATCTTGAAAGTAGAATATTCGCAGACATTTTTATCACTCAAATATCAAGCTCTTCCTATAGAAATTAAGGTTGCATTAGCTAATCTCATAGCATAATAGAAATTAGCATTAGCAAAATCCTAAAAATATTTCTGGGTAGTCAAGAATATTATAGGGAAGCTCAAGCATTTAAAATTATTACCCCAATAACTTCAATATACAACCATACACTGACACTCACTCACACACACACACACGCCCCTTCTCCTCAAATAATATTCTAGAAGCATCTTATTTGATTATTCTCTTAGAGGCCAGTGAATTCTCTGGTTGGCCTCTGGGCCAATGTTGAGTAATCCAGAAGTTGATTAAATCCCCCAGTAAGTTGCTAAAGAAAAACAGAATCAATATGGAAACAATAGTAAATAAGAGACTTATGAATAAAATTTTATTTCCAAATTGTGCTGGATAGATTAGACTTACCAATGAGGAAAGGGAATTCACTTCATTTCAATAAAGCATATGTAACAATATTTAATGTAATTTTGTATAAAATTATCTGAACTAATTTTGCAATAAAAATTCAGCCACCTGGGTAGAAAACTGTCTAGAAAAAAATAATAGTAATTTATAAGAATGCCAATTGAGAAAAATCACTTAATAGTATGCTATCTAGCAAAGAAAATGGGATCTGTTCAAATCACATTATTTCTCTGACATGAAGCTTTTTGTGTTCTTAATCCATCATGAAAAAGACCCAGCCGGGAGGCAGGAAGAAGCATAAGTGTGAAAGTCACACCTGAATTCACATTTTCTCAAATGACTCATCCCTTTTCAGACTACATAGATCTCTCGTCCTAATGTTTCAAGTACAAATAAACATGATGTCTCTGATTCAAATCTTGGCTCTCCTAATTGTGTGACCTTAAGCATTTACTTTCTTCTAAGTCCCAGTTTTTTTCAAAATATAAGTGAGGAGTAATTCATAGAATAGTCATGAAAATCAAGATAGATAATCCATGTTAAATTATTAACACTGAGCCTGGTATGGACTAAGTTCTGAATAAATAATGGTCTTTAGTTGATCCATCCAATTGACCAGATAATATTTCAAACTATGAGAAGGAAGCATAATTGAATTTTGTATAATGTGGACTGCTTTTACTCTAATTAGGAATCTGTTTTGTTCTCTTTATATTTGGTAAAATATATACTAATGGTATAGTAGAAGAATAATTTTCACTTCAAGTAAAGCAGCTCACAGAGTGCCAAGGATTATGTCATCTGCCTTAATACAACATAAAGAAACCTCTGCCCCCAACCTGGAGAAAGGATGGCTTCAGCTTTGTTTCTATAGGAAGAATAAGGTAACATTCAGTCATTTCTTTATTTTAAAATACAATGTACATTGGCTTAGCCAGCAGTTTTCCAAATAAATAATTTCTTAACTAATAGTGATCTTTAAAACTAGGGAAATAATTAAAAATCCATCTCCTTTATTTAGCACATTCAAATATAATATCTGTAAAAGCTTTGTGTTGTGATATTAATTTTTTACTACTTACTCTCTCTCCTTGGTCTTTTCAATTACTCATTTGCCATTAATCGTAAAATTGAAATAAAAAGATAATGAATTTTTTAAAGTCACTTTTCATTTGGAGCTTTGTTAATTTCTTCTACGTGCACTTGAGTGTAGTTTAATTTGTATCTGGGGGCAGCACAGTGCTGCAGCATTATTTGCTATTCATCCACATAGAGAGAGACAATTAGCGGGGCTAGCCAAATCCTCCACCTGGCCACTATCAGCATATGCATCGCACCAGAACAAAACAGGCAGCCGCGTATTTAAACTCCACTTTCTCCAGTGGGCCTGTGGTAATGGAGGCAAATTCATGGAACTCAGATCCTCTCTGACCCTATTCCCGGCAGACAATGAACACAGTTGTATTTCTATGCTGATATTTCAGTACCAAACACAATTCTATTTAAAAGCTATTTCACCGACAAAGAATCTTTAAAAGTCCACTTACTAAATTGGCATTGGTTGCCCGAAACCGGTTTGGCTCAGTGGATAGAGCGTGGGCCTGAGGACTGAGAGGTCTCGGGTTCGATTCCAGTCAAGAGCATTTTCCTTGGTTGCGGGCACATCCCCAGTGGGGGGTGTGCAGGAGGCAGCTGATCGATGTTTCTCTCTCATCCATGTTTCTGACTTTCTATTGCTCTCTCTTCTGCTCTGTAAAAAACCAATAAAATATATATTAAAAAATAATAAAAAAATAAATTGGCATTGGTTAATACTTATTGTGTGTGTGTGTGTGTGTGTGTGTGTGTGTGTGTGTGTGCGTGCGCGCGCGCGCAAACGCCTATTTTAATAGCGCCAAGCAATATTCTGTAACATCAGCTAAGTATCTTACAATTTGCCTCAATTCTGACACTATCTACCTGGAGACAGCACCAGATCCCACAAGTTAAGGACTCAGTTCTACAATACTGGACCCCTCCCCGACTTCAGATACAAATTGAAAATTTTGGTTGTCACCTGTGCTTCTGACCCACCAATTACAGACCAGAAGTTTCCATGACCCCTTCCTTGGATTTTATTAATTTGCTAGAGCTAATTAGAACTCAGAAACATATTTTACTTCATATTTCTGGTTTATTATAAAAAGGGTATAATTCAGGAAAGGACAAATGGAGGAGATGCATAGAGCAAGAAATGTGGGAAGGGGCTTGAAGCTCCAATGCTCTCTGGATGCACCACTTGTCCCAAAACTGCACATGTTCGCTCACCAAGAAGCCCTCCAAATCTTGTCTTTTGGGATTTTTGTTTTACTGGTATATGGCTTCTGTATATCCTATATAATAAAGAGCTAGTATGCAAGTGGTCGTAACACTATCATGCCATCATGGATCAAACACTCAACACTGGGGAGAGAGGAATGAGGACCAGCCAGGCACAAATGAGCTCACAAGAGAGGAATGGGGACCAGCCTGGCTGCAGCTGGGGAGAGGGGCAAACTGCCCACCCCATGGTCCCAGGCACCAGCAGTTGCACCTGTGCCTGCAGTCCAGGAGAGGGACAAGCCGCCTTCCCCATGGACCAGGGCACCAGTGCCTGCAGCCCAGGTGAAGCCAGCCCAGGTCTTGGGTGCCTGTAGCCAGCTGGGTGTGGAGCGAGGCAGAGGCAGTTAGGGGCCATCAGGCAAGTAGGGAAGCAGTTAGGGACAAAAAACAAATATATCTTTCTTTGTTTTGATAAATCAAAATATCACAATACTGAAATTCAATGTTTTGTTAATGTTATATAAGAAAATTCTAGAAAGAAACAGGACTGATCTTGGTATAGCTCAAACAATATTGTGGATGTCCAGACTTTTAAAAATATATAGATTTTGGACTATAGTGAGATTGTCCTTGTAGGATCACTGGCTAACTCCATACCCCTTTGAGTTAGATTTTAATAAACTTGAGGTGAAACTTTATATAGCCTTATGTTGAAGATGGCTATGAAGAAAGATGTAGGCTTTTTTCCCACATCTGAGCACAGCATTATCTTCCATTTATAAAAGTTTCGCTCCCTAGGCATCACTTGATAATAACTCATTTTGACACAGAACATTTTGATTTTAAAATTAAATCATACTTCATCAGGGAATCTGGTACTCAAGAGAACAGACATTTTTAACTAAGGATTTATCATGTCACATTCAAATGAATTAATTAAGCATCTTGTATAATAAGATCAATAATGTAAGGAAATGTGTAAGAATTTTAGATGAATAGGACAGAACAATATTTTTATTTGTATTAAATGCATATAATTAACCTATCATTGTTATTTGTGAATATTTACATCTTTCTCCTTAGATTTCAACAAGCGATATAAGATTCAGAAGACTTCATCTTGGACATAATGGGACTCTCAACTTAGAGAAAGATTCTCTTCATCCTTGGCCATGCTTTTCCTGGTCTTAGGAGCTGCTCAATAGCAAACCCACAGGTGATTCAGGGAAAAGACCAATAAGTAATCACATAAAAGAACTGAAGGGTAGCCCCAAAGATCTTTAAATCAAACAAAAGTTGTAAGTTTTTCCTTCTAAAGCAATTAACTTTTTTCTAACTAGAAGGGAAAGTCATCTGTTAAATATCTTCTTTCTTTACTGTGTACAATTTAAATGGCTGTCCACAGTTGTCATCTAGGTGCCTAGCTCAGAGTCTAGCACATGGAAGATACCATATAAATATCTTTAGAAATAATAAGAGGCTAGTTCAGCGAATACATAAATAAATGGATAATAATCATATTTTTAATTTAATTTTTATTTTTCAATTATAATTGACCCACAATATTATATTAGTTTCAGGTATACAATTCAGTGATTAGACATTATATAACTTATTAAGGGATCATCCCAATAAATCTAGTATCCATCTGACACAATACATACAATGTTATCGACTATACTAAGGTATTACCTATATTGTACTTTACATCCCTGTGACTATTCTATAATTACCTATTTGTTCTTCTGAATCGCTTCACATTTTTCACCATTCCCCCAAACCCCTTTCCATCTGGCAACTGTAACAATGTTCTCTGTATCTATGAGTTGTTTTCTGTTCTGCTTGTTTATTTTGTTTTTGAGAATCCACATATAAGTTTTGAGATTCCACATATAAATTTGTCTTTCTCTGTATAACTTACTTTACTCACACAATACCCTATAGGTCCATCCATGTTATGCAGATGGTTAGATTTCATTCTTTTAACACCAATTCCCAGTTGGTGCAGACATGGTTTCAGAGGAACTCTAAGCTTCACCACAGAAAGGTCAGATTTCCCCTGGAGTTAGGTTGGGCGCACAACCCAGTGAGCTGGCAAAGCAAGGAGATCTGCATCTGAAAAAAGTCCGTGGCTGTTGGAGCTGGTAAACGTGGAAGAGGGTCCTCAGAGCTGGTTGCAGAGGGGGTTCCTAGAAAGCAACCCATTTGGACCTGACAGAGAAGAACAGCCCAAAAATTTTGGGAGGGTCCTGGCTGCTAAACCCAAGGGGAAAAGGGGACTTGCACAAACATAAGTGCAGAACCTGAGTTCGCACACTTGAGTTTTTTCCTCTTCTAATCCAAGCTCTGAGTGCTAAACCAGGAACCTGGGATCCCCTGGTGGTTGATACCCTGAGACACTGCAGGGGAGAGCTGTTTTTCTGGAGCCTGAGGATCAAAACAGGCAGTCACCATTAGAGAGGAAGCTCTGGGGCAGCCCATTCCCACAAATAAGTATTGAATACCACAGGGATAGCGGGATTTTAGTTCAGGCTAGAGAGGACCAATAGACCCAGAGTTCAATCCAGAAACACTGCTACCCAGGGGCTGAATCACAAATCTACTCTTGTGTAACACAAATTAAGGACTCAATTTTACTTACTTCTTTCTCAGCTATAACCTATTTTGCCTTTCTCTGGCAATCACCTTTTATTTGGAGTTACCAATACCGTGAATACATTCCTGTTCACTGCCTGGTGCGTTGCACCTGGTTGTATTGTATTTTGTCTCTGTAAATCTACTACTATTTCACCTTTTTTAAAGTGCCATTATATTTCCTCTTTATTCTACTTTGGAATTAGTGATATACAGTCTATTTTCATCTACCCTTTAGTATCTTTTTACTCTACCTCAACTTCACCTTTATGCCACCACTCTCTTGCTAACCATTCCCTATTTAGTGTCCTGTTTCCCTTACACTTTTCCTACTTTAAATTTTCCTTATTCTTTCTTTTTACTCTCTGTTAAAATTTCACCCCACTTATATATCTAATTTCCAACTACCTGCTCCAAGTCCATACACACCTCTCGCTTCTCTGACTTCACTATCCTAAACTGTTTTTCTCTCTATCCTGTTGTTGTTTACTTGACTGTTGATTATACAGATATTTTATGCATGTTTGTGAGATTGGTTCACTTATTCTTCTCTTTTCTTTTGTTTTTTTTTTGTGTGGGGGGGTTGTTTTGGCATTGTTTTTTGTTTTGTTGTTGTTATTTGCATTTTTATAGATTTATACTTGTGTTCCCTCACCTCCCTTGATATTAGTTGTTGTACATAGTTTATATAAATTCCCAGGTACTTGTTGCTGGATTTTTTTTGGGGGGGGGGAATTAGAGACTGTCTTATAGGGCTTTTCACCCCATATTTATAGTTTATTCCCCTTTTCTTTCTTTTTACTTCTTCCCCTTTTCCAAATTTCATTTTGGCATACCATTCTTACTTGTGTGTGTGTGTGTGTGTGTGTGAGAGAGAGAGAGAGAGAGAGAGAGAGAGTGTGTGTGTGTGTGTGTGTGTGTGTGTGTGTGTTTTCTCTTACTTCTTTCTCACCTATAACCTATTTTGCCTTTCTCTGGCAATCACCTTTAATTTGGAGTTACCAATAACGTGAATACATTCCTGTTCACTAACTGGTGTGTTCCACCTGGTTGTGTTGTATTTTGCCTCTGTAAATCAACGCAAAAGAGTGAGAACTACATAACCAGGCACATGGAGAATACAGACCATGGGGAGACAAAGAAATAGCCTGCAAATGAAATAAAAACAAGCCTCACCAGAAAAAGGTAAATGAAATGGAAGCAAGCAACCTGTCAGAGAAAGAATTCAGAAAAAATGGTCATAAGGTGGCAGAAAAGAATGGAAGACAAATTTGACAATATGAGTAAGAACCAAAAGAAATTGAAGAAGAACCAAGAGGAAATGAAGAAGACCCAAGAAGAAATGAAGAAGAGCCAAGAAGAAATGAAAAGTGACATTACTGAGGTAAAAAACTCAATAAAAAGTACCAAGAGTAGCCTAGAAGAAGCAGAGGACCACATCAGTGAGCTAGAAGACAAGGTAGGAAAAAATACCGAAGTAGAGCAACTTCTGGAAAAAAAATTAAAAAGTAGGAGGAGAGCCTAAGGGAACGTTGGAACAACATGAAACAAAACAACATCCACATAATAGGGCTTTCAGAGGGACAGGAAACTGAGCAAGGAATAGAAAACCTGTTGGAAGAAATAATGACAGAAAACTTCCCTGATAGAAAAGAAAAAATCTACACAAATCCAAGAAGCTCACAGATTCCCAAGCAAAATAAACCTCAAAAGACCTACGCCAAGGCACATTATAATTAAATTGGCAAACACCAATGACAAAGTAAGAATCTTAAAAGCTGCCAGAGACAGACAGAAAATTACCTACAAAGGAACCCCCATCAGATTATCAAGTGATTTCTCAACAGAAACTTATCAGGCCAGAGGGAATGGGATGAAAAATAAAAAGTCAAGCAAAGGAAGGGTCTGAATCCTAGAATACTGTACCCAGCAAGGCTATCAGTCAAAATTGAAGGTCAAATCAGGAAATTCACAAACAAAAAAGGACTAAGGGAGTTCATTACCACCAAACAAGCAATGCAATAAATGCTAAAGAGTCTGCTGTAAAAAGAAACAGGAAGCGAAGAAGGAACACAGGGTAAAGAACAAAAATGGTGACAAATAAGTGCCTATCAATAATAACTTTAAATGTAAATGGTTTAAATGCTCTAATCAAAAGACATAGAGTAATAGACTGGATAAGAAAACACGACCCATGTATCTGCTGTCTACAAGAAACCCACCATCGAAAAAAAGATGCACATAGACTGAGGGTGAAAGGATGGGAAAAGGTTCTGCAGGCAATGGAAATGGAAAAAAAGCTGGGATAGCAATACTTATATCTGAGAAATTAGATCTCAAAGTGAAGGCCATAACAAAAGATAAAGAAGGCTACTTCATACTACTAAAGGGAGCAATCCAACAAGAAGAAATAACTCTAGTAAACATATATACACCCAAAACAGGAGCACTAAAATACATAAAAAAAACTCCTGGAGGATATCAAGGGAGAGATTTACAGCAATACAATCATAGTAGGAGACTTTAATATCCCACTATCGCCATTGGACAAATCCTCTAAACAAAAATTCTGCAAAGAAACATCAATCCTCAATGACTCATTAGACCAGATGGAATTAATTGACATCTTCAGATCATTTCACCCCAAAAGCACAGAATATGCATTCTTTTCAAGTGCCCATGGGTCAGTTTCAAAGATAGGCCATATGTTGAGACATGGTCAATGTCTCTCCAAATTCACGAAGATAGAAATCATATCAAGCATATTCTCAGATCACAGTAGCATAAAGTTGGAAATGAACTACATCAAAAACTCCAAAGAAATCAAGTACATGGAGACTAAACAGCATGTTATTAAACAATGACTGGGTTACCAGAGAGATCAAGGAAGAAATAGAAAATATCACGGAAACAAATGACAACAATAGCACAACAATCCAAAATCTATGGGACACAATGAAAGCAGTTTTGAGAGGGAAGTCCATAGCTCTACAGGCCTACTGCAAAAAAAATCAAGAAACATCATTAATAAATTATCTAACCCAACAACTCAAAGAGAAAGAGAGCATCAAGAAAAGCCCAGTGTAAGGAGAAGGAAGGAAATAGTAAAGATCAGAGCAGAGATAAACAACATAGAGACCAAAGAATCAATACAAACTATCAACAAAACCAAGAGCTGGTTCTTCGAACGGATAAACAAGATTGAAGAACCTCTAGCCAGGCTCACCAAGAAGCAAAGAGAAAGGACCCTAATAAGTAAAATAAAAAATGAAAGGGTTGAAATAACAACAGGCCCCACCAAAATACAAAGGATTGTTACAAAATACTATGAACAACTCTAGTCCAACAAATTGGATAACCTGGAGGAAATGGATATATTTCTAGAAAAAATATAACCTCCCAAAAACTCAACCAGGAAGAAACTAAAAAGCTCAATAGTCCAATAACTATGGAACAAAATGAAGCAGTCATCAAAGAGCTTCCAGCAAACAAAAGCCCAGGGCCAGACAGCATTACAGGGGAGTTTTAGCAAACATTCAAGGAAGAACTAAAACCTATCCTCCTCAGATTATTCCAGAAAATTCAATAGGATGGAACACTTCCAAACTCCTTCAATGAAGCCAGCATCACCCTAATACCAAAACCAGATAAAGACGACACAATGAAAGGGAATTACAGGTCAATATCACTCATGAATATAGATGCCAAAACCCAGCAAATCGGATCCAGCAGTACATCAGAAAGAGCATACACCATGACCAAGTAGGATTTATTCCAGGATTGCAAGGATGGCACAATATCCACAAATCAATAAATGTGATACATCACATAAACAAATTGAGAGATAAAAATTACATAGTCATATCAATTGATGCAGAAAGAGCATTTGACAAAATTCAACACTCTTTCTTTATAAAAACTCTCAACAAGGTGGAAATGGAAGGATCATACCTCAACATAATAAAAGTCATATTATGATAAACCCACAGCAAACATCATACTCAATGGGCAAAAACTGCAACCATTTCCCACAAGAACAGCAACAAGACAAAGATGCCCACTCTCACCACTCCTGTTCAACATAGACCTGGAAGTATTAGCCATTGCAATAAGACAAGAAGAAGAAATAAAAAGCATCCAAATTAGAAAAGAAGAAGTAAAACTACCTTTATTTGCAGGTGACATGATATTGTACATAGAAAAACCTGAAAGACTCCCCCAAAAAACTAATAGACTTAATAAATGAGTTGAGCAACATAGCAGGATACAATATTAATGCCAATAAATCTTTGGAATTTCTATACACCAATAGTGAACTTATAGGAAGAAAGACTAAAAAAGCAATGCCATTTACCATCACACCAAAAAAATTAAGATATCTCGGAATAAACTTAACTAAGGAGGTAAAAGACCTATTCGTGGAAAACTACAGGACACTGATAAAAGAGGGAGGAAGATGTATACAGGTGGAAGAAGATACCATGTTCATGGACTGGTAAATTCAACATTATTAAAATATCCATACTACCCAAAGCAATCTATAAATTTAATGTACTCCATATTAAAATACCAATGACATATTTCACATAACTAGAAAGAACTCTCCAAAACTTCACATGTAATTAAAAAAAGACCCTGAATAGCCACAGCAATCCTGAGAAAGAAGCACAAAGTTGGTGGGATTTCAATACCAGATTTCAGGCTGTATTACAAAGCTACTGTTCTCAAGACAGCCTGGTACTGGTACAAGAACAGACATATAGACCAATGGAATAGAATAGAGAATCCAGATATCAACCCAAACCACTATGCTCAATTAATATTTGACAAAATAGGCATGAACATAAAATGGAGTCAACAGTCTTCTTCAATAAATGGTGTTGGGAAAATTGGACAGATGCATGAAAAAAAATGAAACTGGACTACCAACTTATACCATACACAAAAATAAATTCAAAATTGATACAGGACTTAAACATAGGACAGGAAACCATAAAAATACTAGAGTAACCCACAGGAAGAAAAATCTCAGACATATTGTCAAAAGAACTTCTTCAGTGATACCGCTCTTAGGGCAATGGAAGCTAAAGACAAAATAAACAACTGGGACTACATCAAAATAAAAAGCTTTTGCACAACTAAAGAAACCATCAACAACACAACAAGAAAACCCACTGTATGGGAGAACATATTTGCAAATGTTATCAGTGATAAAGGTTGAATCTCAAGCATCTACAGGCAACTCACACAACTCAAAAGGAGGACAAATGATCCAATAAAAAAAATGGGCAACAGACCTAAATACAATCTATTTGAAAGAAGACAAAAGGAAGGCCCAGAGATATATAAAAACCTGCTCAAAGTCACTAATTATCCGAGAGTTGCAAATCAAAATGACAATGTCATACCATCTCAGACTGGTCAGAATGGCTTTCATCAACAAATCAACAAACGACAAGTGCTGTTGAGGATGGGGAGAAAAAGAACCCTGGTGCACTGCTGTGGGATTGCAGTCACTGTGGAGAACAGTATAGAGATTCCTCAAAAAACTAAAAATGGAGCTCCTATTTGACCCAGTGATCCCACTTCTAGGAATATATCCCAAGAAACTAGAAATGCTAATTAGAAAGGATATATGCACCCCTATGTTCACAGCAGCACAATTTACCATCGCTAAGATTTGGAAACAGCCTAAGTGCCCATCAGCAGATGAGTGGATTAAAAAACTGTGGTACATCTACACAATGGAATACTACACTGCTGTAAAAAAGAAGGAGCTCCTACCTTTTACAACAACATGGATGAAGCTGGAGAGTGTTATGATAAGTGAAATTAGCCAGGCAGAGAAAGATAAGTATCACATGATCTCATTCCTTTGTGGAATATAATGAATGGCACAGACTGATGAACAAGAATGGATCCAGAGACTGAGAAACATCCATCAGAATGTCAAACCTCAGGGTAAGTGGGGGGAAGTGGGAGTGAAGGGGAAAGTCAATATATTTGACCTCTTGAACTAAGGTATTTTGTGTTTTTACGTCCCTGACTAAGTTTATATAAAGTTGTAAAAAATTGGCTGCTAGTTTGAGATTGAATTGACATGGCCTAGAGCTTGTCATCATCTTCTATGGACACCAGTCCTTAGGCTAGGCCCCCCTTAACTTCCTGTGACACCATAATACCTTTACATGATATTATTTTATAATGTCAGTATAATTTTTGATATTTGACAATAGCATATTGTACAATTATCCCAAAGAAACTTACAAACTAATTCTTGGAATGTTTGGCAGCAATTTAAAAAAGGACAGGAAAGAAATTATTCCCTTTCAGTAGGAATTAAGGAACTGGGAATGCACTTGAGCATTCTATATTGGCCCCTCTTGCCCTTTTTGCCAAGAGGGACCCTCTTCTCACAATCCAAGTGCACACAGCTGTTGCCTGAGATTTCAGTTCAAGCTGTGGTTGAAGCCTCTGGGCAGCTGGCACCATGGATCTGTCTCTTGCCCAATGGTGTGAGCTGGGCCCTCTCTGGAGAAGAAACCTGAGTCTCCTGAGATATGTGATCAAGACCGAGACCCCACCAGCAGGCAAGAAGATCCCAAGTCAGGTGCTGGGCATGGAGGCTATGGTGTCATAGACTACAAAGGAGACAGAACTGAACCTCACATGACCCATCACCCTGCTTGGCCCCTGAGGATGGCTGGTTAGCCAGAGATGGGTAAGATTCCTCAGGGAAGGAACAACCTAAGACAGTCACAGCCTCAGAGGGGCCAATAGGAGAGAACTAAAAGGTCAACAGAGGTGGGGCACAGGCCCTCACCCCCTAACCTTGTAGGGGCCAGAACTCTCACCCCTTCTGAGGGAGGTCTCCTGCCTCCATGGCTGCTTCACCTCCCATGCACAGCTCAGATCAGGACCCAGGTTACAGACAGAGACTTGGCCAGCAACAGCTGCCCTATATCTAAATTCAGTCTAGTACTAGGAATGCTGAGGGCCTACTCAAGAATGCAAATAATCCTTTCTGTGGGGGGCAGCCCCAGGCAAGACACTTAGAGCATTCTCTAAATCTTTGTGCCAGCTGAATTCAAGGCCCCTGGAAAAACCAGGTCTTGGAAAAACATATTCACCAATGAGGCTGGATAAGTTATCAGCTTGGCTTTTCTTTGCCTCAGGTGTCAGGGAGAGGCCCTTGATATGTAAATGCAGGCTAGCCCCAGGAATTGGTGAATGAATAGGGCCTGGGCTCACCAAAACTCCTTTGATCCTAACTAACATTGGAGAAACCCCTTTGTATTGTCAAATATAAATAAACGCAGCTTCGTGGGCTCAGGGCATGTGGCTGTTTCTCCATGAGTGGGAGAACAGATGCCCACCTGGCCCCAGTTTTTTATTCCTACTTATGTGTCTTCTCTCTCTCTTTTTTTTTTTTTTTACTTATATATTTTATTGATTTTTTACAGAGCAGAAGGGAGTGGGATAGAAAGTCAGAAACATCGATGAGAGAGACATCGATCAGCTGCCTCTTGCACGCCCCCCACTGGGGATGTGCCCGCAGCCACGGTACATGCCCTTGCCAGAATCGAACCTGGGACCCTTCAGTCCGCAGTCCAACGCTCTATCCACTGAGCCAAACCGGTCTCGGCTGTGTCTTCTCTTTTATTCTTCATTTTTCTTCATCCTCATCTCCTCCACTCAGAAACTGAACCCAGTATCTCTCCACACTGGACGTGGGAGAGAGAGAGAGGAAAAAACGCCTTCCATACCTTTCCACTAATATTTACAGGGTAAGCTATGATTATTGCTTGAGTATTAAATTTGACAGTAAAATAGTAATTAAGTTTTCAGATTAATTTAAATTGGCCAAGTGAAATAAGTGAATACTCAAGAAAATTTAAGTGTACGGACAAAAAGCTATTCCTAAAATATTAACTAAAATTTCTATTAGTAGTTCATCTTATTGTAAAATTGCCTAACATGCAAAGAACCTAAAGCAGTCATATTGTTGTACAAAAATTAAAATTTAAAGTTACCAAGACTGCACTATAAAATTTCCAAAAGCCTCCATTAATCAAAAAAGGGAGTGTGGGAATAGTGGGGGAATATCATGTTAGAAAAAATATTCTGTAAGTAAATTACATCTAGAAAATTCTTATTCCAGAAAATTAATTTCCATTTGTAATGCTAACAGAAGGACACCCATGAAAAACACAGATGGTGTCAAAATAAGCCAAAGGAAAATCAAAAGAAATTGACAAAAATAAAAAGAATCCCAAGTCTAATTTACAGAAAAGATCCCTTTATTAACTTTTGTAGAGAATATCTTTGTATATTTTCAGAAAACAACTCCAAGACCATATGGATTCCTGCAACAAAGAGGAACTGACAGGTCTGTTCCAACTGCAAATACAGTCCAGAGATGGAAGGCACTGAGGACACCTTGCCATGCTAGCAGTCAGCAGCTGTGCATCACAGCAGGTTTCCCAGGACCAAACCAGAGAGGGTGGGACCTGCATTGCCACCATATGACCACCATCCAGATACCATTGCTGACATGTACACATAAGGAACTATTTGACATTGAAACTGGTACTCAGAACAGTTGGACATTGAAACTGAGACTCAAACATTTTTTGTTCTTATACATTTATTTCCAATATACAGATGCAAGATCTTTTTAAGAATAGAAACAGGGGGGAAAGATTGATACAGAGGCAAAGAAGCATTGGACAGACTGTCAAACTACAGTGGGAAGGCTGGGGAAGGTGGGCTGTAAGAGATCAACCGAGGGGCTTGTATGCATGCATGTAAGCATAACCAATGGATAAAAGAGACTGGGGTGGTGAGGGCAGCTAAGGACATGTACCGGGGGTAGGGGAGGCTAGGGGAGGACAATGGGGAAGAGGAAAACATATGTACTACTATTTGTAATACTTTAAAGAATAAAAAAAGTAATGGGGAAAAAAAGAAATAGTGCTGTTCATAAGCGTGCTCCACAGAAGCAAAAAAAGAAAGAAAGAAAGAAAGAAAGAAGGAAAGAAAGAAAGAAAGAAAGAAAGAAAGAAAGAAAGAAAGAAAGAAAGAAAGAAAGAAAAAAGAAATAAGTTGACAATCTTATGGGATCTCCCTTGTAGATAACTGTTTTTCTCTTACTGCTTTTAATATTCTCTCTTTATCTTTAACCTTTTTCATTTTCCTAATGATATGTTTTGGTATGGGCCTCTTTGGGTTCATCTTGCTTGAAACTCTGCACTTCCTAGATTTGTCTCTCCCTCTTTTCCTCACCAAGTTAGGGGAGTTTCCAATAATTAATTTTTCAAGTATGCTTTTGATTTTTTGCTCTCTCTCTTCTCTTTCTAGCACTCTATGATGAAAATGTTGATACATTTGATGTTGTCCCAAAGGGGCCTTATACTCTCCTCATATCTTTGGATGCTTTTTTTTTCTGTTCTTATTGGGTATTTTCTGCTTCTATTATCTTCCAAATCTCTGATTTGATCTTCTACTTTACCTACTCCACTGTTGCTTCCCTGCAATATATTCTTCATTTCAGACTGGTTCCTCTTTAAATTTTCTATTTCTATTTTTGTTTCCTATCTCTTAGTTAAGTTTCAATAAGTTCATATACTCTTCCCCTAAGTTCATTTAGCATCCTTATGACCAGTGTGTTGAACTCTGCATCTGATAGTTTGTCTCCATTTTGATTAGTTCTTTTTTTTTGGAGTTTTGTTCTGTTCTTACATTGTGCCATGTTTCTTTATCTCTGCATTTTGGCAGGCTCCTATGTTTGTTCGTATGTATTAGATAGAGCTGCTACATCTCCTAAGCTTGGTAGAGTAGCTTAATGCAGCAGATGTCTTACAGAACCTAGTGGCATATCGTCCCCAATCACCTGAGCTGGGCACTCCACGTGTCCCTCTGTGTGGACTACATACACCCTCCTGTGGTAGTTTAGTCTTGATTGATTCTGGTATCTCAATAAGAGAAATTTACTCCCAGGCCTATCATTGGGAGAACTGGCTGTGACGGCTAATGAATGTAAGGGATCAGCTATATAGGGGCTGACCCCAGGGAGAACTTATATCAGCAGAGTTCTGGTCCTTCCTGCATTTGTTGCTTCGGGAAGTGATTGGGTAGTGATTCAAAGTGTTATGAAGCTGTCTGCTTGGTGCGATGACTTTAGGGTCCCCTGGTAGGTGCAGGCCAATGTCAGCTGCCACCTGTACCCTACCTGGGATCACCCAACATGAGCTGCAATGAAATCTGCTAATATTTGCTACTTGTAGTATACTTGGAGGTGCCCATAAAAGGCTTACACTAGTTACAGACCTAGGACCACTTAAATGGGGGGTATGCGAAGGCAGAATAATGCCTGTTTGAGGGACTACAGGAAATTCTGGAGCATGAGCTAGGGCCATTTGTATAGAAAAACCACTGGAAATGGTTTGTGGGATAAGTTGGGTGGGGCAGAGTGCCATGGAATCATCAGGGTTGAGATAAAGAGTGATATCCAGGTTGATGGAGACTCAAATATGGTGCCTGCCTGCTGGGTCTATTAAGGGAGGGCTCAGCAAAGGAACAGTGTCCTCTGCCAGCACTTCTGTCTAAAAAAAAAACTGCCCCTCCAGCTCTCACACTGAAGCCAGACGATTCAGTTCCTCCCTGTATGTCCCTGGTGCCCTTCAAGCTGCTTCTATAGTTCTGGAGCTCAGAGAGAGTGAGTCTGTGCATGGGCCCTTTAAAAAGAACACTTGGGACTCCAACAGCCCTTGATTTCGCTCAGCTAAAATCTGCTGGTTTTTACAGTCAGAAATTATGAGGACTTCTCTTCCTGGCATTAGAACACTAAGTAGGAGGGCCTAGAATGGGGCTGGGATCCCTAATTCCTCAGGAGGTACCTAAAGAGCAGACATGTCCCTCCCAATTTTTATCTGCCACAGGTGGGTGTATGGTCAGCCTGTTCGGCATTCCCACCCCTCCTAGCAGTCTGGATGTAGCTTTTTCTTTCTATGCTTAGTTGTAGGAATTCTGTTCAGCTAGATTTCAGGTGGTCCTGAATGACGATTGTTAGTTGTAGCTGTAATTTTGATGTGGTCGTGGCCATCCTGACCAGTGAAGACTGTTCTAAGTTCTTTTTTTTTTAATTTTTTAATCTTTATTGTTCAGTTTATTAATTACATTGTTTCCCCTTTTTATCCCCCTATAGCTCCCCTCCACCCTGTACCTATCCCACCCTCCACCCTCCCCCCCTCCCCACTGTCCTCTCCCATTGTTGCAAGATTTTTGTCCAGTCTCTTGCTGCACTTCCCACAACCCTTTTCTCCCCAAGAATTGTCAGTCCATTCCCTCTTTATGTCCATGTCTCTGTTATATTCACCAGTTTATCCTGTTCATCAGCCTATCAATTCACTTGATTTTTATGTTCATTTGTTGATAGATGTGTATTTGTTGTTCATAATTTATATTTTTATCTTTTTCTTCTTCCTCTTCTTAAAGAATATCCTTCAGCATTTCATATAATGTTGGTTTGGTGGTGATGAACTCCTTTAGCTTTTTCTTATCTGCAAAGCACTTCATCTGACCTTCAATTCTGAATGATAGCTTTGCTGGATAGAGTAATCTTGGTTGTAGATTCTTGCTGTTCATCACTTTGAATATTTCTTGCCACTCCCGTCTGGCCTGCATAGTTTCTGTTGAGAAATCCGCTGACAATCGTATGGGTGCTCCCTTATAGGTAACCAACTGTTTCTCTCTTGCTGCTTTTATTATTCTCTCTTTGTCTTTTGCTCTTGGCATTTTAATTATGATGTGCCTTAGTGTGGTCCTCTTAGGGTTCCTATATGTTGGGGTTCTGTGCACTTCTTGGACTCCTAAGTCAATTTCTTTCACCAGGTGTGGGAAGTTTTCAGTCACTATTTCTTCAAATAGGTTTTCATTGTCTTGGTCTCTCTCTTTTTCTGGCACCCCTATAATTCGGATGTTGGTATGCTTGTAGTTGTCCCAGAGGCCCCTTACACTATCTTCAATTTTTTGGATTCTTTTGGATTCTTGCTTTTTCAGCTGAGTGGATTTTCCCTCTTTGTATTTCAAATCTTTAACTTGTTTCTTGGGGTGCTCCAGAGCACTTTTAGGTCTTTGTATACTATTTTTTATTTCAGTCAGTGTATGCTTAATTTCTGGTTGGTCCTTTTTCATATCCTTGAGATTCTCCTTTATATCCTTGAGGGTCTCCTTCATTTCCTTGTATGACTCATTCATTTGCACGTTGGTCTTGATCATTTCCTTTGTGGTCTTGCTTATTTCCTTATAGACCTCGACCTTTTGTTGGAGCCTCTTGAAAAACCCTATAACCATGGTTTTGAATTCCATGTCCAGTCGGTTTTTTTCCTCCATTTCTTTCACATCTGATTTATTTCCATGTTGCTGCATGGTGGCTGCTTCCCTGAGTTGGTCAATTAGCTTTGTGTGGTAGACTTCCTACTAGGGATAGTGGCTCAGCCTCCCCGGTTACCCGAGGTGGATATGGGCTGCACAGTCTTGCTGAAGTTAAGCTCAGTTAATCGTTGTTAGCACTTGGAGGGATTGACCTCCAGGCCAATTGTCTGTGAAGCTCAGCTGTGCTCAGGTTGGATGGGTGGAGTCTCCGGGCCAAGCAGACAGCATTAGCTCCGCCCTATGCGGCCCCAGGGACTCTGTGCAGGGGGCAATGGCCACCAGCACCTCTGAGAGAGAGCCGCTGCCGAGCTCCACCGGCTGCTGGGGAATTCAGACTCTCCCTAAATGAGTCTGCATGCGCAATGTCTCCCCCAGGGTCGTAAAACAAAGCAGTGTGATGGTTTTCCGAATGAGAGACAAGTCGCAGAGCACTCTCTGTGCCGTCACACAGCCGAGCTGTTCGCGCAAGCTGCCTTCTCCACAAGCCGGGAGACCCCTGCAGCACCCGAGCTTCAGCATGCCCTCCATCTGTCCAGTTTTCACTCCATATGATAGTGGGTTCTCTGGACGTCGCCCAGATCTGGAGAATCAGTCCAGTGGGAAGTCTTTGTCTCCCTGTTCGAGAAAACTGGCCAGTTTTCAGCCGCCTGCCCTCTCCGCGGCGCGTGCTCCAAACCTCACTCCGTGCGAATCTTTCAACGCTGTCCGCCGCCACTCCTCCGAGTCACAGTGTCTTATCTTCACTTTTATTTGTGGAATCCTCACTCAGCGAGCTTTCTGGTGATTCTGGAAGGTGTTTGTTCCTTCGTTAAGCTGTAGTATTAAAATTGTGAGTATGACGGCAAGATAGGTGTTCCACCTATGCCACCATCTTGGTTCTCCTCCTGTTCTAAGTTCTAATTTATCACTAACAATTTAGCAGAAATATCCTGAGAAGTTTTGTTGTTCTTATATTAACATTTATCATCATCACATTTTCCAAATTCATACTATCAAAAATGTGCAAATGTTGAATTGGTCTCTAGATTGTATAAGCCAGGGAACAGAAGAAATCAAGGTGGAGGAAATTTTGCTATCTCTTTAACTTCTCTGATAAATTAATAAACAATTCTGCATGTTGTTCTGGATTTGAAAATGTTTTAAAATAAGTTAAATTTTTATTTGGTCCCTGTAGTAATCAACCTTAATTCTAGTTTTCAAATGTGAGCTTTCCTTTACCATAAAAAGACAAAAAAGGGAAAAGATAAACATTTAAGGCCACAGTTTTAAAGAATTAGATTGCTGCATCACCTCACAGCAGACATCCTGGAAATGACAAATAATAGGCATTTCGGTGGTATTAGCAGAGTAGTAAATATAATGTATGTCATTTTTATTCCAGACAGAAAGACTGCAGGTAGTTACTTGTGAAAGACAGTAAATTATACCAATAAATTTGAATAGCCTTTTAACACTTCTAATATTTACCTACTCATTAGTATTTTAATTTTTAAGTATATAACTCAATACAGTTTCAATATAACCCTACATAAAAAAAATCTCATAGGTGTCTATAGAATAACATTCTCTTCTTGAAATAAGCATTCATAGCTTGATAAAGAAATCATTTGTTATCTACCGAAGAGAATGAAAACATATATCCACATAAAGACTTATGTGACCTAGAGGTCTGATTCATGAAGATTCACCCAAGAATAGGCCTTCCTTACCCTGACTGCCAGCACTGCCTTCAGTCCAGCCAGAGCCACCTCTCACCTTGTCACATCAATTTGAGTATTCCCTCCTTATTGGCTGTGGAGTTATGGTAAATTTGCATATTCTACCTTCATTAGATAGGATATTCATGAATGGAAACAATACAAAATTCTCATGAATTGGTGAATGGATAAACAAAATGTGGTCCATCCAGACAACAAAATATTATTCAGCACTATAAAAGAAATGAACTGCTGATAAAAGCTACAAGATGGATGAACCTCAAAAACATTATGTTAAATGAAGTAAGCTAGGTACAAAAGATCTGGAATAATATAATGTAATATTCCATTAATAATACCTAATAATAGAAAAACGTGTGAATTGACCATACCTCCGCTATGCTCACAGCCAATCAGAGTGAGTATCCAAATTAACCTAACAAAGATGGAGGTTAATTTGCATATATAGGCACCCAGCAGCCTGGGTCCTGGGAACTTTCTCAGCACTCATGTCAGTCCAAGGTAGGCCCCCATGGGTTCTGAGCAACCTGGGAAGGGCCTGAGCCAGGGGGTTCCTGGGCAAGGGTGGAGCCCACGATTGGAGGGAGCTGGGGGTCCCCTGCCCTGGCCCTGAAGCTTTAGGCCTCAGCAGGCATGGAGTCAGTGAATGCAAGGAGCTGGGAGGCCCCTGCCCACTCCCCAAGGCTTTAGGCCTTGGCAGGGGTAGAGCCAGATCTGGATCAGAGGCCATCGGTGTGAACTAAAGAGGAAATATCTTTTCTGACACTCATTGGCTAAGCTCCCTGTATGCCACTGGTAATATTCTTAGCAGCATGGGTATAAGAATCCAAAAAGGTGATCTAGGGTTTTTCAACCACACTCCTGGGAAAAAAAAAATGAAGGTCCGCTGCTGGAGCACTAAGAAATGTCATATCCAGTTTGGCTCAGTGGATAATGCCGAGGCTTGCTGACTGCAGGGTCCAGTTGATTCTGATCAAGGGCATAACCTAGGCTGCAGGCTCTTTTCTGGCTGTGGCCCAGGTCAGGGCTCATGCAGGAGGCAACCAATCAAAGTGTTCCTCTCACTATGATGTTTCTCTCTGTCTTTTCCTTTCCCTTCCACATTCTCTAAAAATCAATGAAAACATATCCTCAGGTGAGGAGAAGAAAGACAGAAGGAAAGAAAGAAAGAAAGAAAGAAAGAAAGAAAGAAAGAAAGAAAGAAAGAAAGAAAGAAGGAAGGAAGGAAGGAAGGAAGGAAGGAAGGAAGGAAGGAAGGAAGGAAGGTAGGTCATATCTTATGAAAGACACACCTTAAAAATGCCTAAAGAAAGTTATCATTTTTTTCAAGATGAAAGGACTCGTGATGAAAACACTATGGTTGCTGCAGTGCCTGGCAGTGGCTGCAGCAGCGGGGTGATAGGGCTGGTGCCTTCCCCTGATCAGCCCAGTCACCCCACTAGATCATCCTCTGAGGGCTCCAATGATGTGAGAGGGGGCAGGCTGGGCTGAAGGACTCCCCTTCTGTGCACAAATTCTGTGCACCAGGCCCCTAGTACAATATAATAAAACAGTAATATGTAAATTGACCATACATCCGCTACACCCACAAACCATGCCCACAAGTCAATCAGGAGCAAATATGCAAATAAACCCCAACCATGATGGCTACAGCCACTGAGAGCAGAAGGGAGGCTTGGGTTTCCCCAGCAATGAAGGAAGTCAAGCTTTCTCCCTGCCCTTCCTGGCCAAGGCCTCCATTCAATGCTACAAAGTTTCAATTATAGAAGATAAATAAATCCCAACAGAAATGGCAGCAGCCACAGAGCTGAAGAAAGCAGAGGCTAGATTTGCCCCCAGCAATGGAGGAAGCCAAGCTTCTGCAGCCCTGGCCAGACTACGCCTCCACTCCAGGCTACAAAGTTTTAATTATAGAAGGTAAATGAATTCCAACAGAAATCGCTGCTACCACTGAGTGAGCAGAAAGCTTAGCTCTGCACCCTAGCAATGGAGGAAGCGAAGCTTTCCGCACACCCTGGTGGGCCCTGGCCTCTGCTCACAACTACAAAGTTTCAATTATAGAAGATAAATAAATCCAAGATACAAGGGCCTCCACTTGGGTCACTGGGGTGTGTGTGGCTGGCCTGCAAACTACCACAGGACCCTAGCCCAGGCTGCCCCAAGGGAACCTCCACTCTGATATGGGACACCCTTCAGGACAAACCAACTGGCCCCCACCCATGCACCAGCCCTCTATCCTATCTAATAAAAGAGTAATATGCAGATTGACCATCACTCCAACACACAAGACAGCTGCCCCCATGTGGTCAAAGATCCTGCCCCCATGTGGACACAAGATGGCCACCCCAAGATGACCAGCAAGGGAGGGCAGTTGTGGATGATCAGGCTAGCAGGGGAGGACATTTAGGGGTGACCAGGCCAGCAGAGGAGGAAAGTTGGAATGACCATGCCTGCAGAGAATGGCAGTTGGGGAGGACCCATGCCTGCAGGGGAGAGCAGCTGGGGGAAACCAGGCCTTCAGGGAAGGGCAGTTAGGGGTGACCAGACCTGCAGGGGAGTTCTGTTAGGGGGTTCAGGCCTAGAGGGGAGGAACAAGGCCTGCAAGGGAGGGCATTCAAACCTCTAGTGGAGGGCAGTTAAGGGGAACCAGGCCAGCAGAAGAGGGAAGTTGGGGGTAAACAGGCTAGCATGGGAGCAGTTAGACATCAATCAGGCTGGTAGTGGAGTGGTTAGGGGGTGATCAGGCTGGCAGGCAGAAGCAGTTATTGGCAATCAGGCAGTCAGGCAAGCATTTGGGAGCCAGCAGTCCTGGATTGTGAGAGGGATGTCCACTGAGATCAGGCCTAAACAGGCAGTCGGACACCCTCGATGGGTCCCAGATTGGAGAGGGTGCAGGCTGGGCTGAGGGATACCACTCCCCCATGCATGAATTCTGTGCACCAGGCCTCTAATGTAATCCTATCTAATAAAAGAGTAACATGCAAATGTGACCGCACCTTGGCTCCTGATTAGCTATGCTACCAGCCAATCAGAACAGGGATTGGAGCAGGGGGCAGAGCAGGGGGCAGAGCAGAGCAAAGGGTGGGGCAGGGCAGGGGCATGGCCAGCACACAGAGGGCAAGGCCAGCAGAGGTGTGGCCGCAGTGCAGTCAAAGCAACCACCATCCTATAAGCGTGGCCCACAAGGTACTTAAGGGTAGGCCCTCTTTACATTTATGGTGATTTAATCACATGCAAATAAGCGCCTGGTGTCCCTGAATGCCTCCAAACCCAGCAGCCACTATGGGAGTGAGGGGGCTGCTGCCACTCTCTGGGGTGTGCAGAGACTCCGGTGGCCACCACTAGATGGAGAAAATTCACGGTGCTCTTGGTTCGTGCAGGGTATCACGGGGCACCAGGAATTCTGGGAAATGTAGTTCTGTTGATAGACCCCACTGTAGGAGTGAGTTTGAAGTATTGAGCAGGGTGGGGCGGGCTGGGCTAGGTGAGGGCTTTAGGCCTTGGGCTGGTGGGGGGCTCGGTGGGTGGGGCACATGTGGGGCCCAAACCTGCTGGGAGGCTGGCACCCAATAGCCCCTGGATCAGAGACACAAACCCACAGGGGGCTGGTACCCAGCACCCACAAGCTCTGCCACGCAGGTGCTGGAGCTGCAAAGGCTGAATCAGAGACATAAACCTGCAAGGAGGCCAGTACCCAGCAGCCCCCAGATTGGAGATAGAAACCAGCAGGGAGGCTGGCACCCAGTAGCTGCAAGCCCCGCCATGGGGGTGCTGGGGCTGTGAGGGGCTGGATCTGAGACACAAACCAGCAGGGAGGCCAGCACTCAGCAGCCCCAAGCCCTGCCACCACAGACCTGGGGCTGAGGGGTGCAAGGGGGTGGACTGGAGATACAAATCCGCAGGCCTGGCACCCAGCAGCCCCAAGGCCTGATGTGTAGACACTGGGGCTGGGGGGGGGGGGGGGGCGCTCTGTGGGCGGGCGCAGCTGAGACACAAACCCACAAGAAACCTGTGGAAAGGGAGATAAACTATTATAACTTTATCTCCCTTTCCTCAAAATGAGAAAACTGTCCCTGGATTATTTAGTGATTTGGCCCACACCTTTCTACATACACAGGGTATGTTATGACCACTCCCAGAATGCGGTCTCCAAGGAATAACCTACTGTGGCAAATCATCTACGAGAGGAAACAAGCTTTTGTTGGGTTTATTCTGAAGGTCAGAGAACATGCCATCCCCCAACATATGCTTTATTGTTATATTGATGATCTTGAGCTGCAGATTCTTGAAAAACTGCAAGTGCATGCAGAGGATTTCACTGAAGTCTCCTGATCTAAAATTGGACCCTCCCCCCCTAAAGGAGCTTAAATGTCATAGGTCCCCTTGATGGGAGAAGTGTCATTTGGCAGAGAAGACTGACTCCTGTCACAAGACATAACACCCAAACTTTGTTACAAACTATTTCTCTCCACCCCCATTCATCTTTCCTAAAAATCATTTATTCTCCTCTAGGAGGCCTACATCTCCTGTTCCCTTTCCCTAGGAAGAAGGTATTTAAATCTGCATTCGAAGCCAGCCTGGGGAGTTATTCACTTTTCCCTGAGATCTCCCACATATACACTAGGTACACATGCTAATGAACTTTTGTTTTTCTCTTGGTGATCTGACTTTCATTACAAGAGCCCCACTAAGAACTCAGAAAGGTTGAGGAAAACTATTTTCTTCCTCCATAATTCTATCTTGGGAAATCAAGTCCCAGCTGAACAATAAGGTTGGCTCAAGTATCAAGCATTCCCAGCTAATGGGAGGGAAGATTCTAGGGGAAAATCAATGATATTGGCATCAAAGTGGGATGGAGGGCACACGCATGATTGATGGTGGGAGTTTAAAGTGGTTCGACATTTTTGGAGGATGATTTGGCAAATTTGATAGAAATGTACAAGGTATATCCAAGAGTCTTCTTCTAGGAATCACATCTGCTGAGATAAAGCACAAGCACTTAAGCCCTGGTCAGAACCCAGGATGCTACTGTGGGATCCCCTTCCATGATAGGAAAACCTGGGAACAACGTGCATTTTTAAAACAAGGTAGCATCTATGCTAATAAAAGGGCAATATGCTAATTAGACTGAACATCTTCCTGGCGATCTTCCAGATGTCCTTCCAGACATCCTTCCTGTGAAGGCAGAGGAGGTTAGAGGCAATCAGGCAAGCAGGGGAGAGCAGTTAGGGGGACCAGGCCAGCAGAGGAGAACAGTTAGAGCAAACAGGCTGTCAGGGGAGAGCAGTTAGGGGGATGAAGCTGGCAGGCAGGTGAGAGGTTAGGAGCCAGAGGCCTGAGGAGTCCCAAATTGGAAAGGGTGCAGGCTGGGCTGAGGGAATCCCCTGCCCCACCTCCCCTGTGCACGAATTTCGTGCACTGGACCACTAGTATAATAATAATGATATAACATTTAATTTTATGTAATTATAATATAAAAATTTATGACTGTAACATATATATACATTATATATATATTCAGGCTAAGCAACCATTACAACCAAGCGACTGGTTGTTATGATGTGCACTGACCACCAGGGGGCAGATGCTCAATGTAGGAGCTCCCCCCTGGTGGTCAGTGCCCTCCCACAGCCAACCTCCTTTGGATGGCCAACCTCAGCCACCAGGTCCCATTTCTCCCCGCAGGCTGGCAGGCCCAGTGTCAGTGAAGTGGCAAGGGGAGGAGGAGAGGGGGTGGAGAGGCATGGTGGCAGGGCACCAAAAGTGGTGTCCACGTCTGGCATTCGTTTCTTCCACTCCCCACCCAGTAACCATTACCTCCTCTCCCATCCTCTGACCTCGTCAGGATCTTCAGGCCCCAATCAGTCCAGCCCCTGATCCTAAGATCCCCACCTATATACAAAATCCTTGTACTGGGCCTCTAGTCTTACCTAATGATAGAGAAACATGTAAATGGACTGTAACTCCACTACACTCACAGCCAATCAGAGTGAGTATGCAAATTACCCTAACAAAGATGGCAGTTAATTTGCATACATACCTGGGTCCTAGTAACCTTCTCCACACCCAGGTCACTCCCAGCCAGCCATCAGAGTGGTAGGGGGCCCTCTTCCCAAGCCTAAAGCCTAGGGTGGAGGCTTTAGGCTTGGGAAGGGGCCGAGCCTATGATCAGAGGAGCAGGGATCCCCCTTCCCAAACCTGTACCCTGGTGCAGAAGCTTTATGCTTGGGAAGGGATTGAGCCTGTGATCAGAGGTGCTGGGGATGGGGGAACCCCTTCCCAAGCCTGAAGCCTGGGCTGGAGGCTTTAGGCTTGGGCAGGGGCCAAGCCAGGAATCAGAAGGAAGGGGAAAATATCAATGGAAACATATCCTCAGGTGAGGATAAAAAGAAAAATAAAGAAATGTCATAGCCTATGAAAGATACATCTTGAAAATGCCTAAAGAAAGTTGTAATTTTTTCATGGTGAAGGACTGAAGTCTGTGTTAATGAAAACACCTTGGTGGCTGCAGTGACTGGCAGTGGCTGCAGCAGCAGGGTGATAGGGCTGGTGCCTTCCCCTGATAAGCCCGATCACCTCCCCCAAAAGGAGGCCAGACTGCAGCTTAGGTCCACTCTCAATGGGTTCCAGACCTAAGCCATCAGTAGGATATCCCCTGAGGGTTCCCAGTATGTGAAAGGGGGCAGTCAGGGCTCAAGGACCCCTTCTCAGTGCACGAACTTCATGCACTGGCCCCCCAGTCCTATCTAATAAAGGAGTAATATGCAAATTAATTGTCACTCTGCAACAAAATGGCAGAGCCCATAGACACAAGATGGTGGTGCCCAGTCCTCTCCGGTCTGCCAGAGTCTTCCAGTCCCAGGGAGGGCTGGTGATGAGAGCCAGCAGCGTGGAGCCCGAGCCATCAGCCTGGGAGGCACCTGCAGTGCCCCAACCCCACCCCCCCAGGGTATCCACTTCCAGGCATGGCTTCCCAGTGCAATCCACTCTTAGCTGCTGCCCACCCCCCAAAATCACCACTCGATCTGCTCCCAGCCCATGGGCTGTGGCCCTCCCCCAGGTGATCTGCTCTCAGCCACAGCCCAGGCCATTGGCCTTGGAGGCATCCATGGTCCCATCTCAAGATCCGCTCCCAGCCAGGCCTGGGAAGTGCCCAAGGCTCTTCCTTCTCCCCTTGACCCCCCACCTCGTGGGATCTGCTCCCAGCTGCCACCGGGCCCTTGGCCTGGGAGGCGCCCATGGCTTCCCCTCTCCTCACACCCCTGCACCATCCGCTTCCAGCTGTAACCTGGGCCATTGCCCTGGGAGGTGCCTGTGGGTGCCCCCTCTACCCCCTCCCCCGCCCCAAGCCATCAGCTCCCAGCCATAGCTGGGGTTGTAGGCCTGGGAGGCAGCTGCGCCCCCCAGAGCGATCCCCTCCCAGCAGCAGCCTGGGTTGTTGGCATCCAAGGGCCTGCGCCCCCATGGACTGATCCCCTCCCCACACACACCTATACCCTGGAATTTCCCTTGCTCCCAGCCGAGTGACTGGAGATGGGGAGTGATATCTGAGCGATACTGCCCAGCAAACATCTCCCATGGGGTAGAAACTCCTGACTAGCTTAGAAAGGTAAATGGGTTTTGTTTAAAATCTTTACAAACCTCAAAGGAAATGTCTGAGGTAGAGTTTCACATTGGAAGTAACTTACAACAAATTTCTGAAGGCAAACGGGGACATTGCAGTTACATTACTGAAGAGTACCCCGAGGTCCGGAGGTCGGCTCCTCGGGGGCGGTGGAGGGGCTCCCCACCCTGGTTCCTCAGCACCTCGGTCCCGCTTGAGCCCACCCAGGAGGCCTTTTCCCCTGCAGCTTCCACCAAGGCAGGGGGGGTTCGTAGACAGGAATAAGAAGTGCCCACGCACACGTCCTGGAGATGAGGGGGCCGGCAGAAATGACAAACAAACGGGGGAAAGAGCAAAACCAGAAACACCACCGATCCCAACATAGATCATCTTTTTCTCCAGATGATGGTGTGTTTTCCTCTTTTTTGTCTTTTGGAAGCAAGACAGATTCAAGTACTGGTGAATCTACCAATGGAAAAGTTAAGGGAAAGAACAGAAAAGGAATAAAAGGACAAAAGAAAGAAAGGACAAAAGATGAAACATCAAGAAAAAGAAAGAGAAGGAAGAAAGGAAGAACAACCACATGATATCACCTTTCCAAGGTCTTATGAAATTCCTATTTAAGGAATTTATTTTATGATACTTTTAGTTTGGGTTTACATTTTTACTGGTTTGTCAAAACCACTGCTAATGATATTAGGCAGGACAAAGTCCTGAATGTGTTAGGATATATGGGAAAATGAAAACAAAATTCATTTCAGATTTTTTTAATCCAATTCAGTTGGATCACAAAGACAGAAGAATTAGCAAGAAACGGGTCCCTCTTTTTCACTGCATTTTGGGGAAATAGTACCAACGACTACAACAAAAAAATATATAAGTATACAGTCCCTAGTTGTCCAGCCTGTCTTACCCTGGAAAGGATAGAGGGGATTTAACCCAAGAAAGAAGAGTGTATCCAGACCCACTACCTGTGGCCTTGCCTCTGGGACCAGTAGGACTGCACACTAACTCAGTTTCCCTAGGGGACTGGAAGCACTAGCAGATGTTCAGAAGGAACAAATGCCAAGGAGTTTTGAAGAATCAACTTACCTCCTATTCAAGAAAAGCTTTCCACTCAGAAATTGCTGCCTTCTTTGCAGGCAGTTGCCATTGCTTTCTGTGTTGTCATATCTCAGCTTCCACTCCTCTGGCCATGCTTCTGTCCTGGGTACAGTTGTCCCACCTCACCTCAGGAAACCACAGCTGCCTGCATGGCTGCCAACCTCTCTGCTCTGCACAGCCCCAGAGAATGATCTGTTGGCAAGAGCTTCGGTTTCATGCTGCCCTGTGATAAGCATCTCATTGTGGCTGATGTTGTCTTGGGGTGTAATGCTTTCCTAGGTACTTAGGGCTATTGTGGAGTCATTAAAACAATATGACAGCCCTGGCTGGTTTGGCTCATAGAAAGGGTGTCAGCCTGCAGAGCAAAGTTCTGGGTTCCATTCTGGTCAAGGACATGCTCCTTGGTTGTAGACTCCTCTTCTTGTGGGCCCTGATCAGGGCTTGTGCAGGACGCAACCAATCCGTGCGATTCTCTCTCATATATATTTCTTTCCCTCTATCTTCCAATCTCTCTCGAATCAGTGGGAAAATGTCCTCAGGTAAGGATTTAAAAAAACAAAACATGATAAATCTCTAATCTAAACATACTACTTGTGTACCTTTCTCTATCTGTGTCTTTCCAGTCTTACCCTAAGCTTGGTTGGAAACTACCTAATCCTATCAGTAGACAGTGGTTCTTAATAGGAGAAATTTAGCCCTGAGGGGATATTTGGCGATTCCTAAAGACATTTTTATTTATCTCATAGTTCTGATGGGGCAAGGAGGATTATTACGGGTGTCTTAATTGGCAGAGCCCACTGATACTGCTAAACATCCTACACTGCAAGTCCCCACAACAAAGACTTGCTCAGCTCAAAGTGTCAATAGTGTTAAGATTGAGAAAACCTGTAGTAGTCTAACAAATGCTGCTAATTCCATGACTATAAACTCATTTTTCATGTATTCTTGGCATATAGAGTTGCAGTATCTCTCTTCAAAGATTTAACAGTAAGAGGCATGTGTACACTTCCTGTTCTGCTGGCTGCCATGTTCAGAAATCACCAAGATCAGATAAAATAATGCATGTAAAACACATTGTTCACTTTTTTAAATTCCCAAAATACATGTAAGCTATTGTTCTGTATAAATCATTAACAAATCATTTAATAAGCACAAGAAAGAGCAAAGTCACTAACGGTTTCTATACATAATTTTTACTTACTGTTTTCCACATTGTTTCTCAGCCCCATTGAAGACTTACCTGCATTAACCATGGTATGCCCTCATGACCGGGAAGAATGCACACGGTGTAGCACTCTCTTTCCGTCAGGAGATCTACACCACATGCCTGACCCCTCATGGCTGCAGTGTAGGTTCTGGACGTGACTGATGTGCATTATGATGTTCCTACAATGCAATATTGACATATGTAAACATTTTGTTTATTGGACAAAATGCTAAGTAGAAACATAATCAAATGAGTCATTCAAACACGGGTATGAGTGAGAGACTGAAAAAGAAAGAAGACTGGGAACAAAAAGAGAGTTCTGGTGTTTTTTGTTCGTTCGTTTGTTTGTTTATCATCAAGGCTTATGCCAGAGATGTTAGGATCATTGCTTCAGCTGTGTCCTTTGCTCTGACTCTGAAGGAAGCTCTGCCATCATCCACAATTTGCGATTTAGTCCTATATTTCTCTTGATCAACTTGTCAGTTATGATTTGCCATGAAACAAATCTTCTGCCAACTTCCACCCTTATGCTCAATGGACTTTAACCACCTACTCTTCCCCCCATTTTATACTGAACTAAATTGTGTGTGAAAATTACCTTTTATTTACTTTTGTGAGAGCCTTATACAAACAACTGAGGGCAGATTCAACTGCCCACTGCCAAAACAGCCCTCTGTCCCATCTGTTGGATGCACATATCATTAAGAATTTTATTATCCTCAGAAATACATAACTCATTTTATGGTCTTACCTAAAAATCTACAGAAGTTCTTGAAAATCAGCTTTTTCCAGTCCTGGTAATCCTGTATCTTAGCAAATGCTGTAAAGAACCAGATTGGCAACAGACATTGAGAAATAAGAATGCCTGCAAATGATAGCACCAAAATATAATTTCACACTTTACATTAAACTGTTCAAAGAAAATAGACCCTTTGAAAACATAGACTTTTTAAAATTTGCTTAAGAAAAGAATAAGAAAATTTCCTTAGAAACACTGGGAAAATATATTAATTAAAAAAAACAACAACAACAACACTGTGAAATAAAGACACACCATCAGAAGAAATCAAGAACTTTCCTGAAAATGGAAAAATTTTAAAAGACTTAACCATTAGGGGTCCAGGAAAAAATAATGATCTTTTACCAGAAGAAGAGAATACAATCATGAAAACCTAATATTTTTTTTTACAATTCTTTCAATTACACACTAAACTATTTATCCCTTGTGAATGAGTTTCTACAGCAAGTTAAGATGCTACACTCAGAGAAATGAGTACATGCTGTTTTTTATTCTGTTGTGGTTTGTTTTTATCAAAACAAAAACTTAGCAATAACCAAAAATATTCACTTTTGCTGAATTTTATTCTTTCCAAGAAGACTAGCAGCATGGGTAAACATTTGTCCAATGTTTGCTGTAAGTCAAATAATAAAAACAATGGTTTATACATTCCTGCCCAGTCAATGTCCTATGGGCTGAAATTCATAAAATCAAGGTAGCAGATGGCACACCTAAAATTTAATTTGCTATTTGATTTATCCTTGTGTTACCACTCTGAAATGTAGATACTGAATGTTTATCTGCCAGTATTAAAAAACACAAGACCAGGCTCTGATATTGGTTCATTAATCCTGAGAATGAAAACTGTAGCCCATCAAGAGGCACTTTCCTCAGATTAAGAGGCACCCATCAATAGTCAGTGCCTCGTGTGTCAGGGATGACATTTCATGTAGTTTGGAATCACTACTCATGACAGTAAAGAGATACCAGAGACCATCAAGAGGAAGAATGTGCCTTTGATCCTGCTGATCTAATTTTAAGTTAGAGGGGATTTTTGTCTGTTTCAGCTTTACCTCCAATGTTCCCTGAGAAAACATGTTTTGTTCGATTGATAGTGTGATCATTTTTCCTTATGGGTTCTTCTCTTGAACACTGTATTTGATTGTCCATTAGCATGTAAACATCAGGCCAATATTCTAGACCACCCACATCCTGAAATGAAAATTTCTTGAGTCTGATGTTACTGCTTCTGGCAGTTGTCAAAATAATTCCTGCTGACATCACGTTTAACAGACTTGCCTCCGAGTCAGATCAATGTTGGGAGCAGCAATACAGTGTTGCAAAATTAGATCATTAACTATGAAGCAAGTTCAACCCTGCTTGCATTTGGAGACCAAAATTATGAGATAAAAGGAAACTAAACAAAGATTTTTAAATCTTTTAAATTTCAATCAAAGCATCTGTTTAGCTATTTAATTCTCAGAGTTCTTTGGAGGAATTTTATTATTTTAAAATTATGATGTAATATCTAGTCATCTAAAGGGACTGTGAAGCATTCCGATATTAAAATATATCACTCCTGATTCTTGGAGGAGAAGCCAAGATGGCAGCATAGGTAAACACCTCGGCTTTTGCCCTGCATAAATATTTTGAGAATACAACTAAAGGACAAAACGGACATTGTCTAGAACCACGGGAAGGCTGGCTGACTGGAAGAAATGAAACTAGAGTGACACAGAAGTGCCCACGGATAATCAGAGCCTCTGCGAAGCCTAATTATAATAAAAGACTCGCTTACGCAAAGTTGGAGAGGACAGGAAGTCTGAATGCCTGGCAGGGGTGCTCTAGCGGAAAGAGACAAAAACTCCAGGCTTCACTGAACCCATTTCGGTTTGCACTCAAAACATGGGGGACCCAGGCCCTTATGGGAGAATCTGAACTGTGGGCAGAATCCCAGGGGAAGTGCCAAAGGCAGAGCTCTGGAGGCGTGTACACGAGTGCATGCAGAGAGGACAAGCTGGGCAGCTGGAGGTGTCTGGCAGGAGAAAGGAGCTCTGGGCAGTGCTGTGAGTCAGAATCTTGGGGGAACAGCCAGAGGCATATCCTGAGCTGTGCAGGAGTGCTCACAGTGAGGGCAATCTGTTGACTATGTGGCTGGCGTCTGGCAGAGGAAGAAAGGAGTTCCAACTGCACGAAACCCAGATGCCAGGCAAAAATCTGAGATTCTGGATTCATTTGGGTACTGGATCGTCTGGCAGCAGGCCAAATTTCGGAGCACCTTTCTCACAGAGATGCTCACGGCAATTGCCTGCATACACTAGGACTTGGTGACCTTGAGGGGTGGGGCTGACTGAAAGCCAAGGCTGTCGGCTCCACCCTGAAATTCCACCCCACCCAGAAACTCTGCCCCATCCAAGATGAGCACAAAAACCTTGGCAAATTTGCAAGTATTGGTGCATAAGGCGATCTCCCAGGGTAGACACAGCTGATCCTCACAGCCAATTGGCCTGGAGGTCAATTCCTCAACAGCAATCAAGACTTATCTGCAATAAGGCTGTACACACAGTCCACAAGGGGTACACCAAGAGTGTCCACCTCAGGTAACAGGGGAGGCCGAGATACCTAGCACACAAAGCCACCCTAACAACTCAGGGAAGCAGTGAAAATGCAGAGAGAAAGAAACAGATCACAAATGAAAGAAATGGAGGAAAACAAATGACTGGATATAGAGTTCAAAACCATGGTTATCAGGTTTTTCAACAGGCTCCTAGAAAAGGCCGATAAGTTTAGTGAGACCCTCGAGGATATGAGCGAGACCTTAGAAGATATGAGTGAGACCCTTGAGGATATGAAAAAGGACCAACTAGAAATTAAACATACACTGACTGAAATAAAAAATATTTTACAGAAGAAACGCAGCATCAGACTAGAGAAACACAAGAATCAAGTCAAACATTTGAAATACCAAGAGGCCAAAAACACTCAACTGAAAAAAAAAAAAAAAGAATCCAAAAATTTGAGGATAGTGTAAGAAACCTCTGGGACAACTTCAAATGTACCAACATCAGAATTATGGGGGTGCCAGAAGAAGAGAGAGAGCAAGATACTGAAAACATATTTGAAGAAATAATGACTGAAAACTTCCTCCACCTGGTGAAAGAAATAGACTTACAAGTCCAGGAAGCGCACAGAACCCCAAACAAAAGGAATCAAAAGAAGACCACACCAAGACACATCATAATTAAAATGCCAAGAGCAAAAGACAAAGAGAGAATATTAGAAGCAGCAAGAGAAAAACACTTAATTACCTACAAGGGAGCACCCATACGATTGTCAGCTGATTTCTCAATAGAAACTATGCAGGCCAGATGGGAGTGGCAAGAAATTTTCAAAGTGATGAATAGCAAGAACCTACAACCTAGATTACTCTACCCAGCTAAGCTATCACTCAGAATTGAAGGTCAGACAAAGAGCTTCACAGATAAGAAGAAGCTAAAGGAGTTCATCAATACCAAACCAGTATTATATGAAATGCTGAAAGGTATTATTTAAGAAGAAGAAAAAGGGGAAAAAGGTGGCTGCTTCAAACTAGAGCACAGATGGAACTGGAGAGCATTATGCTAAGTGAAATAAGCCAGTAAAAGAAAGATACGTATCACATGATCTCACTCATTTATGGAATATAATGAACAACATAAACTGATGAACAAAAACAGATTCAGAGACAGAGAAGCACTGCCTGTCAAACCTCAGAGGGATGGTAGGGGAGGGTGGGGGTAAGGGGAAGAGATCAACCAAAGGACTTGAATGCATGCATATAAGCCTAATCAACGGACATGGACACCAGGGTGGTGAAGGCACAAGTGGTGATGGGTGGAGGGGAGGATTGGAAGGGGTAATGGGTGATGAAGACACATATTTAATACCTTAATCAATCAAGAAATTAAAATTTTAAAAATTTAAATAAATAAATAAATATATCACTGCTAATAGGTAAAAATCAAAGTGCTGACATCCAATGTACTGAATACATTTCTCAGGACTCAAATGTCAACTTTTTCAAAAGACCCCAGTTTAGCTGTTACTCTCAAGTGTCAACCAGAGTGGTTATCATAGGATTAGCCTAAACATTTCTCATACTAACAAAATAGAAACACAAGCATCCCAGTGACTTAGAACAGAAACACCCACCTGGTGGTTAGAACCAGATTTCCAAAAGGCACCATCACCTACATTACCTGTGTGCCTGGAGGTTGCCTTTCCAAACCAATTTTAAGAATAAATTGAAATTGAACTGGAGCTATGAATACCTTATTAAGATTCTTATCAGGTAAAGAGTAAACAGGTTGTCAGAAAACATTGACATTTCCTTTTTTTAATTTATTCTATGCTTTTATTTCTCTACCCATATAACATTTTATATTATTAACATTTATTTATGAAAGCCCTGCCTTTTATTCAAAAAGTTTTAAGGAGCTTTAAGGTCCTGTTACAGCATTTTAAGAATAAAAATAGTTCCCCATTTATTTACAAGTTAGGGTGAAATAAATATTTCTTATAAAGATATTAATGTGGAAGTATAATATAATTTATTCATATAGAAATCAAAATATGTATGAATATTTTTCCTTAAATCCATCATTTCATACTCAAATCAAATATCAAAATATCAAGGTGGTATATAAGAATTAACAAAGATAAATGTAGGTACAAAAACAGGTTGATTTATTTGTCACCATTCCAACTTACCTCCCCCTGCCTCTGTTCTGATTAATTGCCCTCAGCAAGGAGCTGGAGCTTAGATATGCTGTTTTCTTAATTCTTGTTGATAGAGTATAGATACAGGCTGGAAAGAGAACCAACTGTCTTTTAACTAACCCATTCTTCATGAGTTAATAAATCATAACTTGTCCATTTTAATTATCTCTCTAATTCCAAATAGAGATATGCTTGCATTTTCCAAATATTTCCATGATTAAAGTTGTTTTCCTTGTTTCAATAAGGAACCTCAAATTGATGAATCAGGTGGTAAGATTTATGGGATGAAATTGTCCTATTTATCTACCAGCTTTCAAAAATACTGGTCTGCAGTTCTTAATAAACATTCCCACCAGAGATGTGCAGACTATGCCCATTAGTGATGATTATATATATAAAGAGAGATAGATATAGATATAGATATAGATATATAGCTATATAGATATGTAAATGCAAGAGAGAAAATCCAACCAAGAAAATATTTACTAGCCTCCTTCTTCATATTCATTAAAAAAGGTACTTTATTATAATACTAAATATAATTAAATAAAGCTGACAGGCCACTGGTGCACCTGGATAACATTTTCAGATTGTTTTCGCACTTTTTTTGGAGCAATACCAATAGATTGGGTCATCAATCAGTAACACCCATCAAGTTACAGGGAAGCTAGCTGCCTCGTAAACAGCTGGACAGTTCAGTTAAGATAAGGGTTTGACCAGAATTTTCACTGAATTGACTGAACCAATTAGTTTATTTGAGTGGATGCAAATAAAAACAAAAGCTAACTCTTTTCAGAAGCAACTCCATTTAGCTTTCTTCTTCTATCATCTAAAACCTTTTGCATTTTAACATCAGAATTGAAGCAACACTGTTCTCCATTATTCTTTTATTTTTATGTTTCCAAATTTATTGATTAAGGTATTACACATGTTTATTTTTTCATTTTAAAATATATTTTATTGTTGATAGTATTACAGATATTTCCCCCTTTCCCCTCCTCTTCCCAGCCCTTACCTTCTCTCCACCAGGATCTTCAACACCATATTGCTCATGGGCAATGCCTATAAGTATATTAGTTCTTTTGTTTATCTCTTCTTGTCCCCCCAACCCCACAACGAAGCATGTCAGTCTATTTCATTCCTCCTTGCTTGAGGTCTTACTTCATTGGTCAATTCTGTTCATTACTTTCACAAATAAGTGAGATCATGTAATATTTGTCTTTCTCAGTTTGGCTTATTTCACTTAGCATGATATTTTCCAGGTCCACCCCTCCTGTCTAAAAGGATAAGAGATCCTTCTCTTTTACAGCTGCATAGTATTCTATAATGTAAATGTCCCAGAGCTTTTTTATTCATTCATCTACTGATGAACACTTGAGCTGTTTCCAAATCTTAGCTATTGTAAATAATGCTGCTTTAAACATAGGTATGCATACTTCCTTTCTGATTGGTGTTTTGGAGTTTTAAGATATATTCCCAGAAAGGAGATCACTAGGTCAATTGCAGATGATCTAGTAGTTGATAATAGGCCATGACAATTATGGAGATGACTACACAGGATTTCTGAGTCATTTTTACATAAATTTTTTCTATTCAATATGCAATAGGCAGAAATATATGTATTAAACACTTTTACTCCTCCAAGTCATTAGAATTTTCTCTGACTTAAGAGAGCTTACACATTCCCTGATTTATCTCTCTCTCCTTGTATCATCTGCTCCTATAGTGAAAAAGAGCCTTCTATTTCTCTCTTGCATTTACTATTTCTCTCTTATCAGTTTGAGATCGCATTCAGATTGAGGGAATGGTTTACCCAAAATCATTGATTGACCTAATTGTTAAACCCATACTCCAAAACAAAACAAACAAAACAAAAAGATGTCAAGAAAACCATTCCCTTAATATTTGTGCCTGACCATTACTTGCCTGGCAAAGCAGGGATTTAAGAGCAGAAATGTAGCATGTTTTATCTCTGAACACTCCATAGCACTTAACTCAGTGACCTTAACATTGAAGTCAAAATAAACTCTCTGGCTTTGAACAAAACACACCAAGAATCCAAAGGGCCAAACTTTTAATTTAATGTGATTCTATTTGTGAATTCGGTCTAGTTTTCCAAAATATGTTCCCAAAATCAGTGGGCCTAAGTGATGCTTTTGAAGAAAATGTTCCACAGCCAAATACACTGGAATGCAGCAATGATCCTAAGTCCTCTCATTTTAGCTGGACATAACTAACATGGCACTCTACTGTGAATTATATTTGGGAGATGCTGTATTACAGTCTCTTTTTGAAGATTTACAAAATACATTAAAGACTCCAAAAAAATCCTCCACTATATCTGTTTTAGTTTAAAGCAGAGACATTTTAGTTTAGTTTAGTTTTAGTTTAAAGCAGAGACATTTGATCTCTGCATCCTTTCCTATTTAACACCATGAAATATGTTTAAGAAATGCTTTATCAGAAACTGAGACATCACATAGGACAAACCATAACATCATGGGGCAGTTTAAAGACTCTTAAAAATCTCACACTGTTACATTAATCCAAACAGACACAAAGTTTCCTCTTGGCTTATTAATAGCCAAAGTTGTACATAAAAAAGAAATTAAATATATAAATATGAGATGGGAAGCAGAAATTTCAATATCTATGACAAAAATTATTACAACTAAAAAAAAAAACAAATTTTACTTACTAACTGGAAATCCCAATTGTTCTCTACTTGGATCCAAATAGTATCCATTGAAATAAACCTGCTAGCATATTTACACTTCCAAGTATAACACCACAAGTCACCCTTGAGGGTGACTTATGTCCTCCTTCAATGTATATTTGTCATTCTTTTTACCATCCAGATCAGAATGCCTTCTCTAAGACTTTAAAATGCTCTAGTTAAAGAGCCATAATAGGCAGAGACCCTTCTCATTCTCTAAGTTAAAAGTCAAACTCCCACTTTCCCAGCCTCTCTTGTAGTTAGGACACTGATTAATGACCATGACTTTGACTGGGATCCCATGACAAACACAAGTTAGGACTGCTCAGGATCCATCCTGGGGAAGGTGGCAAGAATAGCAGTAATAGCTCTAATAGACATTTTGTGTGGGGCTTATGCCAAAGGTCTAGGGTTAGTCATATGACTTACACCTGGACATACACACATCTCATCATCCTGACCACAGAATTGCTTCAAAGACAGGGAGGCACTTGTGCCAATTCAGTCCACTAAGATTCAATCTGAAAATCTGGAATAGAATTTTGGGGAAGAAGAAACTAGTTTTCCAATAATATTGCCAACTCAGTAGGATGCAAAACTGGACCAATAGTGGCCATTTTATTATCACATGGAAGAATTTACCAAAAACAGAGACCCAGGATTAACAAACATCATCAACTGAATCTGTGAAGCCAGCACTATTACTGAACTTACAGTTGCATACTTCTCTATTTTATTTAGTGAGTTGAGACCAGGAATTTTTTCCATGATAGAATTGCCGTGGATTCCTTCCATGGTAAAGTTTATGCAATAGCTAATAAATCCTGTTGTACCCATATTATTGCCTCAGGTGAAGAGGAATAGTCAATATTGAAATTTAAGAGGAAATCTTCCTGGCTTTCTAAAGCATACACTGATGGTTCATGGAATTTGTTCAGTTGGTTGGGTCTAGTACCCTGAGAAAGCATGGCAGAGATCAATGTTACAAATTGATTTGGAGTTCTGCTGATATAGTTCTTAATTAAATGGCACACTAGGTAAATTGGATGGATTTGGTCTTGTCAGAATTATCAGAATGACCAAGAGAGTAGCCTATTCTTGAGAAATTCACCAGAAGTCAAGAGTATATGGAAAAGGGTAGGTATTATTGAGAGACAATTCTTCATGGAGCTTCTGTTTCTGCATGTCTTGGACAACTTTTATTCTAAATTATCTTTTCAAAGATATGTGTATAGAAAACAGCTTGGAAGATAGAAACAGTGTCTGCCAGTTGGGCAGAGGAAAGTCCTATTTGCATTCCAGGATAACAAAGCTAATGTCTCCTTTGTAGCAAAGGTTAGGCCGATTTGCTAGCAACACCCTCATAAATTGGGAATTTCCTACACTTAGTATGCCTCAATGATGACATAAACCTGCATACCAAACATCCTCCAGGGCCCACTTTACCGCATCCCATGAGACTGTGGTGTAAAAGGACTGATACAAATATAAAGCTTATGCTGCCCACTGTGTCAAAAATAATAAAGTCCTTTGGTTCTGACCCAAAGGACTTTATGAAACTATGGAAAGATAACTTTTTACCTTGAAGGTATATTAAAATCTCAGACCCTTCACACTCAGACCCAAATTAATATACATAACTAGGAGCCCAGTGCATGAATTCGTGCACCTTGAAAGAAACTGTGAGCTGCGAGGCTATGGTTGACACAGGGGCGGGTCTTGGTTCATCCTCCACGCCCCCGCCTGGCTGCCCTCCTCCCCTGCCATGGCCCCTGGTCCCCTGTCTGCTGGAAGCATAACTTCTGCTGCCACCATTCCCACACTCTGACAGTGACAGCCCCGCTCACACCCACCGATGGTGCAGAGTGATTGGGGCCAGTACCAGCAGCAGGTGGGAGTGGTGGCTGCTGCCCTGATCACCCTTCAGGAACAAGGGAAGTAAAGAAGCCCTAAGGGGCAATCAGGGCCAGCAACCATCACTTGTACCTGCTGAGGGCGCCAAACCATCAGGGCCAGTGCCAGGTGTTGGCAGCATGTGCTAGCAGCAGCTCTGGCATCAGCAGGGAATACAAGCACTGGGTGAGACTGCGGTGCATGGGAGCAAAGAATTTTCAGTAACCACCAGAAGCTTGCCCTGATGACAGCAATCAATGCCCCACCTTGGTCTGACACCTCCACTCACCTGCTCCACCGTCCCACCTCAGCTGGTGCTCAACATGCTCTGCAGCCTGCTGTCAACACCTGCCATTTTCGTGTGCACCTCCTGGTCAGCACATGTCATAGAGACCAGTTGTTCAGTTGTTCCACATTTCAGTCTATTTGCATATTAGAGTTTTATATATATACTAGAGGCTCGGTGCACAGATTTGTGCACAGGTGTGCACCAGTGGGATCCTTTGGCCTGACCTATGGGGATCAGGTGAAACTGGCTCTCCAACATCCCCAAGGGCTTTCAGATTGTGAGAGGGCACAGACCAGAATGAGGAATCCCACACTGTGTATGATCGGGGCCAGGGAGGGACTGCAGGAGGGCTACAGGGTATATCCAGCCTGTCTCATCCAGTCCCCATCGGCTGGACCCCAGCAGCAAGCTGACCTACTGGTGGGAGTGTCTGCCCCTGGTGGTCAGTGTGCATCATAGCAACTGGTCAAACAGTTGAATGAATGGTTGGACACTTAGCATATTAGGTTTTTATTATATAGGATAAATAATATACATAATAATAATTAATATACAAAGATACTTGTATATGAGTTGAAAGACTATTTATTATAATTATATCAGTTCTTTCAAAATTGCTCTATAGATTCAGTGCAATCCCAGGCAAAATCCCAGCAAGATTTTTTATAGAAATTGAAAATTTTTACTAAAATATACATTGAAATGCAAAGTACTTAAAATAGTCAAAACAATCTTGGAAAAGAACAAAGTTGAATGATTTATATACTATATTGCCTTATGACTTACTATAGTGATGGGAAACCTTTTGAGCTTGGTGTGTCAAAATTTGCCAAAAACCAAGCATAACTCGGGTGGTGTGTCACTTCAAGAATAAAACCATGCTTCTCTGTATGTGACCACGTGAGGCCACGTGTCATCAAAAATGGCTACGTGTGTCAGTGCTGACACACGTGTCAAAGGTTGACCATCATGGACTTACTATATAGTATAAAAAACAAGATATTGTGATAATTGTATAAAATTAGACAAATAGAACAATGAAACACAATAAAAAGTCCAGAAATTATCCCACACATATATGGACAAACGAATTTGATAGAAAATCAATGTAATCCAATAGGGAAAGAAAATCATTCTCAAAAAATAGTTTTGGGTCTATTGAATATCCAGATTAAAAATTAGTTGATCCAGGAGAAACCAAGATGGTGGCATAGGTAAACATCTGAACTTGCTGCCTCACACAATAACTTCAAAACTACAACTAAAAGACAAAATGGGTATCATCCAGAACTATGGGAAGGCTAGCTGAGTGAAAATTATACAACTAGAAGGAAAGAGAAAAACACACTGAGACTTGGAGGAGTTGCAGAGGTACAGAAGTGAAGTGCAGAGGTATTGAGTCGTGTGCACAGAAAGGGCTGGCAACTGAGTACACTGTTCTTTTTCAATAAGGAGGGAGATACAAGCTCCCAACTGCTCTGAACTCCAGCTCTGGGTGAGACTATGGGGACCCAGACTCATATGTGGAGAAACTGGACTGTCTGGCATCAGGCAGAACTCGAGGGCAACTTTCTCTCAATGGTGCTTGCAGTGATCATTGTTCCTGCATGGTGCTGCAGGCCACAGAAACTTGTAATCTCTCCCAGGGGCTAAGGGTCAGCCATTGTTATTTGCTCCATCCTGGTAATTCCCTGAGTCTGTCCCACCCAATTAACAACCCCACCTAAGCTGTGCACAGAGGCTTTGCATATAAATGGCCTGGCCCTTTACAATCTGAAACCTAATGTACTACAGCTGGGTCAAAGAGCCCCAGAGCCTCCAAAAGAATACCCAAGGCTCAACAGCAGCTTACATTGCTTCAAAGCTGGGTCTTATCTGGGCACCTCCAAACCCCAAACAAAGAGGAAGAATCTGCAAATCTCTTTGTAGTTCCCACTGAGTGGCCTCTCTCCTTGGAGATTCAAGAGCCAGTGTACCCAGTGAGACTATCCAGACTACAACTCTTCAGATAAATAAAAGATACACTCAGGGGGAAGACTCAGTGAGCACCAAAGCCCCACTGAAGCAAGTCTTGCCCCATAAGGGTGTCTCTGGGATACAGATGTTCTCCCATCATAGACACAACTGATTCTCACAGCCAATTGGCCTGGAAGTCAAATCCTCCCAGTGATACCAACAACAATCAAGACTTAACTACAAAAGACTGTGAACACAGCCCACAAAGGAGTTCACCAAGAGTGGCCACCTCAGGCAATTAGGGAGGCTGATACACTGGGCCCTATAGGACACCGAGCACACAAAGCCACACTATCAACACAGGGAAGCAGACAAAATGTGGAGACAAAGAAACAGGTCTCAAATGAAAGAAATGGAGAAAAGCAAACTACTGGATATAGAGTTTAAAACCACAGTTATAAGGTTACTCAAGAATCTTCTAGAAACCTCTGATAAATTTAATGAGATCCTCAAGGATATAAAAAAAAGATCAACTAGAAATTTAGCATATACTCACTGAAATAAAGAATAATATACAGAGATCCAACAGCAGACTAGAGGATCCCAAGAATCAAGTCAAAGATTTGAAATACAGAGAAGCAAAAAACACCCAATGGGAAAAGCAAAAAGAGAAAAGAACCCAAAAATATTAAGATAGTGTAAAGAGCCTCTGGGACAACTTCAAGCTTACCAACATCCAAATTATGGGGGTGCCAGAAGAAGAGAGAGAGCAAGATATTGAAAATCTATTTGAGGAGATCTGGAAAATGGTGATGACAGGAAGGTAGGGAGGGAGAGACTGTGAGAAAGTGAGGGAGTGATAGAGGAGAGTATAGACGTGTGTGGTGTGTGTGTATGAGCTAGGGACAGTTAGATTCTGTAGGTCTTCCAAGGGGCTGCCAAACAGGGCAGTCTTAGATGGCAGGGCCCTGTGCAGAAAGCGGACACTTCTGTATGGCCAATGCAGGCACAGAGACCACACCATCTTAAGAAACAGAGCTTCTTGAGACTAGGATCCTGGCTTCAGCACCATCCAGTTGCATCTCAGATGTAAACCAGGACCCTGCAACCACTGAGGACAGAGAACTGTGACCACAGCTTCAGACCAATAGACAAGGATCCAGACATCCCAACCACAGATTTCTGTGTGCCAAAGAACCTATCCCCCTCCCTGCAGACTCACGGATAGTGCCATAGTAACTGATAGACCCGGTGCTCGCTTGGGCTTCAGAGCCCCTACAGAAATTTGAGCTTGGGAGCGTGCACACGTGCCACAGTGTTGCTATGGAAATTTGAGCCTGTGCATGCACAGAGACTGGGAACCTGCTCCCCACAATGCAACCAAACCTGAAGCCCATGCAGGGCGGCAGTGCCACCTGATTTTGATTCTGGGTAAGCGCACATAGAAGTCTGTTTTCCACAATGCAAGCATGCAGCAGTGTTACTGTGCATCATAATCCCCCATAGTGACCAGGACCCAGATTCTCCTGGCGAGGGGCAGCACTGAGCACCACTAACTTGACTCTGTTTCTTATTGCATGTGCCTGGTCTCCCTGACTCACAGCACATTCACACTAAGAGCCAGTGACTTCAATTATTGGTGCATTCACACATGGGGACCCTGATTCTCAGTGAGAAGCCACACAAGGCAAAAAAGACTCTGATAGTAAATTCTTGGTGCAGACACAGGAGAATTCTAACTCCTGGCACGTGCTAGGGTACTGTGATTTGAGGCACACACCAATAGCATGGTGCAGGCAGGAACTCTGATTTGCAGCACATACCAACAGCGCAATGCAGGTGGGGTCCCTAATTCTAGGTGCACACAATCCCACACTGAATGCTGGTACAACGGATCCTGCCCTATCTTGGTTCTCACCATCCCATAGCAGCCACACATCTTAGTGTCGGAGCACTTCAGTGAGTCTCGGGTGATGCGAAGCTCCCACGGCACACAGCCCAGGCCCACACAATTCAAAGTTTGAACCTTCTGGTGATAGTCAGAATAGGGAGACGACACAATCCCCAGAGGAAGGAAAATGAAGAGTCACCAAGAAAGAAAATTAGTGAAATTGGAGCATGCAACATGACCGAAAAAGAATTCAGAGTAATGGTCGCAGAATTCATACTTTGGATGGATGAGAAAATCAACAACTTATGCAAGAATCAGGAAGAAATGAAAAGTGATATAGCTACAATCAAAAGCACCATGGAAAGTTTCAACAGTAGACTAGAAGAAGCAAAGGACTGAATTAGTAAGTTAGAAGATAAGGTAGAGAAAAAAGCTCAATCTGAAAAGCAACTAGAGAAAAAAATTAAAAAGAAGGAAGAGAGCGTAATGGAGCTTTATGACAACATGAAACAAAGTAACATATGTATAATAGGGCTGCCAGAAGGACAAGAAGAGCAGAAATGAGTAGAAAATCAATTTGAAGAAACAATGACAAAAAACTTGCAGATATGGGGAAGGAAAGTTACACAAGTACAGAAAGTACCAAGCAAGATTAACCCCAAAAGACACACCATAATTTCAATGGCAAATATTAATGACAAAGAGAGAATCTTAAAGGTGGCAAGAGAGAGACAGAGAATTAGCTACAAAGGATCCCCCATCAGATTATCAAATGATTTCTCAACAGAAACACATCAAGTTAGAAGGGACTAGAAGGAGGTATACAAAGTGATGTAAAGCAAAAGGCTGAATCCAAGAATACTCTATCTAGCAACACTATCAATCAAAATTGAAGGGGAAATCAGGAGCTTCACAGACAAAAAAAAAGGCTAAAGGAGTTTTTCACCATGAAACCATCAATGCAAGAAATGCTAAAGGGAATGCTATAAAAAGAAGAAATAAACAGGTAAGAAGGAACACAGACACAAAAAATAGATATGACTACAAACAAATACCTTTCAGTAGTAACTTTAAATGTAAATGGACTAAATGCTCCAATCAAAAGACATCAAGTGGCTGAATGGATAAAAAAAAAAAAACCATGTATATACTGTCTACAATAGGCCCACCTCAGAAAATGAGACTCACACAGACTGAAAGTGAAGGGATGAAAAAATATCTTTCAGCCAAAGGAAATGAAAAAAAAAAAAAAAGAGCTGGGGTAGCAATACTTGTATCTGACAAAACAGACCTCAAAGTGAAGGCCATAACAAGAGATAATGAAGGCCACTTCATAATACTAAAGAGATCGATACAACAACAGGATATAATCCTAATAAATATATAAGCACTCAATGCAGGAGCACCCAAATAAATAACAAAACTCCTTGAAAATATCAAGGGAGAGACTGACAACAATAAAATCATAATAGGAGACTTTAATACACCACTGACATCACTAGATAAATCCTCTAGACAAAAAAAAATCACCAAAGACACAGCAATCTTAAATGACTCACTAGATCAGATGGACTTAACTGACATCTTCAGAACATTTCAACCCAAAGCCACAGAATATATGTTCTTCCCAAGTCACATGGGACATTTTAAAAAATAGACCACATATTGGGTCACAAGTAAAGTCTTCCCAAATTAAAGAGGATTGAAATCATACCAAGCATCTTCTAAGACCACAATGCCATAAAATTAGAAATAAACTACAATAAAAACAATTCAAAAATCTCAATCACTTGGAAGCTGAATAGCATGCTGTTAAACAATGATTGGGTTACCAATGAGATCAAAGAAGAAATGAAAAGCATCCTGAAAACTAATTAAAACAAAAACACAACAATAAAAAAATCTATGGGGCACAATGAAAGCAGTCCTAAGAAGGAAGTTTATAGCTCTAGAAGCCTACCTCAAAAAAGAAATTGTAGTAAATCATATAACTTTATAACTCAAAGAATTAGAATGAGAGCAAAAAGTAAGCCCAAAGTGAGCAGAAGGAATGAGAAAATAAAAATCAGAGGAGGAATAAATGAAACAGAGACAGACAAACAAACAAACAAAACAATACAAAAGATCAATGAAACCAAGAACTGGTTCTTTGAAAGGATAAACAAGATTGATGAACCTCTAGCCAGACTCACCAAGAAGCAAAGAGAGAGGACTCAAATAAAATCAAAAATGAAAGAGGCGAAATAACAACAGACCCCAACGAAATACAAAGGATTGTTAAAAAATACTATGAACAATTCTACTCCAACAAACTAGACAATCCAGAAGAAATGGACATATTCTTAGAAAAAATATAACCTTCAAAAACTCAATAAGGAAGATTATAAAAATCTCAATACACCAATAACTATGGAAAACATGGAAGCAGTCACCAAAAAGCTCCCAGCAAATAAAGCTCAGGGCCAGATGGCTTCACAGGGGAGTTACACCAAACATTCAAGGATGAACTAAAACCTATCCTCCTCATACTATTCCAAAAAATTCAAGAGGAAGAAACACTTTCAAGCTCATTGTATGAGGCTATCATAGCATCATAACAAAACCAGATAAAGACAACACAATGAAAGAGAATTAATTATAGGCCAATATCCCTCATGAACAGGGACGCCAAAATCCTCAACAAATTCTGACAAATCGGATCCAGCAGTACATCAGAAAGATCATACACCATGACCAAGTAGGATTTATCCCAGGGATGCAAGGATGGTACAATATCCGCAAATCAATACATGTCATACATCACATAAAAAATTGAGAGATAAAAATCACATAGTCATATCAATTGATGCAGAAAAGGGATTTGACAAAATCCAACACCCCTTTCTTGATAAAAACTCTCAGCAAGGTGGGAATAGAAGGATCCTACCTCAACATAATAAAAGCTATTTATGAAAATCCCACAGCCAGCGTCACACTCAATGGGCAAAATTAAAACCATTTCCCCTAAGAACAGGAACAAGACAGGGATGCCGACTACCACCACTCCTGTTCAGCATAGTACTAGAAGTATTAGCCATTGCCATCAAACAAGAAGAAATAAAAAGCATCCAAATTAGAAAAGAAGAAGTAAAACTGTCCTTATTCACAGATGACATGATATTGTACATTAAAAACCCTAAACACACCATCAAAAAAACTATTGGATTTCATAAATGAATTTGGCAATGTAGCAGGATACAAAATTTATGCCAAGAAATCAATGCAATTTCTTTATACCAATAGTGAACTTACAGAAAGAGTACTAAAAAAAATCCTCTTTACCATCACACCAAAAAAATAAGATACCTAGGAATAAACTTAACTAAGGAGGTAAAAGACCTATATGCAAAAAACTACAGAACACTGAAAAAAGTGATAGAGGAAGACATAAACAGATGGAAGAATATACCATGTTCATGGATTGGGAGAATCAACATCATCAAAATGTCCATACTACCCAAAGCAATCTATACATTCAGTGCAATCCCCATTAAAAGACCAATGGCATACTTCAAAGACCTACAACAAACTTTAAAAAAATTCACCTTTGAAATGCAAAAAAGACCCTGAATAGCTGCAGCAATCCTGGAAAGAAGAACAAAGTAGCTAGGAACTCAATACCAGATATCAAGCTGTATTACAAAGCCACTATTCTTAAAACAGCCTAGTACTGGCACAAAAACAGACATATGGATCAATGAAATAGAATAGAGAACCCAGAAATTGACCCAAACCACTATGCCCAATAAACATTTGTCAAAGAAGGCATGAACATAAAATGGACTCAAGACTGTCTCTTCAACAAATGATATCGGGAAAATTGGACAGATACATGCAAAAAAATGAAACTAGACCATCAACTTACACCATAAACAAAAATAAATTCAAAATGGATAAAGGACTTAAACATAAGACAGAAACCATAAAAATACTAGAGGAATCCACAGGCAGAGAAATCTCAGACATATGCCCAAGCAATTTCTTCACTGATACTGCTCCTAAGGTAATGGAAACTAAAGAGAAAATAAATAAATGGGACTACATCAAAATAAAAATATTTTGCACAGCAAAAGAAACCATCAACAAAATAACAAGAAAGCCCACTGCATGGGAGAACATATTTGCCAATGTCATCTCCAACATTTAAGGGAACTCATACAACTTAACCAAAAGAAGATAAACAATCCAATCAAAAAATGGGAAACGGACCTAAATTGACACCTTTCAGAGAAAGACAGAAGGCAGGCCAAGAGACATATGAAAACATGCCCAAAGTCAGTAAATATCCGAGAGATGCAAATCAAAATGGCAATGTGGTATCATCTCACACCTGTCAGCATGGCCATCATCAACAAATCAACAAATGACAAGTGTTGGTGAAGATGCAGAGAAAAAGGAACTCTTTTGCACTGCTGGTGGGAATGCAGACTGGTGCAGCCACTGTGGAGAACAGTGTGGAGTTTTCTCAAAAAAATAAAAATGAAACTCCCATTTGAGTCAGTAATCTCACTTCTAGGAATATATCCCAAGAAACTAGAAATACCAGAAAGGATTTATGCATCCCTATGTCCATCATCAGATGAATGGATTAAAAAACTGTGGTATATCTATACAATGGAATATTATGCTGTGGTAAAAAAAAAAGAAGGAATTCTTACCATTTACAACAGCATTGATGGAACTGGAGAGCATTATGCTAAGTCAGTGGTCCGCAAATTCGTTAGTCAACAGAGCCAAATATCAACGATTGAAATTTCTTTTGAGAGCCAAATTTTTTAAACTTAAACTTCTTCTAAAGCCATTTCTTCAAAATAGACTCAGCCAGGCCATGGTATTTTGTGGAAGAGCCACACTCAAGGGGCCAAAGAGCCACATGTGGCTCACGAGCTGCAGTTTGCCCACCACAGTGCTAAGTGAAATAAATCAGTCATAGATAGATACTGTATTTCCAGACGCCTGGTACTGATGATGATAGGAGGAAGATAACAAACAATAGAGAGAGAGCAAGTGCTGGGCAAGTCGCTGGCGAGTTAGCAACACCCATCATAACTGCAAGCTACGGTACTTTTACACTTGGTATATAAGACAACCCCCCGACTTTTGAGAAGATTTTCCTGGGTTAAAAAGTCATCTTATATGCCGGAAAATATGGTAAATACCACATGATCTCACTCATTTATGGAATATAATGAACCACATAAACTGATTAACAGGGACAGATCCAGAGACAGAGAAGCATCGATCAGACTGTCAAACCTCAGAGGGAAGGTAGGTGAGGGTGGGGATAAGGAGGAAAGATCAACCAAAGGACTTTTATGCATGAATATAAGCCTAAGCAATGGACACGAACACCAGGGGGCTGAAGGCATGAGTGTGGGGAAGAGGGCTGCGGAGTTGATTAAGGATAAGAATACATATGTAATACCTTAATCAATAAAGAAATTTTTAAAAACTATTTGAATAAATAATGACAGAAAATTTCACGTACCTGGTGAAAGGAATAGACTTACAAGTCCAGGAAATGCAGAGAACCCCAAACAAAAGGAGTTCAAAGAGGACCACACCAAGACACATCATAATTAAAATGCCAAGAGCAGAAGACAAAGAGAGAATATTAAAAGCAGCAAGAGAAAAATAGTTAGTTACCTACAAAGGAGTACCCATATGATTGTCAGCTGCAGGCCAGAAGGGAGTGGCAAGAAATATTCAAAGTGATGAATAGCAGGAACCTACAACCAAGATTACTCTATCCAGCAAAGCTATTATTCAGAATTGAAGGTCAGATAAAGAACTTCATAGATAAGAATAAGCTAAAAGATTCGTCAGGACCAAACCAGTATTATATGAAATGCTGTAGGATATTCTTTAAGAAGAGGAAGAAGAAGAAAAAGGTAAAGATAAAATTATGAACAACAAAGTGACAATAAATACATGCCTATCAACAAGTGAATCTAAAAATCAAGTGAATAAAAAGTATGATTATCAGAATAAACTGGTGAATATAATAGGATCAGGGGCATAGAAAGGGAGTGGACTGACAATTCTCAGCAGGAGGAGGTGTGGGGGTTTGGGAAGAGACTGGACAAAAATAGTATCCTATGGGTGAGGACAATGGGAGGGGGGCTGAAGGGCAAAGGGTGGGGGAGAACCAGGTGGAGAGGAGCTATGGGTGGGGGGGGAATAACTATAATAATCTGAACAATAAAGATTTATTAGTAAAAAAAAAATCAGTTTTTCCATACTTTACTCCATACATAAAGACCTATAGTACAAAGCTCCTATAAGAAAACATAGGCAAATATGTTTGAGATTTTGGAATAGTAAAAGATTTCTTTTTTTCAATATATTTTATTGATTTTTTACAGAGCGGAAGGGACAGGGATAGAAAGTCAGAAACATCGATGAGAGAGAGACATTGATCAGCTGCCTCTTGCACGCTCCCTACCGGGGATGTGCCCACAGCCAAGGTATATGCCCTTGCCAGAATCGAACCTGGGACCCTTCAGTCCGCAGTCCGACACTCTATCCACTGAGCCAAACCGGTCTCGGCAGTAAAAGATTTCTTGAACAGAATGCAAAAGACATGAATTATAAAAGAAAAGCATTGATAAACTGAAACTTGAAATTTCTGCTCATCAAATCATAATATTGAGAAAGTGAAAATGAGAACTACATACTGGAAGGAAATATTTGCAAGATATGGTTTTAATAGGGTACTTGTATATGGAATGTATAAGGCCCTGCTATAAAACTATTTTAAAAGGCTAACAACAAATTTCTTTAATAAGACAAAAGACTTCAAATGTCAGTAAAAAGATTTGTATAATAATCTTTATAGAGGTTTTATTCATAATAACACAAAATTGAAAACAACACAAATATCCATCAATAGGAAAATGGATAAACTGTGGTGTATTGATACAAGGGAACAAACCCATAATACAAAGAAACAATACTAATCAATCTCAAAGCCATTATCTTGAATGAAAAAAGCTGGAGACTAAGGAATATATATGGTGTTACTCAATTACACAAACTTTTAGTACCGTCAAAACTAATATATGAAGGTAGAAATCTAAATAGTGGTTGCCTGAAGGAGAAACGAACTAAAATGTACTCAAAAGAACTTCTCAGGGTGATGAAATGTATACTTTGATAGAGATGGTTATTACATGGGTGTATACATTTGTCAAACTCATCAAAATTACACAAATCTATAAAATTTATTGTATGTAATTTTCCCAATTCAAAATAGGAGGAAAGAAACAGACTGTAAAATAGATTTTATGTTAAAATAATTTACCTCCAGACTGTTCAAGGTCTGACATCCAATTAGATAAGTTGAAGTTGAGGTTATTTGTCCTGTTTCCACAGGTGTGGAGAGAGATATCCTCTCAGACTTTACACAGCTACCAAAGTAGAAATGCCAGGAAAATAATTAATCACAACTTGATAGTGCCTATTTGCAATCAGAAGAAAAAAAAAAAACAAAGAACACCCAGGATTATAAAAGCAGGTGAAACATACCCAAAAGACCTAGTTAGGCACAATGTTGGCACTCTTGTTTCTCGTGACTTTGGCCCTAGCCTCTGCTCACCACTCTGGTGAGCACTTTGAAGGGTAAGTAAACAACTCCTTAAATAAGACAGTCCTTCCTTGATAACTCAAAAAGTTTGAATGTATTACCCAGTTATAAATTTTCTCTTCTTCTTCTGCTCTCTCACCATTCAGTCAGAAGGTGTTCCGTGTCTTTGTTGAAGATGAAAATCACATCAACTTGCTCCATGCCTTGGCTAACACCAACCAGGTAAATAGCAATTCTGTACTATAGGTTTGCTCATAATTACTTTAAAATCTTAGATTGCACTGTGATTCCATCAAAGGAAGAATTACATGAAATATTAGCTATAGAATTTTTGCAGCAATAAAAACGAAAAACATTTAGTGCCATACATCTTCTTATTCTGCCTAAATTAGATTGCCATAAGCTCTATTTATATATATAAAAAGGTAATATGCAAATTTGTCTGGGACGCCTTTACAGTCATGACTGGCTCCATGCCTTAACAGTAATAACCAGCATGGCTCCAAGCATGCCCCCACCCCAGCAGACACACACATGTGAGCTGCAGAGGAAATACCTTTTCTGATTGCTCATTGCCTAAGCTCCCTATATGCTGCGGTGTTCTTGGTAACTTGGGTAATAAGAATCCAGGAAGGTGATCTAGGGTTTTTCCACCTCACTCCTGAAGAAAAAAAACCAAGGTCCACTGCTGGAGGGGTTAAGAAATGTCATATCCTGCCCTACCTGGTTTGGCTCAGTGGATAGAACCACAAGGTCTGGGTTTGATTCTGATCAAGGGCATGTATCTAGGTGCAGGCTCCTCCCTGGCTGGGGCCTAGGTCACTGCTTATGCAGGAGGCAACCAATCAAAGTGTCCCTCTCACACTGATGTTTCTCTCTGTCTTTTCCTCTCTCTTCCATGCTCTCTAAAAATAATGGAAACATATCCTCAGGTGAGGATAAAAAAAAAAAAAAGGAAAGAAAGAAATGTCATATCCTATGAAAGACACATCTTGAAAATGCCTAAAGAAAGTTGTCATTTTTTCGTGGTGAAGAGACTAGAGTTTGTGTTGATGAAAATACCTTGTCAGCTGCAGCAGTGGGCAATGGTAGCAGCAATGGGATGATGGGGGTAGCGTCTTCCCCTGATCAGCCCAATCACCTCCCGCAGAGGGAGGTTCCCCTGTGGGGAGCAGCCCTAAGCCATCAGTGGGATATCCCCTGAAGGATCCTGGACTGTGAGAGGGGGCAGGCAGGCTGGGCTGAGGGACCTCCCCCCCCCCAATCCCAGTGCATAAATTTCATGTACTGGGGCTCTAGTAGTGTTATAAATCCAAGGTAACTTTTTTATTTTTTAATATATTTTTATTGATTTTAGAGAGAAAGGGAGAGAGAGAGAGACATCAATGGTGAGAATCATTGATTGGCTGACTCTGCACACTCCCAACTGGGGATCGAGTGTGCAACCCAGGCATGTGCCCTTGACCAGAATCGAACCTGTGACCCTTTAGTCCACAGTCTGACACTGAGCCAAACCAGGTAGGGCAAGGTAACTTTTTTTAAGATCTGGTATAGCATGACAACTGGATGAGCTGGTCTGTCACAATTAGGTAGGTTGAAGTTGAGGTTATTTGTCTTGTTTTCTTAAGCAAAAAAGAAAAATAATTGACTTCAATATTACTGAAAAACTGGGCTCTTGTCCAACTTGAAATTCATTTCCACAACCCTTGTATCATCTGTTCTCTTTGATTTTCTGTCATTCCAAATCAGACAGCTTTAGTTTTCATGACCATGATTCAGGCTCTCTTAATGATATGACATGGAGAGAGGCGGGAGAAGGTAAAAAGACATGGGTGATTTCCTTGCTTTCTTTTTATTTTCAAGAAACCAAAATGTCTATGCTACTTTAAAAAATTTACTGAACATGGAGTAAAAACTGACATTTTTTACTATGCATGTCATGTGGCATTAAGCTATTGCTGATCTCAAATAGTTCACTTAGGCCAAAACTCTTTCTTCATTAATATATAACCCAAAATAATTTACTAGCTCCTAAATATCTATCCATATCTCTATCCAGCTATCTTTTCTTTCTAAGGATTTTTTTTTTTACTTTTTAAGGTATGGAGGCAAAAGAAAAAGAAGGTAGACAGTATCATAATGTGAATAGATTCAGAAGTTAAGAATTAAAAGATGATATAAAGTCAATTATTCCAGCCTTTCATTCAAATCTTGAATTTCCTCCATAGAAATAGCATCCCTGGTTGCTAGCCTTAATAAAAACTGTTTTGAGTACTTCTAGGGACAGTAAAAATACTGCTTTCAGAGTACTCCACTTGCCTTAAACAGCATCTTAATTGCTATGTGAAGCTGAAAGGTATCTTCTCTAATTTTGACCTGAGATAAATATTGTCTTATTTCTAAGATTTATCTTTTCCAGGCCTTCCATCATTTCTCTTAGCACTGGTTTACAGACACTTGGTCGTCCTGGTCACTTCTGAATATTGCTCAAGCTTCCTATCTATATTTCTTTTCTTAAATGTAGTTCTCAAAATTGACAGTGGACCTCCAGATGTGCTCTGATTGACATGTGTCTCAGGACCATTGTCTACCTTCATTTGTAAAGCAGACATTTTTATTAATGGGGTCTGAGATTCTTTTTAGCACCTTGAACAGTTATTGAATACTCTTAGCTCATAGTAAACATGTGGCCAATCAAAACCATTAGGTTATTTTTTTCTCACATGAATCATCCTCTTATAAGATATTCTTCCAAATGTAACTGCAATTTTTTAACCTAAATGCAAGATTTTAGATTTACCCCTAAGAAAGTTTATCTTGATAGCCTGTTTTCAGCATGTGGAGATCGTTTTAAAAATAAATTCAGTTAGCCGAAACCGGTTTGGCTCAGTGGATAGAGCGTCAGCCTGTGGACTGAAAGGTTTCAGGTTCGATTCTGGTCAAGGGCATGTACCTTGGCTGCGGGCACATCCCCAGTAGGGGGTGTGCAGGAGGCAGCTGATGGATGTTTCTCTCTCATCGATTTTTCTGACTTTCTATCCCTCTCCCTTCCTTTCTGTAAAAAATTAATAAAATATATTTTAAAAAATAAAAATAATTTCAGTTATTCAGGGTCATAATTCTTCTCCCCAACTTTGCATTACCAGCAAGTTGGATAAGTATTCCTTTTCAACTTTTATCATTGTCACTTATAAAGAAAAAGATTAAGGAGTCAGGGGTCAGCACAGAACTAGAGGCTTCACTCATGATTTATTCATTCAATACATATTGAAGATAAATATCTTCACTCTCCAATGTATCAGACATAGTATTAAGTACTGAAAGTAATTCATTAACCAGTTCTTCTTGGGTGAGTTCACTAAACTACCCATGTTACTGTGGTGTTCCCTACAGATAACACTGTGCTTTCTAAGTTGTAAAGAAGAATATAAATGAAGATACTTAGTCAAATGCTTTGTTGAGATTCAAATTCAGCACTCAGGCTTGAGGTCTCTTCCAATAATAAGATTAAATTATTGGGCCTGACTTATTCTTGTTTTAAGCAATGCTGGCTCCCAGTGATCACAGCTTCCTTTTCTAAGCATTTACAATCCATCTGCTTCCAGTATACCCTGCAGCTTTGCCAGAATCCATGCCTGGCCCAGGAGCTCCTGCTACTGAGGTTCAACTGTTTTTCTCTTTATGAAATCCAAGACTTGCCCCATCCATTCTTCATGATCCCTCCAAACTCTAATTCCTCCAAGTCTGCTGCTAAAGTTCTACAATTACTTCTGCAGTATTTTTTAATTATTTAAAATTCAGCATTGTATGGTGGTCAAGAGAAGATAATCTGGACTCAGACTGGGTTCACCCCTGGCTCTACACTTGCTAGCTGGATCTTGGTCACCTCTCTAGGTCTCAACATTTTTGTTAACAAAATGAGGAGAATAATAGTATTTATCTTATAGGATTGTTGTTATATTTAAAATAATTAATATAAGTAGAGCACTATATAAGTGCTCTATAAGTGTTTGTTATCTGGAAATTGCAAAGCAATTTACACAGCCAGTATAATCCCCTCTCTCCTCATCTACTGTGGGCCTCAATGTTCTCTTTCCAAAATAAAGTTATTTCTGCTAAAATTTAACATGACAAATTCTTTATTCATCTTAATTTCATCTCTCTGTCTAAGAGGAAGAGATAGTGTTAACTCCTTAGAAAAAAAAACAAACAAAGCCAAACAGAAATTACATATGGCTACTTTCTCTCTTAGCTGCAAACACCAGGCTATAGCTCCACGCAGTGGAACTGCGTGTTTCTTCTTTATTCATTTATTTTCTACACGATTGAAAGATATTTTTATTCTCTTTAGAAATTCGGCAAGTACAGCACATTCTGAACTGTAGCCTTCCTGATAAGATCAGTACAAGGGCATCTAGTCTTTGTGTTCTCCTTGGCCATGTGACCTTCCTCCCAGCTTTGAACATGTCCTTTCGAAATTAAATGCATTGAGAGATCTGTGACTGCATTGGACTCTAGCCATCTCCTCTTTTCATCTGTAATTAGATAGTAAGTACTTCATCTCCTTGCAATCAGAGTTCTACTTGTTGCTTTATTGGTGGCAGTCACCATAAAACCTACTATTTTCTCTGTACTTTTAAATTTCTGTTTCTCTAGTTTAAGGTACATGTTTATCTGTGCCTAGAGTAACCTGGTTACAGGTTTCCAATGCTCTTATTATTCCCACTACATTAAGAATTTCCGCCATGGAATCGGGTCTAGAAATAGAAGTCACTTCTGCTTCCAAAAAGAAAGGGAAATTCCATCAAGATAAATGAAGATTCTTTAAGATGCTAAATTTCTGGTCAAATGCAATGTGAAGAAACAAATTTGTATAAATTTGTGAAGAACCAAAGATCCTCCACATCAATATTGTTTTATACACCCATTTTATTCCCAATAGAATTTAAGATTTATAAAATGTACTTAAGATAAAGTAATGAACATACTACTTTATCCTGTTCTTGCATTAGTTTTGTGATATGTTTTAGGAAGGGCTCTTAAGTTATTAACCAGCTGGTTGATTAAGTTGACATTCCCATTGTGCTATCATCTAAAGATGTTCTTTTATCTTCCAACAATTGTCCTTTATGGTTCTTTGTCACTCACTTTTCTGGATTATAATTTTATGACCTCAGTTGTCTAACTTCTTAACTTATAATTCAATTTCCCATATCTCATTACATATTTTACTCCACTTCCATACTTGAGACATATCACTCACAAGGTCTTGGTAATTACTGAAATTTATATTTATTGCCTTGGGCTAATAATTTGAGTTATATTTGCATCCATACTTGATACATTAGTGTATACATCTATGTGCCCATGTTGTTGCTCCTGATTTTTTGTTCCATTTCTCCTAAGCACTGGGAAGTAACAATAGTATAATATGTCTGTGCAATACTTACAGACCTCCATAGTGTTGGATGTCAGTGTTTGCTGAAGGATTTCTCCATACCAAGCTGAAATTGATAAGGAACCTTAGGTTAGGTCTGTATGTCTTCTGTCAAGCATATTTATGAGATTCCTTCACCTTATTTTAAAGAATCCATAATTCTTACTGCAGAATCATATATATTTTTCCTCCCCTCATTCCCTGCAAAATTTGGCAGAGCCAAGATGAATGAGCAAGGGGTTGAGAGATCAGGGAAGGCGATTTTCCACTTTCTAAGAAAAATAAAACTGTCTGTAAGACATTAGGCTTTTCTGAAATGGTACTAGATGTACTCAAGCTTGCGTTAGAACCATCACAAAGGATACTGTGCAAACATTTATTGCTCTGAGTGGAAAGCTACATCTTAATATAGGTTCTTCCAGAGCAGTTCCTTAGCCGAGACCGGTTTGGCTCAGTGGATAGAGCGTCAGACTGCGGACTGAAGGGTCCGGGTTCGATTCCGGCAAGGGCATGTACCTTGGCTGTGGGCACATCCCCGGTAGGGGGCGTGCAAGAGGCAGCAGATCGATGTCTCTCTCTCATCGATGTTTCTGACTTTCTATCCCTCTCCCTTCTGCTCTGTAAAAAATCAATAAAATATATTAAAAAAACAAACAAACAAAAAAACAGAGCAGTTCCTTAGACAAAGATGTAAAGGCAAAGATTTCATTTGGGAAGTGCAGGAAGATCTAATAGAGAAGTGGGAAGGGTTACAGAAAAACCAACAAGGGGTCCCTATTAAGTCAGTTACCAAGATGATGTCTACAGCTCAATGCTACAATGCAATTCTAGGAAAGGGTACAAATCAGACACCTCAGAATTATCTCACCTGAGAAGTGAGGGAGTTGGAGTATTTAGACATCCACTCCCAGGGTCATGGTTGAGTGCGACTCTGAAAAGAATTTTTTGTTGTTGTGGGTTTTTTGTGTGTGTGTTTGTGGTGTTTTTTGTTTGTTTTCTGGCATGTCCTGCCTGCTTTGAACTATTAGCTTGGCTTTTTCCAATTCTCAGGGAAATAGCTTTCAGGAACAGAGATGCAGAGCTTGGTAGTGGAGAGTCCCAGAATTATGTACAGGTGGAGCACTGCCAACCTGCTAAGGTACTTGGAAGACTTTATGTGCTTTACCAATTCTAAATTTCTGTGTCTATAAAGATATACCTCCCTCTCTCATCCTACCTTAAAATGCCAGGCATTTATTGGAAAGACAAATTCAGGGTTAACTTTTTCAGTGCTTATCTTCATTGTGCTTCTCTTTACAACATTGGCTAACTAAAATTTATTATTAGTCCTTTATTTTCTACGAGAGGCCTGGTGCATGAAAATTCATGCACTGGAGGGGGGTCCCTCAGCCAGCCTGCTCCCTCTCAGAGTCTGGGAGCCCTCATGGGTGGGAGGTGACCCGGAGATCAGGGGAAGGTGACACCCCATCACACCTCTGCTGTTGCAACTGCCAGCAGTACAAACCTTGACCGGCCCTGGTTACCTGAGCCTTGGGTCAGCCCTAGGCAACTGGGCAGCTGCCATCCAAGGTTTGCCTATGCCTTGGGCCGGCCCTGGGCAGCTGGGGGACTGCAGGGATGGCGGAACTCCAGAGGCAATCATGTGGCAAGGCCATCTTGTGGCTGTGGGAGCCATCATCTTTGAGGGTGTGGCAGTCAATTAGCATATTCCCTCTTTGTTGGCTGTGGGCACCACCATGTTTATGAAAGTATGAGGGTCAATTAGCATATTCTCTCTTTATTGGGTAGAATATTCTTATCACAATATACCTTTATACTTCCTCCATTACCTTCTAACATATCATTTTTATCCTCCCATTGTTGATTCAATAAGTCACATGCTGTAGCTAGTCCTTATCAGATCATCAATACTCCCTTCTTTCAACATCTTAGTGACAACCACACTCATACTTTTCTTCTGGAATCCCTCTTAATGTAATCCCTGTGTCCCTGCCTCCCATTGCACTGACATTCCCTATGACCCTAACTCATAACTCAGCACCCATTAGACATATTCAGTGGTTTGAAGATTACTAGGTTAGGATATAGGCTACGGGTATATCTGAAACTAATATTTTACCTCACCAGTTTCTATTAAGTCTGCCCAAACTTTCTTCCTAGTCCACCAGCAATGGTCTAAATATCTCCACCTCTCACATCTCTAGCCTAAGACTAGCTCATAACATCTAAATAGGAATTGTGCAAGACACAGAGGTAGAGAAAGACCCACTTTCTGGCTCACATCGGGCTTCTAGGCCTTTACTCAGCCCAAGAAAGGTATAGGAAAATAGACACCTACAGGATACAACATGTCCTTGGTTATTATTTTTCCATAGAAAAAAGGAGATTTGAAACTACTTATCCTGTTATTTTTGTGCACAATTTTCTCTAAAATATCTCTTATGAGGACAGAAGCCATATTTGATTTGCTATTATCTTTGCTATGTGCTAGGCTCTGTGCTATTCTCAGGCACAGAGCCTAGCACATAGTAGGTCCTCAATAATACTTGATGAATAACTGAACAAATGAAAATGTCAGTACATTCCTTGATCCTCAAGAGTATTTTGTTTGTTGTCATGGTACCAAGATGACCACTACAGAAGGGTACATTTTTCTTCCCTTATGTATCCTCCACAGGTCAGAAATGCCCCCAGGTCCACATATTACCTTGACATATACAGCCCTGAGTTCCTCTGTTGGAATCCTTTTCACATCCCGCATGGTTCAGGGTTTGGGTTCTAGAGAAGGCCACAGGCAAACGAACAAAGACTCAGAAAAACCTTAATTTGGAAAAATGGGGGGCCAGGTGGCAGCCCATCTCTACTGAAGGACTACCCCTTGCCTTGGCCTTGCCATTCCTTTTATTTAGGTTCTGGGAATACACCCATTGCCCTTAGGCAGGAAATAAGCTGATTATCTTGTCAGAAAGGATTTACACAATTATCTGATAGGGAAGTTGCCCTTGCCACCCTTATTTCAATTAGATAGGGAGTGGTAAGCTCAGACCTTTCAGAGCTCCAAGGTTGACTAAGCCTTTTGGATTCCTTGTCCACACCTTTCTATTGGTGAGGTAACGGCTGGTTCCCAGCATTTCCCCCTTTTTTTTCTACTCTTAAAAAATCTTGCATCTATAGACTTGAGTCCCAGTTTCAATGTCCAACAGTTTTAAGTCCCAATATCGATGTTCAACAGTTCCTTATGTGTACATGTCCACAATGATATATGGATGGTGGACAAATGGTGGTAATGCAGGTCCAACTCTCTCTGGTTTGGTCCTGGACAACCTGCAGTGATGCACAGGTACTGACTGCCAGCATGACAAGGTGTCATCAGTGTCCTCCATCACTGAACTATTTCTCCTCCTGTCTTTGTGGTTGGTGCAGATGTGTCAATTTCTCTCTGTTGCAGGAATCCACATGTTTTTGAAGTTGTTTTCTAAAAATACACAAACATATCCTGGACCAAAAGTTAATAAAGGAATCTTTTGACTTGGGATCCTATTTATTTTTCCTTCAAATGAAAATTACTTTAAAGTAAAAAAATTTTTTTAATGTACTTATAGGAATAATTCTCTTACATGATATTGCTCCACTATCCCCCCTTTTTGTGAATTAAATGGAGGCTTTTGGAAATTTTATAATGCAGTTTTGATAACTTTAAATTTTTAATTTTTTGCACAATAGATTCATCACATGTTAAGCGATTTTACCATGAGATGAACTACCAATAAAAAATTTTAGTTAATACTTTAGAAACAGCTTTTTATCCAGCACAATTAAATTTCCTAGAATATTCACTTATATCCTTTAGCCAAATTAAATTAATCTAATAACTTGACTGCTATTTTACTTTCAAATTTAATATTCTAACAATCTTAGTTTACCCTGTAAACAGTAATGGAAAGGATTACTTTACATTCTTCAGCAGGCCCTGAGCATCCCTGGTGCTAGATATTGGCTAGCAGCTGTTAGCCAAGTTTCTGTTTGATGCCTTGGTCCTGATCTGTGCTGGTCCAAGTCTCTGTCTGTTACCTGGGTTCCGATGTGAGCTGGGCGTGGTAAGTGATGCAGCCATGAGGCAGGAGGCCTCCCTCAGAAGGTGCAAGTGTTCAAGCCCCTGCAATGCTGGGGGGGTGAGGTTATATGCCCCACCTCTGTTGGCCCCCATGTTCTCTCATGATGGCCCCTCTGTGACTGTGCCTGTCTTAGGTTGTTCCTCCCATGAGGAATCTTACCCGTGTTTGACTAACCAGCCATCCTCCGGGGCCAATCAGGGTGATGTGCCTCCACGCCCAGTGCCTGCCTTGGGATACCCAGATTTTGAGACAGATCCATTGTCCCAGTCACCACCAATCTCAGCATGAACAGAAAACTCAGGCAACAGCTGTGGGTAATTGGATTGTGAGAATAAGATCCCTTCTTGGCAAAAGGGCCAATAGAATGCTCAAGTGCCTCCGACCCAAGGGGCCTTCCACACAGTGGAAGGGATTAAATCCTTTTATACTTGTTGCCAATCATTCAAAGAATTAGTTTTAAGTATGTTTGAAATAATTGTACACTATGCTGTTGTAAAATATCAAAAATTATAATAACATTGTAGAATAATATCATGTAATGATATTCTTTGCTTTAAGCTATGGCAATTCAATTTCAAACTGGAATTTTCTGCACCTCTCCTAGGAGACTTGTTTTAGCTTTTGCCTACCCTCCTTTGGTGTCCATGCAAGCCAGAAGCCTATTTTGCACACAAAGGAATAATGGTTTGAATTTGTATCAATACAAAAGGGAAGCTTGGTGGGGTCACCTATGTAATTATACTTTCTTGCCCCACCCCTGTTGCTTCTGGATAACCAAGGTGTTTGCTATATAGGTATCAACCCACATAAGGGTTCTTATCCATGAAGGGTCAGAAATATAAGTCCAAAATACTTTCCCATTTTTTGCCCCAATTAATATTACAGTACAGATGATTACTGCTATTATGGCCAGAAAAATGTTCTCAGGCATCTGTATCATCTTCTTTAGCATGCCCTGGGTGGTCTCTGGGCTGTTTGTTGTCCAGCTCGTCCTCCTGCTGCTCTTCATCTTCAGTGGATTGCTTGGAGTCGCTGCTCTCTGTTGCTGAGGTAGCTGAATGTCTGCAGCTGCATGGTGTGGCTCCAGGTTCAAGGTCCTCATAATTCTGGCTAGTTTCCCTTTTGGATCCCTGATACAGTTTAATATTTCTAGCAGGAATCCACACAGGTTTGGAAAAATTCTCTGGAAATATGCAAGCATACCCTCTGCCAAAGGTTAATAATGGATCGGGTCCCTTCCATAAATCAGATTCGGGATCCTTCCATTTAACTAGACCATTTTCTTTTGTTATATTCTGGTGCCAATGGGTCTCGATAGGTTTCTTCCCATTTTTACCACCACTGAAAAGATTTAAAGTAATTAAGACTTGGTGCAGCCTACCCACAGGTGATTTCTCCATAGTCCCCTCTTTTTGTTTTTCAAGTTGGGATTTTAACTGCTAATGCTGTTATTCAATAATGGCCTGTCCTTGGGAATTTTATGGTATCCCTGTAATGTGTTGAATTTTCCACTTTTTACAAGATTCCTGGAATTGAAAGCTTGTATAAGCAGGCCCGTTATCAGTTTTAATAATTTTTGGAAAGCCCATGAATCAAAAGCAGCTAGGCAATGATTAATAACCTATTTTGCCATTTCTCCTGTAGATGCAGTAGCCCATAGGACTTTTGAAAAGGTGTCTACAGAGACATGTAATGCTCCAAGGCGTCCAAAGGCAGTATAATGCATTACATCCATTTGCCAGATATGGTCTCTTAACAAACCTCTAGGGTTTACTCCTGTGTTAGGCCCTTGAGGTAGATGTAACATGCAAGTGGGACATTCCTTAATAATCTGATTTTGCTTATTGTTTATAAACAATTGAAAATTGTTTAGACAGCATTTTGGCAGGCTTATGTAAAAGCTGATGAGATTCTGAGGCTTCTTTTAATAAAGCAACCAATTGATCAGCATGTCATTTTTCCTGTAGAGATTTTCAGACAAGTTCTTAACCAGTTAATGTCCACTAATAATTTCTGAAAGTCATTTAAAGCTTTAAGACTTATCTCCACCTTCTGAGTATAACTTTAATTTCCCCTTCATAATCTGAATCAATGACTTCAGGCAGAACAGCTAATCCTTTTAGAGTGCTTCCACTCCTCCCTAAGATTAATCCTAAAGTTCCCCATGGCACAGGTCCACAAATTCCTGTAGGAATAGCTGGCTGAGCATTATCTGGGGTCAAAATGACCACTATAGTGCTGTTAAGATCCACACCTGTGCTTCCTGAAGTTGCTTGGATGAGGGAATCCACTGTGGGCCTTGTGGGGCAGATTTCCCCTACTGATGACGGGGTTAGAGGGTGCCCCTCTGGCCATTTCCCGGCCATTGACAATGCCTTCTATCTTGATCTAGAGGTTGCCGATCACTGAAATTTTGGTCTACATTGAATGGCCCAATGGTTCCCTATTTGAAATCTAGGACACCGAGGGATTGAATCTGGAGATTGAGCGTTTATACCTCTCCCTTGAGTGCTACCTTGTGCCCTTCTCGGTTGCCCACATTCCTTTTGGAAATGTCCTGTTTTTCCACACTTATAACAACTCTTATTCCCCACTGTTACTGCAGCAGCAAATAGACTTGCTTGAAAAGTGCCTGATCCCACATTCTGACAAGCTCGAATCATCTCTGTAATGGTACTAACTTTTCTCAGAGATGTCAGGCATTTTTTACAATCAGCATTGGCATTTTCATTTAGCTGAAAACCTTAACTTTAATTTTAAAAATTTATTTAAGTAATTAAAGTAAATATCTTCATTAAAAATGAAAGCAAATTTAGTAAAAGTAGACATCTGATTCACAAGCTGCAAATGTTGCCCCGCCTCTAGCTTAATGCAGGCAGCTACCAAATTCAGGCAGTAAATAGTGGCTTCTAATCTGTTTCTTAGATTTTATTTAAATTCAATGACATAAAAATATTGGGTTCTCAATGTCACTTAATTTATGAAACCTTGATTATATTTTAAAAAGCTAATTTATAAAGTAACTTAAGTAGGTATCTTTAATTAAAAGGCAAAAACAATATTCAGTAAAGTTATAGGTATGATTTTTATTGGTCTGGCTTAAAATTCTGCTGTTGAAAAATTTGGCTATATTTGATATATATATATATGTTATTACTTTATTTTGTCCTTCTTAGAGGCAAATCTTGCATAACATTTAATATACGTATAAGTAAAATATATTGATTAATTTTATTTGCTAAAACTTTCCATGCTATTTCAGGTATAATTAAAAAATATTTTTTTTATGAGAGAGCAGACTTTTGAAAACATTTCTTGGCCCTTGAAATGTCCAAAAGTGACTCTCAGTCTCTTGAAATATACTTGGAAAGATCAAACATACATATTTATATATATGAGTCAAAGGTTATATACTTAAATTATCTTAAAGAATATCAATTAAATTTAAACCGGATTATAGAATTAATCCTCTTTTTTAATTGAGACCAATAAATAACATTTTGAATTCCTAGTCATCAGAGAAAACACAGCATTTTATTTTCTCAAAATATACCCTAGGCATTTAGTTACCACAACTATATAATTTCTCCCAATTTAATTTGCACTTTGAACTTTTAAATGTGGAAAGTCAAACATTTAGCAGTTCCTAGATTAATAATACTTCACATTTCTAAGAAAAATGCAAGACATAATCAATTAATAGCTTCAATTCTGTCCTCTAGGTTTTTCTCATGAGAAAGCAAACTTCCAAAATTTTAAGCTGCCATAAAAAGGGTGGCAAGATAGCGAACAAGCCTGCTGTGGTATTCAAATGTAAATGACCACATTATTTAAAGATGGCTGCTGGAGGGAAGCTGGTTTACCTGTTCTGGGTGCAAGGGTGTCTACCCCTTCCTCCATTAACAAAGGGCATAGCCAGTTACCTGGGCTGTTTAGATCTTTATAATTAATACATTATTTATCTATATTTCAACAATTTTTTAGTTTCAAATCCAATTTCAATTATGTTAAGACATTTACTTTGGATAAATTCTTTT